>CM066037.1:424513913-425713913 GCA_033557465.1 Ichthyophis bannanicus
CAGAGTACTGCCCTTCGGCCTGTCCTCCGCACGGAGAGTCGTCACAAAATGTCTCGCGGTCGTGGCGGCACATCTCCGGCTTCACGGCCTCTATGGTGTTTTTCCGTACCTCGACGAATGGCTCATAAGAAGCAGCGTCCCGATCAGGCGGTAACCACCGCCACGTGCCGCACGGTGACTCTGCTGCAAGCACTTGGGGCTTGTCATCAACTTCGCAAGGTACACTTTGCTCCCCTCACAGGATCTCGAGGGGTGTTCATGGGGTCGCAAGGCTGCACACCCCTCAGGCGCGAGCGTACCTACCGCTCGGACAGGATCAGCGGCTCATGGACCTAGCCGACCCGCTTTCGCAGCCAGCCACTGGTATCCGCCAGGCGCTTCCTGAGGGAATGCTCGGGACATATGGCGTCAACCGTACATGTGACCCCCAATGCCCGCCTGAATCGCGGCCTGCTCAGTGGTGTCTCCGCCAGCAGTGGCGACAAGCCACGGGCGGGCCTAGCAGACCTGTGTGCGAGGTCTCCGAGCCGCTGGTATCGTCTAATCCGGTGGTGGCTCCGGCAGCCGCAACCTGGTATTGGGAAATGCCTGTTTACCGTCACCTCAGCCGACCCGGGGTTGATTGAACACCGATGCATCCCTCCTGGGCGGGGGAGCCCATTGCCAAGAGGCACCTACGTATATCTCAGGGGGCCTCTGGACAAAAGTGGGAGTCTGCTCAGCAGATCAAAACTTCCTGGAGCTAAGGGCGATCAGCCTAGCTCTCAAGGCATACACCCACCTGACTACCCAACAGTCCGTCCGTGTCAAGACGGGACAATAAAGTTGCCATGACTGACGATTGAAACAAGCAGGGGGGCACGGGCTCCTTCCTCCTCTGCCGGGAGGGCACAGGAAGCTCTGCTCTTGGGCCGTCAGTCACGGCATTCTCCTCAAGGCAGTTTATCTCCCGGGAAAAGAAAAATTGCCTGGCGGACAAACCTCAGCAGGGTCCTCCAGCTCCACGAGTGGGGTCCTGGGAACCCCGGATTGTTCAGAAGCTCTTCCGTCAGGTGGGGCCTCCCCACAGTGGATCTCTTTGACCATGTCCTCACAACCGGCAGCTTCCTCGCTTCTGCTCTCGTCAGCCTTCACCCCCTTCGGGGGTGGCGGCGGGACGCCTTTCTGATCTCATGGTCGGGGAGCCTTCTGTACGCGTTTCCCTCCCATCCCGTTAGTCTCATCGGACCCTTTTCAAGGTTCTCCGAGACAAAGCTGTTCATAATCCTGGTGGCCCTCGCTGGCCCAGGCAGCCGTTGGTTTAGCTCTTGCTGCAACTGGCGGGTGGGAGGATCCAATCCCTCTGGGGGTGCAACCGGATCTCCTCACCCAGGATCAGGGGTCCCTACTGCACCCCAACCTCAGGTCTCTCACCTCATGGCCTGGCTGCTGAGAGAGGTAGTGCCTTGCTACTCTGCCTCGTGCCGGCACGAGGTGGAGGAGGTCGTCTTGGCTTAGCGAATGCCGTCTACCAGCAATTGATACGCCCTTAAATGGCGTCGCTTGGCAGTCTGGTGGACCCTACAGTCTCAGGATCCCTGCTACTGCCCGGTGTCGGTGATCTTACCAGTACTTGCCTAACACCTCTCTAATCTGGGACTTATAGTCCAACTCCGTCAAAGTTCACCTCAGTGCTTCTTTCCGGCCACATCAATTGTGCCGGTGGACTGCAGACCCTCTCTCCAACGACCCTCTCGTTAGCGAGATTTCTCCGAGGTCTCCTACTACTTAAACCACCTCTGCGCCCGCCAGCGCAGCCTGGACTGGGGGCACCTGAATCGTGTGTGGTTTACAGCGGATCACCTGTCCGCCTTTGAACCTATGGCTACCGGGCTCTCTCCGTTTTCTGTCTTGGGAAAACGCTGTTCGTGATAGCCCTCACTTACGCTAGGAGCGTTAATGTGAATTACAGGCCCTCGTGTCTGATCCCCCTACACTCGGTTCTACAAGAAATAGGGGTAAGTTCGTCTACGGACTCCACCCAAAGTTTAGCCTAAAGTGGTCTCCCCTTTTCACTTGAATCAGGATGGTGGTACTTCAAACCTTCTTTCCCAGACCACAATCCAGCAGAGCTGAGGGACGGTCCTCCATACCCTGGACTGTAGAAGGGCGTTGAACTTCTTACCTTGGACCCGTACGCTGGGAGCACCGTAAAGCCTGCGCAAGCTTTTTGTGTCCTTTGACCCAAATAAATTGGGGCTCACGGTCTCCAAGCGTAACTCTGTCCATATGGGTTGCGGGACCGTATCTCTGGGCTTATGGGGCAGCCGGACTCGCCTAGGGAAAAAGTCGAGTCACGGCTCATTGCGTTCGGGCAAAGGCCACGTCAGTGGCTTACCTCCGCTCTGTTCCGCTGGCAGACATCTGCCGGGGCCGCCTTACTTGGTCTTCGAGCCAGACTTTTGCTCGGTCCATTACTGTCTCGAGAGCGGCACTAGTCCCGTAGGGACAGTGCTTTCGGACAGGACAAAGGTCCTCCGTTAATCTCTTTGAGGTCGGAGGCAAACTTTCACATACCCTCCATCCCGGATGTGGGCTACCGCGTGGGTGATATACCGGATAAGTCAGCGAAGATTCTTTCATTCTGTGCGGCGGGAGACTAGAGGGAGCTCATTTTGTGCTTAGGGTCTCCGGTAGCCTTGAGCTTGGGAGTTCCCATAAGTGAGGGACTGACTTCCTGCTTGGTTCCTGGAGGGAGGAAGAACGCGTAGTTACTCACCTGTAAACAGGTGTTCTCCAAGGACGCAAGCAGGAATTTCAGTTTCCTCACTACCCTCCCTCCTCCCCTTGGTAGTTTGCAATCGTACTGCTTATGTTCTTTGTTGCAAATTTTTATGCTGTCTTTTTTAGCCTATTGGTCATCTGACTGGCTAAGGATGGCACCCTGCGGGGCGGGAAGGGGACTAACCGCGCATGGGCGCGCTGCAATTCCCAAAGGTCTTTTCTTTGGAAAGCCTGGGGGAAAATTGCTGCCGCGAGGGGCTCCGTCGGCGCCGACGTCACCCATAAGTGAGGGACTGATTCTCTGCTGACTCCTGGAGAACACCTGGTTACAGGTGAGTAACTACGCTATGCCAACTTCCTCCCCCCCGGGTTCTGTTTTCCATGAATTCCAGCTGCGGGGTTGGCAGGCCCAGGGAGCTTTCTTCCTTCATTGGGTTCAGGACTTCCTGTATGCCTTTCACTCATTCCCTAATTCCCAAAACCCTGTTCAAAAAAAAGGGGGCTTCAGAGAGTCAGAGGTCAATCATATAGATCCTCCATAGCTCCACGTTGGTCCATGGCCAAAACCCGTAGGTACGCCTCTGCTCCTACATCTCTCTCAAGCTCCGCCTCTGGACGTTAGGATCTGCTTCCGGATCTCCTTTCTCAAGAGGAACGGGACTGCCTGTGGCTTCCCCAATCCCCTCAGTCTCTGCATAGTCAGGGCCTGGTTGCTGAAAAGCCTTAGAAAAAAATTTCACAGTCTTAACCTTTCCCAGCAGGTAGAAGGATATCCTTTATGCTTCCAGGAAGCCTTCCACAAGATTGCTGTTTATGCATTTAAGTGGAAAAAGGTTTACCATATGTTACTACGACAAGAAGGATCTTAACCCTCTTGGCGGATAACCACATATGGAATCAGTACTGGATTACCTCCTTCATTTATCAGATGCAGGGCTTAAGACCAATTCAGTGAGTTTGTTTGGTTCATTGAGTGCCTATTGCAGCTTCTTTCAAGCCTCTGAAATGGCACAAACCTATTTCCACTCTCATCCTCTCATAGCAAAGATTTATGAGAGGCCTTCCTGTTAAACTAAGCCTCCCATTAAGCCACCACCGGTGGGCATGGGACTGAAATCTGGTACTTGGGGGCAGCTCATGAAACCGCCCTTTGAACCATTAGCCACTAACACTCTTTGAAATTCCTTTCCTGGAAGGTTTATCATTTCTATTGGAATCACATGTCGCATCAGATAAATTTGACAAGCGGTTTGGTGGCTGGATGCCTTCTCTACTACAAGGTTGCCATCATGATAAGGTAAGTCCTTAGGGACTCATGCCATACTTTATGCCAAAGGATGGTGTCGCCTTTTCATTTAAACCAAGCGGTTTACCCTTCCTGTATTCTTTCCAAGGCCCTTCACGCCCTCAAATGCAGAAAAGGAATCTTCATACTTTGGGACTGTAAAAGGAGCTTTGGCTTTATACTTGTAAAGGATACAGCAATATAGAAAGTCCACTCAACTCTTTGTTGCTTTTGATTCCTAGTCATTTGCGGACTATCCAGTCTCCAAAAGGACACTGTCCAGCTGGATTGCACAGTTGTATTATCTATTTGCCTATGAGAGCAAGAACATTCCCTCTTGAAGGCCATGCCCCCCCCCCCCAACAGCTCACAGTGTGAGAGCCATCGGCATCCTCAATGGGGTCATTTCACTCTGTGTCTTATCGATGACTCTGTTCAAGCAGCTACTTGGGCTTTGGTTCATACGCTTTCACAAGCCCATGAGTGCTTAGGACAACGGGACTCCTCCGGGGATGCCCTTGTTTGGTCAGGCTGTTCGTCAACACCTTGTTCCCACACTTAATCAACTCCTACCTACCATCCCTGATAGGATGCTGCCAGAGATCCATGGGGGGAAGTGGAGCCCTGTTCACAAGGTACACACAGCTTTCTTGGGGCCATCTCCCTGTCATCTTGCAGCTAGAGAGTCCCGTATGTGAAAGACCTACATTCCTGCTTGTTACTGGTAGATAGCATACTTACTCACCTGTAACAGTTGAATCTCCGGGAACAGCAGGAATTTAGTCTTCACAAAACAAAACCCACGCCACCTCCCCTTGGGAGTTGTCATCTCTCTATCTCTCTCTCTGTCTCTCTTTTGTCTCAGCTTTAAACTCAACTGGAGAGGGGACAGTGGGGAAAGGTGGGAAGGCAGGCAACTCACGGCACTGTGGGATGCTCCCAAAAGCTTTCCCCTATTGGACGCTGGGGAGCATTCCCCGCGCAGGCTCCTTTGCTACCGACGATACCCAATATGTGAAGACTAAATTCCTGCTGTTCACCGGAGATCACCTGTTACAGTTGAATAACTATGCTTTACACCCTCATACATCAAAACCGTTCACACTGGCATTCCACTCATACTTCTCTTCACTTGATCATTCTTCATACTCCTCACTGTGCTGTTCTGTTCCCACAATTCATTGCCTAACCATCTTCTTTCTTACATCCCCTGCCTCACATAGAAAATAAGACAATCTGCATTTATTTTTGTATTCAATCCCTCTGAAATGATTCTTCCACTGAAATCTTCTTGCTAGGAAGGAATTCTCATTGCAGAAATTCAAGGCTGGGTTTAAAAACCCAGCTTTTTCAAAAAAAAGGCATTCAACATTAACATACAGAGTAATGCGGGAGATTTTGTTTGAGTAAGCCTCATTGTCCTTTCCTTTTATTTGTTTTGTATATATGATTCTGTCCAGTCTTTTATATGATGTTTTAATGGAGTTCCTTTTCTGTTCATTATTACTTTTGTTTTTTATGTAAAACTGACTTTGATGCTCTTGAAGGGTGTGGTTATAGTAAAATTTTAATAAATCATAAATCAGAAGCCTTTTCCTCTTGAGTAGAGCATATTCCCCCAAGGACCAAGCAGGAAGTCAGTCCATCCATATGGGTGACATCAGCGCCAACGGAAAAGAAGCCCTGTGCGGAGCAAGCATTTCCCCAGCTTTCAAAGAAAGCCTTTGGGACTGGTGCCGCGCACATGGTGCAGGTCCCCGTTCCCGCCCAACGGGTGCCATTTTTGGCTCAAAGCCTCTCCGAATCTCCGTCCACCTGCACCTGAGTGGGGATTTGAATGTGGTCTTCCAACAACTTACTTGCCACGGCATTTGAGCCCATGGCTACTTGTCCTTTCCGCCTTTCCTTTCCGTGGAAGGCGTTGTTTTTGGTAGCTCTTACCTCAGCCAGGCCGACGTCAGTGAAGCTACAAAGCTTGGTCTCAGAGGCACCTTACACAAGGTTCTATAGGAACAGGGATGGTCTTACGGACTCACCCAAAGTTCCTTCCAAAAGGTTTGGTCATCCTCCTTCCATCTACCAATCAGGAGGTGTTCTTCCGACTTTCTTCTTTCTCAGGCCGCATGCCAGCCGGGCTGAAATGGTCCAATTTGCATACCCCTGGACTGTGGAGGGCATTATCCTTCTACCTTGACCGTACGACAGGGACAATCGAAGGGCTGTTCATGCTCTTTGTATCTTTTGACCCTAATAAGCTGGGGGTTACCTGTCTCCAAGCGTTACCCTGCTGTCCATTTGGGTAGCAGGATAGTATCGCCTGGGGCATAACAGGGCTAGCTGGACTCTCCTTGCAGGGTTCCGAAGGTCAGCGGCCCACCGTGTCAGTGCGAAGGCTATGGTTCAGTAGCTCATCTTCCCGCTCTGTTCCGTTGGCAAGGACATCTGTTCGGGCCGCTACTTGGTCTTCCAAGGCAGACTTTTGCGGCGCCAGTACTGCTTGAGAGGGAAAAGTCCCGCAGGGACAGTTGCTTTCGGACAGGCGAACTACGACGTAATCTCCTTTGAGGTTTAGGCAACTCCAACCCTCCAGCCCTTGTGTTGGGCTACAGGTCGGGGGCGTTTCTCAGAGAAGATTCTTAATCACGACAGCTGAGGCTCTAGAGGGAGCTTATTTTTCAGCCTTGGGTTCTCGGTATAGCCTAGAGCTGGGGCAGTCCCATATGTTGAGGACTGCCTTCCTGATTGGTCCTGGAGAACTACTCTCTCACCTGTACACAGGTGGTTCTCCAGGAGCAGCAGGAATCAGTCTTCACAACCCTCCCTCCATCCCCTGGGGAGTTGCAGTCATATAATTCATTTTTGATTTTTGCTGTCTTTTTAGCTATGTCATCAGACTGAGCAAGATTTGGCAACGCCTTGGGCGGGAAGGGGAACACGCTTATGCGCGCTGCATTCCCAAACGTTTTTCTTTGAAAGCTGGGGAAATTGCCTCCGCATGGGCGGCTCCGTTGGCGCCGACGTCCACCCATATGTGAGGACTGCGGATTCCTTTGCTGCTCCTGGAGAACAACCTGTTTACAGGTGAGTAAAAATACTCGGTCTTGTCTGTGTTATGCTTCAGATGAAGATCTATTTTTGTGGAGAGATGCCAGGATGATTTGGGGCTTCCCCCAACTCAATAAAGGCAACAAAGTCTGAAGCTTAGCATGCTGATGATCCTCTAGAGACTGCCCTGTACAATAGCTGGGGGTGGGGGGGAGGGGAGGGGGGGAGCCTGCCATCACAAGAATGTTAGAGGCCAGTCTACTGCACCTCCCCTAGCATGGATGGCTTTAGATCTCTGAAATTGCCATCAGGTGGGTGCAGGGGACCTAGGCTCGAAGAGTGCTCATCGAAGTGGGGAAACAGGGTTTCTTCTTCTCTCTTACTTCACTTCAGTCCTGGGGGGAGGGGCCCCTGAGGTGGCCACATATGTCAGGGATCCCAGTAGCTTTGGATGTAGCCTAAAACCTGCCACACCTGGAGTACGAAAGCACTGTTTTTAGTCGGTTTGCATCTGGTGTTCACAGGTACTCAGGGCAGTTGTTACAGGAGTAGGTTTCTTTTCGAGGAAGTCGTTATAGTATTTGGTGCCTAAGGGTTCCAGTGTATATGCAGAGATACAGCAGTTCTCGAATGATCTCTTCTGCACCATTGATAATCCAGGTTATTCGTTTTTTGGAGGTTGTGCAAATGGACTTGTTCTGAATTAGCTTTGCAAGGCACTTTGGCATTTAGACCAGGTGATGCAGGCCGCAAGCTAGGGCTGTAGGTCCTTTCTAAGGACATGACCATGCGTCCACTAGGCACAATATCCTTAGATGATCCAGATACCCAGAAGGGACTGCCATACTTTTTTTTCTCTTGGTGGCATCTGCTCTGATGGGTTGCAGCGTCTCTCCCCAGCCGCAGTGCTTTCCCTCTTAAGACACTGGGTGGGATGCAAACTTTACATAGCAGTATGCCTAGAAGAGAAGTATTTACTCCTTTGGCTCCCGCCTGGAGGTAGGCCTTGTTTTTTCTGGGGCTGTGTAGGGACGTTCTGGTTACTTCTCATATTCTCTGGAACTGTGTGCCCAGAGTACTTCATGTAGTGCTCTAGAGCCTACACACTTTGGCGCTCTTAAGTGTTGGTCTGAATTCTACGGACTCTGTGTCTGATGCAGTAAATTCTAGGGGCCTGCCTGCATGCCACCCTCTTGTTCTGTGGCTTGTGTGCTCTCTGCCCTCCTTATTGTGTTTCAGGGACTGTGCATTCTGTGTGTTCCATGTTGTCAGTTCTGTATTTTCTCTGTACAAACTTGGTAGTTTTCTAGTATCTGCACCCTCTGTGAGCTCTTTGTAATGCTGTAGAGTCTGTGCATTCTTATGTTTTGTGTTTTATGTATGGCCCTGAGTTCTGCTCTTCTGTGGGATACAAGTCCAGGGCATTTGAAGTTTTACCTCTAAATTCTGCACTCTTGTGCATTTTTTGTGCCTCCTTTGGACTGAAAAGAGACATTATATGTGGGAGGACAGTGAGAATCTACTACTACTACTAATCTTTGTATAGTGCTGCAAGGCCTACTCAGCGCTCTACATAGACAACAGTCCCTACTCATCGGAGCTTACAATCTAATCAAGACCAAAACCAGCAAAACTGGAGACTAGAATATGGTAAGATACATATAAGCAGTGGACAAGAGAGTGAAGAGCATCAGGATCCAAAAGGATCCTCAAAGAGGTGGGTTTTTAGCCTGGATTTGAATAGGGCTAGAGAAGGAACTTGACTCATAGACTCAGATAGTTTGTTCCAGGCATATGGAGCAGCAAGGTGGACTGAATGAACGAAGTCTGGGGTATAGAGTGAGATAAAGAGAGGAAAAGTGGTGGGGAGCCGCAGAATCAATGCACTTTTGTAGGTCAGTAGGAAAAGTTTGAACTGCATGCGGAAAACTGATAGGCAGCCAGTGAAGTGACTGAGAAGAGTGGGTACATGAGCATAGTGACTCTGGTGGAAGATAAGCCATGCAGCTGAGTTTTTAGCAGATTGAAGGAGAGAGATGATTCAGAGGGAGACCAGCGAAGAGTAGGTTACAGTAGTCAAGACAGGAGGTGATTAGTGAGTGGGTAATTTAATTTAATTTTACATTGCTTATAATCCGCTTTTACTATCAAAGGACATACAAAGCAGAGTACAAAATATAATACAAGAAACAGATCAGATCAAATACAATCTAAAAGTATTTCCTCCATAACCACGTCTTTAAAGTTTTACGAAATTGGATGTAGTCCACAAGATCCCTAATCTCGGAAGGTAAATTATTCCACAATTTTGGTACTGCACCAGAGAAACATCTGTCTCTAACCCTCTTCTGTCGAAAAGAGGAGGCAGAAGACGGCACCAGTGTAGAGAGGGTTGTGGAACACAAAGACCACACATCAGATTATTTGATACATAAGTTGGACCTATCTTATGATAGCTTTACAAGCCAGACATAAGACCTTAAACAAAAAACTCACGCTTCTATTGGTACCCAATGGAGGTTCTGACTTGGTAGCAAAAATCTCTGACACCTGCAGGTGGGGATGCCCTTCCAAACCCCAAGCCCTCAGCCCTCTAAGGGTCCTCACTACGGACGCCTCCCTGCTGGAATGGGGAGCCCACTGCGAAGAACTCCACACCCAGGGCAGCTGATCTCAAGTCTAGGGCAACCAGCTGATCAGTCTCCTGGAGCTTTGGGCAATATATGTGGCCCTCCGAGCATTCTGTCACTGCCTAAGAGACCAGCCGGTGCTGATCCAAACAGACAATCAGGTGGCAATGTTCTATGTGAACAAGCAGGGGGCCCTCTGCCGCAAAGCAGTGACACACTATTCCTACGCATTTCAACAGGGAATACTCCGGGGGGGCGTTATAACTACCAGGCCAGGACAACACTCTGACAGACAGACTGAGCAGGGTCCTCCAGCCACACGAGTCGCTGCTGGACCCCCAGAATAGCCAACCTGCTCTTTCAGCTCTGGGGGAACCCCATGGTGGACCTCTTTGCTAGCCTGGAAAACTACCAGTTGCCTCGCTTCCATTCCCAGGAGCCCCGCCTGTTTCAGGTAGTGGCAGATGTGTTCCTCATCCCGTGGTCAGACGGCCTCAGGTATGCCTTCCCACTCACGCCGCTGATTGCCAAAACACTCTTCACGACAAGACGTCGCTGATTCTGGTAGCTCCACGGTGGCCCAGGCAGCCGTAGTTCCCGTTACTCCTCCAGTTGTCAGTGGAGGCTCCAATCCCCCTGGGGAACTCCCCGGGACTCTTTTCTCAGGAGGAGGGCTCTCTCCTGCACCCCAACCTGGGGTCCCTATCACTGACGGCATGGCTGCTGAAAGGGTGACCTTAGCCCCTTTCAACCTCTCTGGAGAAGTGGAAGAGATCCTGCTGGTCTCCCGTAAGACCTCTACCAGGAGAGCTTAAACCTTCAACTGGCACAGGTTCTCAGTCTGGTGTGCAGAGCAGTGGGTGAACCCGTTCTTCCTGGTGAGCTGGTGCTGCAGTACCTTTTTCATCTCTCGCAATCTGGGCTCAAATCAAACTCTGAGAGTGCACCTCAGTGCCCTGGCGGTGCATCACCATCCTGTTGAGGGCAAGCCTCTTTCGGTCCAGCCACTGGTGACCCACTTCTTGAGAGGGCTCCTGTTGTCCAAACCCCCTGTCTGCCCTTCAGCGACGGAATGGGACCTCAATGTAGGATTAGTGCATCTCACTCGCCCACCATTTGAGCCTCTAGCTACCTGTCACCTGAGGTACCTCTCGTGGAAGGTCGTGTTCCTGGAAGCGCTCCCCTCCGCTCGCAGGGTCAGTGAGCTCCAAGCTCTGGTGGCAGAGGCACCATATACCAGATTCTATAAGAACAGGGTCATGCTATGTACACCTTTGATTGTAAGAGGGTCCTTCACACCTTGGATTATAAGAGGGCCCTGTCTTTCTACATTCAGTGGATCCAGGGCCACTGGAAAAGCTGCTCAGCTTTGTTTTTTTCTTATGACCCCAGTCGGCTGGGGGAAGCGGTGATCAAACAGACACTGTCCACCTGGGTGACAGACTGCTTTGCTCTAGCCTGTGAACAGGCTAGGCTCATGCTGGATGGCTGGGTCATGGTTCACAGCGTCAGGGCCATGGCGGCCTCTGTTGCAATCCTGCACTCCTTTCCATTGCTGGACATCTGCCAGGCTGCCACCTAGTCTTCAGTCCATACCTTTGTAGCTCATTACTGCCTGAAAAGGAAGTTCCAATGGGACAGCACCTTTAGCCAGGCTGTGCTCTGTAATCTTTTCGGGGTCTAGGCAACTCCTACCCTCCGACCCTTCTGTATTCAAGCTACTGGAACATTGGTTCCCATCGGACACATGGGTCTTACTTTAATCTCTATCTGCGGACTCAATTGCTGCTGCTCATGGCTCCCCTTCAGGGCGACCGTGGCCTTTTCTATGGGCTTTCGGTCGCCTGTAGCTAGGAAGTCCATATCTGATGAAAGACTTCCTTCTAGTTCCCAGAGAAAGCGGTTACTCATCTGTAACAGGTGTTCTCCAGGGACAGCAGGAATCAGTCCTCACAACCCTTCCTCCTCCCCTTGGAATTGCTCCTTACTACGCTTTGTTTTTACCGTCTTTAGTTATGTCATCTGACTGAGCAAGATGGCACCCTTGGGCAGGAAGGCTACCACACATGCGTGGTGACACCTCCCAAAGACTTTCTTTGAAAACTGGGAAGATGCTTCCACGACGGCTCTGTCGGTGCTAATGTCAACCATATAGGAGGACTGATTCCTGCTGTCCCCGGAGAACACCTGTTACAGGTGAGTAACTGCGCTTTACAGTACAGTTTTCCAGATGACTCAAGACTATTGATTGGGAAAAAGCAGAACTACGGGGAGCCAAGATGGTGGTTTAGTGGGTGTCAGTGGCTGCAACAATTTGCTCTATGGGAAAGCGGAAGACTAAAGGTGTAAATAAACCCTCCCTTGCCCCGGCAGCTTTGTCTCCGTTATCTGGTCGAGCAGCGGGTCCGCTGGATTCCTTTTTGTTTCCGTTGCAGCAACAATCAGGAGAGCCAGTGGAGCGGAGCCCCATTGGTGTTCCATTGGAGCTGAGTAGCTCGGCAGTAGGCTCGGGGCCTGACATCTCTCCTCCACTGCAGTGGCGAACTCTGAAGGATCCATTCTCCAGGACCAAGCAGGAAGTCAGTCCTCACTTATGGGTGACGTCGGCGCCGACGGAGCCCTCGCGGAGCAATTTTCCCCAGCTTTCAAAGAAAGCCTTTGGGAATTGCAGCGCGCATGCGCGGTCGTCTTCCCGCCCGAGGGTGCCATCTTAGCCAGTCTTCTTTTTTCCGCGGAGCCCTACAGACGTCCCCGTCTTGTCCCCGCGAAAAAGTTGATTTTCTTCTTTAATTTATCCTTTTTTCCTTCGGTTCGACGCCGATCTTTTTTCCCGCCCGGACTCGCGACGCCGGTCACGAGTCCTCTTACTTTTTTCGGATCTGTCTGACTTAGTCAGCTTTCGTTTTCGGTTTCCCTGGCAGCCCGGTCCTTTGACCTCGCAGGGGCCCTTTTTCCCCCGGTGGCAGCCAGTGGGTTTAAGCGGTGTGGTCGGTGTGACCGAAATATGTCACTAAACCGACACCCACGACTTTTGCCTCCGCTGCCTGGGCCCGGCACATGAGGAACTGATCTGTGGGCCCTGCAGCAAACTGTCCTCCAAGGCGTTGAGAAGTCGGCGGCCTCAGCGTGAGAGAATCTTCGCTGACCCCAGCCGTACCCGGGACCTCGTCGGAGGCCTCCGCGTCAAAAGGCTCCAGCTCGGACCGTCGCCGGAGCTCCTCCGACCGGGGTTCTCCCTCCGGGGACCATCGTCGGAAGGTGAAACCCGCGAGGGCGGCGTCGGTGGACGCTCCTGGTTCCGCGAGGGCCAGGTCGCATAGCCCCGACAGCCGCCCCGGGTCCTTGGAGAAGGAACACATCCCGAAGCGACCTCGCCTGGAGTCGGAGATGCCTGCCCGGGTAAGTCCTGTGGTCCTTCTGGACTCGCCTCCGCGACAGCCGACGTCGGGCCCGACGCCGTCGGGGCGCGAGTCGGGGGCTGCTGGGTCACCTGAGGTCGGACTCAGGTTGACGGCCTTGGAGAGCAGACTGTCTGCCTTCATGGACCAGCAGAGGGCACTGCTCGCTGGCCTCGCTGGCGCCGCTGCCCCGACCGCCGGGACGTCGACGTCCAAGTCGACCCCGGAGACCGAGCCGATCCTCGAGTCAATGAGAACTCGAGTCGATCCTCGGTCGAGGTCACCCTCGGCCTCCCGTTCGGGACCGAGGTCGCCGACGCCGACTCCCTCGGCGTCGGGGCGGCTGGCGCCGCACCCTGCCCGGGCCGACCCCACCGAGTCCTCGTCGGAGTCGGTCTGGGAGTCTGAGGAGGAAGAGTCACCTGATTCTTTCCGGACTCGGTGTGTCCCATCGGACTCAACGGAGTCCGAGCCTCGGAAGCAGTCCCCCCCGGAGGATGCCCGGTTCTCGGACTTCGTTAGGGATATGGCCAAGGCTTTGGCCTTCCCTGCGGATCCCGAGGAGGAGCCTCGAGCCGAAGAGCTCGACGCCCTCCAGTATGACTCTCCCGCGAGGGAACACTTTACTGTGCCGGTTCCTCCTATGCTGGAATGACTACTCTTCCGCATGTGGGAGAGTCCGGCCTCCTCGCCGGTCCTGAGCAAGCGGGTCGATTCTATCTATCGGGTCCGCAAGAGCCCTGGCTTTCAAAAGGCACAGCTGCCACACCATTCCATGGTAGTGGAATCGGCCATGCATCGTCTTAAGAGCCAGAAGAGATGCACTCCTCGGTGCCTCCTGGAAGGGAGGCCCGTAACCTGGATGGCCTTGGCAAGAAGTGCTTCCAGGGCTCTATGCTCGCTGTCCCGTCCAGACTTACCAGCTATACATGGGCATGTATCTCCGGGATCTGGCTAAAGAACTAGCCGGATTCTCCGCTGGTCTCTCCGAGGAGCCCTTGCGGAGGTTCCTAGCCTTGTCCACTGGCATTCGGGAATGCTCCAAGTTCATGTCCCGAGCAGCCTATGATGGCTTTGAAGCCTCGGCTCGAGTGGCCGCAGCCGGCATCGGTGCCCGCCGACAGGCTTGGCTTCAGTCGTCAGACCTTGAACCCTGGGTGCAGGACAAGTTGGTCGATGTCCCCTGCCGAGGCGAAAACCTCTTTGGCAAGCCCATGGCGGAAAAGGCTGCGCAGATTGAGACTGAGACTCTCACCCGGACCAGGCTTTCTAGGAAGACCTCCGCCCCTTCCCAGAAAAAGAAGGGCTCGGGGAAAAAGTCCTTTTACCCGAGGAAGGCGGCTGCCTACAAACAATACCCCCATTATCAGGCCCCTGCAGCTCCCCAACAGGGCCAGCAGGCCAAGGGACGGGGTAACGGGTCCCGTAGGCAGCAAGCCCCCAAGCCTGCACCACCAGCCCCTGCTCAGCAGGGTGGGGCTTTTTGACTCGCTAAGCATAACCTCTCCCCCCCCGCTGGTTCCTCCCAGCACCGGAGGCCGGCTGGTTCACTTCGCCCACAGGTGGTCCAGCATCACCGCCGATGCCTGGGTGCTTCAGGTCGTGCGAGAAGGCTATCTTCTCCACTTCCATCAGGTCCCTCCCTCCTATTTTCCGGGAGAACCTCCGCGACCCCCTCTGCACAGGGAATTACTCCTTCAGGAGTTAGCAGGTCTTCTGCAGGAACAGGCGGTGGAACCGGTGCCCCACCACCTGAGAGGTCAAGGCTTTTATTCCAGGTATTTTCTGATACCAAAGAGAACAGGGGGCCTCAGACCCATCCTGGACTTGCGCAACCTCAACAAGTTCCTTGTGCGGGAGAAGTTCAAAATGCTTACCCTTGGAATCCTTCTGCCCTACCTCCAGCAGGGAGATTGGCTATGCTCCTTGGATCTAAAGGATGCCTACACGCACATCCTTATCCACCCAAGCCACCGCCAATACCTAAGGTTTGTGGTGGCAGGAACTCATTACCAGTACAGGGTACTGCCCTTTGGCCTGTCCTCCGCACCGCGAGTCTTCACAAAATGTCTCGCGGTCGTGGCGGCCCATCTCCGGCTTCACGGCCTCTATGTCTTTCCGTACCTCGACGACTGGCTCATCAGAGCAGCGTCCGCTCAGGAGGTCACCAACGCCACGTGCCGCAGGGTGACTCTGCTGCAGCACTTGGGCTTTGTTATAAACTTCGCAAAGTCCACTTTGCTCCCCTCACAGGATCTCGAGTTCATCGGCGCAAGGCTGCACACTCCTCAGGCGCGAGCATACCTACCGCTCGACAGGGCTCAACGGCTCATGGACCTAGCCGACCGCTTTCGCAGCCAGCCCCTGGTCTCCGCCAGGCGCTTCCTGAGACTGCTCGGCCATATGGCTTCCACCGTCCATGTGACCCCCAATGCCCGCCTGAATATGCGGTCTGCTCAATGGTGTCTCCGCCAGCAGTGGCGACAAGCCACGGGCGGCCTAGCAGACCTAGTGCGCGTCTCCGAACCGCTGATCTCGTCTCTCCGGTGGTGGCTCCGGCTGCCGAACCTGATATTCGGAATGCCTTTCCAGTCACCTCAGCCGACCCGGGTGCTGACCACCGATGCATCCCTCCTGGGCTGGGGAGCACATTGCCAAGAGGCACGTACTCAGGGCCTCTGGACAACGTGGGAGTCTGCTCAGCAGATCAACTTCCTGGAGCTCAGGGCGATCCGCCTAGCTCTCAAGGCCTTCTCCCACCTGACTTCCCAACAGTCCGTCCTTGTCCAGACGGACAATCAAGTTGCCATGTTCTACGTGAACAAACAGTGGGGCACGGGCTCCTTCCTCCTCTGCCGGGAGGCACAGAAGCTCTGCTCTTGGGCCGTCAGTCACGGCATTCTCCTCAACGTAGTTTATCTCCCGGGCCAGGAAAATTGCCTTGCAGACAAACTCAGCAGGGTCCTCCAGCCGCACGAGTGGCGTCTGGATCCCTTGGTAGTTCAGAAGCTCTTCCTCCAGTGGGGCCTCCCCACGGTGGATCTCTTTGCCAGTCCTCACAACCGGCAGCTTCCTCGCTTCTGCTCTCGTCAGCCGCACCCCCTTCGGGTTGCGGCGGACGCCTTTCTGATCTCATGGTCGGGGAGCCTTCTGTACGCTTTCCCTCCCATCCCGCTAGTCTCTCGGACTCTTTTCAAGGTTCTCCGAGACAAAGCCTTCATGATCCTGGTGGCCCCTCGCTGGCCCAGGCAGTCGTGGTTTCCGCTCCTGCTGCAACTGGCGGTGGAGGATCCAATCCCTCTGGGGGTACAACCGGATCTCCTCACTCAGGATCAGGGGTCCCTACTGCACCCCAACCTCAGGTCTCTCAACCTCATGGCCTGGCTGCTGAGAGGGTAGTCCTTGCTCCCCTTCTCCTGCCGGCGGAGGTGGAGGAGGTCGTCTTGGCTTCGCGACGGCCCTCTACCCGCAAATGCTACGCCCTTAAATGGCGTCGCTTTGCAGTCTGGTGTACCCAACAGTCTCAGCATCCCTTCTCCTGCCCGGTGTCGGTGATCTTGCAGTACTTGCTGCACCTCTCTAATCTGGGACTTAAGTCCAACCCCGTCAAATTTCACCTCAGTGCTCTTTCAGCACATCATGTGCCGGTGGACGGCAGACCTCTCTCAAACGACCCTCTCGTAGCGAGGTTTCTTCTCCGAGGTCTCCTTCTACTTAAACCACCTCTGCGCCCGCCAGCGCCTGACTGGGACCTGAATGTGGTTTTGCAGCGGATCACCTGTCCGCCTTTTGAACCTATGGCTACCTGTTCTCTCTCCGTTTTCTGTCTTGGAAAACACTGTTCTTGATAGCCCTCACTTCCGCTAGACGCGTAAGTGAATTGCAGGCCCTCGTGTCTGATCCCCCTTACACTAGGTTCTACAAGAATAGGGTAGTCCTACGGACTCACCCAAAATTTCTGCCTAAAGTGGTCTCCCCTTTTCACATCAATCAGGAGGTGGTACTTCCAACCTTCTTTCCCAGACCACACTCCAACCGAGCTGAAACGGTCCTCCATACCCTGGACTGTAGAAGGGCATTGAACTTCTACCTTGACCGTACGCGGGAGCACCGTAAAGCTGCTCAGCTTTTTGTGTCTTTTGACCCCAATAGATTGGGGCTCCCGGTCTCCAAGCGTACTCTGTCCATCTGGGTTGCGGACTGTATCTCTTGGGCTTATGGGGCAGCCGGACTCTCCTTAGAAAGTCGAGTCACGGCTCATTGCGTTCGGGCAAAGGCCACGTCAGTGGCTTACCTCCGCTCTGTTCCGCTGGCAGACATCTGCCGGGCCGCTACTTGGTCTTCGAGCCAGACTTTCGCGGTCCATTACTGTCTCGAGAGGGAGTCCCGTAGGGACAGTGCTTTCGGACAGGCAGTCCTCCGTAATCTCTTTGAGGTCTGAGCAACTCCTACCCTCCATCCCGGATGTGGGCTACCGGTGGGTGATAATTCAGCGAAGATTCTATCCTTCTGTGCTGCTGAGCTTGAGGGAGCTCATTTTTGTGCTTAGGGTCTCCGGTAGCCTTGAGCTTGGGAGTCCCATAAGTGAGGACTGACTTCCTGCTTGGTCCTGGAGAAAGCGTGGTTACTCACCTGTAACAGGTGTTCTCCAGGAGCAGCAGGAATCAGTCCTCACTACCCTCCCTCCTCCCCTTGGAGTTGCAATCGTCTGCTTATGTTCTTTTTGCAAATTTTTATGCTGTCTTTTTTAGCTATGTCATCTGACTGGCTAAGATGGCACCCTCGGGCGGGAAGACGACCGCGCATGCGCGCTGCAATTCCCAAAGGCTTTCTTTGAAAGCTGGGGAAAATTGCTCCGCGAGGGCTCCGTCGGCGCCGACGTCACCCATAAGTGAGGACTGATTCCTGCTGCTCCTGGAGAACACCTGTTACAGGTGAGTAACCACGCTTTCCTGGAGCAGAGTCCGGTGCAGTCAGCGGTTTTGCAGCCTTCCCAGGTGGATGAGCGAGCTGTGTCCGGAGGGTTGTCTGTAGGGCAGAGCAGAGGAGAGGTTTCTTTTCTGCCTCGCTGTCCAGGAGTATCATCACCATGGAGGCGAGTCGACAGGTCGGCTGAAGTCCTTCCTGTTTCTAGGGGTCCAGCAATGGAGCAGCAGACTTTGGAGGCCGGTGCAGGAGCGGTTGACACTTTGGTACCTTTTTCCTTTGAGCGGCCAGCTGTCTATACTTTAGAAACTATTTGGACCTCTATTGTGAAGCTTGGGGAATTATTGGCTCCTCAAGTGACTGCATTGGCAGCTCTATCTCAGTCTCATACTAATCTATTGCAACAACACACATTGCAAGTTTCTGTTTTGCAGTCTTCAGTGACCGAGTTACCACAAAAGGTGTCTCGGATTGAAGATGGAGGTTCATCTTTTCAGAAGGATGGGATGGCTTTAAAAGCGAGGATTGAAATTTTGGAGAACTTATCAAGATATCAAAATCTTTGTCTTATAAATTTTCCAAAGTCATCTGTTATTAGTGCTAAAGAGATGTTTAAGAAATATTTAATTGATGTTCTTGGAGTCCCAGTAGAATCCCACCCTCCAATGACTAAGTTGTATTATCTTCCATTTGTTAAGAAGGGTGTTGGTGGTGGGATGATTCCTGGTGTTGAGCAGGTTGATTCATTGGATGTTTTTCGTATGTTGGAATCCTTGATGTCTGAGTCTGTTTTTCCATCAACTCTATTGGCAACATTTTCCCTCTCTTCGGCCCAGGACTGGTTTCTATGAATGTATTTTCAGAAATGTATGATTTTTAAAGGTTTACCTGTTCAAGTTTTCCTCATTTGTCTAACAAGACTCAGAAGGAAAGATTTTCTACTGCTCCGCCCCTGAGCTTTGCAGCTGGGTGCTCGATTCTTCTTGAAATTTCCATGTAAATGCATGATTAAGTTGCAGCAACCTCTTATATATTTTTTTGAGCCATCACAGTTGCTGGCTTTTCTGAATGCTCGTCGCTCTGCTGGGACGGACCAGTCCCAATTGCAGTTGGATTAGCTTGACTGTTAGACACCCATTTGTTTTTCCTCACATGTTTTGTTTATATTCATTCACTTGGTTTCCCCTCTATGGTGGGCTTTGTTAGGGGCAGACTAGACAATTTTTGCCTTTTCCTTTTTTTTTTAAATTTCCTTTGTTTCATTGTGTTTATCAATGATGTTTCTGTACCCTTATTTCTATGCAGTTGTGTAATGCTTGGATTTATTGTAAAATGATAAATATAAAATTAAAAAAAGACTATTGATTGAAAATCTTGCAGTCTTAATACCGATCTCATTTGTCTCACTAACTTCAATTTATACCATGTCTTATTTTGTACATGTTACACATATGATTCAAAAGTCAAATTAGAGTCAGTAATAACTCCCAAGCTACATACCGCTGAGTATATCTACCTTCTATCCTAACAACTGAATAAATTTGATATCATCTGGAATCTTAGTAGCTTGTGTATAAAGGAAGGGACAAATTTTGCTGATGTTAGCTATCTTTTGGATGTGGAGAGAGAGAGTAGAGTTGTCCACCTTGTAAACAGCTCACACTAATTAACACACCTGCACCCACGCACCCTCACTGTACATAGACTGATCCAACATAAACTCCACTGACTTTGATTGTTTGCTGTGTACACCGCCTCGATTAAAGGATAAGGCGGGATAGAAATACCCTTTAAATAAATAAATAAATAAATAAATAAAGATGACTCCAATGATGTGAGCTGAGGAAACAGGAAGAAGTGTAGTGTCATTCACAGACATGAGGAAGGGGGGAGGTGAGTTTAGAGGGAAAGATAAGGAGCTCAGTTTTGGCCATTTTCAATTTCAGACGTCGGTGAGACTTCCTTGCAGCAATGTTGGATAAGCTGGCAGAGATTCCTGGAGAGATTTCAGGCACAGAGGGGTAGATCTGAGAGTCATCAGCATAAAGATGGTACTGAAAACCATAAGTGCACCAAGGGACTGAATGTAGAGAGAGAAAAGGAAAGGTCCCAAGATAGAACCCTAAGGTACACCAATGGAAAGCGGGATAACATTAGGAGGATCCACGAGAATATACACTAAAAGTGCGATGGGAGAGATAAGAAGAAAACCAGGACAGAACAGAGCCCCTAAATTACTACTACTACTGAGCATTTGTATAGCGCTACAAGACGTACGCAGCATTGCACAGACACATGTAAGAGATAGTCTCTGCTCATCAGAGCTTACAATCTATTTAAGACAGACAACACATTAGGTGTAAACAGGGATACATCTAGGGGGAATGGTAAGGAAACACAAAGGAGATCAGGTGAGTCAAGATTCAAAAGCGACATTGAAGAAGTGATGACAGGGTATCGAGGACAAGGTAGTGATAAACAGTGTCAAAGGCAGCAGAAAGGTCAAGAAGAATGAGGATTGAGTAAAAGCCCTTGGATTTGGCAAAGAACAAGTCACTGAAGACTTTGGTAAGAGCTGGAATGTAGAGGATGAAAGTCAGATTGCAGTGGATCCAGAAGGGCTTGAGAGAAAAAAGTTAATACAGTGGTGGTGAACAGCTCGTTCAAGTAGTTTTGAAGCAAAGGGGAAGAGAAAAATACGCTGATAGCTGGAAGGACAGGTAGGGTTTAGTGAATAGTTTTTGAGGAGAGATGTGACCAGAGTATGTTTTGAAGGCCACAGGAAGAGTTGCAGTGGAAAGCAATAGCTTCAGGATATATGACAGATGGAAGGGATAACAGCGGAAGAGATAGAACTTAGTAGATGGGTGGGAATGGGATCAGAGGAGCAAGCAGTCAATTTGGAGGAGAAGAGAAGATGTGCATTTTCCTCCTCAGTGATTTGTGAAAGGGAAGAAAGGGTGAGGGAAGGATTTTGGATTGAGGAGGGGGAGGTGAGCCTGTGGAGAATTCAAGGCTAATCTTCTGGATTTTGTAATGGAAATAATCAGCCAGTGTCTAGGAAGAAAGTGAAGGAAGGATTGGGAGAGGAGGAACCTTGAGGAGAGAGTAGAGTGGAGCATAGCAAAGAGATGGCAAGGGCAGAGACAAGAGAGTTAGTCAGATGGACATAGTTTTCTTGCTTGGTGAGTACCATGGCTGACTGGAAAGAAGTAGCATGAATTTGAAATGTAGGTAGTCGGCAAGGATACATGATGTAAGCCAAAGACACTCAGCTGAGCGAGCACAGGAATGCAGGTTGAGGACAGCCAATGTTGAGGTATGGCATGCTTCATAGGGCGTGGAATGGGAGGAACCAGTACATCCAGAGCAGAGGAGAGTATAGTGTTAGAGGAAGACACTGCCTCATCCACGGACTCAGATGACATAGTGGAGGAAAGAGGTGATAAGACAGCAGTAGAGAGAGCCGAAGGGTTGATAGTATGAAGGTTCCTAAACATGTTGGTGGAGATCGGTCAAAACCAAGATGGTTGAGGGTTAGTAGGTGATGGTCAGATAAAGGAAGAATTGAGATGGAGAAGTTTGAGGGTGAGCAGTTGGAGAAGAAAACGAGGTCAAGGCAGTGGCCATGCTTGTGTTTAGGAGTGGTAGTGCACAGATAGAGGTTGAATGAGGAGGTAAGGGAAAGGAACTTTAAGGCATAAGGGTCAGAGGGGTCATCAACATGAATGTTAAAATCCCCAAGAATAAGGGAAGGAAAAGATGCATCAAGAAAGGAGGGGAACCAGGAGTCAAAGTCTATGAGAAAGGTAGAGGTGGACTTGTTGATCCATCAGATCAACCTCTTTGGAATTAAGAGCAATAGCAAATGCTCTAAAGGCTTTCAGGGATCTGTTAGCAAACCAAATTGTTCTAATCCAGACAGACATTCGGGGTTTACATAACAGCAGGTAAGAATGGGATCATACCCTGTGTTCGGAAACTGTCAGATTGTGGAATTTTGCCATCTCTCAAGGGATGGACTTGAGGGCCACTTATCTTCTAAGTGAAGAGAATTCTCTGGTAGAAAGGCTGAATTGAGTCCTTGTAACCTCATGAATGGACCCTGGACAGGAGACTGTTCTCCGTATATTTTTGGAGTGGGGCACTCCATTGATAGAACTCTTTGCCATTTCACAGAATGCTCAGATGTCTCTGTTTTGCCCCAGAATAGGGTCACACAGCAAATGAGCCTCAGATGCTTTCTTTTTAATTGGGGGAGGGGCTTCTGTACATGTATCATCCTATACCACTCATTGCCAAGACCCTCCTGAAACTCAAAATTGACCTAGGTATGATTCTCGTCACTCCTTATTGACCCCAGCAACCGTGGCTCCCTCTACATCTCGAACATTCCATTCGGGAGCCTATTTGTTAATTTTATCCAGTTTCAACTAGTCTCTTGATGTTACCAAAGCCCCTTTGGCATCCAGCAGAGCACCGATGAGAAGATCTTACGCTTTTAAATAGAAGATCTTAGACTTTAGGAAGACTAACTTTGCGAAGATGGGCCAATACCTCAGGGAGTCGTTAGTGGGATGGGAACAACTGAGGGATGTAGAAAAACAGTGGGAAAAACTGAAAGGGGATATTTTAAGGGCAACCAACCTTTTTGTTAAAATGGTAAATAAAGGTAAAAGGAAAAGGAGACCGTTATGGTTTTCAAAAGAAGTAGCTGAAAAAGTGAAGAAAAAGAGGGAGGCCTTCATGAAATACAAGAGATCACAGAGAGAGGAAGACAGGCATCTGTATTTGGAAAAACTTAGAGAAGCTAGCAAAGTAGTCAAGAAGGCAAAGATTCAAAAGGAGGAGGAAATAGCCAATGCAATAAAATGGGGGGATAAGACATTTTTCAGATATATTAGTGAGAAGAGGAAGGGCAAGAGTGGTATTGTCAGACTCAAGGGTGCAGGGGAAGAATACGTAGAAGCTGATAAGGATAAAGCGGAATTGCTTAACAAATATTTTTGTTCTGTGTTCACAGATGAAGAACCAGGAGCAGGACCTCAGAAAACACCCACAAATAGGAACAGAAGCAAAGGACATCTTGAACAATTTTCAAAAGACTGTGTTCGTGAGAAACTATCTCAACTTAAAGTAGACAAAGTGATGGGACCGGATGGGATACACCCGAGAATACTGAGGGAACTTGGGGACGTTCTAGCAACTCCACTGACTGACCTTTTCAATGCCTCGTTGGAGTCAGGAGTGGTGCCAAAGGACTGGAGAGAGGCTCATGTGGTGCCTTTACACAAAAGCGGAAGTAAGGATGTGGTTGAAAACTACAGGCCGGTTAGTTTAACTTCCGTGGTAGTAAATTATTGGAAACGCTGCTGAAAGAGAAAATAGTGAGATTTCTGAAGTCCAGCGGATTACAGGATCCGAGGCAGGATGGATTCACCAGAGGCAGGTCTTGTCAGACAAATCTGATTGATTTCTTTGACTGGGTGACCAGGGAGTTGGACCGAGGGAGAGCCCTAGATGTGGTGTATTTAGATTTCAGTAAAGCCTTTGACACTGTTCCTCAGAGGCGACTTATAAACAAACTGAGCACCCTAGGGATAGACCCTAAAGTTACTGCTTGGGTTAGAAATTGGTTGGGTGGGAGGCGACAAAGAGTACAAGTAAATGGAGCTCACTCTGAGGAGAAGGATGTTATCAGTGGTGTGCCCCAGGGATCTGTCCTTGGTCCGATTCTTTTTAACATCTTTGTTAGTGATATAGCGGAAGGGTTTTCAGGTAAGGTTTGCCTCTTTTCGGATGATACCAAAATCTGCAATAGAGTAGACACCCAGGAAGGGGTAGATAACATGAGGAGGGATCTAGCTAAGCTTGAAGAATGGTCTAGAATTTGGCAGCTGGGATTTAATGTTAAAAAATGTAAGGTCATGCATTTGGGCTGCAGCAATCTAAGGGAGCAATATAGTATAGGGGGTGAAGTACTTTTGTCCACTAAAGAAGAGCGGGACCTAGGCGTGGTTGTGTCTGATGATCTTAAAGTAGCTAAACAGGTAGAAAAGGCGACGGCAAAAGCTAGAAGGATGCTTGGGTGCATACGGAGAGGAATGGCTAGCAGAAAAAGGAGGTGATAATGCCTCTGTATAAGTCTTTGGTGCGACCTCATTTGGAGTATAGTGTGCAATTCTGGAGACCGCACCTTCAAAAGGATGTGAACAGGATGGAGTCGGTGCAGAGGGTGGCTACTAAAATGATTAGTGGTCTTCATTATAAAGCATATGAGGACAGACTGAAGGATCTTAATATGTACACCTTAGAGGAAAGGCGGGATAGAGGTGATATGATTGAGATGTTTAAATACCTCTGTGTCATAAATGTTCAGGGAGAGAGCCTCGCTCAATTGAAAGCAAGTTCTGCTACGAGGGGACATGGGATGAGGGTGAAGGGAGATAGATTCAGGAGTGATATGCGGAAATATTTCTTTACGGAAAGAGTAGTGGATCCGTGGAATAGTCTCCCAGTGGAGGTGGTAGAGATGAGGACAGTAACTGAATTCAAGAAAGCATGGGACAAACACAGAGGATCTCTAAAGGTAAAAAGGGGACTGTTGTCTTTATGGAAGGACAGACTAGATAGGCCATGTGGTCTTTTTCTGTCATCATATTTCTATGTTTCTAAGATGTTTGCTGACTGGTGTGGGAATGGTCTGTAGATTCCTATGCCTGTCCCACACAAACACTGCTTGAGTACCTTCTACACCTTTCGGAGTCTGGACTGAAGTCCAATTCAGTAAGGGCTCATGGTGCAATTGGAGGTGGTGCAATTGGAGGAGTGGGGAGGCGTGGCCTAGCAGTTGGGGCAAGTTGCCTCAGGCCGGAGGGCCAGGGGTGTGAATTCCACTGGAAGACAGCAACCTCGGGCTGGAGGGACTGTGGTTTCTAGTCCCACAGGCACTCCTTGTGGCCTTGCTTAAGGCCTTGTGGCCTTAATCTTCCATTGCTTAAGGTACAGAAACATAGATTGTGAGCCCTTTGGGGACAAGGGAAATA
Source organism: Ichthyophis bannanicus (assembly GCA_033557465.1). Classification (NCBI taxonomy): domain Eukaryota; kingdom Metazoa; phylum Chordata; class Amphibia; order Gymnophiona; family Ichthyophiidae; genus Ichthyophis; species Ichthyophis bannanicus. The sequence continues at coordinate 424,539,007 of CM066037.1, forward strand.
TATACCGTACCTGAATGTACACAGCTTTGACCCAGAGAAAAGCAGTATAAAGCCTAGCTAAGTTAATAAATTACTGTCAAGGTGTAGAAGGTAAATCTATCTCTGTGTACAGTCCTTAGTTGTTTGCTTCATGTTGACCTTGCTTCTTCTCAAATCTCCTATAAGCCTCCTGCAGTGTCTTGGGATGTCAATGTGGTTTAAACGCAGATGATGAAAGTGCCTTTCATACTTTTGTTGCACACTACTGTCTGGACAGAGACTCCCATGAGGATGCTGTCTTTGGTCAGGCTGTACTCCAGCACCTCTTTGGGACTTAAGCCCTCCATCCTGGACTTCTACAAGATACCAGACTATCACTGGAGGAGCATTGCCTCCTGGAATTGAGTCCAATGGCCTACAACTCTTCCAGACTCTTTGGCTACACGTTTTTTACCTCAGGGATTGCACTGCTGACCCCTCCATACCAGTCTGGTACCTGGGAGCTAGTGAATCCCATATGTGAAGACTACATTTCTGCTTGTTCCTGGAGAAAGCATAGTTACTCACCTGTAACAGGTTATCTCCGGAAATAGCAGAAATCAGTCTTCACAACTTGTCTTCCTCCCCTAGGAGTTGGCTACCAGTGGCTTTAAGAAGTGTGATCGGTATGCCAAAATAATGTCCCTTACCGACACATACGACTGCTGCCTTAGCTTCCTGGGGCCGGACCATGATCCCCACAGCATGTGGCCTCTGTAAAAAGATGTCCACCAAGGCCCTCAAGAACCTCCAGCAGCAGCACAATAAGTTTTTCCCAGAGTCCCTTGTACCTCTGAAGGCCAAGGCTTCCTCAGGGAACTCAAGAAGAAGAATAAAACCTCAGATGGCATCCCTATATGGCTCTGACAGGCCGGGTAAGCCCCGAGTCAGGTCCTGCAGTCCTTGATGTTCATCCGAGGAATTGGAGAGGGAGCAGCCTGCAAAGGTCCCCCGGAAGGACTCGACCTCAGACCGGCCTCGGTCGCCAGACACTATTCTTGTCAAGGACTCTGGTGTTGGGCCCGATTCCTTCGGTGCCAGCGCTGATGGCTGTGGAGCTGTCTGGACAAGTCCAGAATGGTGGCCCTAGAGCGCAGCTTGTCTGTCTTCATGGATCAGCAGCAGGCGCTGTTGTCTGGTACTACCGGTTCTGCCGCCCAGACCATCGGACCATCAATTTTAAAGACGTCCCCGGAAGCTGAGCCAATCCTCGAGACCCTTCAGTCTCGAGTTGATCCTCGGCCAAGGTCTTAATCTGGTTCCTGTTCCACAGGCCGAGACTTTCCTCGACTAGCGTGCTTGGTGCCAGCCGTGGGGCCTCTGAGGGCCGCAAGTGGGGCTTAGGCCTGGAGCCCGTGAGTCATCCCTCGAGTCTTCTACGGATTATTCTGAGTGGGAGATGGAGGGCGAGGAGTTGTCGGACACCCGTCGCTACTGCAACGTCCCCTCGGACTCCCCTCCCTCGGAGCCCTGGCGTCTGTCCCCGCCTGAGGACATAGTGTTCCTCGACTTCGTCAGAGACATGTCCAAGATTCTAGGGTTCCCAACGGAATCGGAGGAGCACCCTCGGACGGAAGAGCTAGAACTCCTGCAATATGAGGCCTCCCTGAGGGAATTGCTTACGGTACCCATTCCACCCATCCTGGAACAGCTAATGCTCCATATGTGGGAGGCACTGGTATCGGTGCCGGTTGTGAGCAAGCGGCTCGACTTGATGTACCGATTCTGCTGGTGCTCAGGCTTCCAGAAGGCACAGCTGTTGCACAACCCCATGGTGGTGGAGTCGGCCATAGGTTGGCTGAAGAGTCAGAAGATGCACTCCTTGGTGCCCCCCGGTAGGGAGGCATGCACCCTGGATGCCCTCAGCAGAAAGTACTACTAGGGTTCGATGCACATTGGCCGGATCGAGGCCTACCAGCTGTACATGGGCATGTACCCGAGAGATCTGGCAAAGGAACTCGCTGGGTTCTCAGCTGGTCTTTCTGAGAAACTCCTGCAGTGGTTCAAGAACCTGACCAAGGCTGTCCGTGAGTGCTCCAAATTTATGTCTCAGGCAGCCTATGACAGCTTTGAGTCAGCGGCAGGCATCGGTGCCTGACACCAGGCTTGGCTACAGTCACCCGATCTTGAGCAATGGGTTCAGGACAAATTAGTCAACGTCCCATACAAAGGAGAGAATCTCTTTGGCAAACCGATGACCGACAAGGCTGCCGAGCTGGAGACCGAGTTCCTGACGAGGACCAGGTTCTCTAAAAAGACAACTGCCCCTCCCAGACGGAAGAGCTCAGGTAAGAAGCCCTTCTACCCAAGGAAAGGGGCTGCTTACTGAAACTACCCACCTTTTCAGGCCTCCCCGGCTCCCCAACAAGGTTAGCAGCCCAAGGAACATGGACAAGGCCCTCATAAGCAGAAGGTTCCCAAGCCCCAGGCGTCGGCCCCAGTCCAGCCAGGGGGAAGCTTTTGATTTCTTGGGCATAGCCTCTCCACCTCAAGGAGGTCAGCAGCCCACAGGGGGACATCTCATTCATTATGCCCAAAGGTGGCCAGTCATTACCACCGATTCCTGGGCACTCTAGGTGGTCAAGGAGGGCTACCTCCTCCATCTGGTTCAGACACCTCCTCCTTTCTTCCCAGGAGAGCCCCCCAGGTCTCTCGTTCACTGGGACCTCTATTGAAGGAACTCGCAGGTCTTCTCGAGGACAGAGCAGTAGAACCAGTTCCCCACCATCTTAGGGGCAAGGGGTTCTACTTCAGATACTTCCTCGTACTAAAAATAACAGGAGGCCTAAGGCTCATCCTTGACCTGCGCAACCTGAACAAGTTCCTGGTGAGGGAGAAGTTCAAGTTGCTCTCCCTTGGAACATTGCTGCCTTACCTCCAGCAGGGAGATTGGTATATTCCTTGGATCTGAAGGATGCTTATACCCACATCCTCATTCACCCCAACCACAGGCAGTACCTGCGGTTTATGTTGGGGGGCGGCCATTACCAATACAGTTTGCTACCCTTCGGCCTGGCTTCCGCCCCAAGGATCTTCACCAATTGCCTGGCAGTTGTGGCCACCTTCCTCCGCCTCCCAGGGGTGTTTGTCTTCCCCTACCTGGATGATTGGCTCATAAAAGGAGGCACGGCTACAGAAGTCAGCAGGCAACAGAAGTGCAGCAGGCAACTGCATGCACCATCCAGGTCCTGCAGCATCTAGGGTTTGTAATAAACTACGCCAAGTCCCATCCCCTCCCAGTACAATGTCTAGAGTTCATAGGGGCAAGACTAGACATTCTCCATGGCCTTCCTCCCTGGTGACTGAGCCAACTGTTTCAGGGCACTGGCCCTAGATGTACATCACCATCCCTCCCATCCCTCGGTGTTAGCTCAGCTCCTGTTGTGCCTACTCGGGCACATGGCCTCCATGATCCATGTCACCCCAGATGCCCGCCTTCACATGAGGGCCGCACAGTGGTGCCTTTGGGACCAGTGAGCACAGGCCACAGGCCTTCTCCAGGACAGGGTTTCAGTGACCTGTCAGATGGCGGTATCTCTGACCTAGTGGCAAAACCTCCAACATCTCGAGACAGGGATGCCCTTCCAAACTCCAAGCACCTTAGGGTTCTCACTACAGATGCCTCCCTGCTTGGATGGGGAGCTCACTGCGAGGAACTCCACACCCAGGGCAGCTGGTCGCAGGATGAGAGCAATCAGCAGATCAATCTCCTGGAGCTTCAGGCGATATATCTAGCCCTCCGAGCATTTTGCCACTGCCTGTGGCGCCAGCCGGTGTTGATTCAAACAGACAACCAAGTGGCAGTGTTCTATGTGAACAGGCAGGGGGGGGCATGGGGTCTTGCACCCTCTGCCACGAGGCGATGGTGCTCTTCTCCTACGCAGTCGAGTAGGGCATACTCCTACGGGCAGTATACCTGCCAGGCCAGAACAACTCCCTTGTGGACTGATTGAGCAGGTTCCTCCAGAGTGGCCAACTGGCTTTTCCACCTCTGGGGAACACCATGGGTTGACCTTTTTGCCAGCCCGGACAACTACCAGTTGCCCCGCTTCTGTTCCTGGCAAGCCCACCCCTCCCGATTGGCAGCAGACATGTTTCTCATTTCGTGGTTGGAAGGTCTCATGTACGCCTTCCCACCCACACCACTAATTGCCAAAACGCTTTTCAGGACCCTCTGCGACAAGGCCTTCCTGATCCTGATAGCCCCTCAATGGCCCAGGTAGCCATGGTTCCCCGCTACTCCTCCAGCTGTCAGTAGAGACTCCCATCTCACTGAGGAGCTCCCCGGGGCTCCTGTCCCAGGAGGGTGGCTCTCTCTTGCACCCCAACCTGGGGTCCCTATCACTGATAGCATGGCTGCAGAAAGGGTGACCCTAGCCCTTTCAGCCTCTCGGGAGAAATGGAGGAGATCTTGCTGGCCTCACATAAGGCTTCCACCAGGAAAGCATACACCTTCAAATGGCGCAGATTTTTGGTTTGGTGCACGGAGCAAAGGGTTAAACCGTTCTCCTGCCCTGTGCAGCTGGTGCAGTAGAACCTTCTCTATCTCTTGCTAACCAGCCTCAAATAAAACTCCGTCAGAGTGCACCTCAGTGCTCTGGCGGCACATCACCATCCTGTGGATTGCAAACCTCTCTTGGTCCAGCCGCTGGTGATCCACTTCTTGAGGGGTATTCTGTTATCAAAATCCCCATCCACCCCCCAGCGACTGAGTGGGACTTGAACGTAGTATTTGTGCAACTTACTTGCTCACCTTTTGAGCCTCTGGCTACCTGCCACCTGCGATATCTCTCGTAGAAGGTGGTGTTTCTGTTGCGCTCACCTCTGCTTGCAGGGTTAGTGAGCTCCAAGCCTTAGTGGCGCTGTATACCAGGTTCTACAAGAACAGAGTTGTGCTTGGCACACACCCCAAATTCCTTCCGAAGGTGGTATCTCCCACCTCAACCAAGAAGTTGTGCTGCCCACCTTCTTCCCAAGGCCTCACGCCAGTAGGGCAGAGACTGTCCTCCACACCGTGGACTGTAAAAGGATCCTGTCCTACATTCAGCGTATCCAGGTTCACTGGAAAGCTTCTCAGCTTTTCATTTTCTATGACCCCAGTCAGCAGAGGGAGGTGGTGAACCAACGAACACTGTCCACCTGAATGGCAGATTGTATTGCTCTTGCCTATGAGCAGGTGGGGCTCCCACTGGATGGCCAGGTCATGGCACACTGTGTCAGGGCCATGGCAACCTCTGTGGTAAACTTGCGCTCCATCCTGATGCTGGCATCTGCCAGGTCACTACCTGGTCTTCAGTCCGTACCTTCGCAGCTCATTACTGCCTGGAAAGGGAGTCCCAATGGGACAGCACCTTTGGCCAGGCTGCGCTCCGGAATCTTTTCGGGGTCTAGGCAACACCTACCCTCTGACCCTTTTGTGTTCAGGCTACCAGTGTTGGTTCCATTGGGCACACGGGTCCTTTTTTTTTATAGACTTGCGGTAGCCTGTAGTTAAGGAGTCCATATGTGAGAACTGACTTCCTGCTTGTTCCTGTAGAAAGCATAGTTACTCACCTGTAACACACCGGGGACAGCAGGAATCAATCCTCACAATCCTCTTTCCTCCCTTGGAGTTGCTTCTTTATACCATCTTTATTTTTGCCATATTTTAGTTATTATTATTATTATTAATTATTATTATTATTATTATTATTAATTATTAACACAAAATCACCAAAACAAACCCCCAGAAAAAATAAATCAAAATTCTCTTCTTTTTGTCGGATGTGTCCAGGAAAGGAACATAGTAGCAGAACTATGCCCACCACACAGTTACATCCATTTTATTATAAAACCAGAAAAAAACTTTACTTAGCTGGAAATTATTAAGTCGCAGGCTATTCAAGCACGCTTGGGCACACGCATAGGCACAGGCACGACGTGCACGTTTCGGGTTATTTAAACCCTGTTTCAAGTGCTGCCATGATCAAGTTCAACCGTCTTTGAAACGCCAAAATCAGCTGTTTCCTTCAAAAGGGTCTGATACTCCTCCAAATGGCTGTGTCTTGCTGTCAATCAATTGTATTCACCTATGAAACTCCAGGATCTCCCCACCAACCAGGGGAAGCCCTGGGATCATCGGTGACTTCAGAATACACTAAGCCAATCAATCTCTCTGTTTAGACCTGTAGGGGATACCGTCTGTAACAGGAAAATCCAACGTTGTTCACAACTCTGCAATTTGTTTATGCAATTTCCGCCCCGCGGATCGAGAGGTATATGGTCAATAACGGACCATCCCAGGTCCTGAAAATTATGGCCAATTGCTAAACAATGTTCAACTATTGGGGCTGTCACTGTCCCCTGACGGAGGCGGGACGCATGTTCACTCAGTCTCACTTTGATTTTTCGAGTAGTTCTGCCCACATAAACTAAGGGGCACGGGCAATAGATGATATAGACAACAAAACTCGAATTACAGTTTGTTTGCCATCGCCATCTAAAATGTCGATCTGTTCCCGGGCAGGTCCATTCTACCCCAGTCAACGTTGAGGAACAATACATACAATTGCCACAGTCCATATGACCTGCTTGTGAGACAGGTTGTGGGGGACGATCCTCTACGACTGTGGTGCTTGCTAACAAATCTCCCAAATTAGCTCCTCGTGTGAAAGCTATCATAAGAGGTTTTTGAAAGCAAGTATGTAAATGTAAAATGGGCCAGTGTTTACGGAGGATGTTAACCACACTGATACTAGAACTCATATAAGGCAGTATGCCCACCACCATTGAAGAGGTTGATTCAGCTCCCTATCTGATCGATTATCAGACAGTAGCCATTCACGGTGAGTGTATAATGCACGGCAATAGGCCAATCGAATCATTTTAGGTGGATAGCCTCTATCCAAGAGGCGATTACGCAAGTCATTTGCATGTGACTTAAAATCCTGTGTTGACGAGCAGATTCTCCGCAACCTCAGAAACTGGCCATATGGTAAACCCCTCTTTAATGGGCCAGGGTGGAAGCTCTGATATTGCAATAAACTATTACGTTGAGTAGGTTTCCTAAACAGTGAAGTATGGAATTGTCCTTCTTTCACACTTATTGTAATATCGAGAAAATCAACTTGATAATCATCCGTATGAGCCGTGAAGGTTAGATGAGACTTTAAACTATTAAGCCAAGTTAAAAAACTTTGTAAATCTTCTTCAGTCCCCAACCATAGGAAAAAAATGTCATCCAAGTATCGTTTCCAAGTATCGTTTCCAAAATCTGATATGTTGAAAATAAGCTGAGGAGTAAAGATATTGTTCCTCAAAAGCTGCCATGTATAAAGTGGCAATGGATGGTGCTGCCGAAGCCCCCATGGCAATCCCATAAGTTTGCATGTAAAATTTTCCTTGAGACAAAAAATAGTTTTTGGTCAAAACCAGTGAAATGAGCTCCATCAGAAATTGTCTAGGAAGACGTGAAGGGGCTGTGGTAAACTTGGTCTGAAGAAGTTGTAAAGCCTCAATCTGATCTATGTTTGTATATAATGCGGCAACATCAAGAGTTACCATCCGACATATTTTAAATGACATATTTTAGTTATGTCATTTGACTGAGCAAGATGGCACCCTTGGACGGGAAGGGCAGCACGCATGTGTGGTGGCATCTCCCAGAGGCTTTCTTTGAAATCTGGGGGGATGCTTCCACGAGGATTCCATCGGCACCGACGTCACCCATAAGTGCAGACTGATTCCTGCTGTCCTTGGAGAACACCTGTTACAGGTGAGTAATTTATTTATTTAATTACACTTTATTTATCTCCTTTGATCCAAGTTACCTTGGAAGTCTAGTATCTAAACCGACCCTATCCAGCTGGATTGCGGTCTGCATTTCTTTTGCCTGTTGTCAGGTAGGGCTCTCCCTTGCCAGTCACGTCACTGCACACAATATGCAGGCCATGGCAACATCTGTTGCCAATTTATGTTCTGTCTCTATCAAAGAGATCTGTCGAGCAGCTACCTGGTCCTCCATTCACACCTTCGCTGCTCACTACTGCCTAGACAGGGACTCCTATCAGGATGCTGTCTTTGGTCAGGCGGTCTTTCAACATCTCTTTGGGACTTAATCTCAACTCCTACCCTCCGTCCCAGACTGTTCTGCCACCAGACTCCTCTAACCATGCCCTTGTAAGCTGTGCTTGAGTCTGAGGAGACCATTTGAAATCTATACTCTCTGGCTCTAGCCTCGTGCTTGTCTGTTTAGACTGGCGCCTGAGAGCTAGTGAGCCCCATATGTGAAGACTGCATTCCTGCTTGTTCCTGGAGATAGCATTGTTACTCATCTGTAACAGGTGAACTCCGGGAACAGCAGGAATCAGTCTTTACATATGGGTACTGTCGATACCAACAGAGCCCGCGCAGGAATGCTCCCCAGCGTCCAATAGGAAAGCTTTTAGGAGCACTCCACTGCACCTGCACGTCTGACTTCCCACCTTCCCACATCCTCTCCTCAGTTGAGTTTGTAGCTGAGAGATAGAGGTAAAAGAATACTCTACAACTCCTAGGGGAGGAGAAGGGTTGTGAAGACTGATTCCTGCTGATCTCCATGAACAAGCAGGAAGACAATCTTCACATATGGGTGATGTCGGCACCGAAGGAACCTGGCGAGGGAACAGCATCCAATAGGAATGGCTTTGGGAGCATTCCTCTACGCATGCGTGGCTGCTTTCCTGCCTTTCCCACAGGTCTCCTCAGTCATCTTTTTTCTGCGGAGCCATTGGGACCTCGTCTTTGTTTCACAGGGTTAAGAGGCTTCTAGCTTTTTTGAGGTACCGGCAAGTACTTTATTTTTTGCATTCCCGTCGACCGACTTGATTCCACGTCGATTCTGGTTCCCATTTTGATAAATTTTTAAAAATTTCTCTTCATTAGTTTTTACTAAATTCTTAGGTTGTTTTTTTTTTTTAGGCCTAAATTGCCCAATTTGATATTGCTTCCTTACTTTTCCACAAGATGGATAAGCCCAAGAATGGGTTTAAAAAATGTTCTAACTGTTCCAGTACAATCTCCATAACAGATGAGCATGACTGGTGCCTAAAATATTTGGGCCCAGACCAGGATGTCAAGTCCTGCACTTCCTGCTCTCACATGACAGCCAGAGGTAGGAAGAACCATGACAAACACAAGGCTAAGCTATTTCCAACAGACTCGGCTCCTTTGGTGCACTCCTTTGCGGGCATTGACTCCTTCCAAGTCATCCCATGCTTCCAAATCATCATCTTTGTTGAAGACTAAAAAGCATAGACTATAATCCTCAGAGTGCGATGCCAAAAGGACATTGGCATCGACATTGAGAGCATCCTATTCCTCGAACTCTGATCTACATTCTCAGCATCGGCATTCTTCCCACTTTGATGCAGACCGACCAGCAAAGCAACGCCTGTAGAAGGGTACACCCTCCAAAGCCTCAGAGGAGTTCAGGGATTCCCCCGAGATTCAATCCTTGGTGGAGCCCCCAATACCAGCATTGGGAGTTGTAGCCCATTCCATAGAATTTGGAGCTACTCCTCCTCCGGTACCAACACTCAATGACTGAATCATCACTATTGAATGTTCTATCCACACTAATCGTTTGTCTCTTCCCTCCCCCTCCCAGGCCCATCTTGTTTCTACCCGCTCCTCTGCTTTCTATTTCTTGGCCCCGAGCCTTTGGAACTCGCTCCCTCCCTCGCTTCATGCAGAAGAATCTTACCGCTCCTTCAAAACTCAGCTCAAAATCCACCTTTTTAACCTAGCATTTGACCTTCCGTCCTTGTTTTCCCCCTCCCTCCGCGCCCCATGATGTTGTATCGGAACTGCTGCTTTATACTGCTTTCTTTTCCTTTTTCTTTCCTTTTCTTTTCTTTCCTATTATTTAATGGCGTTCTTTTTCCTTTCCCACAGCCTCATTTTTAAATTGTTTTAGAGTTTTATTGTAAACCGATCAGGTGCCTACGGTGTTGGGCGGTATAACAAGTTTTTAAGAAACATAAACATACATGTACATGTACATTTTGGAGGAGAGGAGGGACAGGGAAGATATGATTCAGATCTTCAAATACTTAAAGAGAAATAATGAACAAACAAACCTCTTCCAAAGACGGAGAAGCTTCAAAACTAGAGGGTATAACATGAAGCTACAAGGTGGTAAATTGAAAGGCAATGTCAGGAAATACTTTTTCACTGAAAGGGTGGTGGATGCTTGGAATGTGCTCCCGATGGAAGTGGTGGGGGCAAATATGGTGACGGAGTTCAAAAGGGCATGGGATAGACACAGTGGATCCCTTTACAGCAACAAGAAACTATCAAAATAATCTGAACCATCTAATTCCTTAACAAATAGGTGTGTCCAACATGGAGTGGTGGGATCACCCCTAAACAAAGACATGGGGAAGGGGAGCCTGCACAGAGCGGCAGGTGTACCTACTCTTGACACCATACTGGGCAGACTAGATGGACCATACTGGTCTTTATCTGCCGTCATTTACTGTTACTAGGAATGGAGCATCGCAACTATCTTGGCAGCAGTGGTGCCGGCGGCCGCCACTTCACCCAGCCCGGCATCAACATCGGCGACACCCATGACCTCTGCGATGCAGCTTGACGCACCTCCAGTCCCTTCGACACTGGTAGCTTTGCATCGCTTGTCTGAACCGCCGATACATTATGCTGTGCTGTAATTGGCTCCATTGCAATCCTCACAGCAGATGCAGTCTGTACACTGAGGTTATTGAGCCCGGAACAGAGATTACTTTGATTTTTTACTGGACTCCGATATCGATTCCAAGATCTCAGAACTGGAATTGACCGATTCCGGTACACGTCGAGATGTGCCGTCTGATTCATCACCTCCATACGAGCGTAGATGGTCACCACCTGAGGACATGTCTTTTCAGGATTTTATTAAAGACATGGCAGCCGCACTCGATGTATTGGTAACCACCAAGACAGAACCGAGGGAAGAGGAACTCGATATCCTTCAGTACCCTTTGGCATCCAAGGAGGCTGCAACTCTCCCGGTGCACAATATCCTCAAAACCTTGCTAACTAAAATATGGGAAGCCCCCATCTCAACACCAGTGGTTAGCAAATGTCTATATAGGGTTTCACCATCTCCTGGATTCTAGAAGCCACAACTTCCTCACCCTTCCATGGTGGTGGAGTCTGCCATGAGGCGCATTAAGAGTCAAAAGAATCATTCCTCTCTTCCCCCAGGCAGAGAGGCCAGAACCCTCAATGTCTTTGACAGGAAAGCATTTCAGACAACTATGCTGGCCTCTAGAATAGATTCATACATGTCTGTATGGGCATGTTTCTAAGAGACATCTCTAGAGATCTGGCAGAATTCACATCCCTACTGCCCGATGACAAGCAACCAGCTTATTGAGTACTAGTGGCCCATTCACAAAATACTTCCGAATTCCTAACAAGAGCTGCATTTGATGCTTTTGAAGCCAATAGCAGGGTAGCTGCTGCCTGCACTGGAGCCAGAAGACCAGCTTGGCTCCAGGCTTTTGACCTGGAACAGTGGGTCCAGGACAAACTCATCAATTTCCCTTATAATGGAGAAAACCTGTTTGGACATTGCTAGAGAGAGAAAGCAGGAGAGATGGAGACACATGATCTCACAATGAAGCGACTCTCAAAGAAGATCCTACAAGAAAAATACCTGCACCTAAAAAACCCTTCTATCCAAAAAAGAAGAGGTTTTAACCCCCCTACTCATACTCCTATTCTGCTCCTCAAACACAGCAGAGGCAACAGCCTCCCAAACAGCCCAGAGAACCAAAGGTGAAAAACCACAGCCTGTCACTACATCTCAAGCCACTCAAAATTTTTGACTCTTTCCAAGAGAGCATAGCCAGTTGTCCAGTAAGCTCTCCTGTCCATCCACTAATCCCAGGTAGACTATCCTATTTTGCCCAGAGATGGGCCTTCCTCACCTCAGAACCCTGGACCCTGCAATTAGCAAGGGCCTCCAGTTTTGTTTCAAGAGCTTATCACCTACTCATTTTGTGGGGTCTCGAAACTTCGACCTCCATCACACTACCCTACTTCAGCAGAAGATCCACTCACTTTTAACTCAAGGAGCAATAGAGAGGGTCCCGCTGTCCCAGCAAGGTCTAGGGTTCTACTCCTGTTACTTCTTAATTCTAAAGAAAGCAGGGGTTTACAGATCCATATTGGATCTCAGGAATCTCAGCAAATTCCTTATCAAAGAAAGGTTTAAGGTGATTTCTCTAGGAACTCTTCTTCCTTATCTCGAACCAAAAGATTGGCTATGCTCTTTGGATCTATAGGATGCATATATTCACATCCTCATACATCCAAACTACAGAAGGTACCTCAGGTTTGTTTTTCAAAACCAACATTATCAATATTGAGTCTTCCCCTTCGGTCTCGCGTCAGTACCTCTAGCTGTCATTGCAGCCTTTCTCAGGACTTTGGGAATATTTATCTTCTCTTAGTTAGACAACTGGCTGATAAAAGCAGATACTGCCCAGTTGATCACAGTTGCTCTACAACGAACCAGCCACGTGCTACAAGAAGTGGGATTCATTATCAACTATCCAAAGTCACAGCTAGTTCCTTCTCAAACCTTAGAGTTCATAGGAGCTTGACTGGATACTGTTCAAGCTTGAGCTTTTCTCCCAGAAGACAGATGTATAAAACTGCTTATCCTAGTTTCTCAAATCCAGCAGCAGTCAGTAGTGACAGCCAGGACATGCCTGCGATTATTAGACCATATGGCCTCAACAGTGCATGTAGTCCCTCATGTTCATCTACACATGTGAGAGACTTAATGGAACCTCTCACAGCAGAGGACACAATCCAGAGATCACATCTCTGATCTCATCACTGTCACTCCCCGGATGAAGGCCTCTCTTCTCTGGTGGACCATACCACAGAACCTCAACGTAGAGTTACCTTTTCAAAACTCTGTGCCACACTGTACTCTGACAACAGATGTGTTAAAGCAAGGTTGAGTGGCTCACCTCAATGGTCTGACAACTACTCAACTCAAAGCCATATCCAATGCCATTCAGATGTTCTCTCACCACCTACTGGGTAAGTCAGTCCTCATACAAACAGACAATCAAGTGGTCTACATGGTCTACATAAACAAACAGGGGGAACAGGCTTTTGCCTATTATGCAGGAAGGCCTCTGTGCTATGGACCTGGGTTATAGCCCACAACATATAGTGCGGTATATAAGAAATGTAAATAAATAAATAAATAAATAAACATACATTTACATGCAGTATATCTGCCAGGAGAGGAGAACAAACTAGTAGACAGACTGAGTCGAGTTCTCCATCCACACGAATGGAAGTTGAACCCAGTAGTAGTGCAGCAGTTATTCTATCACTGGGGATTCCCACTACTCAACCTCTTTGATTCTCCAGACAACTCTCAATTGCCCTGTTATTGCTCCAGAAATCCATCTCCCCACAGGGAGACCTCTGATTTTTCTCGTACATTGGGGGCCAGTGCCTTCTCTATGCCTTTCCTCCTTTCCTCTCATTGCAAAGTTGCTTTTCAGGTTTTGGAACGACCAGAGTGAAATGATTCTCATTATGCCTCACTGACCCAGACAACCAGCTAGCTCAGTCTCCTCCTCACTATCTAGGGTATTCTCCCGATCTTCTGACTCAGGAACAAGGAACCTTCTACATCCTCACTTCTACTCCCTCCATATGACTGCTTGGTGGCTGAATGTGTTGTCCTCTCAACCTAGGCCTTCAAGAAGAGGTATTACAGATGCTATTATCTTCCAGGAAAGATTACACTAGGCAGTCTTATGCCTTTAAGTGGTGGAGATTCTCACTCTGGTGCTCACAGAGAGCCCTAGATCCCTTTACATGTTCAGTTCCAGAACTTCTACAGTACCTCCTCCACTTGTCTTCATCAGGCCCAAAAACTAACTCAGTTTGAGTACATCTATCTGCCATATCGGCATCTCACCAAACTTTGGACAACCACCAGATGTCTTTACACCCATTGTCTCAAGACTTATGAGAGATCTTCTCTTAACTAAACCACCCCTTCGCCCACTAGCCACGGCATGGGATCTCAATGTGGTATTGGCACAGCTAATGTAACCTCCATTTGAGCCTTTAGGCTCAAACACTTTAAAGTTTTTAACATGAAAAGTCCTTTTTCTAGTAGCCTTGACTTCAGCCCGAAGAGTGAACTCCAGGAATTGGTGGATTATGCTCCATTTACCAGGTTTCACTAGGACAAAGTTGTCCTACGAACACATCCTAAATTTATATCAAAAGTTGTTACTCCTTTCCACTTGAACCAGTCCATTTCATTACAGACTTTCTTCCCCAAGCCCCACAACTCCCTTGCTAAGGCAAAACTACATACTCTTGATTGAAAGAAAGTACTTGCCTTCTATATCGACTGCACCAAGAATCATCATCAATCCTCTCAGCTGTTTATCACTTTTGACCAGAGCCGTTTGGATTTGCCAGTTTCTAAGAGAACTCTTTCTAATTGGATTGCAGACTGCATATCTTTTGCTTACTCGCAGGCTGGTCTCCCTCTTCAAGACCATGTCACAGCACATAACATCCATGCCATGGCTTCTACAGTAGCCAACCACTGTTCTGTGTCTAATTCAGAAATCTGTCAAGCAGCCACATGGTTGTCACTGCACACCTTTGTAGCTCACTACTGCCTTGACAAGGACTCCAAGAGTGATGCTCAATTCGGTCAATCTGTACTATGTAACTTGTTTCAAATTTGAACAACTTGCCCACTGCCCATTGGACCACTTTCCAAAGAGTGCTCTGAACGAGCTGAGTCTGTTGGATCCCCACTCCAACCTCTGTGGTGCAGGAATCCTTTCCCTTCCTAAGGCAGTCATGTGCTAGGGAGTCCCATATGTGAAGACTGACTTCCTGCTTGTTCCTGGAGATAGCGTAGTTACTCACCTGTAACAGGTGATCTCTAGGAACAGCAGGAATCAGTCTTCACAACCCACCCACCTCCCCTCAAGTTGTTATCCATTTTTTTTCTACCGTGTACTGTTCTCCGCTATTCTCCTGACTGAGGAGACCTTTGGGGAAGGCTGGAAGGCAGCCAGGCATGTGTGGAGGCACTCACCCAAAGGCATTCCTATTGTATGCTAGGGAGTGTTCCCATGCTAGGCTTCATTGGTGCCGACATCACCCATATGTGAAGACTGATTCCTGCTGTTCCCAGAGATCACCTTTTTCAGATGAGTAACTAAGCTTTCCCAGAGATCACCTGTTACAAATGAGTAACAACACTTTATTGGAGCACAAGAATTCTCTTAGGCAGAGCCAGAATCTGTCTTTCTAGAGGATAATGGCAGGGCCATGCCATTGCCCCTTATTGCATCGCCTCAGTATGAGTATGCAAGTCTAGAGAAGACTATGCTTTAGAGGTAGGAGTCCTAAGAGCTATCATGGCTTCCTTCTGCCTGGTCTGGGTAGAGCTTTGGTACATCCCATTCGTCTGGACTGCTCTGACATGGCAATAAAGAAGGTGACATTTAAATTCGCCAGGACTCACCCATGGTGATCAAGGGCTGTGAGTCTGATTAAAAATTCAGAAAGCTAACAATGAGAATGTTGTAGCCTGCTTTGAAGGTACTTGGCCTAATCGTACCCTTGCTATGTGTGATCTCAATCCTGGGATATCATGAAGTGAGGTTTTTGACTGTATCAAGTTTGACTTTGTTGGTGAATTGGACATTGTTGGGAAATTTTGATCAGATCTGCTTCATCTGTTTCTGTGACTTTCCTGCCTTATGCAAGCAACCCCGTTTGGATGGCACAGAAGCAACTCATGTGAGCTATGGAAGAGAGAGTATGGCTATGAGGCCTGCTACAGCCTGAGAGACCTTACTTTGTACAGTAGTGTGCACAGTCAGGCCCAGAATACAGGCCAAGCCAGGTGGCCAGAAACTAATTAATAGAAAAATACTCTCCGCTCTGAAGAATGTAATTAGTGCCAGGAAGGCAGAGAGGCCCGGCCAGCTGCATAGATAAAAAACAGACCTTGAAGCACCAACATTCGGCCCGATAATCACGGGAGGGAGGGGGCTCAGAGAAGGAGTTCTAGCAGAGTTTTCTTTCTTTGCAAGTAACTCTGACTTTCTGAGGATGACATCAGAACTTCTAGAAGTTCTGTGACAGAGAATATCTATATAAGGGGACGGCTCCATAACTCAGGGGGCAGTCTGCTCCCCAATTCCGGTAAGGGAAGTGGACTGTCCACCACCTTTCTCAGACAAAGACTTTTGCTCAAAGCAGTTGCTGTTTGTTTGTTTTGGTACCCGAATAAAAAGCATTGTATTGGAGCAGTTTGTTGTCTGAGTAATTTGTTGCTAATTGGTAATTGGTGATATCTAGACAAACATCTGTTGTGGGATACAGGGCCCCACAAAACGTAACAAATCTTTTAGCTTTGATATAGGATACTGAGGAGCTGAAGGCAGCACCTGCCCCCTATAAAGGGAGCTCTGAGCTTTTTTCTTTGGCTCCATTTTTTGGCAAGGGGGCATAACTCACTCATCTGGACTGGACTGGCAGGTCTCAAGAAAAGGAGGTTAACAGGTAAGTTTACATTTCACCTTACAATGCCAGGAGTTGGCATGGCTCAGAGCTGCTAATATCTTCTCTCTCCTCTTGAACTTAGTGTATCCTTGAGATGCTTATTTGTCATTCCTTCCTCTTCCAGAACAGAATACTTTGGATCTGCCTTTTTTCTCAGTATATACCCATTTTATAGACTGCATTTTTCTCCAGAATTATCTTCTCTCCACAGCTTGTGGCCTCACCAGGTCTCCTTGGTGCCCAATATACAATTTTTTCTCTTCTTATCCAGTAAACCAGCTTTTGATTCTTGGTATATGTATTAACCAATTCTAGATATAATTTCCTACTACTTTATATTGAGGTAGAAACCTTGGTTCATGATTGCTACACAACAGTCTGATATGCAAATCAATTCCATTCAATAATGTGATAACATATGGTTCTCTTGAAATGCATGTGAATCATCACAGTCATGGTCTGTAGGTCTTAGTTCTTTCTTATACTATAATCTGGGATTTTAAAATATATGTAATTTTTTTTGTGAATGATTAGGACAGCATAAGGCAGACTGAGGAACAAACAGAAGATCACAAGAAACGATTAGAAAAGTTGGAAGAGTATATTGCTGCATGCACGTAAGTTTAGAATAAAACAGGTTTTAATATTGACTTTATTTCATTTCATTTATTAATATTTATTTCCCTCCCATCACATCGTTATTGGGCAAGTTACAATAAAATATCCATAAAAAATTCAAAATTCATATGCTATCTTTTTAAATAATTAAGTAAAAAAAATGCACAGCTATTCATGTAACTCCTTTTTTCTTTAAAAACAAAACTGCTAAAAAAATTAATCTGTGAATGTAAAACATGTTATAAATTGCTCTAATTCCAATCCCTCCCACTACCCTGGGACAGCAGTTTCTCTGTGTTGCAGAAGGGATACCAGTGAAAGCTTTGGAGGGGGCAAGGGTCCTGTGCTGCAACAGTAGATCTGCTTCCTGCTGTCTAATATAGAGAAAGAGAAAAAAAACATGATGGCAAAAAAAAAAAAGATCATATAGCCTTTCTAGTCTCCCTATCCAAAACAGCCTGGTCTGTAGATTACATTTTTCTCCGTCAGTGCTTTCTTAGATTCAGATACTCTCCTTGTCTTCCCTACCTCTCTTGGGAGGCTTACATGCATTCAACCTCCTTTCTGTAAACAAATATTTCCTTAGTGCTCCTGAGTCTGCCTCCTTTTACCCTCACCATGTAACCCTTTGTTCAGAGCCTTTTTTCCATCAATAGGTCCTAATTTCCATGAATTTATATCTTGAAGATACTTAAATATCTATCATGTCTGTCCTTTCCCTTCTCTCCTCCATGGTATGCATAGTTAAATCTTTAAATCTGTCCCTTCCAAGTCATCCATGAAGACCAGTCCAGACAAGTAGGTTATGTCTCCCTGCCAGCAGATGATGGAGACAGAGAAAGACTAGAAGCTTTTAGTGACATTATCACTGGTACTTAGGCTTGTGCAGCTAGGGGCACCCTCCAGTATTTCTCTGTCTACAGCACATGGTGTTTGCTGGACTGGTGCCGTTTTGGATATATGGACTCCTGTGCAGCTGTCCTTCAGGCGCCTTCCAGTTGAGCCATCAGCGGAGGTCTCTGGGGCGCATTCCTGAATATCCATCTGGAATTTCCTGCTTACAGGGGGGAGGGGGGAATGCTCTCTGTCAGTTCTCTAGTCCTTTAGTCATTTGAGTCCTTGTTAGCCTGGTCCTAGTGACTTGTGATTCCTCTCAGCTGCATTTTATTTTATTTCCTGGTTTTAAACTTTTTTCATCTGACGCAAACCTACCCCCCATCCCTTTCCAGTTTACGACAGACACATTCAGCTAACTCTTCCTGCCTCGGTCTGACTTTAGCTAACTGTGAGTTGCCTGCTTATGTTTCATTTGCTGAAGGGGACAGCGATCATTCAGGCTGTGTAACAGGCCTTCTTTACCCTGGAGACTTAGCACGTTTCCCTTTTTCTGCGCTGCTTCTGTTCTGTGCCCGTGGGGGCCAGTTCTTCAACCTCTGGCCATGTTCAGGGCCCATATTGTTCACCATGGGAATCAAGGGTCAGCCTGCCACAACCCATGGCATTTCTGGTCCAGAGATTAAGGCATCCAGGGACTCAGAGCTGTGTTTGGCTCCGAAGTGACAGGAGCTGTGAAGGGAAGCAGTGCACGCAGTTTTCATCGAGACTCATGTGGCCCAGTACTGAGCTGCATCCTGTATTGCTTTGTTTGTGGGAAGCACTGGGGTGTTTTAATGGATAACATCTACCCCTCTTGTGCTGCTGAGCCTAGGGAGATGTCTAGGCAGCATGCTGATGAAATGTCCTGCTCTTGCCTGGCAGTGAGGTTTGACTCTCCTTGTTTGGGCGTGCCTCCTGCAAAGGTGAGAGCGCCCTTGAATATTGTGTGCAGTTCTGGTCGCCGTATCTTAAAATGGATATAGCATTATTAGAAAAGGTTCAGAGAAGAGCCACCAGAATGGTAAAGGGGATGGAAGGATACCCCTATGAAGAAAGGCTAAAAAGGTTAGGGCTCTTTAACCTGGAAGAGAGACGGCTGAGGGGAGATATGATAGAATTCTATAAATTAATGAATGGAGTGGAACGGGTAAATGTAGATCGACTGTTTACGTTATCAGAATATAGAAAGATTAGGGGACATGGAATGAAGCTACAGGGTAAACTATTTAAGACAAATAAGAGAAAATATTTATCTCCAGGAACAAGCAGGAATGTAGTCTTCACATATGGGTATCGTCGGTACCGACGGTGCCTGCACGGGAATGCTCCCCAGCGTCCAATAGGAAAGTCTTTGGGAGCATCCCACTGCGCCTGCGTCGCTGCCTTCCCACCTTTCCAACCCTCCCCTCTTCAGTTTTTCATTTTCCGTGGAGCCGACAGGCAGCAAACCCTATCACCGCAGAAAATCTTCTTTTTGTGGTCGCGTCTGCCTTCACCTTTGATGCCTATACTGGTACCACCGGTCTTTTCTTTATTTTCTTAACTTCTTTTCCAAAAAAAAAAAAAAATTTATTTTTGGAGGGTCTTTCCTCTCTTGGTGCCAGGCGCCATTTTGGGCACTAGGCCCTCTTTTCTTCCAAAATGGAGAAGCCATCTAGTGGTTTCAAAAAATATTCAAAGGGTAGCGGTACCATTTCTGCTACCGACACTCATAACTGGTTTCTCAAATGTTTAGGTCCTGACCATTTATCATCGGAGTGTCTCCTCTGTAGAAAGATGATCAAGAGAGGCCTGCAGAACAGAGCTGCAAAACTCAGCACCCTCTTTGCCGCAGATGCGATGTCCGTTGCATCGATGTCTTCCAGGGCTTCATCTTCCTCCCATGGATCTCAGGTAACTAAACCCAGGTCTTCCAAGACCGGCCGGTCCTCAAGGAGTAGATCTCCTTCGAAACATCAAGATGCTAATAGCATTGCCATCGAGGAAAACATACCGGCAAAACAGCCCTGGCGGGAGGCCCCGGCCTCCAAATCATTAACAGGGCTCCAGGATGTTCCTGAAGCTTCCACCTGCGGAGAACTCTTGGTGCCATGTTCTGGTGTTGTGACCTGCTCCACCGGTACCAACACCCAGACATTGGCGGGCTCTATGGATCAACGTATCCTAGCCATCGAGCGCAGCCTTGCGGCTCTCTTAGCAGCCTCGGTACCGCTAAGGCCGCTCCAGGCGGTTCCGCAGTCATCGATACCAGTACCGACCGCACCTGCTTCAACTGATGCGCCTCATTCCTTGCTTCCCCCCATGCCAGCCATTGAATCAGTGTCCAGTATCGAGACAATCCGATGTCGACTTCGATCGATACCGGTGTCAAGCAATGCGAGAACCCCTGGCATGGAGATACTTCGAGTCCTCTGATTTCGATGACTCCGAAGACTCCGTCGGTACCGGAGAGATTCTTCCAGAGGATCCCTCTCCTCTTCCTCAGCATAGGATGTCTCCTCCAGAGGGCATGTTCTTTCAGGATTTCATACGTGATATAGCACGGGGACTCTTGATCACTGTGACCCCTGAGAAGGAAACGAGAGCAGAAGAATTAGAAATTCTTCAGTACCCGGCAGCTCCTAAGGAGGTTGCTACCCTTTCCCATTCACAGAATCTTGCATGACCTCATGCTAAGGATGTGGGAAACACCTTTAATGGTGTCTCCACACTCTCAGAGGCTCGATGCCATGTACCGAGTTCCACAATGCCCTGGGTTTCAGAAAACGCAATTACCACGCCATTCAATGGTAGTGGAATCGGTGATGCATAGGATCAAGAGTGCTAAGACGCTTTCTTCCAACCCTCCAGGCCGTGAAGTGAGGACACTCGATACCTTTGGGCATTGATGCTTTCAATCCTCGATGCTATCGGCCAGGATCAGCTCTTACATTCTTTATATGGGAATATTCCTTAAGGAGGTTACAAGAGATCTGGAGCTGATGACTCCACTTCTCCCCGATGATAAAAGGACAGACTTCCTCACTCTGGTCAAACATGCCCAGAATGTGTCTATGAACCATGCAACCTTTGATTGCTTTGAGTGCATTAGCAGAACGTTTGCTATTTCCATCGGAGCACGTCGCATTGCCTGGCTTCAGGCATCTGATTTAGAACAATGGGCGCAAGACAAGCTGGGGAACATTCCTTGCACAGGAGAAAACCTTTTTTGGCAAGGATTGGCAGGACAAAGCTAATCAGCTTGAGTCTGAAAACACCACCTTGAACAGATTATCAAGGACCACAGCCAACCCAGCTAAGAAAAAGACATTTAAGAAACCCTTTTTCAACAAGAAAAAGAAATTCTACCCATCTTACACCCAGGCTGTCCACTGCCCAGTTCATGCTCCCCAAAAGGGGCAACAGCAACCCAGACAGCAAAGGAAGGCCCAAGTCCCCAGAGCTCAACCAGCTCAGCAGACACAGCCTCCTCAGGGGCTTTGACTCCTTCCTAGAGAACTTAGTCATCCTGCCCCTGAAAGGTCCAGAGCCTCTCGCCATCCCAGGCAGACGCTGTCATTTTGCCAAAAGATGGCAATAGATAACATCAGAACACTGGACTCTCTCTATTGTAACAGAGGGGTAAAAACTCCATTTTCACAGTATGTCCCCTCCCACCATCACAAGACAGTTCAATTCTCAGGGCCTTTTCACCACTCTCTTGTGTCAAGAGGTCACCTCACTACTTGCTCAAGGGGCAATAGAAGAAGTACCCATATCCCAACAGGGCATGGATTTCTACTCCCCCTACTTCCTCATTCCAAAGACGACAAGGGAATACCGACCCATACTGTACCTCAGAGTTGAACAAGTATCTGTTCCGAAAAAAATTCAAGATGATCTCCCTTGGAACACTTCTTCCTTACATTCAGAGTCAGGATTGGCTATGTTCTCTAGGTCTAAAGGATGCATATACACATATTCTCATCCATACAGATCACAGGACGTTTCTTTGATTCCTCTTTCAAGGAAGACATTACCAATACAGGGTTCTACCCTTTGGACTGGCTTCTGCCCCAAGAGTCTTCACAAAATGCATGGCAATAGTAGCAGCATTCCTGAGAACTCTGGGGATATTCGTCTTCCCCTACTTAGACGACTGGCTCATCCGAGCATCAACAGCTCCAGAAGCCAGCTCCGCTCTCTCCTGCACAATGCAAATCCTGCAGTACCTGGGACTGGTCATAAATCTCCCAAAATCTCATCTCACCCCTTCTCAGTCCCTAGAATTCATAGGGGCTCTTCTAGACACAAGGCAGTCAAAGGCTTTCCTGCCACAACCATGTTGTCTTCGAATACTCCAGCTGGCCTCTTAAGCAGCTATGAAAACTTTGCTAACTGCTCGAGAAATGCTTCAGCTGCTGGGGCATATGACATCCACTGCCCATGTGGTTCCCTATGCTCGCCTTCACATGTGAGCAGCCCAGTGGACCCTAACTTCTCAGTGGACACAGGCCTCGGGTCACCTGAGGGACAAAATCAGAAACTCGACACATCTCATTTCGTCCCTACAATGGTGGCAATCACTGGAAAACCTTCTAGTAGGGTCCCCTTTCCAACAGCCACTGCATCAAGCCACCTTGACGACGGATGCGTCCAAGTTAGGCTGGGGTCTCACTTGGAAAATCTCTCCACTCGGTCTCTGGACGGAGCAAGGGGCTTATCTTCATATAAACCTCCTGAAACTTAGAGCCATCTTCGATGCTCTTCAAGTATTTCAGGCCCAGTTGAACTACAAGATGGTTCTGGTCCAGACCGACAGTCAAGTAGCCATGTTCTATGTGAACAAGCAGGGTGGGACGAGGTCTCAGGCATTGTGCAACGAAGCTCTACGCCTCTGGGACTTCGCCAGAGATCTTCAAATCCACCTTCTAGTGGTACATCTACCAGGCACACACAATCTCTTGGCAGACAAACTCAGTCGAGTCTTGCTGCCACATGAGTGGTCTCTTCATCCAGAGCAAATTGTATGGGTGATTTCAACTACCCCGGTATCGACTGGGTCAGTGTCATGTCAGGACATGCTAGGGAGATAAAGTTCCTAGATGAAATAAATGACTGCTTCTTGGAGCAGCTTGTTCATGAACCGACCAGAGGGGAAGCCATATTAGACCTAATCCTTAGTGGAACACAAGATCTAGTGCAAGAGATAAGGTTGTTGGGGCCACTTGGCAATAGTGATCATAGCATGATCGCCTTTGATTTAATTAGTGGAGGAGGGATAGTAAGGAAATCCACAGTACTACCTTTTAACTTTCGAAAGGGAGACTATGATAAAATGAGGAAAACAGTCAAGAAAAAACTAAAAGGAGCAGTTGCAAAGGTTAAAGACGTACATCAGGCTTGGCTGTTGTTGAAAAATACTATCTTGGAAGCCCAGACCAGCTGTATTCCACGCTTTAAGAAAAGTGGAAAGAAGTCCAAAAAACTGCCAGCATGGTTTAAAGGTGAGGTCAGAGAGGCTGTTGCCAAAAAAGCATCTTTCAGGAAATGGAAAAAAGAGCCAAACGACGAAACCTGGAAACAGCACAAGCACTGGCAAGTCAAATGCAAGGCATTGATAAGGCAGGCAAAGGGAGAATTTGAGAAGAAGCTTGCTGCAGAAGCAAAAACGCGAAGTAAAGACCTTTTCAAGTACATTCGTAGCAAAAAACCTGTGAGAGAGAGTCAGTTGGTCCATTAGATGATAAAGGGGTTAAAGGAGCACTAAGAGGCGACAAGGCGATAGCGGAGAGACTGAACGAATTCTTTGCTTCAGCTTTACTGAGGAAGATGTAGGGATGTTACCCATGACTGAAGTGGTATTTAAAGGTGCAGAAGAATTGAAGGAAATATCGATACATTGAGAAGATGTATTACAACTATTAGATAAGCTGAAGAGTAGCAAATCACCTGGGCCGGATGGTATACATCCAAGGGTATTGAAAGAACTGAAATATGAGATTGCAGACCTGCTATTAGTAATCTGTGAACTATCATTAAAATCATCTCTAATACCTGAAGATTGGAGGATCGCCAATGTAACACCAATTTTTAAAAAGGGTTCCAGGGGTGATCCGGGAAACTACAGACCGGTGAGCCTGACGTCAATACCGGGAAAAATGATAGAAACCATCATAAAGAATAAAATTACTCAGCATGTAGATAGTCATGAACTAATGAGAGACAGCCAACATGGCTTTAGACAAGGAAGATCTTGTCTTACTAACCTGTTATGTTTTTTTGAAGGAGTGAATAATCAGGTGGACAAAGGTGAGTCGGTTGATATTGTGTATCTGGACTTTCAGAAAGCCTTTGACAAGGTCCCTCATGAGAGACCTTTGGCAAAACTAAAGAGTCATGGGATAGGAGGTAGTGTACTATTGTGGATCAGGAACTGGTTAAAAGATAGAAAGCAGAGAGTAGGGCTAAATGGCCAATTTTCCCAATGGAGAAAGGTGAATAGTGGTGTACCCCAGGGATCTGTGCTGGGACCGCTGCTTTTTGACATATTCATAAATGACCTGGAAAGTGGAATAACGAGTGAGGATATCAAATTTGCAGATGACACAAAACTATTTAAAGTTGTTAAAACCCAAGAGGATTGTGGAAAATTGCAAGAGGATCTTGATAAATTGGAAGACTGGGCATCAAAATGGCAGATGAAATTTAATGTGGACAAGTGCAAGGTTATGCACCTAGGGAAGAACAACCCAAACTATGGTTACACGATGCAAGGTTCCACATTAGGAACCACCACCCAGGAAAAAGATTTAGGCGTCATTGTGGATACCATGTTAAAACCCTCGGCCCAGTGTGCAGCGGCGGCCAAGAGAGCAAATAGACTGCTAGGTATGATAAGGAAAGGAATGGAAAATAAAACAAAGGATATTATAATGCCTCTATATCGTTCCATGGTGAGACCGCACCTTGAATATTGTGTGCAATTCTGGTCGCCGTATCTTAAAAAGGATATAGAGTTATTAGAAAAGGTTCAGAGAAGAGCCACCAAAATGGTAAAGGGGATGGAAGGATACTCCTATGAAGAAAGGCTAAAAAGGTTAGGGCTCTTTAACCTGGAAAAGAGACGGCTGAGGGGAGATATGATAGAAGTCTATAAATTAATGAGCGGAGTGGAACGGGTAAACGTAGATCGATTGTTTACCTTATCAGAATATAGAAAGACTAGGGGACATGCAATGAAGCTACAGGGTAAACTATTTAAGACTAATAAAAGAAAATATTTTTTCACTCAACGTGTAATCAAACTCTGGAATTTGTTACCGGAGGATGTAGTAAAGGCTGTTAGTGTAGCTGGGTTTAAAAAAGGTTTGGACAAGTTCCTGGAGGAAAGGTCCATAAGCCATTATTAAGAAGGGACCCAGGATATCAATGCTTGAACCAATACAAGCATTGTGGAACCTGTGTCCCTTGGGGAAACTGCTAGGTACATATGACCTAGATTGGCCACTGTTGGAAACAGAATACTGGGCTTGATGGACCTTGGTCTGACCCAGTATGGCATATCTTATGTTCTTAAATTGCTTGAATTTTTCAAATCTGGGAAACTCCAGATATAAACCTCTTTGCAAGTCCTCAGAATGCCAAACTTCCCCAGTTCTGTTCCAGAATTCTGGCTCAGAACTGTCAGGCAAGGGATGCCTTTTACCTCCACTGGGGTCAGGACTTCCTCTATGCCTTCCCACCCATTCCCAAAATTCTGCTCAAGCTTCAGAGAGACAGGGGCCATATGATCCTCATAGCCCCACGCTGGCCACGACAAATGTGGTATCCTCTGCTTCTACGTCTCTCTCAAGCCAGGCCTCTGAAGTTGGGATGTGCTCCAGATCTTCTTTTCCCAGGAAAATGGGACGCTATTGCACCCGAATCCTCAGTCTCTACACCTCAGGGCATGGCTGCTGAGAGCCTAGAATACCAGGATATCAACCTTTCTCAACAGGTTAAGGATATCCTTTTGGCTTCAAGAAAACCTTCCACAAGGCAGGCCCATGCCTTTAAGTGAAGATTTTCTTTATCTGGTGTTCAAAAAAGGACCTTAATCTCTTTTCAGTGCCAGTGGAGGCGTTACTGGAGTATCTCCTCCATTTAACATCCTCTGGTCTTAAGACCAATTCAGTAAGGGTCCACCTTAGTGCCATTGCAGCTTTCCACAAGCCCTTGGATGTACAACCTGTTTCCTCTCAACCACTTGTAGCAAGGTTTATGAGAGGTCTACTCTTGACTAAACCTCCCATTAAGCCACCACCCGTGGCATGGGATTTGAATCTTGTCCTTGGGCAGCTCATGAAACCGTCCTTCGAACCCTTAGTCACTACATCTCTAAAGTTTCTTTCTTGGAAAGTAATCTTCCTAATTGCTCTCACTTCTGAAAGACGCATCAATGAGCTCCAAGCTTTAGTGGCTGATCCTTCTTATACAAGGTTCCACCATGATGAAGTAGTTCTTAGGACTCACCCTCACTTTATGCCAAAGGTGGTTTCGCCTTTTCATTTAAACCAATCTGTTTATCTTCCTGTTTTCTTCCCTAGGCCTCATGCCTCCATTGCAGAAAGAAATCTTCATACTCTGGATTGTAAAAAAGCCTTGGCTTTTTACCTTCAGAGAAGTAAGCAACATAGAAAGGCTTCCCAGCTTTTTGTTGCCTTTGACTCTAGTCATCTTGGATTGCCAATTTCCAAGCAAACTTTGTCTAAATGGATTGCAAATTGCATATCCTTTGCATATGAGAGCAATGGACTTTCTCTCGAAGGTTATATCACAGCTCACAGCCTATATGGCTAACCTTCACTCAGTGTCCATTGACGACATTTGTAGAGCAGCCACTTGGGCTTCGGTACACACCTTTGCAGCCCACTACTGCTTAGACAGGGACTCCCGTCGGGATGCCTCATTTGGCCAGGCTGTTCTCCAGCATCTCTTTCAGATTTAGAACAACTCCTACCCGCCATCCCTGGTTTCGATGTCAGAGATCCATGGGAGGAAGCATGACCCCTTTCAACCTGGGTTTCACAGCTTTCTGGGGTCATCTCCCTGGCTTCTTTCAGCTGGGGAGTCCCCATATGTGAAGACTACATTCCTGCTTGTTCCTGGAGATAGCGTAGTTACTCACCTGTAACAGCTGATCTCCGGGAACATCAGGAATTGAGTGTTCACAACTCACCCTCCTCCCCTAGGAGTTGTCTTTCTCTCTCTCTCTCTTTCTCTCCTTTGCCTCAGCTATAAACTCAACTGAAGAGGGAGAGTTGGAAAGGCAGGAAGGCAGCGACGCAGGCGCAGTGGGATGCTCCCAAACGGTTTCCTATTGGACGCTGGGGAGTATTCCCGCACAAGCTCCGTTGGTACCAACGATACCCATATGTGAAGGCTCAATTCCTGCTGTTCCCGGAGATCACCTGTTACAGGTGAGTAACTACGCTTTTCACTCAATGTGTATGTAATCAAACTCTGGAAATTGTTACCGGAGGATGTAGTAAAGGCTGTTAGTGTAGCTGGGTTTAAAAAAGATTTGGACAAGTTCCTGGAGAAAAGGTCCATAAACCATTATTAAAAAGGGACCCAGGATATCAGTGCTTGACCCAATACAAGCATTGTGGAACCTGTGTCTTTGGGGAAACTGTTAGGTATGTTTGACCTAGATTGGCCACTGTTGGAAACAGGATACTGGGCTTGATGTACCTTGGTCTGACCCACTATGGCATATCTTATGTTCTTCTCCAGGACCAAGCAGGAAGTCAGTCCTCACTTATGGGTGACGTCGGCGCCGACGGAGCCATCGCGGAGCAATTTCCCCAGCTTTCGAAGAAAGCCTTTGGGATTGCAGCGCGCATGCGCGGTCCTCTTCCCGCCCAAGGATGCCATCTTGCTCAGTCTTCTTTTTTCCACGGAGCCCTACAGACATAGTTTGTTACCACCACTGAAAAAGTTGATTAATTCTTTGTTGTTTTCTCGGTTCGCGTGTCCTTTTCCTGCCCGGCCTTGATTTTTCCTTATCAAGTCCGTTCTCATTTCTTTTTTTTTGTTTTGTTTTGTTTTCAATTTTTAACTGGCGTTCCCGCCACTTATTTTCCACCCCTGGCGGCTCGGTCTTTCAACCTCGCGGGGGCCCTTTTTCCCCCGATGGCTGCCAGCGGGTTCAAAAAATGTGATCATTGTTCTAAATTAATGTCTCTTACAGACACGCATAATTTCTGCCTCCGTTGCCTCGGACCCAACCATGACTCTGGGAGCTGTGGTCCGTGTGGCAAGATGTCCTCCAAGTCGCTGAGGAGTCGGCAATCGCAAAAGGATCGAATCTTCTCTGACCCCGAGTCCGGTCCGGCCCGGACCTCGTCGGAAGCTTCAACGTCTCATGACTCCGGCCATGAGCTCCGTCGGAGTTCCTCTGAGCGGGGGTCCCCTGGCCGGGAGCATCGTCAGCAGAGGAAACTCGCGCGGGCGTCGTCGGAGGACGCACCTGGTCCCTCGCGGGCCGGGTCGCATAGCCCCGCCAGCCGCCCCGAGTCCTCGGAGGCGGAGAGACCTTCTAAACTTCCTCGACTCGAGGTGGAGCTGCACGTGAGTACTATTGTCCTCCTGGACTCCCCTACGGAACCGTCGTCGGGCCCGACACCGTCGGGCCCCGAGTCGGTGGCTGCCGGGTCTTCTGGGCTTGATCTCAGATTGACATCCTTGGAGCGCAGTATCTCTGCCTTCTTGGACCAGCAGCGGGTTTGGATGACCGGCATCGCCAGTGCATCTGCCCAGACCACCGGGATGTCGACGCCCAAGTTGACCCCGGCGGCCGAGTCGATCCTCGGTCGAGGTCTCCCTCGGCCTCCCGTTCGGGACCGAGGTCGTCGATGCCGGCGTCGGGACGAACCCTCACCCGCACGGAGCCCCTCGATTCCTCCATGGAGGCGTCGGACTGGGACACGGAAGGGGACGAGTCACCCAGCTCTTTTCAGACCCGGTGCGTCCCCTCCGACTCGCCCGAATCGGAGCCTCGAAGGCGATCCCCTCCGGAGGATACGCGCTTCTCTGATTTTGTGCGGGATATGGCCAAGGCTTTGGCTTTCCCCGCGGATCCCGAGGAGGAGCCTCGCGTGGAAGAGCTCGAGGCACTCCAGTACGACTCTCCCCCGAAGGAGGCCTTTACTGTGCCGGTCCCTCCGATGCTGGAGCGGCTGCTCTTCCGCATGTGGGAAAGCCCGGCCTGGACACCGGTATTAAGCAAGCGGATCGATTCGATTTATCGAGTCCGCAAGAGCCCCGGGTTCCAGAAGGCGCAACTGCCACACCACTCCATGGTTGTGGAATCGGCAATGCATCGGCTTAAGAGTCAAAAGATGCACTCCTCGGTGCCCCCGGGTAAGGAGGCCCGAAACCTGGATGCCCTCGGTAGGAAGTGCTTCCAGGGTTCCATGCTTGCCTGCAGAGTCCAGACATACCAGCTGTATATGGGCATGTTCCTCCGAGACCTGGCGAACGAGCTCGCCAGGTTCTCGGCTGGTCTCTCCGACGAACCTTTGCAGAGGTTCCTGGCCTTGTCCGATAGTATTCGAGAGTGCTCGAAGTTCCTTTCTAGGGCGGCCTACGACGGCTTCGAGGCGTCGGCCCGAGTAGCCGGAGCCGGCATCGGTGCCCGCCGACAGGCCTGGCTCCAGTCATCCGACCTCGAGCCATGGGTACAGGACAAGTTAGTCGATGTCCCCTGCCGAGGTGACAACCTTTTCGACAAGCCCATGTCCGATAAGGCTTGTGACACAGTAGCTCCCCAGGAACAGATGGACACGAATGAGCATCCGGTGGTAGAAGCCGGTACTGCAGGAGAAAGCAGGGATTTCTTTGCAGAAAGAAAAAAACCCAGATTCAATCAAGCAGAACAGCTCACCTCGAGGGAGGAGAGTAGGAAAGCTTTTGATTGGGCACGCCCCAAGGGGAGGCGGGCAGTGCAGGCTAGAAGCACCTGGTTAAATACTCAGAAACCAGGAAGTGAAATCGAACAGAAGAGGAGGCAAGACAAACAGAACCGGGAGCAAGAGCAGGACCGAGAGAAGCTAAGAGGGCAGGAGCCAAGAGAGCAACGGAGGCTAAGAGAATTCCCAGAGGGAGAAACAAGTGCTTCAGAAGGAAAGTCTGAAAGGAAGTATCCTTGCTGTGGTAATTCCTCTAATAGTCTGCAGCTGGCAGGTAGCGTGGTGGAAGATTCAGATGAGGAAAGAAACTGCTGGAGGCAGAACTCTTTCAGAACGCTGAGAGATCCAAGGCTACAGGACCAGGCAGAGCTATGGAATAAAGGCAGAAGGACAAAGAATTCTCCAAAGGAAAAGCTTCTGTATAAGGTACCCAGTGGGGGAGAAGTTTATGCTCTAAAGCCAGAAAGATTGTGTTCTAGTTTTAAAAGCCAAGTCAGACAAAATGGTGGCAGCTGTTGTCAGCAGGGAGAAGCTCTGAATAACACTAATTATTCCTTTAAGCTAGCTGAAACACCTAGCCAAGAAAGGGCTGACGTAAATGCTTTTAAGTACCCTCCTAGCACTGCTAAGTTTTTATGCACAGCACCCACGTGTAGAGAAAGGTGGGGAGATAACGGAAGCACAGCAAATGTTTGTTTTCCTGATACAAACAAACCTGATAAGCAACCTGAGTTAGAGAGGCTCAGCCAACATTTGCTCACCGAGGAGAAGGGAAGACAGCTAAGTGAGGGGAAGTCACCAGCTGAATCACTTCTCAAAGAATTCAAAGAGTTTTTAGAACAGAAGACAAGTTTTAACTACAGTATTCCAGAACCAGTTACTGGCTGTAATGAAGAAACGTCTGTTTCTAATTCTCTGCTTTACCCTGATGAAGATATGTTAATGGACTGCTCTACATGCTTAATTGACAGAGGCAATTAAGGGCAAAGGATTTTCTGATATATGAAGAAATATAGCAGTGGCACTTAACTTGACCTACACAAGAAAGCTTGTGGGAGGTAAATGAATTAAGGTACCAGTGATTGGTAGAACCAGAGCACTACTGTTAAAAGAACTTTTCTGTTTCATCCTGTATGTTTGAACCACATGAAGTGAATGTGAAATAATACAGCATTACAAGCCTGTTTGGCAAGTTTCAGTTAATCTTGTTTTTGGTTTATACTTCTGCACCGTCTGTAGCCTTTTTGAACTGCACAATGGCAAAGTAAGCCTCATGAAAAATAAACCTCATGAAAAATAAATTTCTCTTTGCCTGCCTTACTGCTCGAAGCACAATAACACAACTACAACTAACTGCCTCAAGGGCATCACAAGGCAACCCCTCCTTAACCCTCAAGGCTAGGGAGCGGGCGGCGTGATAGGCTGCGGAACTCGAGTCCGAGACTCTCACTCGGACTCGACTGTCCCGAAAGACCTCCACTCCCCCGCAGAAGAGGAAGGGTCCGGGGAAGAAGACTTTTTACCCGAGGAAGGTGCTTGCCTATAAGCAATCCCACCTTCAATACCAAGTACCGGCGGCTTCCACTCAGGGCCCACAGACTAAGGGTCAGGGGAATGGCCCCCATAGGCCGCGGGTCCCCAAACCCGCTACACAGCCCCCTGCCACGCAGGGTGGGTTTTTTAAACTATGCCAGCATAGCCTCTCCCCCTCCGCGCCCGTCGCTCAGCACGGGGGGCAGGCTGATCCACTTTGCTCACAGGTGGTCAGCCATAACATCCGATTCCTGGGTGCTGCAGGTGGTTCAAAGGGGCTACCTCTTGCATTTTCACCAGGTGCTTCCCCCCTACTTCCCGGGGGAGCCTCCGAGGCCCTCTCTGCACAGGGACTTACTCCTTCAGGAGCTGCAGGGTCTACTGGAGGAGCAGGCTGTGGAACCAGTGCCCCAACCTCAGTGGGGTCAGGGGTTCTACTCCAGATACTTCCTGGTCCCAAAGAGGACGGGAGGCCTCAGACCCATTCTGGACTTGCGCAACCTTGTAGCAGACCTGGAAGACATAAGAAAGACAGAGAAGTACATGGACGAGACCTACAGGGATATAGTCCTGAAGTCCCACCTCCAGTCTGGCAGCATCCCTGTTGCCATGGAGGAGAGAGGTCACGTGACAGGAGAGCATCACCCTGGTGTGGCAGGAAGTGATCCTGTAACTAGGACCTGTCCTCCAGGTGATGTAAAACCCTCTCGCACCGAGGACGTTTCTCCAGGGCCATGTCCCCATGAGGGGAGGGTCAGGACAGCTGTTATAGTTGGTGATTCAATCATTAGGAATGTAGATAGCTGGGTGGCTGGTGGACGTGAGGATCGCCTGGTAACATGCCTGCCTGGTGCGAAGGTAGCAGATCTCACGCACCGCCTAGATAGGATCATAGATAGTGCTGGGGGGAGTCTGCTGTCTTGGTACATGTTGGTACCAATGACATAGGAAAATGTGGTAGGGAAGTTCTGGAGGCTAAATTTAAGCTTTTAGGTAGGAAGTTGAAATCCAGAACTTCCAGGATAGCGTTCTCCGAAATGCTTCCTGTTCCACGTGCAGGACCCAAAAGACAGGCAGAGCTCCGGAGTCTCAATGCGTGGATGAGACAATGGTGCAAGGATGAGGGTTTTGGATTTGTTAGGAACTGGGGAACATTCTGGGGAAAGGGGGGGCTCTTCCGAAGGGATGGGCTTCACCTTAATCAGGATGGGACCAGACTGCTGGCATTAACCTTTAAAAAAGAGATAGAGAAGCTTTTAAACTAGAAAATAGGGGAAAGCCGACAGTCACCCAGGAGCGCACGGTTCGGACAAAGGTATCCTTGAAGGATACTACCAAAAGCAGTGAGGTTCCAAAAGGGAGTATAGTAGCCCAAATGCCCTTGAGTAAGGAGCAGACAGAGCATAAAGATTCCCAATTACCCATGCCTACCAATAGCCAGATTAATATTAATAAAATGCAGTCTCTAAAATGCTTGTATGCCAATGCTAGAAGTCTAAACAATAAGATGGGAGAATTAGAATATATAGCATTAAATGAGAGGTTAGATATGATTGCACTCTCAGAGACATGGTGGAAGGAGGATAACCAGTGGGACACTGTGATACCTGGATACAAACTATATCGTAATGATAGAGCTGAACAAATTGGTGGAGGGGTTGCGCTCTATGTTAGAGAGGGCATTGAGAGTCAGAAAGGATTAAAGTTTTGCAGGGAACAAAATATGCTGTAGAATCTCTATGGATTGAAATTCCATTTATGAAGGGGAAGGTGATGGCAGTGGGAGTATACTATCGACCACCTGGCCCAGAATGAACAAATGGATGATGAAATGCTCAAAGAAATCAAGGAAGCTAACAAAAGCCACAACAGAGTAGTAATAATGGGTGATTTCAATTACCCCGGTATCGACTGGGACAGTGTCACAGCAGGACAAGCTAAAGAGATAAAGTTTCTAGATGAAATAAATGACTGCTTCTTGGAGCAGCTGGTTCATGAACCGACCAGAGGGGAAGCCATACTGGACCTAGTCCTTAGTGGAACGCCAGATCTGGTGCAAGAAATAAGGGTGTTGGGACCACTTGGCAATAGTGATCATAGTATGATCATGTTTGATTTAATCAGTGGAGGACAGATAGTAAAGGAATCCACAGTACTACCTTTTAACTTTCAAAAGGGTGACTATGATAGAATGAGGAATATAGTTCGGAAAAAACTAAAAGGAGCGGTTCCAAAGGTTAAAGACTTACAGCAAGCTTGGGTGTTATTTAAAAATACTATCCTCGAAGCCCAGACCAGCTGTATTCCACGCATTAAGAAAAGTGGAAGAAAGTCCAAAAAACTGCCAGCATGGTTTAAAGGTGAGGTCAGAGAGGCTGTTGCTGCCAAAAGAGCAACCTTCAGAAAATGGAAAAAAGAGCCAAATGATGAAAACTGGAAACAGCACAAGCACTGGCAAGTTAAATGCAAAGCATTGATAAGGCAGGCAAAGCGGGAATTTGAGAAGAAACTTGCTACGGAAGCAAAAACACGAAATAAAGACTTTTTCAAGTACATTCGTAGCAAAAGGCCTGTGAGAGAGTCAATTGGACCATTAGATGATAGAGGGGTAAAAGGGGCAGTAAGAGGAGACAAGGCTATAGCAGAGAGACTGAATGAATTCTTTGCTTCGGTCTTTACTGAGGAAGATGTAGGGGTGTTACCCAAGACTGAAGTGGTATTTAAAGGTGATACTGCAGAGGAATTGAGAGAAATATCGCTACACCGGGAAGAAGATATATTACAACTATTTGATAAACTGAATAGTAGCAAATCACCTGGACCGGATGGTATACATCCCAGAGTGTTGAAAGAACTGAAATATGAGATTGCAGACCTGTTATTGGTAATCTGTGAACTTTCATTAAAATCATCTGTAATACCTGAAGATTGGAGGGTCGCCAACGTAACACCAATTTTTAAAAAGGGTTCCAGGGGTGACCCGGGAAATTACAGACCGGTGAGCCTGACGTCAGTACCAGGGAAAATGGTAGAAGCCATCATAAAGAACAAAATTACACAGCATGTAGATAGTCATGGCCTAATGGGAGACAGCCAACATGGCTTTAGACAAGGCAGATCTTGTCTTACTAATCTGATCTGTTTTTTTGAAGGTGTGCATAAACAGGTAGACAAAGGTGAGTCGGTTGATATAGTGTATCTGGACTTTCAGAAAGCTTTTGACAAGGTCCCCCATCAGAGACTTTTGGCGAAGCTAAAAAGTCATGGGATAGGAGGCAGTGTACTATTGTGGATCGGGAACTGGTTAAAAGATAGAAAGCAGAGGGTAGGGCTAAATGGCCAATATTCCCAATGGAAAAAGGTGAATAGTGGAGTACCCCAGGGATCTGTACTGGGTCCGCTACTTTTTGACATATTCATAAATGACCTGGAAAAGGGAATAACTAGTGAGGTAATCAAATTTGCAGATGACACAAAACTGTTTAAAGTTGTTAAAACCCAAGAGGATTGTGGAAAACTGCAGGAGGATCTGGATAAATTGGAAGACTGGGCATCCAAATGGCAGATGAAATTTAATGTGGACAAGTGCAAAGTTATGCACCTAGGAAAGAACAACCCACACTATAGTTACAAGATGCAAGGCTCCACATTAGAAACCACCACCCAGGAAAAAGATTTAGGAGTCATCGTGGATAACATGTTAAAACCCTCCGCCCAGTGTGCAGCGGCGGCCAAGAAAGCAAATAGAATGCTAGGTATCCTAAGGAAAGGGATGGAGAATAAAACAAAGGATATTATAATGCCTCTGTATCGCTCCATGGTACGACCGCACCTTGAATATTGTGTGCAATTCTGGTCACCGTATCTTAAAAAGGACATAGAGTTATTAGAAAAAGTACAGAGAAGAGCCACCAAATTGGTGAAGGGGATGGAAGGCTACTCCTATGAAGAGAGGCTAAAAAGGTTAGGGCTCTTTAACCTAGAAAAGAGGCGGCTGAGGGGAGATATGATAGAGGTGTATAAATTAATGAATGGAGTGGAACGGATAAACGTGGATAAATTGTTTACGCTATCAGAATATAGAAGGACTAGGGGGCATGTAATGAAGCTACAGGGTAAACTATTTAAGACAAATAGGAGAAAATATTTCTTCTCTCAACGTGTAATCAAACTCTGGAATCTGTTACCGGAGGATGTAGTAAGGGCTGTTAGTATAGCTGGGTTTAAAAAAGGTTTGGACAAGTTCCTGGAGGAAAGGTCCATAAACCACTATTAAAAAGGGACCCAGGATATCAATGCTTGGCCTAGTACAAGCACTGCAGAACCTGTGTCTTTTGGGGAAACTGCTAGGTACGTATGACCTAGATTGGCCACTGTTGGAAACAGGATACTGGGCTTGATGGACCTCGGTCTGACCCAGTATGGCATTTCTTATGTTCTTATGTTCTTAACCTCAACATGTTCCTGCAGCAGGAAAAGTTCAGGATGCTTACCCTTGGAATCTTGCTGCCCTACCTCCAGCAGGGAGGTAGGGCAGCAAGTGAGGACTGACTTCCTGCTTGGTCCTGGAGAAAGAGTGGTTACTCACCTGTAACAGGTGTTCTCCAGGAGCAGCAGGAATCAGTCCTCACTACCCTCCCTCCTCCCCTGGAGTTGCAGTCATTCTTATGGTTGCTGTCTTCCGCTATGTCATTCGACTGAGCAAGATGGCATCCTTGGGCGGGAAGAGGACCACGCATGCGCGCTGCAATCCCAAAGGCTTTTTTCGAAAGCTGGGGAAATTGCTCCGCGAGGGCTCCGTCGGCGCCGACGTCACCCATAAGTGAGGACTGATTCCTGCTGCTCCTGGAGAACACCTGTTACAGGTGAGTAACCACTCTTTATGCCACCATTTTACAGATCAGTGCAGAGAATATTCCTCATCTGGTGCTGCTTCCAGGAATCCTTGCTCCTACAGCTGGAGTTTCTAGCACTGAAGTGGCTGCTCTGCAGTTGGCAGGGACTCTTCCTTTTTTAATTTTTTCAACTTTTTTCACCATGCATGGTCATGTTGGCAGAGGGGCCCATACAGGAATACTCTCAGCCTTCTGTTTCTCAGGAATACTCTCAGCCCCTCCCCTTTGTGGATGGCTGGCCCTTCTGCTTCTTGGGGTCCTTCAAAGGTGTTGGTGCCTCCTTGGAAGCATCAGGGGAGCTGCACCCTCTGCGGTTAGTTTCCTTGCAGTCTTTGGGGAATTGGGAGGCCTATGAGGAAGACCAGCATGATGACTCTGTTTTGGGAAGTTCTGATAGTGTTTTGAGTAGAGAAGAATAATTGTCCCCTTTCGAGAAGGAAGATGACTCCTTGATTGTGTGGCTGTTTAGCTGGGAAGAACTTACCCACCTTAATCTCCCAGATTACATCTTCTCTTCGGATAACTGATCTGCCTGATGAATACAAGGACAAGTCTGAGGTGGACCCAATCCTAGAAGGGCTTCATAGGCCCTCTGAAGTCTTTCCTTTTCCACCGACATTGCAGAAGATGGTTAGAGCTGAGTGGGATTTGCCTGATGCCTTGCTGAGGATTGTTATATTCTTGATTCAGCTATATTCCTGACCCTGAACTGACTTGGACAAGTGGCTTCCTTTTCCCAAGGTGGATGCCTTGGAGATGACAGTTTCAAAGCATACCACCATTTCGGTGGGGAGAGAGGTGTGGCTCTCCATGATCAGCAGGATGGGAACATTGAAGCTCTTTTGAGGACTGCTTTTTTGGCCTCTTCCCTCAGTCTGCAGGTTTCTGTCTGTGGGGAATTAGCAGCCTGGGCTCTTCGGCGCTGGATCCAGCTGTTGCCTGAGGATTTTCTCCCCCACTGTTTTAGTTGATCACAGCCTTCCTAGTGGGTGCAATGTACAATCTTTTGTGCCTTGCCACTAGGAAAATTGCAGCTGTTGCGGTAGCTCAGAGGTGACTGTGGCTTCATCACCAGGCTGTGGATTCAGCCTCTAGGGCTAGGTTGTCCAAGCTCCCGTTTAAAGGGAAGCTTCTTCTTGGAAAAGATCTGATAAAGCTGGTAAAGGATTTGGGTGAGATCAAGCCACAGTATTTGCCTGAGGACAAGCTCAGGGTTTCTTCTAGGTGTGCTGCTGCTTCCTTTTCTTCCTCTCACTCCAGTTTTTGAGACTCCATGTGTTACCGGCTGGGGAAGCAATTGAGTTCCTTCTCAACATCATGAGCAAAGTTGTAGTTCTTTCGAGGGACCAGGTGATCCTGTGACACCTCCTCCTCTGCCAGACCTTCAATCTTCCATCCTTCCCAGTGATTGACAGGGGGCCCATTCTGGGGTGCCACGGGTGGGTCACTGCCTCTGCCTTTGTTTACTTGGTGTGGGCTCAGATTACATTGGATACTGAGTGTTTGACATTGCTCAACATGGCTATGTTTGCATGAAACCCTTTCGGAATGCCTTTGTGCTCTCTCCTTATGGGTCCCCCTCTAAAAAGGCTGCCATGAGGTTTGTTTGTTTTTTTGTTTCTTTTGTTTTTTTGTTTTTAGGCACTTGATAATACTGCCCTTTACTTATGCATCAAAGCAGTTTACATGTATGTATATACTTTTTATTCCCTTGTCCCCGAAGGGATCACAATCTAAGTGTACCTGAGGCAATGGAGGGTTAAGTGGCTTGCCCAAGGCCACAAGAAGTGGCATGGGACTAGAGACCCCAGTCTCTCCGGCCTGAGGTTACTTGTCCCCATGCAGGAATTGAACTGCCTGAGGTATCCTGTCCCAACCACTAAGCCACTCCTCCTCAATTATGGAGAGGTTCCTACAACGCCAGGCAATGGTTTCGGTACCTTTCATAGAAAGAAGACAAGGAAGGTAGTCCATTTACTTCATTGTCTCAAAGGAGG
This sequence comes from Ichthyophis bannanicus, assembly GCA_033557465.1. Taxonomy (NCBI): domain Eukaryota; kingdom Metazoa; phylum Chordata; class Amphibia; order Gymnophiona; family Ichthyophiidae; genus Ichthyophis; species Ichthyophis bannanicus. The sequence goes on from CM066037.1 coordinate 424,577,479, forward strand.
ATGGATTCTTCTGACCTATTTTCAGTTTCAAGGGTATGAACCCATGTCTGCATGTGGTTTGGTTTCATATGGAGATGATAGGGTCAGTCATTAGGCGGTGTGGAAATTGGAGTTTCTTGCCCCACTGGATCTTGCAGGAAATTACTTTTATATCCCCATCAGAGGCCAGCAGTGATTTCTGCACTTTGCAATTCTTAGCAGGCTATCAGTTCTGTGCCTCCCCATTCAGGTTATCAACCGCCCTCATGACCTTCTCAAAGGTCGTGGTGGTAGTAGTGGCAGTGCTTTGGAAGGAGAGCATTTATGTACATCCCTGCTTGGACTATTGTCTCATTCAGTGTGGGGTTGAGAAAAAAAAAAGGTGGAGTTACGTATGATCTTGAGGCGAGCCTGTGATGCTGAGGGAAGAATTAGACAATTGATGTCAGTGGACCACAGAAGGCGATGGGGGGGGGGGGGGTGTACAAGGTCTGAAAGGTATTGTGGGGTGGAAGTGTGAATGACTCTGTGGACCAAAGTGAATATCTTGAACTGTATTCTGTATTTTATGGGGAGCCCCTCTATAAGCAGAAGGGTAATGTGGTCTGATCGTGAAGTATGGGTCAGAATACGGGCAGCAGTGTTCTGAAGAATTTGTAAGCGGTGCAGTTGGTACTGTGGAAGACCGACTAGAGCTACATTGCAGTAATTAATCTGCATGATGACTAGGGAAAGGAGGAGTGTAGTTAGAAATGAAAGGGGAAGGAAGGGATGCACAGTGTGAATCTGACGTAAGGCACAAAAGAAGTAACGGATGAGAAGAGAAAGATGTTCTCGAAACAATAAGGAGGAGTCTAGGGTGACGCCAAGGTACTGAAAGGAGGACACCAATGGGATGGGAATGTGTGTGAGTGTGGGGGCTAGTGAGGGCAGGGACCACCAAAAGTGAACCAAATAGCAGATGTTTTGGAAAGATTAAGGTGTAGGTAGTTTGTGCATAACCAGGAGTTTATGTGGGAAAGACAGGAGTTTAGAGGAGCTTAGTCCGGAGCAGAGGGACTAGTATTACGCAAGAGAATAATATTATCTGCGTAATAATAGGCCAATATGCTGTGTTGCTGGATGAGAAGGGTCAAGGGGGCCAAGAAAATGTTAAAAAGGAGGGGGGCTTGTACAGAGTCTTGTGGTACACCGCAGGAGAGAGGAGTAATGGGGGAAGAGGAAAAACCAGAAAGAACAGAGAAAGACCTAGAGGAGAACCAATGTAAGACAACTCCGCGAATCCCAAAATCGTGAAGGCGAGTGAGGAGAGTGTAGTGGGTCAACTAAATCAAAGGCAGAGGATAAGTCTAGAGAGACAGCTATGGAAATATCACCATGATTGTGTGAGGTGTGAGGTTCATTTAGGAAAGAGAGAGCAATGGTTCCTCCGGGAACAAGCAGGAAGTCAGTCATCACATATGGGTGACTTCGGCACCGAGGAGCCCTCGCGGTAGCATCCCCCAGCTTTCAAAGAAAGCCTTTGAGAGATGCTACCTCGCATGCATGGTCCCCTTCCCTCCCAAGAGTGCCATATTGCTCAGTCTCTTATTTCCACGGAGCCCTTAAGACGTTTGTCTGGCTTGTCCCTCAAGAAAGTTGATTTTTCTCTCCAAGTTTCATACTTGCCTCCAGTATTGCACTGGTACTCTTCCCGCCTACCGCCCTCGTTGCTTCGGCATCGAGATAGGTCTGTTTTTGTAGTCTTTCATTCTTTTCTTTTCCTGGCATCTTTGCGCCTTTTTTCTTCCACTGGCAGCCTGGAGAGTCTTCAACCTCAAAGGGGTACTTTTTTCCTCCATGGCTACCAGTGGCTTTAAGAAGTATGATTGGTGCTCTAAAATTATGTCTTTGACTGACACACACAACTACTGTCTCCGCTGCCTTGGGCCAGACCATGGCCCCGCAGCCTGCAGTCTTTGCAAGAGGATCTCCGTAAGGCCCTCAAGAGCTGCCAGCAGCAGCACGATAAGTTTTTCCCTAATGCCTCCGAAGGCCGGGGCCTTGTCTGAGGCCCCGACATCTCTGGCAGAAACTTCCGAACCCAAGCCTCATTGTGGGTCTTCAGAAAGGGGGTCTCCCTTGAGGGAACCCAGGAAGAAGAAGAAACCCTTGAAGGCGGTGTCCTTGGATGGTTCCAACTGGCCAGGTGCTCCTCAGGCCCGGTCCCGGAGTCCAAGACATTTCATCTGAGGCATCGGAGAAGGAGTAGCCTGCGAAGGTCCCCCGGAAGGATCCGACCGTGGACTGGCCTCTGTCCCCAGACACTATCCTCATCGAGAATTCCCATTCGGGGGAGCTGGCATCGGGCCATTCCCTCAATGCCCATGCTGAAGGCTGCGGAATCTTATGGTCTGAAGTCCAGAATGGCGGCCCTGGAGCACAGCCGGCACGATCGGTTCATCTGCCCTGACCACCAGGCCCTCGACATCCAAGACGTCCCCCGAGGCCGAGCCGATCCTCGGCTGAGGTCGTGATGTGAGTCCCGTTCATCCCAGGCAAGTCTGCCGGGCACCGGCTGCAGGGCATAAGGTGCCCTGAGGCCCGCGAGCAGCCCTCCTATGAGTCGTCGACGGACTACTCCAAGTAGGAGACAGAGGACTAGAAGTCACCCGATATCCGTCACCACTGCAACGTCCCATCTGATTCTCCCATCTCAGAGCCTCGACGGCGGTCCCCGCCCGAGGATATGGGCTTCCTTGATTTTGCCAATGACATGTCTAAGGCCCTGAAATTCCCGAGCGAGTTGGAGGAGGACCCTCAGGCAGATCAGTTGGAAATCCTCCAGTATGAGGACTCTCCGTGGGAATCGCTCGCGGTGCCCATCCCTCCCATCCTGGAACAGCTGATGCTCTGAATTTGGGAGACACCAGCTTCGGTGCCGGTGGTGAACAAATGGCTCGACTCGATGTATCAAGTCCGACGGAGCCCAGGCTTCCAAAAGTCACTGCTGCCGCATAACTCCATGGTGATGGAGTCGGCCATGCATCAGCTGAAAAACCAGAATATGCATTCCTTGCTGCCCCCCGGCAGGAAGGCCTGTACCCTAGATGCCCTCGGCAGAAAGTGCTACCAGGGCTCAATGCTCACCTGCCGCATCCAGGCCTACTAGCTATACATGGGCATGTACCTGAGGGACCTGGCGAAGGAACTCGCCGTGTTCTCGGCTGGTCTCTCCGAGGGACCTTTGCAGCGCTTCAAGAGCCTGTCCACCGGTGTCTGTGAGTGCTCGAAGTTCATGACTCGAGCAGCCTATGACGGCTTCGAGTCGGCGGCCCGGGTAGCTGCGGTGGACATCGGTGCACGCAGCCAAGCATGGCTACAGTCATCAGACCTCGGGCAATGGGTTCAGGACAAGTTGGTCGATGTCCAATGCCAGAGAGAGAACCTCTTTGGCAAAACCATGACCGACAAGGCTGCTGAGATCGAGTCCGAGTACATGACCAGAACACGGCTCTCAAAGAAGACCTCTGCCCCTTCTAAAACGAGGGGCTCGGGTAAGAAGCCCTTTTACCTGAGGAAGGGTGCTGCTTACCGAAGTTACTCCCCATTTCAGGCCTCCCGGCTCCCCAACAGGGGCAGCAGGCCAAGGGACAGGGGCATGGCCCGCGTAAGCAGAAAGCCCTCAAACCCCAGGCTCCCGCCTAGCCTGGGAGTGGCTTTTGACTCTCAAAGCATGGCCCCTCTCACCACAGGAGACAGGCAATGCACAGGAGGAAGGCTTGCCCTGTATGCCCATAGATGGACAGCCATTACCACCGATGCCTGGGTCCTACAGATAGTCCATCAGGACCATCTCCTCCATTTGACCCAGGTTCCTCCTCCTTATTTTCCAGGAGAACCCCTCAAGTCTCCCCTTCACCGGGACCTTCTTCTGAAGGAGTTAGCAGGTCTTCTTGAGGATAAGGCGGTAGAACTGGTGCCCCATCATCTACAGGGCAAGGGCTTCTATTTCAGGTACTTTCTGGTACCAAAAAGGACAGGAGGCCTCAGACCCATCCTCGACGTGCGCAACTTAAACAAATTCCTGGTGAGGGAGAAGTTCAAGATGCTCTTCCCTGGAATATTGCTGCCTTACCTCCACCAGGAAGACTGACTGTGCTCCTTAGATCTAAAGGATGCGTATACACACATCCTAATACACCCAGACCACAGGCAATATCTGCGTTTTATGGTGGGAGGCAATCACTACCAGTACAGGGTACTTCCCTTTGGCTTGGCCTCCGCCCCCAGGGTATTCACAAAATGCCTGGCGGTGGTGGCCACATATCTCAGACTTCAAGGGGTCTTTGTCTTCCCCTACCTAGACGACTGGCTCATCAGAGGCACTTCAGCCACAGAGGTCCATCAGGCCAAATCCTGTACCATCCAGGTGCTCCAGCATCTGCGGTTTGTTATCAATTACCCCAAGTCCAGCTTTGTTCCCACTCAACAACTAGAGTTCATTGGGGCAAGACTCGATACCCTTCAGGGAAGGACCTACCTGCCAACAGGCAGAGCAAAGAGGTTTCTGGCCCTGGCACGCCAGGTGAGTCGCAGATCATAGGTGTCAGCAAGACACTTTCTGCGCCTCCTCAGGCACATGGCCTCCACGGTCCATGTGACACCAGATGCCCGCCTCCACATGCGAACTGCTCAGTGGTGCCTCAGAGACCAGTGGACACAAGCCAAAGGCGGCCTCCGAGACAGACTGGTGCAGCCCCTGGACTGGTGGCTTCACCCATCCCAGTTGGAAGCGAGGATGCCTTTCCAGGCTCCTCGGCACACGAGAATCCTGACCACAGATGCATCTCTGCTGGGCTGGGAAGCCCATTGCCAAGGGATTTGTACTCAGGGTGTGTGGTCTCCAAACAAGAGAACACAGCAAATCAATTTCTTGGAGCTCCGTGCCATACGCCTAGCTCTGGGTGTGTTCTGGCAAACTTTGGCTCACGAGCCTGTCTTGATACAGACAGACAACCAAGTAGCCATGTTCTACCTGAACAAACAGGGCGGTATGACAGCATCAGTGGCTCACTTCCGCTCTGTTCCGCTGGAAGACATCTGCCGGGCCGCCACCTGGTTTTCGGGTCAGATTTTCACTACCCATTACTGCCTGGATAGGGAGTCCCGACGGGACAGTGCTTTCGGCCAGACTGTACTCCGTAACCTTTTTGAGGTCTAGGCAACTCCTGCCCTCCGACCCTTCCGTGTCAGGCTACCGGAGTGCTACTCTCTCAGTTAAATTCCTATTGTGGCTGCTTGCAGCTCTCATAGAGGGAGCCTATTTTTCAGCTGTGGGTCCCATATGTGAGGACTGACTTCCTGCTTGTTCCCGGAGAAAGCATAATTACTCACCTGTAACAGGTGTTCTCCGGGGACAGCAGGAATCAGTCCTCACGACCCTCCCTCCTCCCCTTGGAGTTGCAGTCCTATTATTATATTTTGTTCTTTTTGCTGTCTTTTTAGCTATGTCATTTGACTGAGCAAGATGGCACCCTTGGGCGGGAAGGGGACCGCGCATGTGTGATGCCATTCCCAAAAGCTTTCTTTAAGCTGGGAATTTGCTCCGCGCAAGGGCTCTGTCGGCGCATATATGAGGACCAATGTTCCCTCTAAGCTGCGCTGGGTCTGCCGCCAACATTCGTGCCGGCGGGGGGGGGGTGCAGTGCTGTCCAGCACACGCCGCAGCACCCTCTTAATGTTCCCTTTCATCTGCGCCGGGTCCTCCGCCGGTATTCCCGCTGGTGGGGGGAGGGGCGGAGCGATCAATCGCACTGCACCCCCCCGCCAGCAGGAGTGTTGGCGGCGGACCCAGCGCAGCTTAGAGGGAACATTGGTGAGGACTGATTCCTGCTGTCCCCGGAGAACACCTGTTACAGGTGAGTAACTACGCTTTTTGTTATTTTTCATGTTCTAGTTCTGTACATCATTTTGGGTAATGCTGTTAATATTGTGCTGAAAAAGCAAACTGTGTAGGTATTTTAAAAAAAATCTGTTGGTGGCTTGCTGCACTGTTGTCATCAGAAAAGTCTGTTTTGCTGTGCAGTTAATAGAGATATGGCAGTTGAGTACTATGCATAGTGTTCGTAGGAATGCACCATCCACTTAATAATTTAAATGAGAAAGTGAAAAATGTATGCTTTGCAATTAAGTAGTAGGTAAAATCAGGACTTTTTTTGTTGGGGTATTCTGTGATCTCCAGGAACATGCAGGAATGAGTCTTCACATATGGGTATCGTCGGTACCGACGGAGCCTGCGCGGGAACGCTCCCCAGCGTCCTTAAAGAAAGCTTGTGGGAGCATCCCACAGCGCCTGCGCGCTGCCTTCCCGCCTTTCCTAACTGCCTCTCTCCAGTTCTTCTTTTCCGTGGAGCCAGCAGGTCGTGTTTCCTGTCACCGCTGAAGAATTTCTTATTTTCTTTTCTTTTTCTTTAGTCGCGTGTCTGCCTTCTCGATTCCGCACCGGTACTACCGGTTCTTTTTCTTTCTTTTAAAAAAAAAACAAAAAAACTTCTACTTTTCAGTGCATTTTTCTTCTGGGGCCTTAGGCCTACAGAGATATTTTTCCCTCATGGAAAAACCCGCCTCTGGGTTTAAAAAATGCACAAAGTGCAGTAGCACTATTTCTGTCACCGACACCCATGACTGGTGTCTAAAATGTTTAGGTCCTGACCACTCCATTGCGGATTGTGAGTCCTGTTCTATGATGTCCAAAAGAGGGTTACAGAATCGGGCAGCTAAGCTCAATACCCTGTTTCCCTCCGATGCAGCTTCCGTGGCATCGACGTCTTCCAGGGCTTCTTCTTCATCCCATGGATCTCAGGTAACCAAACTTAAATCTATCCGGTCCTCAAAGAGTTCATCTCCCTCTAAGTATCGAGATGCCCCCGGGCTTACTCTTGAGGATACCACACCGGCAAAACTACCCCGGCGGGAGGCTCCGGCTTCCAAAGCACTACCTATGGGGTCACAGGTTGACATCGATGGCTCGGCCTCGACCGATCACCTGTTACAATGTTCTGGGGTACCGGCAGTTCCTACCGGTACCGATATCCAGACATTGGTGGCGTCGATGGATCAGAATATTCTGACCATGCAGCGTGCAATCACGGCATTCATTCAAGCTGCAACGCCTACGGTACCGCAACAAACCCCGTTGTCGGTACCCGTACCGATTCCGGTACAGGATCCAATTCCGGTTCCGATACCAGTACCGCTTGCATCGACATCAGCATCGACGGCAGTGGTACGCTATACAGTGATGCCTATCAGTACCGGCCCGGTACCGGTTACTCCCGATGTCGATACCTCCCGGTATGCGTATTGGGCTCTACGAGAGCATCCAGACAGTCGATACTTCGATTCTTCTGAAGACTCTGACTCTTCAGAGGCCTCAATTGAAGCATCGGGGATCCTTCCTCAGGAACCCTCTTCTCCAAAAAGGAGAATGTCTCCTCCTGAAGACTTGCCTTTTCAGGACTTTATTAGGGAGGTGGCCAAAGGCCTGTCCATCTCAGTGACCTCTGAGACTGAACCTAGAGCCAAAAAATTAGATATCCTACAATATCCTAAGGCTCCTAAAGAGGCAGCCACCTTACCAATACATGAGATTCTTTATGAACACATGTTGGGCATATGGGAGACTCCTCTTTCCACCTCCCCTCATTCCAGAATGTTGGACACCATGTATCTTGTTCCTCCTTGTCCTGGATTTCATAAGACTCAGCTTCCTCACCACTCCATTGTGGTAGAGTCTGCCATGAAAAAGATCAAGAGTACAAAAAGGCACTCCTCTGCTCCTCCAGGAAGAGAATGCAGAACTTTAGATGCCTTTGGCAGAAAAATCTTCCAGGCCAGCATGCTTGTAGCCAGAATCAACTCCTATAGTCTCTATATGGGGATGTTTCTAAAAGAAGTTACAGATCATTTGCAAACCTTATCTCCTTTCATGTCAGAAGATAAGAGAGAAGAATATATCACCTGGCTTAAACATGCACAGGATGTATCCAAGTTTTCCAACCGTGCAGCCTTTCACTCTTTTGAGGGGGTCAGTAGAGCCTCGGCTATTGCCATAGGTGCACGCAGAGTTGCTTGGTTGCAAGCCTCTGATTTGGAATCCTGGGTACAGGATGGTCTAGGTAACCTTCCCTGTACAGGCGAAAACCTGTTTGGCAAAGATTGGCAAGCAAAGGCCAACCAGATGGATGCTGAAAATTCTGCTTTAGATAGACTTTCAAAGTCTACTACTGCTCCTTTCAAAAAGAAGTTGTTCAAAAAGGGATCTTTCCCAAAGAAAGGGAAATTTTCTTCTTATGGTCAGGCCTCTTCTCAAGGTCGTTTTGCTACAAAGAGGCAGCAACAACCAAAACAGGCCAAAACCCAGGCTGCGAGGACTGCTACGGCCCAACAGCCTCAGCCTCCTCAGTGCCTTTCTTTCCACTAGAGAACTTAGCCTTTCTGGCTCTAGAACATCCAGAGCCCCTCACCATCCCAGGAAGGTTAGCTCACTTTGCTCCTAGATGGGAACAAATCACAGCAGAGCAGTGGACCCTCTCCATCATAAGGGAAGGGTACAAACTTCATTTCTTAAACCTTCCTCCTCACACCATGGTGAAACAGTTCAATTCTCCAACATCTCTCCTCAACCTTCTAGGTCAGGAGATTGCTACCCTTCTTGCCCAAGGGGCAATAGAAGAGGTACCCCTTCTTCAACAGGGCTCAGGGTTCTTCTCCCCCTATTTTCTCATCCCAAAGAAAACAGGGGGCTACAGACCCATATTAGAATTGAACAAGTTTCTATGCAAGGAGAAATTCAAGATGACTTCTCTCGGAACTCTCCTTCCCATACCTCCAGAGTCAGGACTGGCTTTGTTCTCTAGATCTCAAGGATGCGTACACCCATGTTCTCATCCATCCAACACACAGAAGATTCCTTCGCTTCCTGTACCAAGGAAAGCACTACCAATACAAAGTGCTTCCTTTCGGTCTGGCCTCTGCTCCAAGAGTGTTCACGAAATGCATGGCAGTAGTAGCTGCATTCCTACGCACTCTAGGAATATTCATATTCCCATATCTGGACGACTGGCTCATCCGAGCTCCATCCCAGTCAGAGGCCCAGACTTCTCTAGCCTGCAGAAGGCGTGTTCTTCAGTATCTGGGACTGGTAATCAACATTCCAAAATCCCATCTTACCCCTACTCAGTCTCTAGAGTTCATAGGGGCCTTACTGGATACCACAACTGCAAGGGCCTATCTTCCCCAGGCCCGTTGCCTATGCTTGGTGCAGTTAGCCTCACAGATTCAGTTAAAATCCCATTTAACTGCTCGAGAGATGTTGCAACTTTTAGGCCACATGGCATCCACGGTGCATGTGATTCCCTATGCTCACCTTCACATGAGAGCAGCTCAGTGGACCCTATCCACCCAATGGACCCAGGCATCAGGTTGCCTGTCAGACAAAATAGCAACCTCCAGTCGCCTATTTTCGTCCCTCCACTGGTGGAAGTCCACTCAGAATCTGTTGCTGGGGTCCCCTTTCAACAGGTGTTACCCCAAGCAACCCTTACAACAGATGCCTCTCCAAAGGGTTGGGGGGGCTCATCTACAAGATCTCTCAACCCAGGGCATCTGGTCTCCACAGGAGACATATCTTCATATCAACCTCTTAGAGCTCAGAGCAATCTTTCTGGTTCTCAGAGTCTTCCACACCCTGCTCAGCTACAAGACAGTCCTCATCCACACGGACAACCAGGTAGCTATGTTCTATGTGAACAAGCAGGGGGGAACTGGCTCTCTGTCGCTTTGCAACGAAGCTCTGAGATTGTGGGCCTTCGCCAGAGAGCATCAAATCCATCTCATGGCAATATATCTTCCAGGAATTCAAAACTCTTGGGCAGACAGACTCAGTCGAGTTCTGCTTCCACACAAATGGTCCCTCCATGGGGACCAGATAGCCAGAATTTTTCGGATTTGGGGTACCCCAGACATAGACCTGTTTGCAAGTCCGTGGAATGCCAAACTTCCCCGGTTCTGTTCCAGGATTCCATGTCAGGGAGTTCAGGCCAGGGATGCCTTCCTCCTTCATTGGGGGCAAGACTTCCTTTATGCCTTTCCACCTATTCCCCTAATCCCCAAGACTCTGTTCAAGCTTCAGAGAGACAAAGGGACTATGATCCTCATAGCACCACTTTGGCCACGCCAAGTGTGGTACCCTCTACTTCTGCATCTCTCTCAAGCTCCCTCCCTAGACCTGGGGTCTGCTCCAGATCTCCTCTCCCAGGAGGAGGGAACTTTGTGGCACTCAAATCCTCAGTCTCGTCATCTCAGGGCCTGGTTGCTGAAGGCCTAGACCTTCAAGATTTACAACTTTCTCAGCAAGTGAAGGATATCCTTCATGCTTCCAGAAAGCCTTCCACCAGACGTTCATATGCTTTTAAATGGAAAAGGTTTTCCATTTGGTGTGCAGAGAAGGGTCTCAACCCTCTTGCAATACTTTTGCATTCTTTACTAGACTATTTGCTGAATTTATCCCATGCAGGCCTTAAAACAAATTCAATCAGAGTCCATTTGAGTGCTATTGCAGCATCCCTTAAGCCTCTCAATGGACAACCTATTTCCTCTCATCCTCTTACAGTAAGATTCATGAGAGACCTTCTTTTGACTAAACCTCCCATTAGACCACCTCCAGTGGCCTGGGACTTGAATCTTGTTCTTGGCCAGCTTATGAAGCCACCTTTTGAACCCTTAGCCACTACCTCCTTAAAATTCCTTTCTTGGAAGGTGTCACCAGCAGTGGCTGGACTGGGCGTAGGCAGCCAGACACACTGCTGGGCCTGACCCTTCTATATGAAAAGGAGTAGTTGAGATGGAGTGGTCAGATTGAAAAAGGATTTTTATTCCCCTCCCGGGGTTTGGATTTTCAAAACAGTACAAACACAAGAACTTAAGAGGTAGCCATACTTCTGGCAAAACTGATGGTGAAAAGAAACACAACTTCTCGCTTGAACAGAAACAGGGATTGTAACAAACAGAAATCAGGTAAAAATGTTGGCAGTTTCCTCTGTGCACATTCAGCTCTCTACAAGGCACTCTTGTCTTCAGCTAGCGCAGAGAATTTATATCAGTCATTACCAAAGAGCAGTCCATGTCTTCAATATAAGGAAAACTACTTGGCTCCGTGATCATAGGCTCTTCAACCACCTTACTTTCTCTAGGGCAGAGAGTTTGGAACTTCCTTAAATCAGTCCCTGAACTTTCTTCACAGCTCTCTCCACCATATGGCAGGTAGTTACCAGATAGCTTATAAAACTGCCCTGTTCTGTTCCTAACAGACTTTTCTCTTTGCAGTCTTCTGCAGGGCTTTAGAGACACACATTCATCTTCTTCACTCATACAAATATCTTCAATTGCATTACTTTCCTTTTCCCAAGGTTGCAAGTATTTCAGGCAGCTCTGCCTTTCAGTTATATATGGTTCCTTACCAGCTGCCTTCCGTTCCTTCCACTGAACTCTGTGTCTGGGAAAATCTCCCTGCGTCAGAGGTGAGGGTTTCCTGTAGTTAATCCCTCTGCTGGCAGATAGCTTTCTTTCCCTTTTCAAATACCTCCTTGTCTTTCTGCTCCAAGGCTCAAATAAAACAGAACCAGCATGGGAGTATTCTGAACCTCCGTCTGAGACCTGCAAGTCTTCTCTTACTTGCCAAGCTTCCTGTTCCTCGTGAACTTCCTGCTTGCCTCGGTCTCTCTGATCTCCCTGCTCTTCCAGATCCAGCTCCTCCAGATCTCTCTGATCCTCCAAATCTTCAAAACCCTCAAAACCTAACTCTGTTTGCTTTACACGTTTTTTATACAGGTTTAGGGGCGTTTTCCTGCCCATGTGCAAACTGTTCTCCTGATTACTTGGGGAGTATTTGTTGGCTAGGCGTGCCTTCAGACCTCGTGTCTCAGCCTGCTTTGGTTGCCCATGGTAACTGGGAAGCTTTTGATCTCCCTGCCTGTCAGAAGGAGTGGAGGAGTAGCCTAGTGGTTGGGGCAAGGTACTTCAGGCCGGAAGGTCGGGGGTTCAAATCCCACTAGAGGACAGCAACCTTGGGCCGGAAGGACTGGGGTTTCTAGTCCCACAGGTGCTCCTTGTGGTCTTGGGCAAGCCACTTAACCCTCCATAGCCCATCTTCCCTGTAAAATAGTTATCTCCAAGTTATAATGCCCTGTTCAATGTAATTTCAGTTTGTTCAATGTAAACCGCACTGATGCAGAATAGCGCGGTATATAAGAGAATTAAATAAATAAATAAATCTGTGCTAAACTCAGCAGATTTCTGTGTTTTAAAGGCACAGGGCAGATCTTCGGTGTCACAAAGGTAATTTTTCTCATTGCAGTCACCTCAACTCGCCGAATCAGTGAGCTGCAAGCTTTAGTGGCTAATCCTCCTTATACAAGGTTCCATCATGACAAGGTAGTCCTCAGAACTAATCCACACTTTATGCCTAAAGTGGTTTCACCTTTTCATCTGAACCAGGAGGTCTTTTTACCTGTCTTTTTTCCAGGTCCTCATGCATCAAGTGCAGAGAGGAATCTTCATACCCTGGATTGTAAAAGAGCACTTGCTTTCTACTTACACAGGACACAGCAACATAGAAAGTCCTCTCAACTTTTTGTTGCTTTTGATCCTTCTCGTTTAGGACTTCCAGTCTCTAAGAGAACTCTGTCCAATTGGATTGCTCAGTGTATTTCCTTCGCCTACCAAAGTAAGAACCTTTCTCTGGAGGGCCTATTTCACAGCTCACAATGTGAGGGCCATGGCCACCTCTATGGCTCATCTAAACTCTGTGTCCATCGACCAAATCTGTCGAGCGGCCACTTGGGCATCAGTTCATACCTTCACAGCCCATTACTGCTTGGACAAGGACTCCCGCCGGGATGCCTTGTTTGGTCAGGCTGTTCTCAAACACCTGTTCCATACCTAATCAACTCCTACCCTCCATCCCTGAACTGGATCCTGAGATTCATGGGTAGAGGTAGAGCCCTTTCCAGGGACTCACAATCTGGGTGATCTCCCAGGCATCTCTAGCTGGGGAGTCCCCATATGTGAAAACTCATTCCTGCTTGTTCCTGGATATAGCACAGTTACTTACCTGTAACAGGTGATCTCTGGGAACAGCAGGAATAAGTCTTCACAACCCACCCACCTCCCCTAGGAGTTGTCTCTCTCTCTATCTATCTTTCCTTTCCTCTCTCTCTCTCTTTGTCTCAGCTTTAAAACTCGAACTGGAGAGAGGCAGTTAGGAAGGCAGCGCGCAGGCGCTGTGGGATGCTCCCAAAAGCTTTCTTTAAGGACGCTGGGGAGCGTTCCCGCGCAGGCTCCGTCGATACCCATATGTGAAGACTTATTCCTGCTGTTCCCAGAGATCACCTGTTACAGGTAAGTAACTGTGCTTTATCGAGTACCATCACCTTTTTTTTCATTGCCTGCTAAAATTGACCATGCTCCTTATGTGTTAATGAAAGAGCCCTGCATATTTGTGCTGGCACTTTTCTGCTAGGATAAAACACTGGGTAAAATGGAGACTGAAACAGGTTTGTTTTTAAGCATAGTTTTTCATTTTATGTTCCATTTATAACTATCAGAGCTGAATATGATAGCTACGTTATTTGATTTACTTGCTATTTACATTAGCTTTAAGCCCTAGTGCTGAATTGAGTGATTTCAAAATAGTATTTCAATAAGACTCAAAAATATTGGCCACTGTGTTTGAACTGAGATTTAAATTGCAAAACTTATATAATAGTATAAATGCATTCTGTAATTGTTTCTTCACTCTTGGCCAACTTTTTTTTTATTATAAAGGTGTGATTTTCTCTTAAAAATACAGTACTAAAACTGTTAATGATTTTGAAATAAAATGCATTTTATAATTTTCACAATGAAATTTTGGAATAAAGTAATTCTTTAGAACAACTAAAACAACAAGAAGAAAACCTGGCTAATGAAATTGAGAATTCAAAGAGAAGAATGGGTGAAGTGAATGAAGAACTGAATAGCATAGTTGGTGACCTGCAAAATGCTAGGATTGATCATCATGAGAGCCGCCGTCAAAAAATGAGAGCAGAAATTCTGGAGAGCCTCAAGAGGATGTATCATGATTCAGTAGTGAGTAAAAATAAAAATAAAAAATTCTGGCTTTCTCAGATGATTAAAGTTTACTTCAGAGGAAACTGTCTAGGAAAAATTAATACAATTTTCAAACTTCTCAATGCTTTTTAAAGACTGGAAAAATAGAAGCAGAGCAATACTATAGGATGACTTGCAATCAGTAGAATATTAAACTAAAAATAATGAACGTATAAAATATATATATATATATATATATATATATATATAAATAAATTCAATCTAATGCTTTATTACAAACATCAGCATTAAAAACAATACACAACTATGTTTTGAAGGTTGCATTAGGGTTATAGGAAATATGTTATCTTTTTTAATATACTTGACGTTCTGCCTTTCAGGAAGTGCAAGCAAAGGTGAACTGAATTTTACAGATACAAAATCAGTATAAGTATGGTTATTAGAAACACAGCATGAGTACCCTAGAAATATGCAGAAGAGATCTAAGGGACGTTCAACTGAAAACATAATGGGAGAAACTAAAATTCCAAATCATCCTGCTAGACCAGTCCAGACTAGAGGGTTATGTCCCCCTGCCAGCAGATGGAGACAGAGAAAAAAACAGAAGCTTAGTGACACACCCTTGGTACATAACCCTGCACCCCTAGAGGTCAGCTTCAGTATTTTCTCTGACTCCAGCAGATGATGCACTTTTACTTTGCTCTTGTAGGTCTCTAAGAGAGAGTTTCTTTCAGTGCAGCTTTCCATTAGGACCTATCTCCAGGAACAAGCAGGAATGAGTCCTCACATATGGGTACGTCGGAACCGACGGAGCCTGCGCGGGAAATCTCCCCAGCTTCCCAGAAGGAAAGCTTTTGGGGCTTCCCTCAGCGCATGCGCGCTGCCTTCCCGCCTTCCTGACCAACTCTCCTCAGTTTCTCTTTTTCCGCTGAGCCAGCAGGTCGTGTTCCTGTCACCGCTGAAGAAGTTGTTATTTTAATTTATTTCTTTGGCCACGTGTCTGCCTTCCCCGATTCCGAACCGGTACCCGCCGGTCTTTTTTCTTTTATTTAAAAAAAAATATATATATATAATCTTTCTTTTCTTTACTTGGTGTGTTTTTTTGTGAGGCCCTTAGGCCTTCACAAATTCTCCCTCATGGAGAAGCCAGCATCTGGTTTCAAAAAATGCACCAAGTGTTCTAGTACTATTTCAGTCACAGACACCCATGAATGGTGTCTTAAATGTTTGGGACCTGACCATTCTATTTCGGATTGTCCTTCCTGCTCTCTGATGTCCAAATGTGGCTTACAGAACCGAGCAGCCAAATTCCATATGCTGTTTTCCTCAGATAATCCAGCATCTGCATCCTCCAGGTCTTCCTCTCCGGATGGATCTCAGGTAACCAAACATCTTTCAGGCAGGTCCTCAAAGGGCAAATCTCCCTCTAAGCAGCGAGAGGCTCTTGGGTTCAACCCTGAGGACCCTGCCCCAGCCAAGCAACCCTGGCTGGAAGCTCCGGCTTCCAAAGCTCCTCCTATGGGGTTACAGGTTGACATCGATGGCACGGCCTCGACCGATCACCTGTTAGACTGCTCTGGGGTACCGGCTCAGACCGGTACCGACATCCAGGCAGTCGTGGCGTCTATGAGTACTACTGTACAAACCATGCAGCAGGCCGTAATGGCTTTCATTAACGCTGCAACGCCCTTGGTACCGCAACCGTCAGTTCCGACCCCGGTTCCGGTACCACAGCCGATACCGGTTCCGAGAGCATCTACTTCTCGTAGAATGCCGGTTCCGGGGACTTTCTCGATACCGACCCGGTTCCCGGTACGCCCGATGTCGATACCAGCCGGTATGCGTATCGCTCTCTGGAAGCAAATAGGCGATACTTTGAGTCTTCTGAGGATGCTGATACCTTAGATGATTCTGATGAAGCATCCCTTGTTCTTCCTGAGGAGCCCTCTTCCCCAAAAAGGAGAATGTCTCCTCCAGAGGACTTGTCCTTTCAGGACTTCATTCTTGAAGTAGCCAAAGGACTCTCAATTACAGTATCCTCTGAAAAAGAACCTAGAGCAAAAAAATTAGACATTTTAGGATACTCTAAGGTTCCCAAAGAGGCAGTCACCTTACCCATTCATGATATTCTCCAAGAACACATGATGGATTTATGGGAGGCTCCTCTTACTCTTTCTCCACATTCTCGTCGGTTGGACACCATATATCGGGTCCCTCCTTCTCCTGGATTTCAGAAAACACAGCTTCCTCACCATTCCATTGTGGTGAAGTCTGCTATGAAAAAGATAAAGAGTACCAAAAGGCACGCTTCTACCCCTCCAGGAAGAGAATGTAGGACTTTGGATGCTTTTGGCAGGAAAATCTTTCAGGCTAGTATGCTTATTGCCAGGATCAACTCATATAGTCTCTATATGGGCATGTTTCTGAAAGAGCTTGCTCTTAAGATACGAGCTTTTCTCCCTTTTATCCCAGAGGATAGGCAAGAGGAATTCCTGCTTCTTTTAAAGCATACCCAAGATGTGTCAAAGTTCTCCAATAGGGCTGCCTTTGACTCCTTTGAGGGTGCTAGCAGAGCATCTGGCATAACTATTGCTGCTCGTCGAATTGCTTGGCTCCAGGCCTCTGACCTGGAGTCCTGGGTACAAGATGGCCTAAGCAATTTACCTTGTACCGGTGAAAATCTATTTGGCAAGGAGTGGCAAGTTCAAGCCACTCAAATGGACGCAGAAAATGCTGCTTTAGATAGACTTTCTAAGTCTACTTCCATTCCTGCCAAGAAAAAGTACTTTAAGAAATCTTTCTACAAAAAGACAAGATTTGGTACCAATGCTGGCCAATCATCTTCTCAGGTTCGCTTTGCTCCTAAGCCTCAGCAAGCGAAACAGGCCAGAACAAAGCCTGCAGGGGCTGCTACCCTTCAACAGTCCCAACCCCCTCAGGGTTTTTGACTTACTTCTAGAGAACATACCCTTTCTGGCTCTGCAGCAACCAGAGCCTCTCACCATTCCAGGAAGGCTGACTCATTTTGCTCCCAGGTGGGAACAGATTACATCAGAGTAGTGGACCCTCTCTATCATCAGAGAGGGCTACAAACTGCATTTTTCCAGCCTTCCTCTCTATCCCAGGGTGAGACATTTCATTTCTCCTCCATCTCTTCTACACCTGTTAGATCAGGAGGTGAATACCCTGCTTGCCCAGGGGGCAATAGAACAGGTTCCTCTTCTACAACAGGGCTCAGGGTTCTACTCCCCCTATTTTCTCATACCAAAGAAAACAGGGGGGCACAGACCCATCCTAGATCTGAGAGAATTAAACAAATTTCTATGCAAGGAGAAATTCAAAATGCTCTCGCTGGGTACCCTCCTTCCATACCTACAGAGTCAGGACTGGCTTTGTTCTCTAGACCTAAAGGATGCGTATACACATATACTCATCCACCCATCCCACAGAAAATACCTTCGATTTCTGTTCCAGGGAAAACATTTCCAATACAGAGTAATCCCCTTCGGTCTAGCCTCTGCTCCACGAGTGTTCACAAAATGCATGTCAGTAGTAGCTGCATTTCTACGCACTCAGGGAATCTTTGTCTTCCCATACCTAGACGACTGGCTCATCCGAGCTCCATCTCAGTCTCAGGCTCAGACTTCCCTGGACCACACCATCTGCATTTTGCAGTATCTGGGACTTGTCATCAATCTGCCAAAGTCTCAACTCACCCCCTACTCAATCCCTAGAATTCATAGGGGCCTGGCTAGATACCACCACAGCAAGGGCCTATCTTCCCCAGGTACGTTGCCACAGGCTGGTGCACTTGGCCTCTCAGATTCAGTCCAGAAGCCACTTGACTGCCAGAGAAATGTTACAACTGCTAGGCCACATGGCATCCACAGTTCATGTGGTGCCCTATACTCGCCTGCATATGAGAGCAGCTCAATGGACTCTATCCACTCAGTGGACCCAAGCTTCAGGAGCTCTCTCAGACCAAATAGAAACCTCCAAACGTCTATTTTGGTCTCTCCAGTTGTGGATGTCCACTCAAAATCTGTTGCTGGGGTCCCCCTTCCAACCACTACTGCCCCAAGCAACCCTCACCACAGATGCCTCCCAAACAGGGTGGGGAGCTCATCTGTAAGACCTATCCACTCAAGGTCTTTGGTCTCCACAGGAGACCGCCCTTCATATCAACCTTCTGGAGCTTCGAGCAATTTTCCTTGCTCTCAAGGTCTTTCATACCCTCCTCTACAACATGACAGTTCTTGTTCATACCGACAATCAAGTAGCCATGTTCTACATAAACAAACAAGGAGGGACTGGCTCTCTGTCGCTTTGCAACGAAGCTCTCAGACTGTGGGCCTTCGCCAGAGAGCATCAAATCCATCTCCTGGCAGTATATCTCCCAGGAATTCAAAACTCTTGGGCAGACAGACTCAGCCGAGTTCTGCTTCCACACGAGTGGTCCCTGCACATGGATCAGGTACTCAGAATCTTTCAGAAATGGGGAACCCCGGACATAGACCTCTTTGCAAGTCCGTGGAATGCCAAACTTCCCCGGTTCTGTTCCAGAACTTCGTGTCAGGGGGTTCAGGCCAGGGATGCCTTCCTCCTTCATTGGGGTCAGGGCCTCCTATATGCCTTTCCACCCATTCCTTTGATTCCCAAGACTCTGTTCAAACTGCAGAGGGATCACGGATCTATGATCCTCATAGCTCCACGCTGGCCACGCCAAGTGTGGTTCCCTCTACTTCTGATCTCTCCCAGGGTCCCTCCCTAGATCTGGGAGCTGCTCCAGACCTTCTGTCTCAGGAGGAGGGGACTTTGTGGCACCCAAACCCCAAGTCCATCCACCTCAGAGCATGGTTACTGAAGGCCTAGACCTTCAAGACTTAAATGTCTCTCAACAAGTGAAGGATATCCTCCATGCTTCCAGAAAACCTTCCACAAGGCGTTCTTATGCTTTTAAATGGAAAAGATTTTCCATTTGGTGTGCTCAAAAGGATCTTGATCCTTTTGCTCTTCCTGTGAATTCTCTATTAGAATATCTCCTGCATCTCTCCAATGCAGGCCTTAAAACGAATTCAGTAAGAGTCCATTTGAGTGCTATTGCAGCATCACTTAAACCTATCAATGGACAACCTATTTCCTCTCATCCTCTTATTGCAAGATTTATGAGAGGCCTAACTCTAACTAAACCTCCCATTCGGCCTCCTCCGGTGGCATGGGACTTGAATTTGGTTCTTGGTCAGCTTATGAAGCCTCCTTTTGAACCTTTAGTTTCTACCTCCTTGAAATTTCTTTCCTGGAAGGTTATTTTCCTCATTGCAGTCACTTCAGCTCATCGCATCAGTGAGCTGCAAGCCTTAGTGGCGAATCCACCTTATACAAGGTTCCATCATGATAAGGTAGTCCTTAGGACAAATCCACACTTTATGCCTAAAGTGGTTTCACCTTTTCATCTTAATCAAGAGGTATACCTACCTGTCTTCTTTCCAGCTCCTCATGCATCCAGTGCAGAGCGGAACCTTCATACTCTAGATTGTAAAAGAGCTCTTGCCTTTTACCTCCATAGGACTCAGCCACATCGAAAGTCTTCCCAACTTTTTGTTGCTTTCGATCCTTCTCATTTGGGACTTCCAGTCTCAAAAAGAACACTTTCCAATTGGATTGCTCAATGTATTTCTTTTGCTTACCAGAGTAAAAACATTTCTCTGGAGGGCCATGTCACGGCTCACAATGTGAGAGCCATGGCCACCTCTATGGCTCATCTTCACTCTGTATCCATAGATCAGATCTGTCGAGCAGCCACCTGGGCCTCGGTTCATACCTTCACAGCCCATTACTGCTTGGATAAGGACTCCCGCCGGGATGCCTTATTTCAGGGGTGTCAAACTCAAATACACAGTGGGCCAAAATGTAAAACTTGAACAAAGTCGCGGGCCAGCATTGAACAAATGAACCTTTTAATATGGACCCAAACAAGATTTGCTTTAACATTGAATATGAAGCAACACATATTACTATACAATTTATAACTTAATAGTTCAGATATGCAAAAACCAATTTCAAATAAAAAAAAACATCAATGACATTCATTTATTAAATAAGATTTAAATAATAATAAATAATAATTTTTAAAATAAAATAACAATAATAAAATTAATCAACCATTCAAGCCCATGTCTTGGAGTAGCAAGAAAAAGTGCATAAAGAAAACGTTAAAGAAAACGTTAATTATTGCTCAGTTTGCTGCACACTGATCTAATCTGATGTGCCCAAGCCAGATACCTGGCATCTCTTCTTGGATGATAGTTCATCAATGTCTGGGCTCAGGCTTTGAGCTGAGGAAATCCTCAGTATCGAGCGAAGGTGTTCATCAGTCAGACGTCTCCTGTGAGATGTTTTGGTCATCTTCATCGAGGAGAAAAGTTGCTCACATAGATAAGTGGTGTCGAACATGGAGAGCATCTGAGCAGCTTGGGTGCGGAGCTGAGGCATTGTGTCAGGGATGAACTGTGGAAACTGGGCGGCGCCCACAGCATCATACTTTGACTTCAGCGTGTCATTACACTGGAGTTCAATTAGCTCCGTTTGGAGGTTGGTTGGTGCGTTTTCCACATTAACTGCAAAGGGATTACTGAGCAGTTCAAACCTACATTTCTGGACATCAAAGTCGGCAAATCGCCGGCTAAACTCAGCGCCGAGTACACTGAGTTTTTCAGCAAACTGTGCGCATGGGAACAAGTTGGTAAAGAACTGCGTTTTCATGGTTTGGCAGCAGGGAAAATGGCCAAGGTTTCCTTGCAGCATCTCATTCTCCCACAGGCACAGTTTAGTTTTAAAAGCCCTCACTGCAGCGTACATGTCTGTGATGATGCGCCCCCGCCCCTGAAGCTGCAGGTTCAGCGCATCGAGATGGCTCGAGATGTCACACAGAAAGGCCAGCTCACACAGAAACTTTTTCTCCCGAAGCTCTGCTGTGTCCTTCCCTTTGCTTTCCAGAAACTGACATATTTCCTCATGCAGCTCAAAACATCTATTCAGTACTTTTCCTCGGCTTAACCATCTCACCTCTGTGTGATACGGCACGTCTGCGTATTCCGAACCACACTCCTCCAGAAAAGACTTAAACTGGCGGTGATTCAGACCTTTGGCTCTTATAAAGTTAACTACTTGTGTTACAGTGGTCATAACATGTTCCATCTTTAGGGCTTTGCCACACAATGATTCCTGATGTATGATGCAGTGATAAACAGTTAGTTCACCTGCACAGTTCTCTTCCTGCATCTTCTCCCGGACCCTGCCCACCAGTCCACTTGTTTTACCGCACATCGCTGGCGCACCATCTGTCGTTAATCCCACGAGTTTATCCCACGGCAGCTTTATTTCAGTTACGCATTTGGAAACCTCCTCAAAAATTTCCTTTCCTGTGGTTGTGCCATGCATTGATTTGAATCCCAATAGCTCCTCCGTAACACATATTTGAGTCCACTCCACGGATGAAGACTGACAGCTGAGCAGTATCAGATGCGTCGCTGCTCTCATCCACAGCAAGGGAGAATGCAACGAAATCTTTTCCCTTTTCCAAAAGCTGGTCATACAGATTGGTGGCAAGATCACATGTGCGATCAGCTACTGTATTTCTGCTCAGGCTCACGTTTGAAAAGGCTTGCTTTTTCTCTGGGCACACGATGTCACAAACTTTCAACATGCACTTTTTCACAAACTCTCCCTCATTAAAGGGCCGGGCTGATTTTGCGATCTCTGCTGCCACAATATAACTAGCCTTTACAGCAGCCTCACTTTGTGATGTGGCTTTTTTGAACATATTCTGTTGTGAAACCAAACTTCTTTTCATCTCCTCCACTTTCTGGCTCCTTTGAGTCATGTCCAGGTCCTTGTACTTGTCATGGTGTTTTGTTTCATAGTGTCGTCGAATGTTATACTCCTTAGTTATAGCCACGTTGACTCCACAAATCAGACAAACAGGTCTGTCTTTTACATATGTAAACAAATATTCTGTCTCCCACCTGTCCAGAAAGTTCCTGTTGTCTGCCTTTCTTTTTGCCATTTTTGGGAAGGGGTTCCACAGTGACAGTTGTAGCTTGAGATCGCTATGACTTCTGTCACACAGGAGAGGGCGTTTCTGGGACCTGTCCTGATTGACGCGCCAAAACAACAGCAAGGCATTATGGGATTTGTAGTATTAGCGATGAATGAATGCGCTGTATAATACCGGCGGGCTAGCTCTAGTAGTCATTTGGTATAGCCTCGCGGGCCAAATATAATTACACTACGGGCCAAATTTGGCCCGCGGGCCAGAGTTTGACACCTATGCCTTATTTGGTCAGGCTGTCCTCAAACACCTGTTCCATTCTTAAACAACTCCTGCCCACCTTCCCTTAATGGATGCCTGAGATCCATCGGAAGATGAAGAACCTTGGAAGGGGATCTCCCGGGCATCTTAGCTAGGGAGTCCCCATATGTGAGGACTCATTCCTGCTTGTTCCTGGAGATAGCACAGTTACTTACCTGTAACAGGTGATCTCTGGGAACAGCAGGAATAGTCCTCACAACCCACCCACCTCCCCTTGGAGTTGTATCTCTTTCTCTTTCCTTTCCTCTCTCTATTGCTTTAAACTCGAACTGAAGGATTTGGGGGAAGTGAAGCCTCAACATTTGCTGGAGCATAAACCCAAATCCAGTTCTCACCGTCCCTCTGCTACATCCTCCTCTTACAGGGTGCGCTTTGGTTATTGCTCTGGAAAATCTAACTCTTCCTCGAGCAAATCAGCTTCCAAGCTACAGTCCTTTTGGAGTGTCCATCACACGCGAGACAGTTGCTTCTTCTCCAACAGGTTTTTGGGCCCCACACAGTCCTCCTGCTGATAGGCTTGGGGTCCATTCCAGGGTGCTGCCTCTCAGCGGCCAGTTACATCTCTTCTCCCGCAAATGGACCCACATAACCTCGGATAGATGGGTGCTCGAAATTGTCACACACTGGCATGCCCTCGACTGGGCCAAGCCAATTCAGGATGTCTTTCTCATCTCCTCTTGCGGTACGACTGCCAAAAAGATGGCAGTGCGCATAACTCTTCAGTGCCTCCTTCAGCTAAAAGCTGTATGTCCCATTTTACCCCAGAAAGAGGCACCGGTCACTATTCCATCTATTTTGTGGTTTCATAAAAGGATGGCTCCTTTTGACCTATTCTGGACCTCAAGGGCGCCAACCACTGCCTTCATGTGCCTCGATTCAGGATGGAGACTCTGAGATCCGTCATTCAAGCTGTCTGACCAGGTGAGTTCCTAGCACTCCTGGAACTCGCCAAAGCGTATTTTCACATACCAGTCCGCAAGGAACATCAGTGGTACTTGTGCTTTGGGTTCCTGGTGAGCTTTGCCGTTTGGCCTTGCCACAGTCCCTCATACCTTCTCCAAGGTAATGGTAGTTGTCACAGCAGCTCTACGCCATCAGATCATCTGAGTACATCCATACCTGGATGATTGGCTTATCAGGGCCAAAACTCACGAGGAGATGGTCTTGGCAGTCTCTCATGTCATCAGCTTTCTGGAACACCTCGGTTGGGTGGTCAATCATGCCAAAAGCTGTATACAAATTAATGGTCTGGTACACTCAAAAATTAACCACCGGTAGTCGTTAAATTTTTTTTTCAAATCTATACTGCTGTTGGTTAAAGCTATAGATAAGCTCAGTTAGTTACTACAGAAGGTCTCAGACTTACAAACATTGAGCCTCTACACGAAAGCTCACACGTTCTTTTAGCATCAATGACCTTCCTTCACAGGCGCTATTCGCTGATTGGAATTCACCCCTTACTGGATACTGTGGCGCCCACTACCCCAGGCGAATGCCTAGGGTAGGGACGTACCTTTATTTAGTCCAGAGCTGGGGCTGCTGGGGTTTGTAGTTGTGGGTTTCAAAAGAAATTGAGGCCCGAGGGTTGTAAGGCAAACAGAGAAATATTTATTTATTTTGGTTTTCTACTCCTCCAAAAAGAGCCTTTAGAAAGCTCAACGCATGGTAAATTAAACAAAATAGGATTCTTTCTCCCAAACCATATTTTCCATAACTTCCAGGATTCAAACTAAGACTTTCATTGCTTCCTTCAGCATTAAACACAAATAGAGGTTTCCGTTTTACAACTCTCAACATTCAGGATAAAGCTTTACTTGCTTCATTCAGCGTGACACATTTTTAAAGGCAAACAGGATTCTTAAAACAATGTCCAGCCTGTTTCCTTTTGCTTTGCCAGAGAAATGAAATTCTTTAAGCTTTTCTCTTTCTACTGCTTAGACATTTATAAGGTCCTATGAGAGAGAGAACAATCCATCACAGAAGATTCTGAGTCATGATCAGAACCATACCCTTCTGTTTGCATATCTTCTGAAGCTGTGCTTTCAGTATCGTGGTCTAAAGCCTCCCTGTGTAAACTCAGGCTTTGCACTTTCCAGCAACTCTAATAATTTTCTCCAATAAGACTTTTCCTTATCTAGAGGATTTTCAGCAGACACTGGCAACCTCTTCTTTCTCATTAAGTGGCTCGGTGCTTCTAGCTGACCTAATCTACTGTTAGTCACAGAGTTACTCACAGTCCTCTTTGTAGCAGGCAAGTTTCCAGCAAGTTCCTGGATTGCTGCTGAAGGGCCTGGCTCCTCGTCAGGGCTTCTCTCAGCTAGCAGTCTCCTATCTCCAGGGTCCAAAACAGTTCCTCTGCAACATTGGCTCCTCTCTGGATTATGGCTTTTACCCCTGAGAATTCCAATGCATTTCTCAGTGTTCTCTGAGGCTGAGCTTTTCTTATGGCTCTGTCTCCCTGGTTCCTTCTCTCTGGAACCCTCCCTTGGGCTGCCTTTGGGAATTCCTTTTCCTTCTGCTGCTCTGAAGGTCTTCCTTCCTTCCAACTCCTTAGGACTCCTGCTGCATTCTGCCTCCCTGGTAACTCCTCCCCCTTCTGTTTCCCTGGTGACTCTATTTGAATGTCCCTGAAGTGTAGCCTCGTGCTCCTCCCCCAGCTGGCTCTCATTAGCTTTACAGCTTGCTTCAGAGCTAGGGCGTGGCTTGCAGCTAGGAACTAGATGAGTTTTTTTCTGCTTAGCTGCAGTTTGAGATCTACCAGCCTCCTGCCTGTTTCTCTCCCTACAGGTAAATGTGTGTCTTTCTCCTCTTTCCATAGGCTCAGAAACGCTTTGGGCACCACAATACTTATCACTACTGATAGCAGTCTAGCAGGTTGAGGGGTGCACTGTTTAGGTCGGACAGTGCAGGGGCTTGGTACAAGTATGAGGCTGCCTGAACGATCCATCGCCCTAAGGAACATGCTGTCCATTTGGTGCTGCGTCACTTTCAGCCCCTTCTCTGGGATCAGGCAGTTTGGGTACTCTCAGACAACACCACAACAATGCCTTATCTCAATCGACAAGGTGGGACCAAGTGTCTGGGAGTGGCCCTGGAGATGGCCCTCTTGTTCATGGGGGGAATGCAATTGCCAGATGCTCTCGGTGCAGCACATCGCAGGTGTAGAGAATGTTCAGGCAGACTTCCTTAGTCGTTATGATCTCCAGGAACAAGTAGGAATGCAGCCTTCGCATATGGGTGACATCGGCACCGACAGAGCTCACGTGGGAACGTTCCCCAGTGTCCAGTAGGAAAGCCTTTGGGAGCACCCCACTGTGTCTGTGTGCCTGCCTTCCCAATCCTTAGTTCTTCACTTTCCACAGAACCAGCAGGACGTTTCATCCTGTCGCTGCCAAAAAACGCCTCTTTTTTTTGTGTGGAACATCATACTTCAGCCTTCCTGAGGTCAGAGAGGCTGTTGTTGCCAAAAAAGCATCTTTCAAGAAATGGAAAAAAGAGCCAAATGATGAAACCTGGAAACAGCACAAGCACTGGCAAGTCAAATGCAAGGCATTGATAAGGCAGGCAAAGAGAGAATTTGAGAAGAAGCTTGCTGCGGAAGCAAAAACGCGAAATAAAGACCTTTTCAAGTACATTCGTAGCAAAAAACCCGTGAGAGAGTCAGTTGGTCCATTAGATGATAAAGGGGTTAAAGGAGCACTAAGAGGCGACAAGGCGATAGCGGAGAGACTGAATGAATTCTTTGCTTCGGTCTTTACTGAGGAAGATGTAGGGATGTTACCCACGACTGAAGTGGTATTTAAAGGTGTGGAAGAATTGAAGGAAATATCGATACATCGGGAAGATGTCCTACAACTATTAGATAAACTGAAGAGTAGCAAATCACCTGGGCCGGATGGTATACATCCAAGGGTGTTGAAAGAACTGAAATTTGAGATTGCAGACCTGCTATCAGTAATCTGTGAACTATCATTAAAATCATCTCTAATACCTGAGGATTGGAGGATCGCCAATGTAACACCAATTTTTAAAAAGGGTTCGAGGGGTGATCCGGGAAACTACAGACCGGTGAGCCTGACATCAGTACCGGGAAAAATGGTAGAAACCATCATAAAGAATAAAATTACTCAGCATGTAGATAGTCATGACCTAATGGGAGACAGCCAACATGGCTTTAGACAAGGAAGATCTTGTCTTACTAATCTGTTATGTTTTTTTGAAGGAGTGAATAAACAGGTGGACAAAGGTGAGTCGGTTGATATTGTGTATCTGGACTTTCAGAAAGCCTTTGACAAGGTCCCTCATGAGAGACTTTTGGCAAAACTAAAGAGTCATGGGATAGGAGGCAGTGTACTACTGTGGATCAGGAACTGGTTAAAAGATAGAAAGCAGAGGGTAGGGCTAAATGGCCAATTTTCCCAATGGAGAAAGGTGAATAGTGGTGTACCCCAGGGATCTGTGCTGGGTCCGCTGCTTTTTGACATATTCATAAATGACCTGGAAAGTGGAATAACGAGTGAGGTTATCAAATTTGCTGATGACACAAAACTATTTAAAGTTGTTAAAACCCAGGAGGATTGTGGAAAATTGCAAGAGGATCTTGATAAATTGGAAGACTGGGCATCAAAATGGCAGATGAAATTTAATGTGGAGAAGTGCAAGGTTATGCACCTAGGGAAGAACAACCCAAACTATGGTTACACGATGCAAGGTTCCACATTAGGAACCACCACCCAAGAAAAAGATTTAGGCGTCCTTGTGGATACCATGTTAAAACCCTCGGCCCAGTGTGCAGCGGCGGCCAAGAGAGCAAATAGAATGCTAGGTATGATAAGGAAAGGAATGGAAAATAAAACAAAAGATATTATAATGCCTCTATATCGTTCCATGGTGAGACCGCACCTTGAATATTGTGTGCAATTCTGGTCGCCATATCTTAAAAAGGATATAGCAATTTTAGAAAAGGTTCAGAGAAGAGCGACCAAAATGGTAAAGGGGATGGAAGGCTACTCCTATGAAGAAAGGCTAAAAAGGTTGGGGCTCTTTAACCTGGAAAAGAGACGGCTGAGGGGAGATATGATAGAAGTCTATAAATTAATGAACGGAGTGGAACGGGTAAACGTAGATCGATTGTTTACCTTATCAGAATATAGAAAGACTAGGGGACATGCAATGAAGCTACAGGGTAAACTATTTAAGACTAATAAAAGAAAATATTTTTTCACTCAACGTGTAATCAAACTCTGGAATTTGTTACCGGAGGATGTAGTAAAGGCTGTTAGTGTAGCTGGGTTTAAAAAAGGTTTGGACAAGTTCCTGGAGGAAAGGTCCATAAACCATTATTAAGAAGGGACCCAGGATATCAATGCTTGAACCAATACAAGCATTATGGAACCTGTGTCCCTTGGGGAAACTGCTAGGTACGTATGACCTAGATTGGCCACTGTTGGAAACAGAATACTGGGCTTGATGGACCTTGGTCTGACCCAGTATGGCATATCTTATGTTCTTATGTTCTTATATGCCGGTCCATCAAATCAGACACCAGTCCCCGATAATTCTTTCTTTTTTATTTTACAATTTTCTCCACAAACCATGTCTCCATGACCCCCACTAAATCCAAGTCAGCCGCTTCCATTAAAGCCTCAACATCCAAAATATTTCCCATAGTACGAGCATTTATACATACCACTTTCCAAATGTTGCCCTTTTTCTCGTGTCTACAGAGGTATTTAATGTTTTACTTACTCGGGGGTTTTCATCACCCATCTCCAACTAATTTATTTTAAAGCTCTCCATAGTAGGCTAGCCATTCTGCTGCAGAAGACTGTTTGACTCTTCTTGCATGCACTGTCTCCTTTGTATGCACATGTCTCTCATGGATATTCATTGTAGGTATCCTGAAAATCTGACTGGCTAGGTGTTTCTCAGGGACTGGATTGAGAACCCCCCTGTATTCTCATCCATTCTTTTGTGTTAATCTTTGTATTATTATTAATGTAAAAGAAGCAACACATCACAAAAGGTGGCATACAGGGTAAACACTTCTTCACACCCTATCCCAACTTTCTCCCCCTCTCACAAAACCTCCCAACAAGGAAAAGAGAAAAAGAAATTTGGAAGGAAGGAAGAAGAGGGGAAAAAAACACCCTCACAAGTCCTACCACAATTGAGATCGAACAGCCCACCCAAACCCTACAGCCCAACCCACATTGTCTCCCAACCCCCCCCCTCAACCTCCCCCAGTCTTACACTTGCCTCACTCCTCCCCCTCATTAATCTGATTTATCTTTCTGGGACATAGTAGTAATAGATTCAAAGCACTTCTCTAGACAACCTACAATGGTCGGCTCACTCAAGGTGCGTAGCACACTCGTAACCCAAACTATCCAACAACGCAGCACATCCAGTCAAAGTTAAGAGCCCTCACAATCCAAAAATGTAGACCAAACTTTAGAAGCAAGGTCTGGCTTCCCCTGCAACTCAAGCATAAGTTTCTCCATACGGTTAATGTCCCAGACTTTGGAAAGCCATTCCGAGCATGTGGGAGGCGCAGGACATTCCCAGAAACGAGCCACCACACTCTGACCTGTCAGCAAACAGGTCAAAAGACAACTGAGTGCTCAGTCTAAAGACTCCAGGGCCAAAGTACCCCTTAATTTTGGAAACCCTGCTTTGTGCCCAAAACCTTTGCAATTTTGGACAGTGCCACTACATGTTTGAAGGCCCCTGGCTCTCCACAGCCTCACCAACATAAACCATAGTCTCCCCGCCACCTCTTAAAAGAACAGTTGGTGTGATGTAAATGTGAAAAAAGATACGAACTTGGGTATTAACCAATGACAAGGAAATCAAACAACTATGGATATACTGCCACTCAGCGACCAGAGGTCATCTGACTTAACCCCCAAGGAGACATTCCAGATCTTCAAATAAAATAATAGTTGTTCTGCTCTTGATACATTTTCGAAGAGCGCTTTGAACAAATGGACAATAAAACCCCTTCAACTGTTTTGATTCAAATAAAACTCTTTCCCACATCTTCAGAGAGCGACAGACCTCTGCCTTATCAGAAGAGAGGTGACAAAATGCCACCAATGGAAAAAGTGAAAAACATTTAAGGAGATGCCACCACAGTTTCGACCTGGCCTCTTGTTAAGAAAGATGACCCCTCTGTAGTACACTGCGAGCAGGCTGGACACAAATCCCCTCAGAGCTAGGCGGAGAGTTAAAGGAAAATGCTTTATTTACAGGGAGTTCACAGCAGTAGGAGAGAAACAGTTCTCCCCTCCCCCAAAATTCCTTCACTCTCCATTTCACGGCATTAGCAGAGAAACAGTTCTCTTCTCCTCCAAAGTTCCTACACTCTGGGTTCACAGCAGTACCACCACAAGCCTGCTGACCAAAGTGGAAACACCCCAGTTCCTACCTTCCCATAGTGTCTCCTTAGAGGTAAGTGGTCACTCTATACTCTGGAACACCTCAGGCTCTTCTATCCTTCTCACTCCCCAGGTCTCTTGCTTCCTGGGATAAAGCCTGGAGCCTGGTCACACCCTTCCCAGGCATTCTCCAGCCTTTCTTCTTAAAGGGACAGGGGTTTACAGTGCAATACCTCACTTGTGCTAGTCTTGGCTGGAGAGTTTCCTGTGGGGGATGGGGTATTTCCCAAACACTCCCTCAGATACCTTCTCCCCCCAGCTCAACCCCAAATAGTGGAGCATCCGGCATTCCCAGCCCCTTAGTAATGTCATGGAAAACAAAATGGATACATCCCAGAACACAAGAGAACCAGTCTTTTTCCGCACACTCGGCGAGTCCGATTCTGTTTCTGGGTATTTGAAATGGCTTCCCCAAACATAACCTGGTCTACGTTTGAAGGTAGCTGCATGTTGGGTCCATGCCCTTCTCCTTGGACCGTTGAAGCTAGGAGAGGAAGTCCATGCCTTCAGCCGAGTCACAGGGTAGACTGAGACTCTCCTTTTGTCCGGCTGTGAAATCATGTAATCAGCAGGTCCCACCGGCTCTATCACCTTATAGGGGCCTTGCTATGTAGAGAAGAGCTGAACTTTCAACGCGGGGTGGAAAACTAGGACTCTGTCCCTAGGTTGAAAAGCCCACTGTACTGTCTCTTGCTGATAGGCACCGATCCAGGGCCTCTGTGTCTCCCCTAGGGTCCAGTCTTGCTGCTTCTTCAGCCTCCTTTAATTGCTCCTGCATCTGGACTACATAGTCTTTCACGTTGGGGCTGGGATGGGGTTTCTCATCCTCTTGGGTTCTTCTATGTTGACTTAGACTCCTCATGCTCCTCTGCTCAGATGGCCTGTCCTCGTACTCAGGCATTCCCAGTCCAGGTGGTGGGGTCTCTCAAGAAATATCTGTAGGTCTTTCAGAGGACTCCCTGGCCTCTGAGCCCTCCTCTAAAACTGCCCCCGTAGTCGGTTTATGAGAGGCCTTCTCCAACTGATATGCAGGACTTGAGAGTCCTGGGCTTCGTCCCTACCGTGTCCGGTTTTGTCAAATGGCCGAGACTGGAAAATCATCCGCCATCTCCCCCTGTGGGTTGTTTTTCCTTTGATGCCAGAGGTCCTTGAAATTCGGGAAGTCTCGACCTATAATTACAAGGTGCGTTAAGACAAACACCGTGAGAGTCTCCATTCCTATGGGGGTTTTCAAGTCAGCTAGCGCTGTTGGATGTTTCTGTTGGTCCCCATAGACACAACCCAAAGTCACAAGTTTGTCATAGTTGATATGATGTCTTGTCCTCGTGTCCCACCTGATGAGAGTCATTGCACTCCCTGAGCCCACCAGGGCTTGCAGCCGAGTGCCCTCCAGATCCACGGGTATCGCAAACATTTCACCCTTGGCTGGGGACATTTCTGCAAGACTGCACAGATGGGAGGTCATAAAATTTGTATCCATTGGCTCTCCGAATGTTAAGGGGCACTCCCGGGCATAGTGCCCCTGCCCCCACACGAAGCAGGTCAGATAGCCACCATCTGATCTTTGAGGGGGGGGGGGGGGGTTGGAGCATGCACAGACCTTGGCCTGGGAATCCTCAACAGCTCAGGTTTTCCTCACCGGCCCCGTTAGGCTACAGATGGCTTTGTTTCCTCCTGCCTGGAGGTCTCTGCTTTTGGTTGAGCTTCAAAGAACCCTTCTGCAATTTCCAAAGCGCTTTCCAAAGTTAATTTTGAGAACTGGCACACCCATCGTCTCATGGGAGAGGTCAAGCTCTCTATAAACTGCTCCAACAATACAATGTTGGCCAGCTCTACTCCATTCTTCACCTCTGGTTGCAGCCATTTCTAGGCAGTCTCTTTCAATCGATAGAAAAAAATGCCAGGGGTTTTCCTTCTGTCCCAGAACCCCTTCTCTGAACCATTGCTGGTAGGCCTCTGATGTACACCCGGCCCACTTCAAGATGGCAGTCTTGACTGCTGCATAGATGGCTCCTCCATCAGGGTTAGCCCTTCTGGAAGGCAGCTTGACTGCTTCCAGTCAGCATGTTTCCCAGATATGTAGTCCACATTGTGGCCACCCAGCCAGTCTGGTGGTCTGCTCAAAATTTACTAGGAAATGATCTGAGTTCTCGCCTTCCCCCATTTTTGTCAGGGGTGGTAACGGGGTGGGGGCTGCTGTCCCTGCAATGCCTGGGAGACTTGCGCCAGCGAACCCTGCTGCATTTCCACTGATTTCTGTAATACTTGTTGATGCACCCCTTGTGTCTGCAAATGGTCCTGCAGTAGCGTTGCTGTTGCTGCTGTCCTTTCACTAGGGCATGCTGTAGTTGCTGCTGCTATTGCTGCTGTAGCTGCTGCTGTCCTTCCAATAGAGCATGCTGTAGCTATTGCTGTTATTCCACAAGGGTTTGGAGTAATCTCTCCATTTTGGTTTATTTTTCCTTACAACCCACCCTGGGAAGGAGAAAGAAAACCAAATTCCTGCTTGTCCAGCTTCTAACTAAACTGAGGTTTCTTCCCTAAATACAGCAGGGCTAACCCCTTTAGCCGTGTACCAAACACAACAACAACAAAAATACCTCCTTTCTCCAGGACCAAGCAGGAAGTCAGTCCTCACATATGGGTGACGTCGGCGCCGATGGAGCCCTCGCGGAGCAATTTCCCCAGCTTTCAAAGAAAGCCTTTGGGAATTGCAGCGCGCATGCGCGGTCCCCTTCCCGCCCAAGGGTGCCAGCTTGCTCAGTCTTCTTTTTTCCGCGGAGCCCTACAGACGCTGTTTGTGATCGCCGCTGAAAAAGTTGATTTTTATTATTTTTTCTTGTCTCAATTCGACGCCGGATCCTTTTCCCGCCTGGACTCGATACACCGGTATCGAGTCCTTTCGTGATTTTTTCGGTTTTTGTCCTTCATGACTGGCGTTCGCGCCATTTTTTCCTTTTCCTGGCAGTCCTGTCTTTTGACCTTGCAGGGGCCCTTTTTCCCCCGATGGCTGCCAGCGGGTTTAAAAAGTGTGATCGGTGTAAGAAACTTATGTCTCTTACCGACACACACGACTGCTGCCTCCGCTGCCTTGGACGCGATCACGACCCGATGATCTGTGGTCCATGTAGCAAGATGTCCTCTAAAGCATTGAGGAGTCGGCAGCAACAAAGGGAAAAAATCTTCTCTGACTCCGCGTCAGGCCGGGCCCGGACCTCGTCAGAGGCTTCGACGTCCCGGGACTCCGGTCCTGAGCATCGTCGGAGTTCCTATGAGCGGGGGTCTCCTGCCCGGGAGCATCATCGGAAGAAGAAAACCACGAGGGCGGCGTTGGTGGACGCTCCTGGTTCCTCAAGGGCCAGGTCGCATAGCCCCGATAGCCGTCCCGGGTCCTTGGAGTCGGAGAGACCTTCAAAACATCCTCGTCTTGAGTTGGAGTCTCCTAGACACGTGAGTACTGTAGTCCTCATGGGCTCACCTCCGAAGGAGCCGACGTCGGGCCCGACGCCGTCGGGGCCCAAGTCGGGGGCTGCTGTGTCTCCTGAGCTCGGACTCAGGTTGACGGCCTTGGAGAGCAGTTTGGCTGCCTTCATGGACCAGCAGCGGGCATTGATCGCTGGCCTCGCCGGTGCTTCTGCCCCGACCGCCGGGACGTCGACGTCCAAGTCGACCCCGGAGACCGAGCCGATCCTCGAGTCCATGCGGGCTCGAGTCGATCCTCGGTCGCGGTCTCCCTCTGCCTCCCGTTCGGGACCGAGGTCATCGGGGCGGAAGGCAATGATGCCCGCCCGACCGGAGCCGCTCGATTCCTCCTCCGAGGAATCGGCCTGGGAAACTGAGGACGAAGAGTCCCCTGGTACTTTTCGGACTCGGTGTGTCCCATCGGACTCGCCCGAGTCCGAACCTCGGAGACGATCCCCCCCGGAGGACACCCGGTTCTCGGACTTCGTGCGGGATATGGCCAAAGCCTTGGCATTCCCCGCGGATCCCGAGGAGGAGTCTCGAGCCGAAGAGCTTGATGCCCTCCAGTATGACTCTCCCCCCGAAGGAGGCCTTTACTGTACCGGTTCCTCCGATGCTGGAGTGACTTCTCTTCCGCATGTGGGAGAGCCCGGTGTCGGCGCCGGTGTTAAGCAAGCGGGTCGATTCCATTTATCGAGTCCGCAAGAGCCCCGGGTTCCAAAAGGCACAACTACCGCACCATTCCATGGTGGTGGAATCGGCCATGCATCGACTCAAGAGTCAGAAGATGCACTCCTCGGTGCCTCCTGGCTGGGAGGCCCGGAACCTGGATGCCCTCGGTAGGAAGTGCTTCCAGGGCTCTATGCTTGCTTGTCGAGTCCAGACTTACCAGCTCTATATGGGCATGTATTTCCGAGACCTGGCAAAAGAAATTGCCGGGTTCTCTGCTGGTCTTTCCGAGGAACCTTTGCAGAGGTTCCAGGCCCTATCCACAGGTATTCGTGAGTGCTCGAAATTTATCTCTCGAGCAGCCTACGATGGCTTCGAAGCATCAGCTCGGGTAGCCGGAGCCGGCATTGGTACCCGCCGACAGGCTTGGCTTCAGTCATCCGACCTCGAGCCATGGGTGCAGGACAAGTTGGTCGATGTCCCCTGCAAAGGTGAAAACCTCTTTGGCAAGCCCATGCTGAAAAGGCTGCAGAACTCGAGACCGAGACTCTGACCAGGACTAGGCTGTCCAGGAAAACCTCTGCCCCTTCTCATAAAAAGAAGGGCTCGGGGAAAAAGCCCTTTTACCCGAGGAAGGCAGCTGCCTATAAACACTACCCTCACTATCAGGCCCCAGTAGCTCCCCCACAGGGTCAGCAGGCCAAGGGACGGGGTAATGGGTCCCGTAGGAAGCAAGCCCCCAAGCCCACAACACCGGCCCCTGCTCAGCAGGGTGGGGGTTTTTGACTCCATCAGCATAGCCTCTTCCCCTCCGCTGGTTTCTCTCAGCACAGGAGGCCGGCTGGTCCACTTTGCCCAAAGATGGTCAGCAATCACTTCAGATACCTGGGTGCTTCATATAGTTCAAAAAGGCTATCTTCTTCACTTTCACCAGGTACCTCCCTCCTACTTTCCAGGGGAGCCTCCCAGACTCCCTCTGCACAGGGACTTGCTCCTTCAGGAGTTAGCAGGTCTTCTTCAGGAACAAGCTGTGGAACCGGTGCCCCACCACCTGAGAGGTCAGGGCTTTTATTCCAGGTATTTCCTGATACGAAAACGAACAGGAGGCCTCAGACCCATCCTGGACTTGCGAAACCTCAACAAGTTCCTGACAAGGGAAAAGTTCAAGATGCTCACTGGCAATGCTCCTTAGATCTAAAGGATGCCTATACTCACATCCTTATTCATCCAGACCACAGACAATATCTCCGGTTTGTTGTGGGAGGAAATCATTACCAGTACAGAGTCCTGCCCTTTGGCCTATCCTCCGCCCCCAGGGTGTTCACCAAATGCCTAGCAGTGGTGGCGGCCTATCTAAGGCTTCAAGGCCTCTTTGTATTTCCATACCTGGACAACTGGCTCATAAGGGGCCAGTCTTCCCAGGAGGCCAATCAAGCCACTCTTCGCACTGTATCTCTGCTCCAGCACTTGGGATTTGTCATAAATTTCGCAAAGTCCGCTTTGCTCCCCTCTCAGGATCTCAAATTCATCGGCGCAAGGTTGAACACACTTCAGGCAAAGGCCTTCCTGCCTCTGGACAGGGCACACAGGCTCATGAATCTAGCCAGCCACTTTCGCAGAAATTCCCTGGTCTCTGCCAGGCAATTTCTGAGACTGCTCGGCCATATGGCTTCCACGGTCCATGTAACCCCCAATGCCCGCCTGAACATGCGTCCTGCTCAATGGTGCGTTCGCACTCAATGGCATCAAGCCACGGGGAACCTGGCGGACTCAGTACAGGTCTCCAACCTGCTGGTCTCTTCTCTTCAGTGGTGGATTCATCTGCCAAACCTGGTGCTGGGAGTGGATTTTCAATCTCCTCCACCTTCTCAGGTGCTAACGACCGATGCTTCTCTCCTGGGTTTGGGAGCACATTGCCAGGGGACATGTACTCAAGGCCTCTGGACTCCTTGGGAGTCTGCTCAGCAGATAAACCTCCTGGAGCTCAGAGCCATTCGCCTAGCTCTGAGAGCCTTTGCCCACCTCACTTCTCACCAATCTGTACTGGTCCAGACGGACAATCAAGTTGCAATGTTCTACGTGAACAAACAAGGAGGCACAGGCTCCTTCCTTCTCTGTCAGGAGGCACGAAGACTGTGCTCTTGGGCCGTCCTTCACGGCATCTTCCTCAAAGCTGTCTATCTCCCCGGTCAAGAAAATTACCTGGCAGACAGGCTGAGCAGGATCCTCCAACCTCACGAATGGAGACTGGATCCGTTGGTAGTTCAGCAGATCTTTCTCAAGTGGGGCCTCCCCACCATGGATCTATTTGCCAGTCCACTGAACACGCAGCTTCCCAGATTCTGCTCTCGGCAACTGCATCCTCTCAGAGTAGCGGCGGATGCTTTTCTGATTCCATGGTCCACAGGCCTCTTGTATGCCTTTCCTCCCATGCCGCTGGTGTCTCGGACACTCTTCAAAGTTCTCAGAGACAAAGCCTCGATGATCCTAGTGGCTCCCCGGTGGCCGAGACAACCTTGGTTCCCGCTTCTAATGCAGCTGGCGGTGGACACTCCTCTTCCTCTGGGGTTTCAACCTGATCTCCTGACACAGGATCAGGGGTCTCTCCTACACCCCAACCTCCGGTCCCTTCATCTGATGGCCTGGCTGCTGAAAGGGTAGTCCTTGCTCCCCTCCTGCTGCCTCGGGATGTGGAAGAGGTCGTCTTGGCCTCGAGGCGGCCTTCCACCCGGAAGTCCTACGCTCTTAAGTGGCGTCGGTTCTCCATTTGGTGTGCTCAGCAGTCTGAGAATCCCTTCTCCTGCTTGGTGGCAGTGGTCTTGCAATATTTGCTTTACCTCTCCAATCTGGGCCTTAAGTCCAACTCTGTCAGAGTCCACCTCAGTGCTCTCTCTGCGCATCACGCACAGGTGGATGGCAGGCCTCTTTCCAACCACCCTTTGGTGGCTCGTTTTCTCCGAGGCCTCCTTCTTAAGCCTCCTTTGCGGCCTCCAGCCCCTGAATGGGATCAGAATGTGGTCTTGCAGCGGATTACCTGTCCGCCTTTTGAGCCTATGGCTACCTGCCCTCTTCGTTTTCTTTCCTGGAAAACTTTGTTTTTGGTAGCCCTTACTTCTGCTAGGCGCGTTAGTGAACTGCAGGCCCTAGTGTCTGATCCCCCTTACACTAGGTTCTACAGGAATAGGGTAGTCTTGCGGACTCACCCTAAGTTTCTTCCAAAGGTGGTTTCTCCGTTTCATATCAACCAGGAGATAGTTCTCCCCACCTTCTTTCCCAGGCCCCACTCCAGCCGAGCTGAGATGGTCCTGCATACCCTGGACTGTAGGAGGGCCTTATCCTTCTACCTTGACCGTACGCGAGGGCATAGGAGAGCTGTTCAGCTCTTCATTTCTTTTGACCCCAATAAGTTGGGGCTACCTGTCTCCAAGCGTACTTTGTCCATATGGGTTGCTGACTGTATCGCTTGGGCTTATGGTGCAGCCGGCCTCTCGTTGGAGGGTCGAGTCATGGCTCATCGTGTTAGGGCGAAGGCTGCGTCAGTGGCTCATCTCCGCTCTGTTCCGTTGGCAGACATCTGCCGGGCCGCTACTTGGTCTTCAAGCCAGACTTTTGCGGCCCATTACTGCCTGGAGAGGGAGTCCCGCAGGGACAGTGCTTTCGGTCAGGCAGTTCTCCATAATCTCTTTGAGGTTTAGGCAACTCCTACTGTAGGGTATATTAGTAGCACAAAAAAAATAAGTTAGACTCTCTGTTGTCTAGGGAAATATGGCTACTATCCCAGCCCAAAGTTCTGTGAGTTATTCTGGCAATGAGCCACGAAAGAATTCTGGTCTGCAGATATATATTAGACTTTATTATAGGCAACCAAATAAAAAAATATACACACACATATATGGCTAATTAGAAACATAAAGTAACAATTTGTTATTGTACAGATATACAATTGGACAACGTAAGAAATCAGATTAGTAACCAGACGTCACTGATTCGCTCTGCACTGAGGAAAAGCAAGAAATATATTGCTAACCCCTTTGCCCATCCAGGAGAGGAGAGATAAGCCAGTACCTTAGCTCCGTCGGCACTCAGAAGCAGCTTCTAGCTAGTGCGGGCTCTAGCCTCGTCAGGCGAGCCGCAGTAAGTCCGAACCGGAGGTATCTGTGAAAGTCTTATCTCAGACCTGTGGAGGACGGCCTAGCCCACACGTAGGGGCCGTCTGGCGGAAGGGTCAGGTCGCAGGAATCAGGTATGCAGTGCACAGCAGAGAGGAACCAGTGCAGAAGTCTGTATAACAGGTGGGAAAAACCCCAACTCTCTCTTACTCTCCAACTTACAACTACTTAGAACTAAAGTTTCCAGCGCAGAATGCAGAATTCTGTGTGAGAATCCTCCGTCATAGGTCCGATGATTGGTTGGCACCAGGCAGTCTGAGGTATTCTCAGCGAATCAGAAGGTAGATGATGGTGAGCTTCTTGCAAACAAAGGAGCCATGGTAAAAGTCAGGCAGAAGCAACAGTATGTAACTTCTGGGCATGTACAAGTGTCCAAGGCCAGCCACGGACAATAGCCTCTGTATGCATGCTTAGAAACGCTGATCCAGCAGTTGCTTGGAGAACAGGTTTGTAGCTGAACACAGCAAAAGTGAAGTGAAGAATCCATCTTGTCTGTGCAGTGTGGTTCATTTTGGTTCAGGCCTGAGTTGCTGAGCAGGCCGGAGATTTGCATGTAGAATTGCAGGGGTACCAGCCCTACACTACCCTCCGACCCAGATGTTGGGCTACCGGTCGGGGGCGTTTTTCAGAGAAGATTCCTTCTGTGCTACTGAGCTATAGGGAGCTCATTTTTCCGCTTGGGGTCTCCGGTAGCCTTAAGCTCGGGAGTCCCATATGTGAGGACTGACTTCCTGCTTGGTCCTGGAGAAAGAGTAGTTACTCACCTGTAACAGGTGTTCTCCAGGAGCAGCAGGAATCAGTCCTCACAACCCTCCCTCCTCCCCTTGGAGTTGCAGTCATATCATTTCATTATTGCTAATTTTTTGCTGTCTTTTAGCTATATCATCAGACTGAGCAAGCTGGCACCCTTGGGCGGGAAGGGGACCGTGCATGCGCGCTACAATTCCCAAAGGCTTTCTTTGAAAGCTGGGGAAATTGCTCCGCGAGGGCTCCGTCGGCGCCGACGTCACCCCTATGTGAGGACTGATTCCTGCTGCTCCTGGAGAACACCTGTTACAGGTGAGTAACTACTCTTTCTTTCCTTCTTGCTTGTGGAGAAGTCACAGCCCAGGAGGTACGTGGAGTTTCTTCTGTCCCTTGGTTAAGAAGGATCCCTCTCTGCCACCATATGTAGTATGCTGCGAGTGGGTAGGACACAAATCCTCATGGAGCCAGGCAGAGGGTTAAAGAAAAATGCTTTATTTAGAAGGCATTCACAGCAGTAGCAGAGAAACATTTCTCTGCTCCCCTAAAGTTCCTTCACTGGGTTTAACAGCATTTGCAGAGAAACAGTTCTCCCCTCTTCCAAAGTTCTTCACTTTGGGTTCACAGCACTACTACCACAAGCCTGCTGACCAGTATAGAAGCACCTCAGCTCCTACCTTCCTGTAGTGTCTCTTTAAAGGTAGTTGTACTCTGGAACACTTTGGGCTTTTCTCTCCCTCTCACTCCCGAGGTCCCTTGCTTCCTGGGATAAAGCCTGGAGCCTGGTCACACTCTTCCCAGGCATTCTCCAGCCTTTCTTCGTAAAGGACAGGGTTTACAGTGCAATACCTCACTTGTGCTAGACTTGGCTGGGGAGTTTCCCTCTGATGGATGGGGTGTTTCCCAAACACTCCATCACACCCTCATAAAATGAGGCTAATTGCAGGGCTCTAGCCAACCCTAACTCTCCATTATGCATATCCTTTGCGAAGGTAAAAGCCGTTCTCCAGGACCAAGCAGGAAGTCAGTCCTCACATATGGGTGACACCGACGTCGATGGAGCCCTTGCGGAGCATTTCCCCAGCTTTCCAAGAAAGCCTTTGGGAATGCAGGCACGCATGCGCGGTTCCCTTCCCACCTAAAGGTGCCATCTTGCTCAGTCTCTCTTTTTCCGTGAAGCCCACCGGACGTGTGTCCTAGTCTTCCCGGAAAATAGTTAGATTTTTTCGCGATTCCTTCGCTATTTTTCTCCGGTTCGACGCCGGTTCCCCTCCCGCCGGGTTCGGTACATCGGTATCGAGCCTGATCTTATTTTTTCGGTTTTTGTTCTTCGTGGCTGGCGTTTGCGCCCTTTTTTTCTTTTTCCCTGGAAGGCCGGTCCTTTGACCTCACGGGGACTCTTTTTTCCCTGATTGCTTCCAGTGGGTTCAAAAAGTGTGATCAGTGTAAGAAGCTAATGTCTCTCACCGACACACATGACTGCTGCCTTTGGTGCTTCGGTCCTGACCACAATCCTAAGACCTGTGGACCATGTGGAAAAATGTCTTCCAAGGCGCTTCGAAGTCGTCAGCACCAAAAGGAAAGGCTTTTCTCTGACTCGGCCTCTGGCCGGGCCCGGACCTCGTCTGAGGCCTCGACATCTCGGGAATCGGATCCCGAGCACCGTCAGGGCTCCTCGGACAGGGGGTCCCCCGACCGGGAACAAAAGAGGAAGAAGGTGGCTTGCGAGGGCGTCATCGGAAGAGGTCCCTGGCTCCTCGAGAGCTAGGTCTCAGACCCCAGACCGTCGCCCCAGGCCCGTGGAACAAGAGAAGCCTCCCAAAGTACCTCGAGTGGAGCCGGAGTCTGCTGGACACGTAAGTTCTGTAGTCCTCGTGGACTCTCCTCCCAGAGAGCTGACATCAGGCCCGGTGCCGCCGGGGCCCGAGATGGGGGCTGCTGAGTCTCCTGAGCTGGGTCTCAGGCTGACAGCCTTGGAGAGCAGACTGTCTGCCTTCATGGAACAGCAGCGGGCACTGATGGCCAGCCTGTCTGGTGCATCTGCCTCGACCACTGGGACATCGACATCGAAGTCGATCCCGGAGACCGAGCCGATACTCGAGACCATAAAGGCTCGAGGTCGACCTCGGTCGTGGTCTCCCTCGACCTCTCGTTTGGGACCGAGGGCATCAACACCGGTGCCTTTAGCGTCGGGGCGGTTGCTCACAGGCCCTGCGCAGTCGGACCCCGATTCCTCATCGGACGAGTTCGCCTGGGAGACGGAGGACGAGGAGTCCCCCGACACCTTCAGGACTCTGTGCATCCCGTCGGGCTCACCGCAGTCTGAGCCCCGGAGTAGATCCCCTCGGAGGATACCTGGTTCTCGGAGTTTGTCCGGGATATGGCCACTGCATTGGCTATCCCTGCGGACCCTGAGGAGGAGCCTCGAGTCAAGGAGCTCGAGGCCCTGCAGTATGACTCTCCTCCGAAGGAGGCCTTTACTGTTCCGGTTCCTCCGATGCTGGAACGGCTCCTCTTCCGGATGTGGGAGGCACCGGCCTCGGCGCCGGTTCTAAGCAAGCGGGTCGATTCTATCTATCGACTCCGGAAGAGCCCTGGCTTTCAGAAGGCGCAGCTACCACACCATTCCATGGTGGTGGAATCGACAATGCATCGCCTGAAAAGTCAGAAGATGCACTCCGCGGTGCCCCCTGGCAGGGAGTCCCGGAACCTCGATGGTTTTGGTAGAAAGTGCTTCCAGGGCTCGATCTTGCTTGCCGTGTCCAGTCTTACCAGCTGTACATGGGCATGTACTTGCGAGACCTGGCCAAGGAGCTGGCCGGGTTCTCTGCTGGTCTCTCCGGGGAACCCTTGCAGAGGTTCAAGTCCTTGTCCTCGGGGATTCGGGAATGCTCCAAGTTTATGTCCCGCGCTGCCTACGATGGCTTTGAGGCTTCGGCCCGTGTTGCGGCAGCTGGCATCATGGCTCGACGCCAGGCATGGCTGCAGTCATCGGACCTCGAGCCATGGGTTCAGGACTAGTTGGTCGATGTCCCTTGCCGAGGTGAGAACCTTTTTGGCAAGCCCATGACCGAGAAGGCCACACAGCTCGAAACCGAGCACCTCACGAGGACAAGGTTGTCTAGGAAGACTTCTGCCCCTTTTCACAAAAAGAAGGGCTCGGGTAAAAAGCCCTTTTACCCGAGGAAGGGCACTGCCTACAAACAGTACCCACAGTACCAGGCCGCCCAAGCTGCCGCTCAGGGTCAGCAGGCCAAGGGGCAGGGTAATGGGCCCCGTAGGCAGAGGACTCCCAAGCCTCCAGCCCCTGCTCCCACTCAGCAGGGTGGGTTTTTTTGACTCCTTAGGCATAGCCTCTCCGTCCCTGCTCTCCCAACCCTGCACAGGAAGTCACCTTGCCCTGTTTGCCCACAAGTGGCCACTCATCACTGGAGACAGTTGAGTGTTAAGCATAGTCCACAAGGGCTATCTGCTACACTTCCAACAGCTGCCTCCTCCATACTTTCCAGGGGAACCTCCAAGGCCTCCCCTGCACACAGATCTTCTCCTTCAGGAGCTCCAAGGTCTGTTGGTGGACAGGGCAGTGGAGCCTGTGCCTCCCCACTTACAAGGTCAAGGGTTCTACTCCAGGTATTTCCTATTACCAAAAAGAACCGGTGGCCTTCGGCCTATTCTAG
Organism: Ichthyophis bannanicus; assembly: GCA_033557465.1. Classification (NCBI taxonomy): domain Eukaryota; kingdom Metazoa; phylum Chordata; class Amphibia; order Gymnophiona; family Ichthyophiidae; genus Ichthyophis; species Ichthyophis bannanicus. The sequence goes on from CM066037.1 coordinate 424,620,140, forward strand.
ACCTCAGAAATCTCAACAAATTCCTAGAGAAGGAAAAGTTCAAGATGCTTACTCTTGGAACACTTCTGCCCTACCTCCAGCAGGGAGATTGGCTATGCTCCTTAGATCTAAAGGATGCGTACACTCACATCCTCATTCATCCAGACCACAGAAAGTACCTCAGGTTCATTGTGGGAGGAAACCATTATCAGTACAGAGTACTGCCTTTTGGCCTCACCTCCGCTCCCAGGGTCTTTACCAAATGCCTGGCAGTGGTGGCGGCCTTCCTGAGAAATCAGGGAATCTTTGTCTTCCCCTATCTGGACGACTGGCTCATCAGGGGTCAGACATGCCAGGAGGCCAGACAAGCCACCCTCAGAACTATTGCTCTTCTTCAAAGCCTGGGGTTTGTCATACACTTCGCAAAGTCCACTTTGCTCCCCTCCCAGAACTTGGAGTTCATAGGGGCAAGGTTGGACTCTCTGCTGGCAAAGGCGTTCTTGCCAGAAGACAGAGCCCAGAGACTGATAAGCTTAGCAAACCAGTTTCTCAGCAGGTCACTGGTCTCTGCCAGACTCTGCCTGAGGCTTCTTGGCCACATGGCTTCGACAGTACATGTGACCCCCAATGCCAGGCTCCATATGAGGCCTGCACAGTGGTGCCTTCGGACTCAGTGGTCACAGGCCACAGGCAGCCTCAGAGACAGGATAAGGGTGTCCAGACCATTTCTGAACTTCCTCCGCTGGTGGCTGCACCCACCCAATCTGCTGCAAGGGGTACCTTTTCAGATTCCTGGGTTCACAGTGATGTTGACCACGGATGCCTCCCTGCAGGGCTGGGGAGCTCATTGTCTAGGCAAGAGCAGCCAGGGCCTGTGGTCTCCCTGGGAAGCCGCACAGCAAATCAATCTACTGGAACTCCGGGCTATTCGGTTAGCCCTCAAGACTTTCTATCCAACCCTGGCTCATCAGTCTGTCCTAGTTCAAACAGACAACAAGGTAGCCATGTTTTATGTGAACAAGCAGGGTGGAACTGGGTCCAGGCTCCTTTGTCAGGAAGCACAGGACCTTTGCTTGTTTGCTCTCAGACACAACATGCTCCTCAAGGCTGTGTATCTCCCTGGCCAGGAAAACTACCTGGCCGACAGGTTGAGCAGGATTCTGCAGCCCCACGAGTGGCAGCTCCATCCTTTGGTGGTTCAGAAGATTTTCCTGAAATGGGGACTTCCATCCATAGATCTGTTTGCCAGTCCACTGAACAAACAGCTGCCAAAGTTCTGCTCCAGGCAACCGCATCCTCTGCGGATAGCAGTAGATGCTTTTCTGATTCCCTGGTCTTCGGGCCTCCTGTATGCGTTTCCTCCCACACCCTTGGTGGCCCGAACCCTCTTCAAAATTCTTCATGACAAGGCCTCGGTCCTGCTGGTGGCTCCCAGGTGGCCGAGACAGCCTTGGTTTCCACTTCTGCTTCAGCTGGCAGTGGATCCCTCACTGCCTCTGGGGTTGCAACCCGACCTTCTCTCTCAGGATCAGGGTTCCCTTCTGCACCCCAATCTCAAAGCTCTCAATTTGATGGCCTGGAGGCTGCAAGGGTAGTTTTGGCTCCCTGGGGCCTACCTCAGGAAGTTGAGGAGGTTGTCCTCGCCTCTAGGAAACAGTCCACTAGGAAAACCTATGCTCTGAAATGGAAAAGGTTTTCTGTGTGGTGTCAGCTACGTACAGAAGATCCTTTCTCCTGTTCTGTACCAGTAGTGTTTCAGTACTTACTGCACTTATCAAATCAGGGACTTAAGTTCAATTCTGTTCGGGTCCACCTCTCAGCTCTAGCAGCTCACCACTCACTGGTGGAAGGACATTCTCTGTCAATTCACCCCTTGTGTCCCGGTTTCTCAGAGGCTTGCTCTTGCTCAAGCCTCCAATCCGTCCTCCTGCCCCTGAGTGGAAATTGAATGTGGTCTTGCAGCAACTGACTCGCCCACCTTTTGAGCCGATGGCTACTTGCCCTCTACGCTTCCTGTCCTGGAAGACACTCTTCTTGATAGCTCTAACCTCGGCCAGGCGAATGAGTGAGCTTCAGGCCCTGGTCTGTGACAGGCCTTACACTCGCTTCTATAGGAACAGGGTAGTCCTTAGGACTCATCCTAAGTTCCTCCCAAAGGTTGTCTCCTCTTTCCACCTCAACCAGGAGGTGGTTCTTCCAGCATTCTTTCCTAGGCCTCATGCAAGCCAGGCTGAAGCAGTCCTGCATACCCTGGACTGTAGGAGGGCCTTATCCTTCTACCTTGACCGTACACAGGGGCATAGAAGGGCTACTCAGCTCTTCCTATCTTTTGACCCTAATAATTTGGGGTTAGCTATGTCCAAGCGTACCTTGTCCACCTGGGTAGCTGACTGTATCACCTGGACTTACAGAGTGGCTGACCTTCCTTTGCAGGGTTGGGTCACGGCCCATCGTGTCAGGGCAATGGCTGCCTCAGTGGCTCACCTCCGCTCTGTACCGTTGGTGGACATCTGCAGGGCTGCAACTTGGTCCTCAAGTCAGACTTTTGCGGCCCATTACTGTCTGGAGAGGGAGTCCCGTAGGGACAGTGCTTTTGGCCAGGCAGTACTCCGGAATCTCTTTGAGGTTTAGGCAACTCCTGCCCTCCTGCCCTCCGTTGGGCTACCGGTGGAGGTTCTGTCAGTGAAAAGCCTTTCTTTGATGCTGGGACTAGAGGTAGTTCTCTTGTTCAGCCTGGGTTCCTTGGTAGCCCAGAGCTAGGGAGTCACCCATATGTGAGGACTGACTTCCTGCTTGGTCCTGGAGAAAGAGTAGTTACTCACCTGTAACAGGTGTTCTCCAGGAGCAGCAGGAATCAGTCCTCACAACCCTCCCTCCTCCCCTGGGAGTTGCAGTTGTACATAGTTTATTTTTACATTTTTGTGTACTGTTTTAGCTATGTCATTTGACTGAGCAAGATGGCACCTTTAGGCGGTAAGGGAACCACGCATGCGTGACTGCATTCCCAAAGGCTTTCTTGGAAAGCTGGGGAAATGCTCCGCAAGGGCTCCATCGGCGTCAATGTCACCCATATGTGAGGACTGATTCCTGCTGCTCCTGGAGAACACCTGTTACAGGTGAGTAACTACTCTATACGGGGAGTAAACAGGGAAATTAGCGCCAAAACACCCTGTCTCCTGCAGATCGAATGCCATTCCTTCCACAGCTGCCCCATAAAAGGGTACAGCCAGGCCCTGCTCACATCAGTGGTCTCTTCTAAGTACAGAAAAGGCCTTCAGTGGAGCTGAAGACATCCAGATTTCTTCCAGTCTCCACCAATCAGAACCAGAATCCCTATGCCAGCAATAAACCACCTAGAGGCATGCATACCAGTAGTAAGTCTTCAGATCTAGGAGCCCTAGGCTTCCACGAACTTTAGGCGCAATTGGAGTAGCCCAGCCCACTCGTGCCTTTTTGACTTGCCAAAGGAAGTGTAGGACTTCACTCTTCATCAATTGAAAAAAACTCTGTGGCACCTGGATCGGGAGTTGCATGAACAAAAATAAAAACTTTGGAAGGATTAACATTTTCAACACTTTAACTCTTCTTAACCATGAAACCGACATTCCATCACCAAGATCCCTACACAAACCCACTGCCAACTGTTGGTAATTCAATTGATGCAGTCTAGACAGGTTCTGATGCACTCAAACCCCAGAAACTTAAATTGTTTACTAGGAAAAATTCTCCTGCATCCCTGCCCACCGAATCACTCCCTCCCTCTGTCTGACAAGGAAATAGCATGTATTTTTGACGATTTACTGAAAAACCTTAAACCTGGGGGAATTTATCAATCAGATTAGCTACAATGAGTATAGAAGAAACTGGGTCCCTAAGATATGAGGGTGTTATCCGCATAAAGCAAAATCAGGTGTCCACTCTCTCCAACCATGATTCCAAGTTCTTTGGCTATCATGCAGACATGCATTGCAGAGGGCTCGATGGCTAAAGCATAGAACAGTGGTGAAAGCAAATATCCCTGCTTAGTGTCATGCTCGAAATTAAATTGACCAAACTGGAAACCATTAACAAACACCACAGCCACTGGATATGTATGCAGAGCTGACATCTAATCACAGAAATTAGGCCCGAACTTAAAGCACTTGAGCACTGAGAGTGGGTAAGGCCTTATCAAATGCATTTTCTGCATTTAGAGACAATACTGTACAACTACCGCATGAATGTGTTCAGGCTGTCCCCTCATTGTGCAAGCAGTGAAGAAGAAGAAAAATGGCAGAACCATGAATAGAATTTAAAACAGTTAGATAAGAAGAGTTATGGCAATTGATTCCAAGAAGGAATTTGATTTGGCTGTCTCTACATGTCAGTGGAGTTCAAGCTTAGTAAAAGATGATGGCAGCTGATTCTCACACCAAACGATATTGCTGCTTCAGCCCTTTGCATAATGTACTCTAGAAAAATGTCATAAAGAACATGAAAGTATAGGTGGCTGAAGATGAAGGTTTGCTCTTCTATCTTGGCTTTGCTGACCCCTGCCAATCACCAGCAAAGTACCTGAGGACTCTATGTCTAAAAATTCTGAATGTTCCAGCTGGTATCTTCCTGCTTCGGTTTCATGAACAAGAGGAGATTATAAGGGACAACCTCAGCTGAGAACTCTCCAGATAGGAGGAGAAGGGCTGAGGACCAGCTTGTTGGTAACCTCTGGCAGAATGGCTCCTACTTGAAGCAGCCCTGAAGTGAGATTCACTCATCCTTCTCAATACTAGAGGGGCCATGCCAGTTTCCAAGGAGTCAGGACCAGTCTGCTGATATTCCTCAACCAATTCTACTGTAGGTGGTCAACCCTATTCAAGCCCTTCATCTTTGTTGATGGCAGCTCTCAAGGAACATGTCCGAAAGAGATTTGAGGAAAGGATTGAGGGCTTCTCTGCATGGCATGAAGTGGCTGCTTTGGTTGCATTGGCAGTGGTGCATCAAGTGATCTAACCAAGACTCAAGGATGAAGGGGAGAAATATGTAGTTGCTTATCGTTCCTCCAGTTTAGTCCTCAACCTCTGGGTAGTGAACCACCTCCTGCAGCTTGGAGACTGGGCATGTCAAAAACTCATGACATCACTGGATATAGCCTGCTGGTCTCTCCCATCAGCCCCCAGTGTGTCCAGTCTCCATGCAGCAGGAGGATGTAGTGAGCCTAGCTTCTGGGCTCACTTGGGGGAACAGATAAGGAGCATTTAGTGTGACAAATTCTATTCTGATTTTACTTTTGATTTTTACCTTTAATTTTACTTTTAATTCAGTTACCTTTGGTTAATGGGCAATCAGGGATTAGTTCCCTTTAGCTGTTAGGAGTAAATTTCCTTATATTTACAGTAATTTTAAATTTGAGCCTGGCTCTTTAAATTAGTAGCAGCTTTCGCCTTCCCTCCTTGTCAATTATTTTCACTTGCTGCAGGCATTCGCCGGTGCGGATCTCTCTCCCTTGACGGTATGGGAGAGAGCTCTGGGACCCGTACAGCTACACTGAAGCTGTGTGAGATGGAGCCTCTCCGTTACTGCGGGATTTTAATTTTACTCTGTGGAACCGGCTGAGCGTTCCTCGCCGTGGCTGCCAGGTGCGGCAGCGCAGCTTGAGGATCGGATGAATTCAAGGCAGTAGGAGCAGGCTGTGTGGCTTTCGGCCCTGCAGGTAAGGCCTTCGGGCTCTGTCGGTCTACTGAGGCCTCGTTGCAGTGACGGCTGTTCTTGGCGCCAAAATTAGTTGGCAAAGGGGCGGCCATTTTCTCTCTAGGTATTTGGACCGCATGGCGAGAGTTGCAGTGAGCTGCCTGTGTGAGGAAGACGACAGGCAGAATAGAATGCTAGATTTTTAGGTCTAGTGTTTCTTTTGTTTGTAGGTTTTATGAGGCTCGGGGGGTTCCTCATCCTTAAGGGGGCTGTTGTCAGTCCTCTTTATTTTTAAGTTTATTTTTAGTTTTACAGGACAGCAGTTTTGGCATTGATCTCTGATGCCACATGTTATTTCCCTCCTAATTATGTCTCTGAGGAGCATCTGTTAAGTCCCAAGATATTAGGCAAATTGCCAGCTTTTAGGTTCTTCAAGAGCAGAGCCCTAACTTGTAGTTGGAAGGAGGGACAGGCTGGAAGTGTGCTTTTGTGTATTCTATAGTGAAAGTTGCCCAAAAGCCTGTGGTGTCACAGGGACGGGTTTAGGAAACCTTAGGATATAAAAAAAAGAAATATATATATATATAATAATAATGGCGGTTAAACTGTCAACCAAGAAGTGCCTGTGCTACGATTTATGGCCAACAGAGGGCAGCTGGTACACTCAATAGTGCCTTTCTGTGACTGTGTGTATGCAGTATCATCATCAGATTGATCTCTGCAAGTCAGGGAAGAAATAACCACAGGGCCACCTCATGGGCACTCAGGGGTTAGTGACTAAACAAGCAACTGTAATGTTCTGCAAATCAAGATTATATGACCAAGATTTAAAGCTCTTAACTTCTGTATCGTTTGTCGGGCTCTGGTGCCCTAAAGGCCACCGGATGGCAGCGCTGCTCATGAATCACATATAGTATTCAGTACCCCCATCCCTGGTGAGGTGGTAAAATACGAAATCGTATTCCTCATCAGGTTCACACAGGCAGCAACCTCTAAGACCTCCATTTGCAAGGTTGTCGGTGTATCCCACTGCTATTTCTCTGACTGCAGGAAGGCTGGGGGGGGGGGGGGGTGCCTGTGTGTTTCATAGCTCCACTTAGCATGCCCTTCCCAGGAAATTCTCAATCTATTTCTAGAGCCTGTGCTGTCAGAGCAGGGCTTTAAGTACTTAGCAGGGGCACTGACCCATCTGGGCCATCTTGTTAAAGGGCCCGTGCTGAGGGTGAAGAGAAGGACATCTAGGTAGCATAGTCTGGGGCTTAGCGCTCCAGGGCACTGGAAGGTTTCATAGAGGAAGTCAATACTCTGTGTATGCTCCATGCATTCAGCCTGTGTTCAAGTGTGCTCACTGCACTGTGTTTGGGTGACAGGTGCTGGGTCACCCGTATATGTAGATGTGCATTTTGTGTGTGCTCACAATTGCTTAGGCATGATTTTTGGGTGCACTCTTTGTAGAGTGAAACTGCATTTCTGCTCAGACTGTATTATCAGACTAAGGTAATTTCTCCAGTAATGGGGGGATGTCGATTGTAATAAAGTGCGTGAGGTCCTCATGGTGTTACATGGGGTTGGAGATGCAGTCGTGGGATCTGCTGTGGAGTGAGCCGTCCCGAGGAGCTACAGTGTCACAGTCGCCAGTTTCCCTTTCTCTTTGGGCTTTGCTCCCAGATCCTAGCCCCTTTTTCTCTCTGATGTCCAGGACGCAAGGTCCCTGGCCCACTGGACAATCTATTCTCAGCCTTTTCTCAATGCTGGCAGAAGGACTGGGAGAGCGAGAAAGGAAGACCAGGAACCAGCACCAGCTCTGATGTCTCTCCACTGCCAGTGTTTGCTACGGTCACGTATTCCCAGTCAGTTATTTATTTGAGTATACTGATTGCCTACAGGTCAGGGTGGCATACGGTCGATTACAGTATTTCTATTTCCCTTGTCCCTGAAGGGCTCACAGTTTATATTTTGGTACCTGAGGCAGAGGGTTAAGTTGCTTAACGAAGGCCAGAAGGACCACCTGTGGGACCAGAAACCCCAGTTTTTATGGCCCAAGGTTGGTGGTCTTGATTGGAATTCAAACCCTTGGTCCTCTGGCAACTTGCCTCAACCACTAGGCCGCACTGCTCTGTGTGAGCTAGCCACAGGGCCATAGGGTCAGGCGCAGCCTGTTACTTCCAAGGCAGAGACCTTGGGGAGGTTCCGTTCATAAGGATATGAGAAATGCCATACTGGGTCAGACCAAGCTCTTTCAGGTCCAGTATCCTGTTTCAGGTAGCCAATCCAGGTCTTAAGGACCTGGCTGGTTTCCAAAAAGACGAATAGGCTACTCAATGCTTGTATTGGGGCAAACGGTGGATTCATGTATGCTCATATTTTAAGGGTTCTGTTGCATGTACAACAGATGTAACGCTCTGTTGGGTTGTGTGCCTTGTAGAACATCTTGAATTGGTGAAAGTTGGTATAAAAAAAAAATATATATATAATTTTCCAGCTTCTCTCTAATAAAAGGTTATAGACCTTTCCTCCAGGAGCTTGGCCGAAAGCTTTGTTAAACTCTGCTACGTTCGGAGATCGTTCCGCGCAAGGCTCTTGGAGTACACAGGAGACCCAGTGGTCAATCAACCAATTGGAAATGCAAGCGATACGCCGGGCGTTGCAGGCGTTCGAAGCTACGGTGACAGCTCGAGCGATGCGAGTACTGTCCGACAACTCCGCGGCGGTGGCCTACATCAATCGGCAGGGCAGAACCGGAAGTGTGACCATAGATGCCACGACAGAGGGTCTGTGTGTGTGGATAGAGCTTTGGCTGCCAACATTTTCGGTGGCGCATGTTGCGGGTAAGGACATTGTGACGGCGGATTTACTCAGCTGGGTCCGAGTAGATGCCAGAGAATGGGAGTGGCATCTGGAGGTGTTCGCACAGATCAGTCGCATATGGGGACCGCCAGTAATGGACCTCATGGCGGCGTTTTCACTCTGCGTAAACGGGTCGCTTCTTCAGCAGATGACGTGAAAGGAGGTTGGAAGGCATTGGCGCACTGTTTCAACGGCGGCCGTCGTCCGGTCTTCTCTGTCTTTCCACCGGGGGCACTCATAGGTCGAGTGGTTCTGCGTATTGAAGCGCTTCAGGGAAACGTGTGGTTGGGGGCCTCAGGCTGGCTGAGGCGCCCGTGGTATACCTGCCTCATACGGTTGCTCGACGGGAATCCATGGAGGTTTCCGACATTGGAGATTCTATTGCTACGGAGTTCCCTTCGAATGCCTCAGGTGCATTGGTTTTTGCTTATGGGGTGGCCATTGAAAGGGAAAGCTTAAGGAAAAAGAGTTGCTCGACAGCAGTCTTTGCCACCTTGCCGGAAAAAAAAAAAAGTCTACGTCCCTTGAATATGTGTGTATATGGCGCATCTTTGAGGACGGGTGCTCGCGGAGGCACGCTCGCGCGACAACAGTGTCAGTTCCCTTGGTATTAAGTTTTCTGCAGGACGGGTTTGGTAAAGGCAGGTCCTGGAGAGTTCAGTTAGCAGCTCTGTCTTGCTATAGGGGCAAAGGACAGGGAGTGGCTCTCATGCACAGGTCAATGTGGTACGCTTTCTCCGGCGGTTACCAGACTGTAGCCCTGTCGTAGGCTATTAATTCCACCAGGGAAGCTCAAGTTGGTTTTAGGAGCGTTAGCTAGCACGCCATTGGGGCCCTTGCAACAGGCATAGGTTAAGGGTTTTGCCTTGAAGACGGTATGTTTGATGGTCATCTGTTCGGCGAGGCGATTTTCGGAGTTGCGGGCATTGACCTGTCAGGAATCGTTTTTTGTCTGTCTCCAGACAGAAGGTGGCCTGGCAGCTGGTTCCGTCGTTGTAGCCAAAGGTGGTTTCTACGTTCACCTAACTAAAATGTTCTCTCTTCCAGCGCTAGGTGCGGCGGAGGGGAGCGTATTGAACCATAGCTTGCGCTGTTTGGACATCAAGAGAGCGATGCGGCATTGTTTAAAGGTTTCAGAAACTTTTGCAAGGTGGATCGTCTCTCTTTGGGGTGTTCGGAGGGCCCCGCAAAGGTAAGCGGCGGCGAAGGAGTCCATTTCTGGATGGATTGGAGTGGCGAGTGCGTTGGCTTATCTTCTACGGGACTGTACAGTCCCAGGAAGCTTACGAGCTCACTCTACCAGACTGCAAACGTCTTCTTGGATGGAGCACAGTTTGGTTCCGCCAGTGGACATCTGTAGGGAGGCCTCTTGGTTGTCTCTCTATACTTTCAGTAAGAACTACCACCTAGATGTTCTGGCGGCTAAGGATGCCATTTTCAGGGAGGCGGTGTTGAGATCCGGCTGGAAAGGTCCCTCCCAATGACTACAGCTGTGATACATCCCAGAGGTTGAGGACTAAACTGGAGGAATGATAAGGAAATAGGAATTACACTTACCTGGTAATTGTGGTTCCTTGAGTGACTCCAGTTTAGTCCTCATTCCCGCCTGGGGATGGGGTTTTTCTGTTGGGGAAGTGCAAGGTTAAAAGTGGATATAGGCCTTCACTGGTGTTCAGTTGTTTTGATGCTTCCATTTGTTTTGCGCTATATTGGGTTATTATTATATCATGATATTGTTATATATTCTTATATATATTGCTATATTACTCTGGATTGTTTAGGGCTAGGCATTCGATGGAAAGGAAAGCATGCAGGAAGCAGTACCTTTCCTTCTGGAAGGGGAGTAGTAGGTAGATAGGTTATATGTTCTGCGTGCCCTTGAATATAATGTTAAGTTAAAAAAAAAAAAGTTACTGATTTTTTGCTCCTTTGAGTCTGCTTTGTCAATAGTTCACTGGGGGCTGATGGGAGAGACCAGCAGGCTATATCCAGTGATATCATGAGTTTTTGACATGCCCAGTCTCCAAGCTGCAGGAGGAGGTTCACTACCCAGAGGTTGAGGACTAAACTGGAGTCACTCAAGGAACCACAATTACCAGTTAAGTGTAATTCCTATATGCTGATGAAGAAAAAGTGAAATTGCTTAAGAAATATTTTTTGTTCTGTGTTCACAGATGAAGTGCCAGAAATGAGACCTCAGAAATCAATCACAAATAGGAATAGAGGTGAGGCAGACCTTGAACGATTTTCAGAAGATTGCGTTTATGAGGAGCTAGCTAAACTAAAAGTAAAGAAAGCGATGGGGCCGGACGAGATTCATCCTGAGGGTACTGAAGGAAGTACGTGTAGCTCCACTCTCTAATCTTTTCAATGCTTCTTTAGAGTTGGGAGTGATGCTGGAGGACTGGGGATGGACAAATATGGTTCCTGTCCACAAAAATGGAAGTGAGGAAGAAGATGGGACCTACAGGCTAGTTAGTCTGACCACTGTGGTCAGTAAATTAATGGAAATGCTGCTAAAGTGAGGATAGTGCAGTTTTTGGAATCCAAGGGATTACAGGATTCAAGACAGCACGATTTTATTAGAAGTAGGTCTTGTCAGGCAAATCTGATTTACCTCTTTGATTGAATGACCAGAGAAGTAGATCAGGGGAGAGTACTAGATGTGGTAAACTTAGATTTCAGCAAGGCCTTTGACATTGTTCTGCACTGTTCTGCATCTGAGACTGAGTGTAAAGTGACTGACTGGGTAAGAAACTAGTTGAGTGGGAGGTAAAGAGAATAGTAATAAATGAAGTTCACACTTTAGATAAAGGGTGTTACCAGTGATTTGCCACAGGGAACTGTCTTGGTTTCCTGTTCTTTTTAACAGTTTTGTAAATGATATTGCAGAAGGTCTGTCAGGAAAGGTTTGCCTCTTTGAAGATGATATTAAAATCTGCAACAGGGTAGATACTTGGAAGTTGTGAATTAAATAAGGAGGGATCTAGAGAAGCTTGAAGCCTGGTCTAGAATTTGGCAACTAAAATTTAATGCTAAAAAAAATGCAGACCTGCATTTAGGCTGCAAAAACCCAAGAGAGTGGAGCAGTATAGGGAATGAAGTACTTCAATATATGAAAGACGAGCAGGACCTAAGGATGATCAAATTGGGCAATCTTAAAATGGCCAAACAGGTTGAAAAGGTGCTGGCAAAAGCCAGAAGCATGCTTGGGTACATAGGGAAAGGAATGGCCAGCAGGAAAAAGGATATGATGGTACCTTTGTATAAGTTTCCAGCGCAACCTCATTTGGAGAACTGTGTACAATTTTGGAGACCACATTTTCAAAAAGATATAAACAGGATGGAATCTGTCCAGAGGGCAGCTGTTAAATGGTCAGTGATCTTGATCATAACAGAGTAGAGGAGCCGCCCAGTGATTAGAGCACTGGCTTGGTAACTAAGACACCAGAGTTTGATTCCCACTAGCAGTCCTTTGTTGCCTTGGGCAAGTCATTTAACCCTCCATTACCTCGGAAGAAAGGCCTGGCAATTTACTTCTGGTCACACTGCCAAGAAGACCCAGGAGCTGCTGGGTAGCCAAGAGTCAGCACTGACTCGAAGGCACACATTGCATTGCATTGATCTTGGTCATAAAGCATATGGAATTAGCTTAAAGACCTCAATATGTATATTTTGGAGGAAAGGTGGGAGAGAAGAGATATGATAGAGAGATTTAAATACCTCCATGGTATAAATCCAGAGGAGGTGGGCTTCTTTCAATTGAAATGAAGCCCTGGAACAAGGAGTCATAGAATGTAGGTGAAAAGGGATAGAATCAGGAGTAATCTAAGAAACTATTTCTTTACAGAAAGGGTGGTGGATACGTAGAACAGCTTCCTAGTGGAATTGGTGGAAACAATAACTGTATTCAAAAAAGATATGTACAGAGGATTTCTGAGGGAGAGGAAGGGATTTTAGAGCTTAAGAATTCTTATAGCTGGGCAGGCTGGAGAAGTTGTATGGTCTATCTCCAGGAACAAGCAGGAATGCAGTCTTCACATATGGGTGAACATCACCGACAGAGCCCGTGCGTGACGCTCCCCAGCTTCCAATAGGAAAGCCTTTGAGGGCACTCCACTGTGCCTGCGGGCCTGCCTTCCCAACTCCTCAGTTCTTTGTTTTCCGCTGAGTCAGAAGGACACATCATCCTGTCACGGCAGAAAAACGTCTCTTTTTTTGTGCCTTTCGGGGTACATCGTGCTTCTGCCTTCTCGTCAACGCCAGTTCTGTCGAATCTGGCAGCGGTCCCATAATTCTTCCTTTATTATTTTTCTCTTTCTTGTCTATTGATTTTCACCGTGGTTCTCACTGCTAAACTAGGCCTCTGGGCCTCAATACCCTTAACTTCAATCTTGAAAACAACTTTTTCAGGCATGGAAATACCAGTCAGTGGTTTAAAAAAATGTACCAAGTCTGCCAGTACCATTTCGGTCACTAATAAATATGATTGGTTTCTAAAATGTTTGGGACCTGAACATGAACCTACTTCTTGTCCTTTGTGCCAACAAATGACAAAGAGAAGCCTCAAGAATCGAGTTAGACAGTTCGGATCATTGTTTGCCTTGGTTTCAGTGGCTTCCACTTTATCGAGGGCATCAGCTTCTCATGGGTTTCAGGCTTCTTCAAAGTCCAAACCCAAAAGTAAGTCAAAGTCTGTGCTATTTCCAAATCTTTGGGATTGAAGACTGATTCTGATGCCAGGGAGAAATCCCAGCATAAGCATCATGACTCCCCTAGAGCAGTGGTCCTCAACCCAGTCCTCTGGGGCCCACAGGCCAGTCAGGTTTTCAGGATACCCACAATGAATATGCATGAGATAGATCTGCATACAATGGAAGCAGTACATGCAGATCTATCTCATGCATATTCATTGTGGGTATCCTGAAAACCTGACTGGCCTGTGGGCCCCAGAGGACTGGGTTGAGGACCACTGCCCTAGAGGTGCTTCTGATGCAGACCGGCTATCTAAACAGCCTCAGTGGGAGGGTCTGTCCTCCAAAGCATGTGGGGCTCTGGGATGCTCCCGAGGCATCGACATCCGGACAGCTACCGGTTCCATATTCTGGGACTGTGGCTCAGAGCCTGTGTGTGATTCCATCCAGACATCATCTATCTCCCTAGACCAGCGCATGCTGGCTCTTGGAGGAGTTTGACAGAACTCCTGCCAGCCTCAGTACTGATAACATTGAGAGATTCAGGAGTACAGGTTTCGGCACAGAGCCGACAGCCAGGCATATCGGGCCCGATGCCGACCCTGGAACCGGCATTGTCCTAGCACCCGAAGCTGATTCCTCCATTGGAACCGGTTGCTGCCCCCGATATTCAACAGACTCAGACTGCCATTGCTCTTGGTTCCAATACCAAGTATCGGTATTGGCATTGACCGTCGACTTCCACGAAGCATCAACATCGAACCCAGGACTGCTGAGGCTTTGATTTCTTGCCAGACTCTGATCCAAGTAATTCAGAATCTGATGGGGGACCACTTGATACCCAAGAGCTTCCCGACATCCCTTCGGACCCTTTACCACCTCAGGAACGGCGTCGGAACCCACTAGAAGATATGTCCTTTCAGGACTTCATACCTGACATGGCAGCAGAGCTCTCCATCACAGTAGGAAAAGGAACTGAGGGCTGAGGACTTGGAGATACTCCAATACCCTCTCATGACCAAGGAGGCGACTACCGTACCGGTGCTTCACATTTGGGAGATCCCACGCTCGATTCCACCTGTCAGCAAGAGACTCGATACCATGTACCGAGTATCAGAGTGCCCAGGCTTCCAAAAACCTCAGCTCCTCTACCACTCAGTGGTGGTGGAACCTGCGATGCGCCAAATAAAGAGCTCAAACAGCCATTCATCCATGTCTCCTGGCAGAGACTCGAGGACACTCAATGCCTTCGGGTGTCGATGTTTCCAGGCATGCATGTTGGCCTCCAGAATAAACTCTTACATGCTGTACATGGGTATGTTTCTGAAGGATATCACCAGAGATCTGGAGACATTCACCCCCTGCTTCCTGAAGATAAGTGGAGGTCATTCCAAACACTCATCAAACAGGGCCATAACACTTCTAAGTTTCTTACCAGGACCTCTTTTGATGCTTTTGAATCCATAATCAGAGCTTCAGCAGTCTGCATTGGGGCATGCAGAATGACCTGGTTACAAACATCAGACCTCGAGCAATGGGTCCAAGATAAACTGGCCAGTTTTCAATGTACTGGAGAAAATCCATTTGGCAAACATTGGAGGGAAAAAGCAGAGGAGATTGAGACAGATGATCTCATCCTAAAATGCCTTTCTAGGAAAACGGGAGACCCATCCAAAAGAAAGGCTCTTCCCAAGAAATCTTTTTATTCTAAAAAAGAAGAGATACTATCCTTACTTTCCTTCTGCTGCCTATCAATCTTGACAGAGGAAGCAGGGTCCTTGCCAGCTCAAGAAACCCAAGGCTCTTAAGCCTCAGTCAGCTGCAGAGAAACAGTCTGCACCTGGTTTTTGACTCCTTCCTAGAGAATATTGCCAATCTGCCCCTGGAAGGACCCCCAGCCCCTCCACATAGCAGGCAGACTTTGTCACTATCCCCTCAGGTGGCACCTCATAACATCAGAGCTGTGGATGCTCCAGATTGTCCAAAGAGGTTTTCAGCTTCACTTCGATATCTTACCCCCCCCACCTGCTTCATAGGGGATTCTTCCATACAACCTCTTCAAAGCACTCTCTTAAAAGAAGAGGTGACCACCCTGTTGTCCCAGAGTACCATAGAAAGAGTTCCTCCTCAAGAAAAGTTGGACCTCTACTCTCCATACTTTCTCCTTCCAAACAAAACAGGAGGCTTCAGGTCCATCTTGGATCTCAGAAACCTAAACAAGTTCATTGTCCGAGAAAAGTTCAAGTTGATTTCTCTGAGAACTCTTCTACCATACCGCCAGAGACACGATTGGCTATGTTCCCTAGACTTAAAAAAGGCGTACACATATTTACTGATACATCCCTTGCACAGACAGTATCTGTGCTTCATGTTTCAAGAAAACCATTATCAATACCAGATTCTCCCCTTTGTTCCAGCCTCTACCCCAAGGGTCTTAACAAAATGCATGGCAGTAGTCGCTGCCTACCTATGTACCTTGACGGTATTCATGTTTCCTTACTTAGATGATTGGCTGATCGGGAGATTCCCCCCAAGAGGTAAAACTCTCCCTTCATTGCTCCATCACGGTGCTCCAACAACTGTGGTTCGTCATAAATTTCCCAAAGTCCCACCTCGCTCCAACCCAATGTCTGGAGTTCATCGGGGTGCTCTTAGACACGCGATTGACCCCAGCTTTCCTCCCACAGGATCGCTATGCCTGTCTCATCAAGCTGGTAAAAGGGGTACAGCAGCAAAGCCGAGAAACAGCTCGAGAGATGCTGTGACTATTAGGACACATGGTCTCCAGGGTCCATTTCATCCCCTACGCTGATTACATGTGTGACAAGCGCAGTGGACTCTGTCTTCCCTATGGACGCAAGTGAAGGGTCGACTCAGAGTCTCTTCAGTGGGGGTGTCTCCAACAAAACCTACTTGTCAGGTCACCTTTTCAGGCGTCACCACCTCGATGTACCCTGACAATGGGTGCTTCCAGGCTGGGTTAGGGGGCGCATCTGAATGACCAGAGCATACAGGACTATGGACACAACAGGAATCTGTCCTGCAGATTAACTTACTAGAACTACAGACACTGACAAATGTTCTTTGGGTTTTTCAACCCTAACTATCGGGGCAACATGTTCTAGTTTGAACAGACAACCAAGCTTCTATGTTTTACATAAACAAACAGGGGGGAAAGGAGTCTTGTCCCCCCTGTGAAGAAGCGATTCGCCTATGGTCCTTTACCATCTCTCACCGCATCCACCTCAGAGCGGTGTACCTCCCAGGCGAACTCAGTGTCCTAGCAGACAGGCTAAGCCATATCTTTCGGCCACATGAATGCAACTTGCATTGGGAGACAGCTGCTCGGATCTTCCAAATGTGCGGAACTCCACTCATAGATCCTTTTGCCACTCCACAAAACACACAGCTTCCGTTATTTTGCTCCAGGGTTTGTCGCTGCACCAACAGGCCCCTGGATGCCTTCCTTCTTCACTGGGGACAGGGACTGCTGTACACTTTCCCTCTCATCCCCTTGATACCCAATATGCTGTTTAAGCTACAGACTGACAGGACCTCGATGATTCTTTTGGCCTTGTCAACCGTGTTTATCTCCAGGAACAAGCAGGAATAAGTCCTCACATATGGGTACGTCGGAACCGACGGAGCCTACGCGGGAAAGCTCCCCAGCTTCCTAGAATGGAAGCTTTTGGGACCTCCCACTGCACATGCGCGCTGCCTTCCCGCCTTCCTGAACAGCTCTCCTCAGTTTCTCTTTTTCCGCGGAGCCAGCAGGTCGTGTATCCTGTCACCGCTGAAGAAATTGTAGTTTTTTGTTTTGTTTCTTTAGACCGCGTACCTGCCTTCCCATACCGATACCGGTATCGCTGGTCTTCCTTTTTCTTTCTTGAAAAATTATTTTCTTTTTCTTTTATTATTTTTCAGCACTTGGTCACTTCAGTTAGGCCTTCAGGCCTACTTGAATTCTCCACATGGAGAAGCCAGCCCCTGGATTTAAGAAGTGTACCAAGTGTACTGCTGTAATATCAGTCACAGACACCCATGAATGGTGTCTTAAATGTTTGGGGCCTGACCACTCCATTCCGGACTGCCCTTCCTGCTCCCAAATGTCTAAGCGTGGGCTGCAGAACCGGGCCAACAAATTCCATGTGCTGTTTGCTTCAGAGAATCCAACATCACAGTCATCCAGGTCATCATCTCCGGATGGATCTCAGGTAACCAAACCTTCTGTGGGCAAGTCCTCAAAGGGCAAATCTCCTTCAAAGCATCGAGAGGCTCTTAGTTTTGAGGACCCTGCCCCAGCCAAACAGCCCCGGCGGGAAGCTCTGCCTTCCAAAACGCCAATTCAGGGGCTACAGGTTGACATCGATGGCACGGCCTCGACAGATCACCTGTTGGACTGCTCTGGGGTACCGGCCCATACCGGTACCGACATCCAGGCAGCCGTGGCGTCTATGGGCAATACTGTCCAATCCATGCAGCAGGCCGTCATGGCTTTCATTAAAGCTGCAACGCCATCGGTACCGCTTCCAGCGGTTCCGGGCCCGGTTCCGGTATCGTCCGCCATGCCAGAACCCAGGCCTTCCTCTTCTAAACGCAAATCGGTACCGTATGGGCTTTCGCTCCATACCGCTTCCATACCCGGTACGCCCGATGTCGATACCGATCGGTATGCGTATCGTGCGTTGGAGGAAACTAGAGAATACACCGATTCCTCTGAGGATTTTGGCTCCTCTGATGAGTCTGCAGAGCTCTCCCTTGACCTTCCTGAGGAACCTTCTTCTCCAAAAAGGAGAATGTCTCCTCCAGAGGATTTGTCCTTTCAGGACTTTATTTTAGAAATGGCTAAAGGCCTTTCTATCACTACCTCCTCTGAAAGGGAACCAAGGTCAAAAAGATTGGATATTTTAGGATACTCTAAGTCTCCTAAAGAAGCAGTTACCCTGCCTATCCATGAAATCCTTCAGGAACAATTGATGGATTTCTGGGAGAACCCTTTAACTCTGTCTCCTTATTCCCGTAGGTTGGACACCATGTATCGGGTCCCTCCTTCTCCTGGTTTTCAGAAAACTCAATTGCCTCACCACTCCATTGTGGTAAAGTCTGCAATGAAAAAGATCAAGAGTACTAAAAGGCACTCTTCTACACCTCCAGGAAGGGAATGTAAGACACTGGACTCTTTTGGTAGGAAAATCTTCCAGGCTAGTATGCTTATAGCCAGGATTAATTCCTACAGCCTCTATATGGGCATGTTCCTAGGGGAACTTGCCAAGAAAGTGCGGCATTTTGCCCTCTTTATCCCTGAGGATAAACAGGAGGACTTCCTTTCTGTAGTGAAACAACTTTCAGATGTTTCTAAGTTCTCCAACAGAGCTGCCTTTGATTCCTTCGAGGGAGCCAGCAGAGCTTCTGGCATTGCTATTGCAGCCAGACGTCTGGCTTGGCTCCAGGCTTCTGATCTGGAACCCTGGGTTCTAGATGGCTTACGGAATCTGCCCTGTACAGGTGAGAACTTATTCGGTGCAGAGTGGCAAGTTAAAGCCACTCAAATGGACGCTGAAAATGCCACCTTAGAGAGACTTTCTAAGTCCACTTCTACTCCCACTAAGAAGAAGTCTTTCAAGAGGCCTTATTATAAGAAGGCCAGATATGCTTCCAATACTGGCCAGCAATCTTCTCAACCTCGTTTTGCGGCTAAACGTCAGCAAACGAAACAAGCAAGAGCAAAGCCTGCAGCAGCTACTACAGCTCAACAGGCTCCACCCCCTCAGGGGTTTTGACTTGCCCCTAGAGAACTTGCCATTCCTGGTTCTGGACCAACCAGAACCTCTCACCATACCTGGAAGGTTAGCTCACTTTGCTCCCAGATGGGAACAAATCACAACAGAGCAATGGACCCTCTCTATCATCCGAGAGGGTTACAAACTTCATTTCTCCAACCTTCCTCCTCATCACATGGTGAGACCCTTCAACTCTCCTAGCCCTGTTGGGTCGGGAGATCTCTTCTCTGCTTGCCCAAGGGGCCATAGAAGAGGTTCCTCTTCATCAACAAGGGTCAGGTTTCTACTCCCCCTATTTTCTCATTCCAAAGAAGACAGGGGGATTCAGACCAATCCTAGATCTGAGAGAATTGAACAAATTTCTGTACAAGGAGAAATTCAAAATGCTCTCTTTGGGCATTCTCCTTCCATACCTTCAGAGTCAGGACTGGCTTTGTTCTCTAGACCTGCAGGATGCGTATACACATCTACTCATCCATCCATCCATCCCACAGAAAATATCTTCGCTTTCTGTTCAGGGGAAGTCATTACCAATACAGAGTACTTCCCTTCGGTCTCGCCTCTGCCCCAAGAGTCTTTACCAAATGCATGGCAGTCGTAGCCGCATTTCTCAGAAGCATGGGGATTTTCGTATTCCCATATCTGGACGACTGGCTCATTCGAGCTCCAACTCAGTCGCAGGCCCAGATTTCCCTAGACCGCACAAGGAGCCTTCTGCAGTATCTGGGACTGGTGGTAAACCTTCCCAAGTCTCAACTCAGCCCTACTCAGTCTCTAGAATTCATAGGGGCCCAGTTGGACACCACCACTGCAAGAGCCTACCTTCCACTGGTTCGGGGTCAGCGTCTGCTGAGCTTGGCCTCCCAAGCCCAGTCCAGTACTCACTTGACAGCCAGGGAAATGCTACGCCTCCTGGGCCATATGGCCTCCACAGTACATGTGGTGCCCTATGCTCGTCTTCATATGAGAGCAGCTCAATGGACCCTGGCCACCCAGTGGACTCAGGCGTCGGGAGCACTCTCAGACCAAATACAAACCTCAAACCGTCTGTCTTGGTCCCTCCATTGGTGGATATCCACCAAGAATCTGTTGTTGGGGGCTCCCTTTCAGCCCTTGCTACCCCAAGCAACCCTCACAACAGATGCCTCCCAATTGGGGTGGGGAGCCCATCTGCTAACTCTCTCCACTCAGGGCACTTGGTCTCCACAGGAGGCCACCCTTCATATCAACCTCCTGGAACTGCGAGCAATTTACCTTGCCCTCAAGGTCTTCTATACCCTCCTTGCCAACCTGACTGTCCTGGTTCAGACAGACAATCAGGTGGCCATGTTTTACATAAACAAACAAGGAGGGACGGGCTCTCTGTCGCTTTGCAACGAAGCTCTCAGATTATGGGCCTTCGCCAGAGAGCACCAAATTCATCTGCTAGCAGTGTATCTTCCAGGAGTTCAAAACTCTCGAGCAGACAGGCTCAGTCGAGTTCTGCTGCCACACGAGTGGTCCCTACACGTGGACCAGATAAGCAGAATCTTTCAGGAATGGGGGACCCCGGACATAGACCTCTTTGCAAGTCCGTGGAATGCCAAACTTCCCCGGTTCTGTTCCAGGACTCCGTGTCAGGAAGCTCAGGCCACGGACGCCTTTCTCCTCCATTGGGGTCAGGCGTTCCTATATGCCTTTCCACCCATTCCGCTGATTCCCAAGACTCTGTTCAAACTCCAGAGAGATCACGGCTCTATGATCCTCATAGCTCCACGCTGGCCACGCCAAGTGTGGTTCCCTCTGCTTCTACAGCTCTCCCAGGGATCCTCCCTGGACTTAGGAGCTGCACCAGACCTTCTGTCTCAGGAGGAGGGGACTTTGTGGCACCCAAACCCCAAATCCCTACATCTCCGAGCTTGGTTACTGAGGGCTTAAGTCTTCAAGACTTTAATCTTTCTCAACCTGTGAAAGATATCCTTCATGCCTCTAGGAAACCTTCCACGAGGCGGTCTTATGCTTTCAAATGGAAACGTTTTTCCATTTGGTGTGCTCAGCAGGGCCTTGACCCTCTGGCACTTCCTTTGAATTCCCTCTTAGACTATCTCCTGCATCTTTCCAATGCAGGCCTTAAGACGAATTCTGTAAGAGTCCATTTAAGTGCTATTTCAGCATCCCTGAAACCTATAAATGGACAACCTATCTCCTCTCATCCTCTTGTTGCAAGATTCATGAGAGGCCTGACTCTCACTAAACCTCCCATCAGACCCCCCCCGGTCGCATGGGATTTGAATCTAGTGCTTGGTCAGCTTATGAAGCCACCTTTTGAGCCGTTATTTTCTACCTCCTTGAAATTTCTTTCCTGGAAGGTACTATTCCTAATTGCAGTCACTTCCGCTCGCCGCATCAGCGAACTGCAGGCTCTAGTGGCTAATCCACCTTATACAAGATTTCATCATGACAAGGTGGTCCTTAGGACGAATCCCCACTTTATGCCCAAAGTGGTCTCGCCTTTTCATCTTAATCAAGAGGTATATCTACCTGTCTTTTTTCCGGCTCCTCATGCATCCAGTGCAGAGAGGAACCTTCATACTCTGGATTGTAAAAGAGCTCTAGCCTTTTACCTTAATAGGACTCAGCCACATCGAAAGTCTTCTCAACTTTTCGTGGCTTTTGATCCTTCACATTTGGGACTTCCAGTCTCCAAGCGTACACTTTCCAATTGGATTGCTCAGTGTATTTCCTTTGCTTACCAGAGTAAAAACATTTCTCTGGAAGGCCATGTCACAGCTCACAATGTGAGAGCCATGGCAACTTCTATGGCTCATCTGCACTCTGTTTCCATTGATCAGATCTGTCGAGCCGCTACCTGGGCCTCGGTTCATACCTTTACAGCCCATTACTGTTTGGACAAGGACTCCCGCCGGGATGCCTTGTTTGGCCAGGCTGTCCTCAAACACCTGTTCCATTCTTAGACAACTCCTGCCCACCTTCCCAGGATGGATGCCTGAGATCCATACGAAGATGGCGAACCCTTGGAGGGGGATCTCCCAGGCATCTCAGCTAGGGAGTCCCCATATGTGAGGACTTATTCCTGCTTGTTCCTGGAGATAGCACAGTTACTTACCTGTAACAGGTGATCTCTGGGAACAGCAGGAATTAGTCCTCACAACCCACCCACCTCCCCTAGGAGTTGTATCTTCTATCTATCTGTCTTCCTGTCCTCTCTCTATTGTCTCAGCTATAAACTCGAAACTGAGGAGAGCTGTTCAGGAAGGCGGGAAGGCAGCGCGCATGTGCAGTGGGAGGTCCCAAAAGCTTCCATTCCAAGAAGCTGGGGAGCTTTCCCGCGCAGGCTCCGTCGGTTCCGACGTACCCATATGTGAGGACTAATTCCTGCTGTTCCCAGAGATCACCTGTTACAGGTAAGTAACTGTGCTTTCTCTGCTTCTTCACCTTGCGCAGACTCTGCCACTTAACCTGGGATGTGTGACTGATCTCCTCTCTTAGGACCAAAGGATGCTTTTCTGTCCCAGTCTTTACTCCCCACGCCTCATGGCATGACTCCTGAAGGGCTAGTGCTCACCGACCTTGACCTGCCACAGGCGGTCAAGGATGTCCTCCTTGCATCTCGTAAGGATTCCACCAGATGATCTTATGCCTTTAAATGCCGTAGGTTTGCCCTCTGGTACTCCCCAAAGGACCTTGACCCCATTTCTTGCCCGGTGGAGTCGCTTCTAGAATAACTTCTCCAATTGTCCTTGTTAGGTCTTAAGACTAACTCATTGAGAGTTCACCTTAGTGCCATTGCAGCCTCTCACAGACCAGTGGATGGACAGCCTAGTTCCTTACATCCCTTAGTAGCACCCTTCATGCGGGGTCTCCTGCTGTCCAAGCCATCCATTAAGCCACCTCCGGTGGCCTGGGGTCAGAATGTGGTTCTGGCGCAACTTCTAAAGCCACCTTTCGAACCTTTAGCCACTGCCCCACTAAAATTTCTATCTTGGAAGGTCATCCTCCTTATTGCCCTCACTTCAGCTCGCCGTATCAGCGAGCTTCAGGCTCTAGTGGTGGAATCCCCCCTGTGCTCGGTTTCACCATGACAAGGTGGCTCTCCAGGAACAAGCAGGAATGTAGTCTTCACATATGGGTGACGTTGGTATGGGAACACTCCCCGGTGTCCAATAGAAAATCTTTTGGGAGCACACTGGCACCATCTAAGAGATCGCTGGTTCCCTTATTGATTTTTCTTTCTTTATTTTCCTCTTATTTTCCTAAAAAAACAAAAACTACTTAGATGTTGACACCCTTTTAGGCCTTAAACCATCCATACTCTTCATCCTGGAGAGTATGGAGAAACCAACTAGTGGTTTCAAAAAATGTTCGAATTGTACCAGCACCATTTTGGTGACTGACACACATTACTGATGTTTAAAATGCTTCGGCCCAGTCCACCAACCAAAAGACTTTCCCCTCTGTCATAAAATGACACAGAGAGGCCTACAAAACTGGGCTTCTAAATTTGGAGCACAGACGCGGTGTTTTTGGTGTCCACTTCATCGAGGGCCTCATCATACTCTCATGGATCTCAGGTAATGTTGAAGACCAAGCACAAGGCCACATTGAAGTCTGTGGGCACCTCCAGGGGAAGATCTTGCCTGAAGCACCGAGATGCTTGGAGGTTGCCTTGGAGGTGGATCGGCCTGCCAAACAGCCGAGCGGGAGACCCTGCCTTCCAAAGCCATTGAGGGGTTCCAGAATGCTCCCAAGGCCTCGACCTCCAGAGAGCTCCTGGTGCCATGCTCTGGGACAATGGCACAAATACCTAAGCATCGGCAACCTTGATAGATCAGCACATACTGGCCATTGAGCGTAGTTTGGCAGCCCTACTTGCAGCCTTGGTACCCATAAACCCTTGGCTACACGTACCGGACAATCAGTACCGGTTCCAGTACCGACACTGACATTGACACCGGTTCCAGATGCGACATCGCTCTCAACCCGGCCCTCCCTGGAATCTCTTACCGATACCGGTGCAAGACCTAAATGGCTCACCGAAGCTGATACCACGGAACATCGGTACTGGCATCTGTCTTCCAGTGCGCACCGTACCCGTTGACACTTTGAGTTCTCAGATTCCGATTCCTCTGATTCAGGTGTGGAGTTACTTGATTCACGGGGACCCCAGGACCTTCCTTTGGACCTTCCCCACCTCAGTAGTGGTTCATGTCACCGTCAGAGGACATGTCCTTTCAGGAATTTATTCAAGACTCTTTATCATGGTGACATTGGAGAGGGAACCGAGGGCGGAGGAACTAGATATCTTCCAGTACCCAACGGCACCCAAGGAAGCAGTCACCTTACCGGTGCACCACATCCTTCATGATCTTATGCTCCATATGTGGGAGACTCCTCTCATGGTTTTACTGAAAAGTAGACACCTCAATGGCATTTACCGGATACAGCTTCCCCATCACCCCATGGTTGTCGAATTGGCTATGCACTGAATCACTGAATCCAAAGCTCAAAAGTTGTTGATATGGAAGGACAGACTAGATAGGCCATGTGGTCTTTTTCTGTCATCATTTTTCTATGTTTCAAAAACTCATTCCTCTAACCCACCTGGTAGGGAATCTAGAACCCTCGATGCCTTTGGGCATCTATGCTTCCTGGCCTCCATGCTCTCAGCTAGGATCAATATCTATATACTTTATATGCAAATGTTCCTAAAGGAGGTCTCCAGGGATCCTGAAGCATTTGCTCCTCTCCTCCCGGATGACAAACGGGCAGACTATCTCGCCCTAGTTAACCATAGCCAAAATATATCAAAGTTCATTAATAGAGCTACCTTTGCTACTTTTGAGTGCACGAGCAGGGCTTCGGCAATTTGCATCAGTGCACGTCACATTGAATGGCTTCAGGCCTTAGATCTTGAACAGTGGGTTCAAGATGAGTTGGGCAACATACCTTGCACAGGGGAAAATCTCTTTGGCAAAGACTGGCAAGATAAAGCCCCCCAATTACAGTAAGAAAATACTACTCTAAAGAGACTGTCCAGAGTAAGCTTCTAGAAAAAAGATTCCTGCAAAGAAGTCCTTTTACAATAATAAGAAGAAATTCTTCTCTTCCTATCCCCCTGCTTCTCAATATCAGGGTCAGGCCCCACAGAAGAAGCAACAGCCTCCTAAGCAGCAGAAGAAGTCGCAGGTGGCTAAATCTCAACCAGCATCGCGCCTGGTTTTTGACTTTTTTTTTTTTTTTAAGAGAACATTTCCTTCCTGCCTCTAGAGGATCCCCAGCCTCTCCACATAGCAGGCAGACTGTGTCACTACGCCTACAGTGGCACCTTGTCACATCAGAGCAGTGGACACTCACCATAGTTCAGGAGGTGTATAGACTTCATCTACAAGCTCTGCCCCCCCTCCCCCCACATCAAGAGGGAGTGTCAAACACAACTCTCTTTCTCTGCTGTCCTGCAAGATGAGGTTCCACTCTTCTGTCTCAGGGCGCCATAGAAAAGGTCCCAACATCCCAGCAGGGAGTGGGCTTCTACTCTCGCTACTTTCTCATTCCAAAGAAAACCGGAATGTACAGGCCCATTTTGGACCTCAGAAACCTCAACAAGTTTCTAGTCCACGAAAAGCTCAAGATGATCTTTCTCAGGACTCTTCTTCCCTATCTCCAGAATCAGGATTTCTATGTTCCCTAAACCTAAAAAAAGCGTGCATACATATCCTCATTCATCCAGGGGACAGGAGGTATCTATGCTTCACCTTTCAGGGAAAACATTATCAATACAGAGTCCTTCCTTTCAAACTTGCCTCTGCCCCAAGAGTTTTCGCAAAATGCATGGAGGTCATAGCCGCATATCTAAGAACTCTGGGGATATTTGTCTTCCCCTACTTAGACAACTGGCTAATAAAGGCAGACACCTCCCAAGAGGTGTTGCTGTCACTTGCATCGTACCATAACAGTACTACTGCACTTGGTATTTGTCATAAACTTCCCAAAATCCCATCTCACTTCAACTCAAAGACTAGAGTTCATCAGAGCCCTGCTAGATACCCAACAGTCCAGGGCATTTCTGCCCCAGCTCCGTTGTACTCGTCTAGTATAACTAGTGTCCCAGATGCCCTTAAGAGACCATTTGACAGCCTGAGAGATGCTGCAGCTCCTTGGGCATATGACCTCTACATTATATTTATTTATTTATTTTTATTTATTTATTTAACAGTTTCTTCTATACCGCCTGCTGGTACTCTCTATAAAATCTGCTCATAGGGCCACCTTTTCAAATGTCTCCACGTCAATGCATCCTGATGATTGATGCCTCCAAGTGGGGTTGGGGAGCCCATCTGGGCAACCTTGACTACACAAGGACTCTGGACGGTGCAGGAGTCACAACTCCAGATCAGTGTCCTGGAGCTTCGGGCTATCTTCAATGTCCTCTAGGTGTTCCAACACCACCTCACAGCACAACAGGTCCTCATCAGACGGACAATCAGGTTGCCATGTTCTGTGTGAACAAGCGGTAGAAACAAACTCTTGGGCCCTTTGTGAGGAGGTGAAACACCTCTGGTTCTTTGCCATTGCACATCAGATACACCTCCAAGTGGTGTACTTACTGGGAGAAGCCAATGTCTTGGCAGGCAGACTGAGTCGTATCCTTCTTCCCCATGAATGGTGTCTGCATCCGGACAGTGTCCTACATCTTCCAGACCTGGAGAACTCCAGACATAGATCTGTTCATGACTCCACAGAATGCCAAGCTTCCTCGTTTCTGCACAAGGATTCAGACATCCACCAACCAACAAGGGGATGCCTTCCACCTGCACTGAGCTTTGGACTCCGTGCATAGCCGATTCAGCCACCATGGAGTGGTGGGGAAGCTGTGCCTTTTGGAAGCCTGGACACTCCGATACCCGGTATATGCTATCGAGATGTCTATTTTTGGGTGAAACCATACCCATACTCCTTATTCTCAAGATGCTTTTTAAGCTTCAGTCCAACAGGGGCTCCGTGATTCTCATAGCCTCTCACTTGCTGCGGCAACCGTGGTTTCCGCTGCTACTACATCTGACTCAGACTCATCCTCTCCGTTTGGGATACACGCCGGATCTCCTGTCCTAGAACAATGGCTTACTACTCCATCCCAATCCACAGGCACTCTGCCTCACGGCTTGACTACTGAGAACATAGCTTTACAGGATTTTGACCTTATTCAAGAGGTTAAGGAGATCCTCTTAGCTTCTAGAAAGCCCTCCACCAGACATTCGTATGCTTTTAAGTGGTGTAGATTTTCAGTCTGGTGTTCCCTGAAGGATCTCGATCCTTTTTCTGCTCCAGTAGAGTCACTCCTTCAGTATCTCCTCCACCTGTCATTGACAGGTTTAAAGACAAATTCAGTGAGAGTCCACATTAGTGCCATTGTGACATCTCATCTGCTTGACGGACAGCCCATCTCCTCACAACCTCTAGTAGTGTGTTTCATGCGAGGTCTCCTGCTGTCCAATCACTTCAATCACTTCTTGTAAGATAGGGGCTCTTTGCAGAAATATGGCATGTAACACAGATGAGGGCAGAAAGGGACCACCAACCCATTCTATCTACTCTGCTAAGGCCATATCCCCTTCCCAGCTACCAGCCAGAGAACATGTCCATTTCTAAGACAGCCAGCTTCCTCCTCCAGGATTGCACAGGTTGGGTTTAGTTGCTTCCATGGAGAAAAAGGGTGCTATTTCTGCCTGGTTTCGAGCCAGGGACCTTTTGCGTATGAGGCAAACGTGATAACCACTACACTACAGAAACCTGACTGCTGTCAGTGTTGTTGCTGCTGCTGCTGCTTCTGCTTGCAGGTGGCCTGAGCATGGAGCAAGGCCTTGCGCCCTCTAGCTATCAGCTGAGGGTATGGCCAGAGACCCGGATGAGATTTCTACGGCCGTCTTCTCTATTGCCCCTAATGGTGTGTGCCTTTCGTAATTTTTCGGCTGCAAGGAGTAAGGGACAGCAAGGATATGGAATACTAAGATCCTGACAAAGTAGAAGATGGCAGAAAAAGACCAATCGCCTTATCCTCACTACACACTGTAAGGTTATATCCCACCAGTTGGCAGCCGTGGAGTGTTACCATTTGTAGGATATCGAGCCTCTCCTAGGACATTCAATCTTGATCTGCTTGCAGGTAGGAAAAGAGACCCTGTTCCTGCCTGGTGTCGAACCAGGGACCTTTTGCGTGTTAGGCAAACGTGATAACCACTACACTACAGAAACCTGCCTGATGGTCCCCTAGGGCTGTACTTTCCAAGGCCAGATGTGGGACAGCATGAGCAAAAGTTAGGGACACGAGACCATAGTAGAGTATCAAAAGAAGCAGAGACTCTTCCGGTAGCTTGGGACCTCAGTGTTGTTCTAGCACAGCTCCTCAAGCTGCCCCTTGAACCATTAGACATGACCTCCCTTAAATTCCTCTTGTGGAAGGTTATCTTCCTAGTTGCCATCACTTCAGCTAGATGCATTAGTGAGCTTCATATTTTGATGGGAGATCCCCCCCTATACCCGCTTCAACCACAACAAAGTAGTCCTTCTTATTCACACACACTTTATGCTAAAATGGTGTCTCCCTTCCATCTAAACCAGTCAATTTACCTTCCAGTTTTCTTTGCCAAACTGCATGCATCTAGAGCTGAAGCAATTCTGCACACTCTTGCCTGCAAGTGTGTGTTGGCTTTTTACCTCCAAATGACTTAGGGTCATTGTAAATCCTCGCAGTTGTTCATCTCTTTTGGCCCCAGTCACCTGGGATTATCTATAAGTATGTGCTCTCCAGATGGATAGCAGACTGCATTTCATTTGCCTGTGACAAAGCAGGAATCTCCCTGGAAGGGCATGTGACTGCTCACAATGTTCGTGGCATGGTCACCTCGATGGCAAACCTACACTTTGTAGCCATTGACGAAATTTGCAAAGCAGCAACTTGGTCTTCTGTCCATACCTTTGCTGCCCATTATTGTCTGGACAAGGACTCCTGTCGGGATGCCATGTTTGGTCAGGCTGTACTCCAGCACCTCTTTCAGACTTAGATGCAACTCGTACCCTCCGCCCTGGACTTTGAAGATACCGGAAATCCATGTGGGATCCATGACCTCATCATACCTGCTCCAAGGCGAATCTCAACTGGTTCTGAGGTCACTTCATCTGGGAGCTAGAGAGACCTATATGTGAAGACTACATTCCCGCTTGTTCCTGGAGATAGCGTAATTACTTACCTGTAACAGGTGATCTCCGGGAACAGCAGGAATTTAGTCTTCACAACCTGCCCTCCTCCCCTAGGAGTTATAGGGTTTCATTTACTCTCTTTTGTCAGTTACAAACTCAACTGAAGAGAGGGAATTGGGAAGGCAGAAAGGCAGTCACGCAGGCGCAGTGGAGTGCTCCCAAGAGCTTTTCTATTGGATGCTGGGGAGTGTTCTTGCACGGGCTACGTTGGTACTGACGTCACCCATATGTGAAGACTAAATTCCTGTTGTTCCTGGAGATCACCTGTTACAGGTGAGTAACTATGCTTTCTGCGTACCCATCCACATTTCCTCCTGAAGATGGTTTCCTCCTTCTATCTAAGTCATAATCCTTCCAATTTTCTTCCCTAGACGACAAGCGTCTTGGGCTGAAGCAGCGCTATGCACTTTAGACTGCAAGCGAGCGTCGGCCTACTATGTGGATAGAACTAATGATCACAGAAAATCCTCTCAATTATCCATTTCCTTTGATCCTAGTCAACTGGAGCTACCGGTAACTGAACGTACTCGATCTAGATGGATAGCAGATTGCATTTATTTTGCTAATGCACAAGCAGGACTCTCATTGAAGGGTCATGTAACTGCTTATAATTTGCAGGTTATGGCAACATTCTTAGCTAATCTCCATATAGTAGCCATTGAGGATATTTGCAGGGCATCTACCATTCATACTTTTGCTGCACACTACTGTCTGGACGAGACACCCATTGGGAAGCTGTCTTTGGCCAAGCTGTACTCCAGCACCTCTTTGGGACAAACTCTACTCTTACTCTCTGTCCCGGACTTATACAAGAAACCAGACTATCAATAGGCAGCATCACCCTCTGGGATCGAGTCCAGAGGCCCACAACTCTTCCAGACTCTTCGGCTACATGTTTTTTGACTCAGGGATCACAGTACTCTCTCCATCCCCCCCCCCCTGCTCCATAGCCGTCTGATACTTGGGAATCAGTGAGTCCCATATGTGAAGTTTGCATTCCTGCTTGTTCATGGAGGATAGTGTAGTAACTCACCTGTAACAGGTGATCTCTAGGAATAGCAGGAATCAGTCTTTACAATTCGCCCTTCTCCCGTAGGAGTTGTAGGGTTCTGTTATCTTCTTCTCAGCTACAAACTCAACTGAGGAGAGGAGTTGGGAAGGTGGGAAGGCAGCCACACGGGCACAATGGAGTGCTCCCAAAGGCTTTCCTATTGGATGCTGGGGAGCATTCCTGCGCTGGCTCCGTTGGTGACTTTCATCCGTTTGTGAAGACTGATTCCTACTATTCCCGGAGATCACCTGTTACAGGTGAGTAACTATGTTTTATCTGCTGTCATTTTCTATGTTTCTGTGATCCTGGAGCTCATGCCCTGACTGTGGGAAAGGTATTGTCACTGAGGGCAGGGTTAGCAGAAGGACTATTTCTAGGGCGGGGGGTGGCCATGATCTGCCCCCAAGCTCCATCCTATCTCCACTCAAGCCCTGCTCTGTAGTCAGAGATCTTTCCTCTTTGCAGACAGGAAGAGTCTTTGCTGCAATCATGACTTTTCTTCTGCCCACAGGGGGGGTGGGACCCCCGCAGGCAGACCTGAAAGGTCTTTGCAATGATCACTGCTGGCAGGCAGTAGTGTGCCAGCAGGGATTCTATCCCCCTCTTGGGCAGAAGAAGAGAAACTGTGATCACAGCAAAGTCCCTCCCTGTCTGCCTGCATGGATCCGATCTCCCCCGGGCAGACAAGAAGGGGCTTTTCTTCTGTCCTTGCGGCCTTGCGAGATGGGATCTCCTCAGGCAGCCTGCTACCTGCCGTGCCGTGACTTTTGGTGGGGCTGGGGCCCTTGTGGGCCACCTCTTTCTGATGCCTATGACTGAGGCATCGAAGGGCCTCAGTTCCGGTGACTGCCTGACTGGTGTCCATCTGAAGTGTGTCTGGGGTGGATGGAAACCTCATTGAGACACAGAGACCATTGGTACATTGATGTATTCTATTGAGATCAAATCCCAGGAGAGGAAAGGTTGAATTAGGCAGTGACCGAGACATCATTAGATTTCTCTTCTGGGTCTCAGTCAGAGTGCTCCTGGGAGTTTCAAAATGATGTGGAGATTTTCTTGGAGGAGAGAACTCTAGGCATTTTTCTCTATTGACTTTGTGAGGAAATAGCAAAATCCATTCCATTTAAGTTAGAGATTGTCATGAGGTAGCGCTGTCAGAGCCCAGGGAAATAGGGAACTCTGAGCAAAACATAGCTGACAGCTCAGAAATACACGTGGAGAAAGGTTACCACGGGCAACAGATACAAGCTGGGTCACTAGGTGTAAGGGAACGCCCAAACACAAGCCTGGATAGGAACTCATTAGGAAATGAGGGGCAGCTGGGTAGGGGCGGAGCCCAAACAAACACCACGAGAAAGGCAGTTAAA
The DNA here is from genome assembly GCA_033557465.1 of Ichthyophis bannanicus. Taxonomy (NCBI): domain Eukaryota; kingdom Metazoa; phylum Chordata; class Amphibia; order Gymnophiona; family Ichthyophiidae; genus Ichthyophis; species Ichthyophis bannanicus. The sequence goes on from CM066037.1 coordinate 424,651,779, forward strand.
AGTCACTCACCTGAAGGTAGTGGGAGAGCCGTGGAAGGAACGTTCAGGAAGAGAGTTGGAGGGACGTTCAGTGAGAGTTGCTGAGGAGAAAAGCCAAAGGAACCTTTGGAGAGAAGCCTCACAAGGGAAACACAGAACTGTGGAATCCAGGAGGGACTGCTTTGAGAAGCAGGGCACAGCTCTCCAAAATCCCCGGGAACCTTGCTATGAAGGGAGCAGAGGTGGCAGTCCGGTGGCCAGGCTAAAGAGAGCCAAATTACCCAGCACAAGGTACCAAGCAGGGAATAGTTTTTACCCTGAGGAAACTTTTATACCAGAGAAGCAGCTAGCAGAGAAGCACAGTGAAAGGTTTTCACACAAACGGAGCTCGGCTCGGCTGAGAGACCAGGAAGAGAGAGTGCCAGAGGGTAGACGTATTAACCCTAATAGAAGAGGTCCAGAATACAGAGAATTACCCTGCACTTACCAGGAACTGTGTAGCTCTCTTGACCGTGATTATAGTGAATGTGGTAATCACCCATTTCCCTCTGGTTCAGTGGAGGAGGGGAATGCTGTGAGGTACAGAGAGGAACTTTGCAACAGAAGCTTTACTCCAGGAGAAAGTTATTCCGACAGTGAAGAGATGCAATATGAGCCTTATGAGGAATCTTTGAATGGCAGTGATATGGACTGTACGTACACTATGGCAGATGCCATATCCTCTCTATGTTAGAGTGCTGTGAAAACTGTTTAAAAGAAAACAGGAAGAAGGTTTTTCATGTGGAAAGGACTGTTTTCTTTTTCCTTCTGTTTGTTACAAAATCTGAAGTTAAAGCCAAGTTTGTTCCAGCATTTCTTTAATTTTGATGCCAGACAAATGGTCTGTTTTCCTTTGTTTCAAATGCTAAATATCCAATCCCGGACGGGGAATAAAATCCTGTATTATAACCTTACACTTGGTCTGCAACTACAATTTCTTTGACTGGTGTTTAGAACCACAGGTTCCAGAAGGCATTGCAAAGCCTTCCCACAATACTCTATAGCTACTAGAGTACTACCCCACTGACGTACCCACGCCGCTGGCCTCTGGGGACGCTGGTGGGTGACAAGATGGAGGAGGAGCCTAGTGCCAAAGCATTGGAATCGTCCAATTCCATGATCCCCCTAAGGAAGCTGTAACAGTCTGTTTACAGATCCCTCAAAGATGTTCAGATGAAGATGTGGGAGACCCCTCTCCCTCTTTGTTCAGCCTATTTACAAGAAGCTTGAATTGATGTATTGTGTTCAAAAGGCTCAAAGATTTTAAAAGTTGCAGCTGCCACATCATTCTATGGTGGTTGAATCTGCTCTCAAAAGAGCCAAGAGCTCTAAGATGCAGTCTTTGGTGCCCCTGTGTAGAGAGGCTAGGACTCTGGAACTTTCGGGAGGATGTTTTTCAGAATGCTATGCTCATGTCCCGCATAGTGTCCTATCAGCTCTTCATGGGCATACTTTTGCAAACCATCATGTGTGACGTGCATGAGTTTCCAAACTTTCTCCTTCCAAAGGGAAGTAATGTGGAAAATGGTCTGAGAGATCTGTGATATTTTTGACATGGCATTAAGGATCTTCCATTATCGTGATATCACGAAATCGCTGTGGTCTTCTTTGAACGAGTAATGAATCAAAATAAATAAACAAAAATGGTTCAGAAAAACTAAAGGGAATATCAGAACCTCAAATTCTCAGTTTCGTCAAAGGAGCGTTAAAAGGCCAAGAAGGCGGTCTCAGACTCATTGAAGCACTATTTTTCAGACTAGCAGTCTGGATTTTATAATGTGCCAAGATAGCATCAACGACCTCCTAACAAGCCCACTGCAGCAAGAATGGAAATTAAAAATGTATAAGCCAGCCTCTAAATCCACGTATGATAACATTCCAAAAATACGTTGGCAAATTTTCTCTACTTCAGAGTACTTAGCTTAAATGTAAATCCAGTCGATACTCATTCTCCAATGATAAAACTCGCTGCAGTTTCATCTGTGATAAATATATACGATCCCAACGCCCTCCCCAGGTGCCACCGTAGCGTTTCACTGCTTCGGGTTCCTCAGGGGATCGATCCTTAACCCTCCTGTGCGCAACGAAACAAAACATAAACAAATGTATTCAAAACTCATGACTCAAAGATTCCCCTAAAACACACCAAAAACACATCCAAATCACTCAAAGTACAAAGAAAACCACTCACCGGATTAGCTAGTGAATGCTGCCCGCGTTGGATCTATCAAATCTCTTCATCCTCTAACCATAGACTATTCAGTTTTCTCACTTCAAAAAGACACCGCGCATGCAGAATGCAGCTATGCAAAGTAGCTTTTAAAGAACCCTCTGGCCTCACTCTAAAGAATGGACCCGCCCTAATTGCTTCCTCATTGATTTTAGAGGCTGGCTTATACATTTTTAATTTCCATTCTTGCTGCAGTGGGCTTGTTAGGAGGTCGTTGATGCTATCTTGGCACCAATGGCCTAGTGGTTGGGATGAGGTACTTCAGGCCGGAAGGTCGGGGGTTCAAATCCCACTAGAGGACAGCAACCTTGGGCCGGAAAGACTGGGGTTTCTAAGTCCCACAGGTGCTCCTTGTGGTCTTGGGCAAGCCACTTAACCCTCCATAGCCCATGTTCCCTGTAAAATAGTTATCTCCAAGTTATAATGCCCCGTTCAATGTAATTTCAGTTTGTTCAATGTAAACCGCACTGATGCAGAATAGCACGGTATATAAGAGAATGTAAATAAATAAATAAATTATAAAATCCAGACTGCTAGTCTGAAAAATAGTGCTTCAATGAGTCTGAGACCTCCTTGGCCTTTTATTTAACGCTCCTTTGACGAAATTGAGAATTTGAGGTTCTGATATTCCCTTTAGTTTTTCTGAACGATTTTTGTTTATTTATTTTGATGGCATTAAGGATGACTTCTATGGGTATAGGCGCCCAGAAACTCTCATGGTTCCAAGAATCAGATCTCCACTATGATGTGCAGAAATAAAGCTTGCTGACTTGCTGTGATATGGAGAGAATCTCTTTGGAAATAAGGTGCAGATGACTGCAGCCTCTATTGAGCAGCACAATGATAATCTTAAGAGTCTCTCCAGGACCACTGCTTACCTGAGCTCCTCATCATTCTGGAGGTATGGTGTAAGGAAGAGGAGGAGGAGACATTTTGCAGACATCCTCTTTTAATATTGCTGTCTTCTTTCTGTCTCTTCTGTTCTCCTTTCTTTCGCATGTGAAAATTGGAGTTCATTTCTTTTTTGTTTATTGATTTACCTTGTAAACTGCTTTGAAAAATTCCTTTGAAAGCTGATAAAAAAAGATATTTTATATATTAATCACAGTGAGGTCATAGGAAATCCTATTGCTTTCAAAGGCATAGGTATATTTCTATCTCTTATGTACCCAGATCAGACAGGAATCTTGCTGATGCACATGTCAGCAGAGAGCCCAAAATTTACAACCTACTCCACACCGAAACCTGGTGGTGGAGTTTTGACTTCTCTACAGAAGGGCATAGCCAGGATTCCCATGTCTCTGCCAGACATCCTTGCAGTAGTAGGAAAGATGAGATTCTCCAGGAACAAGCAGGAAGTCAGTCCTCACATATGGGTGACATCAGCGCCGACGGAGCCCGCGCGGAGCATTTACCCAGCTTTTAAAGAAAGCCTTTGGGACATGCTACCATGCATGGGTGGTCCCCTTCCTGTCCAAGGGTGCCATCTTGCTCAGTCTCCTTTTTTCCATGGAGACCAATGGACGTCCGCACTGTTTCCCCAGAAAAATATCTTCGAAAACTTCCTTAAAAGTGTTTTTTACCAGGTTGCATACTGGTTCCTCTTCCTGCCTTAAGCCGGCGCTGTTTCCAGCACTGTTCTCAGCGCCTTCCCTCCTTTTTGATCAAGGCTTGCCTTGACCGGCATTCGTGCCTTTTTTCGCCCAGGGGTCGTCAACCCCAGCCGGGTGTCCCCTCGGTTCAAAAATTGTGACCGCTGCAGTCAAACCATGCTATTACAAACACGCACAACTGCTGCCTTCGCTATCTGGGCCCAGACCACAATAATAACACCTGTGCCAGGCCATGACTCCGAAAACCATCAAGAAAAGGTCGGAGTTTCAGGAGAGGATGTTCCTGAGGTCCGACTTGGCACCAGCTTCCCCGATGCTGAGCTCCAAGCCCAGCATTTCCCGTGAGGCCCGGGTGTCCTTGGAGTCCTGCGGCTGCAGCTCCTCTGAGAAGACAACGGACCCCGAGAGAAAAAAGAAAAAATCCTTGAAACCTGTCAAGGTTTCACCAGTGAAACCCAGTAAAGTCCCGTGGAGGGACTTAGGTGACTCCAAGCAGGGCCCCACTAAGGTCTCTAAGAAGGAGTCCTTGGCTGGTAGAGACCGTGCGAGGCTCCTTTATGCTATGGTCCTCGTCAAGGATGCACTTGCGAGAGTGCCAGTGCCAGGCCCAAGGTCCTTGGTGCCCACGCCGAAAGCTGTGGAGCCTTCTGGCCTCAAAACCAAAATGGTGGCCCTGGAACAGAATATTTCTGCTATCCTGTCCCTGCAGCTGGCAATGATGGCTGGTATGTCCACATCATCTGCCCTGACAACCGGGGCATCGAGCCAGACTCCGAGCGCCACCGGTCTTGGGTGAGTCCTCGGCACCGGTCGAGGTCCTGGTTCCATTCCTCTGGTATCCGGTTCTCCCTGGCCAGTTTCTGGGATCCAAGGTCCTCTAGAGGGTCCTGGCTCCTCTTAGCCGGTCTCGAGACACGAGGCCACAGAGCCTTGGAATCGTCGACACCCTCCAACTCCGAGTGGGAGACTGACGTTGAGACATCCCCGGGAACCTGTTGGCACCGAGACATCCCCTTGGAGCTGTCTTCCCCCAGCGCCATTCTCCCCTGGAGGATGTGACCTTCCACGACTTCATTCGGGATCTGGCCCCAGCCCTGTTGGTTCTAACAGAGTCTGAGGAGGACCCACACACCGAAGAACTGGAAATTCTCTGGGAACAAGCAAGAAATCAGTCCTCACATATGGATGAAGTCGGCACGGAGCTCTTGCGGAAGCATCCCCCCAGCTTTCAAAGAAAGTTTTTGGGAGATGTTACCATGCATGCGTGGTCCCCTTCCTGCCCAAGGGTGCCATCTTGCTCAGTCTCCTTTTTTCCGCGGAGTCCTTCAGACGTTCGTCTGGCTTGTCCCCAGAAAAAGTTAACTTCTCTACATTTCATACTCACCTCCAGTATTGCACTGGTACTCTTCCCGCAATCTGACCTCGCTGCTTCGGCGTCAAGTTCGGGTCTTTTTTGCAGTTTTCTTTGTCTTAATTTTATGGTGTCTTCGCGCCTTTTTTCCCCAACTAGCGAGTCTTCGACCTCGCGGGGGTACTTCCCCCCCCCTTCCCATGGCTACCAGTGGTTTTAAGAAGTGTGATCGGTGCTCGAAAATCGTCTTTAACCGACACACACGACTGCTGTCTCTGCTGCCTCGAGCCAGACCACGACCCGGCAGCATGTGGCTCTGCAAAAGGATGTCCAGCAAGGCCCTCAAGAGCCGCCAGCAGCAGCATGATACGTTTTTCCCCGATTCCCCAGTGCCTCCGAGGGCCAGGGCCTCGTCTGAAGCCTCGACACCTCGGGCGGACCCTCAGAACCTGAGCCCCGCCTTGGGACTTCAGAAAGAGGGTCTCTCTCGAGGGAACCCAGAAAGAAGAAAACCATGAACGCGGTGTCCTTGGATGGATCCAACCGGCTGGGTGCTCCCGCAGCCAGGTCCCGCAATCCAAGACACTGGAGAAGGAGCAGCCTGCAAAGGTCCCCCAGAAGGTCTCGACCTAGGACCGGACCTCAGTCCCCAGATACCATTCTCATCGAGGACCAAGAAATGCAGTCAGAGACTAAGAAAATATGTCAGAAGGATAACAATTTATTTCCTATCATGTTGGGTATGACAGACTTGATTAAGAAGAATTTCCAAGCACACCTAGATAAATTTACCCATACATGTTACATCTTACAAACTCCATAAGGAGGCTTCCTTTGGCACATGCAAGTACTGTGCCGAGCATTAGCAGTATATTTGAGAGACTGTCATACTCCACATACCCTTGCTTGGGTTCTTCACTGTCATGGTATGTGCAAAACTAACCAATTTGGAGAAATTGCCCTCAGAGCTGTGGTTGTGCCGGTAGCCTATTTGAGATCAGCCTCTATGGAGATTTGCAAGGCCGTGACATGGATGTATGTCCATACATTCACATTTCACTACTATCTAGAAAGGGATTCCTGATGTGACAGTAGGTTTGGCCAATCCATGCTTCAGAATTTGGGGAATAGAACACATTCTTTCTCATGTGTCTAGATATGAGTTGTCACTCCTCTCCTGCAGCAAAATCACTGGCTCCCTGTCAGATTCCGTGCACAGTTTATATTTCTTTTAATTATATATCATACACTTCATTCTGGGATTCCTCTGTATCTTGCTGATTTATTAATTCCATATTCCACTCATTATCTTCTCTGGCGTACTCATACTTACCGATTACACCTACCATCATCTACTCAGGCCAAATTAACCACCACTCGTTCATCTGCATTTTATTTTCTGGCACTTGCATTATGGAATTCACTCCCCCCCTGAAATTCGGTTGGCATCTTCATTTCCCTCATTCAAGTCCCTTATGAAAACACATTTGTTTACTACTGCTTATGACTTACCTACTTAATTTGGTTGAGTTGTTTGTCTTGTATGTCTCTCTTTTGTTATTTTCTTTTGTGTGGTTTGAATGACTCTCCCCTTTCCTGATTTTATTGGAGTTCTTTTCTATTTTAGTATGTTTATTTTAGACATTGTTGTATACCGCTCTGCTGAGACCCCTTGAAGGGGTGGTCTATCAAATGATTAAACCATAACCATAATCATTCCCCTTAGGCCCTGTTCTTTTAAGTTCCAAGGTGCCTTTTAAAAAAATTCTGCAGAAGGCTAGTTGTCACCAAAAATATTAGTAGTTTTACTCTTATGCTAGTTACCACAGCTCATTATTGTTTTCCCCCTTTTTCTTTAAAGGCAGCCGGTAGCTAGAATTCCTGCTTATTCATGGAGAAAATGAATTTACTTACCTGTAGTGGATGTTCTCCATGGACAGCAGTATATGAATCCTCACAAAATCCACCCTGCTCACCTAGGAGCAGTATTCTCTAGTAATCAATGGTATTAGACTGTGGCAGTCTTGTGCGGAAGTGGCAGGCATGAGAGGCATTGCACTCCCAAATATTTCTAGAGGTTTTGGAGGCTGGGAAGCTGCTCTTGCGCTTGGGATTAGTCTGTGGCATCGCTTGTATGTGAGGACTTGTATTCTGTTGTCTATGGAGAACACCTAGTGTAGGTAAGCAAACTTGTTTCTGCTAAAAAATTGTTTCCCCTAAAATCATGTTTTTCCTGTTCTCATGCAACGATGATTCAGTCTCTTCCAATACTGCTTACAGTTTTTGAATAGATTTATTCCATCAATGAACCCAAGGCACGACCAGCTGAATAGCATCAGCATATAAATACATCCTTTCACACTCAGCCATCTTATAAATTCTTATAGAAGGAGAAGATTCATACTAAAGAGAACAAGGGAGAAAGGAGAACCTTGGAACGTTCAGTCATCATTCCCCATTCACCTGATTCTTTCACTCTGACCACCAATGTTTGTATTTTATCCATTAGAAAAGAACCAAGCTAATAATGTACCTTTCTTTCACATTCTCCAGTAATAATGGATTGTGGACTTTGTCAAATACTGCTGATAGATTGATGAAGTCCAGAGATCCAGATCTTTCTTGATTGAATAGTATATGAAAGTCATTCAACGGGGAAATTATTAGTCTCCATGTTAAACCTGGATTTAAAACCAGACTGTGGTTGATTCAAACTCTGCTAATTTTCCAAAATGAAAATCAACTATGATGTCATTGCATATTCCACTATTTTTTGTAATGATGGCAGATTAGATATAGGGCAATAGATGTCATATTCAAGAGGGTCCAGAATTTATCGATGCCTGTTTCATAGCTTTTGGATAGATCCCTGTTTATATATATTAGTGTCTTACCTTCATTGCTTTTTTTTGTTTTTTTGTTTTTATTTATAAAGAATTTCAAATATACATATCACTCAAATGACATGCAAGAAATACATGCAGTAAAGCGAAAAAACAGGAAAATAATCCCAATCAGGAAAATTTCAAAAGTTTGCTAGTTCACCAATATTTAAAGGGGGGGGGGGGGGCGCAAATTCAGGAAAAAAAACAGCAAAGGAAAAAATTATTTAAACACAAAGGCAGTGGAATTGAATCTCACTACAAGAAAATCCACTAGCTGACTAGGTTCAAACAATACATTAATTTTCCCCCCAAAAGATACTACACATTTACAAGCAAATTTCAGTGTAAAACCAACTGCAAGAGCCAAAGCTCTCAGTTGAGGGACCAAAAAGGCCCAACAATGGGTTTGCATACTTGTTGAAAAATCAGGAAAAAGCCTCACATTGGAGCTCAGAAAAGCATTATTAATATGATGGACTTGTTTTCTTATTTGTAATTGCATTTTGAATAAAATGTAGAATACGTTGTATAGATCGGTGAAACACTTACCTACTTCAGTGAATTTTGAATTATGTTTTTAGACAGCAGAATATAATAAAATATACAAGACTGTAAAGGCTTTTAGCAAGGCACCATTCCTGCATATTTGGTGGGTAATTTTGTAAAAGTCCATCTCTGCAGGTAAAGCACTGCTTTACTCACAGAAATGACTTTGAAAATTACCCTCTAAGAAGCCACATAAAGATATACAATATCAATGTGCATAAATCATTTATTTTCAGTGATTTACACGTGAATTTGAGTCTTTAGGCATACACTTTAGCCAGTCACAATTTTGTAAGAACATGTGCCTGGCCAATGGGTGGTACTTTCAGTTTATGTATACCCAGGGGTGGAGCACAAATCTTCAGTGTAAGTAATAAAATACTATAACTTACACCCTTTCTTTAAAGATCTAGGCACATGCAGTTACACCAGCTCTAGGGTTGTATAAGTTCTCGTATCTAGATTTAGCATGCAGTTTTGGACACTTGTGACCTTATCTTATAAAGAAAAATAGGCACCTGCTTTTAATTTAATAAAGGTATTTATAGTCTGCCTATAGTTTTAGTTCTAAACAGATGACAGCAAAATCACAATTATGGCATTGTACCAGTAAAATTGTTGCACTCAGTTTCTATCGAAGAACTTCTGAATAAAATTATTTTAAGAGACGGTTGGCATGGCTTATAACTGGATGCACTTTTAACCTCATAAGGCAGCTTTAGTTCTGAGCGGATAGCAGTAAAATCATATCACAGCATTATGCCAATACAATTGTTACTCAATTTATAATAGGCTTCAATAAGTGTGTTTTGGGTGCCTAAACCTAGGTGCCTGGTTATAAAATTACACTTATATTTTTTCCACTGGGAAGGTGATTTTCATAAGTATTTCTGTGGTGCTTCTATAGGCAGCCTTATAGAATTTAAAAATACTGTATTGCATAGAGATTTTTAAAGTATTTGGCACAGAATTCACCCATGAGTAGTTATGAGGCAGATTAATAAGTTGTAAAATTCTTAGTAGTAGCATGTAACAAGTAGCATTATCTATCAAGACGAATCCAATAAAAGACCAATTACAGTCAAATAATGTAAGTCACTTGCACTAAAATATGTTGTCTTTAATACAGCATACTGTTCCATAAAGGAATAGAGAGTGAGAATGCACATTTGAGAGAGAATTTTATAAAGTGTTTTTTTTGCATATATGTGACCACATGCATTCGTAAAAAGCCTCTTGATAAATACTGACTGGCTTAAATGTATGCTCCTTGTCAAGAAGGTGTGCATTTTGCTGGTAGGTGTAACAGGGGTGCAGTCTGGGCAGAGTATGGTTGGAGTCACAAAGCAGGCATGTAGATTAAAAAACACATAAATTTACTTGCGTACTTCAGTAATGTATTCATGGACATTTATGTCTTTTCTAGAGCAGGTGTGACGTCAATAGTTGCTTTCAAAGTGTGATTTCTGCCACTAGTATTTTATAAAGACAAATAGGTGCCTATATGTCTTCATAAAATAGATTTAAATTCCTTCTTACCTGTTTATCTTAGAGTGTGACTTTATAATAGGGCACCATAGGTAGGCTCCCACCTTGTAGGTGCTATTCTATCTATTATATAAAGACTAGTAGGTGCTTACTTGTCTCCATAAAATACTAGAGTAAGTTGCAGAAAACGTGCCTACAGTGTAGGTGTGATCACTTATATGTTCTCTCGAGAACGTGCAAAAGTTCATGTCAACTTTACACATGTACATGCATTGATTAAGATATTTTTTGATCAGCGTACATATGTGAGAGCTCTGCCTGCACTCGGTTTGGATCATGCATCTGACTATGCCTTACGTCAAAGTATGCACTGCCATATAAAAGCACCTACTTTTATGCTGGTCAGGATTTTATAAGTGACAATTTACATGCATATGTAGCCACATATGTGCGAAAATGAGGCACTCCCTTTATAATATTATATTTAATGGATTTGATTAACTGCTCTGAAAAAAAAATCTACGATTTCATTGTGTATACTTTTTAGAAGTATGTTTTATGTAGTGTATAATTTTAACGGAATAAATCACAAAAATAGTATTTTAATATGTTAAAATATTGTCAGAAATGTTACAACCAAAATGACAGGGCATAAAGGCCATTATCAAAACTTCTTTTGAGATATTTATTTAGAAAGGATTGATGAAGATTCATAGCAATCAATATCTTATTTACATTATTAAAATGTTACATAAACATTTTTGTTTTTACAAAGTTTGGAAGACTCTTTGACCTGTGTAATCCCATCCATAAAAAATATCAGCTGGCTGTAACTAAAGTCTTTGGCCACTACATGAATGCTATTGTTGTATCTACTGAAAGAGCAGCAAGGGACTGTATTCGCTTCTTAAAAGAAGAAAGAGCTGAACCAGAGACTTTCCTTGCATTGGACTATCTTGATGTAAGTAGCTATTAGCCAGTTGTCATAGATTTTTATGTTCATAAATCTGTATTAGTTTTCATTAAGGGTCATGTTAATGTGTACTAAGGGTCACCGCATCCCATGTTATTCCTATAGCTGTAGCGGCACTTAGCACATGCTAACTGATGCTAGTGTGTGTTTGATCATTTTAGAGGCATGTTTACTAAAGGTTGTTAAACTGATGCATTACTTAAAAGTTAATGGAATTTTTAAGGAAACACATAAGAATAGCTTTAATTTTAATGACAGTAGAAAGGTTTCCATGGATATAATGAAATTAAGGGAAATCTAGTCAGTTGGAATTCAGTACAAACAAATAATACATTCCAGTTAATCCTACTAGACCAGATCAGACAAGTGGGTTATGTATCCCTGCTAGCAGATGATGGAGACAATAAAACTAGAGAGTTCCAGTGACATCATGACTGGCATTAAGACCAATGCAGCAGGAGCATCCTTCAATATTTCTCTGTCTCCCGCAGATGGAGGTTATTGAATTGTTGCAGCTGGTATTTTCTTGGACCTTTACTCTTGGGACCTGAGGGCTGCTTTCCCGGTAGAGTAGTGTTTTACTCTTGGGACCCCAGTCTGAAGGCAGCATATCCCCACAGAGTAGTAGGATTTCATCTCTATGGTTTCTGGGCGGCAGTCTTACATGACGTCTGCCAAGTTGAGCCTGTGCTCACAGAGCATGACTGCAGGTATTTCTGGTGGAGCGCCCCGAGATATAAGGGTGGGGTTGTGCCGTCTCCTTGTCTGTATTCAGAAAACTTGAGCCCCCCATCTCTCCCTTCAAGGTCCAGAGCATTTGATAGGGGCACTGGTGGGGCAGTTGTGGGTGACTGGAGGCTGCGGTTTGGCCCCAGGGGCCTCCAGAATCTAATCTATAGCTCTGTGCGGCCTCCAGCAATTCCCCCTGTAGGCTGCTGCCACTGCTCAGAGGCTATGGTTCATCTATGGGGAGCTCAAAATAATGCCCGTGGCTCTGGGATCCACCAGAGTCCTTGGAGACCACGATTTGGCTCCAACAGCTTCCAAAGTGGAGTCCTTGGCTCCATGCGCTTACTGTGATTCTCCCAATGCCATTGTTTGGCTACAAGGAGTACAGAAATCAAGCTAGTGGCTCTGTGACTTCACCAGAAAGGCCCATACCAGTACCAGGAGGCTGCAGGGAGCCAGGAAATTATGCTGAGGCTCTGTGCAACTTATGCGAGCCTGGGGGTTCCTGAGGGAGAGGAGTAATTATTTGACTTTGGGGGCCTTGGCAAGTATTCCAGGTCACAGTTGGGGCTGCTTGGTCTGCACCTTATGTTTGCCCATGGCGTGTGCCCTGGAGCTGGGTTTCAGGTGTGAGGCAGATCTGGGTATCTGAAGGGTATGAGGGGGACCCCCCTGGCTACACAGGCATGCCGAAGCCTTTCGGGGAGTGTGTCCCCGGGCAGTCTCTGGCCAGCTGACTTGGTGGGAATGGCTGCCATTTTGATGTCCAGCTAGGAGCGTTTTGCTCCATTGCAAGACTCCTGCTGCTTTGGAGGCAGGATGGCAAGCCCTCCGGTTTTGCTGCCAGAAGAGCAAGCGCTGGGGGAAGCCCTTCAAAGACCCCTGTTCCTCAACAGGATTTAAGGAAGTATATGCAGCAAGCCTTCTCCAACTGGCAGCATTCTTCCCTGGGACAGCTGTCTGTGGTGGCTTCGCCTGAGGTTCCCGTTTCTGTTCCTGAGCCATCGCAGGAGTGTATTTGCCTCTTTCTGGGGAAGAAGGACGGAAATCTTGATGATCTGGTCACATGCCCTGGACCTCCTTCCTATAAGGCAGGTGAAGTGGAGATGGACGACAAATCCCCTTTCGGTGATATGAGGAGGATGACACCTTTGCCTCTTCTGCAGGGAAGTTATCTTCCCTGATTGCTCAGTTTTCCTCTGCTCTCCACATGGTGGATGCACCAATAGAGAAGAAGGTGGAAGTGTATTCCCCTCTCTCAGGCGATTAAGCACATGGTGCTGGCAGAGTGATACTCTCCAGATGGACTGCTGTGGAGGAATATGTTACAGTAAGGTTGATGCCCTCACACAGACCAAAATGGACAGGTGGCTCTGTTTTCCTAAGGAGGGTGTCTTGGTTACCGCAGTCAAGAAACATTCTACTATCCTGGCATAGGGGGATATGCCCTCTGGGATCAACAAGACCATAAAGTTGAGGAGCTCTTAATGTCTTTTCGGCTTCAGCACGTAGGGCGCTTTTCGTGCTAGGGCCCTTTTATGTTGGATCCAGCAGTGCCTGTATAAATTCGGGTCTGCTTAGATGGAGTTGGCAATAACCTTTCTGACTGATCCATGTATGACCTGATTCTTTTGTCGACGAGGCGTAGCCTGTGGCTATGGTGGCTCGATGGTGGCTTTGGCTGTGGTAGTGGACCAGAGATGTGGCCTCTAATCCCTCCTGATAAGGTGTTTGCTGTTTGGGGAGGACTTGGAAAAGCTCATCAAGAGCTTTGGCGAGAAGGCTACAGCAGCTGCCAGAGGATGGTCCCAAAGCTTCTGCTTGGCATTTGTCTCCTCAGTTCAGGCTGAGGGACTCAAGGCTTCTCCAGGACCAAGCAGGAAGTCAGTCCTCACATATGGGTGACGTCGGCACCGACGGAGCCCCCATGCGGAGCATTTCCCCAGCTTTCAAAGAAAGCCTTTGGGAATTGCAGCGGTCATGCGCGGTCCCCTTCCCGCCCAAGGGTGCCATCTTGCTCAGTCTTCTTTTTTCTCCGGAGCCCGACGGACGTAGTTCGTTTTTTGCCGAGGAAAAAGTTGATTTCCCTATTTTTTGTTCTTCTTCTTCGGTTTGACGCCGGATCCTTTTCCCGCCTGGGCCCGATACGCCGGTATCGAGCCCACACTCTATTTTTCGGTTTTTGTCCTTCGAGACTAGCGTTCGCGCCATTTTTCTCTTTTCACTGGCAGCCCTGTCTTTTGACCTCGCAGGGGCCCTTTTTCCCTCGATGGCTGCCAGCAGGTTTAAAAAGTGTGATCGCTGTAAGAAACTTATGTCTCTTACCGACACACATGACTGCCGCCTCCGCTGCCTCGGACCTGATCATGACCCAATGATCTGTGGTCCGTGTGGCAAAATGTCCTCGAAGGCGTTGAGGAGTCGGCAGCTCCAAAAGGATAGAATCTTCTCTGACTCCGCGTCCGGACGGGCCCGGACCTCTTTAGAGGCCTCGACGTCTCGGGACTCCGGCCTCGAGCAGCATCGAGGTTCCTCTGAGCGGGGGGTCTCCTTCGCAGGAGCAGCGCAGGAAGAAGAAACCCGCGAGGGCGGTGTCGGTGGACGCTTCTGGTTCCTCGAGGGCCAGAACGCATAGCCCTGATAGCCGTCCCGGGTCTTCGGAGTCGGAGAGGCCTGCCAAACAACCTCGTCTCAAGATGGAGTCTCCTGGGCACGTGAGTACTGTAGTCCTCGTGGACTCTCCTCCAGGGGAGCCGCCGTCGGGGACTGCTGGGTCTCCTGAGCTCGGACTCAGGTTGACGGCCTTGGAGAACAGCGTCGCTGCCTTCATGGAACAGCAGCGGGCATTGATCGCCGGTCTCACCGGTGCATCTGCCCCGACCACCGGGACATCGACGTCCAAGTCGACCCCGGAGGCCGAGCCGATCCTCAAGTCCATGCGGGCTCGAGTCGATCCTCGGCCACGGTCTCCCTTGGCCTCCCGTTCGGGACCAAGGTCGTCGACGCCGGTGTGTCCTATCGGACTCGCCGGAATCCGAATCTCGGAGACGATCCCCACCGGAGGATACCCGGTTCTCGGACTTCGTGCGGGATATGGCCAAGGCCTTGGCATTCCCCGCAGATCCCGAGGAGGAGCCTCGAGCCGAGGAGCTCAAGGCCCTGCAGTATGACACTCCCCCGAAGGAGGCCTTTACTGTACCGGTTCCTCCGATGCTGGAGCGGCTGCTGTTCCGCATGTGGGAGACCCCGGCCTCGACGCCGGTGTTAAGCAAGCGGGTCGATTCCATCTATCGAGTCCGCAAGAGCCCCGGGTTCCAAAAGGCACAATTACCGCACCACTCCATGGTTGTGGAATCGGCCATGCATTGACTGAAAAGTCAGAAGATGCACTCCTTGGTGCCTCCCGGCCGGGAGGCCCAAAACCTGGATGCCCTCGGTAAGAAGTGCTTCCAGGGCTCTATGCTTGCTTGCCGTGTCCAGACATACCAGCTCTACATGGGCATGTACCTCCGAGACCTGGCAAAGGAGATTGCCGGGTTCTCTGCTGGTCTCTCCGAGGAACCTTTGCAGAGGTTCCAGGCCTTGTCCACTGGTATTCGAGAGTGCTCGAAGTTTATCTCTCGAGCAGCCTACGATGGCTTTGAGGCTTTGGCCCGAGTAGCCGGGGCCGGCATTGGTGCCCGCCGACAGGCTTGGCTACAGTCATCCGACCTCGAGCCATGGGTACAGGACAAGTTGGTCGATGTCCCCTGCCGAGGTGAAAACCTCTTTGGCAAGCCCATGGCTGAAAAGGCTGCAGAACTCGAGACCGAGACTCTCTGATCCGGACTAGGCTGTCCAGAAAAACCTCTGCCCCTTCTCAGAAAAAGAAGGGCTCGGGAAAAAAGACCTTTTACCCGAGGAAGTCATCTGCCTATAAACAATACCCTCATTATCAGGCCTCTGCAGCTCCCCAACAGGGTCAGCAAGCCAAGGGGCAGGGTCATGGGCCCCGTAGGCAGAAGGCCACCAACACCGGCCCCTGCTCAGCAGGGTGGGGGTTTTTGACTCAGAAGGCATAGCCTCTTCTCCTCAGCTGGCTCACATCAGCACAGGAGGCCGGCTGGTCCACTTTGCCCACAGGTGGTCAGCCGTCACATCAGATACCTGGGTGCTCCATATAGTCCAAAAGGGCTACCTTCTTCATTTTCACCAGGTACCTCCCTCCTATTTTCCAGGGGAGCCTCCCTCTGCACAGGGACCTACTCCTTCAGGAGTTAGCAAGTCTGCTAAAGTAACAGGCTGTGGAACCGGTGCCCCACCACCTGAGAGGTCACGGCTTTTATTCCAGGTACTTTCTGGTACCAAAAAGAACAGGAGGCCTCAGACCCATCCTAGACTTGTGCAACCTCAACAAGTTCCTGGAGAGGGAAAAGTTCAAGATGCTTACCCTTGGAATCCTGCTGCCCTACCTCCAGCAGGGAGATTGGCTATGCTCCTTAGATCTAAAGGATGCTTATACTCACATCCTTATTCATCCAGACCACAGACAATATCTCAGATTTGTTGTGGGAGGAAACCACTATCAGTACAGAGTGCTGCACTTTGGCCTAACCTCCGCCCCCAGGGTGTTCACAAAGTGCCTGGCGGTGGTGGCAGCCTACCTAAGGCTTCAAGGTCTTTTTGTGTTCCCATACCTGGACGACTGGCTCATAAGGGGCCAGTCTTCCCAGGAGGCCAGTCAAGCCACCCTTTGCACTATGGCTCTGCTTCAGCACTTGGGGTTTGTCATAAACTTCGCAAAGTCCACTTTGCTCCCATCCCAAAATTTGGAATTCATAGGAGCAAGGCTGGACACTCTTCAGGCGAAGGCTTTTCTGCCAGTGGACAGAGTCCACAGGTTGATGGATCTAGCCGGGCAGTTTCACAGCGATTCCCTGGTCTCCGCCCGGCAATTCCTGAGACTTCTCGGCCATATGGCTTCCACGGTTCATGTAACCCCCAATGCCCGCCTGCACATGTGGCCTGTTCAGTGGAGCCTTCGCACTCAGTGGTATGAAGCCACAGGGAGCCTTGCAGACTCAGTAAGGGTATCCACCCTGCTCGTCTCCTCTCTGCAATGGTGGCTTCATCTTCTGAATCTGGTACTCGGAGTGGTTTTTCAATCCCCTCCGCATTCTCAAGTGCTGACGACAGATGCTTCTCTTCTCGGTTGGGGAGCACATTGCCAAGGGGCATGTACTCAGGGTCTCTGGACCCCTTGGGAGGCTGCTCAGCAGATAAACTTCCTGGAGCTACAAGCGATACACCTAGCTCTGAGAGCCTTCTCCCACCTCACATCTCACCAGTCTGTACTGGTCCAAATGGATAATCAAGTTGCCATGTTCTACGTGAACAAACAAGGAGGCACAGGCTCCTTCCTTCTCTGTCAGGAGGCACAACGGCTGTGCTCTTGGGCTGTCAATCACGGCATCCTCCTCAAGGCGGTCTACCTCCCAGATCAAGCAAATTACCTGGCGGACAGACTGAGCAGGATCCTGTAACCACACGAGCGTAGAATGAATCTGTTGGTGGTTCAGCAGATCTTTCTCAGGTGGGGCCTACCCACCATGGATCTTTTCGCCAGTCCTCTGAACCGGCAACTCCCGAGATTCTGTTCCAGTCAACCGCACCCTCTCAGAGTAGCAGCGGATGCGTTTCTGATTCCGTGGTCCCAAGGCCTACTGTATGCGTTTCCTCCCACGCCACTAGTGTCCCGAACACTGTTCAAGGTCCTCAATGATTCTGATAGCCCCCAGGTGGCCGAGGCAACCGTGGTTCCCTCTTCTGCTGCAACTGGCGGTGGACACTCCTCTTCCTCTGGGGATTCAACACGATCTCCTGTCTCAGGAACAGGGATCTCTCTTGCACCCCAACCTCCAGTCCCTTCATCTGATGGCCTGGCTGCTGAAAGGGTAGTCCTGGCTCCCCTACTACTGCCTAGAGAGGTGGAAGACGTAGTCTTAGCCTCTAGACGGCAATCCACCAGGAAAACCTACGCTCTTAAATGGCGTAGATTCTCCGCATGGTGTGCTCAGCACTGCGAGAATCCCTTCTCGTGCTTGGTAGCGGTAGTATTGCAATATTTGCTTTACCTCTCCAATCTAGGCCTTAAGTCCAACTCTGTCAGGGTTCACCTCAGTGCTCTCTCAGCGCACCACTCGCCGGTGGATGGGAGGCCTCTTTCCAATCACCCTTTGGTGGCTCGTTTTCTCAGAGGCCTCCTCCTGCTTAAGCCTCCTTTACGTCCACCAGCCCCTGAGTGGGATCTGAATGTGGTCTTACAGCGGATTACTTGTCCGCCATTTGAACCTATGGCTACCTGCCCTCTCCGTTTTCTCTCCTGGAAAACCTTGTTTCTGGTAGCTCTCACCTCTGCTAGGCGAGTAAGTGAACTGCAGGCACTAGTGTCTGATCCCCCTTACACTAGGTTCTACAGGAATAGGGTAGTCTTACGGACTCACCCGAAGTTTCGCCCTAAGGTTGTCTCCCCTTTTCACCTCAATCAGGAGGTGGTTCTTCCGACCTTCTTTCCCAGGCCGCATGCCAACCGGGCTGAGATGGTCCTGCATACCCTGGACTGTAGGAGGGCGTTATCCTTCTACCTTGACCGAACGCGGGAGCATCGGAGGGCTGTTCAGCTCTTCGTTTCTTTTGACCCCAATAAATTGGGGTTAACTTCTGAAGAGCTTACTCTAACTCTCTCCTCACCAGTAACCTCACTGGGCTCTTGAAGCTACAAAGAACTACATTCACAAACAATGGGAAGGTTATCAAATAGTCAATAAAATACACACACAGTTCTATAGAAAAATACACCAAAGCTTTGTGGAGAGAAACTGAGAGAAGCACGTTCTCCCTGTTTACTCTAACTTCTTAGCCATGGTTCACTTTATTTATAAGGCTTTTTTAGATTATACAGCATAATTTCACTTTATCATTATACGTCATGTATGTATCATATTGTAGGTCAACTTATTCAGTGTGGGTCAATGTGGAGCCATAAATGGAGTCCAAGACATAATTATTTACTGTTACATGGCCATTATAAGGAGACATACAGGAATCCAAGATATAGAATGATCTAATTGACATAATTGTTTACTGCTGATAACTTGATATCTTCTAACCTTGAGCACTTCTTGATATCTACTAATTACTAACCCTGAAAGTATTTTAGCTAATAACCCTGCTATCTGGTATCCCTGAGATAGAGAGGCTGGGGTACAACGTGCCCTTTCTTTATTTCAGGACATGTAAACCTTCACCTAGTAAGCTAATATATGAAGTTTTATTTCTAAGCAAGGTTCTGAACAGAATTAACTCTTTCTCAGTTTTAGTTAGTCTAATAGTGTATGGTACCCTGTTCTAATATACATGCTTTCAGTCCCTCCTCTGATTCTGTAAAGAATCATTTCTAAGTAAGGAAACTCATATATTGCCATTGAAGTGGAAATACAACTGAATTCTGGGCCAATCCATAACATTATTGCAGGGGTCAGTGATCCTACTGATTTCTGATTTAGAAAGCTGTGAAAGGTAAAGAGGTAAAAAGAAACCAGTGCTGACATAGAGAAACAATTGTCAGTACATAGAGGAGTAATACTTCTAAAATGAAACATCCCAAAATACCAAGCAAAGATGCTAACACACCTTGCAAAGGCCTGAATACTGAATTCCAGAATGAAGGAACAGGTATCAGTGAAAGCTGAAAAGGAATTTACATAACTCTCACTTGAAATTAAAGTACAGTTACTAACTTTATCTAATTGGCCTTTCACTCTTTTTCCATTATTATCAAGCATACTACAACAAAAATCAACTAGTACTCTGCATACAGCATTTTCTTTGCTAGGAGAAAATCTAAAAACCATTCAGTTCCTGACTGCATAAGCTGACACTATGTTTACTGGACCTTGCAATACACACTAATTGCCTAAAAAGAAACAACAGAGCAGTCACTATGACTTCATCCTGAGGGGAAACACCCCTTTTTCTTCCTAAAGATCTGTTTGAAATTGACAACAAATTAATAGTTCAATTCACTATAGGGCAGTGATGGCTAACCTTTTTGAGCCCGAGTGCCCAAACTGCTGCACAAAACCAAAGAATTTCCTCAAAGTGCCAGCACGTCAATTAAAGCTCCATTTGCATAAGGTGCTTCATTTGCATAAATATTTGCATAATGTTACCATACACTAACTTTTAGTAAACATGCCTCTTAATGAGTATATGGATAAAGAAAGACTAAAAGGTTTCTACATTACTATAATCCAGTACCAACCGCCAGGCACATTAGGAACTACTACAAACGCTGCCCATTTAGAACCCATAGCAAACCCGCCGTATCCTAACAGCACTACCAGGACTCACAAAGCACCATACTCTACCTATCAAAAGGCAACACTGCAAATATTAAACCAATACATCTCAGAGAACAACAATACATGACCTACTGGGGAAAGAACAAGTGGCAATGTCAAATAGGAATTATATAAACAGAATACCTCAGCTCAGTTACACATGCAGAACAGACCATTACCAAACAAGGAATCACAATTTAGAAACAGGAAGACAATAATTAAACTGGGAACCCCAAAAGCCAAACTTGGAATATACAACAACACTGTAGAAATAAAACTATATATTAATTTCCTCTTGTACTAAACAAAGCGCAAAAATTAATGATGCACATTTCCCAGAGCTGACATATTCCAATTAATAAATTCAAAATAAAGAGATATTTTTCTACCTTTTGTGCATTTTTTTTCAGTTGCAATTGTTCCAGCCACTTTCTTCTGGTTTCTTCGTGTCTTCTGCTAACTCTCCATCTGCTGTCCATTTGTCCTTTCTTCTGTCTTCTTGGTTTTTTTTTCCATTCTCTCTACATCTGCTTTAACATACTAATCTTTCTCCTTTTGCTCTTTCCTCATTCCTATTTCATCTACTCAAAATTTACCCCTCCATCCTCAATCCCCACTTACTCTCCCAATACCCGGCCAATTGTAGATTTTTTATCCCTCCCACACAAAATATTTTTCCCCTCTCCATTTTACTCTCCCAGCCCCATCCCATTCTAATCCTCCCCCAACACCAGCTCCCTTCTAGTTCCAGCCTCACCCAGCATCCATTCCCTTCTAGTCCCTGCATCAGCCCATTTCCAGTCCTAGCAGCCCCCCAACCCATTTCCAGTCCTAGCAACCCCCCAACCCAATACCAGTCCTATCCCCCCCTCATCAACCCACTTCCAGTCCTAACCCCCATCACCCCATTTTCAGTTTAAGCCCCCCCCTATAACCCATTACCAGTCCCTAACCCCCCATCAGCCCACTTCCAGTCCTAACCCCCCATCAGCCCACTTCCAGTCAGCCCCCCATAGCCCATTGCCAGTCCTAACCCCCCCCCCATCAGCCCACAGTCCATTACCAGTCCTAACCCCATCAGCCCACCTCAAGTCCTAACCCCTCCCCATCAGCCCATTTCTTGTCCCAGCCCCCCATAGCCCATTATCAGTCCTAAACCCCCCCCATAGCCCATTACCAGTCCTAACCCCATCAGACCACCTCCAGTGTTAACCCCCCATCAGCCCATTTCCAGTCCTAACCCCACCCAACAGCCCACCTCAAGTCCTAACCCCTCCCCATCAGCAGTCCTTACCACCCCTAGCAGATTAGCTGTCGTAACCCCCCCTCTCTAGCCCATTAGCAGTCGTAACAGCCCCCCATAGCCCATTACCAGTCCTAACCCCCCATCACCCTATTTCCAGACAGCCCCCATCAGCCCACAGCCCATTAGCAGTCCTACCCCCCCAGCCCATTAGCAGTCCTAACCCCCCCTAGCCCATTAGCAGTCCTAACCCCCCCCCTCCCCCATTATCATTCAAAACCCCCCCCCCCAGCCCATTAGCAGTCCTAACCCCCCCCCTAGCCCATTAGCAGTCCTAACCCACCCCCCATGGCAAATGTAAAAAAAAAAAAAAGCAGCTGGCTCTGGCTTCTGCCGCGGCAGCGGCAGAATGCAATGTCCCGTGGGGCCCCCTCCGCCCGCTAAGCCCCTCTGCAAGGGCTTTCAGATTCGCGAGGGTGAGCGTATCCCTCGCTTCTCTGTTATTCCCGCAGGGGCTAATGGGAAATTTCCCATCAGTCCCTCGCGTCTAAAGGGCTGATGGGAAATTTCCCATTAGCCCCTGCTGGCTTAACAGAGACGCGAGGGAGACGCTGTCTCCCTCGCGAATCTGAAAGCCCTTGCAGAGGGGCTTAGCGGGCGGAGGGGGCCCGCGGGACACTGCATGCTGCCGCGTCCGCGGCAGCAGCCAGAGCCCGCTTTTTCTTTTTCTGCGGACCTTCACGCGTGCCAGCTGCAAGGCCTTCGCGTGCCACAGCTGGCACGCGTGCCATAGGTTCGCCATCGCTGCTATAGGGTATCCATCAGGGCTATATAGCAAGCACCTAACCAACCTCTGGGAAACTCTGCACTACAAAAAATACTAACCGAAACATCAATTCTCAAATTGGAGATTACAAAAACCAGCTTAACAAAAATAAATTACCAGAAGACTATGTTTCACAGTATACCAAACAGTAAACCATGTTTGAAGAGGTTAAGAAAGAGAATCAGAAGTGCAGAGAGAAATGTTCACAGGTTTGGGAAAACGTGCAAGAACCTCAAAGTATTTGTGATCATTCTGCACATAAAAAAACCCCGAAATGCACAATCCAAAATTAACAATAAACAATAAACTTAACCACAATCTCCTCCTGACCCTTGCACTACTGCTATTTTATGTAAATAGTTTTTTTTCATGCTATCGAACTAATTGAATATTTATTCTATGTATATAGTTCTCCCATGTTATCCAAGTTTATACTCCTGTTATATGTAATACCGAACAGCCTGTTGTTCTGGTCTTTGTGTTCATCTGTAAACCGCGCTGATTATAAATAGTGCGGTATATAAAAAACTGAAATAAAATAAATAAAAAATAAAATAACAATGCAAAAACAACGTGGACAACTTGAAGAAACATCTGTAGCCCTATTGCAAATAAAAAAAAAACATGGCTGTCGTGGGGCGAGCCTACAAGAATTACAGCAGGTGAACAAAAGATTGAAGGAGCTGAACATTCAAAAGGTGCTCTACTTTTGCCAAACCACAAAAAACTAAATTACCAAGCAGACAATATTGAAGAGAGGCAGATACCAGCAATGGCTGGCTTGCAAAACAAATACAATGAGCCGCAGCAAAAATGCTGAACCGCTAAGATGTGAGATTCAGAAACTCACTGAGGACAGGATGTATTCTACATACAATTACCCAATTACTCAAAACTCTCTGAGGCATGACCATTAAATTATTTCACTTTAACTCTGGTTAAGTATGCCTAGGTCTGAACTAGAGGCATCCAAAAAGGGTAGCTAGAACTACACATTTAGTTCCCATTAACTGACATTACTTTGTAACTTACTGAAATATAGGAACTTGTACATAGGATCTTCATACCTATATCTTTAATTATTCTAGGTTCTGTGTTTGTATTTGTGTTTGTATATGACTATATGTCACAAAACCCCTCAAGGATCTTAGGCCTAACTCTTGGTAAACTTCCATGCTGAGGAGCTGTCACTGTTGGAAGACAAGCAACAAACTTTGATAACTTAAAATGTTTTTTCCATCAAGTGTAAATGTGCCTCAAAAATATTTGGATATTCCTTCTAACATCATCATGATTCTGAATACAATACTGCTTCATTAATAAATTGCCACAGCACATCTAGGACCAGATTAGGAAATATGCATAGCCAATATGCATAGCAATAAAAATATTCTCAAAATATTCTAAGACAAACTAATATATACCTATTCTTCTTAATACTCTTCTTAAGATGATGAGGAGATATACTATTGCTATACTGGCCCTCTAATTCTCAATTACTTTATTAAGTAGAGGTTCAGTACCTAAAGGTCATCACATACATATCAGGAAAATGCCAATCTAAACTATCCTCATCCCTCTAGGTCGTACTATAAATACATAAAAAACATTTTAAATGCTATATAAAAGTATTTTACATGAATAGTCCATTTAGAATTTACTTAATACAATAATCTCTCTGTAATGTCACTTTTCTTTCAGAAAATACTTTGAATCATAAAAGTCCTTTTCTTTAATAACATTATTTGTCCAATAAGACTCTGCGTTGCAACTCTTGATTCACCGACACAGGAAGCCACTTTCTGGACTTGTGAGGGGGCCACCGTATAAGCTGCATTCGTTGAGAATGTCTTCTCACTATCTCCAGGAACAAGCAGGAATAAGTCCTCACATATGGGTACGTCGGAACCGACGGAGCCGGCGCGGGAAAGCTCCCCAGCTTTTCAGATGAAAAGCTTTTGGGGCTTCCCACAGCGCATGCGCGCTGCCTTCCCGCCTTCCTTACCAGCTCTCTTCAGTTTCTCTTTTTCCGCGGAGCCAGCAGGTCGTGTTCCTGTCACCTCTGAAGAAATTGTTATTTTAATTTGTTTCTTTTGACCGCATACCTGCCTTCCCCATACCAAAACCGGTACTGCCGGTCTCTCTTTCTTTATTTCTTTTAAAAAAAAAAAAAAATCTTTTTTTTTTATTTCAGCACAACGTGGTAACTTTGCTAGGCCTTCAGGCCTACACTAATTCTCCTCATGGAGAAGCCAGCTCCTGGTTTTAAAAAGTGTACCAAGTGCAGTGCTGTTATTTCTCTCTCAGACACCCATGAATGGTGTCTTAAATGTTTGGGACCTGACCACTCCATACCGGACTGCCCATTCTGCTCCCAGATGTCTAAACGTGGTATGCAGAACCGGGCCAACAAGTTCCATGTGCTGTTTGCTTCAGATAATCCAGCATCACAGTCATCGAGGTCTTCCTCTCCGGATGGATCTCAGGTAACCAAACTTTCTGTGGGCAAATCCTCTAAAAGCAAATCTCTTTCAAAAGATCGAGAGGCTCTCAATCTTGAGTTCGAGGATTCTGCCCACACCAAAAAACCCCGGCGGGAGACTCCGGCCTCCAAAGCATCACCTATGAGGTTACAGGTTGACCTCGATGGCACGGCCTCGACTGATCACCTGTTAGACTGCTCTGGGGTACCGGTCGATACCGGTACCGACATCCAGGCAGCAGTGGCGTCCATGGGCAATACTGTCCAGACCATGCAGCAGGCCGTTCTGGCTTTCATTAAGGCTGCGACGCCCTCGGTACCGATTCCATCGGTACCGACCCCGGTTCCGGTATCCACACCGGAACCGAGACCATCGACTTCCAAGCGTCGATTGGTTCCGCTTGCTGGATTCAGGCTTTTGCCCGATACCAATCCCATGCCCGATACGCCCGACCTCGATATCGATCGGTACGCGTATCGTGCATTGCAAGCACAGAGAGAATACTCAGATTCTTCTGATGAGTTCAATTCCTCTGATGACTCTGCTGAGTTTGATCTTCCTGAGGAGCCCTCTTCTCTAAAGAGGGCGATGTCTCCTCCAGAGGATTTATCCTTTCAGGATTTCATTGTTGATGTAGCTAAAGGACTTCTATTGCTACATCTTCTGAAAAGAAACCCAGATCAAAAAAATTGGATATTTTAGGATACTCTAAAGCTCCTAAAGAGGCAGTTACTCTGCCTATCCATGAAATCCTTCAAGAACACTTGATGGATTTGTGGGAGACTCCTCTAACTCTGTCTCCTCATTCTCGTAGGTTGGACACCATGTACCGGGTCCCTCCTTCTCCTGGGTTTCAAAAAAGCTCAGCTGCCTCACCACTCCATTGTGGTGAAGTCTGCTATGAAGAAGATAAAGAGTCCCAAAAGGCACTCTTCTACCCCTCCAGGGCGAGAATGTAAGACCCATGACTCTTTTGGTAGAAAGATCTTCCAGGCTAGTATGCTTATAGCCAGGATCAATTCTTACAGCCTTTATATGGGCATGTTTCTCAGAGAACTTGCCCTAAAGGTACGGCATTTTGCCCCCTTTATCCCTGAGGATAAAAAGGAGGACTTCACTTCTGTGGTGACACAACTTTCAGAGGTCTCCAAGTTTTCCAACAGGGCAGCCTTTGATTCCTTTGAGGTTGCTGGCAGGGCTTCGGGAATTGCTATTGCAGCCCGACGTCTTGCTTGGCTCCAGGCTTCTGACCTAGAACCCTGGGTTGTGGATGGCCTAAGGAATCTGCCCTGTACAGGTGAGAACGTATTTGGTGAAGACTGGCAAATTAAAGCTGCTCAAATGCATGCAGAAAATGCCACTCTAGATAGACTTTCTAAGTCTACTTCTACTCCTGCCAAAAAGAAGTCTTTTAAAAGGCCTTACGATAAGAAGGCCAGATTTTCCACAAATACTGGCCAACAATCTTCTCAGCCTCGCTTTGCTGCTAAACGTCAGCAATTTAAGCAAGTAAAGTCAAAGTCTGCAGTGTCTGCTACACCCCAGCAGGCTCAACCCCCTCAGGGGTTTTGACTTGCCCCTAGAGAACTTACCATTTCTGGCTCTGGAACAACCAGAGCCTCTCACCATACCTGGAAGGTTAGTTCACTTTGCTCCCAGATGGGAGCAAATAACATCAGAGCAATGGACCCTCTCTATCATCAGAGAGGGCTACAAACTTCATTTCTCCAGCCTTCCTCCCCATACCATGGTGAGGCAATTCAGTTCTCCCCCATCTCTTCTGACCCTGTTGGGTCAGGAAGTCTCCTCTCTCCTTGCCCAAGGGGCAATAGAGGAGGTTCCTCTTCCTCAACAGGGGTTAGGGTTCTACTCCCCTTATTTTCTCATAACAAAGAAGACAGGGGGCTTCAGACCTATCCTAGATCTGAGAGAATTGAACAAGTTTCTATTCAAGGAGAAATTCAAAATGCTCTCTCTGGGCATTCTCCTTCCATACCTTCAGAGTCAGGATTGGCTTTGTTCTCTAGATCTCAAGGATGCGTACACTCATATACTCATCCATCCATCCCACAGAAAATATCTTCGATTTCTGTTCCAGGGAAAACATTTCCAATATAGAGTACTTCCCTTCGGTCTCGCCTCTGCTCCAAGAGTATTCACAAAATGCATGGCAGTCGTAGCCGCATTTCTAAGAGGCATGGGAATCTTCATCTTCCCATATCTGGACGACTGGCTCATCCGAGCTCCATCTCAGTCAGAAGCCCAGATTTCCTTGGACCGCACAAGGCGTATTCTTCAATATCTGGGACTTGTGGTAAACATTCCCAAGTCCCAACTCATCCCTACTCAGTCCCTGGAATTCATAGGGGCCCACTTGGACTCCACCACTGCAAGGGCCTACCTCCCTCTGGTCCGAGGCCAACGGCTAATCAGCTTGGCCTCCCAGGCTCAGTCCAGAAGTCACTTGTCAGCCAGAGAAATGCTGCAACTTCTGGGCCACATGGCCTCCACAGTCCATGTGGTGCCCTACGCTCGTCTTCATATGAGGGCAGCTCAATGGCCTTTGGCCACCCAGTGGTCTCAAGCATCGGGACTGCTCTCAGACCGAGTACTCACCTCAAAACGTCTGTTTTGGTCTCTCCAGTGGTGGACATCCTCCAAAAATCTGTTGTTGGGGACCCCCTTCCAACCTTCGTTGCCCCAAGCAACCCTCACAACAGATGCCTCCCAAACAGGGTGGGGAGCTCATCTCCAACACCTCTCCACTCAGGGCACCTGGTCTCCCCAGGAGACCACCCTTCACATCAACCTTTTGGAACTGCGAGCAATCTTCCTTGCCCTCACAGTCTTCCACACCCTCCTTGTCAACCTGACTGTCCTAGTCCAGACAGACAATCAGGTAGCCATGTTTTATGTCAACAAACAAGGAGGGACGGGCTCTCTGTCGCTTTGCAACGAAGCTCTCAGATTATGGGCCTTCGCCAGAGAGCATCAAATTCATCTTCTGGCAGTGTATCTTCCAGGAGTTCAAAACTCTCGGGCAGACAGACTCGGTCGAGTTCTGTTTCCACACGAGTGGTCCCTGCATATGGACCAAATACACAGAATCTTCCAGGAATGGGGGACCCCGGACATAGACCTCTTTGCAAGTCCGTGGAATGCCAAACTTCCCCGGTTCTGTTCCAGGATTCCGTGTCAGGGAGCTCAGGCCAACGATGCCTTTCTCCTGCATTGGGGTCAGGAATTCCTGTATGCTTTTCCACCCATTCCTTTGATTCCCAAGACTCTGTTCAAACTACAGAGGGATCACGGATCCATGATCCTCATAGCTCCACGCTGGCCACGCCAAGTGTGGTTCCCTCTACTTCTACAGCTCTCCCAGGACTCCTCCCTGGACCTGGGAGCTGCGCCAGACCTTCTGTCTCAGGAGAATGGGACTTTGTGGCATCCAAACCCCAAGTCCCTACATCTCCAGGCTTGGTTACTGAAGGCTTAAGCCTGCATGATTATAGTCTTTCTCAACCAGTGATATACTTTATGCTTCTAGGAAACCCTCTACCAGGCGTTCCTATGCTTTTAAATGGAAACGTTTTTTCCATTTGGTGTGCTCAACAGGGTCTTGACCCTCTAGCACTTCCTTTGCATTCTCTATTAGACTATCTCCTGCATCTTTCCAATGCAGGCCTCAAGACGAATTCAGTACGAGTCCATTTAAGTGCTATTGCAGCATCTTTGAAACCTATAAATGGACAACCTGTCTCCTCTCATCCTCTTATTGCCAGATTCATGAGAGGCCTGACCCTAACTAACCCTCCCATCCGCCCACCTCTGGTGGCATGGGACTTAAACCTAGTTCTGGGTCAGCTTATGCAGCCACCTTTTGAACCTTTGGTTTCTACCTCCCTGAAATTTCTTTCCTGGAAGGTTCTTTTCCTTATTGCAGTCACTTCGGCTCGCCGCATCAGTGAACTGCAGGCTTTGGTGGCTAATCCACCTTATACCAGATTTCATCATGATAAGGTGGTCCTTAGGACGAATCCCCACTTTATGCCCAAAGTGGTCTCGCCTTTTCATCTTAATCAAGAGGTATATCTACCTGTTTTTTTCCCGGCTCCTCATGCATCCAATGCAGAGAGGAACCTTCATACTCTTGACTGTAAAAGAGCTCTCGCCTTTTACCTCAACAGGACTCAGCCACATCGAAAGTCTTCCCAACTTTTTGTGGTTTTTGATCCTTCTCATTTGCGACTTCCAGTCTCCAAACGTACACTTTCCAATTGGATTGCTCAGTGTATTTCTTTTGCTTACCAGAGTAAGAATATTTCTCTGGAAGGCCATGTCACAGCTCACAATGTGAGAGCCATGGCTACTTCTATGGCTCATCTTCACTCTGTATCCATCGATCAGATCTGTCGAGCAGCCACTTGGGCCTCGGTTCATACCTTCACAGCCCATTATTGTTTGGACAAGGCCTCCCGCCGGGATGCCTTGTTTGGTCAGGCTGTCCTCAAACACCTGTTCCATACTTAAGCAACTCCTGCCCACCTTCCCTGAATGGATGCCTGAGATCCATACGAAGATGGTTTACCCTTGGAGGGGGATCTCCCAGGCATCTTAGCTAGGGAGTCCCCATATGTGAGGACTTATTCCTGCTTGTTCCTGGAGATAGCACAGTTACTTACCTGTAACAGGTGATCTCTGGGAACAGCAGGAATTAGTCCTCACAACCCACCCACCTCCCCTAGGAGTTGTATCTTCTATCTATCTACCTTCCTTTCCTCTCTCTATTGTCTCAGCTATAAACTCAAACTGAAGAGAGCTGGTAAGGAAGGTGGGAAGGCAGCGCGCATGCGCTGTGGGAAGCCCCAAAAGCTTTTCATCTGAAAAGCTGGGGAGCTTTCCCGCGCCGGCTCCGTCGGTTCCGACGTACCCATATGTGAGGACTAATTCCTGCTGTTCCCAGAGATCACCTGTTACAGGTAAGTAACTGTGCTTTACACGCTGAATATCCCACCAGGAACACACGACATGGACCAGGAACTCCGGAGCTGGGAGTGTCTTCGGATGCAACTTTAAGCAGGACCCAATCTGGTGACTTTACTTCTGCTAAAATAATTCTGCGGATCCCAGATATAAAGTACTTGTCATCTCGTAAGGAGAATCTCTTGCAATAAAAGGAAAACAAACAGGACTGAGTGCAACCGTACACAATAAGTTAAGATAGCGCTGCGCAACACCGGGTGTCTGGGATAACTGCCAAGGCATCCATTAATTATTTCAAATAGTGTCCGGGGAAACACACACTGCCATAAGGGCTAAAAAGGAAAAGCTTTATTTAATCGGAGGCTGTATCATAGTGCCCTAGTAGGGACACCATCTCCCTCCTCTGATACAGAACAGATACCAAAACAGGGTGCAAAATCAAAATAAAACATGAATCCAGCAGGCAGGAGTCTTAATATCTTTCCCTAAACTATCCCTACAGTACCAGTCCTGAAACAGTTAAAACAGATTACTTTTGTACCAAAAACAATAATAACCAAAAGACAAATTGCATAACCACAGCGGTAAAACGTCTCCTGCAAAAACAAGGCAAATAAAAAACAAAAGATGAGCAGGGCAAAATAAACAGATGATTCCGTTTCCCAGCTGCCCGAAACGTCACGAAGTTCAAAACGGGGTTTCAAAAGAGATATCTTCAAAAGGAGATAAAAGAGAAAATAAAGTCATCTGTAATAGCGCTACATACTGCAATGTCAGTAACACTGATACGTGAAAAACCGCTTGCCGGTTCTCTGTTCACGTGTCTGCAAAATGGTTGTTCATTGGCAAGTTTGTCTGCTAGCCGTCGCTGCAGAACCAGAAACCAGGAAGTTTCAAGTGGAAAAAAAATACTGCTATTAAACAATATAGCCATTGCGGGAGTCCCAAAGTTATTTCATTAGTTTGCTCTGGTTTACAACCAATCGTGAAGACTTGCAAAGCACACAGATAATAGAAACATCAGAAAAAAAAAAACTACAAACCATTTGAATAGTTTACAATAATCATGGCACTCTTCCCAGTACATGTTTACATCTAAAACATGGCGCATTTCCCAGTACATTGTAGCATTAAAAAACAAACAAACCTTCAACTGCGATAACGGAGAGACAGAGAGACTTTCTGATCCTTCTGACCAGAGAGTGTTAAGACAATTCCCAGAAAGTTACATGTTTACAATACAACCCACAGTTTAAACAGATTTTACCCTTAAACCTAACTTAGCAATATAATAAAAAAAATCTGACCAGTAATATATGTAATTCAATTTACAGTAAAAACAAATTATTCACATAATAAACTAAAAAGAAATGGTTGAGTTTCTTATCAGATAATGCAGGTTCTAGGGCCTTTGCAAATATGCAAGACTAACCTTCAAAAAGAGTAGATAAAAACAAAACTGCATTTTTTTTTCTCTTTGCCAAGTCATAAGCAAATCGCAAATCCACAACGAAAGGTCCAGGGAGAAATTGGCAAAATCACATTATGTACAGCTTATCAGCGTCTTACCGTACAGCCACCCACAGACTCGCTTGCATTACAAAAAGAGTTGAAGTCTCACATAACGAAGTTGCAGGATACACGTGTCTGGAAGTCTGCAAGCACAGACCAACTTTCTTCACCAACGGCTGCTGGCAATGGACACAGCTGACAGTCTAAGAAACGAAACTTCAGGTCTCACCGCGACCCGTACAGGTGGGATGAAAGGCATCCGATATCTGATCCCAGCACTGTAGATGAAAGTTTTCCAAGATAACGATGCTTGCATCTGCAGGAAAACAGCACTTCATCTGCAGAAAACGGCACTTCAGAGGAAAGAAACACAACTGACAATGTGCGACATTTTATCCCGGGGCAGCCCACAGAGCAGATAGAAGTCTTCCAGGATCAGGGTAAATAGTTGTGACATCTGCAAAGAATACAACTGAACAGTAGCAGGGAAAGCATTTCTTCTGACCATCCCCCTGCTCTGATTCCAGAGACAGTTTTCGCTTGCAAAGGCTCAATGACAAGCTTATCTGAACTGTCTTGCTGAAGATTCCTATGACTTTCTCGCGCTCCAATCTTACCCCTCCCCTTGCTCTTGGGAGGTTGAGCAATCGTCAGCTTGAGCAATTCAGTCATTTCACATCAAATGTCAGCTCACTGCACCAGGCACTTTTCAGACTTACACAAGCACTTTTCAGACTTATATCAGTACTTTTTCAGACTTACATCAGCTGTCCTAGCTGGTCAATCTATTATTAAAGTTGTAAAAAAATACCTTTACTCACGAATTAAACATTTATAAAAACAATTAATGAATCCTGCCTTAAAGATGTGTAATCTCAACCAGTTCTTTTCACAGGTTTGCTATAAGTGCACTACTACTACTGTAAGTGATTTTAACAGAAAATCATTTTTTTTTTTAACCACTAAAACAAAAATTATCTCTTTGAGTTTTCTCTTGAAAATCTATCACAAGGTATGTCACAAACTGAATAAAAATCAGCTGGGTTATAAAACGCAGTTCTAAGCAAATTATCTAAAGCAGCCCAAGTAGGACATGAACTATTATACTGACACAACACAGTTTGAAAAAAAAACTTATAGCACTATGTAGTTGAATACATTTCTCTCTATAGGTCATAAAATGCTTATTCAGACCCTTTTCAATATCATCAACAAGTTTACTAAAAATACCTAATTCGTTTGTAGCAGAAATATTATTTCTTAATGTTTCCTCTAAGGAATCTATAACACGTACAGTACATTTTGTTTCACGACTAAGAAGATCATTCATTTCTCTGAGTTGGGACACATTGCAAGTCCCAAAATTCGTGATCTGTGTATTTCCCAATATTCTTTGCTTATCTCTTATCTCATATCTTAATTTCGCTAAACGAGTGACTATCTTCCCTTCTGAAACTACATAATTCTCAGAACAGACAGGGGAAGACGACGGAAATACACCTGGAACATCTTCAAATGCAGCCACCTCTGCTTTCTCCAGTGGTTCACTCGTTGAATACAAACAATTCATTTTTCAATTTATGTGCCATTCGCTGCCACCAACTAAACACTAGCCCTTCATGAGCATCGCATATTCTGTGTCTAGTCTGCAAAGCACATTTCAGATAACAAAGCTTATCTACAGAAAATGTTCCTTCCAAAGGAAATTATAACAGCACATTATTAATAGTTACTGCATACCAGTGCACAACATAAGTGGTAGCCCTATCTCCATATTTGTCACGCATACAACAAGGGCTACCTTTCTGGAGAGCTAAACGCATAGCTTCAACATGCCATTCACACTATTGAGTCAACTCCTGTTCACCTAACAGATTGCTCATTGCTGGCACCAAATAAAATACTCACAAACACCTTCCCTCCTTGCCAGGAATGTTGAAATCTGTAGATGAGTCACGGCACAAACTGAAGAGCTTACTCTAACTCACCAGTAACCTCACTGGGCTCTTGAAGCTACAAAGAACTACATTCACAAACAATGGGAAGGTTATCAAATAGTCAATAAAATACACACACAGTTCTATAGAAAAATACACCAAAGCTTTGTGGAGAGAAACTGAGAGAAGCACGTTCTCCCTGTTTACTCTAACTTCTTAGCCATGGTTCACTTTATTTATAAGGCTTTTTTAGATGATACAGCATAATTTCACTTTATCATTATACGTCATGTATGTATCATATTGTAGGTCAACTTATTCAGTGTGGGTCAATGTGGAGCCATAAATGGAGTCCAAGACATAATTATTTACTGTTACATGGCCATTATAAGGAGACATACAGGAATCCAAGATATAGAATGACCTAATTGACATAATTGTTTACTGCTGATAACTTTATATCTTCTAACCTTGAGCGCTTTTTGATATCTACTAATTACTAACCCTGAAAGTATTTTAGCTAATAACCCTGAGACTGCTATCTGGTATCCCTGAGACAGAGAGGCTGGGGTACAACGTGCCCTTTCTTTATTTCAGGACATGTAAACCTTCACCTAGTAAGCTAATATATGAAGTTTTATTTCTAAGCAAGGTTCTGAACAGAATTAACTCTTTCTCAGTTTTAGTTAGTCTAATAGTGTATGGTACCCTGTACTAATATACATGCTTTCACCTTCTCCAAGCGTACTTTGTACATATGGGTCGCTGACTGTATCACCTGGGCTTATGGGGCAGCCGGCCTCTCGTTGGAGGGTCGAGTCACGGCTCATCGTGTCAGGGCGAAGGCTGCGTCAGTGGCTCATCTTCGCTCTGTTCCGTTGGCAGACATCTGCCGGGCCGCTACTTGGTCTTCAAGCCAGACTTTTGCGGCCCATTACTGCCTTGAGAGGGAGTCCCGCAGGGACAGTGCTTTCGGACAGGCAGTTCTCCATAATCTCTTTGCGGTCTAGGCAACTCCTTCCCTCCAGCCCTGATGTTGGGCTACCGGTCGGGGGCGTTCTCAGAGAAGATTCCTTCCTTACGTTCTGACGCTCTAGAGGGAGCTCATTTTTTCGGCTTGGGGCCTCCGGTAGCCTTAAGCTGGGGAGTCCCATATGTGAAGACTGACTTCCTGCTTGGTCCTGGAGAAAGAGTAGTTACTCACCTGCAACAGGTGTTCTCCAGGAGCAGCAGAAATCAGTCCTCACAACCCTCCCTCCTCCCCTTGGAGTTGCAGTCATATGATTTATTTTTGTTAATTTTTTGCTGTCTTTTAGCTATGTCATCAGACTGAGCAAGATGGCACCCTTGGGCGGGAAGGGGACCGCGCATGCGCGCTGCAATTCCCAAAGGCTTTCTTTGAAACCTGGGGAAATGCTCCGCACAGGGGCTCTGTCGGCGCCGACGTCACCCATATGTGAGGACTGATTCCTGCTGCTCCTGGAGAAAACCTGTTACAGGTGAGTAACTACTCTATGTCTGTCCTGGTACGCAGTTGGTTCAGGGGTGTAAATATTAAACTAATTCTCCAGCAACAAGCAGCAGTGCAGTCTTCACATATGGGTGAATATCACAGACGGAGCCCACATGGGAATGCTCCCCAGCTTCCAATAGGAAAGCCTTTGGTAGTACTCCACTGTGCCTGCCTTCCCAACTCCTCTCCTCAGTTCTTCGTTTTCTGCAGAGCCAACAGAACGTATCATCCTGTCACTGTCAACAAACTTCTCTTGAAGGACTAGAGAGTCTTGAAGGACTACAAAAGGGGACTGCTACTTCTGGAGAGAGATCTGCAATTCTAAGTATAACTTCTTGGGAATTTTTCTAAATCTTGAGGGAAAAGGAATTCTTTAGATTAAAGCTGATTAATCTGTGAACCCATTGTATTTGTTAAATCAGTCAGGACCTAGTAGCAGCAAAGAGTTTACAGCTTAAATTTAAAACACAGAGGAGAGCTTTCTGGTTAGATTTAGAACCCAAGACTCCCTTTATCCAAACAAGGGCTATGGGACTTCCCCTGGAGATTGGTCACAGATTTCCTTAGAAGCAAAGGACAGGATACTGTGTAGCAGCAGTTTTTAATACGTCTTTTTCCCTTCCTCCCTTCCTCCCTCCCTCCCCAACACCCACCCATACCTGGGATAATCGTAGCTTTATAGGTGCTTAAACCTCTTAAAGGAAAGAAGGTGAACATAAGAACATAAGATATGCCATACTGGGTCAGACCAAGGTCCATCAAGCCCACTATCCTGTTTCCAACAGTGGCCAATCTAGGTCATACATACCTAGAAGTTTCACCAAAAGACACAGGTTCCGCAATGCTTGTACTGGGTCAAGCATTGATATCCTGGGTCCCTTCTTAATAATGGTTTATAGACCTTTCCTCCAGGAACTTGTCCAAACCTTTTTTAAACCCAGCTACACTAGCAACCTTTACTACATCCTCCGGTAACAAATTCCAGAGTTTGATTACACGTTGAGTGAAGAAATATTTTATTTTATTAGTTTTAAATAGTTTACCCTGTAGCTTCATTGCATGTCCCCTAGTCTTTCTATATTCTGATAACGTAAACAATCGATCTACGTTTACCCGTTCCAGTCCGTTCATTAATTTATAGACTTATATCATATCTCCCCTCAGCCGTCTTTTTTCCAGGTTAAAGAGCCCCTAACCTTTTTAGCTTTTCTTCATAGGAGTATCCTTCCATCCCCTTTACAATTTTGGTGGCTCTTCTCTGAACCTTTTCTAATATTGCTATATCCTTTTTAAGATACGGTGACCAGAATTGCACACAATATTCAAGGTGCGATCTCACCATGGAACGATATAGAGGCATTATAATATCTTTTGTTTTATTTTCCATTCCTTTCCTTATGATACCTAGCATTCTATTTGCTCTCTTGGCTGCTGCTGCACACTGGGCTGAGGGTTTTAACATGCTATCCACAATGATGCCTAAATCTTTTTCCTGGGTGGTGGTTCCTAATGTGGAACCTTGCATCGTGTAGCCATAGTTTGGGTTGTTCTTCCCTAGGTGCATAACTTTGCACTTGTCCACATTAAATTTCATCTGCCATTTTGATGCCCAGTCTTCCAATTTATCAAGATCCTCTTGCAATTTTCCACAATCCTCTTGGGTTCTAACAACTTTAAATAGTTTTGTGTCATCTGCAAATTTGATAACCTCACTTGTTATTCCACTTTCCAGGTCATTTATGAATATGTCAAAAAGCAGCGGACCCAGCACAGATCCCTGGGGTACACGACTATTCACTTTTCTCCATTGGGAAAATTGGCCATTTAGCCCAACCCTCTGCTTTCTATCTTTTAACCAGTTCTTGATCCACAGTAGTACACGGCCTCCTATCCAATGACTCTTTAGTTTTGCCAAAAGTCTCTGATGAGGGACCTTGTCAAAGGCTTTCTGAAAGTCCAGATACACTATATCAACCGACTCACCTTTGTCCACCTGTTTATTCACACTTTCAAAAAAACATAATAGTTTAGTAAGACAAGATCTTCCTTGTCTAAAACCATGTTGGCTGTCTCCCATTAGGCCATGACTATCTACATGCTGAGTAATTTTATTCTTTATGATGGTTTCTACCATTTTTCCCGGTACTGACGTGAGGCTCACCGGTCTGTAGTTTCCCGGATCACCCCTGGAACCCTTTTTAAAAATTGGCGTTACATTGGCGATCCTCCAATCTTCAGGTATTACAGATGATTTTAATGAAAATTCACAGATTACTAATAGCAGGTCTGTAATCTCATATTTCAGTTCTTTCAACACCCTTGGATGTATACCATCCGGCCCAGGTGATTTTCTACTCTTCAGTTTATCTAATAGTTGTAATACATCTTCCCGATGTATCGATATTTCCTTCAATTCTTTCGCACCTTTAAATACCACTTCAGTCATGGGTAACATCCCTACATCTTCCTCAGTAAAGACCGAAGGTGCCATATTCACACTCAGGTGCAGCTGTTTGTTCTCATCAGCATAGGATAAGGATCTGAGATTAATTAACTTTCAGGTGAACAAAGTACATTAAACGTATTAGGTATAGTTTTATTAGTATAAGTATCCCCAGCAACCCTTAGTAAGTAAAGAACTTAAATTTCTCCAGGAACAAGCAGGAAGTCAGTCATCAGATATGGGTGACGTCGGCGCTGACGGAGCCCTCGTGCGGAGCAATTCCCAGCTTTCAAAGAAAGCCTTTGGGATTGTATCGCGCATGTGCGGTCCCCTTCCCACCCAAGGGTGCCATCTTGCTCAGTCTTCTTTTTTCCACGGAGCCCAACGGATGTGGGTCTCGTTTTCACCGTGGAAAAAGTAGAAAAGTTGAATTCTTTCTTTCAGCTTATTGGTTCGACACCGGTTCCCCTTCCCGCTTCGGCTCGGTACACCGGTATCGAGTCCGATCATATTTTTCGTTTTTGTCCTTCGTGACTAGCATTCGCGCTCTTTTTATTTTTCACTGGTCGTTTGACCTCGCAAGGGCCCTTTTTTCCCCCGATGGCTGCCAGCGAGTTTAAAAAGTGTGATCGGTGTAAGAAGTTGATGTCTCTCACCGACACACACGAGTGCTGCCTCCGATACCTCGGCCCTAACCATGACCCGGTGGTCTGTGGGCCATGTGGTAAGATGTCTTTGAAATCTTTGTAGAGCAGGCAGCATCAGCGTGACAAGATTTTTCCTGAGTCCGCATTCGCCCGGGCCCGGACCTCATCAGAAGCCTCGACATTTTGGGACTCGGAGCCCGAGCACCGTCGTGTGTCTTCTGAGCGGGAGTCTCCCTCCAGGGAACACCAGAAAAAGAAAAAACTCGTGAAGGTGGCGTCGCTGGACAACTCTGATTGGCTTGGGCCCTCGGGTTCCAGGCCGCGGAGCCCGGACCACCGGCCGGGTCCTTGGAGTCGGAGCGGCCGGCTAAACAACCTCGCAAGGAGCCGGAGACGTCGGACAAGGTAATTTCTGTTGTCCTTGTGGACTCTCCTCCGGGAGAGCCAGTGTCAGGCCCAACGCCTGTCGGGACCCAAGCCAGGTGCTGCAGAGCCTTCTGAGCTCGGTCTCAGGTTGGTGGCCCTGGAGAGCAGCATGGCTGCCTTCATGGAGCAGCAGCAGGCGCTGATGGCCGGTCTCGCCGGTCCATCCGCCCCGACCACTGGGATGTCGAAGTTGACACCGGAGGCCGAGCCGATCAGGTCTCAAGTCGATCCTCGGCCAAAGTCCCCCTAGACCTCCCGTTCGGGACCGAGGTCGTCGATGCCAGTGCCCTCGGCATCAGGGCAGTCGGGCTCGAAGCCCTCAAGACCGGAGCCCATCAAGTCCTCCTCGGAGGACTCGGCATGGGCGACAGAGGAGGAAGACTCCCCAGACACCTACCGAACCCAGTGTATCCCATCGGACTCTCTGGGTTCGGAACCTCGGAATAGGTCCCCCCGGAGGACACTCGGTTCTCGAACTTCGTAAGGGACATGGCCAAGGCTATAGCATTCCCTGCAGATGCCGAGGAGGAACCTCAAGCCGAGGAGCTTGATGCCCTCTAGTATGACTCTCCCCCGAAGGAGGCACTTACTGTACTGGTGCCTCTGATGTTTGAACGGTTGATGCCGGTGCTCAGCAAGTGGGTCGATTCCATTTATCGAGTCCGCAAGAGTCCTGGTTCCAGAAAGCGCAGCTGCCGCACAACTTCATGGTTGTGGAATCGGCCATGCAACAACTGAAAAGTCAAAAGACGCACTCCTCGGTGCCTCCCAACTGGGAGGCCAGGATCCTGGATGCCCTCGGCAGAAAGTGCTACCAGGGCTCTATGCTGTCATGCCGTGTCCAAACCTACCAGCTGTACATGGGCATGAACTTGCAGGAACTGGCAAAGGAGATTGACGGGTTCTCAGCTGGTCTCTCCAAGGAACCCTTGCAGCGCTTCAAAGCCTTGTCCACGGGGATCCGAGAGTGCTCGAAGTTCATGTCTCGGGCAGCTTACGATGACTTTGAGGCTTTGGCTCGAGTAGCCGCGGCCAGTATCGGTGCATGCCGTCAGGCCTGGCTCATGTCGTCAGACCTGGAACCATGGGTTCAGGACAAGTTGGTCGATATCCCGTGCCGAGGAGACAACCTCTTCGGCAAACCCATGACCGAAAAAGCTGCAGAAATCGAGTCCGAGTACTTGACCCGGACAAAGTTGTCGAAGAAGACATCTGCACCTTCTCACAAGAAGAAGGCCTTGGAGGAGAAAGCCCTTTTTCCCGAGGAAAGGTACGGCTTACAGAAACTACCCCACTTACCAGGCCACCCCAGCTCCCCAACAGGGGCAGCAGGTCAGGGAACAGGGGCATGGCCCACGTAAGCCGAAGACCCCCAAGCCTCCAGCTCCGGCTCCTACCCAGCTGGGAGGGAGTTTTGACTCCATAAGAACATAAGATATGCCATACTGGGTCAGACCAAGGTCCATCAAGCCCAGTATTCTGTTTCCAACAGTGGCCAATCTAGGTCATACGTACCTAGCAGTTTCCCCAAGGGACACAGGTTCCACAATGCTTGTATTGGTTCAAGCATTGATATCCTGGGTCCCTTCTTAATAATGGTTTATGGACCTTTCCTCCAGGAACTTGTCCAAACCTTTTTTAAACCCAGCTACACTAACAGCCTTTACTACATCCTCCGGTAACAAATTCCAGAGTTTGATTACACGTTGAGTGAAAAATATTTTCTTTTATTAGTCTTAAATAGTTTACCCTGTAGCTTCATTGCATGTCCCCTAGTCTTTCTATATTCTGATAAGGTAAACAATCGATCTACGTTTACCCGTTCCACTCCGTTCATTAATTTATAGACTTCTATCATATCTCCCCTCAGCCGTCTCTTTTCCAGGTTAAAGAGCCCCAACCTTTTTAGCCTTTCTTCATAGGAGTAGCCTTCCATCCCCTTTACCATTTTGGTGGCTCTTCTCTGAACCTTTTCTAAAATTGCTATATCCTTTTTAAGATATGGCGACCAGAATTGCACACAATATTCAAGGTGCGGTCTCACCATGGAACGATATAGAGGCATTATAATATCTTTTGTTTTATTTTCCATTCCTTTCCTTATCATACCTAGCATTCTATTTGCTCTCTTGGCCGCCGCTGCACACTGGGCCGAGGGTTTTAACATGGTATCCACAAGGACGCCTAAATCTTTTTCTTGGGTGGTGGTTCCTAATGTGGAACCTTGCATCGTGTAACCATAGTTTGGGTTGTTCTTCCCTAGGTGCATAACCTTGCACTTCTCCACATTAAATTTCATCTGCCATTTTGATGCCCAGTCTTCCAATTTATCAAGATCCTCTTGCAATTTTCCACAATCCTCCTGGGTTTTAACAACTTTAAATAGTTTTGTGTCATCAGCAAATTTGATAACCTCACTCGTTATTCCACTTTCCAGGTCATTTATGAATATGTCAAAAAGCAGCATAGCTCCTCTCCCACCAGTGATTTGGCCCTGCACAGCAGGAAGGCTGGCTCTGTATGCTCACAGGTGGCCAGCCATTACTACTGACGCCCGGGTTTTGAAAATAGTCCAGCAGGGATATTTACTTCATTTCAACCAGGTGCCCACCTCCTTTTTCCCAGGAGAGCCTCTCAGGCCCCCTCTTCACAGGAACCTCCTCCTGGAGGAGTTGACAGGTCTGCTAGCGGTGGAACCGGTGCCCCACCACCTGCAGGGGCAAGGCTTCTACTCCAGGTATTTTCTCATACCAAAAAGAAAAGGAGGCCTTCGCCCCATCCTAGACTTGTGAAATCTGAACAAGTTCCTGGTGAGGGAAAAGTTCAAGATGCTTTCCGTTGGGATCCTACTGCCTTACCTCCACCAGGGAGACTGGCTATGCTCCTTAGACTTAAAGGATGCTTATACTCACATCCTCATACACACAGGCCACAGACAATATCTCAGGTTTGTGGTCGGAGGAAACCACTTCCAGTACAAGGTGCTTCCCTTTGGCCTAGCTTCCACTCCCAGAGTATTTGCAAAATGCCTAGCAGTGGTGGCGGCCTTCCTCAGAAGCCAGGGAGTCTTCGTCTTTCCTTACCTATACGACTGGCTCATCAGGGGCCAATCGGCACAGGGGGCACAGCAGGCCACTGCTCGCACAGTCACCCTGCTCCAGCACCTATGGTTTGTTATAAATCATGCAAAGTCCACTTTACTTCCCACTCAGAATTTGGAGTTCATAGGGGCAAGACTGGACACACTTCAGGCAAGGGCTTACCTACCACTGGACAGGGCAAGGCGGTTGCTGGACTTGGTACAGCAGGTCCAGCACAGACCCCAGGTCTCTGCAAGGGTCTTCCTTCACCTCCTGGGCCACATGGCCTCCACGGTGCATGTGACTCCATATGCTCGATTCCACATGCGCACAGCTCAATGGAGCCTCAGAGACCAATGGACGCAAGCCACCAGCCGCCTCAGAGACAGGGTAGCAATTTCCAAGCTACTGGTGACAGCCTTGCAATGGTGGCTTCACCCACCTAACTTGTTTCAGGGAGTACCATTCCAACCTCCCTCTCACACCAGCGTGCTGACGACGGATGCCTCCTTGCTGGGCTGGGGAGCCCATTGCCAGGGTTCATGCGCTCAGGGTCTATGGTCCTCGCAAGAGGCCACACTTCAAATCAATCTTCTAGAGCTTCGAGTCATCCACCTAGCTCTTCAAGCCTTCTGTCATCTTCTTTCACATCAGTCGTTGCTGATACAGACAGACAATCAAGTAGTGATGTTCTACATCAACAAACAGGGAGGCACAGGTTCTCACATCCTATACCAGGAAACTCTGGACCTCTGCTCTTTTGCAGTGGCACATCACATGTCCCTAAAGGCAGTTTATCTGCCAGGTCAGGAGAACCTCCTGGCCGACAAGTTGAGCAGAATTCTTCAGCCTCACGAGTGGCAACTGAACCAGGATGTAGCCCAGCAGATCTTCGGCCGCTGGGGTCTCCCATCCGTGTATCTCTTTGCCAGTCCGCAAAACCATCAGTTGCCCCGGTTCTGCTCGAGGCAGCCGCATCCGCTGAGCGTGGCGGCAGATGCTTTCCTGATCTCGTGGGCACAGGGCCTTCTCTATGCGTGCCCACCCACACCCCTGGTGGCACTTACTCTGTTCAAAATTCTTCGGGATAAGGCCTCTGTCATCCTCATAGCCCCCAGGTGGCCCAGACAGCCTTGGTTCCCTCTGCTCCTTCAACTGGCAGTTGAAACTCCACTCCCACTGGGGGTGCAGCCCGACCTCTTGACCCAGGAACAGGGTTCTTTGCTACATCCCAATCTCAGATCCCTCAACTTAATGGCCTGGCTGCTGAGAGGGTAGTACTTGCTCCTCTACTCCTTCCCAAGGAGGTTGTGGAGGTGTTGCTGGCCTCTAGGAGGCAATCCACTAGAAAATCCTACGCGTTCAAGTGGCGTAGATTTGAAGGGTGGTGTGCCCAAAATAAGGAGAACCCGTTCACTTGCCAAGTACCTCAGGTATTACAGTACTTGCTCCACCTCTCAGAGTTAGGTCTCTAGCCTAACTCTGTCAGGGTCCACCTGAGTGCGCTATCAGCTAACTGAAGAAAACTCCATGATCTGACCACAATACCACGGCTCTTTAGGTCTCTGGTCCATCAGTAGTGAGAGACAGGCAGAGAGTAATACAGAACACAATCACACACACACAAAGTGCTATTTTCTTTGAGCTCAGAGGGAAGACAATAAGCGGACTATGAACAGGCATAATTCCAGGCTTATTGAATTCAAAGTTCTCCTCCTAAAAGCTCCTTTAATAAAAAGTAAATGACTGTATGTAAATGACTGTATGTAAATGACTGTTACTTCCTCTTTTTCTCTAATAAAAAGTAACAGTCATTTATTATAACCATGAAATAACACAAGGTGTCGCCAAAGTTCTTTTTACAGAGTAAGATCTGATTACAGTATATTAGATGAAATTTATAATTGCAAAAGCTGCAAAAATTATGTTTTGTCAGCAGTGACTGTACAATGAACTATGGTTGCACAGGTCATAGCCTATGTTCTTTTTGCTTGCGTTAACACTGTTCCATCTATTTTAAAGACTGTTACAGAGAACTCATGATCATGACATCCTACTCTATTTAAAAGGAAGTAGGTGAGAAGTCAAACTTCTAAACACATTTTGTATCAAGAAATTCATCCATCTTCAATTGCATATTGGGGATTCTGGTATCCCTTTATCTGTCCATCTCTACACTAACCACTCTCCAGTGGACGGGCAACCTCTTTCAGCTCACCCTTTGGTATCCCGATTCCTCAGAGGCCTCCTACTCTAGAAGCCTCCGATTCGTCCACCGGCTACAGAGTGGGACTTAAATGTGGTCTTGCAGTGGCTTACTTGCCCACCTTTTGAACCAATGTCCATCTGTCATCTCCGCTTCCTTTCCTGGAAAGCACTCTTTCTGGTGGCAGTCATG
Source organism: Ichthyophis bannanicus (assembly GCA_033557465.1). NCBI lineage: Eukaryota > Metazoa > Chordata > Amphibia > Gymnophiona > Ichthyophiidae > Ichthyophis > Ichthyophis bannanicus. Next base: position 424,695,484 of record CM066037.1, read on the forward strand.
TCTGCTCGACGTGTGAGCGAGCTGCAAGCTTTAGTATCGGATAGACTGTATACACGGTTTTATAAAACAGGGTGGTCCTACGTACTCACCCCAGGTTCCTTCCAAAAGTGGTTTCCAAGAGGTGGTTCTCCCAACCTTCTTCCCCATGCCACATACCAGCAGGGCAGAAGCAGTTCTGCACACCCTGGACTGTAAGAGGGCACTCGCCTTCTACTTGGAACGTACGTGGGGACATCGGAGAGCTTCCCAGCTCTTCATCTCTTATGACCCTAGTAAACTAGGTCTCCCTGTCTCCAAGTGCACGTTATCCACCTGGGTGGCAGACTGCATCACCTGGGCGTACATGGCAGCTGACCTCCAACTGCAGGGCCGAATCATGGCCCACTCTGTCAGGGCTAAGGCCGCATCAGTGGCTAGCCACCTCTCTGTTCCGTTGGCAGACATCTGCCGGGCCGCAACTTGGTCTTCAAGTTAGAAGTTTGCAGCCCACTACTGCCTAGAGAGAGAGTTCCGCCGGGACAGTGTTTTCGGTCAGGCGGTACTCAGTAACCTATTCGAGGTTTAGGCAATTCCTACCCTCTGACCCTTTGGTGTCAGGCTACCATGGGGTTTGTGTTCTCGGAGAAAAATCCTATCACTGCTGCTGTGACTCTTCTAGAGGGAGCCATTTTCAGCTATGGTTCTTGGTAGCCTATAGCTAGGGAGTCCCATATGTGAGGACTGACTTCCTGCTTGTTCCTGGAGAAAGCGTAGTTACTCACCTGTAACAGGTGTTCTCCAGGGACAGCAGGAATCAGTCCTCACAACCCTCCCTCCTACCCTGGAGTTGCAGTCCTTTGATTAATTTTTTTTCTCATTTTTACTGTCTTTTTAGCTGTGTCATCTGACTGAGCAAAATGGCACCCTTGGGCGGGAAGGGGACCGCGCATGCGCGATGCAATCCCAAAGACTTTCTTTGAAAGCTGGGGAATTGCTCCGTCGGCGCCGACATCACCCATATGTGAGGACTGATTCCTGCTGTCCTTGGAGAACACCTGTTACAGGTGAGTAGCTACGCTATCTAAACACAACCTTAAAACTAAGATGCAGACAGCAGTCCAGCAGCGAGATGGGGGCTTTCCAGTCTTTTGCATTGAGTGTCACATGTATGATTTTCTCCCAGTTTCTGAGAGGTCTTACATGAGCACTAGGTGCAAGGAGCTCTTTGCTCTTAGGGAACGAGTCCATTCTCTAGAGGCTAGAGTAGCAGACTTGGAAGACATAAGGAAGACAGAGAGGTACATAGACGAGACCTACAGGGATATAGTCCTGAAGTCCCACCTCCAGTCTGGCAGCATCCCTGTTGCCATGGAGGAGAGAGGTCATGTGACAGGAGAGCATCACCCTGGTGTGGCAGGAAGTGATCCTGTAGCTAGGACCTGTCCTCCAGGTGAAGTAAAACACTCTCGCACCGAGGAGGTTTGTCCAGGGCCATGTGCCCATGAGGGAAGGGATAGGACAGCCATTATAGTTGGTGATTCAATCATTAGGCATGTAGATAGCTGGGTGGCTGGTGAATGTGAGAATTGCCTGGTAACATGCCTGCTTGATGCGAAGGTAGCAGACCTCATGTGCCACCTAGATAAGGTCTGAGATAGTTCTAGGGAGGAGTCTGCTGTCTTGGTATATGTCGGTACCAATGACATAGGAAAATGTGGTAGGGAGGTTCTGGTGGCTAAATTTAGGCTTTTAGGTAGGAAGTTGAAATCCAGAACTTCCAGGGTAGCGTTCTCCGAAATGCTTCCCGTTCCACGCGCAGGACCCAAAAGACAGGCAAAGCTCTGAAGTCTCAATGCGTGGATGAGAAAATGGTGCAAGGAAGAGGGTTTTTGGATTTGTTAGGAACTGGGGAACATTCTGGGGAAAGAAGGGGCTCTTCGGAAGGGATGGGCTTCACTTTAACCGGGATGAAACCAGGCTGCTGGCATTAACCTTTAAAAAGGAGATAGAGCAGCTTTTAAACTAGATAATAGGGGAAAGCCGACAGTCGCCAAGAGTGCATGGTTTGGAACGATGTATCCTTGAAGGATAATACCAAAAGCAGAGAGGTTCCAATAAAGAGTAAAATAGCCCAAATGCCCTTGAGGTATAGAGCAGGGAGAGCTTAAAGATTCCAAATTACCCATGCCTACCGATAGCCAGATTAGTATGAATAAAATACAGTTTCTAAAATGCTTGTATGCAAATACTAGATGTCTAAAAAATAAAATGGGAGAGTTAGAATATATAGCACTAAATGAGAGGTGAGATATGATTGGAATCTCAGAGACATGGTGGAAGGAGGACAACCAGTGGGATACTGTAATACCTGGGAAACAAACTATATCGTAATGATAGAGCTGATCAAATTGGTGGAGGGGTTGCACTCTGTGTTAGAGAAGGCATTGAGTCACAAAGGATTAAAGTTTTGCAGGAAACAAAATTTTCTGTAGAATCTCAATGGATTGAAATTCCATGTAAAAAGGGGAAGGCAATGGCAGTGTGTGTGTGTGTGGAGGGGGGGGGGGGTGTACTATCGACCGCCTGGCCAGAATGAGCAAATGGATGATGAAATGCTCAAAGAAATCAAGGAAGTTAACAAAAGTTACAGCACAATAATAATAATGGGTGATTGCAATTACCCTGGTATTGACTGGGTCAGTGTCACGGCAGGACATGCTAGGGAGATAAAGTTCCTAGATGAAATAAATGACTGCTTCTTGGAGCAGCTGGTTCATGAACCGACCAGAGGGGAAGCCATTTTGGACCTAGTCCTTAGTGGAACACCAGATCTGGTGCAAGAGATAAGGGTGTTGGGGCCACTTGGCAGTAGTGATCATAGCATGATCACGTTTGATTTAATAAGTGGAGGAGGGATAGTAAGGAAATCCACAGTACTACCTTTTAACTTTCGAAAGGGAGACTATGATAAAATGAGGAAAATAGTTAAGAAAAAACTAAAAGGAGCAGTTGCAAAGGTCAAAGACTTACATCAAGCTTAGGTGTTTAAAAATACTATCTTGGAAGCCCAGACCAGCTGTATTCCACCATTTAAGAAAAGTGGAAGGCAGTCCAAAACACTGCCAGCATGGTTTAAAGGTGAGGTCAGAGAGGCTGTTGTTGCCAAGAAAGCATCTTTCAGGAAATGGAAAAAAGAGCCAAATGGAGGGAGGAGTGGCCTAGTGGTTGGGGCAAGGTACCACAGGCCGGAACGTCGGTGGTTCAAATCCCACTAGAGGACAGCAATCTTGGGCCGGAAGGACCGGGGTTTCTAGTCCTACAGGTGCTCCTTGTGGTCTTGGGCAAGCCACTTAACCCTCCATAGCCCATGTTCCCTGTAAGTATTAGTGTATGTATCTCATATCCCCTCATGTTAAATGTATCCCCCAACCGCTTTGACCCGGTGAAAAGCGGGATATAAATGCAGCAAAATAAATAAAAATAAATAAATAAATGACAAAAACTGAAAACAGCACAGGCACTGGCAAGTTAAATACAAGGCATTGATAACGCCGGCAAAGAGAATTTGAGAAGAAACTTGCTGCGGAAGCAAAAACACATAATAAAGACTTTCAAGTACATTTGTAGCAAAAAACCTGTGAGAGAGTCAGTTGAACCATTAGATGATAGAAGGGTAAAAGGGGCACTAAGAGAGGGGACAAAGCCATAGCGGAGAGACTGAATGAATTCTTTGCTTCGGTCTTTACTGAGGAAGATGTAGGGAGGAGTGGCCTAGTGGTTAGGACAAGGTACTTCAGGCCGGAGGGCCGGGGGTTCAAGTCCCACCTGGGGACAGCAATCTCGGGCCGGAGGGACTGGGATTTCTAGTCCTATAGGTACTCCTTGTGGTCTTGGGCAAGCCACTTAACCCTCCATTGCCCATGTTCCCTGTAAGTATTAGTGTATGTGTGTCATATCCCCTTGTGTTAAATGTATCTCCCAATTGACCGCTTTGACCCGGTGAAAAGCGGGATATAAATACTGCTAAATAAATAAATAAATGTAGGGATGTTACCCATGATTGAATTGGTATTTAAAGGTGATACTACAGAAGAATTGAAGGAAATATTGATACATCGGAAAGATGTATTGCAACTATTTGATAAACTGAAGAGTAGCAAATCCACCTGGACCAGTTGGTATACATCCAAGGGTGTTGAAAGAACTGAAATATGAGATTGCAGACCTGCTATTAGTAATCTGTGAACTATCATTAAAATCATCTGTAATACCTGAAGATTGGAGGATTGCTAATGTAATGCCAATTTTTAAAAAGGTTCCAGGGGTGATCCGGTAAACTACAGTACTGATGTCAGTACTGGGAGAAATGGTAGAAACCATCATAAAGAACAAAATTACTGAACATGTAGATAGTCATGGCTTAATGGGAGACAGCCAACATGGCTTTAGACAAGGAAGATCTTGTCTTACTAATCTGTTATGTTTTTTTGAAGGTGTGAATGAACAGGTAGACAAAGGTGAGTTGATTTATAAAGTGTATCTGGACTTTCAGAAAGCCTTTGACAAGGTCCCTCATCAGAGTCTTTTGGCAAAACTACTGTGGATCGGGAATTGGTTAAAAGATAGAAAGCAGAGGGTAGGGTTAAATGGCCAATTTTCCCATTGGAGAAAGATGAATAGTGGAGTATTTATTTATTTATTTACATTCTCTTATATACCGCGCTATTCTGCATCAGTACGGTTTTACATTGAACAAACTGAAATTAAATTGAACAGGGCATTATAACTTGGAGATAACTATTTTACAGGGAACATGGGCTATGGAGGGTTAAGTGGCTTGCCCAAGACCACAAGGAGCACCTGTGGGACTAGAAACCCCATAAGTTAATGAATGGAGTGGAACGAGTACCCCGGGGATCTGTACTGGGTCTGCTGCTTTTTGACATATTCATAAATGACCTGGAAAAGGGAATAACAAGTGAAGTTATCAGATTTGCAGATGACACCAAACTATTTAAAGTTGTTAAAACCCAAGAGGATTGTGGAAAATTGCAAGAGGATCTTGATAAATTGGAAGATCGAGCATCCAAATGGCAGATGAGATTTAATGTGGACAAGTGCAAAGTTATGCACCTAGGAAAGAACAACCCAAACTATGGTTACATGATGCAAGGTTCCACACTGGGAACCACCACCTAGGAAAAAGATTTAGGCGTCATCGTGGATAACATGTTAAAACCCTCCACCCAGTGTGCAGCTGCGGCCAAGAGAGCAAATAGAATGCTAGGTATCATAAGGAAAGGAATGGAAAATAAAATAAAGGATATTATAATGCCTCTGTATTGTTCAATGTTGCAACCGCATCTTGAATATTGTGTGCAATTCTGGTCACCGTATCTTAAAAAGGATATAGTGTTATTAGAAAAGATTCAGAGAAGAGCCACCAAAATGGTAAAGGGGATGGAAGGATACCCCTATGAAGAGATGCTAAAAAGGTTAGGGCTCTTTAACCTGGAAAAGAGATGGCTGAGGGGAGATATGATAGAGGTCTATAAATGAATGAATGGAGTGGAACGGGTAAGCGTAGATCGATTGTTGACGTCATCACAATATAGTAAGACTAGGGGACATACAATGAAGCTACAGGGTAAATTATTTAAGACTAATAAGAGAAAATATTTTTCACTCAATGCGTAATCAAACTCTGGAATTTCCTACCAGAGGATGTAGTAAAAGCTGTTAGTGTAGCTGGGTTTAAAAAAGGTTTGGACATGTTCCTGGAGGAAAGGTCCATAAACCATTATTAAAAGGGACCCAGGATATCACTACTTGACCCAATACAAGCATTGAGGAACCTGTGTCTTTTAGGGAGACTGCTAAGTACTTATGACCTAGATTGGCCACTGTTGGAAACAGGATAGTGGGCTTGATGGACCTTGGTCTGACCCAGTATGGCGTATCTTATGTTCTTAAGCAGGACTCTTTTTGGAGGGTCATGTCACTGCTCACAATTTATTTATTTTTATTTATTAACAGTTTTTTTTATACTGCTTTATCCTGTTGTCAAAGTGGTTTGCATTTTAACAAAATAGTAGATATTATAACAGTGCAATCAACTTGATTTGTAACATAAAGAGGGTTGAGGCATCATGTTAGTGGGAGGGATATTATCACGGGGATATGTCATAAAAGGGAAATCAATTCGGAGGATTCATAACATAGGGTATGAGTATAGGGAAGGGAGGGCAGAGGTAGGAGGGTAGCCTTGGATATTGCATGTTAAGTGGTTTTTTAAAGTGGTTATTTGACAGCCTCTGTAGCCAATCTTCAATCAATATCCATTGAGGAGATCTGCTGTGCAGTAACCTGGTCCTGCATTCATACTTTTACTGCAAAGTACTGTCTGGACAGAGACTCCCATTGGGATGCTGTCTTTGGCCAAACTGTACTCCAGGACCTCTTTGAGACTCAACTCCTACCCTCTGTCCTGAACTTCTACAAGATACCAGACTATTGAGGTCGGGGGGGGGGGGGGGAGTATTGCAGCCTGGAATAGAGTCCAATGGCCCACAACTCTTCCAGACTGTTCGGTAACATGTTTTCTCCAGGAACAAGCAGGAAGTCAGTCCTCACATATGGGTGGCTTCGGCACCGATGGAGCCCGCACGGAGCATTTTCCCAGCTTTCAAGGAAAACCTTTAGAAATGCCACCAAGCATGTGTGGTCCCCTTCCCGCTGAAGGGTGCCATCTTACTCAGTCTAACTTTTTTCACGAAGCTCTAAGGACGCGTGTCTCGTCCCCAGAGAAAGCTTCTCTGTTTTCAACCGGTTTTTCCTCTCTGGCCTTCGCCGGTCCGCCTCCTGAGGACCTCTGCTCGGTCGCGGGGTTTTTTCCTTTTTTGTTTTTACCGCGCTTTCACGCTCTTTATAACTGCTGGCCATGTCTAGGATCTTCGACCTCGCAGGGGTCTTTTTTCCCCCAATAGCTTCTGGTTTTAAGAAATGTGATAGATGTTCAAAAACATGTTGCTTATGGACACCCATGACTATTGTCTCAGGTGTCTAGGAGCCGACCATGACCCGGAGCTATCCTTCCTCTATAAGAATATGTCCTCCAAGGCCATCCAGAGTCGTAAGCAGAAGCTGGATGGTCTCTTCTGTAAGGCAGCCCCTGTAGTCTCCCACTCTTCGGCCCCGCAGCCTCTGGAGTCTCCCAATGCTTCTCCCCTGTCTCAGCGGCATTCTGACCAGGGGTCACCCGAATGCGAGCGGAAGAAGAAGAAGGCCGTAAGGACCCTGTCGGGGGCACCAGACAAGCGTGAGAGGTCATGCACCCAGTCTCTCAGCCCCCCTCAGCAGTCTTTGGAGTCTGAGAGGGAGCGGCCCTGTAAGGTACCTCAAACTGATATGGAGGTTTCTGGTGAAGGCGCCAGATCTCCCGAGGGTTGTCCCGGCAAGGACCCCCTCTCCTCCTCGACACCCGACCCGGTCACCCCGGTGTCGGTGTCGCAGGGCCCCACTCTCGAGTAGGATTCCCGAATGCTGGGCTTGGAATGCAGTGTTTCTGCGTTCCTCGCTGCTCAGCAGGCACTGGTGCCAGGACATGCTGGCACACTCCTCGAGACTGAAGGGACCTCGACAACTCCCCAGGCCGCCAAAGTGACCCCCGAGAACCAGAAGCCTTGTGAGGATCCGCGGCATGGGTCTCAATCTTCATCCCGTTCCTCTGTCACAAGATCCTCTCGGGCTAGCTCCTCTGGCTCCGGGCAAGTTTTGGCCTCAGAGATCCGGCACGGGTCACCAACCCATCTCAAGCTGCCTGACCTCGAGTCCTCCATGGACTACTCAGAGAGGGCATCCGATTGGAAGACCTCCTTGGTCCCAACGAGACTTCCCCTCCGACTCCTTCCCGCTGACCCAGAGGTGGTGGTCACCTCCTGAAGGCACTTCCTTTCTTGAGTTCGTCCGTGACATAGCACGGGCCTTTGTGCTCGCCACTAAGTCGGAGGAGGAGACCCACGCTGAAGAGCTTGATATTTAGCAATATGAAGCCCCTCCGAAAAAGACTCTCTCTGTGCCGGTTCCTCCCATTCTGAACCATCTCCTCCTCCACATGTGGGAGACCCCGGTCTCTGTCCCCATCGTGAGCAAGCACCTGGAAGCTATGTATAGGGTTCAGCGTGGCCTGGGGTTTCGGAAAGCCCAGCTTCCCCACATCTCGATGGTGGTCAAATCGGCCATGCGGAAGCTAAAAAAGCACGAAAACTCATTCGTCAGCAGAGAGTCTCTTGTCCTCAGGCGGAAGGCTTATCAGGGCTCTATGCTGTCATACCGCATCCAGGTTTACCAATTATACATTGGGATGTTCCTCCATGACCTCGTTAGAGAGCTTGGAGGCTTTGCGGCAGGCCATGACGGAGACCATCTCTGGCGTTTTCAGGCCCTCTCAAAATCCATCGGAGAATACTTGATGTACATTTCGCAAGCAGCATATGACGGCTTTGAGTCTTTCACCTGGGTGGCAGCAGCTGGCATTGGAGCCTGCTGGCAGGCTTGGCTCCAGTCTTCAGACCTGGAACAGTGGGTCCAGGAGAAGTTGCTGGACGTTTACAGCAAGATGATAAAATCAAAATAAACTTAACTGTCTAAACTCTCAACAAACAGGAGTGTCCTACACGGAGCGGTGGGTTCACCCCTAAACAAAGACATGGGGAGGGGTGGCCTGCACAGAGCGGCAGGTGCACCTACTCTTGCCATCTTACTGGGCAGACTAGATGGACCATACTGGTCTTTATCTGCCGTCATTTACTATGTTACTATGTCTCTTGCCTCCGGGAGCAGCTATTTGGCAAGCCCATGGAGGATAAGATTGAGACTGAGTATGTGACTCTTACTCTCCTCTCCCGCAAAACATCCTCCCTCCCCAAGAAGAAGCAGCAAAGTAAGAAGCCTTTCTTCCATCAGAAGGGGCTCCCAAACAGGCGATACCCGACCTATCCGCTGGCGTTGACCCCTGTTCAGGATAGTTAGGGCAAGACCATGGTCCATGGCCTTCGTAAGCTGAATGGTCCCAAGACCCAACCCCTGGTGCCGGCTCGGCCACCCTTGGGGTTTTGACGCCATCGACATAGCCTCTCGTCCTCTGGCAGGGCAGATGTCCGTCGGAGTGCATCTGGTCCTTTTCTCCCACAGGTGGGAGTCCATCTCCCCCGATGCCTGGGTCCTCCAGGTCGTTTGGGAGGGCTATCTTCTCCATCTGGACCAGGCCCCTCCTCCGTACTTTCCCAGGGAACCACGTCAGCTTCCCCAGCACCAGGCCCTTCTGAGTCAGGAGCTTGCAGGCCTCCTCAAGGACGGCACAGTAGAACCAGTCCCACTGCACTCCTGAGGATGGTGGTTTTACTCCCGATACTTCCTCGTCCCAAAGTGGACAAGGGGTCTTCGGCCCATCCTCGACCCGTGGAACCTCAACAAGTTCCTGGTGCAGGAGAAGTTCAAGATGCTCTCCCTTGGAACATTATTGCCCTACCTCCAGCAGGGCTATTGGCTATGCTTTTGGACTTAAAGGATGTTTACGATCACATCCTCGTCCACCCCAAACACAGAAAGTACCTCCACTTCATGGTTCAGGGAAACCATTACCAGTACAAGGTACTTCCCTTTGGCCTTGCATCCACCCTGTGGGTCTTCACAAAGTGCCTGGCCGTGACTGCAGCCCACCTGCGGCTGCAGGGCACCTTCGTCTATCCATATCTAGACAACTGTCTGATAACAGGGGGCTCGGCCTCCGAAGCCTGGCAGGCCATGGACCGCACCATTTGCCTCCTGGAGCATCTGGGGTTCGTGATCAATTACCCAAAGTCCCACTTCATTTCAGTCCCTGGAGTTCATCGGGGCTCGCTTGGACACCCTTCGAGCCATGGCTTTTCTTCCTCAGGACAGGGCGAACTGCCTTGTGTCCCTGACATCCGAAGTGCAGTGCCGCAGCACCTTCTCGGTCCGGATGATGCTTCGCCTTTTTGGCTACATGGCCTCCACAATCCATAACGTGCCCAATGCCCATCTCAACATGTGGGCGACGCAGTGGTGCCTCCGAGCACAATGGGCGCTGTTGACCGTCCGTCTCCAAGACCCCATCTCGGTCTCTCCCAGCATGGCGGATTCTCTGGCTTGGTGGCAGGAATTTCGGAGCCTGCTTCGAGATATGCCCTTCCAAACTTTGGTGCATCAGGTGGTCTTAATGACAGACGACTCCCTGATGGGTTGGGGAGCCCACTGTGAGGGACGGTGCACTGAAGGGACCTGGTCCCTCGAGGAGTCCCGGCAGCAGATCAACCTGCTGGAGCTCCGGGCCATTCGCCTCCCTCTCAAGGTTTTCAGGGACCGCCTGCAGCACCGAGCGGTGCTGGTCCAGACAGACAACCAGGTCACGATGTTCTATGTAAACAAACAGGGAGGTACCGGCTCCTACAGCCTTTGTTTGGAGGCGACAGCCCTGTGCTCTTTTGTGGTGAGCTAGGGCATGACCGTCCAGGCCACTTATCTCCCGGGTCAGGACAATGCATTGGTGGACCGGCTCAGCAGATTCTTCCGGCAGCACGAGTGGCGCCTGTGTCCCCGAATGGCGCAGTGGCTCTTCCAGCATCAGGGAAACTTCAGATCTGGTCCTCTTTGCCAACCTTGCGAACCTGCAGCTCTCCCTGTTCTGTGGTCCCCTCCCGTATCCGGGCAGGGTGGCCCCTGAGGCCTTCTTCATCTCATGGGAAACGGGCCTGCTATATGCCTTTCCCCCCACACCCTTCATTGCCCGGATCCTTCTCAAGGTCCAGCGGGACAGGGCCTCGATGTTTCTCATAGCCCCGAGGTGACCCAGGCAGCCTTGGTTTCCCCTGCTGCTCTGTCTCTTGACGGAGCCATCGGTCCCACTGGGGTTCTCTCTCAGAGCTGGTGACGCAGGAGGAGGGTCTGCTTCTTCACCCCAATCTGCAATCCCTGTCCCTCACAGCTTGGCGGCTGAGCGGGGTTGCTCTAGCCTCCTACCAACTCCCCATGGAGATAGAGGATGTTCTTTTGGCCTCACGAAAGAACTCAACCAGACGGGCTTACGCCTTCAAGTGGCGTCGGTTCTCGGTGTGGGCTCGGAGCTCTGAATGAACCTATTTTCATGCCCTACCAGTTTGGTCTTACAGTACCTGTTCCACCTTTCGCAGTCTGGACTAAAGTCTAACTCAGTCAGAGTTCACTTGAGTGCCATCTCAGTGAACCACCACCCTATCGAGGGCAAATCTCTCTTGGGGCAGCTGCTTGTCTCTTATTTCATGCAAGGCCTGCTTCTTTCCGGCCCCCTACTTACCCTCCTCTGGTGGAGTGGGACCTCAATGTGGTCCTTATGCCGCTGACCAAGCCACCCTTTAGCTACCTGCCCACTGCGACATCTGTCATGGAAGGTGGCTTTCCTGGTGGCTCTCACCTCCGCCCGGAGGGTCAGCAAACATCAGGCGCTGATGGCTGAGGCACTGTTCACTAGGTTTTATAGGAACAGGGTGGTCCTGCGGACTCACCCCAAGTTTCTCCCAAAGGTTATTTCGGATTTTCATCTCAATCAAGAGATAGTGCTGCCCACCTTCTTCTCGAAGCCCCATGCTGACCAGGCATCAGTGATTCTCCACATCCTGGATTGCAAGAGGGCTCTCTCTTTCTACCTGCAGCAGACTCAGGACCACTGCAGATGTGGGCAGCTCTTCGTCTCCTTCGATCCCAGCCTTCTGGGACTGGCAGTCACCAAGTGTACCTTGTCCATCTGGGTGGCAGACTGCATCGCCTTTGCCCAGGCCCTGGCCAGATTTCCCCTGGACTGCCGAGCCATGGCTCACAATGTCCGAGTGATGGTGATGTCGGTCGCTAGCCTGCGCTCGGTGCTTCTGGCAGACATCTGCTGAGCCGCCACCTGGTCTTCCACTCACACCTTCACGGTGCATTACTGCCTGGAGATGGAGTCTCATCGGGATGCCGCTTTTGGCCAGGCTGTACTCCGTAATCTGTTCAGGGTTTGAGCAACTTCTGCCCTCCGACCTTTCTTGTTCCAGCTACCAGGAGCGTGGCCATCCATGGACCCAGGGTCATCAGGCTGCCTTTGGCTTTCACTGGCGACTGCTCACGACACTGCCGTGCTTTTTCCTATAGGTCCTCAGTAGCCTGTAGCTAGGGAGTCCCATATGTGAGGACTGATTTCCTGTTTGTTCCTGGAGAAAGCGTAGTTGCTCACCTGTAACAGATGTTCTCCAGGGACAACAGGAATCAGTCCTCACAACCCTCCCTCCTCTCCTTGGAGTTGCTATATATTGGAGGGGCTATAGCTATGGCACATGACTGAGCAAGATGGCATCTTTGGGCAGGAAGGGGACCACGCAAGCATGGTTGCATTCCCAAAGGCTTTCTTTGAAAGCTGGGGAAATGCTCTGTGTGGGCTCTGTTGGTGCTGACGTCACCCATATGTGAGGACTGATTCCTTCTGTCCCTGGAGAACACCTGTTACAGGTGAGTAACTATGCTTTTTGCCTCCGGGATCGCACTTCTCTTTCCCCCCCATACCATTCTGGTACCTGGGAGCTAATGAGTCCCATATGTGAAGACTGCATTCCTATTTGTTCCTGGAGATAGCATAGTTACTCACCTCTAACAAGAGATCTCTGGGAACAGCAGGAATTTAGTTTTCACAACCCGCCCTCCTCCCTTAGGAGTTGTTTATTTTCCTCTTCTCAGCTACAAACTCAACTGAGAAAGAGTTGAGAAGGCAGGCACGCAGGCACAGTGGCGTGCTCCCAAAGGCTTTCCTATTGGTCGCTGGGGAGCATTTCTGCATGTGCTGCATCTGTGACGTTCAGCCATATGTGAAGACTGATTCCTGCTGTTCCAGGCAATTACCTGTTACAGATGAGTAACTACGCTGTCACAGCTCTTTCACGGGGTGAGGAGACCAGACCCATGGATGACTCCTCCAGGACTGCTGGTTCATGTTCTGTCCAGTGAGGGGATGGGCCGATTCCAACGTGCCCTGGTGAATAGTTTCATCCCTCTCTTTTACTGTGAATGGGCCAAAATCACCTAGGATTGCTTGATGCTTGACATTGTGCGATAGGCACTGTGCACGCCAGAACATAGTCCTATCTAACATGTTTGTGATTTTTTCAAATGGGTTTCTGCTCAAAAAGGTGGTGGTCACTCTAGTGGTTAGTCAGTCAGGGAAAGTTTCTGATGTCCCTGGACTTACCTGAGATGTAATTTCACATCTCCATTCGCAAGCACAGATGTTTCTGTGCTTGGTCATTCTGGTCAAAGATGTCCAGTCATGGGCCCTGTCCTTTGACCTCACCGTGGCTCTCCCAAGTCTTGGTAGTAGTGGCGATGGCACTTTGCCATAAGAGGATATGAATTCATCCTTGCGTGCATGACTGACCTTTCTGCTCCTGATTGGTGTCAGACTGTTGGATTGCCACATGAATAGTAGAAGGCAGATGTAGTCAAAGACAGCTCGATACAGCAAAGTGCACTGCTGTTAGGGCAGGTGATAGAGCAGTGTTTGCATACAGATTTCTGCGGTAATGTGGGCAGAGAAAGAATCTAATGCTATCAGTAGCACACAACACATTTAAATCCATTTAAATGGGTGTTAATGAATCAGTTAGCTATGCAGTGCAGATGCAGAGAAGTGTGCAGAAGACCAGAAGACTGAGCTCAACATTGAGATTTTAATGTGAGGTTTGAAGAGACGTTAAGAGTTAGTTCTTAGTTGTGTAGTAAGGAATTTATGCCTGTTTGTTGAGCATATATCACCTGGAACTTTTTTCTGCCTTTGCTGAATAGAGTGCTAAAAAATGACAGAGTCAGTGTGCTGGAACAGTGTTACATGCATGTGCTGGAATGCTATCTGTTATATAAAGATCATTATTTTGTGCTAATCTTCTGTGCCAAGTATCGGTGTTTATGAACACTGATATTATTCTGAGCAGAGCTTCTTCACAGCATTCCAATATATGTGTGTAAATGCAAGCTGTTTTTTTTGTGTGTAATGTATATATGCTGCTAACACAGAGCTCTGTGCACATGCGTTTGGCTTGTTCTTCTTGTTTAGCACAGACTTTTTGAACACAGCTTACTTGCATGCTGTTTCTTACAGCATCGCTGAGCAAAATGTCTGTATATCGTTTGTATTAGGAAACCCTGTGTTGGAGTTTTAGTGCTGGGCTCTAGTGTACAGTGGTGTGCAAAAGTCTGGAATCACTTGTAAATTTGACGTTTTTTTCAACTTCGTGACCTTATATCTTAATTTCTTTTTCCTCCCAGTGGCTTTTTCTGTGTATCTCATGATAAGTGATAGATTTGGCTATTAGGGCCAACTTTTAGTATTGGTTTGGCCCTTATTTTCTGAGTTTGTTCCCCATAGTTGTCCTGTTGATAGATTTTCTGTGAAAATTGCATAATGTACATCGTTGGCCAATGATATATTATTGTAAGTATGCTTTAAAATATTATGGATGCACGCCAGGTTTCCTTCAAATTAATGTATGTGGCCTTGAAAAAGGCCGTTTTTGTGTGTCAGTGATGGCTCAGTATTTGATGGGCCACCCTTTGTTCTTGATCCACCTGACTGCACCTTGTCGGCACTGAATGAACCAGTCTGGTAAGGTGATCATTGGTTACAACGCGGTTCCAAGCTGCAATGAGTGACTCAATCAGCTCACGCTTTCATGTTGGATGCCTCTTGGATATTTCCAAGGCCACGTTGTGCCACAGGTTCTCGAATGGATTCAGATCTGGAGACTGGGCAGGCCATTCCATTGACTTGATGTTGTTCCATTGCTTCCAGCTGATCACCTGTCTGGAGTGATGGCAGGGTGCGTTGTCATCTTAGAACAGGAAGTGGCCAGGAAACAGCTGGTGTGCTGATGGCACCATGCACTTTTGCAGTATGGTGATGTACTTGGCCCCGTTGACCATTCCATCGACAATGTGAAGACGTCCAATGCCACTGGCTGCCATGCAGCCCCAGACCATGACCTTCAAAGGATGCTTCACAGTGAGGTTGAGACACTCAGGCTTGAATTCCTCTCCAGGAAATCTCCTCACATAGGTATGGCTTTCATCGTTGAATAGCACCTTTTCCCACATTTCAGTCAACCAGGTTGAGTGCTTTCTTGCCCACACGATCCGGTTGCGCCTTTGTATGTCAGTCATCAGTGGCTTATTCCGTGCTTTGCAGCCCCGGAGACTAAACTGCAGGCACTGGCGATGAACTGTTGATGAGCAAACACTGACCTCACTCTTGTCTGACCACTCTCGAAGTAGCTGAGGAGAGGTCAACTTGCGATTAATCAGTGAAATGTGTCATAGTGCACTGTCCTGGCGTGATGTTGATGCACGTGAACGACCTGAACGAGGCTTGTCTACCACTGAACCAGTTTCTTTCTTCTTCTGTACAATCTTAACAACAGCGCTCTGACTGCAGACAACTTTCCTGGCTATCTGATGGCTTGAAAATCCTTCCTCGCTCATAAAGGACACACGAACACGCTCCTCCAACATCAGGGTCCGAGTCATCTTCATGGTCGATCCAGAAAGCGTATGAAATTCAAAAATTCCGCGCATTTTTATAGCTGCACTGTTGGCTAGATATCTGCATTGTGATTGGTTAGTGAAACCAGCCTCCTGATTGGTCAGAAATAATGTGTGCATATTGGATAATCTCGATCCGGTTTTGACGCAGGTTCCACAAAAATTGCAATAGCTATCTCAGTGTCTGTAAAGTATTAAAATTGGAAGCAAGGAATGCAAAACATTCAACTCTAATAGTCAAATGTATCCCTTTTAATGTGGTAAAAAGATGAATATGCTGGGCTAACACAAAATTAAAAAAACAAAACGTTAGAGAGTACGAAAAATGCAAAACTCACAAGTGAAAGTGATTCCAGACTTTTGCACACCACTGTAGAGTCTGTGCATCAAGGCAAGATAGTGTTGGTAGGATCTAGTCATTGCAACAACTGTGGGAGAAGGAAGCACTGGAAAGCTGCTGTAGTCACAGGAAGGGAGAAGGTGAGCCAGGTGAAGTTCTTGTGCTGTACAAGTAAAGTTTTACACTTGGTGGGACTGGGGAAGGAAATGAAGCCCCTTGCCCCCAAATGCTCCAGTGCTTTTCTATGGGAGAAGCATATACCCTAGGTGCCAAAGTCCTGTGCTGTTCTTATGAGACTGAACAGCACAGGATTTCAAGCCACCATGCTGATCACACTCTCTGCTAGGATCATATGGTGCAAGAAGGTCATGGCGCAGAGGGGTTGAAAAGAATTCCGTGAGTCATGTTTTTCATGCTTTTTCCATTTATTAAAAGCAGCCTGTAGCTAGGGATTCTTATGTGCCAGGACTATGTATTCTAATTGTCCCTGGAGAAAGGGAGGGTTTCTCCAAAGACAAGCAGCGGTTATGCAGGCACACTCGATTAGTGATGTCTGAGACAGCATCAGTGTGCCAAGCTCTCCCCTAGCTCAGAGAAGTCTTTTGGACTTCTCTGAGCATGTGTGTGACTTCCCCGCCCTTTCCAGTCTCTTCTGACTGCAGCTTCAATCATCCGCGGCGCTCTCCTCCTCCATCAGGGTTTTTACTTTCACTTTCAGTTCTTTCATTTCTCCGAAAACAAGCAAAATGTCATTCCTCACATATAGGTGACATCGACACTGATGAAGCCCACGCGGTGAACACATTCCATCTTTAACAGAAAGCCTTTGGGAATTAGACCATGCATATGCAGTCACCTTTCTGCCCAAGGATAGCATCTTATCTCAGACTTCTTTTTTCCATGGAGCCCATCAAGACGTTTCGTCTGCACCCCGGAAAAGTTGCTGTTTTTGCTAATGGTTTTTCCTTTTCTTTTTTCATCAAGTCACTTACCGTCACATTCTCAGTTCCCAGAACCTCTGCCGCCTCGGTGTCATGTTTTTTTCTGGTACCTCTTCTTTTTTCTTCTTCTCTGGTGCATAGCGTTTTCTTGCGCCCTTCCTAACCAGGACCTTGGAGTTTTATCTCACAGGTACCATTTTTCCCACTATGTCCTTGGTTAGTGGATTTAAGCAGTATGACCATTGCGGGCACACCATGTCCTACATGGAGTCCCTTGATTTTTGCCTGCGATGCCTTGGAGCCGATCACGATGCCTCTGCCTGCTTGCTCTGATGATGAGCAAGGGCGATGCTGTTTGGCCACAAGTCCTCCTCTTCGGCCTGGCTTCGAGCGCGGAATGGACACCCTCGGGGGCCGCTGTGGAGGCCTCAGTCTCACCTATCGGCTGTGCCCACTCAAAACTCCAAGATCGCATGGCATCAGATGGTTCTTTGTACACAGTTATGCATCTAGGAAGGAACTATCCAAGCTATGGTTACATGATGAAAGGTATCCAACAGTGAGCAAAAACACCCACACAAACACCAACAAGCCAGGAAGCAGGTGCGTAAACAGTAACCAATTCCTTTATTAATAACCAACCAAACCACCCATATGCGTTTTGGCCACACAGGCCTTCTTCAGGGGGAACCAACACCTCAGAAAAACAATAAAAACACAATGTTACTGAATAATGCAGATAAAATACATATATACATGTAAAATGTTATAACAGTCAGTAAATAACTAAATAAATCACTAAAGTATAAATAAATAAATGATCAATATGAATAAAAAATATATAAAAAATAAATAAAAACTAATAAATAACCATAAAAACACAAGATAAGATTATATGTGCATAACAATACATTTAGAATACCTGTATAGACAATAACATTAAAATAATATATAGGAAAGGTATTCTAGTTCATAAAAATGTTTGCTAAACCAAGTACACAAGGCTGACACAATAGAGAAGATGCAAACCAACTAATGGACAAAATATTATGCCTTCTTCAGACATAAGCATAAATATATGTAACAAGCAGGTTAAAGCACATGCAATTACTTTGGTATCATTATAAAGTATGAAGAGATAATATTAAGTGGAAGAAATACCTGGTTGATGAAGCTACTTGTAGATTGCAGTACTGTCAAAAAACAACTGATTCAATGTAACAGTCTGTTAGGAACAGTGAGAGAGATTATACAGCACGGAGATTCTCCATAGTATTAAAGAACAAGAAAGGTCAGAGGAAATGCCTATTATCATAATGCTGTGGGCGGGCAGAAACTTCACCATTAAGACTGCATGTATCAATAAATAAAAGATCTATCAGCAAACTATAATTAGGTGCTTACCACCTCTGATTAACTATGTGAAACTTTAGCAAACATGGATAGATCATTGTATATAGATGTACCTTTGTGATTTAAGAGTACACTAAATATATCATATTAATGGTGCAAAAGGTCAATAGAGGGTATGGAGCCTCTTGGGAGATAGAGTAGATACCATCATCAGAGGAAATAACATTCAAAGGACGCAGTGGTCAAATGAAACTCCAACGAATCAACGTGTAATAACATGTTATGGGAGAGAACAGAAAACCGCGTTGGTGATCAAAGGAAACTACAGCGTATCAGTATGTGATTAATATTCTATTAAAATAGTATAAAAAACATTAAAGTAATAACAAATCCAGCAACCTGACATGAAGAGAACAAAGCACTTCTTCTATCTCTCTTATCAAACTTGAATGATAGCGCTCTTTGGTCTTATATACAAAAAGCCGAGAGAATCGCACCAAAACTAGTTCAAGGGGCATTCAGTAGAATATTCACAGTCCTAAAACCCACCAACTAATATATGAAGTTAGCCTAAGAGGACACCTTGTCTCATAAAAATAGACATAATCCCCCTCAGGTAAAAGATCATGGTGTCATAACAATTCCTACAGCGAGACGCGTGAATGTCATGTAGAAGCAGACAAAGGGGGATCACAGATCATTAACCAAATCAGTACAATAATATAGAAACCACAGTACGAATGAAATCAAAGGAGCATTGTGAGACTTTAAGAGTGTATTTATGATCCCTTGATTACCAGGCGTGGTGTGGAAAAAAGTATACATACAAGGGAAAAAAGAACCAAATGGTGCAAAATTAGTGACATAGAACAAATCGAAAATGTTGCTTGTAAATCTCTGATGTCAGACATGGTGCTCTTAAACAGGAGAACTGGTACTGAAGCGTGTAATCTTCCGAACTAGTGAAGGAATCAATTGAACTAATCAGTTGTAATGCGCTTAATGTGTTCTCATGGGGACTAGATATGAATACACCAGGAAGCAGTATACAAGTAAAGAATCAAATTACGGGGATGAACAAAAATGAAAGGTTCCACATTTATTTATTTATTTAACCAATTTTATATACCGTCTTTCTACAAATCAAGACGGTTTACATTAAACATTTAAAATAGAGTGTTTCCACTGTTTACATAGAACAAGTAACAAATATAAATAAAATAACAATGAACTAATTATAAGAATAAAAAACAACTATTTACAAAGATATTTACCTAGATATCAGTTGTCAGTATGAGGTTTAGAAGGGGTAGGCGCTGGAGGGAAGCAGATGAAGGTTAGTACTAAGGTGGAAGGGAAAAATGTTCCTGAAAAAGGAGGGTTTTTAAGTTCTTTCGGAACTCAAGGTGAGTTCTAGAGTTCCTCAGCTCATGGGGAAGGGAGTTCCATAGGGTAGGAGCATAAAGAGAAAAAGCCCTGTTACAAGTAAATTATTTACTATATCTTATGGTTGTTGGGATAGAGATGAGGTTTTTGGTAATAGTACGGCGGGTTCTAGAGCTAGCAGAGAGGGGAGTGAGAGGGGAAAGGCAAGGAGCTGATTCGTTGGAGATGATTTTATGTATAAGGGTAAGGACTTTGAACTTAATCCTACAGTAGATGGGGAGCCAGTGGAGGTCATATAGGGCTGGTGTAATGTGTGATCGCCTGGGAGTGCTGGTTATGAGTCGAGCAATCGTGTTCTGGGCAAGTTGGAGTGGTTGTATAGCATTCTTGGGAAGGCCATGATAGATTAGGTTGCAGTAATCAAGAGAGGGGGTTGTGAGGGCTTGACAGACAGATCGAAAGGAAGTGGGGCTTAAGAGGGGTTTGAGATTCCGGAGGGTACGTAGCTTGGCATATATTGTATTAGTAGTTCTTTTTATTTGATTAGTGAAGGAGAGGTTCTGATCGAGGATAATGCCAAGATACTTCACCTGGTTTTTTATAGTAAGGGTGAAATCTCCAATAGTGATGGTTGGAGGGGGGGGGGGGGTGTATGAGGTAGCGGAGAACACCTGTAGCACTTCAGTCTTAGCTTGATTTATTAGAAGGTTATGTTGAGATAGCCAAGATTTCAGTGTAAGTAAGCAATCGCTTAGTTTAGAAAAGTCGGGGTTGGAGAGATTAAATGGGGTGAAGCACATCATGTCGTCAGCATATAATTGGTACTGAATGCCAAAGCTCTGAAAGATATTGCAAACAGGTTGAAGGAAAATATTGAAAAGGAGAGCGGAGAGGCTTGATCCTTGGGGGACACCTTGTTTTAGTGTAAATGGGAGAGAGGTATCATTGCCAATACGAACCTGTTGGGTTCTGTCATCTAAGTAGGATCGGAACTAGTTTAGGGTTGTGCCTCTGAGCCCTATTTCATGGAGCCTGCATAAGAGTTGATGGTGAGGAAGGGAGTCAAAGGCGGCTGATAGGTCAAGGAATATGAGTAGGCATCCTTGGGTAGGATTCTGGGTATGCAAGTACAGGGAGTCTAGTAGGGAGGTAAGGAGTGTTTCAACACCATGGTTCTTTTTAAAACATTAGGAACCACCACCCAGGAAAAAGATTTACGCGTCATCGTGGATAATACGTTGAAACCCTCCGCCCAGTGTGCAGCAGTGGCCAAGAAGGCAAATAAAATGCTAGGAATCATAAGGAAAGGAATGGAGAATAAAACAAAGGATATTATAATGCCTCTGTATCGTTCCATGGTTCGACCGGACCTTGAATATTGTGTGCAATTCTGGTCGCCATATCTTAAAAAGGATATAGCATTATTAGAAAGGGTACAGAGAAGAGCCACCAAAATGGTAAAGGGGATGGAAAGATACCCCTATGAGGAGAGGCTTAAAAGGTTAGGGTATTTCAACCTGGAAAATAGATGGCTGAGGAGAGATATGATAGAGGTCTATAAATTAATGAATGGAATGGAACGGGTAAATTTATTTAACAAGTTTTCTATACCGCTTTATCATTAGAATCAAAGCGGTTTACAGTACAATACATGACCAGAACAATTACAGAGAACACATGTAACAAAAATAGGTTGGGGTAACATGCAGGTGACGCTCAGGAGCATGACTTATTTACAACTGGAGTATGTAGGTGTAGTTTGAATAGGCATATGTCATGAGGTGTCACCAGCACCCCTTTTTGGCCCTGTAAGGCGCCCGCCTAGGGCCGTGAGGTGTGGGTTGCCTTATTAAAGAAATAGTCAGTAGCCGTGTAATTAAGGCAAAAGAAATAATTCGGGTTTTATTCCCCGTCCCACATAGGATTCTTTATGAACAGCACAAAGGAACACAAAAGAAAACTGTTTCTTCACAGTATAGAAAATAAACTCTTCACCAGCACAATGTATCACAGAACTCTTGCTTGCCTGGCTAACATAGGGATGTAATTTCATCAGACAGACAAAGCGTGCAATCCATGGAATCCAGTTCTATATCACACTCCTGGTTTTCCCATTGCATCTGCTCATGGTCTGTATTTGGAGACACATAACAATCTTTATAACTGAAATCCTCACAGCTCTTCCCTTGAATGACACTGGTTATTCTATTTGGTAAGTGCTCTACATCAACATGGTTCAAGAGTCCTGTGCTAGGAACTGTATCTCTCAGGTTCCTTCTCCAATAGGGATTTTCCTCCCAATTACTGGGCTTTGCTCTGCTGGCAATGCCTAGCTTTTTCCCTCTAGCTACAACAGGGTACTTAGCTTTTGTCCCTGGCTAATGAGCTTCGCTCTCTGGGCTTTGGCTGGCTCCTCTCCAAGACTTCCACGTCTCTGTAGCCGGGTCCAAGCTGAAAACACGCTCTGAAGAGAGTCTGTGTCTGCTGCCTCTTGCTACCGGGACACTTCCTTTACTTCCCGGTTCTAGCAAGGTCTGCTGGTTGAGAGGACTTCCTTCCTCTCGGTTACTCACTCTCCAGTGACCGAGGCCCCCTCTGGCTTGGGAGACTCCTCTGCAGCTACAGCCTGCTCCACCCTTTGGCTTCTGCTCCTGCCTTTGCTGCCTTGGCTCCAGCCCCTCCCTTTGCTCCTCTACTGGGCTTTCCCTGTAGTTTTTATGCTCCTGTTCTCTGCACGTTGTACGTGCCCTTCCACTCAGGTGAGCTTGATTAGCCTTTTGGCTTTCTACTGCGTCACCTTTGGTGAATGGAAAGTTTTCTCCACTATACTTAGGCTTTTTAAAAGCTGAATATGTTTGCTGCCTATGTGTTTGTGAGGTAAGCTCTCCCTCTTTTCCTATTACCATAGGCTCTGAGCTAGCTATTTCCTCATATAACATAGGCTCTGTACTAGTTACCTCATCACATAACCCCCCCTTTAAGATATTATGGGCTGGGGAACTCCTGTCCTCACAGCACGTAATACCAGAGTGGCTTGAGAGCTTAACTTTCGACTGGCTAAAAACGGCTGTCCACTCTTGCCAGGGTTTTAGAACATTAATATGATACACTTGAGATCGCCCTCTAGCGGTCTCTACCACGTACGAAAGAGGCCCCTTTCGCTCTACTATAGTGTAGGGTCCTCTCCACTGGGCTTCAAATTTCAGCCCTGGGTCTGCCACCATCACAACTACCTTTTCTCCTATAGCTAACTGACGTGCTTTCTTCCCCCGGTCATAATACCGCTTTTGATGCAGCTGGCTGTCTTGTAGGTGACGTTCAGCCTCCTGGGAAGCCCTCTGTAAACGTGACTGTAATTCTTGAAGAAACTGTGGTACCCCTATTTCCTCCTCTTTCAGTTCGGCCCACTGCTCTCTTAAAATGTCTAGGACTCCTCTTGGAGCCTGGCCAAACATTAGCTCGAAAGGAGAGGCTCCTAACGAAGCTTGTATATGTATATGCTCCCTACTGGCGTATAACACAAATGGGAGTAAGATGTCCCAATCGGCCATTCTCCCATCCAGCCCCTCCTTAACATTTGTTTGAGGGTCTGATTAAAACGCTCCACCAATCCATTCGATTGGGGGTGGTAAGCTGCTGTCTTCACGTGGCGTATCCCGAAGGCGTCCCATACCTGCGCCAAGTAACAGGACAGGAAATTGCTTCCCCTGTCTGTCAACATTTCTTTCGGGAATCCTACCTTGCAGAATAATTTGATTAGTTCCGCTGCTATAGTTTTAGTGGAAATGTTCCTCAGTGGAATTGCCCACGGGAACCGGGTGGCCTGATCCAATATTACCAGAATATATTGGAATCCCCTAGGGATTTTCACTAGGGGACCGACTATATCCATTGCCATCTGTCGCACAGGTTCGGATATAGTGGGTGTAGGTATCATGGGGACCCCTTTTGGTTTGATAGCCGAGACCCTCTGACAAGAAGGGCAGGCTTCACAAAAGCGTTTCGTCTCCCTAAACACCCCTGGCCAGTAAAAACGGGCCAGGATCTGATCCAGTGTGCCCAAAACCCCTTTATGCCCACTCACCGGGTGATCATGGGCCAATCGGAGGACTACCGCCTTAAAGGCAGTCGGCACTACTAGCTGTTTTCTGACAGCTCCGGTCTGGGGATCACTGCTCTCCCTATATAATACATCTTCCTCTATCAGGAACCGGAGAAGAATGTCTCGGTCAGACCGGGCATACTCAAAGGCATGCTTTAATGCAGGATCTGCCTTTTGTTCCTTTGGGAACGATGGGAACTTTTTTACTAAATCCGCTGGGACCCAGGGAAAACCTAGCCCATCCCCCACTCCTGCTCTTAATTGAGCCCTATGGTGGCGCTCTCGGTGTTTTTCCCCTTTGCTCTTTCTAGTACTCTTGGAAGGTGGATTAACTAAATCCTCATGTTGGGGTAGCTCACTTAAAGTCTCATTTATGGGCCTCTCTTCCTGCTTTAGAGATTCTGCATCTTCTTCTACAGACCGAGCAGTGTCCTTCAGGGGTTCTGTTTGCTTTCCTGAATCTCGGGCCTGTGACCTTGTGGATACCATTCCCCTCTTTTCTTGTATACGCTCTCCCATTCCCTTACTGAATGGGGGCCAATCTCGGCCTAGCACTATGTCATGAGGTAGCCGGGGTATCACCACTACTAGGACATGTGTTCGGGTTCCTAAACCTTTTACCCTTACCCTGTAGAGGGGGTAATAGGTAGCAGACCCGTGTACGCACCTTATCCGGGATCTGCCTTCGGGTTGAATCGGGGTAGACTTATTACTGGCCTGTAAAACGTGCCAGAACCTTTTGGACACCATAGACTGGTCCGCGCCAGAGTCAAGGAAGGCTTGGGCAACCATCCCCTGCACTTCCACAGTGATGCTAAAGCCCTCTCGCTTGTTCCTTCCACAATCATTCATCAACGCTGTCCGCCCCATACACTCATCTCTTCTATGACCCCTCTTCCCACATTTAAAACACTTAATGCGGGTGTCCACAACCTCACCGTTAGGCATACATTTTTTTACACACATTACAGGGTCATTAAGCATTTTTCCAGAATTGGCTACCTCACGCGTGTTACCAGCGCCTCCCTGTGGTTTATGAGCAAGTTCTGCTTCCATAAACCTTTCAGCAAGGCGAGCTGCCTCGCTTGAGGTCTGGCAATTCTGTAGCGTTAGAAAAGACTTTATTTCGGCTGGAACAGCCTCCGCAAATTGTTCTAACACAATTAAATCAAGCACTGTTTCTAGGGTTTTCCCCTCTGGGGCAAGCCATTTCTCCACCAGGTTACTAATTCTTTGGCGAAGTGCCTTAGGAGTTTCGCCTGGCTGGAGTCTGGTTGCTCTTAACATGCGTCGGTATACTGTCGGCGACAGGCCTAGCCTGTCCCTAATGGCAGCTTTAACTTCATCATACTTATTAGCTTGGGTGGCGGGCATAGCCCGGTATGCCGCAAGGGCCTCTCCCGTCAGGGAGGTGGCTAGCCTCATTGCCCACTGCTCATAGGGCCATTTTACGCTATGTACTACTCGCTCGAAAGCTTCTAAAAAGTCATCTACATTATCTGCTTTTGTTAGCCGTCCAAAGGATAAGACCCCACAACTTTGTGGGCCTACCCCACAGAAATGTCCGGTAGGAGTTTTCTCCTCGGCTGGTCTTGTCAGCAATGTCTGTATTAAGTCCATCAGAGGCTTTTGCTGGGCCCTCATGGCCTCCAGTGCTCGCTCCTGGCTCAACTGGGCCAACTCCCTCTGCCTTTCGAACTGCAGTCTGATCCACTGCATCATATCCGGAGGGTTCTCCATGCTCACAGACTGAAATACAAACAAACACACAAAAACACCAAGTGTGGTACTTTTTTTTTTTTTTTCAAAAAAAAAAAAAACCAGCTATGCCTAGGTTCCTCCTTAGTATCCCTTCTCACCGGTGTCCCCCACCGCCTGTGCCCAGATAACGTTTTACCTGAGTTAGGTGGTGCATCAAACTTTGAGAAGGTACTTTTCCTCTGGTTTCTGGAACTTTCCCAGGCGTGGTCAGTAGCAGTCTTTGTCTGCTCTTCGGTACAGTTAGCTCTGCCGTGCTCCCGCTGTACTCCTCTTCCAGAATCTGCAACAACTACGCCATATGTCACCAGCACCCCTTTTTGGCCCCGTTAGGCGCCTGCCTAGGGCCGTGAGGTGTGGGTTGCCTTATTAAAGAAATAGTCAGTAGCCGTGTAATTAAGGCAAAAGAAATAATTTGGGTTTTATTCCCCATCCCACATAGGATTTTTTATGAACAGCACAAAGGAACACAAAAGAAAACTGTTTCTTCACAGTATAGAAAATAAACTCTTCGCCAGCACAATGTATCACAGAACTCTTGCTTGCCTGGCTAACATAGGGATATAATTTCATCAGACAGACAAAGCGTGCAATCCATGGAATCCAGTTCTATATCACACTCCTGGTTTTCCCATTGCATCTGCTCATGTTCTGTATTTGGAGACACATAACAATCTTTATAACTGAAATCCTCACAGCTCTTCCCTTGAATGACACTGGTTATTCTATTTGGTAAGTGCTCTACGTCAACATGGTTCAAGAGTCCTGTGCTAGGAACTGTATCTCTCAGGTTCCTTCTCCAATAGGGATTTTCCTCCCAATTACTGGGCTTTGCTCTGCTGGCAATGCCTAGCTTTTTCCCTCTAGCTACAACAGGGTACTTAGCTTTTGTCCCTGGCTAATGAGCTTTTCTCTCTGGGCTTTGGCTGGCTCCTCTCCAAGACTTCCACGTCTCTGTAGCCGGGTCCAAGCTGAAAACACTCTCTGAAGAGAGTCTGTGTCTGCTGCCTCTTGCTACCGGGACACTTCCTTTACTTCCCGGTTCTAGCAAGGTCTGCTGGTTGAGAGGACTTCCTTCCTCTCGGTTACTCACTCTCCAGTGACCGAGGCCCCCTCTGGCTTGGGAGACTCCTCTGCAGCTACAGCCTGCTCCACCCTTTGGCTTCTGCTCCTGCCTTTGCTGCCTTGGCTCCAGCCCCTCCCTTTGCTCCTCTACTGGGCTTTCCCTGTAGTTTTTATGCTCCTGTTCTCTGCACGTTGTACGTGCCCTTCCACTCAGGTGAGCTTGATTAGCCTTTTGGCTTTCTACTGCGTCATCTTTGGTGAATGTAAAGTTTTCTCCACTATACTTGGGCTTTTTAAAAGCTGAATATGTTTGCTGCCTATGTGTTTGTGAGGTAAGCTCTCCCTCTTTTCCTATTACCATAGGCTCTGAGCTAGCCATTTCCTTATATAACATAGACTCTGTACTAGTTACCTCATCACAGAGGGAGGTGTATTGGGTGTCCTCTCTGAAGTGTTCAGAGAACAGGAAAGTTTTTAGGTGTTTTCTGAAGTCTTTGATGTCTTTGGTTGTTCTTATTTTTTCTGGCAGTGAGTTCCAGATGGTGGGTGCGGCTAGTGAAAAAGCCCTGTTCATTGTAGTCTTACTGGCTTTTGTATATGAGCTGGGGCTTGGGATAGTTTCTCTAGTGTTTTGTCTCTTGGAACTATTTTTGGTTCTGAGCATAGCAGCGACTGTAGAGAACCAGCTGACATATTATTTCTAATCTTACAAAACAGCACTAACCACTTTTATTTGGCTCTTGAGGTGATCGGTAGCTAGTGTAGCTGATGTAGGAGAGAAGTTATGTGCTCATGCTTGGCTGATCCTGTGATGAAGCAGGCAGCAGTATTCTGGGCTAGTTGAAGTGCTCGGGTGGTTTGAGCTGGAAGCCCTTGGAGGAGGGAGTTACAGTAGTCCAAGATGGGGGTAATAAGTGCTTGCAGACAATGCGGAAGTGATCTTGACTTAGGAGGGGTTGTAGTCTGCAGATAATGGCTAATTTGTGGAATGTGTTTTTGGAGGTTTTGCTAATGTGAGCTTGTAGATTTAACAATTGGTCAAGGGTCCATCAAGCCCAGTAGATCGCTTTTTATGCTATCAAAAAGTAGAAAGACTAGGGGACATGCAACGAAGCTACAGTGTAACCTGTTTAAGACTAATATGAGAAAATATTTTTTCGCTCAATGCATAATCAAACTCAAATTCGTTACCGGTGAATGTAGTGAAAGCTATTAGTGTAGCTGGGTTTAAAAAAGGTTTGGACAAATTCCTGGAGGAAAGGACCATAAACCATTATTAAAGAGGACCAAAGTAATCCACTGCTTGCCCCAATACAAGCATTATGGAACCTGTGTATTTTTGAAAACCGTCAGGTACTTGTGACCTAGATTGACCACAGTTGAAAACAGGATACTGGGCTTGATGGACCTTGTTCTGACCCAGTATGACTTTTCTTATATTCTTAGGAATTATGAAAGACAGTGGGTAATGCTGTTTGGCCACAAGTCCTCCTTTTCGGCCCCGGCTTTGAGCGCAGAATGGATTCCCCGAAGGCCTCTGCCTCGCCTAGTTGTCGCGCCCACTCAGAACTCCAAGGTCATGGGGCATTGGACTGGGAATTGTTCTCAGAGGCTGTCCCCGGAAAGATCACACTTCACCCGTGGTGGTCAAGTTGGTCGATGTTCCAGGGTGGGGAGAATCTCTTCGGCAAGCCCATGTTGGAAAAAGTCGCAGAGCTGGAATCCAAGTATATGCCCAGAACCAGGTTCTCCTGGAAAACCGCAGACCCTTCCCGATGGAAGGCTTTGGAGAAAAATCCCTTTTACCTGAAGAAGAGGAAGGCTTATGGAACTTGCCCCCAGTATCTGGCCTACCTGGCTCCTCAGCAGGCCAAGGTCAAAGGGCATGGCCTCGTAAGCCTAAGGCCTCCAAACCCCAGCTTGCACCGCAGCCGCAAGCTGGGGGGAGGGGGGTTTGACTCCTTGAGCATGACCTGCAGGGTCAAGGGCCTCAGCATACAGGAGGGCGTCTGACATTCTTTGCCGGCTGGTGGATGGCCATAACCACCGACGCCTGGGCCCTCCAGGTGGTGAGGGAAGGTTACCTCCTCCACTTCAAACAGATGCCCCCTCTGTTCTTCCCCAGAGAACTTCTCATGGCTCTTCTTTACCGAGAATTCCTTCAGCAGTAACTCGAATGTCTCCTCGCAGCCAAAGCTGTCAAGCTTGTCCCGCCCCCTCTGTGGGGCGAGGGGTTCTACTTCTGCTACTTCCTGGTTCCCAAAATGATGGGCAGTTTATATCCCATCTTCGATTTGCGAGATCTCAACCGGTTCTTGGTGAAAGAGAAGTTCAAAATGGTCTCCCTTGGAACATTGCTACCCTACCTCCAGCGGGGAGATTGACTATGCTCCTTAGATCTGAAAGCTGCTTATACCCACATCCTGATCCATCCTCGCCACTAGCAGTACCTCCGCTTTGCCATCGGGGGCTGCTATTACCAGTACAGTGTCCTACCCTTTGGACTGGCTTCCACCCCAAGAGTGTTAATAAAATGCCTGGTTGTGATCGCCACCTACCTCTGGCTGCAAGGGGGTGTTTGTCTTCTCCTACCTGGATGACTGACTTGTCTTGTTGCGCCTCCTGGGGAACATGGCTTCGACAGTGCATGTCATGCCTGACGCCTCCATATGTGTCAGGACCAGTGGACTCTGCACCCAGTGGACTCAGGCGATGGGGTGCCTGGAGGACAGGATCCATGTAACTGCACCTCTCTCTGAATCCCTTGTTTGGTGGCAGTAGCCGCTGTACCTCATAGTGGGGATGCCCTTTCAGGCTCCGACGCATCAGAAGGTCCTCACCACGGACGCCTCCAAACTGGGCTGCAGTGCCCATTATAATGGCCTGTGGACCCAGGATGCCTAGTTGATGGGGGAGAGTCTACATCAAATCAGCTTTCTCGATTTTTGAGCTGTTCTGGCACAATTTGGAGAACCAGGTTGTTCTGGTGCAGACAACCAAGTGGCAGTGTTTTATGTCAGCAAACAAAGGGGTACTGGGTCGTACCTGCTGTGCTGGTATTCAGTTTGCCTCTGTATTTTGGCGAGCGAGAGCAGGATGCTCCTTCAAACAGTGTACCTTCCCAGTCAGGTCAGTCTCCTGGCAGACCAGCTCAGCAGGGTCCTTCAACCCCACGAATGGTGACTGGATCCGCAGGTAGCGAGCCGAATCTTTCAGATATGGAGCTCTCCTTCACCGGATCTCTCCACCAGCCCCAGCAATACCCAGTTGCTCTATTTCTGCTCCAGGATGCCAGCCCCCTCTCGAGTGGAGGCCAATGCATTCTCATCCCGTGGACGGAGGGCCTCCTTTATGCATACTCCCCACCATCCCTGATCTCCAAGACCCTTCTCAAAGTTCAGCTCGACCGGGCCACTGTAACCATTATTGCTCCCAGGTGGCCACAGTAGCTGTAGTTCCCCCTGCTTTTCCGCCTTTCCCAGGTGCACCTGGTTTCTTCTGGATTACACTCCGGACTTGATCTCGCAGGAGAACAGAGCTCTCATGCATCTCAGAGCCCTCGCCCTGACAGCATAGCTGCTGAAAAGGTGATCTTGACACAGTTCCACTAGCCTAAGGAGGTGGAGGATGTCTTGGTCACGTCCTGCAAGGATTCCACCAGGCAGGCCTATGCCTTCAAGTGGTGCAGGTTCTCCATCTGGTGTACTGGGAAGGGTTTAAACCCTTTCTTATGCTCCATGCCGGCAGTGTTACAGTACTTGCTACACCTTTCCAATGCTGGTCTAAAGTCTAACTTTCTCAGGGAATACTTCAGTGTGAAAGCAGCACACCATCATCTCACTGAGAGGCAGCCTCTGTCTGCTCATCCTCTCATGGCCCACTTCATGAGGGGTCTCTTGCTCACTTGGCCCCCCATTTGTCCACCAATGGCGGCATGGGATCTGAATGTGGCTCTTGGGAAGCTCATGGCTTCGTCCTATGAACCGTTTGCTCCTTGCCACCTCAAGAACATTTCATGGAAAATGATCTTCCTTGTGGCACTCACATCGGCGTGCTAAGTCAGTGAGCTGCAGGTGTTGTTGGTAGCTCATGCCCCCTATATCAGGTTCCATAAGAATAAGGTGGTCCTTCGCACTCACCCTAAGGTGCTCACAGCCTTTCATCTCATTCAGGAAGTGGTTCTCCTCACCTTCTTTCCTTGATCTCACGCAATCAGGGCGGAGGCCGCTCTCCACACCTTGGATTGTAAGTGAGCACTGGCTTTATACTTAGAGCGTACTAAGGCCCATCACCGCTCCTCACAGCTCTTCATCTTCTATGACCCAAACTGGCTTGGTGTTGCATTCTCTAAGTGCACCCTGTCTACATGGGTGGTAGAATGCATCTCCTTTGCCTATGAACAGGCTGGTCTCTCTCTCAGGCGCCATGTTATGGCCCATAATGAGCAGGCTAAGGCAGCCTCTGTGGCAAACCTGCTTTCCATCTCCATGATGAAGATCTGTTGGGCCACCACCTGGTCCTCGGTTCACCCCTCCGCAGCTCATTACTGCCTGGAGGAGGACTCCCAGCATGACAGCACCTTTGGCCAGGTGGTACTCTATCATCTGTTTGGGGAATAATGCAACTCCTACCCTCCGGCCCTTCTGTATGTCCAGGCTACCGGAGACTTGATTCTCTGGTCGAAGCTGTGGTCATCCCTGAGGTCTTGCGGCCACTCAGCGTGCTCTGCTGTCATTCACAGTTCGAGGTTTTTAGTCCCTTGTGGCTTTTTACAGTTTTTTTCAGTAGCCTGTAGCTGGGGAGTCCCATATGTGAGGATTGACTCCCTGCTTGTTCCCGGAGAAAGCGTAGTTACTCGCTTGTAACAGGTATTCTCCTTGGACAGCAGGAATCGGTCCTCACAACCTTCCCTCCTCCCTGTGGAGTTGTTTTCTCTTTTGGCTTGATTAAACTATGCCATCATACTGAGGTAAGATAGCACCCTTAGGCGGGAAGGTGACCGCGCATGGGTGGCTTATCTCCCAAAGGATTTCTGTGAAAACTGGGGCGTGTTCACCATGTGGACTCAATCGGCGCTGACTTCACCCATATGTGAGGACTGATTCTTGCTGTTCCCAGAGAACACCTGTTACAGGTGAGTAACTATACTTTTCGCGTCCATTTTCCTTCAATCTTTCAGCAGCGGTAAGCATTGCCGTTGTTTTTCAGCCAGTGCGAGAGAAAAAACAAAAACAACAACAAAAAAAAGACCTCAGTCATCTGCATAGCTTCCATGCTGCACTGACTCTTTTCACTTCAGACAGCAAGGAAACAAGAAGGACAATAAAAAAGAAAAAAATACCAAGGTAACATCTGCAGCAAATTAAGTGAGTGCTTGAGCCTGCCTCCAGCCACTGTGCTGCCCAGCTCTCCCTAGCAGCTCATCCAGTTCAAGCTGCTCTGCCAGCTGTGGTGAACTCTGGGGGGAAAAAGAATAATGGCAACTCCTGGATCCTTTGCTTGCCCCAGTCCCACTGGGGCCAGACAAGGCATGGTTAGGGACAGAGGGAAGCGGCCTGGCCAGAGTCAGACTCCTGCCAGCCTCAATGCACAGTACTTCAGCCCAGAGCCTTAGAAGCCAGGCCTGTGGCTCCACACCTTCCCCTCCCACCCCCCCTGATTCCAGAGCTTCCAATATCTCCCCCACCGGCTGACCTCCCTGCAGCGGGCATGAAGCACAAGTCCAAGTCTAAGCATTCAAGGAAGGACTCATCGGGGGACTCTGCCAGTCTGCAGGACCCATGGCCCCAGAAGAGAAGGGCAGTGGAGAACCCGCAGGATGCAGACGGAACTTTAGCCAAGCAGGGCAGATATCAGGCCCCTGCCATGCCTGTACACTCCCCGATGACCCCAGCAGCACCAGGTAGTTCTCCAGGAACAAGCAGGAAGTCAGGCCTCACATATGGGTAATGGCGCCAACGGAATCCCACAGAAGCATCTTCCCAGGTTTCAAAGAAAACCTTTGGGAGATGCCACCATGCATGCGTGGTCCCCTACCTGCCCAAGGGTGCCAGTCTCCCTTTTTTTGCAAAGCCCTACAGACATCCGACTTCTTCCCCAGAAAAAGTTGATTTCTTGTGCATCGAGTACATTTCCTTCTCCAATTATCATCGGTCACTTTCCCACCTCCAAGCCCCGTCACCTCGGCTTCGCATTTCGAAACGATTTTTAGGTTTTTTCCTCCAGCGCAGTTTTGCGCCTTTTCTAACCGCTGGCCACGTTGAGGGTCTTCGACTTTGCAGAGATCCTCTTTGCGCCAGTGGCCAGTGGATTAAAAATTGTGATTGGTGTGCAAAGAACATGTCCCTAACTGATACACATGACTGCTGCCTCTGGTGTCTAGATGCTGACCATGACCCAGAGGTTTGTATCCTGTGCAAAAATATGTCCACTAAGTCCATCCAAAGTTGTCGGCAGAAGCAGGATGACATCTTCCACAGATCTGATTCAGCCCCAGTGTCCCCGGTAACCTCGCGCTCTAAGGCCTCGCACTGATCCTTGGAGTCGCGTAAAGCCCCAGTGACATCCAATCGGGTCTGCGGACACTCCTACAAGGGTTCTCTGGAGTGGGAGCTCAAGAAGAAGAAGAAGAAATCCTCAAGGACCTCATCCTGGGAAGTAGACACACACAGCAAGTCCCGTGCAAGGTCCCACAGTTCCTGGAGGGTATCCAAGGAGTCGGATCGGAGCAGCCGGCAAAGTTGCCCAGAACAGATGCCAAAGCCTCCGGCGATGGATGACGGACCCCTGAGGCCTGTCCCATCAAGGACTCCCTCTGCTCATCGACGCTGGACCCAGTTACCCCAGTGTCAGTGTCGAAGGCTGCAACTCCTGAGCTGGAAGCCAGGATGATGGCATTGGAATGAAGTGTCACTGCCTTCCTTGCTGCGTAGCAAGCATTGATGCCTGGCTCTGCTTGTGCTTGCACAGAGACCACAGGGACCTCGATGTCAAGGACTTCCCCGGGCTGCCGATATGATCCTCGAGAGCCTTGGGCCTCAAGCCGATCCTCTTCGAGGATCTCAATCCGGCTCCTGGTCTTTGGGAGTAAGATCCTCCCCAGCAAGTGCTTGCGGTTCTGGCCAAGCAATAGCCGTGTGTCACCGAAGACATGATCTGAGCCTGATGCCTCAGGAGCCGTCAGGCCTTGAGTCCTTGATGGATTACTCGGACTGGGAGTCTGAGGACGAGGCTTCCCCAGAGATGTGTAAACATCACAATCTCCCTTTGGATCAGTCTTCCCTAGTGTCGAGGTGCTGATCCCCTCCCGAGGGCACCTCGTTCCTCGAGTTTGTCTGGGACATGGTGAAGGCCTTGTCTCTCACCATGGAGTTGGAGGAGGACCCTCGCACGGAGAAGCTCAAAATCCTCCAGTATGAGGCTCCACCTAAGGAGGCCCTGATGATCCCTGTCCCTGCCATCCTCAGGCAACTCCTCCTTCGGATGTGGTAGACACCGGCGTCGGGGCCGATAGTTGGCTGACACCTAGACACCATGTACCGGGTATAGCAGGGCCACAGTTTCCAGACAGCGCAACTTCCTCACACCTCTATGATGGTGGAGTCGACCATGCACCAGCAGAAAAGTCTGAAGACTCACTCTTCCCAGCCCCAGGTTAGATTCCCGCGCCCTCGACACCCTTGGATGCAAATGCTGCCACGACTCGATGCTGGGTTGCTGAATACAAGCATATCAGCTATACATCAGCATATATCTCCGAGACCTAGCAAAGGAACTTGCAAGTTTCTCGGCAGGTCTCAGTGGAGATTACCTCCAGCGATTCTAAACCCTCACAAAGTGTGTCGGGGAGTGCTTGAAGTACATGTCTTGAACTGCCTACGACAGCTTCCAGTCTAATGTGAGGGTGGCCGCCACAGGCATCGGTGCCTGACGCCAGGCCTGGCTCAAGGCATCGGACCTTGAGCAATGGGTCCAGGAGAAACTCTTCGATGTCTCCTGCCTGGTGAAAACCTCTTTGGCAAACTGATGGAGGATAAAACAGTGGAGATCAAGTCCGGGTTTGTCACCAGGACTCGGCTCTCCAGGAAGACCTCCACCCTTCCCAAGAAAAAAACACCAGGAAAAAGGCCTCCCTTCCACAGGAAAGGCCAACCTTACCGTGGCTATCCACAATACCAGGCCCCCAGACTCCACAGCAGGGTCACCAGGGCAAAGCAGCTGGCCAGGGCCAATGCAAACCTAAGTGCTCTAAGCCCCAAACACTGGCTTCTGCCCAGGCTGGGTCGGGGTTTTGACTCCCTGAGCAAAGCCTCTCCACCCATGGGGGAGCAGCTGCCAACAGGGGGGCATCTGATTCATTTTGCCCATCGATGGCCTGTCATCACCACCGACACCTGGCACTTCAAGTGGTCAGAGAGGGCTACCTCCTTCACCTGGACCAGACGTCGCCTCTTTTTTTTCTAGGAGAGCCCCCTCAGATTCCCCTGCACCAGGCTCTGCTACTGCAGGAACTCGCAGGCCTTCTCAGGGACAGGGCCGTAGAGCCAGTACCCTACCACCTAAGAGGAAAGGGTTCTACTCCTGATACTTTCTGGTCCCAAAAAGAACAGTAGGCCTAAGGGCCATTCTGGACTTGTGAAACCTGAACAAGTTCCTGCTGCGGGAGAAGTTCAAAATACTCTCCCTTGGAACATTGCTGCCCCAATGTTCCAAACAGGGAGATTGGCTATGCTCCTTGGACTTAAAGGATGCTTATACCCACATCCTTATTTATCCCAGTCAAAGGCAGTAACTGAGGTTCATGGTCAGGGGCGATCACTACGAGTACAAAGTATTACCCTTCAGCCTAGCCTCCACATCAAGGGTCTTCACTAAATGCCTGACAGTGGTGGCCACTTACCTCCATCTCCAAGGAGCCTTCAACTTCCCATACTTGGATGATTGGCTCGTGAAAGGGAACACGGCCACCGCACTATCAAGGTCGTGCAGCATTTGGGGTTCATGATAAACCATTCCAAATCTCACCTCACTTCAACACAGGATCTGGAGTTCATAGGGGTTCGTCTGGACACTCTCCAGTCCAGGGCCTTTCTCCCCCTTGACAGGGCAGATCGCCTCAGGGCCCTGGCTACCAAGGTTCTGTGCCATCACACAGTGTTAGCGCGGTCCATGCTCTGCCTATTAGGCCACATGGCATCCACAATCCATGTGATCCCCAATGCCCACCTCCACATGCCGGCAAGCTCAGTGGTGCCTCCGCTCACAGTGGACACAATCCATGGGCAGGCTGCAGGACAGGGTCTCAGTGTCCCTCAACTAGCAGAGTCACTCGACTGGTGGCAGGGTGCACAGCACCTGCAGAAGGGCATGCCCTTCCAGCCCCCAAACTCCCAGAGGATCCTCACCACAGATGCATCCCTACTGGGCTGGAGTGTCCACTGTGAGGAACTGCACACGCAGGGCAACTAGTCCCTAGCGTAGAACCAGCAGCAGATCAACCTGCTGATGCTCAAGGCCATTTGTGGTGATTATGGCCTTCCACCACCACCTGCAGAACCAGTCGGTGCTAGTCCAAATGGACAACTAGGTTGCGATGTTCTACCTGAACAAGCAGCGGGGACAGGGTCTCAGCACCTCTGCCAGGAGGCAGTAGCCCTCTGCTTGAATGCGATCAGTCAGGGAATGCTCCTCAGGGCAGTATATCTTCTGGGCCAAGACAATGTCCTAGTAGACAGGCCGAGCAGGATGCTCCAGCCACATGAATGGCATCTAGACCCCAGGATGGCGCAGCGGCTGTTCTGACTCTGGGGAACCCCAAGTCTGGAC
The DNA here is from genome assembly GCA_033557465.1 of Ichthyophis bannanicus. Taxonomy (NCBI): domain Eukaryota; kingdom Metazoa; phylum Chordata; class Amphibia; order Gymnophiona; family Ichthyophiidae; genus Ichthyophis; species Ichthyophis bannanicus. The sequence continues at coordinate 424,731,845 of CM066037.1, forward strand.
CTCTTTGCCAGCCTAGCCAATGCTCAGCTGCCCCGCTTCTGCTGTCCCCAATTGCATCCATCCCAAATAGCAGGGATGCCTTCCTCATCTCATGGTTGGAGGGCCTTCTATATGCCTTTCCTCCCACACCACTAATCCCCCGGACCTTCTTCAAGGTCCTGTGGGATAAGGCCTCCATGATCCTGGTGGCCCCGCGGTGGCCCAGGCAGCCTTGGTTCCCCCTGTTGCTTTGCCTCTCGACAGAGCTCCCGGTCCATCTGGGGATTGCTCTGGGGTTCCTGACCCAGGAGGAGGGCTCGCTTCTTCACCCCAACCTGGAGTCCCTGTCATTAACAGCATGGCTGCTGAGCAGGTCGCCTTTGCACCCTTCAACTTCCCAAGGGGTGGAGGAAGTCCTCCTGGCCTCTCATAAGAACGCCACAAGATGGGCTTATGCCTTTAACTGGCTCAGTGTGATGTGTGGAGCAACGAGTAGACCCATTCTCTTGCCAGGTGCACACGGTACTGCAGTACTTGCTCCACCTTTTGCAGACAGGACTCAAGTCCAACTTCGTCAGGGTGCATCTGAGCACGCTCTCATCACACCATCACTCCATAGAGGGAAAATCTCTTTCTGTGCAGCCCCTCATTACCCAATTTATGTGGGGCTTATTGCTCTCTAAGCCTCCCATCTGCCCGCCCCCGGTGGAATGGGGCCTCAACATTGTTCTGATGCAGCTCACCAAGCCGCCTTTTGAACCTCTGGCTACCGGCCATTTGCGTTATCTTTCCTGGAAGGTTGTCTTCCTGGTGGTGCTCACCTCTGCCCGCAGAGTCAGCGAGTTTCAGGCCTTGATGGTCGAGCCACCTTACACCAGGTACAAGAATAGGGTCGTGCTTCTCACCCACCCTAAATTCCTTCCAAAGGTGGTATCCGCCTTCCACCTCAACCAGGAGGTGGTACTCCCCACCTTCTTTCCACAGCCCCATGCCGACAAGGCGGTGGCCGTTCTCCATGCTCTGTATTAACATAGTATATGACGGCATATAAAGACCAGCATGGTCCATCTAGTCTGCTCAGCAAGGCGGCAAGAGTAGGTGCACTTGCCGCTCTATGCACATACCTTTATTTAGGGGTGTAAGAGGGCTATGTCCTTTTACTTGCAAAGTACCCAGGGCCACCTCAAAGCCTAGAAGCTATTTATTTCCTACGACCGTTTTTTATAAAAAAGAAAAAAAAAAAGAAAAAAGGAAGAAACAGAGAAAAGAAAGGGCAATGTCATCTATATTCTTACCCCTCCATTCCTTTATGTAAGCCCCCCCCTTCTCATTTCCATCCACCTCCCCACGTTAAGGATCCTTCAACATGTATCTCTCTAACTCTATGAAAAACATCTGCTCCCCCACAGTTACTTATGTTAGGAAGATTTGGAGGGGGGTCCTCTGAAGTTCTTCATTGTGCACGAATTACAGAGGCAGCTGTGAGGGTTGTTTTATCTAGGCCCCCCTCACATTCCGGGCAAGGCCCACGCAGTGCAGAGCAAAGCAAAGCAGTTCCACAGCATGGTGTTAAGTGACCATGATGGGTGCCTTCATCGGGTCTAATATAGTTGGAAACTGGTGTTAAATTTCTCTGCTAAAGTTTATCTGTCCTACAACAGAAAGGGGGAGTTCGACAAGGTAGACATATGTCCCAGGAATTAGCTCTTGATGTGGTTCAGTGTAGTTGGTTCCTCACGATGTTGCTGTCAAATAGCTCTGCACTTCAGTTGGAGTGGTAAAATACCGAATCTGCCCCTGATCTATGATCCTCAATTTTGTCTAATATAATAGTGAGAAGCGAAGGTTCCATTGCAAAAGCTGCACACAAAGAGGGGCAAATTCACTTTGTCGGCAGCTGAGAAGCGCAGCGTAGTCTTGGAAGATCAAGATGTTCTTGGCTACAGGATTTATATTCTGCCGTGCCCAAGCTGCTTGTAACACATCTTCTTTTTGCAGATAATCATTAAAATTAGCTATTACCACTCTAGGCAAGGATTGTTATCTTTGCGTGGTCCCAGGCGGTGTACTCTCTCCAGTCATATCTTTCCAGGTAGTTCAGGTAAAGATAAGTTGAGTGGTATCCATGTCTCTAGAAGGCTTTGGAGCTCTGCATCACTCACTGTTTCTTCCAGGCCTGCTGCAGTATCATCTAGAAGTAAGGAGATCCGGGATTCTCTACAGGGAGAACTATTCAGGCAACTGGTAACAGAACCCACACATGAAGGGGCCATACTGGACTTGGTGCTTACCAATGGTGAAAGTGTTTCTGATGTTATAGTGGGAGATCATTTTGCATCCAGTGATCACCAGACGGTGTGGTTCAGTATTAGGACTAGGGCTGTTAAAATCCATTCAAAAGCGAGGGTCTTAGACTTTAGGAAAACTAACTTTGCCAAGATGGGCCAATACCTCAGGGAGTCGTTAGCAGGATGGGAACAGCTGGGGGATGTAGAAAAACAGTGGACAAAACTGAAAGAGGATATTTTAAGAGCAACCAAACTTTTTGTTAAAATGGTAAATAAAGAAAAGGAAAAGGAGACTGCTATGATTTTCGAACGAAGTAGCTGAAAAAAATGAAGAAAAAGAGGGAGGTCTTCATAAAATACAAGAGATCATGGAGAGAGGAAGTCAGCATCTATATTTGGAAAAATTTAGAGAAGCTAGCAAAGTAGTTAGGAAAGCAAAGATTCTAAAGGAGTAGGAAATAGCCAATGCAATAAAATGGGGGGATAAGACATTTTTCAGATATGTTAGTGAGAAGAGGAAGGGCAAAAGTGGTATTGTCAGACTCAAGGGCGAAGGGGAGGAATATGTAGAAGCTAATGAGGATAAAGCGGAATTGCTTAACAGATATCTCTGTCCTGTGTTTACAGATGAAGAACCAGGAGCAGGACCTCAGAAAACACCCACAAACAGGAACAGAAGCGAAGAGCATCTGAACAATTTTCAGAAGACTGTGTTTGTGAGAAACTAGCTAAACTTAAGGTAGACAAAGCGATGGGACTGGATGGGATACACCCTAGAATACTGAGGGAACTTGGGGTCGTTCTAGCAGGTCCACTGACTGACCTTTTCAATGCCTCATTGGAATCGGGAGTGGTGCCAAAGGATTGGAGAGAGGCATATGTGGCCCCTTTACACAAAAATGGAAATAAGGATGTGGTTGAAAACTACAGGCCGGTTAGTTTAACTTCGGTGGTGAATAAATTATTGGAAGTTCTGCTGAAAGAGAAAATAGTGAGGTTTCTGGAGTCCAGCGAATTACAGGATCAGAGGCAGCATGGATTCACCAGAGGCAGGTCTTGTCAGACAAATCTGATTGATTTCTTTGACTGGGTGACCAGGGAGTTGGACCGAGGGAGAGCCCTAGATGTGGTGTATTTAGATTTCAGTAAAGCCTTTGACACCGTTCCTCACAGGTATTTATAAACAAACTGAGCACCCTAGGGATGGAGTCTAAAGTTACTGCTTGGGTTAGAAATTGGTTGAGTGGGAGGCAACAAAGGGTACAGGTAAATGGAGCTCACTCTGAGGAGGAGGAGGTTACCAGTGATGTGCCCCAGATCTGTTCTTGGTCCGATTCTTTTTAACATCTTTGTTAGTGATTTAGCGGACGGGCTGTCTGGTAAGGTTTGCCTCTTTGTGGATGATACCAAAATCTGCAGTAGAGTAGACACCCAGGAAGGTGTAGATAGCATGAGGAGGGATCTAGCTAAGCTTGAAGAATGGTCTAGAATTTGGCAGCTGAAATTTAATGTTAAAAAATGCAAGGTCATGCATTTGGGCTGCAGCAATCCAAGGGAGCAATATAGTATAGGGGGTGAGGTACTTTTGTCCACTAAAGAGGAGCTGGACCTAGGCGTGATTGTGTCTGATAATCTTAAAGTAGCTAAACAAGTAGAAAAGACGACAGCAAAAGCTAGAAGGATGCTTGGGTGCACAGGGAGAGGAATGGCCAGCAGAAGAAAGGAGGTGATAGTGCCTCTGTATAAGTCTTTGGTGCGACCTCATTTGGAGTATTGTGTGCAATTCTGGATACTGCACCTTCAAAAGGATATAAACAGGCTGGAGTCCATACAGAGGGCAGTTACTAAAATGGTTAGTGGTCTTCATTATGAAGCATATGAGGACAGACTTAAGGATCTTAGGCAGGGCATGGCGACGCACATGCCTAAGGAGAAGGCCAAACCGGCAAACGGACACACCAAGAGGAACACGGACCTGTGAACCCACCAGCTGCACCCAGAACCACACAAAAGGTATAGAAAAACTGAGGGAACTTGGGGACGTTCTAGTTTGTGTTCCATGTAAACCGCACTGATGCTGAATAGCGCAGTATATAAGAGACTGTAAATAAATAAATAAAGGACCACAAACTGGACATAGTATGCATCACAGAGACTTGGCTAGCAGAAATGGACCAAGTCATACTGAACCAGATTACTCTGGCTGACTTCAAAGCTTTTAACTCCCCCAGAATAAACAAAAGAGGAGGCAGAGTACTAATAATGACTAGAGGGAGCTACACATTTTAACTAATATCTACATCCAACTCCTCAGAATCAACCACCATAGTCATTTCAAACCACTACGTCAGCTTCTGCCTCACATACAGAGAACCCCCAACGCCAAGAATGATCACCTATCATTGATACTGGAGTCAATATGTGCAGCCAACAACCAGCACAAACCTCTTATTGCCCTGGGAGACTACAACCTAACCTCTGCTCCACCAAAGGATACCAGAGCCTTCCTCAAAGCCATGGAAGCGCTTGACTACAGACAAACAGTCAATACACCCACCCATCAACATTAAACAATGCCTAACCTCATTTTCATACCAAATCAGCTATACAAACTGAACCAACTCATGAGCCCAACACCCACACAGGTACTCTGGTCAGATCATCACGTCCTCACATTCACAATCCACATGGAAGTCCTCAACCACAGCTACGATGGAAAACATACTACAAGAAGATTCAAACCCTACAACAAAGAAGCTTTTCTAAAGGAAATAACACCACAAATTCAACAAGAATGCAACAAAAAAATAGACAAATGGAACCATATCATATCCAAAGCCGCGACTACTCCAAGAAAGGACAACACATCCACCCACAGAAGAAAAACCGCACCGTGGTACTCCAATGCAATCAGGGAAGGAAAGCGTTCCCTCAGACGTGCGGAAAGAAAATGGAGACAGAACAAAACACCAGACAATCTAAACCAGTACAGTACTGAACAACAAAGCTACAACAACCTGATCAATAAACATAAGGAACAACTCCATACAAACCTCATTATGAAAGCATCAAATAAACCAAGAGAACTCTTCAGCATTGTGAAAAAACTCACCAAAGAACACTCTGGACATAACACCCAGCAAATCGACCCCCAAGGATATGCAAACTATCTAAGCAACAAGAACAACTTAGAAACCCAGACAAGCAGCACAGGAACAACTGACCTAAAAAATTCTAACAACAATCAAGCCTGGACAAACTTCAGCATTCCAACAGTTCAGCAGATAGAAGACATCGTGAACACCCTGAATACAACTACATCCCCAACAGACCAATGCCCGGTCGAATGGATTAAAAATTCCAAGGACCAACTATCCAAACACATCCACAAAATTGTAAAAGAGTCGCTGCTACAAGGATATATGCCACAGGCACTCAAACAAGCCACAATACGACCTGTCCTCAAGGGTGCAAAGCTAGACCCAACAGACCCAAAATCATACCGACCCATATCAAGTCTCCCATTCATAGCAAAGGTTATTGAAAAGGTGATGCAGAGGCAACTACAGGAGCACATCGATCTACAAGCCCCACTGGACCTTCAGCAGCAAGGATTCAAACCATTGCACAATGTGGAAACTCTACTTACATCTCTTTTTGACAATCTACTAAAAGGTATCGATTGTATAAAAAATGGATTTCTACTGGTATTCATAGACATCACAGCAGCATTCGACACAGTCTCCCACCCAGTTCTGCTAAACCGATTGCACGAGATTGGCCTATGCAACACCACAATGAAATGGTTCACGTCATATCTAAGTCACAGAACGCAACAGGTCAAAGGAGATCAAGGATGCTCATCACAGTTCCCTACCACCCAAGGAGTACCACAAGGATCAGCCCTTTTATCTGTTCTATTCAACATATACATACAACCAATCTGTGACATTATAAAAGGTCACATGTTACAATACCACATTTATGCCAATGACATCATGCTGTATGTCCCAATAAACACTCTTGCTCCAGACTTAACCCCCATGACCAATTGCCTAGAGGACTTGAACAACTGGCTCGCAGATAACAACCTGAAAGTCAGCCTCAACAAAACAGAAGCCCTCATCATATCCAGAAATCCCAATGGTACCCAACCACAAGTCATAAGCGTCCTGAATCATACCATACCAATAAAGGAAGAGGTGAAATACTTAGGCATCACTATGGACAGGAACCTAAGCCTAAACAAAACTGCAGCAAAGGCATACCGGTGATTAAAGATCATCTGGAGACTCAAACCATTCCTCAGCCAGGACCATTTCCAAACCGTATGTTAGGCGGTCATCACCCCAGTACTGGACTACGGAAACTCCCTTTATCAAGGCCTACCTAAACAGACAACCCACCCACTCTAACTGGTGCAAAACACAGCAGCCCGCATCATAACCAGCACAGCCAAGAATGAGCACATCACCCCTGTACTCCAACACCTACACTGGCTTCCAATACATGTTCCCCAGTTCAATCCCATGTTTACTTTCCTTGTTATATGTAAACTCAGGTCAGATCTGATCATGTCCTAGAGTCAAATTGTTAACTGTAAACCGCACTGATAATAAAGAGCGCGGTATAAAAGTGCTGTTAAATAAATAAATAAATAAATGTAAGGGCAAGATTCAAAACAACCACAAACATATATAAAATCATGCACCATTACACAGCAGATGTACTCCATAGCCTGATAACCAAGGACACAACCAACCGACCCAGACGAACTGGCAACTACAACAAACTATGCACACCAGCTGGATATCATAGAACAAAACAAGTAACTTCCAGCAGAGCCATATCCTTCTCAGCACTGGCTCTCTGGAATACTCTCCTGATTGAACTGAGGGCATCAAATGACCTCAAATACTTCCACAAATCTCTTAAAACCTTCTTATTCAGAGATTACTATGACCAATCAGACAAAGGACCCTCTAATTGCGCTTGAACATAATGATAACCCACACTTCTAACATTTATGTACGCAGTGTCCAACCTTTATGTACGTAGTGTCACTCTACTTGATGTAAACCCAATGTGTGTAGCCCACCACTTTAATTGAAGGAGAAAGTGAAATACAGATCTGGATAAATAAATAAATGTACACCTTAGAGGAAAGGCGGGATAGAGATGATATGATTGAGATGTTTAAATATCTCTGGCATAAATGCACAGGAGGAGAGCCTCTTTCAATTGAAAACAAGGAGACATGAGATGAGGGTGCTACAAGAGGATAGATTCAGGAGTGATATGCGGAAATATTTCTTTACAGAAAGAGTGGTGGCTCTGTGGAATAGTCTCCTAGTGGAGGTGGTATAGATGAGGATTGTATCTGAATTCAAAGAAGCATGGAACAAACACAGAGGATCTCTAAAGGAAAAAAGGGGAATGTTGTAGTGCTTAATGTGGAAGGACAGACTAGATAGGCCATGTGGTCTTTTTCTGTAAAGCAGAGATTTTTACGGCGACCTCGATTCTCAGGGTCGTCTATGTGGCCTTGAAGTTGTTTGATGATGGAACATTAGGTCTGTTGAGTGTCTTCAACATCCGAGATTCGTTGTTCCTCTTGGATGATGAGGCCTATGAACTCCATAACCGTTTGTGCTACTTGAGATAACTTTTCCGTTAAAACAGGGAAACACATATCAAGTGCTTGTACCACCGCTTGCGACACTTCTTCCACTAAGTTTTGTGGGGTTCCGCTTGTTCTTGTCGTGGCGAGTTGGCGGCCATCTTTGCATTGGCTGGTCGGTTCTTTTCCCGCTGGGTTGTTTTTGTTGTCATCCATCCTTGAACAGGCAGAAGCTCCCCAGTATGAGTCCCGTTGAGGTCGAGTAGTCCTGCGAGAGAAGTAAGTGCCTTTCGGGTTAGTTTTTGCAATGTTTAATTCCAGCAAAAGGCAGGGAGCCCCAGAGCCGAGCACAGGGTAGTTAAAGCCCTGGCTCAGGCTCCACCACTTAAGAGATATAGGCAGTGGTTCAATTCCAGAGGTTCAGACTGTCCCTCCTTTGTCCGTGTTTCAGAGTCCATTTCCAAAGCATCTGGTGCCAACATCAGCCTTGAAGATAAGTTGTCTTCTCCTTCAGAGAATCAAGACTATTCCGGTGATATCCACCTGTTGTGGAAGGAAGAACTGGCAGCATTGATTGTTCAGGTGTCTGCTGCTGCAGGTGGCTAATCTTCCAGCCTGTACACCCCCTGTTGCAGGGGATTTGGAAGCTTATGAGGGCCTTTCTTTTTCTGTAGGTTATCAAAAGCATGGTCCTCTCAGAGTGAGCCTTGCCTGACTCCCCATTGAAGGGAGTCATGGTCATGAAAAAGCTATACGCCCTACCTCTGAAGGGAGTGCACTGTGTGGCTCAGTATGCCTCAGGTGGATGTGCATATGCAGCAGCTGTCATGAAGTGGATCACCATCCTGTGAAGACCACTTGGACTGTAAGATGGAAGTTCTCCTTATTCTCGGTCCCAATATGCAGAGTTTGGGATTACCTGCAGATTCTCGGCTTGATGGCAGCATCAGTCGAAATGGTTCCTTAAATTTAAGCTCATATAAGTCTGCTGCAAAGATCCTTGCTGTCTTGCTGGTCTCCAGGCTCTTAGGCTTTTGAGGCCAGGTTTCTCTTCTCTCCATAGGTGGTGTCCATCCTGCGTTGATGGAGGCAGCCCCAGCATTTACAAAGGGGCATGTCATTGGACAATCAGTCGTCGCTTCTCTTGTCGATGGATGCCAGCCTGTTTGACTGTGAAGCCCATTGCTAGGGCCCATCAGCTCAGGGCCATTGGAACAGTCAGAAGGCAGCATCAACTGCCTCGCAACCAGTGGACACTGTGTTACCTGGGTACAAATTATATTGCAATGATAAAATAGATCAAATTGGTGGAGAGTTTGTGCTCTGTTAGAAAGAGCATTGAGTCACACAGGATTAAAGTGTTGAAGGAAACAAAATACACTGTAGAATCTCTATGGATTGAAATTCCATGTAAAAAGGGAAGGCGATGGCAGTGGGGGTGCACTACCCACCACCTGGCCAGAATAAACAAATGGATGATGAAATCTTCAAAAAAATCAGGGAAGCTAACAAAATTTGCAATATTGTAATAATAATAGGTGATTTCAACTACCCTGGTATCGACTGGGTCAGTGTCACTGCAGGACATGCTAGAGAAGTAGTTTCTAGATGAAATAAATGACTGCTTCTTGGAGCAGCTAGTTCATAAACCGACAAGAGGGGAAGCTATTTTGGACCTAGTCCTTAGTGGAACACAAGATCTGGTGTAAGAAATAAGGGTGTTGGGGCCACTTGGCAATAGTAATCATAGCATGATCGCATTTGATTTCACAAATGGAGGAAGGATGGCAAGGAAATCCACAGTACTGCCTTTTAACTTTCAAAAGGGAGACTATGATAAAATGAGGAAAATAGTTCAGAAAAAACTAAATGCAGCAGCTGCAAAGGTTAAAGATTTGCATCAAGCATGGGCGTTGTTTAAAAATATTATCTTGAAATTCCAGACCAGCTGTATTCTATGCTTTAAGAAAGGTAGAAGAAAGTCCAAAACACTGCCAGCATGGTTTAAAGGTGAGTGCTGTTGTAGCAAAAAAAGCATCTTTCAGGAAATGGAAAAAGGAGCCAAATGCCGAAAGCTGGAAACAACATAAGCACTGGCAAGATAGATGCAAGGCATTGATAAGGCAGGCAAAGAAAGAATTTGAAAAGAAGCTTGCTGTGGAAGCAAAAATGCATAATAAAGACTTTTTCAAGCACATTCGTAGCAAAAAGCCTGTGAGAGTCAATCAGATCTTTAGATGATAGAGGGGTAAAAGAGACGCTAAGAGGGGACAAGACCATAGCGGAGAGACTGAATGAATTCTTTGCTGCGGTCTTTACTGAAGAAGATATAGGGAATTTACCCATGACTGAAATGGTATTTAAAGGTGATGCATCGGAAGAATTGAAAGAAATATCAATAAACTGGGAAGATACATTACAACTATTTGATAAACTAAACAGTAGCAAATCACCTGAAATATGAGATTTGTGATAAGGAAGCTTATCATAGCTCAGGTAGGAGCTATAGAAAAGATGATGTGACTCTGAACAAGCAACCTGTCAGTTCTGGTAGAAGTAAGAAAACAGAGTTTTCACATAAAAGACTACCAGTCCCAGAATGCACCAGGTTTCCAGCAGCCATGAGAGGGGCTGAAGTGAGAAAACGTGTGTGCAATCAAGAGAGCTATGAGGTAATCCCTAAGCACTCATCTCAAAGGGCAGGACCTGATTCAACACAGCTGCGCTGTGTTAGGGAGGAGCACACATTAGAACAGAATAAGAATAGAGCTTATTCTTCAGATAACAGCTACAGAAAGAGCTTCAGGAAAGGAGACAGCAACAGCTTCAAGCTCAAGCACCAGTATCACCTGGAGAAACAGAAGCCAAGCCAAGCGGATAGAGAAAGAAGGAAACTCTGGAAGGAAGAGAAGAAAGCCCATTGGATGGTCTGGGAGAGTCCAAGGCAGTACCTATACTGGGAGCAATGTTCCCTCTAATTTTCTGTAGGCTGTGTGCGCATAAAATATCAGCTGTGTGCAGCTTTTGAAGGAAGGTTAAATTTTTGTGCGCCACATAACGACACTCGGAGTTATATACTTTAAAATTTGACTACACGTCAGAATACAGTATGTACACCACATTGATTTTAATCAAATTAAATGAAAATAGATGATTACTAAATGAAGCGGGAAATTTCTAGTAATTACAATCATAACTTTTAAATTTTAAGACATCTGTGTTGTTTTCTATCAGAATCAGAGCCGTAATTTTTGTGCGCTCTGTAGTAAAGTATGTGCGCTCGCTCGGCGAGGTGTGTGCGCGCGCACACGCGCACAGCTTAGAGGGAACAGTGACTGGGAGGTATTCCAAATGCCAGCAGAGTCCATTGGACTGGAGTCAGCCAGAGGAATGGATTGGCAGAGATAGGAATCACCAGTGGCTACCTGGAAGAGAGAAGACTGCACATGGAAAGGACTTTCAGACCTATGCCAGAAGGTATGTGAGGAAAGATCCAGTGTCCAGGGATCAAGATTGGAAGGCGGGACATCAGAACTGGATTACATACTGGCCAGGCTATACAGAGAGGAATTATGATAGCAGGAGAGACTCAGGTATGAACACTGATCCAGACCCTATCTATAATAGTGAATGGCAGCAAGGGAATAAGCATTCTCATGATAGTGCCTTATTGAAAGACTCGTCTGTGCCAATGTATGATAGTGACCCTATGCTGATTGATGAAGGGGGAGATACAGCAGATGAAACTATTGATTACATGGACTGTTCTTTATCCAAGTGCTATTGCTAGCTTTCTGTGAGCAAACACATCAGCCATCACAAAGAAACCTAACTTTGTTCTTTATTCTACTGCAAACAGCTCTTAAAGCAGGATTTTGGGTTCACACAGTAGCAGCCAGCCAGCTAAAGGGTTTCAGCTGGACAATTGATAGTAATTAAAGCTGCACCTGATTGTGTGTGTGAGCAAGGGAAAATCACTGCAGGATCTGTGTGGAAAATAAGCAGAAGTTAACCTAACAAGCAAAGTTCATTTATTTCTTTGTGCCTTTTTATTTGGTAATTATTTGCTAAGAAAACATTAGCTAATTGCCTGACAAGCTGAAGGTTGTTTTCTGATTTGCTTTGTGACTTTATGTTATCCATTTAAACACTGCAAGCAAGTAACCTCATTTATATTGCTACCAAGCATATTTGTGCTGGGTGAATTAAACCCCATCAATAAAAGAAGTATTTTATTGGCTTTACCACTGGTTACACAACTCAATTATTGTCTTCAGCTGTGTTTGGAGTGAAAGAACTACATTACCCACAATACCTTGCAAGAATCATATGAATATATGCATCGTCAAGATTGTGTAAGTTCTCACCCTAGGCAGCCGTCTGACAGATTGCAGACCTACTGTTAGTAATCTGTGAACTATCATTAAAATCATCTGCAGTACCTGAAGACTGGCAAATAGCCAATGTAATGCAAATTTTTAAAAAGGGTTCCAGGGTGATCCGGGAAACTACAATCTGGTAAGCCTGACATCAATACTGGGCAAAATGATAGAAACCATTACAAAGAATAAAATTACTGAACATGTAGATAGTCATGGGTTAATGGGAGAAAGCCATCATGGCTTTAGCCAAGGAAGGTCTTGTCTTACTAAGCCCAGGAAAAAATGGATCACAGTGGGCTCTCGTAGGTTGCGACCTGTAACGCAGAGACGCCCTATACATCAAGTGATAATGCTTTCTCTGCCTTGGATAATGAGGGTGCCCAATCGATGGAAACTGAAATGACTTTAAATGACAGGCTTGCTTTATTTATTTATTTAATTTAACATTTTTTATATACCGCCTTTCATGATATCAAGGCGGTTTACATTGAACAAACTGAAATTACATTGAACATGGCATTATAACTTGGAGATAACTGTTTTACAGGGAACATGGGCAATGGAGGGTTAAGTGACTTGCCCAAGACCACCAGGATCACCTGCTAAATCTATTGATAATGTACCAAATAGGAAGAAAAAAATCACTAAACAGAAAACTACTGCTCCTTGGAGGATTCCATCATCAGAGGCACCAACTTGGGAACACAGCTCAAAGGAGAGAGGTTGGTCAAATGCCTCCCAGGCTCTTCAGCCAGCAAGAATATAAACCAAATTGTTGGTATAGTTAGTGCAGAAAGTGAGCACTCCAAAACTGATATTGTCATCCACTTGGGTACAAATGACCTGGCTAGAAACAGTGCCTCTGCAGTTCAAAGGGACTTCCAGACTCTGGGAGAGAAACTGAAGCCCATTGCTAACGCTATAGCATTCTCAGAGGTTCTACCTGTTCATGGTAAGGGGGCAGAAAGGCTGCACCGTATAAACAACTTTAATACATGGCTTCAAATCTGGATTTAGTTATATAGGTGAACGGGGAAACATATGGATCAACAAGAGACTATACTGTACTGATGAACTACATCTCTCCACCACAGAGAAAAAGGATTCTAAGTGAAAAATTCAGGCAGTATGTGGACAGGCATTTAAACTAGGGAATGGGGGTGACGGATAGAGAAGGACAAGTTCAGTACGTTCCTCCCAGCAAAAGCAAAACAACATTGGAAACAGCCATACTTTTGAACAACACATCAATGGCAAGTGGGAAGGGGCATGTAGAACAAAACCCATGCAAAAAGCAGGCAAGCCATTCAACAAATGCTGGAAAGCAATGAGTACAAATACTCAAAGCCTAGACAACAAAGTTCCCAATCTGGAAGCCCTAATGGTGGAAATGGACTTGAACGTTGTGGCCATTACAGAAACATGGTTTAACGAGTCACATGAATGGAATATAGCCATAGCTGGCTATAATCTATTTAGAAGAGATAGAGAGGTTAGAAAAGGAGGAGGAATAGCAGTAAAAAGCAGTATTAAAGCTGCTGAAATGCAGGGGATGTGGGAAAAAGAAGTGCTCTGGATTGTATTGTAAAGAGGACGTTTAGCCTTTGTCTTGACCTGACTCCCGTCCTTTGTCATGACTAAATTGTAAATGCCATATTTTGTTTTGTCCCGAATTGTAAATGCCATATCTTTTTTTCTCCCCTGAATTGATTATTGCTCTGTGTTGTCTTGACTAGATTGTGAGCTCTGATGAGCAGGGATTGTCTTGGCATGTATTCTGTAGAGCGCTGCGTGCCTAGCGCTATATAAGTGCTAAATAGTAGTAGTAGGAGATGGCACTGCCATCCATACTGGTGTGGTCTACAGGCCTCCAACTCAAACCAAAGAAATGCATAGCGAATTGATTGTTGATATTGCAAAGATAGCCATGAAGGAGGAAGTGATCGTATTGGTGACTTTAATCTACCCGATGTGGATTGGAGTGTTCCTTCTGCAAATCTGGAAAGAAGTAAAAAAATTGTGGATGCCTGCCAAGATGCATTACTTAAACATATGATGATGGAACTGACCAGGGAGAGCTCCGTGCTGGATTTGGTGCTCACCAACGGAGATAGTGTGTCGACTATCCAGGTGGGTGCCTATGTGAGCAGCAGCGATCATCACACGGTGTGGTTTGAAATAAAAGGCAAGGTGGAATCCAATCACAGCAAACTCAAAGTCTTAGACTTCAAAAACGCTGACCAGTAAAATGGCCAAGTACCTGAAAAGAGGAGCTGGTAGGGTGGGAGGGGTTAAGGGAAGTGGAATTGCAGTGGGCTAAACTAAAGAAAGCAATAAAAGGTGCAACAGATACATACGTAAGGAAAGTAAATAAAAACAAGAGGAAAAGGAAACCTATTTGGTTCTCCAAAGAAGTGGCTACAGAAATAAAGGCAGAAAAATACAGCTTTCACAAAATTCAGAAGCTCGCAAACAGAGGAACACGGAAAGGAATACAAGATCAAACTAAAAGAGACAAAAAAGAGAAATAAGGATAGCAAAATCAAAGGCAGAAGAAGAAAAGATGGCTAAAGATGTGAAGTGTGGCAACAAGACTTTTTTCAGGTATATTCAGGAGAGGAGGAAAATCAGAGGTGGAATTGCAGGACTCAAAAGTGCTGGAAAGTGACATTGAAAAAGCTACAGTGCTAAACAAATACTTTTGTTTTTTCATTAGAGAAAATCCTGGAGAAGGACCACCTGTGATTGACAAATATACAAATGGAAATGGAGTAGATACCACACCATTCACAAAAGATGATGTGTTAGAACAGCTTGCAAATCTGAAAGTGGACGAGTCTATGCGACCAGATGGGATACACCCCAGGATAGTGAAAGAGCTCAGAGAGGTTCTTGCAGGGCATTTAAAGGATGTTTTTAATAGATCCTTGGAGACAGGAGAAGTTCCATAGGACTGGAGAAGGGCTGATGTGGTACCTCTCCACAAAAGTATAATAGGGAAGAAGTGACAAACTACAGGCCAGTAAGCCTTACCTTGGTGACGGGAAAAGTAATGAAGACGCTCCTGAAAGTGCAAATAGTGGACTTCCTCGAAACCAGCAGGTTGTATGATCTGAGGCAACATGGCTTTACCAAAGGACGATCTTGCCAAACAAATCTGATTGAGTGCTTTGACTGGGTGAACAGAGAATTAGATCAAGGACATGCGATGGATGTGATCTACCTAGATTTCAGCAAAGCCTTTGATACTGTCCTAATAGGAGGCTTATCAATAAACTCAGCAGCTTGGGGATTGGTCCCAAGATGGTGAACTGGATCAGAAACTGGTTGATTGACAGACGACAGAAGGTGACTGTAAACGGAACTCATTCAGATGAAAGGAAGGTGATTAGCGATTTGCCCCAGGGTTCGGTCTTGGGACCGGTACTGTTCAATATATTCGTGTGTGATATTGCCAAAGAGCTGAATGGAAAAGTCTGTCTTTTTGCAGATGACACCAAAATTTGCAATAGAGTGAACTCCCCTGAGGGAGTGGGGAACATGAGGAAAGATCTACAAAAGCTGGAAGAATGGTCTAATGCTTGGCAATTAAGATTTAATGTGAAGAAGTGCAGTCTCATGCACTTGGGAAGCAGAAATCCAAGGGAATTGTATGCAATAGGGGCGAGAGATTGGTGTGCACGGACCAGGAGAAGGACCTCGGTGTGATTGTTTCTGACAGTCTCAAGGTCGTGAAACAGTGTGACAAGGCGGTGGCAAAAGCCAGAAGGATGCTGGGTTGCATACAGAGAGGAATTAACAGCTGAAAGGAAGAGGTACTAATGTCGCTGTACAAGTCGCTGGTGAGGCCTCACTCTTGCCGCCTTGCTGGGCAGACTAGATGGACCATACTGGTCTTTATCTGCCGTCATATTCTATGTTACTATGTATCTGTTAGTTTTTTGAAGGTGTGAATAAGCAGGTAGATAAAGGTGAGCCTTTGACAAGGTCCTTTTTGAGAGATTCTTGGCAAAGTTAAAAAAATCATGGCATAGGAGGCAGTGTACTATTGTGGATGAGGAACTGGTTAAATGATAGAGAGCAGAGGGTAGGGCTGAATGGCCAGTTTTCCAAATGGAGAAAGGTGAATAGTGGAGTACCCCAAGGTTCTGTGCTGTGCCCGCTGTTTTTTTTAACATATTCGTAAATGACCTGGAAATGGGAATAACGAGTGAGGTAGTCAAACTTTGTAGATAACACAAAATTATTCAAAGTTGTTAAAACCCAAGAGGATTGTGAAAAATGGCAAGAGGACCTTGATAAATTGTAAGACTGGATGTTCAAATGGCAGATGAAACTTAATGTGGACAAGTGCAAAGTTATGCATCTAGGAAAGAACAACCCAACCTTTGGTTTCACGATGCAAGGTTCCATATTAGGAACCACCAACCAGGAAAAAGATTTAGGCGTCATCGTGGATAATACGTTGAAACTCTGCATCCAATGTGCAGTGGTGGCTAAGAAGGCAAATAAAATGCTGGGAATCATAAGGAAAGGAATGGAGAATAAAAGAAAGGATATTATAATGCCTCTGTATCATTCCATGGTGCAACCGCACTTTGAATATTATGTACAGTTCTGGTCGCCGTATCTTAAAAAGGATATAGTGGAATTAGAAAAGGTATAAGAAGAGCCATCAAAATGGTATATGAGATGTGAAGATATCTTTATGAGGAGAGGCTTAAAAGGTTAGGGCTTTTCAATCTGACAAAGAGATGGCAGAGGGAGGAGACATGATAGAGATCTATAAATTAATGAAGTAAATGACTGCTTTATGGAGCAGCTGTTTCAGGAACCAAAATGTGGGGATTCTATTTTAGACTTAGTCCCTCAGTGGAACGCATGATCTAGTGTGAGAGTTAACTGTTTTGGGGCCGCTTGGAAATAGCAATCATAATATGATCACATTTGATTTAATAAATGGACGTAGAATAGGCATGGGACAAACATATAGGATCTCTAAAGGAAAAAAAGGGGACTGTCATAGTGGTTGATATAGAAGGGCAGACTAGTTAGGCCATATGTTTTTTTTCTGCTGTTATGTTTCTATGTTTCTAAAATAGCAAATAAATTGACTGCACTATTTAGCTTTCAAAGGGGAGACTATAATAAAGTTATGAAAATGGTAAAGAAAAAACTAAAAGGAACAACTGCAAAGGTTGCGTTTACATCAGGCCGGGGCATTATTTAAAAATACCATCTTGGAAGCCCAAACCAGTTGTATTCCATGCTTAAAAAAAGGTGGAAGGAAAGCCAAATGACAACCAGCATGGCTTAAAGGTGAGGTCAGAGAGGCTATTATAGCTAAGAGAGAATCTTTCAGAAAATGGAAAAAAAGCCATATTTCAAAAATAGGAAACAATATAAATACTGGCAAGTTAAATGCAAGGTATTGATAAGGAAGACAAAGAGATAATTTGAAAAGAAGTTTGTCGTGGAAGCAAATGTGAATAATAAAAATGTTTTCAAGTATATTCATAGCCAAACACCTATGAGGGAGTCGGTTGAACCCAGTGGATGATGGAGGAGTAACAGGGAGGTACTGGGTTGTACCGCTTGTGCGAGGAGGTGATTTATTTTTAGAATGTCACCTGGGAGAGGGGTATGCTCTTTCAGGCAATGTATCTCCCGGGACAGGAGAATGTCTTCACTGATTGCCTCAGTAGGGTTCTGCAGCCACACGAGTGGGGAGGCTGAACCCTGGAGTGGCTTGCCACCTTTTCCTGCAGTGGGGCTCTCCTTCATTCAACCTCTTTACCAGTCCCAGTAATGCCCAGTTGCCATGCTTCTGCTCCAGGATACTGGCCCTGAATCGAGTAGCAGCTGACACATTCCTCCTGTCATGGAGCGAGGGTCTGCTGTACGCGTACCCTCCACCCCCCCTGGTCAAGACCTTTATGAAGATTTAGCTGGATTGCGTCTCTGTGATCATCATAGTTCCCAGGTGGGCCTGGCAGCTGTGGTTTCCCCTGCTGCTCCGTCTCTCTCAGGCACCGCCGATTGCTCTGGGGTGCACCCTGGACCTGATTTTGCAGGAGGACCAATGCCTCCTGCTCTGCCAACCTCAGGTCCCTTGCCCTGATGGCCTGACTGCTGAGAGGGTAGCCCTTGGCCAATTTCATCTTCCCAGGTATGTTGAGGATTTTCTCCTGGCATCCCACAAGGATTTTATGAGGCGAGCATATGCCTCCAAATGGCGTAGATTCACTGTCTTGTGCGCGAATCAGGGTCTCAACCCCTGCTCCTCTTCAGTACCAACGGTGTTGCAGTACTTACTGCACCTTTCCCAAGTGGGCTTGAAGTCCCAACTTGGTGAGGGTGCACCTCAGTGTGCTGGCAGCGCACCATCATTTGATTTTCGGACAGCCCCTGTTGTTCCATCCGATAGTGGGACACTTTATGAGGGGTCTCTTGCTCACATGGCCTTCCATTCCGTCCCCCTGCAATGGCCTGGGACTTGAGTGTGCTTCTTGGTAAGCTCATTGCTCTGCCCTTTGATCCACAGGCCTCATGTCACCTCAAATACCATTCTTGGAAAGTGGTCTTCCTGGTGGCGTTCACCTCTGCACGCAGGGTTAGTGAGCTGCGGGTGGTGGCACATGCTGCCTTCGCCAGGTTTCACAGAAATAGGGTGATCGTGCGCATGCATCCCAGATTTCTTCCTAAGGTGGTTTCCCCCTTTCATCTGAACCAAGAGGTAGTCCTTCCTATCTTTTTTTCCTGGCGTCACGCAAGTCGGGTGGAGGCCACACTCCACACTTTGGATTGTAAGAGGACACTGACCTTCTATCTCGAGTGATGCAGGGCCATCACCACTGCTCGCACCTCTTCATCTCTTTTGACCCCAGCAGGCTTGGGGTTGCAGTCTCTAAACACACACTGTCCACCTGGGTGGTGGACTGCATCTCCTTCGCCTATTCTCTCTCGCAGGCTGCTCTCTCTCTCTGGAGCAGCATGTCACTGCTCACAGTGTGAGGCAAAGACAGCCTCAGTGGCTAACTTCTGCTTTGCTGCCTTGTTGGAGATCTGCCAGGTGGCCACAAGGTCCTCGGTCCATACCTTCACATTGCATTACTGCCTGGAGGAAGACTCTTGGTGTGACAGCAACTTTGGCCAGGTGGTACTCCACCATCTGCTTGGAGAATAATGCAACTCCTTCTCTCCAACCCTTCTCTGTGTCCAGGCTACTGGAGAATTGTTTCCCTGGTCAACGCTTGGTCATGTCTGAGGTCTTGGGGCCATTCTGCACTCTCTGCTGGCAATCAAGGTTCGATTTTTTATACATCTTTTTGGTAGCCTATATCTTGGGAGTCCTATATGTGAGGACTGACTTCCTGCTTGTTCCTTGTTGAAAACATAGCTACTCACCTGTAGCAGGTGTTCTCTGGAAACAGCAGGAATCAGTCCTCACAACCCTTTCTCCTCCCCGTGGAGTTGTTTTCTTTTTATGCTAATTTAAGCTATGTTATTATACTAAGGTAAAATGGCACTTTGGGGTGGGAAGGTGATGACATGTGTGTGGTGGAATTCCCATAGGCTATCTATGAAAACTGGGGAGTGGATTCTGCTGGGCTTCGTCGGTGTCGACGTTGCCCATATGTGATGGACTGCTGCTCCTGGAGAACATCTGCTACAGGTGAGTAACTATTCTCTATGGGAGTCCCATAAGTGAGGACTGACTTCCTGCTTGGACTCGGAGAAGGCGTGGTTACTCACCTGTAACAGGTGTTCTCCTGGCGCTGCAGGAATCAGTCCTCAATACCGTCCCTCCTCCCCATGGAATTGTTTTTCCTTTTTGGATCAATTAAGCTATGCCATCATACAGAGGTAAGACTGCTCCATTCAGGTGGGAAAGCAATCACATGTGTGCTGGATCTGCCAAAGGTCTTCTGTGAAAGTTGGAGAGGGTTCCCGCTCAAGGGCTCTGTTGGTGACGTCACCCATAAGTGAGGACTGATTCCTGCTGCTTCCAGAGAACATCTGATCTCCAGGAACAAGCAGGAATGTAGTCATCACATATGGGTATCGTTGGTACTGACGGAGCCTGCACGGGAACGCTCCCCAGCGTCCAATTAGGAAGCTTTTGGGAGCATCCCACAGCGCCTGCGTGCTGCTTTCCCGCATTTCCCAACTGCCTCTCTCCAGTTCTTCATTTTCCGCAGAGCCAGCAGGTCGTGTTCCTGTCACCGCAGAAAGGTTTTCTTCTATTTTGTGGTCGCGTCTGCCTTCCTCGACGCTTTACCGGTACCCCCGGTTTTTCTTTCTTTCATTCTTTTCTTTTAAAAAAAAAAAAAAATTCGTAGTACTTTTTCCTTTTTTCTTCAGGTGCACGTGCCATTTTGGGCCTTAGGCCCAGGATTTTTTCCATAATGGAGAAACCCTCCTCGGGTTTTAAAAAGTGCACCAAATGTGGCGGTACCATCTCCATCACCGACACCCATGAGTGGTGTCTGAAATGTTTAGGTCCTGACCATTCCATCTCGGATTGTATGGCCTGTGCCATGATGTCCAAGAGAGGTCGACAGAACCGAGCTGCCAAGCTCAGTACCCTGTTTCCCTCTGATGCAGCTTCGGTGGCATCAACGTCTTCCAGGGCTTCGTCTTCCTCCCGTGGATCTCAGGTAACTAAACATAAGTCTAGCCGGTCCTCAAAGGGTAGATCTACTTCTAAGCATCGAGATGCCTCTGGCGTTGCCCTTGAGGATTCTACACCGGCAAAATTCTACACCTCGGCAGAACTACTGGTGCCATGCTCTGGGGTACCAGCGATCTTCTCCGGTACTGACATCCAGGCATCGGCAGCGTCGATAGACTAGAGAGTCCTGGCTATTGAGCGCAGTCTGGCGGCTCTCCTTGCGGCATCGACGCCCTCAGAACCGCGACAGACAATCCAACCGGTACCGGCACCGATAGCATCGACATCGGTGTCTGCGTTGCCGGTACCCAGTCATCCGATGCCTTCCGGTACCGATACTCTGGTACCGATTACTCCCGGTACCGACTTTGGTCGGTATGGGTATCGGGCTCTTCAAGAGCATCCGGACAGACGGTACTTCGAGTCCTCAGAAGAATCTGAGGATTCTGACAGTTCTGTCGATGCAGGAATGCTTCTCCCAGAGGAGCCCTCCTCCCCTAAGCGTAGGATGTCTCCTCCAGAGGATATTTCCTTCCAGGATTTTATCAGGGAGGTGGCTCAGGGTCTGTCCATTACTGTTGCCCCTGAAACAGAGCCCAGAAATAAGGAGCTGGAAATCTTACAGTATCCCAAAACTCCTAAAGAGGCAGCTACCCTGCCCATTCATGAGATTTTGCATGATCTCATGTTAAGAATTTGGGAGACACCTCTTATCACCTCTCCTAATTCTCGTAGACTGGATACTCTGTATTGAGTCCCTCCTTGTCCTGGTTTCCAGAAACCTCAGCTTCCTCACCACTCTATTGTAGTGGAATCAGCTATGAGAAGGATCAAGAGTGCAAAGAGGCATGCCTCTAATCCTCCAGGATGTAAGTGCAGAACTCTGGATGCTTTTGGACGTCGTGTCTTCCAAGCTTCCATGCTTTCTGCCAGGATCAGTTCCTATAGTCTATACATGGGAATGTTCCTGAAGGAAGTCACAGATGACTTACAGGCTTTGAGTCCTATTCTTCCTGAGGATAGAAGACAGGATTTTCTCACATTGGTCAAACATGCCCAAGATGTTAATAAATTTGTCAACCGTGCAGCTTTTGACTGCTTTGAGTGCATAAGCAGAACCTCTGCCATTGCCATAGGTGCACGTAGAATTGCTTGGCTCCAGGCATCTGATCTGGAGCTCTGGGTACAAGACAAATTAGGAAATATCCCTTGTACTGGTGAGAACCTGTTTGGTAGAGATTGGCAGGAAAAAGCCAATGAGTTGGATGCTGACAACTCCACCTTGGATAGATTATCCAAGTCCACAGCTGATCCTGCTAGAAAGAAATCTTTCAAGAAACCATTCTTTTCTAAGAAGAAAAGATATTATCCTGCTTATGCTCAGCAGGGACGTTCTGCAGGTCAGCTTGTCAGGAAAGGTCAGAAACCACCCAAACAGAAGAAAGCAAAGACTGCTAGGCCTCAGCTGTCCCAACAGTCTCAGCCTCCACAAGGCCTTTGACTTTCAACTAGAGAACTTAGCCTTCCTGGCTCTCGTGGGACCAGAGCCTTCCACCATTCCAGGAAGGTTATGTCACTTTGCCCCCAGATGGGGGCAAATAACAGCAGAGCATTGGACACTCTCCATCATAAAGGAGGGGTACAAGCTTCATTTATTGAGCATGCCCCCTCCCACAATAATAAGGCAGTTCAATTCTCCGACCTCTCTCATCAACCTGTTAGGTCAGGAGGTCACTATGCTTCTTGACCAAGGGGCAATAGAAGAAGTACCCATCCATCAGCAGGGTACAGGGTTTTACTCCCCCTATTTCCTTATCCCAAAGAAAACAGGGGGATACAGACCTATCTTGGACCTCAGAGAATTGAACAAATTCCTTGTCAAAGAGAAATTCAAGATGATTTCTCTCAGTACTCTGCTGCCATACCTTCAGAGTCAGGATTGGCTTTGTTCTCTAGATCTCAAGGATGCGTACACCCATGTTCTCATCCATCCAACTCACAGAAGGTTCCTTCGGTTCCTTTTTCAAGGAAAGCACTACCAATAGAGGGTGCTTCCTTTTGGCATGGCCTCAGCACCCAGGGTGTTCACGAAATGCATGGCTGTAGTAGCAGCATTTCTCCGCACTCTAGGGATATTCGTCTTCCCCTACTTAGACGACTGGCTCATTTGAGCCCCAACAGAGTCAGAGGCCAGGACTTCTCTATCCTGCACAATGCGTATCCTTCAGTATTTGGGTCTGGTAATAAACATCCCAAAATCCAGTCTAACTCGCACTCAGTCTTTAGAGTTCATAGGAACTTTGCTGGATACCAGAAAGGCAAGGGCCTATCTCCCCCAGGCCCGCTGCCTTCACATGGTGCAGTTAGCTTCTCAAGCAGTGCTAAAGCCTCATCTCACTGCCCGAGAAATGCTACAACTACTAGGCCACATGGTATCTACTGTGCATTTGGTTCCCTATGCTCACCTCCATATGAGGGCAGCCCAGTGGACTTTATCCACTCAATGGACCCAGGCATCAGGATGCCTGTCAGACAAAATAGCAAACACAAGTCGCCTTATTTTGTCCCTCCAATGGTGGAAGTCCACTCAGAACCTGTTGCTGGGATTCTCTTTTCAACAACCCTTACCCCAAGCAACTCTCACAACAGATGCTTCTCTGATGGGTTGGGGAGCTCATCTCCAAGACCTCTCCTCCCAAGGCACCTGATCTCCACAGGAGACTCATCTACATATCACTCTCTTGGAACTCAGAGCAATCTTCCTTGCTCTTCGAGTGTTCCACACCCTGCTCAGCTACAAGACAGTCCTCATTCATACGGACAATCAAGTAGCCATGTTCTACGTGAACAAGCAGGGGGTAACAGGCTCTCTGTCGCTTTGCAACGAAGCTTTGCGACTATGGGCCCTCGCCAGAGAGCATCAGATTCATCTCCTGGCAGTGTATCTTCCAGGCATACAAAACTCGGGCAGACAGACTCAGTCGAGTTCTGCTTCCACACAAGTGGTCTCTGCATGCATACCAGGTGGCCAAGATTTTTCAAATTTGGGGAACCCCGGACATAGACCTCTTTGCAAGTCCGTGGAATGCCAAGCTTCCCCAGCTCTGTTCCAGAATTCCGGCTCAAGGGGCTCAGGACAGGGATGCTTTCCTCCTTTACTGGGGTCAAGACTTCCTGTATGCCTTTCCACCCATTCCCCTAATTCCCAAAACCCTGTTCAAGCTTCACAGACACAGAGGCCATATGATTCTCATAGCTCCACATTGGCCAAGGCAAGTGTGGTACCCTCTGCTTCTACATCTTTCTCAAGCTCCCTCCCGGGAGTTAGGGTCTGCTCCAGATCTCCTATCCCAGGAGGACGGAAGGTTATGGCATCCCAATCCCCAGTCTCTGCATCTCAGGGCTTGGTTGCTGAAGGCCTAGATCTCCATGATCTCAATTTCCCTCAGCAAGTAAAAGATATTCTTTTTGCTTCCAGGAAACCTTCCACGAGACACTCTTATGCTTTCAAGTGGAAAAGGTTTACCATATTGTGTTCGCAGAAGGGTCTTAACCCCCTTGCAATACCTCTGGAATCATTGCTGGAGTATCTCCTTCATTTATCCAATGCAAGTCTTAAGACTAATTCAGTAAGAGTCCATTTGAGTGCTATTCCTTTAAGCCTCTAAATGGACAGCCTATTTCCTCTCATCCTCTTATAGCAAGATTTATGAGAGGCCTCCTTCTAACTAAGCCTCCCATTAGACCACCTCCGGTGGCATGGGACTTGAACCTGGTTCTTGGGCAGCTCATGAAGCCACCTTTTGAACCCTTAGCTACTACCTCTTTGAAATTCCTATCTCCAGGAACAAGCAGAAATGAGTCTTCACATATGGGTACGTCGGTACCGACGGAGTCTGCGTGGGAACGCTTCCCAGCTTCCAATCAGAAAGCTTTTGGAAGCATCCCACCACGCCTGCGTGCTGCCTTCCCGCCCTTCCCAACTGTCTCTCCTCAGTTTTCGTTTTTCCGCGTAGCCAGCAGGACGTCCTCCTGTCACCGCAGAAAATTCTTCTTTAATTCTTTTGTTTTCTGGTGGTCGTGGCTGTCTCCTCGACTCCACCGGTACCGCCGGTGTTTCTTTTTTCTTTTTCAGTAATTTTTTTTCCCTTCAGGGTATATTTTTTCCCTCAGTTTTTTGTCTTAAATTTTTAGGCCTTCTAGGCCTGTCCATGTCCCTCATGGAACCGCCAGCCATTTTCTCTAAGAAATGTTTAAACTGTGGCGGTACAGCTTTATTTTTAGACTCCAAAAACTGGAGTCTAACCTGTTTGGGTCCTGACTATTTTCCTCCGGAGCCCTCGGGCTACAGTATTGTGAGAAGAGATTTTTAACATCGAGTTTCCCTCGATACCAGGTTCCCTTCCAGTGTCAGGGCACCGACCATTTCTTCTTCTACACAGGATCAGGTAACCCACAAACAGTCTGTTAAGACTAGCCAACCCTCGAGTGGTAGGTCTCATGCACAGCATGAAGACGGCTTCGGCCTTGCCCTCGAGGGTCCATTGGCTTCAAAACCCCGGTGGGAGTCTTCGGCCTCTAAAGCCTATGAGGGGTTTCAGGTTGTTCCTGGGGCTCACCCCTCACAGAACATACCTGAGCCATGCTCGGTGGTGGCATCCGCTTCGAGCGGTACCGATACCCCGGCATCGGCACTGGTGTTGGACGTTGCACTCCTCACCAGGGATCGTCATCTGGCTTTCTCGGTACCTTCGGGACCGGTAGATATGCTCCAGATTGACTTTCCAGTATCGGCATCGACGCCGATACTACCACCGACGTCGGTACCCTCTAGACATGCATCGATAGACTCACTTCCTTCGATACCGAGTCTGGAATCGATCTCTAGCCTGGAGGACTGGGTACCGACATGTCTCGGTACCGACTCTTACCGGTACCGGACGCTCGGTACCGAGGGTGATTACGGAAGGCGTTCGGTTACCTCGGTACCGATTGAGCTGCCACCGATGACTGCTCTGATGTCGGTGTCGCCTTCGATTCCGACAGCGCTACCGGTATCGGTATTGGTACCGGTATCCGCAGTAGCATCGGGGCCAGCTCCTTCTATGCTTCTTTCACCAGGGTCGCTCCTTTCTATACCAAGTCTGGAGTCGATATCTGGCATGGACGATGTAGTACTGACTGTCACAGGTCCTGACCTCCAGTACCAGCATCCATCCCTTAAGGATCCTTTTTTGCACCGTACAGGATCTTATATTCCTATATACTCAGGTAGATCCTCCGGTGCCCAGGCTAGTTCTTCAGGTCTAGCCTGTCCAGGGAAGGTTCTCTTTGGAGATCCTTCTTTTCAGAATTTCCTCCTGGATATGGCAAGATCTCTTGCCATTCCTATCCCTGGCCATGATCCTACACAAGGCTCTGTTTCTACTGAAGCAAAGGAAAACATAATGCTTCTTTTGCATCATTCCTTGCGGGATCTTCTTCTAAGAATGTGGGAAGCACCTTTAAGGGTACCCTCACCTTCTAGAGCAACTGATCTTCTGTATCAGGTGCCCCCCTCTCCAGGGTTTCAAAAGACTCAACTTCCTCATCATTCCATTGTGGTGGAATCGGCAATGAGGAAGGTGAAAAGTAAGAAAAAGCACTCTTCTTACCCACCAGGTCATGAGTCTAGGACACTAGATGCCTTTGGACGTCAAACCTCCCAGACATCCATGCTGTCAGCAAGGATTCTCTCATATATTTTTTATATGAGTCTATCTCTTCAGGAGGTCACAAAGAAATTATATCTTTTGACTCCTTTTCTTTCAGAGCCCAAGACTGCAGACTATTCCTTACTACTTAGTCATATTCAAAATATCTCTTGGTTTCTTACTCGTGCTTCCCTAGACTCTTTTGAGTCTGTTAGCAGAACTTCTGCTATAGCCATAGGGGCACGACGTAGAGCCTGGCTCCAAGCTTCAGACTTAGACAAATGGGCACAACAAAGACTGGGTAATACTCCTTGCATTGGAGAAAATCTCTTCAATAAGGAGTCTTTACATCAGGTTGCTCAGTGGTCCACTGACTTCCCTGTTTCTGAAGGCTATCCTAAGCCTTCTCCTTCTCCAGTAGGTAGGAAATGCCCTGCCAAACCTTCTTTCCCTAGGAGGAGAAGGTTTTACTCTTCTCCTGCCCATCATACAGATGTTCCCAAGCAGGGGAAGCATCGCCCTGGTCTGAAGAATCCAAACTCTCGCCAGGGTAAACAAACCCAGCAACCATAGGGTTCTGATTAATCTTTTTTTTGCCTCTTGGAGTTTAGAACCTACAGTTGACTTCTTCTCAGCAGAGGTTTTTCACTGTTTTCATTCTAAACTTTACACATGGCATCCAGTTCTCCTAGATATACTGAGCTGTCAGGATATTCATGTCTATGGGTCACAGCTTTCTCCTCTTCTTCCTGCTAAGAGGAGGGGTTTAACAACTATCACATGATAGTTTTCTGTACCAACATGAATTCTTTCCTTCTACAGACTTACCACATGGTAAGTCACTTTTCAGCTCTTGTTTCTCTACCCTCTTATCCAGTTTTTTTTCCCCTGTAAGAGTGGTACCTTTGCACTGGAGGGCTTCTTCTTCAGCCTTTCTAGTCTTTCCATTCCAGTGTGGAGTCTTTTCTCTCGAGTAAACTCCCTTCTTTGCTTGGGCAGCTCATCAGACAGGGACAGAGATTTCTTATTCTTGTTCTGTCTGTTCTTTCTGTTTTACACAGAAAGATTCTCTCTGCTGTCTTATCAGCAGCTGCCCATGCAGGAGCTCTAGTGATTGGACCACTGGTACTTTTCCACAAGTATACACAGTTGTCCTCCACCACTTTCTGTCTGGCCTTAGTAGTGATTCCAAGACAGTGCATACATCTTTCTTGGGCAATCCCTATCACTACAGGCTTATCACACTATCTTCTATTCTCGCCATCTCCAATTCCTTTGGGTTTGGCAGCATAGTTGACGTGGCTGCTGGCTTTTTCAACAGCCAGTTCTATCTCCCAATTCTCCTGCATAATGCTCTCTGCAATTTTACAGAGAAGCTTTCCACTATGGGCCCTTGCTAGAGAGCATGGGGTTTTTTCTCTAATGACTATCCTACATGGTTGAAAAAAGGCTTCCTCAGTCATGCCCCCCATGACTGTGAGGGTTCTTCATACCCTACTATTTCCTTTTAAAACAAAGGACATAAGCCTTCACTACGTGAAAGCCTAAAGAGTGGTCAATTCCTACAGGGAATATGCTCTTTTTTCCTTGCAGCTTGTCCTCATGGTATCCTAATCCTTCAGGGACAGCACATATTTAACTAAAGAACGCATGATACCCTTTTTGTCCCTCAAGTGGGTCAACCTGGTATCTCATTCTTATGCGTTCTCTGTCCCTTTACCATGCTAGAGTTCTACAAGACTCAGGACTTGCTGCTTACTGACTGTTTTTTCATGTAACCATCCTGCTTATTTCACTGGATAGCATTCCCATCATAACCAGGGGGAATAGATTCTCTATATATCTTCTCAAGTAGGTTGTTCCTTCTTGTTATCAGATGAATTTTTCCTCTTCACATCTCTCATGTGAATGTACTTATAGGCATATCTCTGTCTGCTTAATTGCAGACATTTATCTTTCGACCTATATATTCATATATATATATATATATCTATAGATATATATGTCTGTCAGCTGTGTGTGCATATGTTATGCCCTTCTAGATCTCACTATAGATATATATATCCTGTATATCTATCTATATGTATATACATATATATATATATATATATATATATATATACATATATCCATATATATATATATGTGTGTATCTGCCGAGATACTTTATTATAGGTAGATATGTATTACATACTTATCTATCTAACTGTCTATGCTCATATAGGTTTTACCTTCCTATATGTTCCAAACAGTGGGCTTTACCCATGTCCATGCTGTTCTACAGCATGTTTGAGGTGCTACACACACAACCACTCCTGTGGTACTGACAGCTCCTATCATAACCCTAAGGGTTAGGTATCCCTGAAGCTCCATGCTCCAATATCTTTCCTACCTCTCACCAGTTCGGAAAGACATGGCGGATCTTCAGTAGATCTGAGGTTCCAACTCCTCAGACACCTATCCTTTCTTTGGGAATACGGGTTTTTTTCCATACCCCTTCTTCCCTCAAGGACTAGGCCAGTTTGTCCAAATCGGTCAGTCTTCCTCTTTTGCTCCTAAGTGTGAATAACTCTGCAGCCAAAAGAGTTTGCAGCTTTTTCCATAAAGCTTCCCACTGAAGGCCTACCGTTTTTGTACTACCCCAGTTGAATCCTGGGGTCACCTTTCTCTTCCAGATTTTGACCTTCATCTTCACTTCAGTGAGGACACCTTGGAGATTCCTCTACTGGATTCCCAGTAGATTCCATGAGCCTCTCTACTTCCTGCAATCC
This sequence comes from Ichthyophis bannanicus, assembly GCA_033557465.1. NCBI lineage: Eukaryota > Metazoa > Chordata > Amphibia > Gymnophiona > Ichthyophiidae > Ichthyophis > Ichthyophis bannanicus. The sequence goes on from CM066037.1 coordinate 424,761,252, forward strand.
AGTAGGTGAGGTCCATATTGCAATTGTTCATTTCAATATATATTCATGATAATTATCATACATACAAGGACTCCTTGCCTGTAGTCCTATCTTAGGTTAGCTGTTTTTTACAGCTCCTTTCTATTTCAACTCCTACCCTCCATCCTCAGGATGCCTGGCCATATGAGGTGTAGCATGTTTTCAATTCCCAACATGCTATAGGGCTCCAGGCATCTTAGCTTGGGAGTCCCCATATATGAAGACTCATTCCTGCTTGTTCCTGGAGATAGCACAGTTACTTACCTGTAACAGGTGATCTCTGGGAACAGCAGGAATAAGTCTTCACAACCCACCCACCTCCCCTAGGAGTTGTATCTCTTTCTCTATCTTCCTTTCCTCTCCCTCTCTTTGTCTCAGCTTTAAAACTTAACTGAGGAGAGACAGTTGGGAAGGGCGGGAAGGCAGCACGCAGGCGTGGTGGGATGCTTCCAAAAGCTTTCTGATTGGAAGCTGGGAAGCGTTCCCGTGCAGACTCCGTCGGTACCGACGTACCCATATGTGAAGACTTATTCCTGCTGTTCCCAGAGATCACTTGTTACAGGTAAGTAACTGTGCTTTCTTGGATGGTTATCTTTCTCATTGCAATCACATCAGCATGCCGCATTAGTGAGTTGCAAGCGCTAGTAGCTGATCCACCTTACACAAGGTTCCATCATGACAAGGTAGTCCTTAGGACTCATCCACACTTTATGCCAAAGGTGGTCTCGCCTTTTCATCTAAACGAAGCGGTCTACCTACCTGTGTTTTTTCCAAGGCCTCATGCATCAAATGCAGAGAGGAATCTTCATACCTTGGACTGTAAACGAACTTTGTCCTTTTACTTACAAAGAACACAGCAACATAGAAAGTCCTCTCAACTCTTTGTTGCTTTTGATCCTTCTCATTTGGGACTTCCAGTCTCCAAGAGAACATTATCCAACTGGATTGCTCAGTGTATAGCCTTTGTTTATCAGAGTAAGAATCTTCCTCTGGAGGGCTATGTCACAGCTCACAATGTGAGAGCCATGGCAGCTTCAGTGGCTCATCTGCACTCTGTGTCTATCGACGACATCTGTCGAGCAGCCACCTGGGCCTCGGTTCATACCTTCACAGCCCATTACTGCTTGGACAAGGACTCCCGCCGGGATGCTTTGTTTGGTCAGGCTGTTCTCCAACACCTATTCCATACCTAATCAACTCAGACCCACCATCCCTGATAGGATGCCAGAGATCCATGGGGGGAAGTGGAGCCCTTCTCAGGGATATACAACTTCTGGGGTCTCTCCCTGGCATCTAAAGCTAGGGAGTCCCCATATGTGATGACTACATTCCTGCTTGTTCCTGGAGATAGCATAGCTACTCACCTGTAACAGGTGATCTCTGGGAACAGCAGGAATTTAGTCCTCACAACCCACCCACCTCCCCTAGGATTTGTATTTCTCTATCTATCTCTTTCCCTTTCCCTCTCTCTCTCTTTGTCTCAGCTTTAAAACTCAACTGGAGAGAGGCAGTTGGGAAAGGCGGGAAGGCAGCACGCAGGCACTGTGGGATGCTCCCAAAAGCTTCCTAATTGGACGCTGGGGAGCGTTCCCGCGCAGGCTCCGTCGGTACCGACGATACCTATATGTGAGGACTAAATTCCTGCTGTTCCCGGACATCACCTGTTACAGGTGAGTAACTATGCTTTACAGGTGAGTAACCATGAATTATTTCTCAAGATATTGTACACAATATTCCTAAAATGCAAGGGTGCCAATAATGTTGACCACAACTGTACATTCCAAGTCATGTTCTCTGCCACATAAGCCTGCGTTGTATAAAGACAAGTAGGCACTTAACCAGGATGCCTTCTTATCAAATTGCACTCTAAGGAGGTTATTATATAAGAGGTGGCTGGATTTATGTGCTTTTTGCGCATTTAAGATTGCTAGTTGCCATTCTGAAAGTATGGGCTGATTGTGTGTACTTTGCAATGTGAGTGTACACTTAGGTAGAGCATGTATTTATATGCATTTTTATAGTATACAGCCAAATGTATAAATGAGGTGCAATCATTTATGCCAGTTGTAGAGATGATGCAAGTGAGAGCCCCTTTATTTATGCACCTTATTGGTCATTATGCTGTTATTCTGTATTCAGATCTGCATGTTAATCCAGCCACCCCTTTCAGAATTGACTGGTGCATGCTGTAAATTGGAAAGGCAATTTTCAAATGATTTATAGGGATATAAATCATTTTGTCTGCATTAATTGAATGTCTGAAAATTGCTTTCTGTCAATGTAGTTTGAAAACGTGCGTATTTCATGAGATTTGTACTTAAAGCCACATTGAGATGTGGTATTCCTGGGGCATGTGTAGATCAGGGGAGAAAAAGCACATGGGTAGATGGTATTTTAAAATTTTTGTACTTAGGTTAACAAATGAAATTCTATCTTCAGAAAAATTTGGGTGCAAGCAATTTGTGTCCATGGTGGTTTTCAAAGCATAAGTATATACTTTTCCTTTGAGAGTTTATGCAAAACGCATAAGATAAAACTGCATATATTTTTTTAACCTATTATGGGGAGTTGGAAAACTGCCTACAGAGAGCATAGCTGGGTTGATTAAAAATATGGGGCTCGATATTGTGTTGAGCAGGCTTTGTGCCGCCGCGGCGCATAGCCTGCCTGCCAACCCCTTTTTCACTTCTGCGCCGGTGGAAGTTAAAATCTAGGTAAGCCTGCACGCCCCAGCAGCCACAGAGACTACACGGATAGCAGCGATTTTCGTTGCTACCCGCATAGCCTGTGCGTCTTAAAGGTAGGCAAGGTTTTTTGTTGCTTATCTTTAAGGCGCAGAGGGCTACATGTGTAGCATTGAATATCCCTGATTCCTGTGTAGCCCTTTCCTCCACTCCTGCTCCGCCACGGATCGCTCCTAATATGCCCCGATGCTATGCGGATAGCATCGTGGCGCGTTAGAGACTTAGCTGGGATATTCGAAGGGCACTATCCGTGTAGGGTGTGGAGGAGTGGCCTAGTGGTTGGGGCAAGGTACCTCAGGCCGGAAGATCGGGGGTTCAAATCCCACTAGAGGGCAGCAACCTTGGGCCGGAAGGACTGGGGTTTCTAGTCCCACAGGTGCTCCTTGTGGTCTTGGGCAAGCCACTTAACCCTCCATTGCCCATGTTCCCTGTAAAATAGTTATCTCCAAGTTATAATGCCCTGTTCAATGTAATTTCAGTTTGTTCAATGTAAACCACCTTGATATCATGAAAGGCGGTATATAAGAAATGTTAAATAAATAAATAAAATAAATAGGGTACCCTTCGAATATCCTGGATACTGCCCTTACACGGGTAATGAAGGAAGTTACCATTGTAAGGGCCCATTGATTTTATGAACACTTTGCTGATTTTATTTAAACATCAATAAATATACCATGAAAACATATCTTCTCTTAGCCTGTTATGCTTTATTTTCAGGTAAAACCAATCAATGAAAAGCTGAGGGAGATAAGGGGAGCCAAAATGATGATTGATGTTGTACAGACTGCCACTGCTTCACTGAAGAAAGTAATTCAGTTTGTATGTGGCAATGGGTTGGTTTGCGAGACTGTTAAAGAAGCAAAACAGATTGCATTTGATGGTCCTGAGAGGCTGAAAGTAAGGAATTGAATTTCAATGAATTATGATTTTATTTTGCCTGTTCCTATCCAGTCCATTAAAACATCTTATGTTAAGTGATAGTTGTTGATGTTTCATGTAACAAGAAAATATAATGGGGAACTGTAGCTTCTCTTTAACACAATTTAAAAAGTCATAGAATGCACAGGGAAGCAGAGGCTGGATTGTTCCATTTTGTGGCAAAGGATTTGCAATATAACAGTTCTAAAATTTTCTTTTTTTTCAAATAAATTAAGCCAAATTTTATGTAAGCATTTTTTACAAATATATAAGGACATGAAAAAATTATATTTGTGTGCTTAATCCTATAGAGAGACTATAAAGTAGGGCTTACTCATTCTATACTTAAAAAAATGTACTTACATTAATCACTTAATAACTTAAAAAAATTCAAATCAGAGAGACATACTTTAAATCACAACAAATGCCCTTATCTTCACACAGCCTCAAGTGCTTCAGCTTCCCCACCCCACCCTCCTCCAGCCCCTCAGGACAATTTGAGCAAAGAGAAGGTTTTCCAAAAAAGGACACTGTTTATACCAGAAGGTTTGATCATGAGGGGCAGCCTGTAGCCCAGATTACTGTATTTGTTTTGGGCTCCATAGAAGTGAGTATCGCTTAAATTGCTTCAAATCTGCCATGGGTAACATACCAACATCCTCGAAGGCTTGGGTCGATCGTTGGGTGTACTGGTTCTATTATTACTTTGATTCTCCGGGAACAAGCAGGAAGTTAGTCCTCACATATGGGTGACGTCGGTGCCGACGGAGTCCTCGTGCGGAGCAAACTCCAGCTTTCAGAGAAAGCCTTTGGGAGTTGCCATCACGCATGCGAGGTCCTCTTCCCGCCCAAGGGTGCCATCTTGCTCAGTCTCTTTTATTCCGCAGAGCCCTTCGGACGTAATCCTTGTGTCCCCGTAAAAAAGTTTATTTTTCCTCTTTTTCTCGACCGGTCGACACCGGTGCCTCTTCCCGCCTTCAGCTTGGTACGTCGGTATCGAGTCCGTCTCTATTGTTCGCTTTTTGTCCTTTGTGACTGGCGTTCGTGCCTTTTTTTTCTTTTTCACTGGCAGCCTGAGTCTTTGACCTTGCAGGGGCCCTTTTCCCCCCGATGGCTGCCAGCGAGTTTAAAAAATGCGATAGGTGTGTGAAACTGGTGTTTCTCACCAATACGCATGACTGCTGTCTCCGGTGCCTCGGGCCCGACCATGACCCGTCGGTCTGTGGTCCATGTAGGAAAATGTCCTCGAAGGCTCTGAAGAGCTGCCAGCAGCAACATGATAGGATTTTTTCAGTGTCCGTGCCTCCGAGAGCCATGACCTCGTCCGAGGCCTCCACGTCCCGGGGGGAGCTGTTCGAGCCTGAGAAGCATTGAGGTTTTTCAGAGTGGGGGTTTCCCTTGAGGGAACATTAGAGGAAGAAGAAATCCTCGAAGGCGGTTCTTCTCGGGGACAGTCGCGGAGCCCCGAGCACCAGCTGGGATCATCGGAGTCGGAGCGCCTGGCAAAGATGCCTCGCCGTGATGTGGATCAGCCAAGAGAGATACCAACTGTCCTCATTGAGGACTCCCCTCTGGGGTAACTGGCGTCAGGCCCAACTGTGTCGGGACCCAAGCCGGTGGCTGTGGAGCCTTTCGGACTCGAGTCCAGATTGGCAACGTTAGAGTGCAGTTTCACAGCCTTCATGGAACAGCAGCGGGCGCTGATGGCCGGCCTGTCCGATTCCTCTGCCCCGACCACCAGGCCCTCAACGTCGAAATCGACTTCGGAGGCAGAGCCGATCCTCAAAGCCCTTGGGGCTCAAGTCGATCCTCGGCCAAGGTCCCTCTCGGCCTCCCATTCGAGACTGAGGTCATCGCTGCCGAGTCTGCCAGTGTCGGGACGGTCGGCGCCGGGGCCCTCGATGCCTTTGGAGCCCTCTGATTCATCCTCGTAGGCGTCGACTTGGGAAACCAAGGATGAGGAGTCCCCAGATACCCACCAGCACAGGGATGTACCATCTGACTCCCCTGTATCCGAGCCTCGGAGAATGCCCTCCCTGGAGGACATAAGGTTCTTGGACTTTGTGCGGGATATGTCCAAGGCATTGGCATTCCCCACAGAGTCCGAGGAGGATCCTTGAGCCGAGCTTGAGATCCTACAGTATGAGGAACCCCTCGGGAGGCCCTTACTTTACCCGTGCCTCTGATCCTGGAACGACTGATGCGCCGCATGTGGGAGACACTGGCATTGGTGCAGGTGGTCAGCAAACGGCTCGACTCGATGTATCGAGTCCGCTGGAGCCCTGGGTTTCAGAAGTCACAGCGGCTGCGCAACTCTATGGTTGTGGAATCGGCCATGCGCCGGCTGAAGAGCCAGAAGACGCACTCCTCGGTGCCTCCTGGTAGAGAGGCCTGCAACTTGGATGCCCTCAACAGAAAGTGCTTCCAGGATTCAATACTGACTTGTCGGATCCAGGCCTACCCAGCTCTATATGGGCATATACCTGAGGGACCTGGCGAAGGAACTCACCGAGTTCTCGGCAGGTCTCTCTGAAGAACCTTTGCAGCGCTTCAGTGGCCTGTCTAAAGCCGTCCGTGAGTGCTTGAAGTTTATGTCTCAGACGGCCTATGACGGGTTCGAGTTGGCGGCCCGGGTAGCCGCGGCTGGCATCGGTGCACACTGCCAGGCATGGCTGCAGTCGTCAGACCTCGAACAATGGGTTCAGGAAAAGTTGGTCGATGTCCCATGCCGAGGGGAGAATCTCTTTGGCAAACCCATGACCGACAAGGCCGCAGAATTGGAGACCAAATACATGACGAGGACACAGCTCTCCAAGAAGACCTCTGCCCCTTCTCGCAAGAAGGGCTCAGGTAAAAAAGCCCTTTTACCCAAGGAAGGGTGCTGCTTACCGAAGCTACCCCCATTTTCAGGCTTCCCCGGCTCCCCAACAGGGGCAGCAGGCCAAGGGACAGGGGCATGGCCCGCATAAGCAGAAAAGCCCCAAATCTCAGGCACCGACTCCTGCCCAGCCTGGCAGTGGCTTTTGACTCCTATAGCATGGCCCCTCTTCCCACAGGAGAAAGGCAGACCACAGGGGGCCAGCTGGTACTGTATGCCCACAGGTGGGCAGCTATTACCATTGATGCCTGGGTCTTACAGGTAGTTCAAGAGGGCTATCTTCTTCACCTGGCACATGTACCTCCTCATTATTTTCCAGGAAAGCCCATCAGGTCTCCACTTCACCGAGACCTTCTTCTGAAGGAGTTAGCAGGTGTTATCGAGGATCAAGTGGTAGAACCGGTGCCACACCATTTGCAGGGAAGGGGCTTCTACTACAGGTACTTTCTGGTTCCAGAAAGGACAGGAGGCCTCAGACCCATCCTCGACCTGTGCAACCTCAACATGTTCCTGGTGAGGGAGACGTTCAAGATGCTCTCCCTTGGAATATTGCTGCCTTACCTCCGCCAGGAAGACTGGCTATGCTCCTTAGACCTGAAAGATGCGTATACACACATCCTAATACACCCAAGCCACAGGCAATATCTACGCTTTGTGGTGGGAGGCAATCATTAGCAGTACAGGGTACTTCCCTTCGGCCTTGCCACGGCCCCCAGGGTGTTCACAAAGTGCCTAGCGGTGGTTGCCGCCTTTCTCAGGCTCCAAGGGGTCTGTATTTCCATATCTCGACGACTGGCTCATCAGGGGTTCCTCGGCCACCGAGGCCCACCAGGCCACAACTTGCACCATCCAGGTGCTGCAACACCTAGGGTTCATAGTCAACTCCCCCCTCCCCCCCTCCTGTGGCCCCTCCTTCTCCCCTCCTCTCCCCCCTACTCTTCTCCCCCCCCTCTCTCTCATCATTGGTCCTCTTTTGAGCCAATTTCCATCTCCGTCTTATCCACAGCTTTCTCCTCCACCTGAAAAACCACCTGCCTCGCTGACCCTATTCCCTCCCACTGGCTCTTAGAATCTTCTCTAGCTCTTTCTCCCCTCAATCTCTCCATCTTCAATTCCAGCCTATCCTCTGATATTTTTCCTGCACCCTGGAAGCACGCCTCTGTCCATCCTATTCTTTTTTTTTTTAAATGCTTTATTTTCATTTTACAACAACAAAGGAAGGAAGACATACAACTAAAAGACAATACATACATGGAATGTGATACATACACCAAAGTAAACCCCTGCCACCCCCCTCCCCCCAGCTTCTTCTCTAGAAAACTGAATCATTCTCAAAGCGGGCGTATACTGACATTGAGTTACAAAACCTAACGACGATCTGAAACATGATGAATGTACATTAAACAGACATGGCAAGCAATAAACAGATTATACATGATCATTGAGTATCTGCCATTTAGACAAGCGATAATGAATTGGGCATGGAAAATAGCTCTCCGAAATATCTGCTCATATATGTTTTATAAGCAGGCAAGGTTCACTATTCATTGACGGTAAATCGAGAGCTATCCTTCCAAGTCCTCGGGATTAAACATATGGCTATACCCGGCATGACATCAGGAAAGAGCAACCCCTCTTAGGAAGAGAGGGGACCTCCGCCACTAAGCGGAGTCCCACAGTTTTCCAAGAAAGAGGCTCATGAAGGTGTAAGATAAGTGAAATACGACCCCAGACCCGCCCCAGAAACCTGTAATTAAGAACATTCATAATGAGCATGAGTAAGGGTTCCCACATCAGTATGGCAAGACCTACACTGGTCCCTAGCAGTTGTGTTCATTTGGTTATTTTCCTGGAATATAAGAACAGCTATGTGCAAAAGACGAGAGTTAAGTTAGGGTAACTGAGGCAAAGCGGGAGACCCGCACTAATTTGCTCCAGGAAACGCTCCAACGCACAGGGATTAAAGTGATTTGCAGTTAGCGATCCCAGGCTTGTTGAACTCTACAAGTGGCAGTATCTGTACCCTGACATAATAGTTTGTAAAGGTTAGAGGCTATCCCATGTGTACAACTAATAGAGTGAAATAGTTCTATTAGCCCATCCTTAATAAAGATAGAAGGCGGCATGATTGGAACACTTTTGAGGCAGCATGGAAGCTACATCGATTGAGAGTAATGTTGCGCTAGTAGCGCAAATTCCCTATATAAATCAGGAAAGATTTTCCAACGAGCTGCAGGGAAGAGCTGTTGAGGTGTCCAGATCCCCCTGGAGTACCAGGGCCTGGAAGTAATCATGTGTGGCTGCTCGAATTTCTAACCGGAACTCTGGCTGAATTGATAGGGCTCTATCAGAGAACCAGGCCCCCGGATTCCCTTGAAGTGCAGTAGTGTGGTATTGAAAAGAAACAGCAGCATAAACTGATATATGCTGAGAGTGAATCTTTACAGCGTCCACCTGAGGAACTACCAGTATTGAGATTAGAAAGGAGTCTATGCGAAACTGGGATTTGTAAGGGGAAGAGAAGAAGGTAAAGTCAAGCTCATTGGGGTGTAGTAACCTCCATGGATCGACTAGAACAATATCGTTGATCACTGAGGTAAGCGGGATGTGACTCTTGGGGGGACCACTTGTCCTAGGCGGCTATTTGTCTATCAGGGGATCCAGAACTGAATTGAAATCCCCCCCATTATCAAGGAAGTATTAGCAGAGGCCTGCATAACCTAAGCAAGAATAGCAAAAGGACAGGGTCATCCACATTAGGAGCATGAAGGCATATACATGTAACTTAAAAGTTACCTATCTTAAAGTAAACTCTGGGCCATCTACCCGCTGTATCTAAGCAGGTCACAACAATAGTAGCATACCGAGATTTCCTATCCAATATGGCAACCCCACATTTCCCAGAAACGGCTGGGGAATAGGTGGCCACCATGTAAGAGTTAATATTGAGGTTGAAAGTTTCCTTCGAATTAAGATGTGTTTCTTGGAGGAAAATCAGGTCCGCAGCTTCATGACTTAGAAAGCTTAGGAGTTTCCTCCGTTTATCGGATTATTGATTCCTTGTACGTTCAATGAGAAAATCTGACATGGTGCCATCAATCAATAATAGACATTTTAGGTAAGAGCTCTTGAAAACTTACATCATAATCAGAATCTGTACAATAATGACATAAACACCAAGTATGCTAGCCAATACACCCATACTGAAAAATATGTACCAAAGTAACCTAGAGAAGAAGCAAAACCCCCAATGAATATGGCGACCAGATGTCTGCGGGAGGAGGCCCTAGAGAGGAAGATATTGACAGAATAAAAGAAAAGAAACACCAGAGTCCATAAGAAACACTGTCTCTGATACTCGTCGAGGCTGCTATGGGTAGATGGAGTCAGGTCCCATATATCTTCAAAATAAGGCAACAAACTGCCCTCGACAGACTCTTCACTGCGCTGCGGTAAATCCAATATGGCAGGTACAGCGGAGGTGAGAATACTGGCAGAAATATGCTGGAAGTCAGCGCATCAAGTCGGCTTCTTTAGAGTCCAAGAACTCCGCTAGTAGAGCAGGGTCCTCAAATGTTCTTGTCTGATTGTGAAGCGTGACTCGGAGCTTGGCCGGGTACATCAGGCCATAGCGTGCTTGTAGTTGTTGAAGCCTCGGCCGAAATTCCAGAAAGCGCTTTCGGCGGTCGACCGTGGGTTTAGCCAAGTCAGGATAGAAGGAGATCTTGTGGCTCTCATACTCCATATGGCCCTTTGCTCGGGAGGCACTGAGAATTTGTTCCACATGTTGATATCTCAAAAGTCGAAAGATGATAGGCCGCGGGGTCTTCCTGTTGAGCGTTATGTTTGTGGGAACACGATGAGCGCGATCAATCTCCAATTCTTTGGTAAAGGTGATTTGGAGCAGGGAAGGGAGGATTTTACTTAAAAATTCCTTCATATCTCCCAATTCCGCTCCCTCCGGTATGCCCACGAGTCGTAGGTTGTTGCGGCGCGCTCTATTATTGCCATCTTCCACTTCTTTCTGCAAGGCCCGCACCTGACGTTCAACTTTGTCGAGTTTGGACAGCCGGACCGCATGGGAGTCTAATATACTCTCCATTTTTTCCTGACGCGAAGAGAGCCCCTCCAGCCTGCCTTGCAATACACCAAGATCTTGCCTCAGCGCTCGAAGTGCTTCACCGTTTGACTGCACGAGGTCCTTAACCCCTCTAATTTCTGCGAGGATTTCCTGCTGCGTTTCGGGGCCCTCGCGGAAAGCCGGCCCCTTCTGCGGGGACGGGGGTTCAGTTTTGGAGCGTTTACCGTGAGAAGCCGCTGGAGATCCAAATTCCAGACGCGTAGGTTTGGTCCCTGCCATCTCACCAATATGCCCCGGCAAGATCAGAGCAGAAATTCAAGTTTGTCCGGTGTTAATTCAGGATTCTGAGTAGGCCTCTCGGGAGCCTCAGCGTTATGCGACCATCCCGCTGGACATCGGGCTCCGCCCCCCCTGTCCATCCTATTCTTAAGAAATGTTCCCTGGATCGCTCCTCTCCCTCCAACTGGCGCTCTATCTCCAATCTCCCATTCCTCTCTAAGCTTTTAGAAAAACTGGTCTTTACCCAACTCTCCTCCCACCTTGAAGCCTCTCTTACTCTTCACCCATGGCAATCTGTTTCCGTCCCGGCCACAACACTGAATCTGTTCTTCTTTCCCTCCTTAATGAACTGCATACTGCTCACGATTGTGGCTCTTTCTCCCTCACTGTCTCTCTCGATCTGTCTGCTGCCTTCGACCTGGTTGATCACCGCACCCTTATAGCACGTCTTCAGGATGCCGGCCTCGCCGGTTCGGTTCCCCACTGGTTTCGTTCTTTTCTCTCTTGTCGGCCCTTCTCGGCTCTCTCTGGGTCTACCTCCTCTCACTCCACCCCCCTTCCCTGTGGTGTCCCCCAGGGTTCTGTTCTTGCGCCCCTTCTGTTCAACATTTTCCTCACCCCTCTTACCCTTCTGGTCCAACAGCATGGTATCCCTGCATATTATTATGCAGATGACATTTTCCTCCTTCACCATACTGACTCCTCTGCTCCCAACATCACTCTCCTCAATACCTGTCTGTCCTCTGTGGCTTCCTGGCTTTTATCCAACTTCCTACATATCAATCTCTCTAAGACCTCTGTAATCTGGTTTACCTCCGGCAGCCCCCCCCCTCCCCTCGTCCCCTTGCTCTCCTCCTCCCCTATTCCCCTTGTTTCATTCCTGTGTTACCTAGGTGTTACCCTTGATTCCTCTCTCTCCTTTAAATACCTTATTTCCTTTGTTGTCCAACACTCCTCCTTCACCCTGAAGCAACTTTGTGCCATCTATCCTTTTCTTTCTACCTCTTCCTTGACCACATTGCTCCTTTCTCTCATCATATCTCGCCTTGACTATTGTAATATTTCCCTGGCTGGTCTCCCTCAGTCCCAGCTCCTTCATCTTCAGCGTGTTCAGAACACTGCCGTCCGTATTCTAACCCACGCCTCTCACTTCGATCACGTCACCCCCCTTCTCTTATGTCTGCACTGGCTCCCAATTCCCTTCTGGATCCAGTACAAATTTCTTATTCTCCAGGACCAAGCAGGAAGTCAGTCCTCACTTATGGGTGTCATCGACGCCGATGAAGCCCCAGCGGAGCATTTCCCCAGCTTTCCATGAAAGCTTTTGGGAATGCTGGCACGCATGCGCGGTTCCATTCCCGCCTAAAGGTGCCATCTTACCTCAGTCTCTTTTTTTCCGTGAAGCCCATCGGACGTGTGTCCTTTTTTTCCCGGAAAAGAGAAGTTTTTTCTTGGCGTTATTTCGCTTTTTTCTTCGGATTCGACGTCAGTTCCCCTCCCGCCGGGTTCGGTACACCGGTATCGAATTCCTTTCTTTCTTTTTTCGGTTTTTGCCCTTAGTGGCTAGGCGCTCGCGCCGATTCTTTTTCTTTTTCCCTGGAAGGCCGGTCCTTAGACCTCGCGGGGACCCTTTTCTCCCCGATGGCTTCCAGTGGTTTTAAAAAGTGTGATCGGTGTAAGAAGATAATGTCTCTCACCGACACACACGACTGCTGCCTTCGGTGCCTTGGCCCGGACCACGATTCTAAAACGTGCGGGCCATGTGGAAAAATGTCTTCCAAGGCCCTCCGAAGTCGTCAGCAACAAAGTGAAAGGCTTTTCTCGGACTCGGCCTCTGCCCGGGCCCGGACCTCGTTTGAGGCCTCGACATCTCGGGATTCCGATCCCGAGAGGCGTCGGAGCTCCTCGGACAGGGGTCCCCCGACCGGGAACGTAAGAGGAAGAAGCTGCTCGCGAGGGTGGCGTCGGAGGAGGTCCCTGAGCCCTCGAGGGCCAGGTCTAAGACCCCCGACCGTCGTCCCGGGCCCGTGGACCAGGAGAAGCCAACTAAAGTTCCTCGCATGGAGCCGGAGTCTGCTGGACACGTAAGTCCTATTATCCTCGTGGACTCGCCTCCCCGAGTACCGACGTCGGGCCCGGCGCTGCCGGGGCCCGAGTCGGGGGCTGCTGCGTCACCCGAGCTGAGTCTCAGGTTGACAGCCTTGGAGAGCAGAATGTCTGCCTTCATGGATCAGCAGAGGGCACTGATGGCTAGCCTGTCTGGCGCATCTGCCCTGACCACCGGGACATCGACTGAAGTCGACCCTGGAGACCGAGCCGATACTCGAGTCCCTTGCGGCTCGAGGTCGTCCTCGGTCGAGGTCTCCCTCGACCTCCCGTTCGGGACCGAGGGTCTCGACGCCGGTGCCACCGACGTCAGGGTGGGTGCCTAGAGGCCCCCGCGGGGTCGGACCTCGACTCGACATCGGACGAGTCTGCTTGGGAGACCGAAGACGAGGAGTCTTCTGACACCTTCAAGACTCTGTGTGTCCCTTCGGACTCACCTGAGTCTGAGCCCCGGAGTAGATCCCCTCCGGAGGATACTAGGTTCTCGGAGTTTGTCCGCGATATGGCCGCTGCCCTGGCTATCTCGGCTGACCCCGAGGAGGAGCCTCGAGCCGAAGAGCTTGATGCTCTGCAGTATGACTCTCCTCCGAAGGAGGCCTTTACTGTCCCGGTTCCTCCGATGCTGGAACGGCTCCTCTTCTGGATGTGGGAGGCACCGGCCTCGGCGCCGGTTTTGAGCAAGCGAGTCGATTCCATGTATTGGCTCCGAAAGAGTCCTGGCTTCCAGAAAGCACAGCTACCACACCATTCCATGGTTGTGGAATTAGCCATGCATCTTCTGAAGAGTCAGAAGATGCACTCCGCGGTGCCTCCTGGAAGGGAAGCCCGAAGCCTTGATGGCGTCGGTAGAAAGTGCTTTCAGGGCTCGATGCTTGCTTGCCGTGTCCAGACTTACCAGCTGTACATGGGCATGTATTTACGAGACCTGGCCAAGGAGTTGGCCGGATTCTCTGCTGGTCTCTCCGGGGAACCCTTGCAGAGTTTTAAGTCCTTGTCTTCGAGGATTTGGGAATGCTCTAAGTTCATGTCCCGCGCCGCCTACGATGGCTTCAAGGCTTCGGCCTGAGTAGCGGCAGCCGGCATCGCGGCCCGACGCCAGGCATGGCTGCAGTCATTGGACCTCGAGCCATGGGTTCAGAACAAGTTGGTCGATGTCCCTTGCCGAGGTGAAAACCTTTTTGGCAAGCCTGTGGCCGAGAAGGCCGCTCAGGTCGAGACAGAGCACCTCACGAGGACAAGGCTGTCGAGGAAGACCTCTGCCCCTTCTCATAAGAAGAAGGGCTCGGGAAGGGCACTGCCTACAAACAGTACCCACAATATCCGGCTGCCCAAGCTGCCCCCCAGGGTCAGCAAGCCAAGGGCCAGGGTAATGGGCCCCGTAGCCAGAGGACCCCCAAGCCTGCAGCCCCTGCTTCCACTCCGCAGGGTGGGGATTTTTGACTCCTTGAGTATTGCCATACCTCCCTTGCAGACCCAGCCCTGCACAGGAGGCTGCCTAGCCTTGTTCGCCCATAAGTGGCCCTTGATAACCCAGGACATTTGGGTGCTGGACATAGTCCATCGAGGCTATGCCCTGCACTTTCACCAACTGCCTCCGCCACACTTCCCAGGGGAGCCTTTCTGGCCTCCCCTGCATACAGCCCTTCTTCTCCAGGAACTAAAGGGTCTGTTGCTGGACAAGGCGGTGGAGCCTGTGCCTCCCCACTTCCAAGGTCATGGGTTTTACTCCAGGTATTTCCTGGTGCCAAAAAGAACCGGTGGTCTTCGACCCATTTTGGATCTCAGAAATCTGAGCAAGTTTCTAGTGAAAGAAAAGTTCAAGATACTTACTTTTGGAACACTTCTGCCCTACCTCCAGCAGGGAGATTGGCTTTGCTCTTTAGATCTAAAGGATGCTTACACTCACATCCTTATTCATCCAGACCACAGAAAGTACCTCAGGTTCATTGTGGGAGGAAACCATTATCAGTACAGAGTACTGCCTTTTGGACTGACCTCCACTCCCAGGGTGTTTACCAAGTGCCTGGCAGTGGTGGCAGCCTACCTGAGAACTCAGGGCATCTTTATGTTTCCTTACCTAGACGACTGGCTCATCAGAGGCCAGACTTCCCTAGAAGTTCAACAGGCCACCAACAGGACCATAGAACTGCTCAAAAAGGTGGGCTTTGTCATCAACTTCGCAAAGTCCACTTTGCTCCCCTCCCAGAACTTGGAGTTCATAGGAGCAAGGTTGGATTCTCAGCTGCAAGAGCATTCTTACCAGTGGACCGAGCACAAAGGCTCATGGACCTCACCAGCAAGTTTCTGCACAGGTCCCTGGTCTCCGCCAGACTCTGTCTCAGGCTTCTGGGCCACATGGCGTCGACAGTACAGGTGACCCCCAATGCCAGGCTCAATATGAGGCCTGCCCAGTGGTGCCTTCGGACTCAGTGGTCACAAGCCTCAGGCAGTCTCAGAGACAGGATCAGAGTGTCCCACCGTTTCCTGGCCTCCCTCAACTGGTGGTTACACCCCCCCAATCTGCTGGTGGGGGTGCCCTTTCAGATTCCACCTCATACAGTGGTACTGACCACCGATGCCTCTCTGCAGGGTTGGGGAGCACACTGCCTAGACAAGTGCACCCAGGGCCTGTGGTCTCATTGGGAGGCGTCCCAGCAGATCAATCTGCTGGAAATCAGAGCTGTTCGCTTGGCCCTCAAGGCCTTTACTGCTTCCCTGGCACAACAGTCTGTCTTGATCCAGACAGACAACCAGGTAGCCATGTTCTGTGTAAACAAACAGGGCGGAACTGGTTCCCAGCCCCTTTGCCAGGAGGCCCAGGACCTCTGTTCCTTTGCCCTGAAACACAACATGCTCCTCAAAGCAGTCTATCTTCCAGGCCAGGAGAATTCCCTGGCAGACAGATTGAGCAGGATTCTGCAACCACACGAGTGGCAGCTACATCCTTTGGTGGTTCAAAAGATTTTCTTGAAATGGGGGCTTCCCTCCATAGACCTGTTTGCCAGTCCACTGAACAACCAGCTGCCAAGGTTCTGCTCCAGGCAACCGCATCCTCTGAGAGTAGCAGCAGATGCTTTTCTGATTCCCTGGACTCAGGGCCTACTCTATGCGTTTCCTCCCACCCCTCTGGTGGCCCGAACACTGTTCAAGATTCTCCGAGACAGGGCCTCAGTTCTCTTGGTAGCTCCCAGGTGGCCAAGGCAGCCTTGGTTCCCCCTCCTGCTTCAACTGGCAGTGGATCTGCCTCTGCCTCTGGGATTGCAGCCCGACCTTCTCTCTCAGGATCAGGGCTCCTTGCTGCATCCCAATCTCAAAGCTCTCAATCTGATGGCATGGATGCTGCAAGGGTAGTGTTGGCTCCCTGGGGCCTGCCTCCCGAGGTTGAGGAAGTTCTCCTAGCCTCCAGGAAACAATCCACTAGGAAGACCTATGCTCTCAAGTGGAAAAGGTTCTCTGTGTCGTGTCAGCTACGTGCTGAGGATCCTTTCTCCTGTACTGTGTCAGTAGTGCTTCAGTACCTGCTGCACTTGTCCAATCAGGGTCTCAAGTCCAACTCTGTTCGGGTCCACCTCTCTGCTTTAGCAGCTCACCACTCCCTAGTTGAGGGCCATTCCTTGTCTGTGCACCCTTTGGTGTCTAGGTTTCTCAGAGGCTTGCTTCTGCTCAAGCCTCCCATACGTCCTCCTGCTCCTGAGTGGGAGCTTAATGTGGTCTTGCAGCAGCTGACTCGCCCACCTTTTGAGCCTATGGCTACTTGCCCTCTACGCTTCCTTTCCTGGAAGACTCTCTTTCTGATAGCCCTTACTTCGGCTAGGAGAGTGAGTGAGCTTCAGGCGTTGGTCTGTGATAGACCTTACACCAGGTTCTATAAAAACAGGGTAGTCCTCAGGATTCACCCTAAGTTCCTTCCTAAGGTTGTCTCCTCTTTCCACCTCAACCAGGAGGTGGTTCTTCCTACTTTCTTCCCTAGGCCTCATGCAAGTCAGGCTGAAACAGTTCTCCATACCTTGGACTGTAGGAGGGCCTTATCCTTCTACCTTGAACGTACGCAGGGTCACAGGAAGGCTTCTCAGCTCTTCCTTTCTTTTGACCCCAATAATTTGGGGAGGCCTGTGTCCAAGCATACCTTGTCCATCTGGGTGGCTGACTGTATCACCTGGGCTTACAAGGCAGCTGACCTTCCTTTGCAGGGTAGGGTCACGGCCCACCGTGTGAAGGCAATGGCTGCATCAGTGGCTCACCTCCGCTCTGTTCCCTTGCAAGACATCTGCAGGGCTGCTACTTGGTCTTCAAGCCAGACTTTTGCAGCCCACTACTGTCTGGAGAGGGAGTCCCGTAGGGACAGTGCTTTTGGCCAAGCAGTACTCCGGAATTTCTTTGAGGTCTAGGCAACTCCTGCCCTCCTGCCCTCTGGTTGGGCTACCTGTGGAGGGTGTGTTCTTGCAAAGCCTTTACTGTGTTGCTGAGTCTAGAGGGAGTTCTCTTGTTCAGCCTGCGTTCCTGGTAGCCCAGAGCTGGGGAGTCACCCATAAGTTAGGACTGACTTCCTGCTTGGTCCTGGAGAAAGAGTAGTTACTCACCTGTAACAGGTGTTCTCCAGGAGCAGTAGGAATCAGTCCTCACTACCCTCCCTCCTCCCCTTGGAGTTACAGTTGTACATAGTTTAATTTTTACATTTTTGTGTGCTGTTCTTAGCTATGTCATTTGACTGAGGTAAGATGGCACCTTTAGGCGGGAAGGGAACCGCGCATGTGTGCCAGCATTCCCAAAGGCTTTCATGGAAAGCTGGGGAAATGCTCCGCTGGGGCTTCATCGGCGTCGATGACACCCGTGAGGACTGATTCCTGCTGCTCCTGGAGAACACCTGTTACAGGTGAGTAACTACTCTTTTTCGTTCATAGATCAATCCACACCGGCACTCCCCTCTATCTTGCTGATCAGGTCAACCTCCACACCCCCCACTGCTCCCTCCAATCCATCCATGCTAATCGCATGTCCCTCCCTTCCCCATCCCAGGCCCATCTGGAATCTACCCGTTCATCCGCCTTTTAATTTCTTGGTCCTTGACTCTGGAACTCGCTTCCCCCCAGCCCTCCGTTTAGAATCCTCTTTCAACTCTTTCAAGGCCAAACTGAAAACCCACCTTTTCTGCTCTGCTTTCGACCTCCCCCTTCCTCCCTCACCTTTTTCCCCACCTCCTCGCTGATGTACAACCCTCCTTTTCCCCTTCCTCTCGCCTCTCAGTTCTTATCTTTTCTGTCCTGTCTAATTTTAATGGTGTTCCTTTTCCTTTCTTAGCAGCTTTTATTATTGTTTGTAAACCAATCAGATACTTTGTTATGGGTGGTATATTAAGTTTTTAATAAACATAAACATAAACTACCCCAAGTCCATCCTCACCCCAACTCAGCAGCTAGAGTTCATTGGGGCCAGTCTCGACACCCTTCAGGTGAAGGCCTATTTGCCTCCGGACAGGGCAAGCAGGCTTATGGCTCTGGCAAGGCAAGTGAGTCGCAAGCCTGCAGTGTCAGCAAGGCTTTTTCTGCTCCTCCTCAGGCACATGGCTTCTACAGTCCATGTGACCCCGGATGCCCACCTCCACATGCGGACCGCTCAGTGATGCCTCAGGAACCAGTGGTCTCAGGTCTCAGGGTGCCTTCGAGACAGGGTCAAAGTATCCAGATGTCTGGTAAAGTCCCTGACTTGGTGGCTCCAACTGCATCACTTGGAGGCGGGGATGCCTTTCTAGGTCCCTCTGCACATGAGGGTCCTGACCTCAGATGCATCCCTGCTGGGCTGGGGGGCCCATTGTCAAGGTTTCACTATTCAAGCAGTGTGGTCCCCGAGCGAGAGGACTCAGCAAATCAGTTTCTTGGAACTTCGTGCCATCCATCTAGCACTGGAAGTTTTAAGACAGCTCCTGGACCACAAATCTTTCCTGGTGTAGACAGACAACCAGGTAGCCGTGTTCTATGTGAACAAACAGGGTGGCACGGGGTCCCACACCCTGTGTTTGGAAATCCTAGACCTCTGCTCATTTGCAGTTCGGCATGGCATTCATCTCCGAGCAGTCTATCTGCCGGGCCAGGACAACTAGTAGGCAGACAGGCTAAGCAGGATTCTCCAATCCCACGAATGGCAGCTGGACCGCAGAGTAGCCAGTTGACTCTTCCAGACTTAGGGGCAGCTAGTGATAGACCTGTTTGCAAGTCCAGACAATCACCCATTGCCTCTTTTCTGCTCCAGGCGACCCCTCCTGCACAGGGTGGCCGCCGATGTGTTTCTGATATCTTGGTCCCGGGATCTTCTATATGCGTTTCCCCCGACACCTCTGGTAGCCAAGACGCTATTTAAGATTCTCCAGGACAGATCCTCGGTCATCCTTATTGCCCCTCGGTGGCCCAGGCAGCCCTGGTTTCCGCTTCTTCTACAGCTATCAGTGGAGGCCCCAATCCCCTTGGGGTCCTCCCCATGTCTCCTGTCTCAGGAGGGGGGCTCTCTCCTGCATCCCAATCTCAGCTCCCTCAACTTGATGGCGTGGTGGCTAAAAGGGTAATTTTCGCTGCGCTCCTCCTCCCCAAAGATATTGAGGAGGTCTTGCTGGCCTCGCGGAGGCTGTCGACCAGACGGGCATATGCCTTGAAGTGGCGCAGATTTGCGGCATGATGCAAAGAGCGGGAGGTTGATCCTTTCTCTTGTCCAGTGGGGGTGGTTCTACAATACCTTCTCAGTCTCTCTGATTTGGGCCTCAAGTCCAACTCTGTCAGGATGCACCTCAGTGCCCTTGCAGCGCACCACTTTTCAGTAGATGGGAAGCCTCTCTCCGCCCTCCCATTGGTCTCAGTTCCTGAGAGGCTTACTTCTCTTGAAAGCCCCGGTGCATCCTTCAGCGACCGAGTGGGATCTCAATGTGGTGTTAGGGCAGCTTACTAAGCCGTCTTTTGAGCCAAAGGCTATCTGCCATCTACGCTATCTTTCTTGGAAGGTGGTTTTCCTGGTGGCACTCACATCCGCTCGGCAGGTGAGTAAGCTCCAAGCCCTAGTGTCGGATAGACCCTACACCAGGTTCTGTAGGAAACGGGTGGTGTTTCGCACGCACCCCAAGTTCCTTCCGAAAGTGGTCTCCTTGTTCCACCTCAACCAGGAGGTGGTTCTGCCTGTCTTCTTTCCCAGGCCGCATGCCAGTTGGGTAGAGTCAGTCCTGCACACCCTGGACTGAAAGAGGACGTTGGCCTTCTATATCCAATGTACGCAAGCGCATCGGAAGGCTTCTCAGTTTTTTGTTTCTTATGACCCCGGTAAGATGGGGGTGGCGGTGCCTAAGAGTACGCTGTCCACCTGGGTGGCAGACTGTATTGCCTGGGCATACTGGGCAGCCAAGCTTCCAATGGAGGGTCGGGTTATGGCCCATAGGGTCAGGGCCATGGCGGCATCAGTGGCTCATTTGCGCTCTGTTCCTTTGGCAAACATCTGTCGGGACACCACCTGGTCTTTAAGTCAGACTTTCGCAACCCATTACTGCCTGGACAGGGAGTCCTGGCGGGATAGTACCTTCGGCCAGGATGTACTCCGCAACCTTTTCGAGGTCTAGGCAACTCCTGCCCTCCGACCCCTCTGTGTTCAGGCTACCGGAGTGCTATTCCATTAGTTTATGTTGCTATTGCGGCTGCTTGCGGCTCTCGTAGAGGGAACCTTTTTTAGCTATGGGTTCTCGGTAGCCTATAGCTGGGGAGTCCCATATGTGAGGACTGACTTCCTGCTTGTTCCTGGAGAAAGTGTAGTTACTCACCTATAACAGGTGTTCTCCGGAGACAGCAGGAATCAGTCCTCACAACCCTCCCTCCTCCCCTTGGAGTTGCAGTCCTGTTGTAATTATTTTATCCTTTTTGCCGTCTTTTCAGCTATGTCATTTGACTGAGCAAGATGGCACCCTTGGGTGGGAAGGGGCATGTGTGATGGCAACTCCCAAAGGCTTTCTCTGAAAGCTGGGGATTTGCTCCGCATGAGGGCTCCGTTGGCGCCGACGTCACCCATATGTGAGGACTGATTTCTGCTGTCCCCAGAGAACACCTGTTACAGGTGAGTGTCTACGCTTTCTGCCATCGAATGAGCACACAATCTACACAGGTGGACAGTGCCTTTGGGCGATGTGTTTGTGGCGTGTATACAGTTGTGGTCAATATTATTGTCACCCCTGCATTTTAGGTATCTTGTGTACAATATCTTGAGAAATAATTGGAAATATTTCAACTGTATGTCATCATAATATATATATTTTTTTTATTTAACATTTTTATTGAACTTTTGTCAAATATACTACAAACTGCTTCTTGAATCAACCTTGTACAGAGCTATAAGACCACCACTCTGCCAATATCTAGGCTGATTCCCCCCTACATCTAATACAACATCACTCTAGTAACTAATCAATCACTCCCCCCTTCCCCCCCACCCAAGTATCCCCCTCCTATAATCTTCTTATTCTCTATCTCCTCTCGTGTGTCACATTTTTATCCAGATATATGTGTTTTCGCCACTTACTCCCCTTCCAGACCTTTGTTCACTCACCGCTGTTTATGGTCACTATCTCCTTCTCTCCTCTTTCCATGTCTCCAACCACCTCCATACACCCTGCCATTGTTCCATACCCTTATCCCCCCTCCCATGTCTCAATTCTGTCAATCGATGCATGAAACACAGATTCTCCATTCTTCTGATAAACCCTGTGCTTTGAGGCCTCCCGCCCCCCAACCAGTGTTGCGCTATCTCATTTCGTGCTGCTACTATGCAGTGATGTACTACTCCTCTCTCCTTTACCCCAATATCCTCCCCCAGTTGGTGCAAGAGGCATGCCTCTGGTGTTTTCTGTATTGCGTATCCTGTCATTGCAGGGATTATTAATAGAACCTCTTCCCAGAAGCTTTTAATCTGCCCACACGTCCACCACATATGTATCATGTCCCCTTTCTCCGGACAGCCTCTCCAGCACCAGTCCGATGTCCCCTTCCCTGCTCGTTTTTGGCATGTCGGTGTCCAATACCACCTATACAGTACTTTATAGGCATTTTCTTTTATATGGGTGACTATGGATATCCCCACTATGGTTTGTATGACTTTGTCCCACCTCTCCTCTGGCCATTGTTGACCCAAATCTGTCTCCCATTTCAGCATAAACCCTAGCTTACACTCTCCTCCTTCCATTAAGCCTTTATAAATCTTAGACAGGGTACCTTTACGACCCAGGTTACCTGAGCAAAGGGCCTCAAACCACCCTCTATTGCTCCACAAGTCCCGCCATACCTTCGGCTGCTTCACAAAGTGACCAACCTGGGCGTAACTGTAATAATCATTACTGGCTAATCCATACAGATCCTTAATCCCCTCAAAGTCACGTAGCCCATCTTCTGTCACTATCTTTGAGATATGTGTAAGTCCTCTCTCCTCCCAGCCCCTGAGTATCCTTAACCCTGGCCCCATACCCCTCTCAAAACACGCCTCCAGCGTCATCCCCTCTGTATATATTTTTTGTCCTGTACTAATACTTTCCTGGTTCTCCGCCAGATGCGCAGAATATGTCCTACAAAGGAGTTTGCCACCTTGTTGGCTGGCGCTATATCCCCCCTCCATACCCACCTTTCCAACCTCCCTCTCCTCACCGATTCTTCTTCCATCTGAACCCAATGTTTTTGTTTTTCTCTGTGCCAATCATACAGTGTTTTTAATTGCGCCGCTAAGTAATATTTGCTAAAGTTAGGTACCCCAAGCCCCCCTCTTCCGTAGCTTTCTACAGAATGGACATTGCCACTCTAGGACCCTTATTTTGCCAAATAAATCGAGATATGCTTCGTTGTAGCTGCTTTAACTTTTGCCGGAGTAGGTCTATCGGTTTTTTGGGACAAAAATGGCAACATCCCACTACAGGACGAGAGTATATACGACAGTGGAGGACTACATGTCTCACTTCTCATATAGTATATTTGTTGAGATGTCCATGTGAATTATTGATGTGGGACGCACTACCAGGTCGCTGAAACAACACTTGGCAGAACATGCATCGCGTATACAAAATAAGGTGTTGACAGCTCCACTAGTTGAACATTGTATAGCACGGTCTCACTCTTTTGAGGAGTTGCGCTGGACAGTGATAGATCATGTCCCTTTTGATCCCCGAGGGGGAGATCGTGAGCAAAGATTACAACAATTAGAACAGCGTTGGATTTCTATACTACATACTATACACCCCAACGGGTTAAATCGAGACATCGATTGGATCACCATTCTATGATGTAGAGAATTCTGATTGGAAGTCTGTCTGCCTATGGTAAAGTGGAATCCTCTGACAGTGAGGATTTTCCTCTTCCCATTGGTGTTTCCCCTGTTTAAACAATGACGAGGTAAAAGCCATTCATTACATAATACCCAAGCAAGCCACGATGAAGATGGCGGTTTCTAGAGTTGGAAGAGAATGATGGCAGTTTGTTGCAATACTTTATATGGAGAATACACTTGATACAGGGCGCACACCCGAAACGTGCACGTCGTGTATTACACATCTTGAAATCTGCAACACGAAGGACAATAACTGCAGCTTGGAGATGAAGATAAGTACTTGGTTTTAAATTCACGAGGGTGAAACAAAAAACGAATAAAAGTAGTCCACAGCCTGGTGAGGGCTAGGTCAACAGTGCTGGCCCTCCCTCGGTGGGCTTCGACAAAAAAATTGAATAATTAATGGGTTTCTTCTTATGTTGGTTTAATTTTTGTCTCTTAGAGATTCACCATCATAGATAGGGGTATTGTTGATTTGGAGTAGGTCTATCGGCAATGTTTGAAACAAAAACAAAAAACGGGTCAGTATCATCATTATCACTGTTGCCATGCGACCAAACCAAGACAGATATCCCCGCCTCCACCCCACTAATAATATTTCTACTTGTCTAAATAGTTTTTTATAATTTAAATCATACAAGTCCTCTAACCGGTTGCTTATTTGGATCCCTAGGTATCTAATTGCCCCCTTTGCCCACCTAAAGGGATATTGCATTCTTAATCACTCCTGCGCCTCCGCTAATACTGTTAGGTTCAAAATTTTTGATTTAGCCCAATTAATAGTGAATCCGGACAGTTTCCTGTATTCCCCTAATTCCCACATTAAAATTGGTACTGAGAATCTTGGCCGGGTCACACTCAATATAATATCATCCGTGAATAATGATATTCTATATTCCCTCTTTCCTACTTTTATACCCTGTAAATCCTCCCTTTCTCTCACTCTCGCCGCAAACAGTTCTAGTGATATTGCAAACAGGAGGGGTGACAATGGACATCCCTGCCTTGTCCCTCTCTCCTGCCCAAAAAAATCTGAATAGGCTCCATTTACCCTGACACATGCCTTCGGGTCCCGGTATAAGGCTTCCACCCATCCTTTAAATTCCCTTCCCAACCCCATCCTATCCATAACCTGATATAGAAAAGACCAAGACACCTGGTCAAACGCTTTCTCGGCATCTAGCAACAATAACAGGGCCTCCCACTGACCAAATAGTATTCAAGATCTTCCTAATGTTATCCGCTACCTGCCTCCCCGGGATAAAGCCCGCTTGGTCTTGATGTATCAGCTTCCCGATAACCCGATTTAAACGTGTTGCTAATATTTTAGCCAATAATTTGGCATCTAAATTAAGTAGGGAGATTGGTCTATACGACGAACATTCTTGCTGATCCTTACCTTCTTTATGTATTACCGTAATCCCTGCCCATCCCATAGTGGCTGCTAACACCCCACCCTCTCTTGGTAAATTAAACAGCCTCAGCAATGGAGCTGTTAAAAGCCCCTTGAAGTTTCGATAAAATCGTGCTGTAAGCCCGTCCAATCCCGGCGCCTTATCTACCTTTAGCTGTTTTATAGCCTGCAAGATCTCCTCTTCCACTATTACCTTGTTTAACTGGGTTTGTTCCTCCTCACTCAGTGTTGGGATCTTAATAGAATCTAAATAGCTTTGTGTCCTTTTGAAGTCTGGAGATGCCCAAGCCGCATACAGCTCGTGATAGTATTTTTTAAAGGCTTCTCGTATGTCCCCGTCTGCATAAACTAACTTCCCTTGCGAGTCCCTAATTCTCAATATTTTGTGTTCTTAATTTCCTTTGTTTCAGTCGTTGCGCCATATATCACCTCGCTTTATTTCCCCCTCAAAAAAACCCTGTTTCAATAACTGCAGTAGGTATCTTATGATTTCCGCTTGCATAGCATTTAATTGCACTCTAACCGCCAGCACTTGGTCTCTATACGTCCCTCTTTCATCTTGCCCATCTAATGCTTCCAACTCCATTAGTTTTCCTCGCAGTTCCCGTTCTCTCTTCTCCCTCTCCCTCTTTTTGCGTGCTCCCCATTTGATAAAGACTCCCTGCACTACTGCCTTGTATCCATCCCATATCCCCCCAGCCCACCTCCCCATTATCATTCCATCTGAAATATTCCTCTGTTTCCCGCTCTATCTCCTTTCGAACCCTTTCATCCTTCAACAGGGATTCATTTAAATGCCAGAATTGTGTGCCCCCTCTCTCCCACTCCATTGTCAACCTGACCTCCACCAATGCATGGTCTGACCATGTTATAGTCCATATCTGCCCCTTTAATCCTACCGGCCAGTTCCTTTGTAATCCAAATAGCTTTGAACCTGGAGTATGATCCGTATACATGAGAAAAATAGGAAAACTGTCTTTTCTGGGGGTGGTGGAATCGCCAGGGATCTATCAAACAATGCTGTGTAATAAAGTTTCGATATCTCCTCCTATCCGCCCTTTTGCCCTCCCGTTTTCCCGTTGCGTCTTTATCGGGGTTCCACGTTAAATTAAAATTCCCCCCACAAATGAGGTTTCCTTCCCCTATTTTGCCGTCAGTATCCAACTTTGTCCAAAATTCCCCTTGCCCCCCTGTTGGCACATAAATATTTATTATAGAAAACCATTCCTTTCCTATTTGTATTCGTAATGTTATATATCTCCCCTCTTTATCTCAAATTATCTTTTGTACCTCCGCCTTAAGTGTGGAGGCTATGAAGACTGCCACCCCTCCTTTCTTTTTTTCCACTATGTTTGATGCATATAGACATGTCCCATATCCCTGGAGTCTGACCATATGTTCTGTTGCCCTGGTTAAGTGTGTTTCCTGTATAAACACCAGCCCCGCTCCTTGACGTCTTAATTCTTTATACAGTTTCTGTCTTTTAAATGGCGAATTAAGCCCTTTAACATTCAATGTTACGACTTTCAGCTCACCTTGAGTAGTTTATAGCCCCCCCTGCTCTATCTCTCTTCAGCTGTCTTCCTCCTCCCCTCCCCCTCCTCCCCATCCCTCCACCCTGCCTCCTCCCCTCCCTCCTCCCCTCCCTCCTCCCCTCCCTCCCATCCTATCTCCTTCCCCCCTCCCTCCCATCCTTCCCCTTCCCCGTCTCAGCCATAGAGACTCGACTTCCATAAATTATGGCTGACTATCAGAGAAAACCCACCTGCCCTATCCCCTCTACTCCTACGCCCCCCTCTGCTCCCTCTCCCTTCCCTTGGCCTTACTCCCCTCTGCCTATCCCCCGCCTTCCCCTGATCCCTCTTCAATCCATTAATGAGCCCTTTCACCCCCAACATATATACCGTGCAACAACACCCCTCCTCACCCCCCCGCCTAACTCCCACCTCCCTCCGCCCGCACCCTTTAATACAGATCATGAACCCCTATCTAACCCCCCCCATTCCCTTTATAGCTCGTGGAGATCGTGGCCTCTCTATGTCCTCTTCCTCAGCCGTCTTCATTCGTTGCTGAAGCGCCTCTTTGACTTTCTTTTGTAAGGCGTGTCAATCGCTGTCCGGTGATCAGTACTCTGTGCCATCTCGAACTTTCTGCCCTGGATTTAGGTGCAGTATGTGCTCTATTATCTGCTGGTCCCGTTACCCCTTCCGGGAGATTAGATATCCCCAAATTCCTGAGTACAGTCCATTCTTCCTCTTTGGTCTTCACCTTCTTATTTATACCCCTCAGTGTTATTAAAAGGCCAAAAGGGTATAACCACCTGTAGTGCAGCCCCTCCCTCCTCAGAAAGGCTGTCACCTCTTTCATATCTCTCCGGCGCTGCAGCGTACCCTGGGACAAGTCCTGAAACAGTTTCACCTCATGACCCTCCCACTTGATATGCCTCAGTTTTCTGGCAGCCTGCAATAGGTGTTCTTTGATCTTGTAGGTGCTCATGCATACCACAATGTCTCTGGGGCGATTCTCCCTTATTGCCCCCAGCCCCCTGTGTGCTCGCTCTATTTTCAAATGTTCCTCCGCTCGGCCTTCCTCCTGAGCCACATCCCGTAGCACACAACTGAAGATTTTAGTAACTTCTTCACAATGTTTGTATTTAGCATCCTCCGGAATGCCCCTCACTCTTAAATTGCATATTCTAGACCGATCCTCCAGGTTCTCTGTTTTTTCTCTCAATTCTCCTTGAGCTAACTTCAATTCGTCCCATCCTTTTTGTAACTCCTCCAGGACTTCTCCATGCTGTTCCATCTGTTGCTCTGTTACTTCTACCCTGGAGCTCAGATCCGCGATGTCTTGTCATAAGGATTGCAGGGTTTCTTTTATTTCATTTTTTACACCACTGATTTCCACTTTGAACTCCTCTTTCAGTTCCTCCAGCCATGTCTTGATCATATCGGCTACTCCAGGACTCCCTGGTCTCTCCGTCCCTTCTTCCTGCTCATCTCCTTGTTCCGCCCCCTTCTTGTTTTCCATCTCCCCCTCCTATCGTCCTTTTGGGGTCACGTACGATGATCGAAATTCTGCTAGTTTTTTCCTGGCAGTCATACCCCCTCTTTATTTCTCCATCGCTCTCTTCCCTCCTTTTTCAATCTCCCACCAGGGTCCGTCACTTGGCTCAGGCTATTGTGGTCTGCTACTTTAGGAATCTGCTCTTTGCCTTGTCACCGCCCCTCTCTCCCAGAGGCCTCAGCGTGGGTAAAGCGAGTGGGGTGATGTGTTCCTTAAGCTTGTGAACTTGAATTTGAGGCTTTGCAAAGCCTTCTGGGAATTGTAGTTCCGTGGCTTAAAGAAAAATAGTTGTGTACACGAATGGTAAGGTTTCAAAATGGATTTATTCCCTTCCCAGGGTTGGAATTTGACCTTTAAAACATCACAACAGAAAAGTCCATACTTCTGGTATAAGGTAACAAAGGAACCAAACAACTTAGGCAATGCTTATCTTCAGCTTAACAGAAAAATGAAATACAAAAACAGTTTTCCTCCAAACTTGCTTTTGGACTGTTTTTCTCCTGCAGCAGTGGTTATAGCAAGACTAGCACAAGGATTGTATATTATCTGATACCGTGTACGTACAGTCCATATAGGTTTCAATGTCTGAAGTTGGATAAAATTCACATTGCATTTCATGCACGTTATCCTCAACTTCCTCCGGGGAGAACTCTGCCCTTTGCTCATTCACAGTGTTCCCATCCCCCAACAGCTTAGCTTAACTCAGGTGTTTTGCATAAAGCTCTCGGTCAGTTCTCTCACACAACTCTTGATACGTACAAGGGCTATTATCAAACTCCTCTGCAAAGCTATCTGGAAATATTCTTCTGTCTTCCAGCCACTGCTTATCCAGGGACCTTTCTTGGCTATAATATGGCTCCCTGTAAAACTCTTTCCTTTTAGTTTGCCTAGGGTTTCTTACAGGCAAAAACTCCTCTTCAGAACAACAAGTTTCCCTTCCACTATATTTAGTGTTAGAGGACTGAGACTGTCTTCTCAGGGGATTTAAAAGGTATTGCTTGCCTTTAGGAGAGTGGAGTTCCTCTGTGCTTTGCCCAGCCGTGTATTGCTTTCTCCGTCGTGGAATTGCCTGCTTCCTGGAGTCAGCGTGGCTTTCACAGCTCCCTTCTCTAGATGAGCCTTCCCAGGTAAGATAGGGTTTTTCCTCCCTTCTCTTATCCTGTCTTTCACCTTTTTCCCCTCTCTCATGCCATTCAATCCTTTCCGGCCTCTCAGACCTTGTTCTGTCTGTCGTGGTTCTTGCTCTCCTGGTTCCTGCCCCAGTTCTCTCCTCTCCCCTAACTAGAGGATTTTTAACTGTGTTGCTTTTCCCGGTGGCTGAAACTCCGCCTCCCATCAGCTGTTTCTCTTTTGCTAATGAGCCATGTGTTAGCTCTTGGCTCGGGCGTTCCCTAGCACTGAATGACCTCATTTGTTTGGGGTTTCTATGCCAACCCTTCTCTCTGTTTTGCTCTGAGCTGTCAAACATGCATTCATTCTGATATGAAGTCCCTGTTTCCATGGGCTCTGACTCTTGTTCCTTATGACAGCCTGTATCTTCTTTTGCTGTTAACTGGTTTGTTTAGCAGTTTCCCTCCTTTACTCTCCTGCTTTCCACTCACTCTGCTGGATCTCTGCCTTTTCGTCTGCTGCAATCCTCCTGCACACTTCAGCCCTTCTGCACTCCGGCTGCTCAAACTTACCGGGTACAGTTTCCTGCGCTCTGCACTCCGGCGGCTCAAACTTACCGGGTACAGTTTCCCATCCAGCTCCTCCTCTGCGGGCCCTTCGGGGAGCTTGCTTACCCCCGGCGCTCTGCACTCCGGCTGCTCAAACTTACCGGGTACAGTTTCCCAGCCAGCTCCTCCTCCGTACTCTTTATAATGCGCTGCTCCGGTCCAGCTCCTCCGGCTGCAATCCATGCGCTCTTGGCCTCTTCTGTGCTCCGTTCGAGTCTGCCACATGGTTCTCCTCTCCGCTTTCTTCCACGGTGCTCGCTGCAGGAACCAACCGCTGCTCTCACCACCTTCCTCCAGATATCGGCTGATCGCTCGCCCGCCCGTCGGGGTCACCACTCACGCTCTCCGACCCTCTCTGCCAAATCGCCCAGGCCTCTCCTTCCTCCTCTCTTCACACCACGCGGCTCCTCGCGCCAGCTGCCCTACTGTTCAGAGTGTTTAAGGGCGTTCATGAGCTGCGCTCCTTCCCTTTGTCATTGGGGTCATTCCTGCTTTACCATTAAATTTGGTTTCCACTGCTCTTTTTGTGCTTTGTTCAATTTTTTCCATCTTTGGCAGGTTTTACCGGCGGAGCTCCCTTATCGTACCGCCATTGGGCTCTCTGACATCACCGTAAGTTCCATCATAATATTTTAATAGTATTTTCAAAGTATACAACAAAAAAAAAAGGTGTCTGTGCAACTTAGAAAGTAATTTCTGAGAAATAAAAACAAAACAGGATCTGGACAGGATTAATGGCACGCTTCACTAATACTTGGTTGCATAAACCTTTCTTGTAGCGATCTATAAGTTTCACCATCTGTCTGCTGGTAGTTTCTCCCACTCTTCAACTGCAATTTGTTCCAGCAAATGAATGTTTCCAGGATTCCTTTTACCAATTATTGATTTCAGCTCTTTACAAAGGTTTTCGATTGTATTGAGATCAGAAGTCATTGCTGGCCAGTTTAAGACAGTCCGTTTGTTTCTTTGTAACCATTCTTTTGTATTTTTGGATGTATATTATGGGTCATTACCCTGCTAGAGGACCCATGATCTTCAGCCCAGACCTAGCTTTTTGACACTAGGTGGCACATTTTGCTCCAATATATCTTGGTAGTCCTCTGACTTCATGATTCCTTTAATATGTTCCAGGCCTCCAGTTTCTGAGGCAGCAAAACAGCCCTACAGCATTATGGAACCTCCACCATATTTAACTGTAGAAAGGGTGTTGTTTTCCTTATAAGCTTCTCTTCTTCACCTGTAAATGCATCGCTGGTCTACATTGCCAAAGAGCCCACATTTGGTTTCATCAGTCTACAGAACATTTTCCCTGAAGAATTGTGGTTTCTCAAGGTGGGTTTGGGCAAAGATCAGGTGTGCCTTTTTTTGTCTGTCTTTGAGAAGTGCGATCCTCCTTGGCCTTTACCCATGAGGTCCTTCTTTGTTTAGTGCGCAGCGTATGGTGCAGGTCAAACCACCACTCCAGATTGCTCCAGGCCAACCTTAAGCTCTTTGGATGCTGTACGAGGTGTTTTTTCAACAGTTCACTTCTTGGATTAATTCTTCTCTTCCCACCACATCCTGGGAAGTTCTTGACAGTTCCAAGAGCATAAAATGGCTTTTCTGATGGTCTCAGACAGCTCTGTTGTCTTCACCATTATGAAAATGGAACAGGGAGTGAATGTGGCAATTTTAAACGTTAGAGCCATCATTCATTTGTTGATTCAAGTCCTGTGTGAATACTGACAGTTGATCCACAGGTGCATCTAATTTTACTGCAATGGGAATGTAGTTTTGTTCAAACAGATTTGAATTGTTTATAAGGTTGCTAATAATCATGTCCTAAATTGAAACCCTAATTAAGACCCTAGAAATCACCAATATGTATTCCTAAATCAAGATGACTTCATGCCATGAAACTTTTACCTTCTTGACAAGCAAACCGGTATAGCCTAACATGTGTGCCAATTTTTTTGTTGGATTACCCACCTTGAGAGGAAAACCTCTCCTGTAGTGGATCCTCCTTCTAATCAATCTAAATAAGACCCGAAGGCCTAAAAATAAAAACGGAACTGGCCGCATGAATGCATGCCGCTCCGAATGATATGGACAAAACATATTCTCAATAAAGCTTCTTAACAAAAGACTTAGCTTTATAAAGGAAGACTATCATCCAGTTGCCAAAAGCGATATCACAGGATTTTCACTGTAACGGCAAAATTCAACTTCGTAGCCGTACAAGCTTAGTAAATCCTCTTGACGCTCTTTAACTAGGTGAAAATTGACCAGGTCCTGCAACACCATGAAGTGTTTCAAGCTTCTTAGCTCTTCTTCAGGCAAATGAACCTTCTCCAAATTATGATCCTTTTAGAATGCGGGGTAGCTTTACTGTATATCAATTGTTTAGGAAATTACAAGTGACCCTGCATTTTGCCACATCTACTTATACAGGTTTAGTTGATGATTCTTTATGCTGTAATCCCTCCAGTTGGGTACCCACAATTAGTACGGATGCTACATTATCAACTTTTCAGAATTTAGTTTTGCGCGATCTGCATTTATTAAAGAATACTTCTCAGAGACATTTTTCCATTATTTCAAGTAATCATTATAATGCTCTCCTCTCTTTTAGGCAACAGCAAGCAGTTGTTATTCGTAGAGCAGATAAAGGGAGGAGCTATTATGTTAATGAAGAAAGTAACTTATCAGAAAATTTTGGATCACTTAGCAGATTGCAAAAATGGGAACTTACTTGTAGATCCCACTGTATCTTTACAACAAGAGATCAAGTCATATACAACATTGGCATTAAATCAACACTGGATAACTAAGAAGGAATTTGATTTTTTTGAATATGAAATATCCCATAGTCCCTATTATATATATGGTTCCCAAGGTTCATAAGTCAATAGAAGACCCTCCAGGGCGTCCTATCGTGTCCTGTCGTTCATCTGTTTTGGAACCTTTGTCAAAATTTTGGGACAAATTTTTTTCAACCTTTAACATTGCATATACAGTCTTACATAAAGGATTCTTTTCATTTCATATATTTGTTGAGTGTCGTTGCAGTACCTACTGATTCTTTCTTGGTTACTATGGACATAGTATCTTTTGTGATACTGCAGGCCCTCTGACACAAAGAAAAAAAGTTTTAAATCTTGAAAAAAACAAGATTTACCCGCAATTACATGAAGGTACACATAGAGGGAGCAGGAAAGCAAGCCTGGAAGCAGAGGAACCACGCCTCTATGGGCAGGTCCCAGAAGCAGCTGGTCTCGATTTAAGCAGGGACAGAGCATTACAAGAGGAGAGGCAAGGAGCTTGGCAGAGAGCTTCACAGAGAGCATTACAGGAAGCAGTGCCAAGAGCAGCTCCAGAAGCCGGAGTCAGAGACCGGGGTGAAGTCACTGACAGACCCAGAATAACTCAAGGAGTGAAAGCTACTGGGAGAGCAGGCCGAGGTGAAGGCCCAAGAGCAGGCCTAGAGGAAGGCCATACACAACTGCAAAGGGCAGTATTACAGAGTGCAGCCAAGGAAGGAGGTGCTTACCCTTCCAGCTGGAGAGGAAGCCTTGTCCAAGGAGAAGGACGGGGATACAAGCAGAGGAAGATATATCCACTGGAAAGGAACCTTCAAGGAGGAAAAGGTACTTTTAAAAGTTTTTATAAAAGTGACCTGAAAGATGAAAGAAAGATTCAGAGGCATGGTGAAGAGGACATAGCTGAGAGGGCGCGGCCAGTAGCCAACTGCCACAGGGGTGGAGGTGGAAGACAGGCGCCTCAGCAGCAGCCCTGCCTCAAAAGAGTTATACCCTATTCTAAAGCAGGAAAGATATCCTGGGATCACTGGAAACTGCCTGAAGCGGAGGACATTCAGACTAGGCCTCAAGCCTTACACAAAAGGGATTGCAGGAAGTTTAAAGGGGAAACAGTTGGTGCCTGTAATTGTCTACCAAGGCCTAGACCAAGAGAGAAACCAAGGACTAACTTTTATCTGGATGATAAGGACAGTTTTAAACCAGAAATACCAGATAATCTTTATAGGAAAAAGGTTAGTGCTGCCAAAGACTGGAATAAGCAAACTTTTAATCCTGTAACAGCAGAAAATCCAGGGTGTTACAACATACCTAAAAGCCGACGCCCCAAACTGTCAAGCCAACACTGGGATACGGTATGGCATGCTTTTAGAAAGTCAGATTTTAACATCCCTGAGACATCAGATTCGGACCCCTCGGAAATGGAATGGCTGCCAGGGGAATCTGAGGTTATGGAAGCCATCGAACCGATGGACTGTAATTATTGCACAATGAGACGTGTTTAAGTTAAGGGAAGCAAACCCAATGTATAAAAAGAATACAGGAAACCTTATGCTTTAAATTTGTGAAGGTTAACAATGTTACTTTGAATGTTTTGTTGATTTACATTTTGATACAAGGAAAGTTATCGCTCTGTTACTCATAACCGCCTATTTTGAACTTCTTTTTGCGCAAAGGTGAAATAAATGCCTTTTCTTTACCCTACACTTGGCTAAGAGTTGCTTTTTGGGAAGTTGACCATGAGGCTGACACAGAGGGCTGCTACCTCATTGACCCTCACAACAGGTCAACCCTAAAACCCCTATTTCTTATGCGCTCCCCAGCCCCGTGGAACCACTACGCCGCCACCAGAGGGGGCTGCGGGGGACACTTTGTATACAAATATCCATCAACAGGAAGCTTTAGAAATTTTGACTAATTTACCAATCACATTACCAGGTCGATTACACAAAGAATTTGTATTGATTGTTGAAGATTGTGTTGGAACGTAATTATTTTTTATATGATTCCACTTTTTATCAGCAATGTTTTGGAGTGGCTATGGGAGCCATGGTGGCGCCATCAGTGGCGACATTATATATGGCATATTTTATTTATTTATTTATTTATTTATTTAACATGTTTTGTATCCCGCCTTTTCCTTCAATCAAAGCGGTTAATACAGCACAAAGTTAAACAAAGGTGAGGGAAACATACATTGCATTATCATTACATCACAACAAAACACTAGGAGTACAAACAGGGAATACAGTACATAACTTACATTACATTACCTTACATTAACTACAAACAGCATATCGCTGAACAGAATGAGCATATAGCAGCAGATAGTGGGTCCCGCACGGTCCACCGCCTAAGGGCCACGCCAAAGGGCCCTCTTGCGAGGCCCTCAGGCGCGGGCCCGCAAGGCACGGGCGCGCCATTGCTGAAGGGATTTTAAATGATTTGAAAAGTGCTCAGATTGGCTGCAGTTTTCTCTCACACACAGTTCCCAACTAAGTAGGCACAGCTGATTCTCACTCACTGCTCACAGGATCGTTGGAGCCTTTGCTGAAGGGATTCTAAATGATTTGAAAAGTGCTCAGATTGGCTGCAGTTTTCTCTCACACACAGTTCCCAACTAAGTAGGCACAGCTGATTCTCACTCACTGCTCACAGGATCGTTGGAGCCTTTGCTGAAGGGATTCTAAATGATTTGAAAAGTGCTCAGATTGGCTGCAGTTTTCTCTCACACACAGTTCCCAACTAAGTAGGCACAGCTGATTCTCACTCACTGCTCACAGGATCGTTGGAGCCTTTGCTGAAGGGATTCTAAATGATTTGAAAAGTGCTCAGATTGGCTGCAGTTTTCTCTCACACACAGTTCCCAACTAAGTAGGCACAGCTGATTCTCACTCACTGCTCACAGGATCGTTGGAGCCTTTGCTGAAGGGATTCTAAATGATTTGAAAAGTGCTCAGATTGGCTGCAGTTTTCTCTCACACACAGTTCCCAACTAAGTAGGCACAGCTGATTCTCACTCACTGCTCACAGGATCGTTGGAGCCTTTGCTGAAGGGATTCTAAATGATTTGAAAAGTGCTCAGATTGGCTGCAGTTTTCTCTCACACACAGTTCCCAACTAAGTAGGCACAGCTGATTCTCACTCACTGCTCACAGGATCGTTGGAGCCTTTGCTGAAGGGATTCTAAATGATTTGAAAAGTGCTCAGATTGGCTGCAGTTTTCTCTCACACACAGTTCCCAACTAAGTAGGCACAGCTGATTCTCACTCACTGCTCACAGGATCGTTGGAGCCTTTGCTGAAGGGATTCTAAATGATTTGAAAAGTGCTCAGATTGGCTGCAGTTTTCTCTCACACACAGTTCCCAACTAAGTAGGCACAGCTGATTCTCACTCACTGCTCACAGGATCGTTGGAGCCTTTGCTGAAGGGATTCTAAATGATTTGAAAAGTGCTCAGATTGGCTGCAGATTTCTCTCACACACAGTTCCCAACTAAGTAGGCACAGCTGATTCTCACTCACTGCTCACAGGATCGTTGGAGCCTTTGCTGAAGGGATTCTAAATGATTTGAAAAGTGCTCAGATTGGCTGCAGTTTTCTCTCACACACAGTTCCCAACTAAGTAGGCACAGCTGATTCTCACTCACTGCTCACAGGATCGTTGGAGCCTTTGCTGAAGGGATTCTAAATGATTTGAAAAGTGCTCAGATTGGCTGCAGTTTTCTCTCACACACAGTTCCCAACTAAGTAGGCACAGCTGATTCTCACTCACTGCTCACAGGATCGTTGGAGCCTTTGCTGAAGGGATTCTAAATGATTTGAAAAGTGCTCAGATTGGCTGCAGTTTTCTCTCACACACAGTTCCCAACTAAGTAGGCACAGCTGATTCTCACTCACTGCTCACAGGATCGTTGGAGCCTTTGCTGAAGGGATTCTAAATGATTTGAAAAGTGCTCAGATTGGCTGCAGTTTTCTCTCACACACAGTTCCCAACTAAGTAGGCACAGCTGATTCTCACTCACTGCTCACATCACCTTCTCCAGGACCAAGCAGGAAGTCAGTCCTCACTTATGGGTGACGTCGGCGCCGACGGAGCCCTCGCGGAGCAATTTTCCCCAGCTTTCAAAGAAAGCCTTTGGGAATTGCAGCGCGCATGCGCGGTCGTCTTCCCGCCCGAGGGTGCCATCTTAGCCAGTCTTCTTTTTTCCGCGGAGCCCTACAGACGTCCCCGTCTTGTCCCCGCGAAAAAGTTGATTTTCTTCTTTATTTTATCCTTTTTTCCTTCGGTTCGACGCCGATCTTTTTCCCGCCCGGACTCGCGACGCCGGTCACGAGTCCTCTTGCTTTTTTCGGTTTTTCTGACTTAGTCAGCTTTCGTTTTCGGTTTTTCCCTGGCAGCCCGGTCCTTTGACCTCGCAGGGGCCCTTTTTCCCCGATGGCTGCCAGTGGGTTTAAGCGGTGTGGTCGGTGTGACCGAAATATGTCACTAACTGACACACACGACTTTTGCCTCCGCTGCCTGGGCCCGGATCATGAGGAACTGATCTGTGGGCCCTGCAGCAAAATGTCCTCAAAGGCGTTGAGAAGTCGGCGGCATCAGCGTGAGAGAATCTTCGCTGACCCCAGCCGTACCCGGACCTCGTAGGAGGCCTCCGCGTCGAAGGGCTCCAGCTCGGACCGTCGCCGGAGTTCCTCCGGCCGGGGTTCTCCCTCCGGGGACCATCGTCGGAAGGTGAAACCCGCGAGGGCGGCGTCGGTGGACGCTCCTGGTTCCGCGAGGGCCAGGTCGCATAGCCCCGACAGCCGCCCCGGGTCCGTGGAGAAGGAACACATCCCGAAGCGATCTCGCCTGGAGTCGGAGATGCCTGCCCGGGTAAGTCCTGTGGTCCTTCTGGACTCGCCTCCGCGACAGCCGACGTCGGGCCCGACGCCGTCGGGGCCCGAGTCGGGGGCTGCTGGGTCACCTGAGCTCGGGCTCAGGTTGACGGCCTTGGAGAGCAGACTGTCTGCCTTCATGGACCAGCAGAGGGCACTGCTCGCTGGCTTCGCTGGCGCCGCTGCCCCGACCGCCGGGACGTCGACGTCCAAGTCGACCCCGGAGACCGAGCCGATCCTCGAGTCGATGAGAACTCGAGTCGATCCTCGGTCGAGGTCACCCTCGGCCTCCCGTTCGGGACCGAGGTCGCCGACGCCGACTCCCTCGGCGTCGGGGCGGCTGGCGCCGCGCCCTGCCCGGGCCGACCCCACCGAGTCCTCGTCGGAGTCGGTCTGGGAGTCTGAGGAGGAAGAGTCACCTGATTCTTTCCGGACTCGGTGTGTCCCATCGGACTCACCGGAGTCCGAGCCTCGGAAGCAGTCCCCCCCGGAGGATGCCCGGTTCTCGGACTTCGTTAGGGATATGGCCAAGGCTTTGGCCTTCCCTGCGGATCCCGAGGAGGAGCCTCGAGCCGAAGAGCTCGACGCCCTCCAGTATGACTCTCCCGCGAGGAAACACTTTACTGTACCGGTTCCTCCTATGCTGGAACGACTACTCTTCCGCATGTGGGAGAGTCCGGCCTCCTCGCCGGTCCTGAGCAAGCGGGTCGATTCTATCTATCGAGTCCGCAAGAGCCCTGGCTTTCAAAATGCACAGCTGCCACACCATTCCATGGTAGTGGAATCGGCCATGCATCGTCTTAAGAGCCAGAAGATGCACTCCTCGGTGCCTCCTGGAAGGGAGGCCCGTAACCTGGATGGCCTTGGCAAGAAGTGTTTCCAGGGCTCTATGCTCGCATGTCGTGTCCAGACTTACCAGCTATACATGGGCATGTATCTCCGGGATCTGGCTAAAGAGCTAGCCGGATTCTCCGCTGGTCTGTCCGAGGGACCCTTGCGGAGGTTCCTAGCCTTGTCCACTGGCATTCGGGAATGCTCAAAGTTCATGTCCCGAGCAGCCTATGATGGCTTTGAAGCATCGGCTCGAGTGGCCGCAGCCGGCATCGGTGCCCGCCGACAGGCTTGGCTTCAGTCGTCAGACCTTGAGCCCTGGGTGCAGGACAAGTTGGTCGATGTCCCCTGCCGAGGCGAAAACCTCTTTGGCAAGCCCATGGCGGAAAAGGCTGCGCAAATTGAGACTGAGACTCTCACCAGGACCAGGCTTTCTAGGAAGACCTCCGCCCCTTCCCAGAAAAAGAAGGGCTCGGGGAAAAAGTCCTTTTACCCGAGGAAGGCGGCTGCCTACAAACAATACCCCCATTATCAGGCCCCTGCAGCTCCCCAACAGGGCCAGCAGGCCAAGGGACGGGGTAACGGGTCCCGTAGGCAGCAAGCCCCCAAGCCTGCACCACCAGCCCCTGCTCAGCAGGGTGGGGGTTTTTGACTCACACAGCATAGCCTTTCCCCCCCCGCTGGTTCCTCCCAGCACCGGTGGCCGGCTGGTTCACTTCGCCCACAGGTGGTCCAGCATCACCGCAGATGCCTGGGTGCTTCAAGTCGTGCGAGACGGCTATCTTCTCCACTTCCACCAGGTTCCTCCCTCCTATTTTCCGGGAGAACCTCCGCGACCCCCTCTGCACAGGGAGTTGCTCCTTCAGGAGTTAGCAGGTCTTCTGCAGGAACAGGCGGTGGAACCGGTGCCACACCACCTGAGAGGTCAAGGCTTTTATTCCAGGTATTTTCTGATACCAAAGAGAACAGGGGGCCTCAGACCCATCCTGGACTTGCGCAACCTCAACAAGTTCCTTGTGCGGGAGAAGTTCAAGATGCTTACCCTTGGAATCCTTCTGCCCTACCTCCAGCAGGGAGATTGGCTATGCTCCTTGGATCTAAAGGATGCCTACACGCACATCCTCATCCACCCAAGCCACCGCCAATACCTGCGGTTTGTGGTGGCAGGAAATCATTACCAGTACAGAGTACTGCCCTTTGGCCTGTCCTCCGCACCGCGAGTCTTCACAAAATGTCTCGCGGTCGTGGCGGCCCATCTCCGGCTTCACGGCCTCTATGTCTTTCCGTACCTCGACGACTGGCTCATCAGAGCAGCGTCCGCTCGGGAGGTCACCGACGCCACGCGCCGCACGGTGACTCTTCTGCAGCACTTGGGCTTTGTTATAAACTTCGCAAAGTCCACTTTGCTCCCCTCACAGGATCTCGAGTTCATCGGCGCAAGACTGCACACTCCTCAGGCGCGAGCATACCTACCGCTCGACAGGGCTCAACGGCTCATGGACCTAGCCGACCGCTTTCGCAGCCAGCCCCTGGTCTCCGCCAGGCGCTTCCTGAGACTACTCGGCCATATGGCTTCCACCGTCCATGTGACCCCCAATGCCCGCCTGAATATGCGGTCTGCTCAATGGTGTCTCCGCCAGCAGTGGCGACAAGCCACAGGCGGACTAGCAGACCTAGTGCGCGTCTCCGAGCCGCTGGTCTCGTCTCTCCGGTGGTGGCTCCGGCAGCCGAACCTAATATTCGGAATGCCTTTCCAGTCACCTCAGCCGACCCGGGTGCTGACCACCGATGCATCCCTCCTGGGCTGGGGAGCACATTGCCAAGAGGCACGTACTCAGGGCCTCTGGACCACGTGGGAGTCTGCTCAGCAGATCAACTTCCTGGAGCTCAGGGCGATCCGCCTAGCTCTCAAGGCCTTCTCCCACCTGACTTCCCACCAGTCCGTCCTTGTCCAGACGGACAATCAAGTTGCCATGTTCTACGTGAACAAGCAGGGGGGCACGGGCTCCTTCCTCCTCTGCCGGGAGGCACAGAAGCTCTGCTCTTGGGCCGTCAGTCACGGCATTCTCCTCAAGGCGGTTTATCTCCCGGGCCAAGAAAATTGCCTTGCGGACAAACTCAGCAGGGTCCTCCAGCCGCACGAGTGGCGTCTGGATCCCTTGGTAGTTCAGAAGCTCTTCCTCCGGTGGGGCCTCCCCACGGTGGATCTCTTTGCCAGTCCTCACAACCGGCAGCTTCCTCGCTTCTGCTCTCGTCAGCCGCACCCCCTTCGGGTTGCGGCGGACGCCTTTCTGATCTCATGGTCGGGGAGCCTTCTGTACGCTTTCCCTCCCATCCCGCTAGTCTCTCGGACTCTTTTCAAGGTTCTCCGAGACAAAGCCTTCATGATCCTGGTGGCCCCTCGCTGGCCCAGGCAGCCGTGGTTTCCGCTCCTGCTGCAACTGGCGGTGGAGGATCCAATCCCTCTGGGGGTACAACCGGATCTCCTCACTCAGGATCAGGGGTCCCTACTGCACCCCAACCTCAGGTCTCTCAACCTCATGGCCTGGCTGCTGAGAGGGTAGTCCTGGCTCCCCTTCTCCTGCCGGCGGAGGTGGAGGAGGTCGTCTTGGCTTCGCGACGGCCTTCTACCCGCAAATGCTACGCCCTTAAATGGCGTCGCTTTGCGGTCTGGTGTACCCAACAGTCTCACGATCCCTTCTCCTGCCCGGTGTCGGTGATCTTGCAGTACTTGCTGCACCTCTCTAATCTGGGACTTAAGTCCAACTCCGTCAAAGTTCACCTCAGTGCTCTTTCAGCACATCATGTGCCGGTGGACGGCAGACCTCTCTCCAACGACCCTCTCGTAGCGAGGTTTCTCCGAGGTCTCCTTCTACTTAAACCACCTCTGCGCCCGCCAGCGCCTGACTGGGACCTGAATGTGGTTTTGCAGCGGATCACCTGTCCGCCTTTTGAACCTATGGCTACCTGTTCTCTCCGTTTTCTGTCTTGGAAAACACTGTTCTTGATAGCCCTCACTTCCGCTAGACGCGTAAGTGAATTGCAGGCCCTCGTGTCTGATCCCCCTTACACTAGGTTCTACAAGAATAGGGTAGTCCTACGGACTCATCCGAAATTTCTGCCTAAAGTGGTCTCCCCTTTTCACATCAATCAGGAGGTGGTACTTCCAACCTTCTTTCCCAGACCACACTCCAGCCGAGCTGAGACGGTCCTCCATACCCTGGACTGTAGAAGGGCATTGAACTTCTACCTTGACCGTACGCGGGAGCACCGTAAACCTGCTCAGCTTTTTGTGTCTTTTGACCCCAATAAATTGGGGCTCCCGGTCTCCAAGCGTACTCTGTCCATCTGGGTTGCGGACTGTATCTCTTGGGCTTATGGGGCAGCCGGACTCTCCTTAGAACGTCGAGTCACGGCTCATTGCGTTCGGGCAAAGGCCACGTCAGTGGCTTACCTCCGCTCTGTTCCGCTGGCAGACATCTGCCGGGCCGCTACTTGGTCTTCGAGCCAGACTTTTGCGGTCCATTACTGTCTCGAGAGGGAGTCCCGTAGGGACAGTGCTTTCGGACAGGCAGTCCTCCGTAATCTCTTTGAGGTCTGAGCAACTCCTACCCTCCATCCCGGATGTGGGCTACCGGTGGGTGATAATTCAGCGAAGATTCTATCCTTCTGTGCTGCTGAGCTAGAGGGAGCTCATTTTTGTGCTTAGGGTCTCCGGTAGCCTTGAGCTTGGGAGTCCCATAAGTGAGGACTGACTTCCTGCTTGGTCCTGGAGAAAGCGTAGTTACTCACCTGTAACAGGTGTTCTCCAGGAGCAGCAGGAATCAGTCCTCACTACCCTCCCTCCTCCCCTTGGAGTTGCAATCGTCTGCTTATGTTCTTTTTGCAAATTTTTATGCTGTCTTTTTTAGCTATGTCATCTGACTGGCTAAGATGGCACCCTCGGGCGGGAAGACGACCGCGCATGCGCGCTGCAATTCCCAAAGGCTTTCTTTGAAAGCTGGGGAAAATTGCTCCGCGAGGGCTCCGTCGGCGCCGACGTCACCCATAAGTGAGGACTGATTCCTGCTGCTCCTGGAGAACACCTGTTACAGGTGAGTAACTACGCTTTTATGATTCAAGGTGGTTCCAGCATATCCTGTTGTGGAAACGGTTTTTGGATGATGACATATTTTATCTCCAGGAACAAGCAGGAATGAGTCTTCACATATGGGTACATCGGTACCGACGGAGCCTGCGCGGGAACGCTCCCCAGCGTCCAATCAGAAAGCTTTTGGGAGCATCCCACAGTGCCTGCGTGCTGCCTTCCCGCCTTTCCAACTGTCTCTCCTCAGTTGTTTTTTTTTCCGCGGAGCCAGCAGGTCGTGTTCCTGTCACCGCAGAAGAATTTCCTTATTTTTTCTTTATTTCTTTTCTGTTGCGTCTGCCTTCCTCGACGCTATACCGGTACCGCCGGTTCTTATTCTTTAAAAAAAAAAAAAAAGACCTTTTTTTCCATTTATTTTTCTTCAGGTGTACTTCAGTTTTGGGCCTTAGGCCCAAAACCATTTTCCTTAAATATGGAAAAGCCTGCCTCAGGATTTAAGAAGTGCACAAAATGTGGCGGTACTATCTCCGTCACCGACACCCATGACTGGTGTCTAAAGTGTTTAGGCCCTGACCATTCCATTGAAGATTGTGTGTCCTGTTCCATGATGTCTAAGAGAAGTCGACAGAACCGAGCTGCCAAGCTCAGTATCCTGTTTCCCTCTGATGCAGCTTCGGTGGCATCGACGTCTTCCAGGGCTGCTTCTTCCTCACATGGATCTCAGGTAACTAAACATAGATCCAGCCGGTCCTCGAAGGGCAAATCTCCTTCTAAGCATCGAGATGCCCCTGCCCTTGCCCTCGAGGATTCTGCACCGGCAAAATTACCCCGGCGGGAGGCTTCGGCTTCTAAAGCATCATCATCGGGGTTCCAGGATGATCTAGATGGCGTGGCCTCAACAGATCTCCTGGTGCCATGCTCTGGGGTACCGGTGGCTTCCACCGGTACCGACTTACAGGCATTGGCGTCGTCGATGGATCAGAGGATTCTGTCCATCGAACGCAGTCTGGCAGCTTTCCATGTGGCATCAACGCCCGTGGTACCGCAACAGACTACTCCGCTGGTATCGGCCCCGGTATCGCCATCGGCACCGATTCCGGTACCGGTGGCATCGACATCGGCATCGGTGTCAGCTATGCCGGT
This sequence comes from Ichthyophis bannanicus, assembly GCA_033557465.1. NCBI lineage: Eukaryota > Metazoa > Chordata > Amphibia > Gymnophiona > Ichthyophiidae > Ichthyophis > Ichthyophis bannanicus. The sequence goes on from CM066037.1 coordinate 424,804,539, forward strand.
ACTCTGCCCTCTGCAGCCCTCCGGTACCGATACCCCGGTACCGGTGATTCCCGATACCGATCCCAGTCGGTATGGGTTTCGGGCTTTGCAAGAGCATCCTGACAGACGATACTTCGATTCCTCTGATGACTCTGAGGATTCTGAAGAGTCTGTCGATGCAGCAATGCTTCTTCCACAGGAGGAGTCCTCTCCTAAACGAAGGATGTCTCCTCCAGAGGACTTGTCTTTTCAAGACTTTATCAGAGAGTTGGCTCGGGGCCTCTCTATTACAGTAGCCCCAGAGTCAGAGCCTAGAGCTAAGGAGTTAGATATTCTACAATATCCTAAAACTCCTAAAGAGGCAGCTACCTTGCCTATTCATGAGATTCTGTATGATCTCATGTTAAGGATGGGGGAAGCACCTCTAACCACCTCTCCTCATTCTCGCAGGTTGGACACCATGTATCGTGTCCCTCCTTGTCCTGGTTTCCATAAAACTCAGCTTCCTCACCACTCTATTGTGGTTGAGTCTGCAATGAGAAAGATTAGAAGTGCCAAGAGACATGCCTCTAATCCTCCAGGACGTGAATGTAGAACCCTGGATGTTTTTGGTAGAAGAGTCTTCCAAGCTTCCTTGCTTGCTGCGAGAATTAATTCTTATAGTCTCTACATGGGAATGTTCTTAAAAGAAGTCACTGACCATTTGCAGACTTTAAGTCCTTTTATGTCTGACAGTAAAAGGCAAGAATTTCTCGCTGGGCTCAAACATGCCCAGGATATCTCCAAATTCTCCAACCGTGCAGCTTTCGACTCCTTTGAATGCGTAAGCAGAGCCTCAGCTATAGCTATAGGTGCACGTAGGATGGCTTGGATTCAAGCATCTGATTTGGAGACCTGGGTCCAAGATGAATTGGGAAATATCCCTTGTACAGGTGAGAATCTGTTTGGTAAAGATTGGCAAGCAAAAGCCAATCAATGATGCTGAAAATTCTGCTTTGGATAGACTATCCAAATCTACTGCTGCTCCTGCTAAGAAAAGGTTGTCCAAGAAAACACCTTTTTCTAAAAATGGAAGATCCTATCCTGCTTATAGTCAGAGAGCATCTTCTGCAGCTCAGTTCCCTTCCAAACGTCATCAATCCTCCAAACAGACCAAGGCAAAGGCTGCGAGGTCTGCTCCAGCCCAGCAATCTCAGCCCCCTCAGGGCCTTTGACTCTCTGCTAGAGAACTTAGCCTTCCTGGCTCTAGAAGGACCAGAGCATTCCATCGTTCCAGGAAGTTTATGTCACTTTGCTCCCAGATGGGGGAAAATCACAGCAGAGCATTGGACACTCTCCATCATAAGAGAGGGGTACAAACTTCATTTTTCCAGCTTGCCCCCTCTCACAAGAGTGCACCAGTTCAATTCTCCAACCTCCCTCCTCAGCCTGTTAGGGCAGGAGGTTGCCACTCTTCTAGCCCAGGGGGCAATAGAGGAAGTGCCTTCTCAACAACAGGGCACAGGGTTCTACTCCCCCTATTTTCTTATCCCAAAGAAAACAGGGGGCTTTAGACCCATTTTAGATCTCAGAGAGTTGAACAGATTCCTAGTCAAAGAGAAATTCAAGATGGTTTCTCCAGAAACTCTGCTGCCATACCTTCAGAGTCAGGATTGTCTTTGTTCTCTAGATCTCAAAGATGCGTACACTCATGTTCTCATCCATACAACTCACAGAAGGTTCCTTCGGTTCCTTTTCCTGGAGAAGCGCTATCAATACAGAGTGCTCCCCTTTGGCCTGGCCTCTGCACCAAGGGTGTTCACGAAATGCATGGCAGTGGTTGCTGCTTTTCTGCACACCCTGGGAATATTTGTCTTCCCTTATCTGGATGACTGGCTCATTCGCGCTCCCACTCAATCAGAGGCCAAGACTGCTCTAACCTGCACAGTGCGTATCCTTCAGTATTTAGGGCTGGTAATAAACATCCCAAAATCCAATTTGATCCCTACTCAGTCCCTGGAGTTTATAGGGGCGCTACTGGATACCACAAAGGCAAGGGCCTATCTTCCCTAGGCCCGTTGCCTTCGCTTGATGCAGTTAGCTTCTCAAGCAGAGTCAAAACCCCTTCTAACTGCTCGAGAAATGTTACAGTTGCTAGGCCACATGGCATCCACCGTTCATGTGGTACCATATGCTCGCTTTCACATGAGAGCAGCTCAGTGGACTTTATCCACCCAATGGACCCAGGCATTAGGCTGCCTGTCAGACAAAATAGCAAATACAAGTTGCCTCATTTTGTCCCTCCAGTGGTGGAAGTCCCCTCAGAACCTGTTGCTGGGGTGTCCTTTTCAACAGCCTCTACCCCAGGCAACTCTTACAACAGATGCTTCTCTAATGGGCTGGGAAGCTCATCTTCAGGACCTCTCCACCCAGGGCATCTGGTCCCCACAGGAGACTTGTCTACATATCAATCTCTTAGAACTCAGAGCAATCTTCCTTGCTCTGCGAGTTTTCCACACCCTGCTCAGCCACAAGACAGTCCTTGTCCACACGGACAATCAGGTAGCCATGTTCTATATAAACAAGAAGGGAGGAACTGGCTCTCTGTCGCTTTGCAACGAAGCTCTGCGACTGTGGGCCCTCACCAGAGAGCATCACATTCATCTTCTGGCAGTCTATCTTCCAGGTGCTCAAAACTCTTGGGTAGACAGACTCAGTCGAGTTCTGCTTCCACACGAGTGGTCCCTACATATGGACCAGGTATCCAAGATTTTTCAAATTTGGGGAACCCCGGACATAGACCTCTTTGCAAGTCCGTGGAATGCCAAACTTCGCCGGTTCTGTTCCAGAACTCCGGCTCAGGGGGCTCAGGCAAGGGATGCTTTCCTCCTCCATTGGGGTCAAAACTTCCTGTATGCCTTTGCACCCATTCTCCTAATTCCCAAAATCCTGTTCAAGCTTCAGAAGACAGAGGCCACATGATTCTCATAGCTCCACATTGGCCACGGCAAGTGTGGTGCCCTCTGCTTCTACATCTCTCTCAAGCTCCCTCCCTAGAGTTAGGGTCTGCTCCAGACCTCCTCTCTCAGGAGGACGGAAAGTTGTGGCACCCCAATCCCCAGTCTGCATCTCAGGGCTTGGTTGCTGAAGGCCTAGATCTCCAGGATCTTCATCTTTCTCAACAAGTGAAAGACGTTCTTACGCCTTCAAGTGGAAAAGGTTTACCATCTGTTGTTCTGGAAAGGGTCTTAACCCCCGTTCAATACCTCTGGAATCGTTGCTGGAGTATCTCCTGCATCTGTCTAATGCAGGCCTTAAGACAAATTCAGTAAGAGTCCATCTGAGTGCTATTGCAGCTTCCCTCAAGCCTCTAAATGGACAACCTGTTTCCTCTCATCCCCTTGTATCAAGGTTCATGAGAGGCCTCCTTTTAACAAAGCCTCCCATTAGACCACCTCCGGTGGCATGGGACTTAAATTAGGTTCTTGGTCAGCTTATGAAGCTGCCTTTTGAACCTTTAGCTACTACCTCCTTGAAATACCTTTCTTGGAAAGTTATCTTTCTCATTGCAATCACAGCACGCCACATCAGTGAATTTCAAAGCACTAGTAGCTAATCCACCTTATACAAGGTTCTATCATGACAAGGTGGTCCTTAGGACTAATCCACACTTTATGCCTAAGGTCTACCTACCTGTCTTTCTTCCAGGGCCTCATGCATCAAGTGCAGAGAGGAATCTTCATACCCTGGACTGTAAAAGAGCTCTAGCTTTTTACTTACAGAGGACACAACAACATAGAAAGTCTTCTCAACTCTTTGTTGCTTTTGATCCTTCTCATTTGGGACAACCAGTCTCCAAGAGAACACTTTCCAACTGGATTGCCCAATTTATTTCTTTCGCCTATCAGAGCAAGAACATTTCTTTGGAGGGCCATGTCACAGCTCACAATGTGAGAGCCATGGCAACCTCAATGGCTCACCTGAACTTTATGTCTATTGATGACATCTGTCGAGCAGCCACTTGGGCCTCGGTTCATACCTTCACAGCCCATTACTGTTTGGACAAGGACTCCCGCAGGGATGCCTTGTTTGGTCAGGCTGTTCTCAAACACCTGTTCCATACTCAATCAACTCCTACCCACCATCCCTCAAGGGATGCCAGAGATCCAGGTGGGGAAGTGCAGCCCTGTCCCAGGGACACACAACTTATGGGCTCTCTCTCCCTGGCATCAAAAGCTAGGGAGTCCCTATATGGGAAGACTCATTCCTGCTTGTTCCTGGAGATAGCACAGTTACTTACCTGTAACAGGTGATCTCTAGGAACAGCAGGAATAAGTCTTCACAACCCACCCACCTCCCCTAGGAGTTGTCTCTCTCTCTCTCTTTCTCTTCCTTTCCCTCTCTCTCCCTCTTTGTCTCAGCTATAAAACTCAACTGAGGAGAGACAGTTGGAAAGGCAGGAAGGCAGCACGCAGGCGTTGTGGGATGCTCCCAAAAGCTTTCTGATTGGACACTGGGGAGCGTTCCCGCGCAGGCTCCGTCGGTACCGATGTACCCATATGTGAAGACTTATTCCTGCTGTTCCCAGAGATCACCTGTTACAGGTAAGTAACTGTGCTTTATTTGGACTGGTTCATTATAGGATTTGTTAGCATTTTGCAGCTGTTTCAATACCATCAAGGCCAATATACAGTTTACTCTGAAGTATCATTTAAATTAGATTGAATTTTTAGATCTCTTGATTTATAAAGAAGGTTCAGGCTTGTTTACCACACTGTATAGAAAGCCATTACAGTGGAAGTTATTATCCCGGCTCTTTGCGTAGAGGACTTCCTTTTGGGCAATTTTTGAGAATTCGCAGACTGTGTACAACCACGAGTGAATTTCACAAATATGCCAAAGTCTTAAGTAAGAGACTTCGGGACAGAGGCTGTCCCCAATCACTAATACATACAGCGTACAAGTGAGCTTTATACAATCATCCAATTTGGTGGCAAGATATATGCAAGAAGAGTGATATACCAAAGGCTGGTCGGTTTATATAGGCATTTTGCCATTTATGCCTAACACTGCAAAGATCGCTAATATTTTGAAGCACCATTGGCCTATACTGTCATTGCAAACTTGTTTCCAGAAACCCTTTCTGGTAGCATATCGTAGGGCATCTAATATAGGGGATTTAATTATCCGAACATCATCAGGGAACATGGATGGAACGCTAGGACAACAGTTTGGACATTTCGTTTGTGGCTGTCGTGATTTTTGCTCTAATACTTTGCAGGGGGCATTTTTTTTTTTTTTTTTTTTTTTAACTTTTATTTTCATTTTGCAACAAACAAAAGAAACAACACACCAAAGGAGACAAAACAATTATACAATAAAGAAAAGTAAACCCAATTACCCCCCACCCCCACGCTTCTTCTCTAGCTGATTATGTCAGTATGTGAGCGCTTCCAAACAACAGTGATTATACATCAAAACAATCAAAAGAGTATCTGCGATACAGAATAATCATGGGACAAAGATATATACAAATTTAGACAGTCAGATGAGAGCATTGAGCAGAATGTACATAGTCATTGAGCATCTTCCATTTAGACCGATGATGAGGAGTCTGAATGGGGGAAGCAAACATACGAGGTACTTGTTCATATTTACTGTAAAGACAGACATGATTCCACCATTCATTGGGGCTCAGCTGGGAGCTATTTTTCCAGTATTTCGTAATTAGGGAAATAGCAGTGCCAAGCATAAAGTCCAAAAGGAAGTAAGCCTTTTTTGGAAGAGAGGGGATCCCCGCAGCTGAGCGAAGTCCCACTATCCTCCAAGTAAGGGGCTCTTGAAAGTGCAAAATAGACTGGATACGACCCCAGACCCGACTCCAGTAATACTGTAGTGCGGGACATTCATACATAACATGAGGTAGTGAACCAATGGCCGCATGACATGTCCAACAACTATTGCCCTGAGTAGTGTTCCATTTGGCTAATCTGTCAGGAGTGTAAAAACACCGGTGGGCCAGAAAGAAGAGTGTCTGAGTGAGTGAGGCGGATCGGGAGACCCGTGTCACTCTACTCCAGACAAGGCTCCATTGCTCCGGGGTCAAAGTCACATGCAATTCTCTCTCCCATGCTTTCTGCGCTATAGGGGTATCCCTAGTTATAGCATTACATAAGGTTTTGTAAAAATTGGATGCTACACCCGGTGAACTACCGATAGATCGGATAGTCTCCAACCAACCCTGTGTAGGGGAGGCCGATGGCGGGAGCACCTTAGCACTCCGAAGGCAATGCTGAAGTTGCACCAACTGAAAGTAGTGTTTCGCTGGGAGACCAAATTCAATTTGCAATTCACTAAAAGTTTTCCAGCGACCTTCATGGAACAACTGACTAGGAATCCAAATGCCCCTAGTGTACCAGGGGCTCCACGCCATCGGTTTATTTTGTATTCGAAATCGAGTGTTGTACCAAAGTGGGAGCTTGTCTATCGGACAGAGTCGGGAGTCTAAAGATTGCATGAGATTATTAAAGGCACCTAAGGTGTCTAAAAGCATTGGTGGAAAGTGGGAGTCTGATGGGAGAGTCATACCAGGGAGAAAAGTAAGAGGAATCGGTTTGCAAAGGTCCTCTTCTATGTCTAGCCACACAGGTCTACTCGGTACTGGATCTTCCAGCCAACGAGCGCCTTGTTTGAGAAGAAAAGATTGATGATACTTCAGAAAATCAGGGAATCTGACACCCCCATTTTCCTTATCTGCTTGCAGCTTATGTTTCGCTATCCTAGGTGTCTTGTTTTGCCACAGGTATCTAGTCAGAAGGCCCTCTATATCTTTATATACGTCGAGGGAAGAGACAGGGCAACATTTCTAAGATATAATTCACTTTCGGAACAATCATCATTTTTATGGTTTCTAATCGACCCCACCAGGTAAGTGTTAAAGGAGTCCAGCGGTGAGTAAGCGCCCGGACTTTAGAGGTTAAGTCTTTGGCATTGAAGGAGATAGTGTCTTCCAAAGGAGAACAATAGTGAACCCCAAGGTATTTGACCATGCGAGGTTGCCATAAAAAGGGGAAGGGTTGCATATCTGCCTGATGAAGCAAAGGATTTAATGGAAAGGCTACCGACTTGGTCCAATTTATCTTATAACCGGACAGTTGTGAGTATTTACCAATTTGCTCTAGGACAGCCGGTACTGAGTCTATAGAGACAAAAAGCATAAGATCATCAGCGTATGCTGAAATTTTGATTTCCCTATGGGTGAAGGGGACTCCATGAATCTCCTCCGATTGCCGGATTAGTAAAGCCAAGGGCTCGAGTGCAAGATCGAAGAGAAGTGGAGACAGTGGGCATCCCTGGCGAGTGCCGCGTTGAAGGGGAAAAGGCTGAGACTTTAAAGCATTGGCACATATACTGGCTGTAGGCTGTGCGTACATGGTGCGAAGACAACGGAGAAAAACCTTCCCCGAATCCGTACCAGCGGAGGACTGCGAACAGGAAGGGCCACTCTAAGCGATCAAAGGCCTTCTCAGCATCAAGTGAGAGGCCAACAAATGGGCGATCAAGATTAACTGCGGTAGTCAGTACATGGCATAGAGTCCGAGCATTGTCAGCAGTTGATCTACCAGGAATGAAACCGCATTGATCTGGGTGTATTAAGGTAGGCATCCTATCCGAGAGCCGGGTAGAGAGAATGGTGGCAAAGATTTTATAGTCCGCGTTTAGGAGGGAAATTGGACGATAATTAGCTGTTAGTTGCGGGTCTCTCCCCTCTTTCTCAAAAACTACTACATTTGCCATTGAAAAGGACCCAGAAGGAGAACCCTCCTCGGCCAGAGCAGAAAATAAATTTTCAAAACTGGAGCTAAGTCAGCGTGAAAGGTTTTGTAGAATTCAGCAGGGAGACCGTCTGGGCCTGCGGCTCGACCTGAGGCACATTTCTTGATAGCAGAATGAATTTCTGAGACAGTAAATGGTGTGTCCAAGGCCACTCTATCTTCGTCAGATAGGGTCGGTCTTTGTACCCCTGAAAGTAAGCGTTCAAATACATCTGGCTCAAAATCACATTCAGATTGATAAAGCCGAGTATAAAAATCACGAAAGAGTTCTAAGATTTCGGTATCTTTAGTGACCAAGCCCCCCCCCGACGGATTACGAAGGGCGGTAACACGCTTGGCTTCTTTTCGACCTTTTAGGGCATTTGCTAATAATTTGCCAGCACGATTATTTTCCCGATAATATAGCCCTTGTTGTGATTCAATATTTTTAACAGCAGCAGTATACAAAAGCTGATTGTATTGAAAACGCAAGCGTTGTAAACGGAGTAAAATACATGGGTCAGTACGGGACGTGAGGAGACGCTCCCCAGCTTGTATCTGCTGCTCTAGAATCAGTAAATGCTGCTTTCTTTGTTTCCCCTGCCGAATTTGATAGCTAGTTATAGTGGCACGGATAGATGCTTTAAAACCCTCCCACCAAGCCCAGCCCGCTGTGTCATGGGGTGAGTTAAAATGAAAATAATCTTGGATAGCGGCCTTTATATCAACCTGAAAATCTTTTTGACCCAGTAGGGATCTATCAAAAAACCAAGCTTGGGGAGAATCGTCCCGCGCAGTGACACGTAATGATAAAGATATGGCAGCATGATCTGAAATATGGAGAGGATGAGTCCTAGTCGTGTCTACTTGAGAAATCAGTGCTTTGGAAATGAGAAAGAAATCTATTCTAGATTGGGAGTGATGGGGGGCAGAAAAGAAAGTGAACTCTAAGTCGGAGGGGTGAAGCAGCCTCCATATATCTACCAGCGCAAGATCTTGCATCAGAGCTGTAAGGGTAGCAAGACTCTTGGGTGGACTACTCGTTCTAGGCGGCTGTCTATCTATCAGAGGGTCTAACACTTGATTAAAGTCACCACCAAGTATTAATGGAGTATTGGCAGAGGCCTGTGCCAACTGCGCAATACTTGCATAGTAAGCAGGGTTGTCCACATTCGGGGCATAAATGCAAATACATGTAAATTCACTATCTCCAACCTTAAGATGTACTCGGGCCCATCTACCCTCCTTGTCAGCGCTAGTATCAATTACAGTAGCTTGCAAAGATTTCTTAACCAGAATGGCTACCCCGCACCGTTTGGAAACGGCGGGAGAATAGGCAGCCACCATATAAGGCTTAACATTGAGTTTCAGTGTTTCAGCAGAGTTTAAGTGCGTTTCCTGAAGAAACGCTAAATCAGCATGCTCATGGCTAAGATAGCTAAGGATTTTCTTTCTTTTGATTGGACTATTAATGCCCTTTACATTGAGTGATAAGATTTTACATAAAGCCATTCAGACAAGTTAAAAATTCTGAGCATGATAGCGCACCTAATTTCACAATGTCCCTCATATTGACTGTAGCTGGCTGTACATATGGCATAAAAGAAAATAAGCTTAGATAATACAATGAAGCGCCCCACATTAAAAAAAGAAAACCGCAGCGCGGTAGAGAAGAAGCAGAACCCCAAAAATTACTGGCGACCATGTGTCTGCGGGGAGAAGCCCCAGAGAAGGCCAAAATTGAAAAAACACATAACCTGTAGGACTGTGCGTGCTCCGAATCCGACCGAGGCACACATCATGGAGGGATAGGAGACCACAAAACGAAAGTCATAGAAAGAAAGAAAGAAAGTCCAGGTAGTCCCTGTGCTTGACTATGACCGCCGCATCGGGCCCTTCAAAATGGCGGACAGAGCCGGCAAATAAAAGTCCACGTCGTTGGATTAGCGCATCTGCTCTGCTTCTTTGGAGTCTAAAAATGTTGATAGTAGATCAGGATCTTCGAATGTCCTGGTTTGGTTGTGGAGAGTCACTCGGAGCTTCGCGGGATACAACAGGCCAAAGCGAGCCTGTAGCTGTTGAAGTCGAGGGCGAAAAGCAAGGAGTTTCTTCCGTCGGTCAACGGTAGGCTTTGCCAAATCAGGGAAGAAGGAGACTTTGTGACCTTCAAATTCCAAATGATGGTTCGCCCGGGCAGCATTTAAAATTTGTTCCACTTGTTGATATCGTAGCAAGCGAAAGATAATAGGCCGGGGGGTCGTTCGGTTGAGCGCCATGTGGGTAGGAACACGGTGTGCACGATCGATTTCCAATTCTTTGTGAAAGGTGATCTTCAGCAAGGAAGGAAGAGTTTTGAGCAGGAATTCTCTCATATCTCCCGCTTCCACCCCCTCCGGTATTCCAATGAGCCTCACATTGTTGCGACGGGCTCGATTATTGCTATCTTCTAACTCTTTTTGAAGATTCTGTATCTGGCGCTCAGCCTTGTCCAGTGCGCCCAAGCGCACCGCGTGCGAGTCGAGGACCCCCGCCATATTGTCCTGCCGTAATGAGAGACTTTCAAGTCGGTCCTGGAGCACTCCAAAGTCTTCTCGCAGGGCTCTAAGCGCTTCTCCATTGGACTGCACCAATTCCTTCACGCCGCGCAGTTCCTCCAAAATCTCCAGGTGCATTTCGGGGTTTTCACGAAATGGAACCATCTTCTGTGGGGAGGACACCTCTGTTTTGGAGCGTTTTCCGTGAGAAGAAGAAGGAGACCCGAAGTCCAAGCGCGCTGGTTTATGGGCCGCCATCCCCCCCGAGGTACCCCGGTCAGCCCGGAGCGAAATAGTAAGTTTGTATAGGTATTAAGTCAGGATTCTAAGTAGGCCTCTCGGGAGCTTCAGCGCGAAGCGTCTTACCCGCTGGACATCAGGCTCCGCCCCCCGTGCAGGGGGCAGTTTGGACAGATTCACAATCAGGAATACTATACAAATTGCATCACAGCACCTCCTGTTTGTCCTCCTTTGTAGTGTACCTAATTACTTGCCAGTGTCAAGTGAAATATTTGGGGAGAACCTCCTGCCCTATAAAGAAACACTTATTGGAACATCGATCCCATATAAATAGTTTGGTCATGACTGCTCCAATGGTTTTACACTGTTCGCAACTTAAGCGTCGTTTTGAAGATTTGAAATGGCTGTTGATCGATCAAGTTTCCCACAATTTGAGGGGAAGTGATAGTCTTTCTCCAGGACCAAGCAGGAAGTCAGTCCTCACATATGGGTGATGTGGGCGCCGATGGAGCCCTCGTGCGGAGCATTTCCCCAGCTTTCAAAGAAATCCTTGGGGAATTGCAGCGCGCATGCGCTGTCCCCTTCCCGCCCAAGGGTGCCTTCTTGCTCAGTCTTCTTTTTTCTGTGGAGCCCGACGGACGTAGTTCGTTTTTCGCCGAGGAAAAAGTTGATTTCCCTATTTTTTGTACTTCTCCTTTGTTTCGACGCCGGATCCTTTTCCCGCCTGGGCCCGATACGCCGGTATCGAGCCCACTCTCTGCTTTTTCGGTTTTTGTCCTTCGTGACTAGCGTTCGCGCCATTTTTTCTTTTTTCACTGGCAGCCCTGTCTTTTGACCTCTCAGGGGCCCTTTTTCCCCCGATGGCTGCCAGCAGGTTTAAAAAGTGTGATCGGTGTAAGAAACTTATGTCTCTTACCGACACACACGACTGCTGCCTCCGCTGCCTCGGACCGGATCATGACCCGATGATTTGTGGTACGTGTAGCAAAATGTCCTCGAAGGCGTTGAGGAGTCGGCAACACCAGAAGGATAGGATCTTCTCTGACTCCGTGTCCGGACGGGCCCGGACCTCGTCAGAGGCCTCGACTTCTTGGGACTCCGGCCCCGAGCAGCGTCGAGGTTCCTCTGAGCGGGGGTCTCCTTCGCGGGAACAGCGCAGGAAGAAGAAACCCGCGAGGGCGTCGTCGGTGGACGCTCCTGGTTCCTCGAGAGCCAGGTCGCATAGCCCCGATAGCCGTCCCAGGTTTTCGGAGTCGGAGAGGCCTGCCAAGCAACCTCGTCTCGAGATGGAGTCTCCTGAACACATGAGTGCTGTAGTCCTCATGGACTCTCCTCCAAGGGAGCCAATGTCGGGCCCGACGCCATCGGGGCCCAAGTTGGGGGCTGCTGGGTCTCCTGAGCTCGGACTCAGGTTGACGGCCTTGGAGAGCAGCCTCGCTGCCTTCATGGAACAGCAGCGGGCATTGATCGCCAGTCTCACCGGTGCATCTGCCCCGACCACCGGGACATCGACGTCCAAGTCAACCCCGGAGGCCGAGCCGATCCTCGAGTCCATGCGGGCTCGAGTCGATCCTCGGCCACGGTCTCCCTCGGCCTCCCGTTTGGGACCGAGGTCGTCGACGCCGGTACCCTTGGCGTCGGGGCGGAGGGCATCGGTGCCCGCCCGCCCGACCGGAGCCGCTCGACACCTCCTCCGAGGAGTCGGGCTGGGAGACGGAGGACGAAGAGTCACCTGACACCTATCGGACTTGGTGTGTCCCATCGGACTCGCCGGAGTCCGAACCTCGGAGACGATCCCCACCGGAGGATACCCGGTTCTCGGACTTCGTGCGGGATATGGCCAAGGCCTTGGCCTTCCCTGCGGATCCTGAGGAGGAGCCTCGAGCCGAGGAGCTCGAGACCCTCCAGTATGATTCTCCCCCGAAGGAGGCCTTTACTGTACCGGTTCCTCCGATGCTGGAGCAGCTGCTCTTCCGCATGTGGGAGACCCAGGCCTCGACGCCGGTGTTAAGCAAGCGGGTCGATTCCATCTATCGAGTTCGCAAGAGCCTGGGTTCCAAAAGGCACAATTACTGCACCACTCCATGGTTGTGGAATCGGCCATGCATCGACTGAAAAATCAGAAGATGCACGCCTCGGTGCCTCCCAGCCGGGAGGCCCGGAACCTGGATGTTCTCGGAAAGAAGTGCTTCCAGGGCTCTATGCTTGCTTGCTGTGTCCAGACATACCAGCTCTACATGGGCATGTATCTCCGAGACCTGGCAAAGGAGATTGCCGGGTTCTCTGCTGGTCTCTCCGAGGAACGTTTGCAGAGGTTCCAGGCCTTGTCCACCGGTATTCGAGAGTGCTCGAAGTTTATCTCTCGAGCAGCCTACGATGGCTTCGAGGCTTTGGCCCGAGTAGCCGGGGCCGGCATCGGTGCCTGCCGACAGGCTTGGCTACAGTCACCCGACCTCGAGCCATGGGTGCAGGACAAGTTGGTCGATGTCCCCTGCCGAAGTGAAAACCTCTTTGGCAAGCCGATGGCTGAGAAGGCTGCAGAACTCGAGACCGAGACTCTGACCAGGACTAGGCTGTCCAGAAAAACCTCTGCCCCTTCTCAGAAAAAGAAGGGCTCGGGAAAAAAGACCTTTTACCCGAGGAAGTCTTTTGCCTATAAACAATACCCTCATTATCAGGCCTCTGCAGCTCCCCAACAGGGTCAGCAGGCCAAGGGGCACGGTCATGGCCCCCGTAGGCAGAAGGCCCCCAAGCCACCAACACCGGCCCCTGCTCAGCAGGGTGGGGGTTTTTGACTCAGAAAGCATAGCCTCTTCTCCTCAGCTGGCTTCTATCAGCACAGGAGGCCGGCTGGCCCACTTTGCCCACAGGTGGTCAGCCATCACATCAGATACCTGAGTGCTTCATATAGTCCAAAAGGGCTATCTTCTCCATTTTCACCAGGTACCTCCGTCCTATTTTCCAGGGGAGCCTCCAAGACTCCCTCTGCACAGGGACCTACTCCTTCAGGGGTTAGCAAGTCTACTAAAGGAACAGGCTGTGGAACCGGTGCCCCACCACCTGAGAGTTCACGGCTTTTATTCCAGATAGTTTCTGGTACCAAAAAGAACAGGAGGCCTCCGACCCATCCTAGACTTGCGCAACCTCAACAAGTTCCTGGAGAGGGAAAAGTTCAAGATGCTTACCCTTGGAATCCTGCTGCCCTACCTCCAGCAGGGAGATTGGCTATGCTCCTTAGATCTAAAGGATGCTTATACTCACATCCTTATTCATCCAGACCACAGACAATATCTCAGATTTGTTGTGGGAGGAAACCACTATCAGTACAGAGTACTACCCTTTGACCTGACCTCCGCTCCCAGGGTGTTCACCAAGTGCCTGGCAGTGGTGGCGGCCTACCTAAGGCTTCAAGGTCTTTTGTGTTTCCGTACCTGGACGACTGGCTCATAAGGGGCCAGTCTTCCCAGGAGGCCAGTCAAGCCACCCTTCGCACTGTGGCTCTGCTTCAGCACTTGGGGTTTGTCATAAACTTCGCAAAGTCCACTTTGCTCCCATCCCAGAACTTAGAATTCATAGGAGCAAGGCTGGACACTCTTCAGTCAAAGGCTTTTCTGCCAATGGACAGAGCCCACAGACTGATGGATCTAGCCAGGCAGTTTCACAGCAATTCCCTGGTCTCTGCCAGGCACTTCCTGAGACTTCTCGGCCATATGGCTTCCACGGTTCATGTAACCCCCAATGCCCGCCTGCACATGCGGCCTACTCAGTGGAGCCTTCACACTCAGTGGCATCAAGCCACAGGGAGCCCAGCGGACTCAGTAAGAATTTCCGACCTGCTCGTCTCCTCTCTGCAATGGTGGCTTCATCTTCCGAATCTGGTACTCGGAGTGGTTTTTCAATCCCCTCTGCATTCTCAAGTGCTGACGACAGATGCTTCTCTTCTAGGTTGGGGAGCACATTGCCAAGGGACATGTACTCAGGGTCTCTGGACCCCTTGGGAGGCTGCTCAACAGATAAGCTTCCTGGAGCTACGGGCGATACGCTTAGCTCTGAGAGCCTTCTCCCACCTCGCCTCTCACCAGTCTGTACTAGTCCAGACGGACAGTCAAGTTGCCATGTTCTACGTGAACAAACAAGGAGGCACAGGCTCCTTTCTTCTATGTCAGGAGGCACAACGGCTGTGCTCTTGTGCCGTCAATCACGGAATCCTCCTCAAGGCTGTCTACCTCCCAGGTCAAGAAAATTACCTGGCGGACAGACAGAGCAGGATCCTGCAACCACACGAATGGAGATTGAACCTGTTGGTGGTTCAGCAGATCTTTCTCAGGTGGGGCCTCCCCACCATGGATCTTTTCGCCAGTCCTCTGAACCGGCAACTCCCGAGATTCTGCTCCTGACAACCGCATCCTCTCAGAGCAGCAGCGGATGCGTTTCTGATCTTGTGGTCCACAGGCCTACTGTATGCGTTTCCTCCCACGCCGCTAGTGTCCAGAACACTCTTCAAAATCCTCAAGGACGGGGCCTCAATGATCCTGATAGCCCCCAGGTGGCCGAGGCAACCGTGGTTCCCGCTTCTGCTGCAACTGGCGGTGGACACCCCTCTTCCTCTGGGGTTTCAGCACAATCTCCTGTCTCAGGATCAGGGGACTCTCTTGCACCCCAACCTCCAGTCCCTTCATCTGATGGCCTGGCTGCTGAAAGGGTAGTCCTGGCTCCCCTACTACTGCCTCGAGAGGTGGAAGACGTAGTCTTAGCCTCTAGACGGCAATCCACCAGGAAATCCTACGCTCTTAAGTGGCGTAGATTCTCCGCATGGTGTGCTCAGCACAGCAAGAATCCCTTCTCGTGCTTGGTAGCGGTAGTATTGCAATATTTGCTTTACCTCTCCAATCTAGGTCTTAAGTCCAACTCTGTCAGGGTTCACCTCAGTGCTCTCTCACCGCACCACTTGCCGGTGGATGGAAGGCCTCTTTCCAACCACCCTTTGGTGGCTCGTTTTCTCAGAGGCCTCCTTCTGCTTAAGCCTCCTTTGCGTCCACCAGCCCCTGAGTGGGATCTGAATGTGGTCTTACAGCGGATTACTTGTCCGCCCTTTGAACCTATGGCTACCTGCCCTCTCCGTTTTCTCTCCTGGAAAACCTTGTTTTTGGTAGCTCTTACCTCTGCTAGGCGAGTGAGTGAACTGCAGGCACTAGTGTCTGATCCCCCTTACACTAGGTTCTACAGGAATTAGGGTAGTCTTACGGACTCACCCTAAATTTTTTCCTAAGGTCTCCCCTTTTCACCTCAATCAGGAGGTGATTCTTCCGACCTTCTTTCCCAGGCCGCATGCCAACCGGGCTGAGATGGTCCTGCATACCCTGGACTGTAGGAGGGCGTTGTTCTTCTACCTTGACCGTACGCGGGAGCATCGGAGGGCTGTTCAGCTCTTCGTTTCTTTTGACCCCAATAAGTTGGGGCTACCTGTCTCCAAGCGTACTTTGTCCATATGGGTCGCTGACTGTATCACCTGGGCTTATGGGGCAGCCGGCCTCTTGTTGGAGGGTCGAGTCACGGCTCATCGTGTCAGGGCGAAGGCTGCGTCAGTGGCTCATCTCCGCTCTGTTCTGTTGGCAGACATCTGCCGGGCCGCTACTTGGTCTTCAAGCCAGACTTTTGCGGCCCATTACTGCCTTGAGAGGGAGTCCCGCAGGGACAGTGCTTTCAGACAGGCAGTACTCCATAATCTCTTTGGGGTTTAGGCAACTCCTACCCTCCGGCCCTGGTGTTGGGCTACCGGTCAGGGGCATTCTCAGAGAAGATTCCTTCCTTACGTGCTGCCGAGCTAGAGGGAGCTCATTTTTTTGGCTTGAGGTCTCCGGTAGCCTTAAGCTGGGGAGTCCCTTATGTGAGGACTGACTTCCTGCTTGGTCCTGGAGAAAGAGTAGTTACTCACCTGTAACAGGTGTTCTCCAGGAGCAGCAGGAATCAGTCCTCACAACCCTCCCTCCTCCCCTTGAAGTTGCAGTCATATGATTTATTTTGCTGATTTTTTGCTGTCTTTTAGCTATGTCATTAGACTGAGCAAGATGGCACCTTTGAGCGGGAAGGGGACCGCGCATGCGCGCTGCAATTCCCAAAGGCTTTCTTTGAAAGCTGGGGCAATGCTCCGTACGAGGGCTCCGTCGGCGCCGACGTCACCCATATGTGAGGACTGATTCCTGCTGCTCCTGGAGAACACCTGTTACAGGTGAGTAACTACTCTTTCCAGATTGCAGCACAAAGAACAATGCTGGATTTTAAAATTACAAACGATGGCTCCTATAGGATTGAATGCGGAAATTGATTGATGGTCATTGCATTTATGGAGCTTTTTTTTAATTAACTGTTTTGAAGAGTTTGCTGTCCATAGTGATTGATTGTTTGTTTGATGTCAGGTGATTAACTAAGGGATAAAAACTGGAACCGGATATACAACGAGGTTCATTTGCCTTTAGAAGAGCTTCAGGCAAATGAACCTCATTGTAGAGCTCTTTGCGGATGATACCAAAATCTGCAAAAGAGTAGACACCCAGGAATGTGTAGATAACATGAGAAGGAATATAGCTAAGCTAGAATTTGGTAGCTGGGATTTAATGATAAAAAATGCAAGGTCATGCATTTGGGCTGCAGCAATCCAAGGGAGCAATATAGTATAGGGGGTGAGGTACTTTTGTCCACTAAAGAAGAGCGGGATCTCAGTGTGGTTGTGTCTGATGATCTTAAAGTATTTATTTATTTATTTAAACATTTTTTTATACCGCTTTGTCCTTCACTCAGAGCGGTTTACATTATAACTTGAAACATTATACATAGAACAGTTAAACTTGGAAACATTATACATAGAGCAGTTAAACAGAGGTTAATGTTGTACAAAGGGCATGGTATATTGGGTAGAGGCTGTGTAAAAAACTATGTAAAGTGTTATTTTATTTGAAATCTAACTATATACATTTTATATATTTCGTATCGCAGACCATAGCAAAAGGTTATTCATAGTTGGTCTATGGCATGTTAATTTGAGGTTATTATGTAATATGGTCAAAGTGATTCTTAAAGAGGAGTGTTTTTAGATTCTTTCTAAAATCCTTAATGTCTGAGAAAGTAGCTAAACAGGTAGAAAAGGCGACAGCAAAAGCTAGAAGGATCCTTGGGTACATAGTGAAAGGAATGGATAGTAGAATAAAGGAGGCGATAGTGCCTCTGTATAAGTCTTTGGTGCAACCTCATTTGGAGTATCGTGTGCAATTCTGGAGACCGCACCTTCAAAAGGATATAAACAGGATGGAGTCAGTACAGAGGGTGGCTACTAAAATGATCAGTGGTCTTCATTATAAAGCATATGAGGACAGACTTAAGGATCTTAATATGTACACCTTAGAGGAAAGGCGTGTTAGAGGTGATATGATTGAGACGTTTAAATACCTCCGTGGCATAAATGCACAGGGGGAGAGCCTCTTTCAATTGAAAGCAAGTTCTGCTACGAGGGGACATGGGATAAGGGTAAAAGGGGATAGATTCAAGAGTGATATGTGGAAATATTTCTTTATGGAAAGAGTGGTGGATCCGTGGAATAGTCTCCCAGTGGAGGTGGTAGAGATGAGGACAGTATCTGAATTCAAAAAAGCATGCGACAAACACAAAGGATCTCTAAAGGAAAAAAAGGGTACTGTTGTAGTTGTTGATATGGAAGGACAGACTAGATAGGCCATGTGGTCTTTTTCTGTTGTCATTTTTCTGTGTTTCTAAGAAGCTACTCGGCTTGAAACACTATGTGGTGTTGCAGGACCTGGTCGATTTTCGCCTTGTTAAAGAGCGTCAAGAGGATTTACTAAGCTTGCATGGCTATGAAGTTGAATTTTGCCGTTACAGTGAAAATCCTGTGATATCGTTTTTGGCAATTGGATAACAATCTTCCTTTATAAAGCTAAGTCTTTTGTTAAGAAGTTTTGTTGAGAATACATTTGGGATGCTTTTGTCCATATCATTCGGTGTTAGTAAAAAGGAGCAGCATGCATTCATGTGGCCAGTTCTGTTTTTATTTTTAGGCCTTTGGGTCTTATTTAAATTGATTTAAAGGGAGGACCCACTATGGGAGAGATTGTCCTCTCAAGGTGGTGTCACACCCTTAGCACCTTACATCGGTATGGAGGGGCGTGGTTTTGTTTTTGCCATTAGGGTGCCTCAACTTTCTGGCCTTTTTCTAACTGGATGCCTTTTAATGCATTATGGGAAAGGTAGTTCAGTTAGATATCATTTTGCTTCAGATGAAAGAAAAACACCTTCATTGTAGTTGGGTTTGAGTGAGTGTAATGACAAGAATTTTATTCATTAGCACATAAAGACACGCTAGGTTCACAGATCCACCTTTTTTAGATATTTCACCAGGAATTCTTGTAACTCATTATAGGATAACTTGAACTGAAACAAAACTGCTTTCTTCAGCTTAATTAACAGCACCTGCTTTCAGCAGAGCTTGCCGTGCAGTCCAAAACATACAGAAAAAAACTTCAAACCAGGTTTTCTTTCCCTTTCCAGTCCAGAACAAATACCTGGCTATCTTGTCTGCTTAAACACAGCACTTCATACAGATAGATAAATTCTCACAAGCAGATAAAACTCTTTTCAAATTTTCTCAGTAGTTAGACAAACAAAAGCATTTCTTAGTTCCTCGGTTGAAATGGCTTCAGACTGAGCTCTGCACTGCCCACAACTGTTTCTCAATCAGGAAGATTCAGCTTTGCACTGCGTCACACTTCTCCTGAACTTAGAACATTAACATGCTAACACAGCTCTTAGAGCTTTGGACACTGGAGGCTTTTCTTTACGGTTGACACCCTTGCAACCCCTCTGAATTGGCAGACTGGCATGCAGAGCAGTCCATGTAAGAGACCTCTTCTTCACAAGGTAAATCTGGCTCCCCCAATTGCATTGGTTCAATCTCTGGCTCAGATTCAGATAGGTTAACTGACTGCTTTCTGTTATAGTTAAAGCTGTCTCTGGCAAATTCGTAGTGCTCCTTATTAGCTAAGCTTCTGGGGCTCATACCTTGATCAAAGCCTGTAGTAGCTTCCCTTCTTACATGCTCTGGCCACCATCCAGCAAGTCCTGTTCTCCAGTTAGTGCTTCTGGTTCTTACTGCTCCATTCCTTCTTGAGTAGGCAAAACTATTGCTCTCTCTTTCTCTCTGGTCAGCAGCTGCAGCACTCTCAGCTCTCAGAAGTCCTTCCAGTTCCTCTCCACGTGTCCTGCTTGTCCCTGGTCTCCTCATTCTCATTCTCCATCTCTTTCTCTCCTGAACCTTTCTGCTCTCTGGATAAACTGAGCTAAACTTAAACCCCTCAGGTTCCTGCTCCACCCTCTCCCCTCTCAGGTGAGAAAGATCAAACTCCCTCGTGGCAGCTGAGTGATTAGGGAATGCATTGACGTAAGGGTTCCTTACCCTGGGCCTGTATTCCCTCTCCTTTCCACCACTAGGGGCACTCTGTTCCTTATTGTAGCCAGGAATCCTCTGCTTTCTAAGAGAAAATGGAGTTTTAAGTCCCGGATCTTTTAAAATGGGTCCCTTTATTAAGGTAAATTCCTTCTTTTTACCCCTCTCTTCTAGGTCCTGATAAGCTTCCTTATCACAGTGGGTAATCCGACAAAAAAATTGGCACACATGTTAGGTTACACCGGTTTGCTTGTTAAGAAGGTAAACGTTTCATGGTATGAAGTCATCTTGATTTAGGAATAATCATTTCTCCAGGACCAAGCAGGAAGTCAGTCCTAACATATGGGTGACATCGACGTCGATGGAGCCCTTGGGGAGCATTTCCCCAGCTTTCTATGAAAGCCTTTGGGAATACTGCACGCATGCGCGGTCTCCTTCCCGCCTAAAAGTGCCATCTTGCTCAGTCGCTCTTTTTCCGTGGAGCCCGTCGGACGTTTGTCCTAGTTCACCCGGAAAATAGTTAGATTTTTTTCTTCGAATCCCTGCGATTTCTTTGTGGTTTTTTCTCCGGTTCGACGCCGGTTCCCCTTCTCGCCGGGTTCGGTACACCGGTATCGAGCCCGATCTTATTTTTTCGGTTTTTGCCCTTCGTGGCTGGCATTCACGCCTTTTTTTTCTTTTTCCTTGGAAGGCCGGTCATTTGACCTCGCGGGGACTCTTTTTTCCCCGATGGCTTCCAGTGGTTTTAAGAAGTGTGATCGGTGCAAGAAACTAATGTCTTTCACCAACACACACGACTGCTGCCTTCGGTGCCTCAGTCCTGATCATGATCCTAAGATCTGTGGACCGTGTGGGAAAATGTCCACTAAGGCACTGTGAAGTCGTCAGCACCAAAAGGAAAGGCTTTTCTCCGATTCGGCCTCCGGCCGGGCACGGACCTCATCTGAGGCCTCGACATCTCGGGAGTCTGACCCCGAGCATCGTCGGGGTTCCTCGGAGAGGGGGTCACCCGAGTGGGAGCGAAAGAGGAAGAAGCGGCTCGCGAGGGCGGCGTCGGAGGAGGTCCCTGGCTCCTCGAGGGCTAGGTCTCGGACCCCCGACCACCGTCCCGGGCCCGTGGAACAGGAGAAGCCATCAAAAGTACCTCAAGTGGAGCCGGAGTCTGCTGGACACATAAGTCCTGTTGTCCTCGAGGACTCTCCAACCAGGGAGCCGACGTCGGGCCCGGTGCTGCCGGGGCCCGAGTCGGTGGCTGCTGAGTCTCCTGAGCTGGGTCTCAGGCTGACAGCCTTGGAGTGCAGACTCTCTGCCTTCATGGATCAGCAGCGGGTGCTGATGGCCAGCCTCGCTGGCGCATCTGCCCCGACCACCGGGACATCGACATCGAAGTCGACCCCGGAGACCGAGCCGATACTTGAGACCATGAAGACTCGAGGTCACCCTCGACCTCCCGGTCTGGTCTGAGGGCGTCGACACCGGTGCCTTCGGCGTCAGGGCGGGTGCTGCCGGGCCCCGTGTGGTCGGAGCCCGACTCCTCTTCGGACAAGTCCGCCTGGGAGATGGAGGACGAGGAGTCCCCCAATACCTTCAAGACTCAGTGCGTCCTGTCGGACTCACCGCAGTCTGAGCCCCGGAATAGGTCCCCTCCGGAGGATACCTGGTTCTCGGAGTTCGTTAGGGATATGGCCACTGCTTTGGCGATCCCGGCGGACCTCGAGGAGGAGCCTCGAGCCAAAGAGCTCGAGGCCCTCCAGTATGACTCTCCTCCGAAGGAGGCTTTTACTGTGCCGGTTCCTACGATGCTGGAATGGCTCCTCTTCCGGATGTGGGAGGCACCGGCCTCGGTGCCGGTTGTAAGCAAGTGGGTCGATTCTATTTATCGACTCCATAAGAGCCCTGGGTTTCAGAAGGAGCAGCTACCGCACTATTCCATGGTGGTGGAATTGGCCATGCATCGTCTGAAAAGCCAGAAGACGCACTCTGTGGTGCCCCCCGGCCGGGAGGCCCGGAACCTGGATGCGTTTGGTAGAAAGTGCTTCCAGGGCTCGATGCTTGCTTGCCGTGTCCAGTCTTATCAGCTGTACATGGGCATGTACTTGCAGAACCTGGCAAAAGAGCTTGCCGGGTTCTCTGCTGGTCTCTCCCGGGAAACTTTGCAGAGGTTCAAGTCCTTGTCTTCGGGGATCCGGGAATGCTCTAAGTTCATGTCCCGAGCGGCCTTTGATGGCTTCGAGGCCTTGGCCCATGTTGCGGCAGCCGGCATCGCGGCTCGACGCCAGGCATGGCTGCAGTCATCGGACCTCGAGCCATGGGTTCAGGACAAATTGGTCGATGTCCCTTGCTGAGGTGAGAACCTTTTTGGCAAGCCCATGGCCGAGAAGGCTGCTGAGCTCGAGACCGAGCACCTCATGAGGACAAGGCTGTCTCGAAAGACTTCTGCCCCTTCACATAAGCAGAAGGGCTCGGGTAAGAAGTCCTTTTACCCGAGGAAGGCGACTGCCTACAAACAGTTCCCACCTTACCAGGCCTCCCCCGCTCCCCCACAGGGTCAGGAGGCCAAGGGGCAAGGACATGGGCCCCGTAGGCAGAAGGCCCCCAAGCCTCCGGCTCCTGCTCCCACTCAGCAGGGTGGGGGTTTTTGACTCCCAAGGCATAGCCTCTCCGTCTCTGCTGTCCCATCCCTGCACAGGAGGTCGACTAGCCCTGTTTGCCCACCGGTGGCCACCTATTACAGGGGACAACTGGATCTTAAGCATAGTCCACAAGGGCTACCTGCTTCATTTTCATCAGTTGCCTCCTCCCTATTTTCCAGGAGAGCATCCAAGGCCTCCACTCCATACAGCCCTCCTCCTGCAGGAGTTTCAGGGTCTGTTATGAGACAAGGCGGTGGAGCCTGTGCCTCCCCACCTACAAGGTCATGGTTTCTACTCCAGGTACTTCCTAGTACCAAAGAGAACAGGGGACCTCAGGCCTATTCTCGACCTCAGAAATCTCAACAAGTTCTTACAGAAGGAGAAGTTCAAGATGCTTACTCTTGGAACACTTCTGCCCTACCTCCAGCAGGGAGATTGGCTATGCTCTTTAGATCTAAAGGATGCGTACACTCACATCCTCATTCATCCAGACCACAGAACGTACCTCAGGTTCATTGTGGGAGGAAACCATTATCAGTACAGAGTGCTGCCATTTGGCCTCACCTCTGCCCCCAGGGTCTTTACCAAATGCCTGGCAGTGGTGGCGGCCTACTTGAGGAATCAGGGTATCTTTGTCTTCCCCTATCTGGACGACTGGCTCATCAGGGGTCAGACGTGCCAGGAGGCCAGGCAAGACACCCTCCGTACGATTTCTCTACTCCAACATCTGGGGTTTGTCATAAACTTTGCAAAGTCCACTTTGCTCCCCTCCCAAAACTTGGAGTTTATAGGGGCAAGGCTAGACTCTCTGCAGGCAAAAGCTTTCTTGCCAGAGGACAGAGCCCAAAGACTGATGACCTTGGCAAACCAGTTTCTCCAGGACCAAGCAGGAAGTCAGTCCTCACATATGGGTGATATCGACGTCGATGAAGCCCTTGCGGAGCATTTCCCCAGCTTTCCATTTAAGACTTTGGGAATGCAGGCATGCATGCGCGGTTCCCTTCCCGCCTAAAGGTGCCATCTTACCTCAGTCTCTTGTTTTCAGTGAAGCCCGCCGGACGCGAGTCCTCGTCATCCCGGAAAATTGTTTGACTTTTTGGCGATTCGCTGTTTTTTTCGTCTCCGGTTCAACGCCGGTTCCCCTCCCGCCGGGTTCGGTACACCGGTATCGAGCCTGATCCCTTTTTTCGTTTTTTGCCCTTCATGGCTGGCGTTCGCGCCCTTTTTTTCTTTTCCCTGGAAGGCCGTTCCTTTGACTTCGCGGGGACTCTTTTTTCCCCGATGGCTTCCAGTGGTTTTAAGAAGTGTGATCGGTGCAAGAAACTGATGTCTCTCACCGACACACACGACTGCTGCCTCCTGTGCCTCAGTCCTGATCACAACCCTAAGACGTGTGGACCATGTGGGAAGATGTCTTCCAAGGCACTGCGCAGTCGACAGCACCAGAAAGAAAGGCTCTTTTCTGATTCGGCCTCCGGCCAGTCCCGAACCTCGTCTGAGGCCTCGACATCTCGGGAGTCGGACCCCGAGCACCATCGTGGCTCCTCGGAATGAGGGTCCCCTGACCGGGAACGCAAGAGGAAGAAACGGCTCATGAGGGCGTCGTCGGAAGAGGTCCCGGGATCCTCAAGAACTCGGTCGCAGACCCCCGACCGTCGCCCCAGGCCTGTGGAACAGGAGAAGCCGTCCAAAGTTCCTCGACTGGAGCCGGAGTCTGCTGGACACGTAAGTCCTGTAGTCCTCGTGGACTCTCCTCCCAGGGAGCCGATGTCGGGCCCGGCGCTGTCGGGGCACGAGTCGGGAGCTGCTGAGTCTCCTGAGCTGAATCTCAGGTTGACAGCCTTGGAGAGCAGATTGTCTGCCTTCATGGACCAGCAGCGGGCACTGATGGCCAGCCTGTCTGGCGCATCTGCCCCGACCACCGGGACATCAACCTCGAAGTCGACCCCGGAGACCGAGCCGATACTTGAGATCATGAAGGCTCGAAGTCGACCTTGGTCGCGGTCTCCCTCGACTGCCCGTTCGAGACCAAGGGCATCGACACCGGTGCCATCGCCGTCAGGGCGGGTGCTCGCAGGCCCCGCGAGGTCGGACCCCGATTCCTCTTCGGACGAGTCCGCATGGGAGACGGAGGATGAGGAGTCTCCCGACACATTTAAGACTCGGTGCGTCCCATCGGACTCACCGCAGTCTGAGCCCCGGAGTAGATCCCCTCCGAAGGATACCAGGTTCTCGGAGTTCGTTCAGGATATGGCCACTGCCTTGGCTATCCCTACGGACCCCGAGGAGGAGCCTCGAGCCGAGGAGCTCGAGGCCCTGCAGTACGACTCTCCTCCGAAGGAGGCCTTTACTGTCCCGGTTCCTCCGATGCTGGAACGGCTCCTCTTCCACATGTGGGAGGCACCTGCCTCGGCGCCGGTTTTAAGCAAGCGGGTCGATTCGATCTATCGACGCCGGAAGAGTCCTGGCTTTCAGAAGGCGCAGCTACCACACCATTCCATGGTGGTGGAATCGGCCATGCATCGCCTGAAAAGTCAGAAGATGCACTCCGCGGTGCTCCCTGGCAGGGAGGCCCGGAACCTCGATGGTTTTGGTAGAAAGTGCTTCCAGGGCTCGATGCTTGCTTGCCATGTCCAGTCTTTCCAGCTGTACATGGGCATGTACTTACGGGACCTGGTCAAGGAGCTGGCCGGGTTCTCTGCTGGTCTCTCCGGGGAACCCTTGCAGAGGTTCAAGTCCTTGTCCTTGGGGATCCGAGAATGCTCTAAATTTATGTCCCGGGCTGCCTACGATGGCTTTGAGGCTTCGGCCCGTGTTGCAGCAGCCGGCATCGCGGCTCGACGCCAGGCATGGCAGCAGTCTTCGGACCTCAAGCCATGGGTTCAGGACAAGTTGGTCGATGTCCCTTTCCGAGGTGAAAACCTTTTTGGCAAACCCAGGACCGAGAAGGCCGCCCAGCTCGAGACGGAGCACCTCACACGGACAAGGCTGTCTAGGAAGACTTCTGCCCCTTCTCACAAGAAGAAGGGCTCGGGGAAAAAGTCCTTTTACCTGAGGAAGGGTACTGCCTACAAACAGTACCTGCAATATCAGGCTGCCAAAGCTGCCCCTCAGGGTCCGCAAGCCAAGGGGCATGGTAATGGGCCCCGTAGGCAGAGGACCCCCAAGCCTCCGGCCCCTGCTCCCACACAGCAGGGTGGGGTTTTTTGACTCCTTCGGCATAGCCTCTCTGTCCCTGCTCTCCCACCCCTGCACAGGAGGTCGCCTAGCCCTGTTTGCCCACCAGTGGCCACTCATCACCAAAGACAGTTGGGTGCTAAGCATAGTCCAAAAGGGCTATGCCCTGCACTTCCTCCAGCTGCCTCCGCCATACTTTCCAGGGGAACCTCCAAGGCCTCCCCTGCACACAGATCTTCTCCTTCAGGAGCTACAAGGTCTGTTGCTAGACAGGGCGGTGGAGCCTGTGCCTCCCCACTTGCAAGGCTGAGGGTTCTACTCCAGATATTTCCTGGTGCCCGAAAGAACCGGTGGTCTTTGACCTATTCTGGATCTCAGAAACCTCAACAAGTTCCTGGAGAAGGAAAAGTTCAAGATGCTTACTCTTGGAACACTTCTGCCCTACCTCCAGCAGGGAGATTGGCTATGCTCCTTAGATCTAAAGCATGCGTATACCCACATCCTCATCCATCCAGACCACAGAAAGTACCTCAGGTTCATTGTGGGAGGAAACCATTATCAGTACAGAGTACTGCCTTTTGGCCTCACTTCAGCTCCCAGAGTCTTTACCAAATGCCTAGCAGTGGTGGCAGCCTAACTGAGGAATCAGGGAATCTTTGTATTCCCCTATCTGGACGACTGGCTCATAAGAGGTCAGACATACCAGGAGGCCAGACAGGCCACCCTCAGAACCATTGCTCTTATTCAAAGTCTGGGGTTTGTCATAAACTTCGCAAAGTCCACTTTGCTCCCCTCCCAGAACTTGGAGTTCATAGGAGCAAGGTTGGACTCTCTGCTGACAAAGGCGTTCTTGCCAGAAGACAGGGCCCAAAGACTGTTAAACTTAGCAAACAAGTTTCTCAGCAGGTCACTGGTCTCCGCCAGACTCTGCTTGAGACTTCTTGGCCACATGGCTTCGACAGTACATGTGACCTCCAATGCCAGGCTCCATATGAGGCCTGCACAGTGGTGCCTGCGGACTCAGTGGTCACAGGCCACAGGCAACCTCACAGACAGGATAAGGGTGTCCAGACACTTGCTGCACTCCCTCAGATGGTGGCTACACCCACCCAATCTGCTCAGAGTAGTACCTTTTCAGAGTCCTGCGTTCACAGTGGTCTTGACCACAGATGCCTCCCTGCAAGGCTGGGGAGCTCACTGTCTAGGCAAGTGCACCCAGGGTCTGTGGTCTCCCTGGAAGCTGCACAGCAAATCAATCTCCTGGAACTCAGAGCTATTCGGTTGGCCATCAAGACTTTTTCTCAAACCCTGGCTCATCAGTCTGTCCTGGTTCAGACAACCAGGTTGCCATGTTCTATGTGAACAAGCAGGGCGGAACTGGGTCCAGGCTCCTCTGTCAGGAGGCACAGGACCTTTGCTTGTTTGCTCTCAAGCACAACATGCTCCTCAAAGCAGTCTATCTACCTGGCCAGGAGAACTACCTGGCGGACAGGTTGAGCAGGATTCTGCAGCCCCACGAGTGGCAGCTCCATCCCTTGGTAGTTCAAAAGATTTTCATGCAATGGGGACTTCCATCCATAGACCTCTTTGCCAGTCCTCTGAACAAACAGCTGCCCAAGTTCTGTTCCAGGCAACCGCATCCTCTGCGGATAGCAGCAGATGCTTTTCTGATTCCCTGGTCTCAGGGCCTCCTGTATGCGTTTCCTCCCACGTCTCTGGTGGCCCGAACTCTGTTCAAGATTCTTGAGGACAAGGCCTCGGTTCTGCTGGTGGCTCCCCGGTGGCCGAGACAGCCTTGGTTTCCACCTTTGCTACAGCTTGCAGTGGATCCCCCACTGCCTCCAGGGTTACAACCCGACCTTCTCTCTCAGGATCGGGGTTCTCTGCTGCACCCCAACCTCAAAGCTCTCAATTTGATGGCATGGAGGCTGCAAGGGCAGTTTTGGCTCCCTGGGGCCTACCTCGGGAAGTTGAAGAGGTTCTCCTAGCCTCTAGGAAACAATCCACTAGAAAAACCTATGTTCTCAAATGGAAAAGGTTTTCTGTGTGGTGTCAGCTACGTACAGAGGATCCCTTCTCCTGTACTGTACCAGTAGTGCTTCAGTACTTACTGCACTTATCAAATCAGGGACTTAAGTCCAATTCTGTTCGGGTCCACCTCTCGGCTCTGGCAGCTCACCACTCACTAGTGGAAGGACATTCTCTGTCGGTTCACACTTTGGTGTCCCGCTTTCTCAAAGGCTTGCTCTTGCTCAAGCCTCCAATCTGTCGTCCTGCTCCTGAGTGGGAGTTGAATGTGGTCTTGCAACAATTGACTCGCCCACCTTTTAAGCCAATGGCTACTTGTCCTCTCCGCTTCCTTACCTGGAAGACTCTCTTCCTGATAGCCCTCACCTCGGCCAGGCGAGTGAGTGAGCTTCAGGCTCTGGTCTGTGACAGGCCTTACACCAGAATCTATAGGAAAAGGGTAGTCCTCAGGACTGATCCAAAGTTCCTCCCTAAGGTTGTCTCCTCTTTCCACCTCAACCAGGAGGTGGTTCTTCCAACATTCTTCCCTAGGCCTCATGCAAGCCAGGCTGAAGCAGTTCTGCATACCCTGGATTGTAGGAGGTCCTTATCCTTCTACCTTGACTGTACGCAAGGGCACAGAAGAGCTACTCAGCTCTTCATCTCATTTGGCTGCCTCAGTAGATTATCTCCGCTCTGTACCGTTGGCAGACATCTGCAGGGCTGCAACTTGGTCCTCAAGCCAGACTTTTGCGGCCCATTACTGCCTGGAGAGGGAGTCCCGTAGGGACAGTGCTTTTGGCCAGGCAGTACTCCAGAATCTCTTTGAGGTTTAGGCAACTCCTGCCCTCCAGCCCTCCGTTGGGCTACCGGTGGAGGTTCTTTCAGTGAAAAGCCTTTCTTTGATGCTGGGACTAGAGGGAGTTCTCTTGTTCAGCCTGGGTTCCTTAGTAGCCCAGAGCTAGGGAGTCACCCATATGTGAGGACTGACTTCCTGCTTGGTCCTGGAGAAAGAGTAGTTACTCACCTGTAACAGGTGTTCTCCAGGAGCAGCAGGAATCAGTCTTCACAACCCTCCCTCCTCTCCTTGGAGTTGCAGTTGTACATTGTTTGTTTTACTTTTTTGTGTGCTATTCTTAGCTATGTCATTTGACTGAGGTAAGATGGCACCTTTAGGCAGGAAGGGAACCACGCATGCGTGCCTGCATTCCCAAAGGCTTTCATGGAAAGCTGGGGAAATGCTCCGTAAGGGCTTCATCGACGTCGATGTCACCCATATGTGAGGACTGATTCCTGCTGCTCCTGGAGAACACCTGTTACAGGTGAGTAACTACTCTTTCTCAGCAGGTCACTGGTCTCCGCCAGGCTCTGCCTGAGGCTTCTTGGCCACATGGCTTCGACAGTACATGTGACTCCCAATGCCAGGCTTCATATGAAGTCTGCGCAATGGTGTCTCAGGAATCAGTGGTCGCAGGCCACAGGGAGCCTCACCGACAGAGTAAGGGTGTCCAGACCATTCCTGCACTCCCTACGTTGGTGGCTGCATCCCCCCAACTTACTGAAAGGGATGCCTTTTCAGCCACCCGGGTTCACAGTGGTGTTGACCACCGATGTCTCCCTGCAGGGATGGGGTGCACACTTTCTGGACAAGTGCACCCAGGGCCTGTGGTCTCCCTGGGAGGCCAAGCAGCAGATCAATCTACTGGAACTACGGGCTATTCGCTTAGCCCTCAAGACTTTCTCTCAAACCATGGCCCACCAGTCTGTCTTAGTACAAACAGACAATCAGGTAGCCATGTTTTATGTGAACAAACAGGGCGGCACTGGGTCCAGGCTCCTTTGTCAGGAGGCGCAGGACCTTTGCTTGTTTGCGCTCAGGCGCAACATGTTGCTCAGGGCGGTTGGTCTCCCGGACCAGGAAAATTACCTGGCAGACAGGTTGAGCAGGATTCTGCAGCCCCACGAATGGCAGCTCCATCCCTTGGTGGTTCAGAAGATCTACCTGAGATGGGGACTTCCATCAATAGATCTATTTCCCAGTCCCTTGAACAGACAGCTGCCCAGGTTCTGCTCCTGGCAACCGTATCCTCTGAGGCTAGCAGCAGATGCTTTTCTGATTTCCTGGTCCCAGGGCCGCCTGTATGCCTTTCCTCCCATGCCTCTGTTGGCCCAAACCCTGTTCAAGATTCTATGGGACCAGGTCTCGGTCCTTCTGGTAGCCCCCAGGTGGCCGAGGCAACCTTGGTTCCCACTTCTGCTTCAACTGGCAGTGGACACTCCACTACCTCTGGGGTTGCAACCCGACCTTCTCTCTCAGGACCAGGGGTCTCTTCTGCACCCCAATCTCAAATCTCTCAATTTGATGGCCTGGAAGCTGCAAGGGTAGTTTTGGCTCCTTGGGGCTTACCTCCTGAAGTTGAAGAGGTCGTCCTGGCCTCTAGGAAGCAGTCCACTAGAAAAACCTATGCCCTGAAATGGAAGAGGTTTTCTCTGTGGTGTCAGCTACGTACAGAGGATCCTTTCTCCTGTGCTGTACCAGTGGTGCTTCAGTACCTGCTGCACTTATCCAATCAGGGCCTTAAGTCCAATTCTGTTCGGGTCCACCTCTCAGTTCTAGCAGTTCACCACTCACTGGTGGAAGGACACTGTCTGTCGGTTCACCCCTTGGTGTCCCGGTTTC
This sequence comes from Ichthyophis bannanicus, assembly GCA_033557465.1. Lineage (NCBI taxonomy): Eukaryota > Metazoa > Chordata > Amphibia > Gymnophiona > Ichthyophiidae > Ichthyophis > Ichthyophis bannanicus. Next base: position 424,835,033 of record CM066037.1, read on the forward strand.
TCAGAGGTTTTCTCTTGCTCAAGCCTCCTGTCCGTCCTCCAGCTCCTGAGTGGGAGTTGAATGTGGTCTTGCAGCAACTGACTCGCCCACCTTTTGAGCCGATGGCTACTTGTCCTCTCCGCTTCCTTTCCTGGAAGACACTCTTCCTGGTAGCCTTAACCTCGGCCAGGCGAGTGAGAGAGCTTCAGACCCTGGTCTGTGACAGGCCTTACACCCGTTTCTATAGGAACAGGGTAGTCCTTAGGACTCATCCAAAGTTCCTCCCTAAAGTTGTCTCCTCTTTCCACCTCAACCAGGAGGTGGTTCTTCCAACATTCTTCCAACATTCTTCCCTAGGCCTCATGCAAGCCAGGCTGAAGCGGTCCTGCATACCCTGGACTGTAGGAGGGCCTTATCCTTCTACCTTGACCGTACGCAGGGACATAGAAGGGCTACTCAGCTCTTCATCTCTTTTGACCCTAATAATTTGGGGTTGGCTGTGTCGAAGTGTACCTTGTCCATATGGGTGGCTGACTGTATCACCTGGGCTTACAGGGCGGCTGACCTTCCCTTGCAGGGTCGGGTCACAGCCCACCGTGTCAGGGCTATGGCTGCCTCAGGAGCTTATCTCCGCTCTGTACCGTTGGCAGATATCTGCAGGGCTGCAACTTGGTCCTCAAGCCAGACTTTTGCGGCCCATTACTGCCTGGAGAGGGAGTCCCGTAGGGACAGTGCTTTTGGCCAGGCAGTACTCCGGAATCTCTTTGAGGTTTAGGCAACTCCTGCCCTCCAGCCCTCCGTTGGGCTACCGGTGGAGGTTCTTTCAGTGAAAAGCCTTTCTTTGATGCTGGGACTAGAGGGAGTTCTCTTGTTCAGCCTGGGTTCCTTAGTAGCCCAGAGCTAGTGAGTCACCCATATGTGAGGACTGACTTCCTGCTTGGTCCTGGAGAAAGAGTAGTTACTCACCTGTAACAGGTGTTCTCTAGGAGCAGCAGGAATCAGTCCTCACAATCCTCCCCCCTCCCGTGGGAGTTGCAGTTGTACATAGTTTATTTTACATTTTTGTGTGCTGTTTTTTAGCTATGTCATTTGACTGAGCAAGATGGCACCTTTAGGCAGGAAGGGGACCGCGCATGCGTGCAGTATTCCCAAAGGCTTTCATAGAAAGCTGGGGAAATGCTCCGCAAGGGCTCCATCGATGTCGATGTCACCCATATGTGAGGACTGATTCCTGCTGCTCCTGGAGAACACCTGTTACAGGTGAGTAACTACTATGTCCTGGAAATGTCCCAGTTTTTATACTATTTCCTTTTTTAATTGGTCTTGTTTTATTTGATTCTTTTATGTGTCAAATATGTGTGTAAATATAGTCCAAAGCCATTTCACTGACCCTTTTTTTAGTAGATATTATACATTAAGGGTTGAACTGCAAGGGTGCCAATAATGTTGACCACAACTGTGGCTTCACTGTGAAAGCAAGTGCATCAGTGAGAGGGATATGGTGACTCTGACTGCTCCTGCTGTTCACAGGAATACTCCAGCTCTGAAGAGGGATCTAGACTGGAAGAGGGAAAAATCTCCCCGTGTGAAGAGGAGCAGGAGTCGTCCCTCATTGTCCACTTGTTTCAAAAGGATGAGTAGCTGGCTTTGATTGCTTGGATATCCTCCTCTATAGAGCCGTCATTTGGCCCTGTTGAAAAGAAGAATTCAAAGAGGCATCCCATTCTGCAAGCGGTTCATAAGTCTAATAGAACTTTTCCCTTCGTGCCAGTTCTTAAGAGCATGGTGCTCGAGGTGTGGGATTTGCCAGATTCCCCTTCGAAGAGTGTTAAAATTATGAGCAAGTTTTATGCTCTGCTATCAGCTCATCTAGATTAATGGCTGCGCTTTTCCAAGGTGGACGCACGCATGGTATTGGTCGCCCAGCTGTTTACCATACCAGTAGATGCAGAGTCACCCTCAAGGACCAGTTGGGTCTCAAGGTGGAAACGTTGCTTAAGTCTGTTTTCTCCACCTGTTTCCTGATCCTCTAGGCAGCCATTTGTGGAGGTCTGATGGTCCATGCCCGACTTCACTGGATACAGTCGCTTCCGGAGGTCGACCCTTTAGTTCTTCAGAAATCTGCAGTGACCTTTTTAGCAGATATAATGTATAATCTGGTCTGGTCTTTGGCCAAAGATATTATGGTGGTGACAATGGCGCTGCATTGTCTTTCATTTGAACATTGGGCAACAGACATGACTTCTAAATTCTTGTTATCCAAGCTCATCTTTAGAGGGAAGCTCTTGTTGGTGGTGGACTAGAGAAACTGGTTAAGGCCTTCAAGAAGACAGACTTAAGGGGTCTTGGTGACAGGCGACTTTGTCGTCCACTGCTTATCCTTTGTGCCCTCTATACCAGGACGTGCAGAATTTATGGGACTACCAGCACTATCACCCAGAGAAGTTATATTTGCAAGCTACTGAAAATCTTTGTGTAGAACACTTTAAAGATATTACTTAAATCAACTGATACATCTTGCTATTCTCTAATTTACACCCCTAGTTATTCTCTCCATTCCATTTTACTTTAAATTTGTCCTCATCATTATAAGCTTTGTCAACCTTTGCTTTCTTCTCCCTTACCCAGTTCCTATGTCTATGTTATGTTGAGTTATCCCCCCCCATCCCTGTCCCTGTTACTGCATTTACTGTAATGTAAAAGTTGTGTTTTATGTAAACTGCCTTGATTTTTGGAAATGTAGTATATAAACCTGTTAAAAATAATCATTCTATCCTAGCTCTCGGGCCAAGTATCCGTCCTTTAGGGGAGCCTGCAGGGCCTGTGATTACTCATCTTCAACTACCACCCCTTCCCATTTGGCACAGTGACACAATGGGGGCCCATTCAAGGTTGCCTTCGATGGGTGTCCGGCTCCACCTCTTTCACCAGGAGTGAGCCTGTGTGACTGCTGATTGCTGGACGCTGGACATTATTCAGCATGGTTGCATTATAGAGTGTAGGAAACCCATTTTGAACGCCTTCATGGATGCTCTATGTAGTTCCAAAACCAAGAAGGCTGGGGTACAGGCTACCCTGGAAATGCGCTGCGTCTCCAAGCCGTGATTCCTATGCCCCCTTACCATCTGCTACGTTGTGCCAGAGAAGAATGGGTCCTTCAGAGCAGAAAAACTGTGACACCTCTCTTAGGTTTTGTCCTCTCTGGAGAGTTGTCATTGACAAGTCCTGGAAGATCTCTAATTGATGTCCATGCCATTCAGAGTTCACCCTCTTCCTTGCCTGATGTATCATGTTCTCCTTGATTTTGAAGTCATGCAGGCAGGCTATACTTAAATATTGATAACAAATGTTTGTAATCTAAAAACTATATTTAAGTCTCCATATGAACACTATCAATAAAACCATTGCCATTCAATGGGGCCATTTAAGCCTCCCAGAGTAGTGGTATTCCATTGGAATATCAGTGATTGCTAAACATTGGGACAAATCCCCTCTAATCTGATCTGGTCCATCACAAAGCAGCATAAATCGCTCACAGTGTTGCTGAGTAGCATTCCAATGTTCTACCAGGGGAGTTGACACTATTATCTGGCGTATCACAGACAGATGTTCGATTATTCGAGTTTTAAACATGCGGAACATCTGTCCCACATATATCTTATTGCACGGGCATAGGATAACATACACCATCCCCTCACTCATACAGGTGGTATTATGTAATAACACATAACGGATATTTTTTTTTTTTCATTTCAAACCTCTTTATTAAGGTAATATGAAGGCAATACAAAGCAATAAAACGAATATACATTGAAACAATGAACCATTGATACAATATACATTCCGAATAGATATCACAAAACAATACTGTCTCTAGCCAACAATGTGGAGTGTAAATCTAAGAACTAATAACAAAGAAAGAAAATTAAAAAAAAAAACATCCTGATGAGCGAAAAAAAACAAAACACAGACTCTTGTATACTTAGCTAGGGCCACAATAATAATGGTAATAATTACGCTTTAACCAAGCCTTTCAAAAAGGTTTCCAACTGAAGTGAGTCATAAAAAGTATAAGATTTACTTTGATATTTGATAACACACTTACAGGGATATTTTAAAACAAACGTGGCTCCTAAAGCTAAAACACGCGATCTAAGAACCAGAAAAGCTCTCCGTCTCAATTGTGTAGCGCGACAAACGTCGGGAAATATCTGAATCGCTTGACCAAAGAACTTTTCATGGCGATATTTAAAGTAGGAGCGTAACACTAATTCTTTATCCCTCTCTAATGAAAAGGTTACAAGCAGAGTGGCACGTAAAGGAATTTCCTCAGTAGAAGTTTCTAAAAATTCTGAAAGGTCTAGACTAGGAATATTTAAACGATCCATTTCCCCTTGAGCACATTCCCCCCCCCCCCCCAGCCACCGGATCTAAAGGTGGGGATTCTCTGACTCCAACCGGCAAATAATAAAGTTTAGAAAGAATAATGCCATCGGGGTCAGGTAATCTCAACACTTCCTTGATATATTTAAGAAACAATATGCCAGGTGAGAGGTAGTGTGTCTTGGGGAAATTCAATAAGCGAAGGTTTCTAATACGCAAGGTATTATCCAACATTTCATCATGACGATGTAATAATAAAGAGTCCAGAACTGTAGATGTCAAGACACTCTGTATTGAGGAAACTGAACCTTCCAATTTAGTTTGAGAATGTTCCAACTCCGTCAACCGAGTCTGACAACTAGTCAAAGCAGTCACCGTGTCCTGAGTAAATTTAGAAAGCTGTACCAAAGATGAATTTAAGGCTAACTCAGTCCGAGAGACAACTTGCCAGATATCTTGTAGAGAGACATCCGATGGTGGTTTAGGAGCTTCAACAATGGAGGAAAACTCAAAAGGAGAAGGCAAAACAGTAACAGGAGAGTTTACCTTTAAGAAGGCTTCAGGAAGTAATGCGCAGTCAAGTGCAGGATCAACCCCAGCCCTTTGGGGAGAGCCTGCAGCCAGTGGTAAGGGCTCTATGCTGGGTAGAGTCAAAACCCTACGCGGTTGTGGAGACAAATCCTCGGAGCACAAACTTGCTGACATGGAGGACTCAGAAACAGACTGAGCAGTAAGGGAGGACGCCTGGGGTCTAACATGGCTATCCATGGGTCCTACAACCTTAACCGCCAGATTCAACGACATTGATGTAGCCATAACTTTCTTCTTCCGTTTCCCCATGCAGTAGATATAGAAGAATAAACAAACAACTTCTGTAGCTCCGAACTGCTCCGAAGGGGCGCCAAAGGGGCAGAACCTGCCCCTTTGGACACGCTCCTTCGGAGCACGCACCCACGGACACGCGCCCGCGGTGCGCGTGCCGCGGTGTGGGCAGAGGTTTTAAAGCCCACAGTGCTCACGTGGTCTCAGGACGCCCCGGGAGAGCACCAATCCGCTCCAGTCAGGAAATGAGAAGAAAAGCACACACTCAAAGTGCCGCGGTGGGGGCAGAGGTTTTAAAGCCCACAGTGCTCACGTGGTCTCAGGACGCCCCGGGAGAGCACCAATCCGCTCCAGTCAGGAAATAAGAAGAAAAGCACACACTCCAACACATAACGGATATTTAAAAGAGGGATGAACAAATTGCGTTATCTCTAAGGTATGTTTACAAACCACATACCTGCCACATCGTGCATAGTAACCAATATCTCATACATTCCTATATGTATGACTGTTATGGACCAAAATATCCTGCAAATTGCGGCCCCGTCTATAAGCAAACCTTAACCCCTCTTGAAAAACAAGATGAATGCGCAACACTTCCCAGTATTTTCAAATGATTTTTCTAATTTGAAACACTTGTGAGGAATAAGGTAAAACACAGACTTGACCCTGATATGGAGAGTCCCAAGAACCCTCCAAAAGAAGATCCCTGTTTGCATAGCGAGCTCTAGTAAGGGCCCTCCAAAGTACCTTTTCCGTATATTTTTTCTGTAAAAATAAATCCTGTATTTCCCTAGCCTGACTAATAAACTCCCTATCAGTGGAGTACAGATGCTTAAGATGTAGAAATTGACCAGTAGGTATGTTTTCACGTAAATGACGAGGGTGAAAATTGTCAAAGTTAAGCAAACTATTACAGTCTGTGGGCTTATGGTATGTTATTGTGTGTAGAGCATTAGCTGTATTGATAATAACAATATCCAAAAATTATATTCTATCTCGTGAATATTTTATTTTATTTATTTTTATTTATTTTATTGTTTTTCTGTACCGCACTAATTATCATTAGCGCGGTTCACAAGTAACAAGGGTTGTGCAATGCAGAACAGTCTAACATTGAACTTACAATGAACAGGGAGATTAACATGGTGAACAGGTGAACTATATACACTATATACAAATTAGTATGAGGGTCGAACATGAGGTTTGGCGATATTTACAACTGGACAGGGTGGAAATATACATATATATATTTGTGTTGTTAGGGGCAGGAAGTCATGGGAGGATGTTTCAAGTGCACTGGTTGTAGTGTCGGAGACGTTACTCTGTGGGAGCTGCTATGGGTCGGGGTAAGGATGGCTAGGTTATGTTGTCAGAATTGGAAAGGTATTGCAGGAATAGATGATGTTTGAGTGCCTTTCTGAACTGGGGGAGGTTGTTTATGGCGTGGACGTCTGCTGGGAGAGAGTTCCAGCAAGAGGGTGCATATAGTGCAAAGGCATGCTTTCTCGTAGTCTTGGAGCATTTGGTGATGGCTTTTGGGAGAAGTATGGTGTTGCAGGCTGTTGATCTCCTTGATCTGTTGAGGGGGGTGGGGTGAACAAGGTCTGAGAGGGCGGTGGACGTGCTTCTGTTAATTGCCTTGAATGTCATTGTTAGGGCCTTAAAGGTGATCCTGCAGTGGACAGGGAGCCAGTGTAGACATTTTAGGATAGGGGTGATATGTTTTTTTCTTGATGCTCCGTAGAGGGTTCTGGCTGCAGTGTTCATCGCGAGCTGCAAGGGGTTTAGCGAGCTCTTTGGGAGGCTGAGCAGGATGGAGTTGGCGTAATCGAAATGAGGCATTATTAGGGCTTGAAAGACTGTTCGGAAGTCATTTGGTTCTAGAATATGTTTCATGTGGTGTAGTATCCGAACTTTGTGGTAGATTGCCCTCACGGTATTGCCTATCTGGGCGTGCATGTCAAGGCGCTGGTCAAGTGTTACGCCTAGGTATCTAATCGTCGTCTTTGAGATGAGTTCTGCATTGCGTACCTTGAGTGATGAAGGAGGGGCGAATGTCTGATCTCTGCTGATGAAGAGAACCTCTGTCTTTTTGAAATTTATTTTGAGCTTTTGAGTTTGTAGCCAGTCTGTGACAGCGTCGAAGCATGTAGATAGCTGGGAGAGGTCTGGGTGATCTGTGGATATTGGGGTGAACATTAGGACATCATCAGCATATACTAGGCAGTTAATATTGAATGACTGGATGAGGTTGCAGATGGGTTGCATATAGACGTTGAACAATAGGGCTGAGAGTGACGATCCTTGCGGGACCCCTTTCTCTTGCGGGAAAGGGACGGATATGGAGGGGCCAGAGCAGACATGTTGCCATCTGTCATTCAGATATGAAACGCACCAAGCGAGTGCATTTCCGTGGACGCCCTTATTGGCAAGGCGGGATAAGAGTAGTTTGTGACAGACGGAGTCGAAGGCTGCTGCAATGTCAAGGAAGATGAGAGCAAAGCCTTGTCTGATATTGTCAAGTCCAATGGTAAGGGTGTTAAATAAGGTTGTCAGCAAGGTTTCAACTCCATGTGACCCCTGAATCCATGCTGGCAAGGGTCAAAGGGTGCATTTGTTTCGATATGATGAGTCAGCTGCTGTTGGACTATTTTCTTTATTAAGAAGTGACCGAAGATATCAATGCTTGATCCAGTACAAGCATTGTGGAACTTGTGTCTCTTGGGGAAACTGCTAGGTACATATGACCTAGATTGGCCACTGTTGGAAACAGAATACTGGGCTTGATGGACCTTGGTCTGACCCAGTATGGCATATCTTATGTTCTTATGTTTATTTATTTATTTATTTATTTATATTCTCTTATATACCGCACTATTCAGCATCAGCGCGGTTCACATAGAACAAAAATCTCAGTACAGTTAACTTGCATGAGTTTACAGATAACAAGGGAAACTATTTACAATCTATTTACAGATGTAGTACTACTGAATAGGAACATGTTACTAGGAACAGGATCAATCGTTATAGAGAATCAGCCTAAGCATGATTTTGGCTAGGAGCAGGATGCTCGATATTGGCCTGTAGAAGTCCATCTTTGTGGGGTCAAGCTTACTGTTTTTCAGCAACGGTCTTATTGATGTTTGCTTTAGGTTCCGGGGGAATGTCCCAGAAAGGAATGAAGTGCCTATCAGTTTGGATAGGAAAGGACTAAGTTTGGTCTGTAGGGCTTTTAACCAGTGTGCGGGGCATGGGTCGTTTGGTGCTGTGGTGGTGTTTATAGTCGTGATAATGTCTTAGATATCCTTTACAGTTGGGGGGAGAAGGAGGTAATAATATGTTGGGTATCTACTAGGACTGATGGGAGGATGAGGGGGGAAGTAGGGAAGATTGGTCTGGGGGGCGAGTGCTTGATGGAGTGGTAGGTTGGCTTGTTTTGGCTTGTAGATAATCTGCATATTCCTGTGGGTCTGGGAGGTTAGATTGGCTGGGGGAAGGTTCCTTTGCCAAGTTTTTGACAAGATTGAAGAGCTCATGTGGTTTGTTTATGGATCTTTGCAAGACTTCTGCATGGTACTGCTTCATTCTCGTGGAAACAACTGTTCTGTGGGCATCTAGATGGGCAGTGTAGGCATCGTGGTTCTCGGTTGTCCTTGATCGGCGCCATTGTCTTTCAAGATGTCTAAGTCGATGGAGGGATGCCGTTAGATCGGGTGAAAACCAGGGTGCCGCCTTCCTTTTACCAGGAGTTTTATTGCTGGCTGGGGCGTCGATTACAGCATTGAGACTCTTGTTCCATAAGGACAGCATGTCATCTAGGTTTTGTTCGGGTGATTTTAGGAGAGGCTGTGCTCTTTCAAGGATTTCTTCTTTGTTGAATGGACGGTAGCATTTAGAAGTTGAAATGGAAGGTTCATTTGAGGGAAGGGGGCTATTGGGCATAGAGTGAGAGGGCATTAAGAATCTGATTAAACTGTGGTCAGACCATGGTACTGAACTCATTGAGAGATTGATCTTGTATGTGGGATGGGTGGCTACTTGTGGAGCGAATATAAGATCAAGCGTGTTTCCCTTGATATGAGTGGGGGAGTCGACCAGTTGGGTATAGCCCAGTGCTTTAAGGGTGTCGAGGAAGGCCTTGGCTTGGGTGTCTTGAAGGGCAGGGAGGTTGAAATCGCCCAACACCCAGTTTGCTGTGCGTGGTTTGCTGGGGTTGCAGGCAAGGTCAATGATTATGGAGAGGTCATCCGGTGCTGGGGAAGGTGCTCTATATAGCAAGTTGATGGTGCAGTGTTTGTTTACTATGGAGATGTAATGGAGATGAGGGGTACTATTGGAGGTGATTAGCTGAAATTGTAGGTTGTCCTTGGTCAGGATAATTGTTCCGCCACCTTTTCGGTCAGTTCTGTGACATGAGTGAATAGAGAAATTGGGGTAAACAGTAAATTGTCATCAACTCTATATAACCACTGTAAAAATTGCTTTTATCCATGCCCTGCCATATAAAGAAGATGTCATCGATAAACCGTGTCCATATCAAAACATCTGACCAATATATAGATTGGTAAATATGATTTTCTTCGAATGCCCTCGCAAACATGCTGTGGAAGGGGCCACTGTCACCCTCATAGCTACCCCATGGATTTGATGGAAAAACGGACGATTGAACTCATTGTAATTATGGCACAACATCAACTGTAATAACTGTGTTAAAAATAAGTCGTGTGCCAGAAATGTCAGAACCAGTGAGGTATTGGGTGACAATACTCATAGCACATTGCTGGAGTACATTTGTGTACAATGCTGTAATGCCCATGGTGACCAAAAACCAAGACAGACTCACATTATGGATATCTGCCAATCGTTGTATCAAGGAACTAGAATCATGGATATAAGATGCTGATTTCTTTACCAATGGATTAAGATATTGTTTGTTTATTTATTTGATATACCGCCCTACTTTATCAATCAGCAGTTTACAATTCACAAACAATTAGAAACAGGCACAGGCAAGTATTGAGACAATGGTTCTAAAATGGAGCCCTTCCCTGAAACTATGGATCGACCAGGAAGCTTTGAAGAGTTGTTATGAATTTAGGTACTATGGGAGAGGAATGTTGAGTCCACAGAAAATTTAAACACTCGTTTCTTGATCAGTTCTTGCATCAAAGCAGATTCAAGGACTACAAAAATCTCTGCCTGGATATCTCCCATGGGATCCTCAGATAATGGATGACAAAATCGTTTGTTCATTAATTGTAGATGAACCTCTTTTTCATAATCACTTCTGTTCATTATTACGATTCCCCCATCTTTATCAGCTGGGTTTTATGATGATAGAAGAATCACTCGACAATGAATGTAATACTTCCCTTTCAGCCAGAGAGAAATTATGGTGTATAGGAGTTGAAGACAGATGATCTATGTCCCACATCACCAGGTGCATAAAAGTTTGAGTGCTAAGATCAATTGGTCCTGGACGGACCCAGATGGATCGAGTTGTCAAAGAGGGGCCCAGTGTCTCCTCCACTGATTCATGTTGAAAAAAATAAAGCCAAGCGTAGCCGCCTGAAAAATGTTTGTAGAAAAACTTGAATGTAAAAAAGATCAATAGAACAACTTGGGACAAAAGTCAGTTACCTATTTAACACTGATGTCTCTATCTCAGTGAGGTGTCGATTGGACAAACTGAATAACAGGGATTGAGAGGCCGGTGTTATCATCAGCCTCCCCGATGATCTGTCCCAACATTTAGCACAAAAGGAGTGATCACTGATATTCTGGTGGAATACCACTATGGGGGCTTAAATGGCCTCATTGAATGACAGTAGTTTTATTGATAGTGTACATACATATGGAGACTTAAGTATAGTTTTCAGATTACCATCTTTTGTTATCAGTAGGTATTTAAGTATGGCAGCATGTAGCTTCATTGAATGTTGTAATGTTTACATGGTGGGGCTACTGCATATTGGTTAAGGCTTTACTATTAAGCCTCTGATTGGGTGGCGTGGAGTGGTAGTTTTATTGGATGTCGATAGTGTTGATACTTTAAGGTCAATAAGCATTGGATGATGTTTGATTACTATGTCTCTGATTGGGTGGTGTTAACCAATGGGGTTTCATTGTGGGTGATTTAAATGTGGTTTTGTGTCAGTGGGGTTTAATTGTGCGCTGTGAGTGTGGAATAACTTTAAAATAGCAGTAAGTGTTTTTGATATGAATGTAGTTTGTGGTGTGATAAAATGGCTGCAGTTTCTAATTTATGGTTTTGTTTTTGGAAGACAGTGACTGTTTTTCTGATGAAGCTGTGTTGCCGGCGAAACTAATGGCTGTGGACAAAAGTTTAAAAAGATGAATGGGCTTAAGAATGCCTTTGAGCTATTGTCTTCAGACCAGGATGGAGAAGTTACGGTGCTATGAAGCTAAATATTTAATAATTCTGCTCCCTCCGGTTTAGTGTTTGCTATGGAATTGCTTGCATATTTACATTCTACATGGTTGATACACCACAGTGGTTCTATTATATTCAGCTAATTCATGGTATATTGGATAGTATTTTTATCCTACACACACCATAAGAGGGAGATGATGACCTAAGAGTTGTGGTAGGTAGATGTTTATATCACCAATAAACCCACATGTTGAGCTCTCTGGTGTTCTAAGTTTTTTTTTTTTTTTTAATTCCTTTATTTTGCTTTTACAAACAACTTAACAAAAACAACAACAAGATCAAAACAAATAAAAATACAAAGCAAGCACAGATGCAAAGCAAACACAAAAACAACCCTCCCTCCCCCCCTCCCACCCTCTCCAGCTCCTGGCAAGTGGGCAAGACACTTAGTTCCTATATAGGATGATGGGCAATAGCCTCTTAAATCCTGGAATTAGCTAGATATTCATCCAACGGCGCCAATTTCTCTAACCCGGGCAGCCTACCCCCGTTATGGTGCACCTTAATGTACGTTTTTTCATAACTAGCATATAAACATAAGGAATTCCACCACACCTTCCAATCCAAAGCATTTAGACTCTTCCAATTTCTAAAGATGACTTGCAGAGCGATTGCTAACATAAAGTTTAGTAAAAAACATTTCTTCTTAGGAAGTAACAGGGAGTTTGCTGCCGCACGCAAACATATAATATTCCATGTCAACGGGGCAGAGAACTGTAATATTGTCTGGATTCTGTTCCATACCGATACCCAGAACTTACGGATACCAGGACATTCCAGCACCATATGAGATAGGGTGCCAGGTTTCTCATTACATGTCCAGCACCGCCCCGAAGACTGTTTGTCCCATTTAGACAGCTTGACCGGGGTGATATGAGCTCGGTGCAGAAAGAAAAAAGCAGATTGCGTAAGCGCTGCCGATCTAGAAACCCTAGTAATAGCCCCCCACAGTTTTATCCACGCATCTGGGGCAATCGTAGACCCCGTATCTTTCTCCCATACTTTAACAAGGCCTATCAGTGAGCTTGCAGAACATCCTCTGATAAAAGCATATAAAGCAGAGATAGCCTTAGGTTGATTTGCAACTTCACTGACTTTAGTAAACAAGTAACAAGAATCAGGCAGGGTAACAATGTCAACAACCGAAGACAAAATGCAATGCTTCAATTGTTGCCATTGATAATAGCAGACTTTCGGCAGAGAGAATTCTCTGCTCAACATGGCAAACTCTTTCCAGCGACCCTCAGATAAGAGCTGACCGAGCGTCCAAATGCCACATTCCTGCCAGACCCTCCAAGCAAAGGTACATCTATTAATCTTGAACATTGGGTTCCTCCAGAGTGGCGAGGTTCTAGAGGGAGTATTGTCTTGCCTTACCGAATATGCCACTACCAAAAAGGCCTGCTGGGTATTAACAACCACCCCCAATTCCCCAGTAGGATCAACAAGTTTTGCGCCAAGGAGCATCGGTAATGGGTAGGGCAATACCAAGCGGGCTTCCACTTCTAACCAGGTAGGTTTGTGCGTCATTTCCTCCGGTTTGCACCATAGCGCTCCTTGCCGCAAAATAGCCGCCATATGATAGTGGTAGAAATCTGGAAAAGACACTCCACCCGTATCCTTACAAAGTTTTAATTTAGAGAGCGCAATTCTGGGGGGCATCCCTTTCCACAAAAAATGAAGCAAAACCCGCTCCAAAGACTTATACATCGCCGGAGGTAGTAGCATTGGGAGCATGCCCAAGACATAATTTATCTTGGGCATAATTGTCATTTTTATTGTCTCGAGCCTACCCCACCACGAAAGGTGAAGAGGAGACCAACTCAAGACCAACTTTTTTACCTTGTCATACAACAGCGTATAGTTAGCCTGGATGGACTGCTCGATAGAAGCACAATAATGAACTCCTAGGTATTTAATGGGGCCGGAGTCCCACTGAAAAGGGAAAGCTGCCATAGAAGCTGCCGTAGCAAAACTGTTTAAGGGGAAGGCCACTGACTTGCTCCAATTGATCTTATACCCAGAGACCGCTGAATAGAGCTCGATCAATTTCAGAATTTCAACAACAGATGTAGGCTGAGTAAAAAGCAGAAGGTCATCGGCATACGCCGATAGTTTGACAGACATGTCCCCTATATCCACTCCCTCAATGAGATGAGATTGCCTAATAGCCAAGTTTAATGGTTCCAATGCCAGATTAAAAAGGAGAGGAGATAGGGGGCAACCCTGTCGGGTGCCCCTATGTAAGGAAAATGCTTGAGAAAGCAGGCCATTCGCAAAAATACGGGCCATTGGTTTAACATACAAAACTCTCAACATGCGAATAAAAGACGAGCCAAAGCCAAACCATTCTAGAACTTTAAACAAAAAGGACCACTCCAATCTATCAAAGGCCTTTTCGGCGTCAAGCGCCAGGCCTACCAGCGGTAGCTCCATAGCGTTAGCCTTTAAGATCAGGTTACAAAATAATCTGGCATTATCCGCAGTAGAACGTCCTGGAATGAAGCCACACTGATCAGGATGGATTAAGCCTTGGAGCACCCGCGATAACCGCTGTGCTAAGACTGTTGCGTAGATCTTATAGTCTGCATTCAAGAGGGAGATAGGACGATAATTACCTACAGCTGTAGGGTCTCTGCCCGGCTTCTCAAGAACCACTATGGTTGCTTCAGACAAGCGACCCGTATCCACCTGGACCTCTTGCAGAGAGTAAAAGTACTGTGACATCCAAGGAACAAGCTCCTGACTAAAGGTTCTATAAAACTCAATGGGGATACCGTCCGGCCCTGCTGCCTTTCCCGTAGCTAAAGACCGAATAGCTGACGCTATCTCCCCTTCTTCCAAAGGAGCGTCCAACTCCTCAATCTGGCTGGCACTTAACACGGGATGAATTATTTGATTCAAAAACCCAGCAATCTGGTCTGGAGAGGCTGCAGTCTCGGAAGCATACAGCTCAGCATAAAATTTAGAAAAAGCTTCCAGAATATGCCCACTATCAGTTAAGCTGTGCCGTTTGTTGTCCACAATACACGCTATGTGAGATCTATGTCGTTTACCTTTCAACATGGAAGCTAATGTTCTGCTAGCTTTGTTTTGTTCGATATAATATCGCGACTGCTGTTGGCGCATGACTTGTTCCACTTCAGAGCTCAGTATTTCGTTATATTGACAGCGCAACCTCTGCAGTCTCGCTAAGATAAAGCCCTCCGGCTTTTTATGCCAGAGCCGCTCCCCAGCCTTAATTTGCTCTTCCAAAGACTTGAGTTGCAATTTCCTCTGTTTAGCTATCTTGATGGAATAGCTAGTAATCTTAGCCCGCATAGTCGCTTTAAAGGCCTCCCACCATGCCCATCCCGCCATATCCGACATCACATTGTCCTGAAAATACTCCGTTATTGACGATCTGATAGCCTGACAAAAATCATCCTCTGCTAAGAGGGATCTTCGAAAGGACCATACCTCCGGGCCCTTAGCTCCATCCAAAGGATGTAGAGCTAAGGTGATGGCAGAATGGTCTGAGACATGTCTAGCCTCTATCGATACTGAATCTATTTTCTCAACAAGGGTTTTGGATATAAGGAAATAATCTATACGAGAGAGAGAATTATGGGGAGGTGAGAAGAAAGTAAAGTCTCTTTCAGTGGGATGGAATAGCCGCCATACATCTACTAAGCCTACCGACTCCATACATGTTTTAAGGGTCAAACTAGCCCTAGAGTGGCTCTCTTTTTTACTGGGGCTACGATCCAAAAGAGGATCCAGCGTCATGTTGAAGTCTCCGCCCACCACCAGAAAAGCCTGCGCTTCTGCTTGCACTTTGGCAGTAAGCATTTGGAAAAAACTGGGATCATCGAAATTAGGAGCATAAACATTGAAGACTGCCAGCTTCAGACCATTGGCTAATAGCCTTACCAGTGCCCACCTGCCCTCCAAACCATTCTGTGTGCCCACAATTTCCGCTCCAAGCGAGCTGCGCACTAGAATGGCTACGCCATTTTTTTTCCCCCCCACTGCCGGTGCATGCCCCGCCAACACATAAAAGCCTCCGCCCAATTTCCGTGATTCGAAAGTATTTAAATGTGTTTCTTGCAGTAACAGGATATCTATACGCTGTTTTTTGCCATAATTTAGAATCTTTTTCCTTTTAATAGGGTTCTGGATACCCTTAACATTCAGGGACATCACCTTCAACCCACTCAACCCAGACGCCATCAGAACACACACATTATTACTCTATATCTACCAGATTCCCACTCAACATGATAGTAAACCCACAATACTACTGCCCAACTTGCAAGGAGCTGACCCCATCCCCTAAGAGGACCGCAACCCACCCCTAGGTGAGACAGTGCGGTACACATGGCCCCCATTAACCTGAAACACAACACAGTATATGAAAGCTACCAAACATACATGATATCAAAAAACAAAAGAAAATGAAGAAAAAATGATCGCGTCGGTACACATGATGCCTCCAAGGGAACCTGAAAAAAGGCTCCCACACCACCAGGCGTCGACTGCCGGTTCACTGACAAAGTTAATAGACCCAGCAATTACAGTCAACTCATCTGGAGTGCCTCCTGATCTTCTATGTACGCCGCCAAGGACCTAGGATCCTCAAAGGTCTTTGTAGAGTTGTGTAGGGTCACCTTGAAGCGCGCCGGGTAAAACAGCCCGTACCGGGCTTGCAATTTTTGCAATCTGGGCTGCAGGGCAAGAAATTGCATCCTTCTTTCAACTGTACTTTTACTGTAATCCGGGTAGAAAGAAAGCCGATGTCCTTCAAATTGTAACGAAGTGTTAGCTCTCGCAGCCGCCATAATTTGAGATACTTGTTGAAATCTTAACACACATAGGATCATGGGCCTCGGCTTGCCCTCACGCACCTCCCTGTGAGAAGGAACTCTATGAGCTCTTTCAATCTCAAATGGTCTTTGGAAGTCGATTTTAAGTAACTTGGGCAGCCAGGATTCCAGAAAAGCCACAGGATTATTTCCCTCCACCCCTTCGGGAATGCCAATAATTCGGATGTTATTCCGGCGGGCCCTGTTGTTCATGTCCTCCATAACGCGTTCAAACTTCTCAACCCGTCTGGCGGCCTGCTTTGCCTCCCCCACACTTTTCTCCTGTGCAGCGACGGTAACTTCTATTCTCTCCATTCGGGCAGTTAGAGTCTCCAAAGAGCAGCGTACCTCTTTAAGGTCCGCCTGAACCATAGATAGAGTTTCCCCGCTGTTCTCCACGAGTGTCCGCACGGACCTGATCTCCTTCAAGAGCTCTTGGAAACCCTCCGGAGCCTCTTTCAGCGGCGCCATTTTAAGCGGGGAGAGTGGATCAGATTTTGCTCTCTTAGACCCGGTATTTGGTGTACCCGCAAAATCCAGACGTGTCTGTTTAGAGTTGGCCATACCAGGCACCTCTCGACGATCACCAGATGAGCCGGGCTCCACTTTAGTATTGGTAGCGATGCTTATTTAAGACAGGTTAGCGGGAGAAGCGCTTTCACGTGGCCATTTTGTCCGCGGCTGGCTCCGCCTCGTTCTAAGTTTTTTTGAATGATATTGATTTGTGAAAAGGAGCACTTTGAATTGTGAAAAGGAGAACTTTAGGTCCAATTTTTGGAGGTGATTTAATTAGATTTTTGATTCCCATTTTTGGTGTGATTTTTGGTTTTGGGTTTAATCCTAATCCATTAATTCTCATCCATGAAGCTGCAGCAGTTAGACACTTACTAAATGCAGTCATAGTCTTGGCATGCTTGAAATGTAATGGCGACATAATCTGAATTTTATGCATGTATTTATAATATTTGCATGTTATATATACACCTTCAACCTTAGGCCTCCGACTTTAACTCCCAAGGGCTGAAGGTGTACATTAAATAAGATTGATGATCATGAAAGAAGTGCCACAGAGTCAGCAGAGGTCAATGAAGAACATGTTGATGAAGTTTGGCCACATGGCATCGACAGTTCACATAACTCCCTTGGCATGTCTCAACATGAGTCAGTCTCAGTGGGCCTTGAGCATACAGTGGACGTAGATGGCTCAAAGATGTCATTTCTATCGCTCCTGCTCTACGGGACTGCCTGTCCTGGTGGACTGATCATTCCAATCTGGCCAGAGATCCCCTTTTTCAAACTCTTACATAATACTACTACTACTGCTACTACTGAACATTTGCATAGCACTACAAGACGTATGCAGCACTGCAAAGATACATGTAAAAGACAGTCCCTGCTCATCAGAGCTTACAATCTAGTCAAGACAGTATCTGTAGAAATAGAATACATCTAGGGGGAATGATAAGGAAACACAAAGAAGATAAGGTGAATCAAAATCTGAAAGCGGCAGCGAAGAGGTGAGTTTTCATTCTGGATTTGAAAAGGCCCAGAGATGAAGCTTGATGTACAGATTCAGATAGTATGTTCCAGGCATAAGGAGCAGCAAGGTGAAAGGAGCGAAGTCTAGAATTAGTCATAGAAGAAAAGGGCACAGACAGAAGCAATTTGCCGGAAGAGCAGAGTTCCTGAGGACGGGTGTAGAGAGATAAGAGAGGAAAGGTAGTGAGGAGCTGCAGAGTGAATGCACTTATAGGTCAGCGGGAGCAGTTTGAATTGGATGCGGAAACGGATAGGGAGCCAATGAAGTGGCTTGAGAAGAGGGGTAATATGAGCATGATGAGGTTGGTGGAAGATTAGCCAAATGTTGATCATTAGAGATGCATCTGAGCTGAGCTGGAGAGCACATATAGATGGGTTTCATACTCGGGGACTTTGGTCTGCCCAGGAGAACCTCTATAAGATAAATTTCCTGGAACTGAGAGCAATCTGAAATTCTCTAAATGCTTTTAGACATCAGTTGGCAAACTAGCTTGTCATTATCCAGATGAACAATCAAGTAGCTATATACTGCATCAACAAGAAGGGAGGAATGGGATCGTATGTCTTGTTTTGCGAGACAGTCAGGATGTGGAATTTGTCTATCTCTTAGCGGATGATTCCTGCCAAGGACAATGCCCTCGTGGACAGACTGAGCCATGTCCTTCAACCTCATGAATAGACCCTGAACAGAGGAGTGGCTCAGACCATCTTCTGAGAGATTTATTCGCTAATCCTCAGAACAGGCAAGTGCCTCAGTTCTGTTCCAGGTTGGGAACACACGGAAATGCATATTGTGCCTGAATGTAACTTGCCTTGATCATCTCCTGGAAAGGCGTGAGCTAAATACTAATAATAAATAAACTAGCCTTGGATGTTTTCATCCTCTATTTGTGGTGGCTTATCCTATTTCTATGATAGCAAAAACTCCCCTGAAGCTTGAAAATGATGAGATACAATGATACTGATAGTGCCATATTGGCCTAGGCAACTGCGGTTTCCTTTTCTCAATCTTTTCATCAGGAACCTCGTTCATCTAGATGACACACCAACTCTTAATTATGCAGGAACAGGGGACTCTATTACCCCCAACATCAAGTTCCTTGCCCTAACAGCTTGGTTGTTGAAGAGTAGCTTTTGTCTTTTCTAAACTTGCCAGTTGCTGTCACCCCTATCCTCCGGAGGTCATATGGTTTCCAGTGGAGGAGGTTTGCTTTCTGTTGTGAGGGATAGGTTCTAGATCCTTTCTTGTGCCTCACTCAAAATCTTCTTGAATACCTTTCACATTTGTCTGAGTCTGGCTTAAAATCCTACTCTATAAGGGTACACTTCAGTGCAGTTGGTGCTTATACTATCATGTAGAAGGTAAACCCTTCTCTTTACAGTCTTCACTTCATGTTGGGCATGCTTCTTATGAAGCCTCCCTTGAAGCCTTCTGCAGTGTCTTGGGAGCTCAATGTGGTTTTAACTCAGCTGATTAAAGCTGGCTGGATATTTGTGCTCTCAAGTTCCTAATTGGAGAGGCCTTGTTTTTGGTAGCAGTGACTTCCACACATAGAGTTAGCAAGCACCAGGCTCTAGTAGCAGTTCTAGTAGCACTAAATTTTTCAGTGATAGGGTGGGTTGCGTACTTACTCTAAATTCATTCCTAAAGTGGTATTGGACTTCTTCGTAATCAGTCAGTAGTCTTCTCTACATTTTTCTCAAGACCTCATACTTAGAAAGGGGAAAGTATATTGCACACGTTGGACTGCAAGAGAGCCTTGGCTTTCCATTTGGAGTGGACTAAAGCCCATGGAAAGCCCACCCATCTTTTTGTTTCTTTTAACCTCAATAGATTGGAGTCTGCCTTAAAATGTACTTTCTAAATTTGGCTATCATATTGCATCTATTTCTCTTATACCCAGGCAGGTCTAATGCTTGAAGGCATGTCATGGCTCATAAAGTCCAAGTCATAGCTGCGCCGGTGGCTCACTTGTTCTCTCCATGGAAGAACTTCACAAGGCTGCAACTTGGACTTCTGTCCACACATTCACATTCAACTACTATCTGAAAGGGGGCTCTTGACACGACAGCAGATTTGGCCAGTCCGTACTATTTGGGAACTAGAATCCAACTCCATCCCTCCTAGGCTCTGTTCTTTTTTGTTCTGTGCTGCTTTTTCTTGATATTTAATTTAATTAAAGGCCTGTTGACAAAAAAAATTGTTTTGTTTTCTTGTGTTCACCATTTGCAACACTTCAGTTTTCCTTTTTTATTACAAGGCAACCGGTAGCTAGGGAATGCCATATGTGAGCACTTCTCCTACTTGTGCACGGAGAACACAGTTATTCACCTTTAACAGGCATTCTCTGAGGACAGCAGGATAAGTCCTCACAACCCTCCCAGCTTGTGGAGTTGAATTCTGGCATTATTTTGTTACCAAACTGAGGAGCTGAGGCATACTAGCAGCAGATGGGAATATGTGTGCATGCATGGAAGAACCAAATTTAAAAGCTTTTAGAAGGAGCTGAAAGAGATTCCTGCAGGAAGTTCTGTCGGTGATGTCACCCATATGTGAGGAATTATCCTGCTGTCCATGGAGAATTCCTTCTGCAGGTCAGTAACTTTGCCTTTTGCTGTCTTCAGCAGTTGTCATGGAAAATTGAATGCTCTGCTTATTTAATAGTTTTCTTCTTCAACTTTAGTCCATTTAACTAGATAAATAGATTAGAGAGAGGTCTTGTTCTATTTAAGGTTCTTCTAACTAGCCTAAGATAGGAACAGTTCTTTGAGTTGAGTCCAAAATGTTTTGTGTTTTATAGACCGTGTCTCTTGATGGAACTCTGTTTTTGAAGTCTGGAGTAATTTCAGGAGGATCAAGTGACTTACGCTTCAAAGCTAGGCTCTGGGATGAAAAAGAGTTTAATGAATTGAAGGAAAAACGAGAGAAACTGATGACTGAACTAAGGGTAAGTGAACTAGATAAGTAGTAAGGATTTGTGGCATTTCTATTAGGATAAACAAACTATGCGTTCTTTGAATTAGTCATCATTTTGCATGATGAGATAAAGTACTTGCTTTGCAGTTCTGCACAGTTATGTTTCTTTCACCTGCAGTAAACTTCTTTGCAGCAGGATTAAAAATACAGTTCAACCTTGTCCTAGTTGTTCTCAGCTGAACTCTGAATTGTTTTCCAACTGGATATTGGAAGATCAAAGGACAAGGGTATTGCTGTATCATACCTTTATAGCTGACAAGTATAGGCTCAGCGATCAGCGATACAGCTCCTCCTACTAATCAGCCATCTCCCTATCAGAGGCTCCAGCGGTCTTCTTACTGAAAGCGCCATCAGGTGAGTCTCAGAGCCCCATTATCACCTTTACAATTGACAAGTATAGGCTCAGCGAGCAGCAATCCAGCTCCTCCTACTAATCAGCCATCTCCCTATCACAGGCTGCAACGGTCTTCTTACTGAAAGCGCCATTGGGCGCGCCTATGCCTGAGGTCCTTGCCAGAGGGCCCTTAGGCATGCACCTGCGGGTATGAAGCATCTTACTCACTATATATCTGGTTAGATATAGTATTATCATCTTTGTTCCTAATATTAAGGTATTCTCCTTCATTTCCTCAGCAGAGTGCTTTTTAATTCCTACTTGTTGAGAGGTATGTTTATAGACCTATTGGTTTTAATCCAAAGTACTTTTATCTGGGTAGTTCTCATCTAAAGGTTTCTAAATTTATTTTTATTTATTTATTTAACAGTATTTCTAAACCGCCTTATCTTAATAATCAAGGTGGTATCACAGCAAGCAATCAGGTAAAGTGTGTGTGTTGTACATGCAGTGAGGATAAAACTTAGTTGTGTGAGGGATGTGTTGGGTGCTTGATTTGTTTGAGCTATATACAGGGTGGGCTATTTACAGTGGTGCTAGAATCATATTTTATATATATTCAGTTGTTTGGGAGGATTGGAGTGCTGTTATCCATTCTCTTAGGTTATGTGATGTGACCATAGTGCTCTATGAACAGCATGGTTTTCAGTTGTTTTCTGAAGTCTTTGAGGTCTGGAGTTGCCCTTAGATCGTCCGGTAGATTGTTCCATATTGTTGGAGCAGCCATGGAGAGAGCTCTGTCTGTTGTGTCCTTGCGTGTGTGCTTGTACTCATTTGGGGTGCTGACTCGGTTGCGTGTTTGACTTCTTCTGGGACGTGCGCTGGTTTCCGGTTGTATGAGCAGGTGGAGGCTGTTGGCTGATGTGTGTTCTTTTATCTTAAATAGGTTTATGATAGTCTTGTATCTGATGCGAGCAATGATTGGGAGCCAGTGTAAGTCCTTTAGTGTAGGTGTGATGTGCTCCTGCCTTGCGGCTCCGGATATGATTCGAGCTGCAGTGTTTTGTGCCAGCTGTAGTGGTTTGAGAGCTTGTTTTGGTAGTCCGAGGTATATCGGATTGCAGAAGTCCAGTATTGGGGTTATCAGTGCTTGACAGACTGTACGGAAGTGTTCTGGAGCGAGGAGTGGTTTCAGTCTCCTGATGATTTGCATCCTGTAATATGCTTTTTGGATTGTTTTGTCTATGTGTGGTTTGAGGTTGAGTTTACTGTCCAGAGTAACCCCAAGGTATCTCACCTCCGATCTTATCGGTATCGTGGTGCTTTGTATCTTTATGTTTGGTGGGTGTGTGAAGCTTTGGTTTCGAGTGATGATTAAAGCTTCAGTCTTGTTGTAGTTTATAGCTAGATTGTTGTTTTGGCACCACTTCGCCATTTGGGTAAGGCAGTCTGCTATCTTAGAGAAGTCCGGGTTTTCGATTGATATCGGGGAGTATACCATTATATCGTCTGCGTATATTGTGTATTGGATGTTGTTCTCTTTCATAATGTTGCATATTGGTTGGATGTAGATGTTAAAAAGGAGTGCTGAGAGTGCGGATCCTTGTGGTACTCCTTGTTGGACGTTTATGGGCCGGGAGGTGTCCTGTCCCACCTTGACCTGTAGCTGTCTTTCTGTTAGGTACGAGTGGAACCATTTTAGAGTGGTACCGTGTATACCAGTGTTCTTCAGTCTCTCCAGGAGTATATTGTGATCAACTGTGTCGAACGCTGAGGAGATGTCGATGAAGATCATTATAATTCCATTCCTGATGTCGTCAATTATTCTTATGATGCTGTCGAAGAGGTAGATCAGGAGAGTTTCGACTCCATGGTTGGGACGAAATCCGTGTTGGTTGTCGTCGAGAGTTCCGTGTTCGTCAATGTGTTCCTGAAGTTGTAGTTGAACCGTCTTTTCGATTATTTTTGCGAGGAAGGGTATGCTGGAGATTGGTCGGTATGCTGCTGGGTCCTTTTGTCGAGAGAAGTTTTCTTTGTGATTGGTCTTACTGAGGCAAGCTTTAATTGCTGTGGCATGAGTCCTTGAGTGAGTGAGTTGTGTACCATTTTATGAATGTTTGGTATGAGGCTTGCTTTGGTGGCTTTGACCCATGACACTGGGCAAGGGTCTGTAGGAGCAGTGCTTGTGTTGATTGTGGAGATGATGTCTGATATCTGCTCTTTTGAGGGTGAGTGGAATGTGCCCCAGGTTTTGGGGTGGACGTTCGTTCTGTTGGTTCTACTGGGTGTTGTGCGCTCTGTGGAGTGAAATTTGTCTTTGATGTGGTCGGCGAATATCTGTGGATCCACTTGTATTTCTCTTTCTGCTGCTTGCTCTTTTGTCAGGGTTTTTACTATTTCGAAAAGTTCTCTGGGTTTGTTGATGGAAGAATTTATCAGGTTTGTGTGGAATTCTCTCTTTGATTGGTTGATGTGTTCATTGTATTGTTTTTGCTTTGTTAGGTAAAGATGTTGGTCGGAAGTAGTTTTGTTTTTTCTCCATCTCCGTTCAATTTTCCTGAGCTCCCTCTTTTCCTGTCGTATTTTTGCTGAGTACCATGGTTTGTTTTGTCTCTTGTTGTGGTGTTTCTTGGTCCTGTCAACGGATGGTTTGGCGGCGTTAGCTAGGACATTGTTCCAGTTGGAAACTTGTTCCTCCAGGTCCTCTGAGTCAATGTTCAAGTGTTGTATTGTGTCCTGGATGAATTCGTCCTTGTCAAAGGACTTGAATCGTCTTTGTGTGTGTGGGAAGTTCGCTCTTTCGCTTGTCCAGTCTTCTTGTGATTGCAGATTTGTCTCGATTAAGTAATGGTCAGACCATGGTACTGGGGTGATGGTGGGTGTAGAGATTAGGTCTCTTGAAGTTAGGTAGTTTGATGCGAAGATGAGGTCTGGGGATGATCCTAGTCTGTGTGTTGGTGCATTGACTATCTGTGTGAATTGAAGTGATGACATTGCCTGAAGGAAGGCCTCTGCATCTTTTGTATTGGCGGACTTGAGGTTGAAGTCTCCGATTAGTAGTGCTGGTTTGTTGTTTGACGTTATGGCACAGGCTTCTTCGAGTATGAAGGCTAGTTCGTCGGGTGGAGCACGGGGTGCTCTGTAGGTTAGGCAGATTGCAATATTCTTGTTCTTGATGCTAATTGTGTTACACTGCTTTGTATCTGTGAGATTCAGTGTCTTGAACTTGAGTTCTGTTTTTGCTATTATTAGGACTCCTCCTCCACGCTTGTGGATGCGTGGGCAGTTGTATGCTGAGTAAATAGATTTATATTAATGTATTCTTTGAATTCTTCACCATTTGGTTCTACATCAAAGGTTTTTTTCACTTTCCATGTTTACAAGCCCTATCATTCATTCCTTACGCCGATCAGATACAAAGTGAAATACTTTAATCCATTTTTTAGAAAATTTGTATGTAAACAGTGTCTCATTCAGATCAAACTCATTGAAGGAGATCATTCTGGAGTCAATCTTAATAGCTATTTGCCTAGTTTAAAGTGTTCTCTCATCAATCCACGATCTATTAGAAATAAATAACCATTGATTAAAGATCACATTACTGACAATAAATTGGACATTCTTTTTATAACTGAATCATGGTTAACAGTTAACAACGCAGTTTTAATTAATCAATTAAAACCATCAGGTTATGACATATTTAATTATCAAAGATTAAATAAAAGAGAAGGAGGAATAGCCATACTATCTAAGAAGGAATTACAACTTTCTAAAGGTCCAAGTGATTTTTTTCAAAGTATGGATGATCTCTTAGCTGAAAACAAGAGTTTTTTAAATTACTTTTAATTTATAGGCCTCCTTCAAATGGTAAAGATCTTTTTAACATAATTGATTTTCTCTACAGAAAAATCTCTGATAATAGGTTTATAATTGTTCTAGGTGACCTAAACTTACCTTCTATTTCTTCACATTTAACACAGGGTTTCTTGGAGTCTATGGATGCTATGGGTTTTAAGCAAATAGTTCAACACCCAACTCATATTAAAGGAAATACTCTAGATCTCATATTTATTTTCCAAGAGATGTCAACCAATATTGCTGATTCAAATGTTCAGATACGGCATATTCCATGGTCTGATCATCACATTATCCAGTTCAACATCTCTTTCCTTCCCAGTAGATCAATACAAATAAATTTTTTTATCAACGTAGAAAGTTCAGTGAATTTGACAAGAAATTCTTCTTCATCTTCAAATTGATTCCAGTGAGTCGGTTGATATTGTGTATCTGGACTTTCAGAAAGCCTTTGACAAGGTCCCTTATCAGAGACTTTTGGCAAAACTAAAGAGTCATGGGATAGGAGGCAGTGTACTATTGTGGATCAGGAACTGGTTAAAAGATAGAAAGCAGAGGGTAGGGCTAAATGGCCAATTTTCCCAATGGAGAAAGGTGAATAGTGGTGTACCCCAGGGATCTGTGCTGGATCCGCTGCTTTTTGACATATTCATAAATGACCTGGAAAGTGGAATAACGAGTGAGGTTATCAAATTTGCAGATGACACAAAACTATTTAAAGTTGTTAAAACCCAAGAGGATTGTGGAAAATTGCAAGAGGATCTTGATAAATTAGAAGACTGGGCATCAAAATGGCAGATGAAATTTAATGTGGACAAGTGCAAGGTTATGCACCTAGGGAAGAACAACCCAAACTATGGTTACACGATGCAAGGTTCCACATTAGGAACCACCACCCAGGAAAAAGATTTAGGCGTCATTGTGGATACCATGTTTAAAACCCTTGGCCCAGTGTGCAGCAGCGGCCAAGAGAGCAAATAGAATGCTAGGTATGATAAGGAAAGGAATGGAAAATAAAACAAAAGATATTATAATGCCTCTATATCGTTCCATGGTGAGACCGCACCTTGAATATTGTGTGCAATTCTGGTCGCCGTATCTTAAAAAGGATAAAGCGATTTTAGAAAAGGTTCAGAGAAGAGCCACCAAAATGGTAAAGGGGATGGAAGGATACTCCTATGAAGAAAGGCTAAAAAGGTTAGGGCTCTTTAACCTGGAAAAGAGACGGCTGAGGGGAGATATGATAGAAGTCTATAAATTAATGAACGGAGTGGAACAGGTAAATGTAGATCGATTGTTTACCTTATCAGAATATAGAAAGACTAGGGGACATGCAATGAAGCTACAGGGTAAACTATTTAAGGCTAATAAAAGAAAATATTTTTTCACTCAACGTGTAATCTAACTCTGGAATTTGTTACCGGAGGATGTAGTAAAGGCTGTTAGTGTAGCTGGGTTTAAAAAAAGTTTGGACAAGTTCCTGGAGGAAAGGTCCATAAACCATTATTAAGAAGGGACCCAGGATATCAATGCTTGACCCAGTACAAGCATTGTGGAACCTGTGTCTTTTGGGGAAACTGCTAGGTACTTGTGACCTAGATTGTCCACTGTTGGAAACAGGATACTGGGCTTGATGGATCTTGGTCTGACCCAGTATGGCATATCTTATGTTCTTATGTGATACTGATTTACTCATAAATAGATGGAATTCTTCTTTATACTGTGGTACTGCAGACCCTCTGCAGGCAGAAGAAAATGTTTTAAACTCAGAAAAAAGAGGCAGACACCGGCTGCAGCATCACGAGGAGCCATATAGGGGGAGCAAGAGGGACCTCTGGAGGACTGAGGAACCATGCCCTAGAGCCAATGATGCAATACCGGCCTGCACCCAATCCAGAAAGGGAAGGATTCCTTTTAAAAGCCCAGATGACTGGAGAAAGTCAGACTGGCAGGGAGTTGTGCAAGGAGTTCCAGTTCCAGATTCGCATGGAGATGCAGATCCAGGAAGGAAGCTAACTTTGAAAGGAGAAAGGAGAGCTTTCCTGGAAGGAGAGGAGGACCCAGGAATAGGAGTCCTGACAGATGGAACTGGCCTAGCAGACTCAGCAGAGCCAGGTGGAGAAACTTGCTTTAGATATCTCAAAAGGGGAGAGGACACACTTTCCAGGAGGGAAAGATACTGTGTGGAAGCTAACCCTGGAAGGAGAAGGACTGTACCAGAGAGTCCAAGGCCTGAGTTTGGCAAGGGCCAGCAACTGTTGAAAGGCGCAACAGGGAGTTACCAGGAAAGAGGTGAAAGAGGAATTTTGAAAGGCAACTTTCAAGGCCCTGGGAGAAAGAAGCTGTGGTGCAAGTGCGGCTTAACCCCAGCAGAAGGCCGATCTGAGAACCGGAGGCCTACCTGGGTGCCAGAGAAGCCAAGCCCCAGCAGGAACAGGCCTCAGCCCTCACCTCACTGTGATAACCTTAGAGGAAAAGGTAATTACTATTTTACTGACTATGATTTTACAAATGCTGTGACGCAGAAGGAGCAAGGCACTGGAGAATGCTGTCCTTCTAGATGCATTCATGCTACAAAATACAAACCTGTACTAAACAGGAGACTTTCTAGAGAAGGAACAGTGTGCAGGAGAGACTGTCCGCATTCTAAAAGTGTACAAAGCAAAGGCTTACCTTTAGATGCTGAACATTGGGGCATCATACAAGCATTATACAAAAAGCCTGAAGGCGAGCCCCTAGACATTCCAGACTGCGAGCCAATGCAGGTGGAATTCCCTGATGATCCCTCGGACCTCCCGATGGATTGTAGCTATTGCCTGGCCGAAAGAATTGAGCCCTGAGCGGAGGAATAGCTGTGGTCTGGGGTAAAGTTTGATTCTGTATTTCGTTTGGTATTGCTGTGAAGTTAACAGGTTTTTCAGTTCATGTTTCTTTTTTCCTTTTAACCTGGAGCAAGGACATTCTTTTGTGTTGATGTAATCTGTGCTATTTGAACCTATTTGCAACACGGGAAATAAAAGCCTTTATTTTTCCCTACCCTCGGACTATGATATTCTTGGGAGCTTTTAGTTACACAGAAGGCTACCGGGACTATAAAAACCTGGGCCCTGTAATTGAGCTAAACTCCTCCACAAACAAACTTTGCATGTCCACCCCCTTTCTTCTGTGACCCGCCATTGCCACCAGGGGGGCGGTGTGACAATACCAAGCAGCTTCGGTTCCTACTACTACTACTACTGAGCATATTTCTATAGCGCTACCAGTCGTATGCAGCGCTGTACAGACAAATAAGAGACAGTCCCTGTTCATCAGAGCTTACAATCTAATCAAGACAAACACAGAAGGTGTAGGGAGGGGTAAATAGGGGGGAAAGGAGATTAGGTGAGTCAAGATCCAAAGGCAGCAGCGAAGAGGTGAGTTTTCAACCTGGATTTGAAGAGGGTTAGAGAGGGTGCCTGGCATACAGATAGAGGTAGTTTGTTACAGGCGTAAGGCGCAGCAAGGTGAAAGGAGCGAAGTCTGGAATTGGCAGTACGAGAGGGGGGCATAAATAGAAGCAGTTGGCTAGAAGAGCGGAGTTCCCCAGAGGGGTTGTAAGGAGAGATAAGGGAGGAAAGGTAGTGAGGAGCCACAGAGTGAATGCATTTGTAGGTCAGTAGGAGAAGTTTGAACTGGATGCGGAAATGGATAGGGAGCCAGTGGAGTGACTTGAGAAGGGGAGTAATATGGGCATGACGAGGCTGGCAGAAGATTAGCTGTGCAACGGAATATTGAACAGATTGAAGGGGAGAGAGATGATTCAAAGGGAGACCAGCAAGTAGTAGGTTACAGTAGTCAAGACGGAAGGTGATTAGGGAGTGGATAAGCGTTTTAGTAGTGCGTTCAGAAAGGAAAGGGCAGATTTTGTTAATGTAGAGAAAGAAGCGGCAGGTCTTAGCTACAAGATGGATGTGTGTGGAGAAGGAGAGAGAGGAGTCAAAGATAACCCCCAGATTGCGGGCTGAGGACACAGGAAGGAGTAGAGAGTTGTCCACAGAGACTGAGAAAAGAGGAAGAGGAGGGGAGGTTTTAGGGGGAAAGATAAGAAGTTCAATCTTGGCCATGTTCAATTTCAAGCGGCGATGAGACATCCAGGCAGCAATGTCAGAAAGGCAGGCAGAGATCTGGGTCTGGATTGCTGGAGAGAGTTCGGGCGTAGAGAGGTAGATTTTGGAGTCATCCACATACAGATGGTACTGAAAGCCATGGGAAGAGATAAGCGTGCCAAGGGACTGAGTATGGAGAGAGAAAAAGAGTGGACCCAAGATAGAACCTTGGGGTACCCCAACTGGGAGCGGGGTGGGGGAGGAGGAGGAGGAGCCACCAGAACACACACTGAAGGAGCGATGGGAGAGAAAGGAGGAGAACCAAGTTAGCACAGAGCCCTTAAAGCCAAGTGAGGACAGGGCATCGAGGAAAAGGTTTTGGTCAATGGTGTCGAAAGCAGCAGAGAAGTCAGAGTATGAGAA
The DNA here is from genome assembly GCA_033557465.1 of Ichthyophis bannanicus. NCBI lineage: Eukaryota > Metazoa > Chordata > Amphibia > Gymnophiona > Ichthyophiidae > Ichthyophis > Ichthyophis bannanicus. Next base: position 424,864,731 of record CM066037.1, read on the forward strand.
CAGAGTACAGGCCCTTGGATTTCTCCAGGAACAAGTCACTGGAGACTTTGACAAGGGCCATTTCAGTGGAGTGTAAAGGATGAAAGCCAGACTGTAAGGGATCTAGGAGAACATGAGAGGAGAGGAAGTCGAGGCAGCGACAGTGAACCGCACATTCGAGTAGTTTAGAAATGAAGGGAAGGAGAGAGATGGGTCGATAATTAAAAGGATCGGTGGGATCAAGTGAGGGTTTCTTGAGGAGAGGTGTGACCACAGCATGCTTGAAGTCTGTGGGGACCGTTGCGGTGGAGAGCGAAAGGTTGAGAATATGAAAGATGGAAGGGACAATGGAGGAGGAGATGGGGCTTAGGAGACGGGTGCGGATAGGATCAGAGGAGCTGGTGGTGAGTTTGGAGGAAGATAGAAGGTGTGCAGTTTCCTCTTCAGAGATGCCAGGAAAGGAAGAGAGGGTAGCAATGGAAGGGGGGGGGGGGGCGAATTGGGAGTGGAGAGGGGGAGGAGGGGAAGTAGCTGAGTTTGTGGGGAATTGGAGGGTGATCGTGTGGATTTTGTCATGGAAGTAGTCAGCCAGGGTTTGGGCAGAAAGGGAGGGGGGATAAGAGGCGGTGGCACTTTGAGGAGGGAGCTGAGAGTAGTAAAGAGACGGCGAGGGCCAGAGGCAAGAGAGTTAGTCAGATGGACATAGTAGTCTTGTTTGGCAAGAGCTATGGCCGACTGAAAAGAGCGAAGCATGAATTTGAAGTGTAGAAAGTCTTCAGGGGAGCAGAATTTGAGCCAAGCATTTGAGCCAAGCATTTGAGCCAAGAATTTGAGCCATAGATAGCGGATAGTGGGTGAAAGCCAGGGCTGGGGCACAGAACGTCTCACAGGACGTGGGGTGGGTGGAGCGAGAGCTTCCATAGCCGAGGAGAGTGCAGCATTGTAGGAAGCTACTGCCTCATCAACAGACTTGGATGACAGAATGGAAGAAAGAGACGGAGAAATGGTGGAAGAGAGAGTCAAGGGATCAATAGCATGAAGGTTTCTAAAGAGGTTGGAGGAGACAGGACGAGGTTGAGGCAGCGGGAGATGAAGATTAAAGCTTAAAAGGTGATGTTCGGATAAGGGAAGAACTGAATTACGGAAGTTCAAGGGTGAGGAATTAGAGAAAAATATCAGGTCCAGGCAGTGGCCATGCTGGTGAGTGGGGGCAGTGGAACAAGTTGGAGGTCAACGAGGAGGTAAGGGAGAAGAGCTTTAGAGCATAAGGATCAGAGGGGTTATTTACATGGAAGTTGAAATCGCCAAGAATAAGAGTGGAGGAAGAGGAATCCAGAAAGAAGGAAAGCCATGAGTCAAAGTCAGTGAGAAAGGTAGAAACAGACTTGTCCGGAGGCCGATAAATAACAGCTACCCGGAGAGGAAGTGGAGTGAAAAGGCGAGGCGTGGACTTCAAAAGAGGGAAAGGATTGAGACTGGGGCAGCAGGAGGGGTTGGAATTGGCAAGAGGGAGAAAGTAGAAGCCCAACACCACCACCACGGCCGGTGGGACGAGGCGTGTGTGAGAACTGATAGCCCCCAGAGAGCAGCAGAAGATGCGGTATCATCTGGGAGGAGCCAGGTCTCAGTTAGGGCAAGAAGATGTAGGGCATTAGAGATAGAGATCATGATTAAAACCAAGTTTATTAGAGACAGTATGCGTTCCACAAGGCACATGAGAAAGGGAGAGTGGAAGTGGAAAGGAGAGGGATGTGGATAAGATTAGACAAGTTGCACGAGGATCTCCTCTCAGAGTGAGACAGAGATCTAGGGGGGCCAGGGTTGGGGTTGATATCTCCGAATGAGAGAAGGAGAAGGAGTAGCAGAGTACGGGGTAGAGAGGAGACAGTACGGCTGAAACGAGCGTGAGGTTTCCTTAGAGAGAGAGGGGAAGGTTGAATGAGAGGGAGAGAGCCATGAAGCCCAAGAGCTGATGATTGGTTAGAGGACAGAGTGGAGGGGGAAGTGAGGATGGTAAGGGGGGGTAGGGAGGGAAGGAATGATGGTGCTGGAAGGAGGGGAAACAGTTAGGGAGTATGAAGAAGAGGAGGACAATGTGATGTGGAGCCATAGAGAAGGAACAGGGAGGGGCTATGTAGTATATGTTATATTACAAGCAATGAGGTAGCAGTGGATTCTACAGGCTAAGTAGTATATGTTATTTGCAAGCAAAGGGGTAGCAATGGAGTTCACAAGGAATGGGGTAGCATATGCAGCATAAGTTATATTAAAGGCAATGAGAGTAGCAATGGAGTCTACAGGCTGTGCAGCATATGGTATGTTGCAAGCAATGAGGTAGTAATGGAGTCTATAGTCTACATGCTGTGTAGCATATGGTATATTGCAAGCAATGAGGTAGCAATGGAGTCTACAATCTACAGGAGGTAGCAATGGCATCTATAGTCTACAGGCTGTGCAGCATATGGTATATTGCAAGCAATGTGGTAGCAGTGAGGTAGCAATGGAGTCTACAGGCTTTAACATGGTGGATGCTTACTTTGTGTAGGTTATTACTTGAGACGTTCAGTTCTGTTTCCTCGGTCCGGTAGTTCCTAATAAATTTGAATCTCACAAACCTCATACATGAATTGGAGCAGTATGGTACACTAAAGAGATTTGTCTTTTAAAAAGAAAACTTAGAAGGTCAGAAAGGAAATGGAGGAAATATAAAAATCTATCGGACAAAATAGCCTTCTTCAATATTCTCAAAGATTATAAATCATTATTAAATAGTAATAAACGTGATTACCATACTAAATTAATTATGCTCTAAATAAACCAAGAGAATTATTTGATATAGTTAAGAAATTAACAAGCAATCCTAAGGAAGACAAATTCCATACTTGCTCCAAATGCATCTACATTGGCTAAATTCTATAAAGAAAAGATGGGCATCATTATTTTACCTTTTTATCATTTTAATTCTTCAACTCCTTCCACTATTCAAGGTTGGAGTAAATTTACCATTATAACCAACAGACAACTTGATGATATAATAAAATCATTAAATATTTCTACATCTGCTTTAGACCCTTTTCCAGCCACATGGATTTGTTTGTCTCGTGATTGCCTTGCTACTTATATGCTGAATCTAATTAACTCATCACTTGAACAAGGTTACATTCCAGACATACTAAAAGGTGCCTCTATCCGTCCCCTTTTTAAAGGTAAGAAGCTTGACATTTCTAAGCCAAGCTTATACAGGCCAATTTCAAGTTTACCTTTTATGACAAAAATATTAGAAAAGGCAGCTCAACTCCAACTTCAAATTCATGTAGACAGCTTTGCCCCTCTTGATCCTCAACAGCATGGTTTTAGAAATGGGCACAGTGTTGAAACTCTTCTTTTGTCATTAATGGATAAGCTTCTCAAAGGAATTGAAAAACCTTATTCTGGATTCATCTTAATATTTCTTGATATATCAGCGGCTTATGACTCTATTTTGCATGATTATTATTTAGATTGCAAGAAATCGGCTTAAAAGAGAAATTTTTTTCATGGTTTAAGTCATCTATCAAATCGATCTATTCAAGTAAAAATGAGTAATATTATATCAAATCCATTTTTTCAAAAGTTAGGCATTCCTCAAGGGTCCGCGTTATCATCTCTCCTTTTTAATTTATACATACAACCTATCTGTAGCATAATTAAGAGTCATGGCATTTTTTATCATCTGTATGCTGATTTCATTATGTTATATACTCATTTCAATACTAAGCAGATACAAATAGATAAAATAAATGAATGCTTCAGCAATATCACCACTTGGCTGGCTGATCATAATTTGTATTTAAATTTTGATGAAATGGAAAGTCTCTTTATAACAAAGGATAATCTTTTTATACCTCCAGATTTACTCATTTTAAAGGAAGCAAGCATTCATGTTAAAAAGGAAATTAAATACTTGGGTGTTATACTTGATCAACAGCTTAGTTTTTCAAAACATGTGAGCAATGTAACAAAAATGCAATGTGTGCCTTCGATAGTCAGTCCTGTAAAAAGGCTATTTATTCCAAATTAAAGATGTTTCAACATTTAAGACTACTTCTCTCTGCAAGTGATTTTAGAACGGTAATTCAGGCAATGATATCTTCTCATTTGGATTTCTGTAACGCATTACTTATCGTTCTTCAAAAGCAAATTATTAATAGGCTTCAGCTAGTTCAAAACACGGCAGCAAGAGCTATTTTACAAGTCCCAATTAAAGAGCATATTACTCCAATCTTGAAACTCCTGCATTGGCTTCCTACTGAGAGCAGGATTAAATTCAAAGTTATTCATATAACTTTTAAATCAATTAATTCAGAATCCTCTTCTTCTTGCCTGAAAGAACTTATCCAAATTACTCCTGATAACAGAGTACAGAGGAGCATATCTAAAAATCTGCTGAAAATTCCCTCTGAATTTAAATTTTGCAGTGCATCTACTTCAACGAGAGCTTTTTCTCTTTCTGCTCCTTTTTTATGGAACTCACTTCCTCAACAGATTAGATCTTCTGATGATCCAAAGACTTTTCAAAACCTTCTTAAAACATTTCTTTTTAAGGACTACTTTGGTGAATTAATTTCTTAAATATAATTAAAATCAATTAATTTAAAGAGTTATTTCTCTTCATGTATTAATTTTTAGATCTATTTAATAATTGTTTCAGTTTGTTCCTCAGCACTTTTTGTTAGAAATATTTTATTTTAAATGTTAAATGTAATTTGTTAATTGTTAATTGTATTTTTCCTTTATCTTCAAGTTCTTTGTAAACCGCTTTAATTCTCGAAAGGAGGTATATAAGCACAATTAAATAAATAAATATTACTTTCTGTTTAGGTCTTTCATGCTAGCAATCGTGTTAATAAAAGAATTTTAAATGTGACGCACAATTTGTTTAGACCTCTCACATAGGCATCCTATTATAAACGGGCACGTATTGCTTGCCTAAAAATAGGCAGAAAATTTATAGAAGGTGAACATGCTCACAGACAAAATCCATACTCAACAAACCAAAAGAAACAGAACACCATAAGCTTATGAATTCAATTTTTTGAAAAAAATAGTCACTTAAAACTATTACATTTTAGAGGCATCAAATTTCACATGAGTGCGTCTGCATTCATATGTTCTTTGCTCATTACTTTGAGTTCATCATCTGTCTCGTATTTTGTGATATTTTCATAAAACATGGACTAAATACAAAATTGTCCAATTGCAGGAAGAATTATCTGTATTAATTACTGTTCCTGTTCGGTTATCCAGTTTAGTCCTCCAACATCGGGTAGTGCCCCTCCTCCTGCAGCCTGGAGACTGGACCAATCAAGTCTTCTGTAGTATATATGCAGGCGGAGCTCCCAGAAGCCCCCAGTGTGTCCAGTCTCCTTGCAGCTTGCAGACTTCTGTGCCCTTTCTGGGCACACTAAGTGACACTTGAAGGAGCAACACTAGTTAATTAGTTCTTTTGGGGTTTGATTTTGGGTCCTTTATTTACCATTTCTTTGCTAGGTAGCTGTATCTTTAAAAAAAAAAAAGGAGCATTGCCACAGGGGACATCCTGGGAGAAGCCAGACCTGCATTGGGCTCCTGCCTTCCTGCCTGGGAATATCTGAAACCTGGGTTGAGCTCTCCCCAAGACTGTTCGGGGAAGAGCCATACCTGCTACAGCATTGCCTGTCACTTGGAGAAGTTGGCTGAGTTCCTTGCTGTTCCCTGAGCTGGTAGGAATTTTCCTTGCTTTAACTTTTCAGCTCTGTTGTTTTTTGCATTGTCAGAGGCTCTGTCGGCTCCCCTGGCTTCCGAATTGCACTTTTTCCTGATTTTTTTCGCTTGCCCTGTATTAGAGGGTCGTTTTCTTTCTTTTCCATATTATTTGGTTACCTTTGTATTTTCGCGCCTTTTTTTATTGTGGGTGAAAAAATGCGGCGGCCATTTTGGATTTCTAAAGTGTGCTTTTTAAGGGCACTTTTTAACACTTGTGCACGGGTTCCCCTGGCATTTTTGGGGTTTCTTTTGCTGGCGATTTTGCTCAGGGCACCCCTAGGATTCTGGGGAGTATTTTGTTTTCTGTAAAAAAAAAACAAAAAAAAAACGTTTTAAATTTAAAGCTGTACTGATTTGAATACGGTTAGTCCCTTTGCTGTGGGCTTCCCTGTTCCTGTTTCCTTCTTTCCCCCTGGAAGCAGGTTGCCTTAGCATGGCTGCCAAACCTCAATGTGTGATTTGTGGGTCCCGCAGAGGTACAATGACTGACTCTGGCATCTGCAAGAGCTGTGCTGCAGTTTTCTTCAGACCTGGAATGTCTTCTCCCACTGCTGTTTGCAGCTCTGTGGTAACTCGATTGATTTTTCTTGATTTTTCAGCGATTTTAGGCATTTCTCTCATGCCTGCAACCCTCCCACCTTCTTTGACTTTTTAAGTTAATTCCTTAGCTTTTGGGGGGTTTAATTCACTCTTTTGGTGTTTTATTTTTGCTGGTGGCCATTTTGAATAGCTAATGAGCCTCGGTTTTTGGCGGGAAGCCAGATTACTTCTCTGCTGGCTTCTAACAGCTATATTGTTGTTTCAGTTTCTTTCCACAACACTTGCTAGCTGTGAGTTGTGCAGAGGTTACTTTTTTCTCTGCCTATGTATGAACATAATGGATAAAAAGTACAGAAGGCATGGATAGAGAACAGTATGCAATTCAGAGCCACAGTACAATGCTGAGTCACTGACGAAGGGTGCAGGGCTCATGGGTTCCATTCCCCTCTGTGCCCAACAAAGAAGGCTGGCTGAGGCATTACCTATTGTGGGGAATATTGTTAAATGCCTGTTCCTGCGGGACGCAGTTATTTCTTTTTAGTTCTCCCTGTGCCTTATTCAGGTTTACGCTGCATAGGCTGTCAGAAGAAACACAGGGACCTCAGGCATCAGCTCTGCTCTTCCCCCAGCATCTTGCTTCCCCTGAGGAACTTGGGAACTCCGGAGCTTGGCTTTGGGGGAGCTCTCCATTGGCTTTACGCTGCACTGAGTCTTTACCACGAGAGTTTGGATACCTTCAGGAAGTTCAGGTATCATTTTCTGTAAGAAAACTGTGAGTACTCTGTTTTTGTTTTTTTTTTTCTTCCTTGCCTCAGCTGCTCTGGGATGCTTTCAGCTGTATCCGGACCGGCTGCCCCTGAGTTTGGAAGTGCCTACTTTGACTTTTTAGTCCACAAACTGCAGCCGGGTTACTTTGTACGTCCTACTGATTATTGTACCTGTCTTATTCAATATACCATTTGGTTGAGGTTTTAAGTCAGTGTTTTGGATCCTGACTGTTTTGGGCTCGGCCTAATTAAGCATGCTCACTGTAATTTTCCTATGGCTGGATTGAGCTTCTACATCCCTCCCCAGAAACACCTTTCAGCCCCTACCATGGAGGTCTGAATGGCTGCGGAGGGATCCCACTCTAATTTCCCTACTTTCAGTCACTGTAATTGCCTTACCCTGACCTTGAAAGTTTCTCTATGCCAGCACAGTGAATGACTGACAGTTCCCTTCTCAGTTCTGCGAATACCTGACAGTTTTTCGGTGCCAGCGGCTGTTTTGTTTTTCTCTTCAGTGTTTCTTTTTAGAGGAAACGGCTCTAAACAGCAGTTTCCACACACTTAATCATGCTATGGAGGCACGTGGAGTTTCAAAATCCTTTTCTTAAACAGTCTTGGGTTTCCCTGAGCCTTCCTTGCTTTTTGTTTTAAATGCAAAAATAAATAAATAAATAAATAAATAAATAAATGAAACCCCACACAAGAAGAGGAAAGGTGGTTTAAGTCTCTACAATGCTTTTTTCTCTGACTGTATTATATGTGAAATGTAATCAGCCGAAGGGTACATTAATAGCTTGCTTGTGTTACACCTGCACGCTGCATCCCGGAGGCTTTCCCCATACCCACTGCGTTGCTAGCTGGGTCCCTCAGCACCTTATCTCCCCCCTCCTCAGAGCCCCTGCTGCAGGATCTTCCACAGCCGCTGCAGACCACATTACACATTCCCATCCGGCCGTCTCATCAACGGTTTCTCCACTTCGCTCTTCCGTGGGGCCACTTCCAATTTCCGGCCATGCCGTTTGGTCTCGCCACGGCCCCCCGCACCTTCACAAACGTGATGGTAGTGGTCGCGGCGGCCTTGGGCAAAGAGGGCATCCTGGTCCATCCGTATCTCGACGACTGGTGGATTCGGGCAAAGTCCAGTCGGGAGTGTGTGCACGTCACGAGCAGGGTGGTGGCTCTGCTGCGGTCCCTCGGCTGGGTGGTGAAAGAATGCAAGAGTTGTCTGTGCCCGACTCAGGATCTCGAGTATCTGGGAGTGAGCCTCGACACAGCACGGAGCTTGGTGTGCCTGCCGGAGCGCCGCATTCGGTCTCTTGTCCGACTCTTCAGGGGGATGCCCGCTCCGTCTGCATGTTGATAGCTACAGCTCCTCGGTACGATGGCAGCAACCTTGGAGGTGGTGCCCTGGGCGCGCTTCCACATGCGCCCGCTGCAGAGTGCTCTGCTGCGCCGTTGGTCCAACCAATTCGACTCGTTGAACAGGAGATTGACTTGCCCAAGGGCGGTTCGCCGATCACTCCGGTGGTGGCTCTCCTCCGAGAACCTGGCGCGGGGGATTCCCTGGAGCCTCCACTTTGGGTTCCGTTCACAACGGATGCCAGCCTAACCGGCTGGGGGGCTCACTGCGAGACCCGCTTCGCTCAAGGAGAATGGTCTCCCCTGGAGACTTCTTGGTCGATCAACCGCCTCGAATTGCGGGCGGTGCGGCTAGCCCTCTTGGCCTCAAAGCCCTAGTTCTCGACCGGCCGGTGCGAGTCCTCTCGGACATTGCGACCACCGTAGCTTACATCAATCACCAAGGGGGCACCGGCAGCATGGCCCTGGAATCAGAAGCGATGGCCTTGGTCAATTGGGTGCAGTCTCGTCTTCCGGCCATCTCGGCAGCGCCTATTGCAGGCGCAGACAATGTTCAGGCCGATTTTCTCTGCAGAGTGCGGGTGGACCACGGAGAGTGGGAGCTAAACCCGCAAGTTTACGCGCAAATAGTTCGTCGGGGGGGGGGCCGCCCTTCATGGATCTCATGGCGACATTTCAATCGGCCGAGACAGGACGCTTCTTCAGCAGGCAAAGGGAGCGCATGTCCGAGGGGCTCGACGCTCTCATTCAGCCGTGGCCAACGTCCGGCCTTCTTTATGTCTTTCCTCCGTGGGTTCTGATTGGCCGGGTCGTTCAGCGCATCGAGGGCCATCGGGGTCGAGTGTTACTGGTGGCCCCGGACTGGCCTGGGTGGCCCTGGTATGCCGATCTGGTCCGGCTGAGCGACGGCATTCCTTGGCTCCTATCCACGCTGCCGAATCTTCTTTTTCAGGGACCCTTGCGGATGCCCCAAGTGGGTCGATTCTCGCTTACGGTTTGGCCATGGAGAGGGCTCGGCTGAAAAAGAAGGGTTACTCCCCCCGCGGTGATTTCTTCCCTACTGCGGGCGGGGAAAACGTCCACTTCTCTTACTTACGTTCGGATTTGGGGGATCTTTGAAGACTGGTGCTCCCGGCGTGGAGTCCGGGCGGCGACGGTTTCCGTTTCCGTCGTTTTAAGTTTCTTCAGGTTGCTTTTGATAAGGGCCTTGCGGCTAGTTCCCTGAAAGTCCAGTTGGCGGCTATCTCTTGTTATCGAGGCAAAGTTTTAGGCCGTCTCCGCGGTTCTTATCCGGACGTACGTCGTTTTCTTACGACTGTTTGTTTTTCATTTGCGGCCCTCCCGCAGGATTTTCGTTCCTCCGGGGGACTTGAATCTAGTGATGCAGGCCCTGGTTCGTGAACCTTTTGAACCCCTGAGTAGGGCGTTTCTGAAAGAATTTACGCTGAAGACGGTTTTTCTTGTAGCCATCTGTTCGGCACGGCGTATTTCAGATCTACATGCATTGTCCTGCCGAGAACCTTTTTTGTCTTTTTTGTCTTTTTCCCCGGTCCCTTCCTTTTGGCCGAAGGTGGTTTCCCCTATTCATGTGAATCAGGCAGTGTTTCTTCCAGTTCTTTCTTCCCACTCTGTCGGGTCGGCGGACAAAAGTCTTCACCGTCTCGATGTGGGTCGTGCACTTCGTCGTTATTTGACGGCTACCGAATCTTTTCGGAAGACTGACCGGCTATTCGTGCTCTTCGGTGGTGCACGTAAAGGGGAAGCGGCGGCTAAGGCCTCCGTTGCAAGATGGCTCAAGGAAGCGTTCGCGTCTGCGTATCTGTTGCAGCAGCGGTCTGTTCCGGAGGGGCTACTGGATCATTCCACTAGGGCTCAGGCGACCGCTTGGGCGGAGTATAGCCTAGTTCCGCCAGCAGATATCTGTAAGGCGGCCACCTGGTCGTCTCTGCATGCTTTCAGTACACACTATCGTTTAGATGTGTCAGCGGCTCGGGATTCCTCTTTTGTTCGGCGGTTCTGCGCGCCGGATGGCAAGGTCCCGCCCGGTCTTAACTGCTCTGTTACATCCCGATGTTGGAGGACTAAACTGGATTACCGAACAGGAAATGGAAATTACACTAACCTGGTAATTGTAGTTCCTGGAGGGTCCAGTTTAGTCCTCCTTCCCTCACGACTATCTGTTATAAAAATGCGGCGCGCTTTCCGAACGGTGGATCATAAGACGGTTCCTCTTGCCGTTCGAACCTTTTTTGCAGCTGCGTTTTTGGCTATGGCTCTTCCTTTCTCAGGTGTTCAGTCAGCTCCTGAGATTTCTGATACGGAGCTGTATTTTGATTTCTGGGGCGTTGGTTCCAGCGCAATACAGTGTTCTGACTTCCTCGTTTGGGGAGAAAGTTGGATATTTTTGTGGGGGGGAAACAAATTGTTCTTTAATTATGTCATTTTCATTATGTCATTTTGTATATTAATCTAATGTGTTGCTTCGTTAAGTATGCTTTGTTACTAGTACACTGGGGGCTTCTGGGAGCTCCGTCTGCATATATACTACAGAAGACTTGATTGGTCCAGTCTCCAGGCTGCAGGAGGAGGGGCACTACCCGATGTTGGAGGACTAAACTGGACCCTCCAGGAACTACAATTACCAGGTTAGTGTAATTTCCATTTGCTTCATAGACCTAAAGTCTATGTTTCGGCTTCTCTGCCTGCCTATGGAGTCATATCAGCGTTGCAGTTAAAATTTTCTGCTTCATTGTGGCTGTATAATATAGACGGAGACATACAATGAGGCTTGGCTCTTTAAACTTTTTAATATGCTCGGCTGTCGCTATCTTTAAAAACCCAACTGAGTTGTCATTGTCTTTGTCATCATGCACAACTCCTCTCACATTTGCAATTTCCATTTAAAACATCTGTATCCATTAACAGTTTTTTTTGAAATAAGCAATGAAAACATAATATGAATACTCAGTATCTATGTCGAGAGTCTTTATTAGAAAAATAAAACAAATACGTTTGGCATAATTGAAATACAAAATTGAATATCATCACATGGCTATTACAGGATTCGATCTTTGGTTGAGGAAACCAAAATTATGGCATTAATACCACAGTTTTATGCAGTGTGCTACTATCATTGCTTGAGGTACTTGTTGAGAAAACAGTGCTTATGTGCCTTTATAAAATAGGCTCCCAAAATCTGTCTTTGTTTAGAGTCTGTGTCGACTCATGGTGACCCTCTGGGTAGTTGACCTAAACTGTGTTCGGTCTTCAGTCAGGCAGCTCATTTTTGATAGTGTGGCACCCATAGCTGCTGCCATTGTATCGATCCATCTCATTGCTGGCCTTCCTCTTTTGCATTTACCTTCTACCTTTGCCAAGCATGATGTTTTTCTCTAACGATCTTTCTCTTCAAGTGATGTGTCCAAAGTGTGAAAACTGAAGTCTTGTCAACTGAGCCTCCAAAGAAAGTCCAGGTTTGATCTCCTCTAGTACTGACTGGCTTGTTCTTCGGTCAGTCCATGATATGCACAGTATTCATTGTCAGCACCATAATTCAAAGGCATCGATTTTCTTCCTGTCTTTTTCACTGTTCATCTTTCACATCCATATGATGATCTCCAGGAACAAGCAGGAATGTAGTCTTCACATATGGGTATCGTCAGCACCGACGGAGGCCGCATGAGAACGCTCCCCAGCGTCCTATAGGAAAGCTTTTGGGAGCATTCCACTGTGCCTGCACTGCTGCCTTCCCAGCTCTCCCTCTTCAGTTTTTCGTTTTCCGCGGAGCCGACAGGCAGCAAACCCTGTCACCGCAGAAAATTTTCTTTTTTGTGGTCGCATCTGCCTTCCCTTCGACGATTACACCGGTACCACCGGTGTCTTCTTTATTTTCTTATTCTTTTTTCTAAAAAAAAAAAAAAAGCATTTTTGAGGGTCTCTCCTCTCTTGGTGCTTCGGCGTCATTTTGGGCACTAGGCCCTATTTTCTTCCAAAACGGAGAAACCAACTAGTGGTTTCAAAAAATGTTCGAAATGTGGCAGTTAAATGAGACCTCAGAACAGCGATATGCCCTTCATATAGCGAAAAATTCACCATAGGGACAAACAAACGCTCACATCACAGATCTCCAACCTTATCCCACTTAAAGTTATATAATTTATCTATAATTTACAGTTATAATCCTGACAAGTACTTCTCAGCATCAATTCAAGTTCAATTCACAACCCCACCCTTATACTAATATTATGCAGCAACTAAAATCCAAATCTAAGGGTAACCATTCCTCCCTATGGAAAGGCAAGTGACAACATCTGCAAACAAAAGAGAGAAAAGAGGATCAAAACTACAGAAGCTGAATCTCAACAATAGTTATTCAATAACTTATCTGCTCAATCGTGGCCGTCCAACTTCCCACAACTCTCTTCAATTCACAGCTCAGCAAACGCTCCAAAGCAGAGGCTGATACAGCAAACTTGTTCCTCAAGTCGCCATGCTGCAAACGCCCATACACCCAACAAAGATCTTTGTTTCGCCAAAGGCTTCCTTAGGGATTTCTCAATACAATCAGCAGTACACAGCTTTACAATCCGCCATGACGGTCCGGTCACCGGATATTGCATGATCTCATGCTTAGGATGCGGGAAACACCTTTAACGGTATCTCCACATTCTCGAAGGCTCGATACAATGTACTGGGTACCACAGTGTCCTGGGTTCCAAAAAATGCAGTTACCACACCATTCCATGGTGGTGGAATCGGCGATGCGCCGAATCAAAAGTGCCAAGACGCATTCCTCTAATCCCCCAGGCCTTGAGGTGAGGACTCTCAATGCCTTTAGTCGTCGATGTTTTCAGGCCTCTATGTTAGCAGCCAGATTAAGTTCTTACATACTTTACATGGGTATGTTTCTTCGAGAGGTTGCTAAAGATTTGGAACTCATGGCTCCTCTTCTCCCCGATGACAAGAGGGCTGATTTCCTTATTCTTGTTAAGCATGCCCAAAATGTTTCCTAAGTTCATAAACAGGGCAACCTTTGATTGTTTTGAATGCATTAGCAGAACCCCTGCTATTTCTATCGGTACACGTCTGATTGCTTGGTTACAAGCATCCGATTTAGAGCAGTGGGTGCAAGACAAGCTGGGAAATATTCCTTGCACGGGAGAAAATTTATTTATTTTTATTTATTTAGCTGCATTTATATTCCGCTTTTCACCGGGTCAAAGCAGTTGGGGGATACATTTAACACAAGGGGATATGAGACACATACACTAATACTTACAGGGAACATGGGCAATGGAGGGTTAAGTGGCTTGCCCAAGACCACAAGGAGCACCTGTGGGACTAGAAACCCCAGTCCTTCCGGCCCAAGGTTGCTCTCCTCTAGTGGGATTTGAACCACCAACCTTCCGGCCTGTAGTACCTTGTCCCAGCCACTAGGCCACTCCTCCCTCTTTGGCAAGGATAGGCAGGATAAAGCTTCTCAGCTTCACTCCGAGAACACTACCTTGAATAGACTATCCAGGACCACTGCCAACCCAGCTAAGAAAAAGGCAGTTAAGAAACCCTTTTTCAACAAGAAAAAGAAATTCTATCCGTCTTACACCCAAACTGTCCACTGCCCAGTCCATGCTCCCCAAAAGGGGCAGCAGCAGCCAACACAACAAAGAAAGGCTCAAGTCCCCAGAGCTGAACCAGTTCAGCAGACACAGCCTCTACAAGGTCTTTGACTCCTTCCTAGGGAACCTAGTCATCCTACCACTAAAAGGTCCAGAGCCTCTCAGCATTCCAGGCAGACTGTGTCATTTTACCAAAAGGTGGCAGCAGATAACATCAGAGCAGTGGACTCGCTCCATAGTGACAGAGGGGTACAAACTCCATTTCCACAGTATGCCCCCTCTCTCTACAAGAGAGTTCAGTTCTCGGCCCCCCCTCACCACTCTCTTGAATCAAGAGGTCACCTTTCAACTTGCTCAGGGTGCAATAGAGGAGGTACCTGTTCCTCAACAGGGCCTGGGCTTTTACTCCCCCTACTTCCTCATACCAAAGAAAACAGGAGGGTACAGGCCCATTTTGGACCTCAGAGGATTAAACAAGTATCTGTTCCGAGAAAAATTCAAAATGATCTCTCTTGGAACACTTCTCCCTTACATTCAGAGTCAGGATTGGCTATGTTCTCTAGACCTAAAAGACGCCTATACACATATCCTTATTCATGCAGAACACAGAAGGTTTTTTGATTCCTTTTTCAGGGAAGACATTACCAGTACAGAGTTCTACCCTTTGACCTGGCTTCCGCCCCAAGAGTCTTCACAAAATGCATGGCAGTAGTAGCAGCATTTCTAAGGACTCTAGGAATATTTGTCTTCCCCTACTTAGATGACTGGCTCATCTGAGCATCAACAGCTCCAGATGCCAGCTCCGCTCTTTCCCGCGCGATGCAAATCCTGCAATATTTGGGACTGGTTATAAACCTCCCAAAATCCCATCTCGCCCCTTCTCAATCGCTAGAGTTCATAGGGGCTCTTCTAGACACATGGCAGTCAAGGGCTTTCCTGCCACAACTCCGCTGTGCTTGAATACTTCAACTGGCCTCTCAAGTAGCTATGAAAACTTTCCTGACTGCTCGAGAAATGCTTCAATTGCTGGGGCATATGGCATCCACTGTTCATGTGGTCCCCTATGCTCGCCTACACATGCGAGCAGCCCAGTGGACCCTAGCCTCTCAGTGGACACAGGCGTCGGGTCGCCTGGGGGACAAAATCAAAAGTTCTGCACACCTTATTTCGTCCCTACAGTGGTGGCAATCACTAGAAAACCTTCTCGTAGGGTCACCTTTTCAGCAGCTACTACACCAAGCTACCTTGACGACAGATGCATCCAAGTCGGGTGGGGGGTTCATATGGACAATCTCTCCACTCAAGGTCTCTGGACCGAACAGGAGGCTTGACGTCACATAAATCTACTGGCACTCAGCACCATTTTCTGTGCTCTCCTAGTATTTCAGAACCACCTGAGCTACAAAACAATTCTTGTCCAGACAGACAGACAATCAGGTAGCCATGTTCTATGTGAACAAGCAGGGCAGAACAGGCTCTAAGGCGTTGTGCAACGAAGCTCTACGTCTCTGGTCCTTCGCAAGAGGTCTTCAGATTCACCTACTAGTGGTGTATCTTCCAGGCACACAAAATCTTTTGGCAGACAAACTCAGTCGAGTACTGCTGCCACACGAGTGGTCTCTTCATCCAGAGCAAATTGCTCGAATCTTTTGAATCTGGGGAACTCCAGATATAGCCCTCTTTGCATCTCCTCAGAATGCCAAACTTCCCCGATTCTGTTCCAGAATTCCGGCTCAGAACAGTCAGGCAATGGATGCTTTCCACCTCCACTGAGGTCAGGACTTCCTTTATGCCTACCCACCCATCCCCCTCATTCCCAAAACTCTGTTCAAGCTTCAGAGAGACAGGGGCCATATGATCCTCATAGCCCCACGCTGGCCACGACAGACGTGGTATCCACTGCTTTTATGTCTCTCTCAAGTCAGACCTCTGGAGTTGGAATGTGCTCCGGATCTCCTATCCCAGGAGGACATGACGCTTTTGCACCCGAATTCTCAGTCTTTACACCTGATGGCGTGGCTGCTGAGAGCTTAGAATTCCAGGATATCGACCTCTCTCAACAGGTTAAAGTTATCCTTTTGGCTCTAGGAAACCTTCCACAAGGCATGCCTATGCCTATGCCTTTAAGTGGAGAAGGTTCTCTATTTGGTGTTCAAAAAAGGAACTTAATCCATTTTCAGTTCCAGTAGCGGCATTACTAGAGTATCTCCTCCACCTGTCATCCTCTAGTCTTAAGACTAATTCAATAAGTGTCCACCTTAGTGCCATTGAGGCTTTCCACAAGCCCTTTGATGGACAACCTGTCTCCTCTCACCCGCATGTAGCGCGGTTTATGAGAGGTCTGCTCTTGACTAAACCTCCCATTAAACCACCACTCATGGTATGGGATTTAAATCTTGTCCTTCGGCAGCTTATGAAACTGCCTTTCGAGCCCTTAGCCAATACATTTCTAAAATTTCTTTCTTGGAAAGTAATCTTCCTAATCACCCTTACTTCTGCAAGATGCATCAGTGAGTTACCAGCTTTAGTGGCTGATCCTCCTTATACAAGATTCCACCATGATAAAGTAGCCCTTAGGACTCATCCTCACTTTGTGCCAAAGGTGGTTTTGCCTTTTCATTTAAACCAGTTGGTTTACCTTCCTGTCTTCTTCCCTAGACCTCACGCCTCTAGTGCAGAAAGGAATCTTCACACTCTAGATTGTAAAAGAGCTTTAGCCTTTACCTTCAGAGGGACTAAGCAACATAGAAAGGCTTCACAGCTTTTTGTTGCCTTTGATTCCGGTCACCTGGGTTTACCAGTTTCCAAGAGAACTCTCTCTAAGTGGATTGCAGACTGTATATCCTTTACCTATGAGAGTAAGGACTTTCTCTCGAAGGTCATATCACAGCTCACAATGTGAGAGCAATGGCTGCCTCTATGGCCAACCTTCGCTCGGTGTCGATTGACGACATTTGCAAAGCAGCCACTTGGTCTTTGGTCCACACCTTTGCAGCCCAATACTGCTTGGACAAGGACTCCCATTGGGATGCCTCGTTTGGCCAGACTGTTCTCTTTCAGACTAAGAACAACTCCTACCGTCCGTCCTGGATTTTGATACTAGAGGCCCTTGGGAGGAAGCATGACCCACCTCAACCTGGGTTTCACAACTTCTGGGGTCATCTACCTGGCATCTCTAAGCTTGGGAGTCCCCATATGTGAAGACTACATTCCTGCTTGTTCCTGGAGATAGCGTAGTTACTCACCTGTAACAGGTGATCTCCGGGAACAGCAGGAATTTAGTCTTCACAACCCACCCACCTCTCCTAGGAGTTGTATCTCTGTCTCTCTCTCTCTTTCCTTCTCTCCTTTTGTCTCAGCTACAAACCCAACTGAAGAGGGAGAGCTGGAAAGACGGGAAGGCAGCAGCGCAGGCGCAGTGAGATGCTCCCAAAAGCTTTCCTATAGGACGCTGGGGAGCGTTCCCGCGCAGCTCCGTTGGTGCCGTTGATACCCATATGTGAAGACTCAATTCCTGCTGTTCCCAGAGATCACCTGTTACAGGTGAGTAACTATGCTTTATTGGAAATACCATAGCTTGGACAAGTTGAATCTTTGTATGGAGAGAGATATCTCTGCTCTTGAGAATCTTGTCTAGGTCCTTCATAGCCATTTACACCAGTTTCGAAGCAGGTGTAAATATGGGTTTGCACATTGCAACTCTGCCCTGATCAGCCCAAATTATATCCCCAGTAACATCTGCAAGTAGTGTGAGTATACCACAGGGTAATTTTGTAAATGACCTTTTCCAGATCATCCTGCTAGGCCATTCCAGATAAGTGGGTTGTGTTTCTCTACCAGAAGAGGTGGAGACTTAGAATGAATTAGAAACTTTCAGTGAATTCATCACTGCTACTTGAGCTTGTGCAGCTAGGGGCATACTTCAGTATTTTCTCTGTCTCCAGTGGATGGTGGATACAGGACTGGTGCTGCTCAGTTCTGGAAGTGTGTTGACTCCTGAGCAGCAGCCTAAGGAGCACTGTGTCTCATTAGAGCTCTGACGGTACCCTGCTGGAGTTTCCCATGTTGAGAAGAGAAAAAGGGCCATGCTGCATGTCAGTGTTCCTGATCGGTTGAGAGACCAAGATTGTGCTGGATAAAGTCCTTGTCTTCACACAGCCTCCAAGAATTGATACTCCCCATCCTCTGGCCTCCCAGAGCAGCCTGCAGACAGAAGCAAGAAGAAGGTATGTGAGAAGAGGATTGAGCACCTGAGAGTGGCCTAGAATCCAGAACTGTCAGTTCTTGACTCATGGGGATAAATGCATCTCTTTGATTTGTTAATGCCTGCATCTTGCCGCCACAGCTGTAGGGGTGGTCTGACCTTTCTTGTTTATATGGTCTATCATTGGGTGTGGTGGATGTATGTATTTTAGTATCTAAACTTTTTTTGATTTTCCTGTGCATGTGCCTTACTTTGGCTGCACATGGGTAAGGCCTGTGTCACTGCAGACACGTGCAAGGCTGTGCATGTTAAGTTGCATATGCAAACCTAGATGTGTAGTTCTGCACGTATAAGTCTGGACAGTGCTGCCAATTTAAATGTGTAAGAAAAAAACTTGCTCATGGCTGGTCAAAATACACATGGCAGTCCCTAAGAAGCACTGTCTAGTCTTCTGGCAAGTGCCAAGCTGGTCCAATGGATCCCCTTTGGGAGTGCTGTGCGAAGGACCTGGGAGGACTGTTTGAGGTGGATCCAGTGAATAAAGGCACTCCTCAACATCTGAATTCGGAGTGGGGGAAAGCAGTTGGGGAGGACTCAAACTTGTCCTCATGTGGTCCTGAATTCCTCCCCCACCCCACCGTGATGGTCCAGAGTCATTCAGAAAATGCCATCAAAAAGACCCTCTTCCAACATTCCAAAACAGACATTCCACTTGTATACAATCACAGGACTGCAGACCATTCAATGCAGTTGTTGAGGCCTTTTGGTTTAAGCGAATTCCTGATGAGAATTCCATCACGATCACCTCTCGCTGAATTGGGGGGGGGGGGGGGCAAAATCTATGCAAAAGATTCTTAGATCCTCAAAAGAATGATGATAGTCAATGCAGTATTTGACTATTGGTACTTCTAAATTCTTGCAGGTAATTTTGCTCTTATGTTCTATAATATGGACTCTCAAACATTGGTTTTTCTTTCCAACAAATAGAAGCAAACAGGAGCATATAATCTCTTATACTACGTATATAGATTCACAATTTGTTTGCCACTATTGCATATAGGTCTTCTCAGAATTGCTAAATTCATTTGTGGTCAGTCATATTTCACAGATAAAACAATGACCATAGGACTGATGTCCTCTCACGATTAACTCTTGTGTCCTAGTTGATGATAATAGGACTGGACTAATTGTCTCTTTGAGATTACGTCCCCGGGTAATTACACAACATATTTTGTTGTGTTCTAAACCTGGCACTAATGTGAATGTCTTTTCAAAATATCCTAAATCTTATAACTAAGTGGGGAGAATTCTGTGATGAAGTGAATAAATGCAGAGCGATCTTCATCTGATGAATCTTTGTCTTGCCATAACAGCCATTCATTTTTTTCTTTTTATTTATTCTTTATCAATTTTCCAATGCATATATTCCAACTTTAAAAGGAAAGGAAATCTACAAAGGTT
The DNA here is from genome assembly GCA_033557465.1 of Ichthyophis bannanicus. Taxonomy (NCBI): domain Eukaryota; kingdom Metazoa; phylum Chordata; class Amphibia; order Gymnophiona; family Ichthyophiidae; genus Ichthyophis; species Ichthyophis bannanicus. The sequence continues at coordinate 424,884,440 of CM066037.1, forward strand.
ATAGTATTACAAGCAACAAATATAATCATAAAAATACAAGAAAAACTATCCCATAACCCTTATTTCAATATTAGATCAAATATTAATTGAAAGGCAAGAGATAGGAAAAATAAACCAACCACTGTTGGAAATTAGGCAATTTAACCCTGAGACCAAAACAGCCAGCATTATATAAGAGTCAGCCCACAGCCTCCCCCCTCACGTGCCAACAAAAAGACTCAAAAGTTGTTTCGCGTCAAAGAAAATAAATTGTTTACCCTCAAGGAAAACCATACATCTAAAACAAAATTTTAACAAAAAAGAGCCACCCAAAGTAAGGATCCTGTTTTTAAATTCCATAAAGTCCTTACCTCCTTCTTTGGGTGGACCTAGAAAAATCAGGAAAAATTTGTACTTTTGCCTCTATAAACAACTAATGCATATTAAGAAAATATAATCTCAACACAGTATTACGGTCCATTTCAAGGGCAAAGTTTACTACCAAGGTGAATCTACCAGTAACCATGTCCAGGGAACTTTCCAAGAACACTGTCAAATCCGTTAGCCCACGCTGAGGCTGCAACTCTTGTTGCTTCTCCACCATGGAGCCACATAAGTGAAAATTTTTCACTAGGCATGTCTAGAGCATCCTGCAGATATTTCTTCGCCATCTCAGCCAGAGCGAGTAAGAGAGTCTTGGTAAAGTTAACAAATCTCAAGTTACTACATCTGGATACATTCTCCAAATGCTCTAACTTGTGTGTCAAGATAGAAGATTCTTTCATCTGGGCATTCGCCAGTTCTTAGAGCTTACCATGTCAGGCCTCCAGAAGATCCAATCTGGCTGCATCCTTCACGAAGTTTTAAGATAACACAGACTCCATATCTCTTAACGTTGCCAACTCATGAGTAAAAGAACCAGTCATTGCCATCTATGAGGAGTTAACCGTGGCCACGGGCTCCCATAGTGACTCCATTATCACCACCGCAGGTTTCAACAAGACTGCTGGAGCTGGATGCGCCACCTCACTCCCTGCTGTGGAGCCAAACCCCTCCAAACTGCAAGTGCTAGCTGTAATCGCTCAGTGTACCAGCGGAGATGATGCCACCAAAGGGGTTCCCCCCATACAATCTTCCGGGTCGCCTACCCTCTGAGAAGCAGCCCTCTGAGGGATGGCACTGCCGACTATGCTTCCAGGCTGCAGCAGAGCGGTGCATTGCTCAGGACTCAAAGACATCCTGCTCAGCTGATGTCAACAACGTTGGCCTCGCCAAAATTTTGTCTCTTGAGACAGAGCCCAAACCGCATTCAAGCAGTGTCCTCTGTGCCCCCATCACAGGAAGACAAGCCCTGGAGAGAAAGAGCTTAGGCTTCCTTTTCCTGCCCATTCTGGCAGCATAGAGGGTGAAAACACCGAGCAGCGATAAGAGCTTGACTTTCAGTCAGATGCTATCTTGCTTTTCCGGTATCTGTCCATAACAGCCATTGATGATTGTTGTAAAGAGCTCTGGTATATGTTCACTTGACAATATGTGGGGATATCCCCATGCTGAAAACGCCTTATTCAAATCCAGGCTAAAACCCCTCTTCTTCAAGGCTGCTTTTGGATCCTGATGCCCCTCACTCTCTTGTTCACCACTTATGTTTATCTTACCATACTCTAGTCCCCAGTTTTGTGGTGATGTTCATCTTTATTAGACTGTAAGCTCTGATGAGCAGGGACTGTCTCTTACATCTATATGTACAGCACTGTGTATGCCTTGTAGCACCATACAAATAAGTAGCAGTAGTAGTCTTGCATGTTCAAGTAGAAAAATGGTTGAAATCCTTATAAAGGAGGATGCGCATGTGAAAGAAACTTTCTCCAGGAACAAACAGGAAGTCAGTCCTCACATATGGGTAACGTCGACACCGATAGAGCCCTCGTAGACGCATCTCCCCAGCTTTCAAAGAAAGCCTTAGGAAGATGCCACCACGCATGCGTGGTCCCCTTCCCGCCCAAGGGTGCCATCTTGATCATTCTCCCTTTTTCCCCTGAGCCCTACAGATGTTTGTCTTGTCCCCAGAAAAAAAGTTTTCTTTAATTCGTACATTCTTGTATCTTTCCGGCTTGCGCCAGCTATTTCCTGCCTTGGGACCCGTTGCTGCAGCACCGGGCCTCAAACCTTTTGCTTTTTATCATATTTTTTGTTTTTCAGCGCTTTCGCACCCTTTTCAACCACTGGCCACGGCGAGGGTCTTAGACCTCGCGGGTTCCTTTTTGCCCCAATGGCCACAGGATTTAAAAATGCAATCAGTGTTCTAAAAATATGTCCATCACCGACACGCATAATTGTTGCCTCCAGTGTCTTGGCACTGACCACAACCCGGAGAAATGCCCCTTGTGCAAGAAAATGTCCGCTAAGACCATCCAGAGCTGTTGGCTTAAGCAGGATGACATCTTCCACAAGGCATACTCCACCCCGGTATCCCCGTTAGCCTCATGCTCAAAGGCTCCGCATGGCTGCACCGAGCTGAGCAAGGCTCCCACAGCACCTCAGTGGAACCGCAGGCACTCCGAACAAGATACTCCGAAGAGAGAGTGTAAGAAGAAGACCTCGGGCTCTTCCAGAGAGGTGGACAAGCATGGGAAGTCCCGCACCCGATTCCTCAGTCGCTGACGACATCTCGAGGAGTCGGAGCGGGAGCATCCCCGGAAGGTGCCCAGAACAGATGTCGTGGCCTCCATCAATGGACCTCGGTGTCCCGAGAGCTGACCTGTCGAGGACCCCGTCCTCCTCAATGCCTGACCCAGTCACCCCGGTGTCACTGTCAATGGCTGCTACCCCCAAGTGGGAAAGCCTGTATTTTGGACTTGGAGCACAGCATTTCTGCGTTCATTGCCTCTCAGTGGGTGCTGCCTGGCCCCTCAGAGGCCACAGGGACCTCGACCTTGAGGACTCCCTGGGCCGCTGAAGCGATCGCCAAGAGCCAGATACCTCGGTCAGATTCTCAGCGAGGTCCTTGCTCTCGCTCCCAGGTGAGCGCCTCTGGCTCCGGTCATGCCCTGACCTCGAAGCACTCCAGACCAGAGCTGTCAGCACTCCTGCAACCAGTGGGCTTCGAGTCCTCCTCTGATACTCCAACTGGGAGTCCGATATCGAGATATCCCCGGAGACTCAAGCCCACCAAGACCTCCCCTCAGACCCATCTCCACCGGCTGCCAAGTGACGATCTCCACCCAAAGACAACTCCTTCCTCAGGTTCGTCAGGGACATTGCTTGGGCGCTCTCCCTCATGATGGAGTCAGAGGAGGACCCTCATATGGAGGAACTTGACATCCTCCAGTACGAGGCACCACCGAAGGAGACCCTGATGGTCCCTGTCCCCTCCATCCTTACCTGGCTCCTCCTCAGAATGTGGGAGACCCCTGCATCTATACCCATCATCAGCCATCGGATGGATACAATGTACTGGGTTCAGCGTAGCCCGGGCTTCCATAAGGTGCAGCTCCCCCCACATCTCCATGGTGGTGGAATCAGCCATGCGCTGGCAAAAAAGCCCGAAGTCGCACTCTTCGGTGCCCCCGGGCAGAGAGTCCCGTGTCCTTGGGCGGAAATGCTACCAGGGCTTGATGCTGACATGCCATATCCAGACTTACCAGCTCTATATTGACATGTTCCTCTGGGACTGGCCAAGGAGCTCAGGGGCTCCCCACGACTGGCCTCAATTGAGACCACCACCTTTGGCATTTCCAGATTCTTTTGAAGACTATCTCAGAGTGCTCCAAGTACTTGTCTTGAACCGCCTACGACGGCTTTGAGTCCAGTGCGAGAATGGCTGAGGGCATAGCCGATCAATGCCAGCCTGGCTGCAATCGTTGGATGTAGAGCAGTGGATACAAGAGAAGCTTCTTGACATCCCCTGCCTCGGTGAACAGCTTTTCGGTAAGCCTATAGAGGACAAAACAGCTGAAATTGAGACTGAATACGTCACTCGTACCCAGCTCTCAAAGAAAACCTCCACCTTGCCTCGGAAGAAGCCACAGGGCAAGAAACTCCTCTTCCTCTGGAAGGGCCACCCCTACCAGGACTATCCCACGTACCCTGCCACCCAGATCCCTCAGCAGAGTCCTCATGGCAAGGGAGCAGGCAAGGCCACACACAAACCCAAGGGTCTCAAACCACAGCCGCCAGCCCTGGCCCAGCCCGGGTCGGGTTTTTGACGCTATCGGCATAGCCTCTCTTCCGCTGAAGGACCAGCTTCTGACAGGGGGGGTGCGCCTGGTTCACTTCGCCCACCAGTGGGCCTCCATCACCACTGACTCCTGGACTCTTCAGGTAGTCAAGGAGGGCTACCGCCTCCACCTCAACTGGGTCCTTCCACCCTTCTTTCCCAGGGAGCCCATTCAGTCTTCCCTGTACCAGGCCTTGCTGAGGCAAGAGCTCACGGTCCTTCTCAAAGACGGAGCTGTGGAGCCCGTTCTGCACCATGGAAGGGGCAGAGGGTTTTACTCCAGGTGTACTTCCTGGTCCCCAAGAGAACAGGGAGCTTGAGGCCCATTTTGGATCTGAGAAACCTCAACAAGTTTCTGGTGCGGGAGAAGTTCAAGATGCTCTCCCTTAGAACACTGTTGCCCTACTTCCAGCAAGGAGATTGGCTATGCTCTTTGGATCTGAAGGATGCTTATACCCATATCCTGATCCACCCAAATCACAGGCATTCTCCGGGAACAAGCAGGAAGTCAGTCCTCACATATGGGTGATGTCAGCACTGACAGAGCCCTTGCGGAAGCACCCCCCCCCCCCCCAGCATTCAAAGAAAGCCTTTGGGAGATGCCACCATGCATGCATGGTCCCCTTCCCGCCCAAGGGTTCCATCTTGCTCAGTCTCCTTTTTTCCGCGGAACCCTTCAGACATTGTCTGGCTTGTCCTCGGAAAAAGTAGATTTTTTTCTCTCTCCAAGTTTCACACTCGCCTCTGGTATTGCACTGTTACTCCTCCCACCTACTGACTTCGGTGCCTCGGCATCGGGTTCGGTTTATTTTTTCTAATCTTTTGTTATTTTCTTTTTCTGGCATCGTCGCGCCTTTTTTCTCCTGCAGGCAGCCCGGAGAATCTTCGACCTCGCAGGGGTACTTTTTCCCCCCCATGGCTAACAGTGGCTTTCAGAAGTGTGATTGGTGCACTAAAATCATGTCTTTAACTGACACCCACAACTGCTGTCTTCTCTGCCTTAGGCCAGACCATGTCCCGGCAGCCTGCGGTCTCTGCAAGAGGATGTCCAGCAAGACCCTCAAGAGCCGCCAGCAGCAGCACAATAAATTTTTCCCAGAGTCCCCGATGCCTCCGAAGGCCAGGGCCTCGTCAGAGGCCCCGACATCTCAGGCGGAACACTCCGAACCCGAGCTTCATCGTGAGTCCTCAGAAAGAGGGAACCCAGGAAGAAGAAGAAACCCTTGAAGGCAGCATCCTTGGATGGTTCCGACCAGCCAGGGGCTCCCCGGGCCCAGTCCAAGATGCTTGTCTGCGGCGTCGGAAAAGGAGTGGCCTGCGAAGGTCCCCTGGCAGGATCTGACTATGGACCGACCTCTGTCCCCAGACACCATCCTCGTCGAGGATTCCCGTTCGGGGGAGCTGGCTTTGGGCCTGAGTCCCTCGGTGCCCGCGCCGAAGGCTGCGGAGCCTTCTGGTCTGGAGTCCAGAATGGCAACCATGGAGCGCAGTTTGTCTGCCTTCATGGACCAGCAGCGGGAGCTGTTGTCCGGCATGACTGGTTCATCCGCCCTGACCCCTGGGTCCTCGATGTCCAAGATGTCCCTGGAGGCCGAGCCAATCCTCGGCTGAGGTCACGCTCTGAGTCCTCCTCGACGGGACCGTGATCATCCCCGACAAGTTTGCCAGGCACCGGCCGCAGGGCAAAAACACACGATGCTCTTCTTTGGCCCCAGCCTCGACCATGGAATCGATGCCCCCAGGGGCTGCCGCGGAGTCTCTAGCCTCGCATGGTGACCGTGCCCAATCAGTGCCCCGGGTTCACAGGTCATCGGACCAGGGATAGTCCACAGAAGACCATCCCCGGAAGGACTGGGCTCCACCCGAGTTGATGTGCAAGGCTGGTGCCCGCACTGGGGGTAAGACCCTCGGTCATCGGCACTGCAGTCCATGGCACAATGCAGAGGGTGATGGCCAGAGTGGCTCTTGAAGCTGCCCCAGCAGGAGGAGACTCCTTCCTGATTGTAGGGCTGCAAGAAGTCCACCAAGGCCATCACTATTGGTGAGTCCCCACCAAAGTTTCCAGCGTCGGTAGCTGCGGAGCTCTTGGCCCTCGAGACCAGGATGGCTTGTTTGAAGCGTGGCCTTGTGGCTTTCCTCCAGCAGCATACTGCCTCGATGTCTGCTCCCTCCAGATCCTCAGGCCCCGGCCACCAGTCACTATCATGGGGGCATTGCCGGTGGAGATGCAGCCCAATGTTGGATCGGTTTGAGTCAAGTTCTGTTGCCAGGACTTAATCCCGTTCCCAGTCTGCTCACCATTCTTCCCCGCTAAGCGTGTTGGGTTCTGGTTGCCATGAGCTTTGGTCCCAGCTACCCCAACTGGCCGTTGGCGGTTTAAACTCCTCTTGGAGTCTGATTCTGAATGGGAGATGGAGTATAAATCCTCTGAGACCATTTGACACTGTGATGCCCCTTCGGACCCTTTTCCTCCTCAGGAGCACCGGCGATCCCCGCCCGAGCACCTCTCCTTTCTGGAATCGGAGGAGAAACCTTGGGCGGAAGACCTCAGGATCCTCCAGTATGATTCCCCTCCTAAGGAGGTGCTCACGGTGCCGATTCCCCCTGTTTTCGAATGGCTCCTGTTCAAGATGTGGGAAGCTCTGGTTGTGGTTCCCATCGTGAGCAAGTGGTTTGATTCCATGTATTAAGTCCGCAAGAGCCCAGGGGTTCAAAAGACATGGCTACTACACATTTCCATGGTGGTGGAGTCATGCACCGAACTAAAAGCCAAAAGATGCATTCCTCTGTGCCCCTGGGTACGGAGGCCCACACTATGGATGGCTTTGGTAGATGGTGCTTCCAGAGCTCAATGCTTGTCACCCATATCCAGGCATACCAGCTGTACATGGGCATGTACCTGAGAAACCTGGCCAAGGAGCTTGCCAGGTTCTCAGCTGATCTCTCTGATGATCACCTCCAGAGCTTCAACAGCCTGGCGGCAGCAGCCAAGAACTGTTCCAAGTATGTCACTCGAGCGGCCTATGATGGCTTAGAGTCCTTGGCTAGAGTGGCTGCTGTGGGCATTAGTGCCCGCCGCCTGGCATGACTACAGTCCTTGGACTTGGAGCAAGGGGTTCAGGACAAACTGGCTGATATCCCATGCTGTGGAGAGAACCTCTTCAGCAAGCCCACGATGGACAAGGCCGCCAAGCTGGAGACTGAGTTGCTGACCAGGACCAGGCTCTCACGGAAGACTGCTGATCCTTCCCGATGGAAGGCTTCAGGGAAAAAGTCCTTTTACCCAAAGAAGAAGAAGGCCTACAGACAATACCCCCAGTATCCAGCCTATCAGACTCTCTGCAGGGGCAGCAGGCCAAGGACCAGGGGCAGGATCCCTGTAAGCCTAAGGCCCCCAATCCCCAAAACTCAGCTGTAACCTGGTGAGGGCTTTTAACTCCTTGGACATTGCCACTCTTCCCCAGGAAGGTCAGCATGCACTCAACATAGGGGGTGGGCATCTAGTGTTCTTCGCGCACCTGTGGCCCAGCATCACCATCAACACCTGGGATTACAGGTCATGAAGGATGGATACCTCCTCCACTTTGAGCAGGTGCTCCCGCCCTTCTATCCAGGGGAGTTTCTGATGGATCCCCTCTATCACAAATTCCTTCAGCGGGAACTCACCGGTATCCTCCTTGACGAGACAGTGGAGCTTGTCCCCCAGTCTCAGATAATAACGGGAGTAGAATCCCTATCCTTCATGGTCCCCAAGAAGACTGGAGGGTTTCGACCCATCCTAGACCTGCGAGACCTCAACCACCTCCTGGTGAAGGAGAAGTTCAAGATGGTTTCCTTTGGAATGTTGCTCCTTAGATCTAAAAGATGCTTATAACCACATCCTGATCCATCCCGTGCACCAGCAGTACCTCTGATTCATTGTTGGAGGCTGCCGCTACCAGTACAGAGTCCTGCCCTTTGGACTGGTGTCCACTCTCAGGGTCTTCACAATGTTTTTAGCGGTGGTTGCTGCCTTCCTGCAGATGCAAGGCATATTAGTCTTCCTGTATCTGGATAACTGGCTCATCCGAGGGAGCACATCCAATGAGGTCTCTCATGCGGTATACATCCAGTGAGGTCTCTCATGCAGTGCACTGCACCACCCTCATACTCGAACACTTGGTTTGTCATCAATTACCCAGAGTCCCACCTACAGCCCACACAGTGCCTCAGGTTCATTGGCATCCTCCTCGACACTGCTAAAGCCAAAGTGTTCCTGCTGACCGACAGGGCCCGACGTCTGTCTGATCTCGCCTGGACAGTGAGTGCCAGTACCTCGATTTTGGCTTGCCTCTTGCTGCGCCTCCTGTGTCACATGGCTTTCACGGTTCATGTCACCCCATATGCTTGCCTTTGGCTGCAGCAGGTCCAGTGGAGCCTCTCCGCTCAGTGGTCGCAGGCAATGGGGTGCCTGGAGAACATGATCCAAGTGGCCCTGCCTCTTGCCGACTCCCTCATCTGGTGGCAGCAGCCTTAGAATCTCCTAGCAGGGCTTCCTTTTTGGGTGCTTCCGCATCAGCACGTCCTCACCATGGATAACTCAGTGCTCGGATGGGGGGGCCCATTGGAATGGCCTCCAGACCAAGGGCGTCTAGTCACAGAACAAGACGCAGCTACACATCAACCACCTCTAGCTCAAGGAGATTGCAAAGGTCCTGCAGGTGTTTCAAACCTACCTAGCCAACCAGATCATCCTGGTACAGATGGACAATCAGGTGGCAATGTTCTACCTCAACAAGCAGGGTAGAACGGGCTCATATCCCCTCTGTCGGGAGGCCATCTGCCTCTGGAACTGGCCATCAGCCGGGGTATGCTTCTCAGGGCAGTTCACCTCCCGGGGCAGGACAGTACCTTAGTGGACAGGCTCAGCTGGATGCTCCAGCCCCATAAGTAATTGCTCAATCTGCAGGGTCTCTGGCATATCTTCAGCAGGTGGGGCACCCCAATGATGGACCTTTTTCCCAGTCCCAGCAATGCCCAATTGCCTCGTTTCTGCTCCATGCTTCTGGCTCCTGCTCAGATAGTGGCCAATGCCTTTCTCCTGCCTTGGGGAGAGGGTCTCCTATATGTGTACCCTTCCACCTGCTGGTAGCCCAGACCCATTCTCGTGGCCCGTCGATGGCCCAGACAGCCATGATTCCCCTTGCTACTCTGTCTCTCTCAGGCACCTCCGATTCCCCTGGGCTGCACCTTGGATCTGCTCTCACAGGGGGAAGGGACCTTCCTGCATCTCAACCTCCAGTCCCTAGCTCTGATGACATGGCTGCTGAGAGGATAGTCCTTGCCCAATTTCACCTGCCCAGGAAAGTCAAGGATGTCCACCTTATATCCCACAAAGATTCCACTAGACAGGCATACACATTCAAAAGGCACAGGTTTGTGGTCTGGTGTGTGGATAGAGCTATCAGCCCCTTCTCCTGCCCGGTGCAGGTGCTCCTGCAGCACCTTCTCCACCTCTCCAATACTGGTTTGAAGTCCAGTTCTGTATGGGTACACCTCAGTGCCCTTGTGGCTCACCATCATCTGATTGACTGTCAATCTCTGTCCGTTCACCCTCTTGTTGGCCACTTCATGAGAGGGCTGCTACTGTTGCGACCTCCATCCACCCATCTTTGGTGGTGTGGAACTTGAATGTGATTCTCGGAAAGCTCCCTTTGAGTCCCTTGCCTCTTGTCATCTCAAATACCTCACTTAGAAGGTAATCTTCCTTGTGTTGCCCTCATCTGCATGCAGGGTCAATGAGTTATAGGCTTTAATGGTCCATGCCCCTTACATCACCAGGTTCCATCATAATAGGGTGGTCCTTCGTACTCACCCCAAATTTCTGCCTAAGGTGATCCTCCTCCTTTCACCTACCCACCTTTTTTCCCAGGCCTTATGTGAGCAGAGCTGAGGCCTCTCATCACATTCTCATCTGTAAAGAGCTTTGGCTTTCTACATGGAGCAAACGAAGGCTCACTGCCATTCTTCTCAGCTGTTCGTCTTTTATGACCCAAACAGGCTCAGAATTGCGGTCTCTAAATACACTCTACCTAGGTGGCTGACTATATCTTCTTTGCCTATCAGCAGGCAGAAGCATCATGTGATGATCCATAATATCAAGGCCTTTTGGAGATCTGTCGGACTGCTACCTGGTCTTCGACCCACACCTTTGCAGCTCACTATTGCCTTGATGGGAATTCCTGTCGTGACAGCGCCTTCGGACAGGTGGTGCTGCGGCATCTCTTCGTGGACTGATACAACTCCTCCCTCTGGCCCTTCTGTCTGTCCAGGCTACTGGAGTATCGATTCTCTGCTTGAGGCTGTGGCTGTGTTCTGACCTCACTGCTCTTTGCTGTCACTCACAGACCATCTTTTCAGTCGCCCGTAGTTTTACAGGTTCTCACTAGCTTGTAGCTAGGGAGTCCCATATGTGAGGACTGACTTCCTGTTTGTTCCCAGAGAAAGCATAGTTACTCACCTGTAGCAGGTGTGCTCTGGGAACAGCAGGAATCCCTAACTATCCTCCCTCCTCCCCATTGAGTTGTTCTTTCTTTTTTGGCTTATTTAAGATGTGTCATTATACTGAGATAAGATGGCACCCTTGGGCAGGAAGGCGACCACGCATGTGTGGTAGAACTCCCAAAGGCTTTCTATGAAAGCTGGGGGGTGGGGTGGGGGGTTACTGTATGGGCTCCGTCAGTGCCGACATCACCCATACGTGAGGAATGATTCCTGCTGTTCCCAGAGAACACCTGCTACAGGTGAATTTATCCCAAAGTAACTAGTTCCATGCTACGTATCTTTAGGGATTAAGCAGTGTTTTTCTCTCAGTCTACCTTAATAAAGGTTTATGAACTTTTCCTCCAGAAATTTTCCAAACCTTTTCTAAACCCAGTTTTTCTGCCTGCTATTACCACATCCTCTGGCAATGCGTTCCAAAGCTTAATTATGCGTTGAGAGAAAAAATATTTTCTCCTGTTTTAAATATGCTACTTTGTAGCTTCATGGCGTGTCCTCTAGTACTTTTGAAAGAGTAGTCTGTTCGTGTTTACCCATTATTGCTGCTTTACCTTTCTACCTGTGCCCTGGAGTCTTCCTGCCAATGTTGGTACCCTTTTACCCTTTCCAAAGTGCCTTGGTGTTCTCCTGCCAGTTTTGGTCCTGCTTTACCCTCTTCCACCGCCCTGGGGTTTTCAGTCCGTTCTTTGTCCTACTTTGTCCTCTTAACAGTGGCTTCTTCTCTTCCTACCTCTTTTTGTGCAATTTGCCCTTCTTCTGGGGCTGTAGGGTGTTTGTGACACTTGATGGCTTGTAGTGTTGCCTCTTTTACAGATGCCTATCAGGAAGTTTCAAGTAGGTTTGATTAAAAATGGATGGCTAAACTCACTGTTACATTGTGAAATAACTTGCCCATAGATTTAAATGGGGATGAGTTCAGGACATCACTCCCGGCGAAAGCAGAATAACATCAGAAACAGCCACACTTTTAAACCACACATCAACGACAAGTGGGAAGAAGTGGGCAGAACAAAATTAATTAATTTTATTTATTTAACCAGTTTTCTATACTGCCTTATCCTTCAATCAAAGTGGTTTACATTATGTAATCACTACAAACAGGTACTGGATACATTCCCCTGTCCCCAAAGGGCTCACAATCTATGTGTACCTGAGGCAATGGAAGGTTAAGTGGCTTGCCCAAGGCCACAAGGAGTGTCTATAGGCTAAGTGGCTTGCCCAAGGCCACAAGGAGTGCCTATAGGACTAGAAACTCCTGTCCCTCTGACCTGAGATCACTGTCCCTAGGTGGGACTTGAACCCCTGGCCCTCCGGCCTGAAGTGCCGTATCCTAACCACTAGGCCACTCTACCACCTCCTCTTCATGCAAAATACATGCAAGCCAGTTAAATGCTGGAAAGCAATGAGCACAAATGCTCGAAGCTTAGCCAACAAAGTTCCGGACCTGGAAGCCCTAATGGTGGAAATGGACTTGATTTGGTAAAAACAGCTCCAACTTCTCACCTCATCACAATATTTATCAATTAGCAAACCCAAGGAGAGAGAAAGCAAACCTCAGAAAATCATATGGAGAGCTAATTACCCACAACGAAGTCAAGCATCTGCCAGACTTAACACATCAACGGTCTGCTAAGATATCTCTCACCTCATTTATACAATAGAGCACAGACGCCATACAATTTTATAAATCATTGTACACCCCTCTTATCAACCCTGTATACAGCAAATGTTTCTTGTACAGCAAAAGCCATTATAAACATGAGATCAATACATTTACAGGTACGGGGTATACTTAAACATTATGCACCAAGGCACCCCGTACTCTAACAATGAATCAGAGATCAAAGAGAAACCCCGCCGCCCGCCTGGACGTCCCTTCAGCGTTTCGCCTTCGAGTAGCCTAGTGGTTGGGGCAAGGTACTTCAGGCCGGAAGGTCGGGGGTTCAAATCCCACTAGAGGACAGCAACCTTGGGCCGGAAGGACTGGGGTTTCTAGTCCCACAGATGCTCCTTGTGGTCTTGGGCAAGCCACTTAACCCTCCATTGCCCATGTTCCCTGTAAGTATTAGTGTATGTGTCTCATATCCCCATGTGTTAAATGTATCCCCCAATTGTGTTGTGACCGCTTTGATTGAAGGATAAGGCGGTATACAAAACTGTCTAAATAAAATAAATAAAAAAATAAAACATAAAACACTGCTATTCTCCAGGACCAAGCAGGAAGTCAGTCCTCACATATGGGTGACGTCAGCGCCGACGGAGCCCCCATGCGGAGCATTTCCCCAGCTTTCAAAGAAAGCCTTTGGGAATGCAGCCACGCATGCGCGGTCCCCTTCCCGCCCAAAGGTGCCATCTTGCTCAGTCTTCTTTTTTCCGCGGAGCCCTACGGACGTGTGTCCTTGTCACCCGTGGAAAAAGTGGATTTTCCTGCGTTGAGACGAGTTTTTTTCTTCGGTTCGATGTCTGTTCCCTTTCCCGCCTGGACTCGGTACACCGGTGCCGAGCCCGGATCTCCTTTTTCATTTTTTGTCCTTAGAGACTGCGTTCGCGCCAATTTTTCTTTTCCCTGGCAACCCGATTTTTTGATCTTGCAGGGGCCCTTTTTCCCCCGATGGCTGCCAGTGGCTTCAAGAAGTGTGATCAGTGCAAGAAACTGATGTCTCTCACCGACATACATGACTGCTGCCTCCGGTGCCTGGGGCTTGACCATGATCCTAAGGTCTGTAGTCCCTGTGGCAAAATGTCCTCGAAGGCATTGAGGAGCCGTCAGCACCAGCGTGAGAGGATCTTCTCTGACTCTGCGTCTGGACGGGTCCAGACTTCGTCAGAGGCCTCGACGTCTCGGGAATCTGACCCCGAGCAACGTCGGGGCTCCTCTGAGAGGGAGTCCCCCTCAAGGGAGCACTGAAGGAAGAAGAAACCCATGAGAGCGGCATCGGTGGACACTCTTGGCCCCTCGAGGGCCAGGTCGCATAGCCCCGATCGCCGTCCCGGGTCTTCGGAGTCGGAGAGGCCTGCAAAGCATCCTCGTGTAGAGTCGGAGGCCCCGAGCCATGTGAGTACTGTAGTCCTCGTGGACTCTCCTCCGGGGGAGCCGACGTCGGGCCCGACACCGTCAGGGCCCGAGTCAGAGGCTGCTGGGTCTCCTGAGCTTGGACTTAGGTTGACGGCCTTGGAGAGCAGATTGTCTGACTTCATGGAGCAGCAGCGGGTGCTGATCGCCGGCCTCACCGGCGCATCTGCCCCGACCACCGGGACCTCGATATCCAAGTCGACCCCGGAGGCCGAGCCGATCCTCAAGACCATGCGAACTTGAGTCGATCCTCGACAGAGGTCGTCAACGCCGGTACCCTCGGCATCGGGTCGGATGGCGTCTGTGCCTGCCCACTTGGAGCCGCTCGATTCCTCCTCGGAGGAATCGGCATGGGAGACTGAGGAAGAGGAGTCCCCGGACACCTTCCGGACTCGATGCGTCCCTTCGGACTCACTGGGATCCGAGCCTCGAACAAGGTCCCCCCCTGGAGGATACCCGGTTCTCGGATTTCTTATGGGACATGGCCAAAGCCTTGGCCTTCCCGGCGGACCCCGAGGAGGAGCCTCGAGCCAAGGAGCTCTAGGCCCTGCAGTATGACTCTCCTCCCAAAGAGGCCTTTACTGTACCGGTTCCTCCGATGCTGGAGCAGTTGCTCTTCTGCATGTGGGAGGCGCCGGCCTCGATGCCGGCTCTAAGCAAGCGGGTCGATTCCATCTATCGAATCCGCATGAGCCCCGGATTCCAAAAGGCACAGCTACCGCACCACTCCATGGTTGTGGAATCGGCCATGCATCGCCTGAAGAGTCAGAAGATACACTCCTCGGTGCCTCCCGGCAGGGAAGCCCGGAACCTGGATGCCCTCAGTAGAAAGAGCTTCCAGGGCTCTATGCTTGCTTGCCGCATCCAGACCTACCAGCTGTACATGGGCATGTACCTTCGAGACCTGGCAAAGGAGATTGCCAGGTTCTCTGCTGGTCTGTCCGAGGAACCCTTGCAGAGGTTCAAGGCCTTGTCTGCTGGTATTCGAGAGTGCTCGAAATTTATCTCTCGAGCAGCCTATGATGGATTTGAGGCTTCGGCCCGAGTAGCAGGGGCCGGCATCGGTGCACGCCGCCAGGCCTGGCTACAATCCTCGGACCTCGAGCCATGGGTACAGGACAAGTTGGTCGATGTCCCCTGTCGAGGTGAAAACCTCTTTGGAAAGCCAATGGCTGAAAACGCTGCAGAACTCGAGACCGAGACTCTTACCCGGACAAGGCTGTCCAGGAAAACCTCTGCCCCTTCTTAGAAGAAGGGCTCAGGGAAAAAGGCCTTTTACCCGAGGAGAGCCACTGCCTACAAAACCTACCCTCACTACCAGGCCTCTGCAGCTCCCCAACAGGGCCAGCAGCCGAAGGGGCAGGGTCATGGGCCCCGTAGGTAGAAGGCTCCCAAGCCGCCTACTCCAGCTCCTGCTCAGCAGGGAGGGGTTTTTTGACTATGCCAGCATAGCCTCTCCTCCTCTCCAGTGCACAGGAGGTCGGCTGACCCTGTACGCAGAGAGGTGGCCAGCCATCACAGGGGATACTTGGGTGTTAAGCGTCATCGAGAGGGGCTATCTGCTCCACTTCACCCAGATACCCCCCTCCTACTTTCCAGGGGAGCCTCCAAAACCCCCTCTGCACAGAAACTTACTCCTTCAGGAGTTGGAAGGTCTGCTACAGGACCAGGCGGTGGAACCGGTGCCTCACCACCTGGAAGGGCAAGGCTTCTACTCGAGGTACTTCCTGGTACCAAAAAGAACAGGAGGCCTCAGACCCATCCTAGACCTGAGAAATCTGAACCACTTTCTGGAGAGGGAAAAGTTCAAGATGCTTACCCTTGGAATCTTACTGCCCTACCTCCAGCAGGGAGATTGGCTATGCTCCTTAGACCTGAAGGATGCTTATACTCACATCCTCATCCATCCAAGTCACAGGCAATACCTCAGATTTGTGGTGGGAGGGAACCACTTCCAATAGAGAGTGCTTCCCTTTGGCCTCACCTCCGCCCCCAGGGTTTTTACAAAGTGCCTGGCGGTGGTTGCGGCCTACCTCAGGAACCAGGGGATCTTTGTGTTCCCTTACTTGGACGACTGGCTTATCAGGGGCCAGTCTCCACAAGAGGCCAGGCAGGCTACCTTCAGAACCATATCCCTGCTTCAGCACCTGGGGTTCATTATAAACTTCCCAAAGTCCACTTTAGTCCCTTCACAGGACGTGGAGTTCATAGGGGCGAGGTTGGATACCGTCCATGCAAAGGCATATTTGCCTGTGGACAGAGCTCACAGACTGATAAAGTTGGCCAGCCAGTTTCAGGCGAACTCTCTGGTCTCTGCCAGACACTTCCTCCGGCTCTTAGGTCACATGGCTTCCACAGTGCATGTCACCCCAAATGCCTGTCTGCACATGAGGCCGGCTCAGTGGTGCCTCAGGGCACAGTGGGTACAGGCCACTGGGAAGTTGTCAGACAGGATAAAGGTGTCCAAACCCTTGGTGGACTCCCTACGCTGGTGGAGGCATCTCCCAAACCTGGTCGAGGGAGTTCCTGTTCGAGCCTCCCCACACACTCAGGTACTGACAACCGATGCTTCCCTGCAAGGCTGGGGGGCACATTGCCAGGGGACCTGCACCCAAGGCCTGTGGTCTCCATGGGAGGCCGCCCAGCAGATCAACCTGTTGGAATTGAGAGCCATTCGGCTAGCCTTACGGACTTTCTCTCGGGTCCTCTCTCACCAGTCTGTCCTAGTTCAGACGGACAACCAGGTGGCTATGTTCTACATGAACAAGCAGGGAGGCACAGGATCCCGACTCCTGTGCCTGGAAGCACAAGCTCTCTGCTCCTGGGCTATCAATCAGGGCATGACCCTCGGGGCGGTCTACCTCCCAGGCCAGGAAAACTACCTGGCGGACAGGCTAAGCAGACTCCTGCAACCTCACGAGTGGCAGTTGGACCCTCGGGTAGTCCAACAGATCTTTCTGAAGTGGGGACTTCCAACCATGGATCTTTTTGCCAGTCCGCTGAACAGGCAACTATCCAAGTTCTGTTCCAGACAACCTCATCCTCTGAGGGCAGCGGCAGATGCATTCCTGATCCCCTGGTCAGAAGGCCTGCTGTATGCGTTTCCTCCCACACCTCTGGTGGCCCGGACTCTATTCAAAACCCAGCAGGACCGAGCCATGGTGATCCTGATAGCCCCCAGGTGGCCCAGGCAATCGTGGTTCCCTCTTCTTCTGCAGTTGGCGGTGGATACTCCACTTCCTCTGGGGCTGCATCCCGACCACCTGACTCAGGATCAGGGGTCCCTCTTGCATCCCAACCTCAAATCCCTCAATTTGATGGCCTGGTTGCTGAAAGACTAGTCCTTGCTCCCTTGCTCCTACCAAAGGAGGTTGAAGAGGTGGTGTTGGCCTCCAGGAAGCATTCCACTCAGAAGGCCTATGCTCTGAAGTGGCGTAGGTTTTCCACTTGGTGTTCTAAACAGCAGGAGGATCCTTTCTCCTGCTCTGTCCCGGTGGTACTGCAATACCTGCTCCACCTGTCCAACCTGGGACTTCAGTCCAACTCTGTCCGGGTCCACCTCAGTGTCCTCTCAGCTCACCACTCGCCAGTGGATGGACAATCCCTCTCGGGCCACCCTCTGGTGTCTCGCTTCCTCAGAGGCCTGCTTCTGCTCAAGCCTCCTATTCGTCCACCGGCCACTGAGTGGGATCTCAATGTGGTCTTGCAGCAACTGACTCGCCCACCTTTTGAGCCGATGGCTACCTGCCACTTACGTTTCCTATGCTGGAAGGTGTTGTTTCTTCTGGCACTCACCTCGGCTAGGCGTCTGAGTGAACTTCAGGCCCTGGTCTCGGATAGGCCGCATACCAGGTTCTATAAGAACAGGGTAGTCTTAAGGACTCATCCTAAGTTCCTTCCCAAGGTAGTGTCCTCCTTCCACCTCAACCAGGAGGTGGTACGTCCGACGTTCTTTCCCAGGCCGCACGCCAGTAGGGCTGAAACTGTCTTGCATACCCTGGATTGTAGAAGGGCGCTTTCCTTTTACCTAGAACGTACGCAGGGGCATAGAAGGGCTTCTCAGCTCTTCATTTCCTTTGACCCTAATAAATTGGGGTTGCCTGTCACTAAGCGTATGTTGTCCATCCGGGTGGCAGACTGTATCGCCTGGGCGTACAGGGCAGCCAGCCTCTCCCTGGAGGGTCGAGTCACGGCCCAAAGAGTCAGGGCGAAGGCCGCATCAGTAGCTCACTTCCGTTCTGTTCCGTTGGCAGACATCTGCCGGGCCGCTACTTGGTCTTCAAGCCATACTTTTGCGGACCACTACTGCCTCGAGAGGGAGTCCCGTAGGGACAGTGCTTTCGGGCAAACGGTACTCCGTAATCTCTTTGAGGTTTAGGCAACTCCTACCCTACAGCCCTGGTGTTGGGCTACCGTTCAGGTGTGATCTCCGAGAAGATTCTCTCACTGTTGCTGAGGCTCTAGAGAGAGCTCTATTTTTCAGCCTGGGTTCCTGGTAGCCCAGAGCTAGGGAGTCACCCATATGTGAGGACTGACTTCCTGCTTGGTCCTGGAGAAAGAATAGTTACTCACCTGTAACAGGTGTTCTCCAGTAGCAGCAGGAATCAGTCCTCACGACCCTCCCTCCTCCCCTTGGAGTTGCAGTTGTATATAGTTCATTTTCTTTTTTGTGCTTTCTTTTAGCTATGTCATTGGACTGAGCAAGATGGCACCTTTGGGCGGGAAGGGGACTGCGCATGCGTGCCTGCATTCCCAAAGGCTTTCTTTGAAAGCTGGGGAAATGCTCCGCATAGGGGTTCTGTCGGCGCCGACGTCACCCATACGTGAGGACTGATTCCTGCTGCTCCTGGAGAGCACCTGTTACAGGTGAGTAACTACTCTTAATATACATACCGTGATGCACACAAGTCCCTCCTAACTCCCATATTGAAAACTAATTTATCTCACCCAACCGATACTCAAAACGGAATAGACTTTATATCGCCATGTACATATCTTCTCAAACGGTCAGTCACTCCTCAGCACTTCCTCTGATCCAACCACACAGCCCAAAACCAAAGAGCAATGGGCTGACTTAAATAGGAGAAAACTCCTACCTATTTCCTGTTAGCAAACTGATGCTAGTGCAGACACACTATGTCATATACACGCCTTCCAATCAATCCCCGAGTTCAACCCCTCGGGAATGACTGTTCCCAGCGAATAAATCCAATGTTGCTCCCTATACGTGAGATGCTGCTCCTGTGTCATATCCCGAAAGCCCGAATTTACGCGCTCTATACAAAAACATAACAGATCACTAAAACTATGTTTATTCTGCAAACAGTGCTCAACCATAGGAGCCTCCCACCTTTTACATCTTAATCTACTTTTGTGTTCTCCTAATCTGATCATAAACGGGCGGATCGTCTTGCCCACATATAACAATTGGCAGGGACAAAAAAATCCCATACACAACAAAGTCGGAATCACAAGAAGTGAAAGATCTTAAACAATATTCCCGACATTTATATGAAAACCGATCCGTTTCCCAAATAACCGCACATGTAGTGCAGTGTCCACATTTAACCTGTCCAGTCTTTCTCTCCTCTATCATCCTGATAGGACGCAACCAAGAGGGACTTAATATCTCCTTCAGATTAGGATTTCTCAACCAGACACATCGAGGGCTGTACATTTCTAGCCCTGGACAGTGCCCAACACATTTGCATGTTTATGCAAAATTCGTTGAATACTCATACTTAACGGGGAATAACGGGTTATGAAATTGATATGCCTATCCACCCCAGCACTACGAACCCTAGGCGAAAGCAACCAACTCCTGTCATTGAATAATGCTGTCTTATATGCTCGTTGCACTACCTTAGTGGGACAACCTCGTTCAATAAAATCCCTTTTAAGAGACTCTGCCTGGATCTTAGAATCTTCTACAGACGAACAATTGCGTCGATAATGTATAAATTGTGAAAAAGGCCAACCCTTCAATAAATTAGACGGATGGGCGCTGGAATAATGCAAAAAAGTATTCCTATTCGTAGGTTTCTTATACACCGTAGTGCCCTAGCCATCCATCTGCCGAAAGACTTTAACATCCAAAAATTCAATACTATTGTCATTATAAGATATTGTAAACTGTATGTGAGAATCTAAACTGTTCAACCAAGTGAAAAACTGTATCAAAGAATCAACAGACCCCTCCCATAATAAAAAAAAATGTCATCCATATAACGATGCCACATTTTTATCTGGGGGGAATACACCGACCCACTCAAACAACGTTGTTCAAATTGGTCCATAAATAAATTTGCCACAGATTGGGCAAACGATGCACCCATCGCAACCCCCATAGTCTGCTGGAAGATCTCCTCATTAAAATTAAAATAATTTCTACTTAACGCCAGCTGAGCACATCACATTAAAAACTCATTTTGTACCTCACCAACATCGCCCCTCTGCGATAGGTGTATAGGGAGCAATGTTGGATTTATTCGCTGGGAACAGTCATTCCCAAGTGGTTGAACTCGGGGATTAATTGGAAGGCGTGTATATGACGTAGTGTGTCTGCACTAGCGTCAGTTTGCTAACAGGAAATAGGTAGGAGTTTTCTCCTATTTAAGTCAGCCCATTGCTCTTTGGTTTTGGGCTGTGTGGTTGGATCAGCGGAAGTGCTGAGGAGTGAGTGATCGTTTGAGAAGATATTTACATGGAGATATAAAGTCTATTCCGTTTTGAGTATCTGTTCGGTGAGATAAATTGGTTTTCAATATGGGAGTTAGGAGGAACTTGTATGCATCACGGTATGTATATTATAGCAGTGTTTTATGTTTTATTTTTTAGTTTGATTCCCCCTGAAGTAGCGAAGGCGAAACGCTGAAGGGACGTTCAGGCGGGCGGCGGGGTTTCTCTTTGACCTCTGATTCATTGTTAGAGTACTGGGTGCCTTGGTGCATGTTTAAGTATACCCCGTACCTGTAAATGTGTTGATTTCATGTTTATAACGGCTTTTTCTGTACAAGAAAAATTTGCTGTATACAGGGTTGTTAAGAGGGGTGTACAATGATTTATAAAATTGTATGACATCCGTGCTCTATTGTATAAATGAGGTGAGAGATATCTTAGCAGACTGTTGATGTGTTAAGTCTGGCAGATGCTTGACTCCGTTGTGGGTAATTAGCTCTGCATACAATTTTCTGAGGTTTGCTTTCTCTCTCCTTGGGTTTGCTAATTGATAAATATTGTGATGAGGTGAGAAGTTGGAGCTATTTTTACCAAATGAAGTATCATATATAAACTCTGAGAAAGATCATAAATAGTGGTGTTAGTTGGAAATGTACTTGGACATTGTGGCCATTACAGAAACATGGTTTAATGAATCGCATGATTGGGATACAGCCGTAGCTGGCTATAATCTATTTAGAAGAGACAAAGAAAGTGGAAAAGGAGGAGGAGTAGCCTTGTATGTCAAAAGCAATATTAAAGCTACTGAAATGCAGGGGGCAAGGGGAAAAGAAGAAGCGCTCTGGATTATGTTGGAAAGAGGAGATGGCACTGTCATCCATACTGCTACAGACCTCCGACTCAAATCGAAGAAATAGATAACAAATTTATTATAGATATTGCCAAGATAGTCACAAAGGGGGAAATGATCATATTGGGTGACTTTAATCTACCTGATGTGGATTGGATTACTCCTTCTGCAAATCTGGAAAGAAGCAAAAAAATTGTGGATGCTTTCCAAGATGCGTTACTTAGACAAATGGTGATGGAACCAACCAAGGAAAGCTCAATGCTGGATTTAGTGCTCACCAACGGTGATAGCATGTCGAATGTCTGGGTGGGTGCCCCTGTGAGCAGCAGCGATCATCACACGGTGTGGTTTGAGATAAAAGCCAAGGTGCAGTCCAATCATAGCACGCTCAAAGCCCTAGACTTCAAAAACACTGACTTCAGTAAAATGGCCAAGTACCTGAAGGAGGAGTTGGCAGGGTGGGAGGGGATAAGGGAAGTGGAATTGCAATGGGCTAAACTAAAGGTGGCAATAAAAGGGGCAACAGATAAATATGTAAGGAAAGTAAATAAAAACAAGAGGAGAAGGAAACCTATTTGGTTTTCCAAAGAAGTGGTTGCTCAAATAAAGGCAAAAACCACAGCTTTCACAAAATTCAAAAGCTTGCAAACAGAGGAACACAGAAAGGAATACAGGATCAAACTAAAAGAGACAAAAAGAGAAATAACGAAAGCAAAAACAAAGGCAGAGGAAAAGATGCTAAAGATGTGAAGTGTGGCAACAAAACTTTCTTCAGGTATATTCAGGAGATGAGGAAAATCAGAGGTGGAATTGCAGGACTCAGAATGCTGGGAACGGACTCATGGAAAGTGACATTGAAAAAGCGAAATTGCTAAACAAATACTTCTGCTCTGTTTTTACTAAAGAAAATCCTGGAGAAGGACCACCTGTGACTCCCAAATATAAAAATGGGAATGAAGTAGATACCACACCATTCACAGAAGATGATGTGTTAGAACAACTTGCAAAACTGAAAGTGGACAAGGCCTTGGGACCGGATGGGATACATCCCAGGATACTGAAAGAGCTCAGAGAGGTTCTTGCAGGGCCGTTAAAGGATGTTTTCAACAGATCCTTGGAAACAGGAGACGTTCCTCAGGACTGGAGAATGGCTGATGTGGTACCTCTTCTCAAAAGTGGTGACAGGGAAGAAGTGATAAACTACAGGCCTGCGAGCCTTACCTTGGTGGTGGGAAAAGTAATGGAGGCACTCCTGAAAGAGCGAATAGTGGACTTTCTCAAAACCAACAGGTTGCATGATCCGAGGCAACATGGTTTTACCGAAGGATGATCTTGCCAAACAAATCTGATTGAGTTCTTTGACTGGGTGACCAGAGAACTAGATCAGGAGCATGCGATGGATGTCATCTACCTGGATTTCAGCAAAGCCTTTGATACTGTTCCTCATAGGAGGCTTATCAGTAAACTCAGTAGTTTGGGGATGGGTCCCAAGGTGGTGAACTGGATCAGAAATTGGTTGACTGACAGACGACAGAAGGTAATGGTAAATGAAGCTCACTTGGATGAAAGGAGGGTGATTAGCAGGGTGCCCCAGGGTTCAGTCCTGGGCCCGGCACTGTTAGATGTATTTGTGAGTGATATTGTTGAAGGACTGAATGGAAAAGTCTGTCTTTTTGCAGATGACACGAAAATTTGCAACAGAGTGGACTCCCCTGAGGGAGTGGACAACATGAGGAAAGATCTGCAAAAGCTGGAAGAATAGTCTAATGCTTGGCAGTTAAGATTTAATGCGAATAAGTGCAGTGTCATGCACTTGGGAAGCAGAAATCTAAGGGAAATGTACATGATAGGGGGCGAGAGGTTGGTGTGCACGGACCAGGAGAAGGACCTTGGTGTGATTATTTCTGAGGATCTCAAGGTGGCAAAACAGTGCGACAAGGCAGTGGCAAAAGCCAGGAGGATGTTGGGTTGCATACAAAGAGGAATTACCAGCAGAAAGGAAGAGGTACTAATGCCACTGTACAAGTCACTGGTGAGGCCTCACTTGGAATACTGTGTTCAGTTTTGGAGACCATATCTTGCAAAGGATATAAAAAGACTGGAAACTGTTCAGAGGAAGGCGACCAAAATGATTTGGAGCCTGCGTCAGAAGCCTTATGAGAAGAGACTTGAAGTCTTAAATATGTACACTCTGGAGGAGCAGAGGGATAGGGGAGATATGATTCAGACCTTTAAATACTTAAAGAGAAATAATGAACAAACAAACCTCTTCCAAAGACAGGGAAGCTGTAAAACTACAGAGCATAACATGAAGCGGCAAGGGAGTAAATTGAAAGGCAATGTCAGGAAATGCTTTTTCACTGAAAGGGTGGTGGATGCTTGGAATGGCCTCCCTATGGAAGTGGTGGGGGCAAATACAGTGACAGATTTCAAAATGGCATGGGACAGACACAGTGGATCCCTTTACAGCAACAGGATAAAATCAAAATAAACTTAACTATCTAATTTCTCAACAAATAGGGGTGTCCTAGACGGAGCGGTGGGTTCACCCCTAAAGAAAGACATGGGGAGGGTGGCCTGCACAGAGTGGCAGGTGCACCTACTCTTGCCATGGACCATACTGGTCTTTATCTGCAGTCATTTACTATGTTACTATGAGTGTAGAAATATTAACTGAATGGGGGTCCAGGGATGTATACTAACCAACGTAAAACTTTTTTGCATGCACATCTCTAAAAAAAAAAATAGAACCCAGCAAAAGCACACGAGGATAAAGCTATGGCAGTTTCAGTGGTTCATCCATGCTCTGTCCCTGTCAAAGAAATATGAAAAGTGGCAACATGGAAAACATATTTCTCAGAGAGAATGCTTTTGGACAGGCAGTGCTGCAAAGATTGTTCAATTAACAATCAATCCCCCCATGCATGTTATTTGGGCTATGAAAATGAAGAAAAAAAAGGAGGAGATACTGGCACAACCCTTAGCTATAGGATTCTCAAGTAGTGTGGCTGATTTCATTCTGCTTATTGACCAAGAAAGTAGAGTTGCTTACCTTTAATGTGGTTTTTTTGTTGATGGGATAAATTGGACACGTACTCGCCCACCTTCCTGGGGAAGTAGACAGTGAAGCTTTTTGTTAGACTGGGGGGACTTCATGAGGAAGTGGTTGCGTAAATTCATGTTCAGAAAAACCTGTTGAGAGTTATCCTAGTTGGCACCTTTGAATGATGTCACCTATTGTGTGTGGAGACTCCCCTGTTACAGGCATTCAGCTCTGCCCTATTCTCCCATATTATTGCAATAAAAGGTAAACATTGGAACTGAATGCTACTAGTGCTAGATTAGGTTAAGATATACCAATGTATGACTTTCCTGCAATTTTCTCTTGCTCAATCTTTCTTAGGAATTGATGAAAATAAAGCGAAAGGACATGGATTTGAAGCAAGTGCAAGCCCAGGCTCATGGAACTCAGACCCGCCTCAAGTATTCACAGAGTGAACTGGAACTAATTAAAAAGAAACATCTTGCTAACTGCTACAGGGTAGTATAAGAAGATTGACCTAGTCTTATTCTTAATCTAGCAAGTGTCATAAATCAAATATATATAATACATCATTAACTAGAATTACTTGTGCAGGTATGTTGTATAGCTATTGATTAGATGTAGTAAAGACTCTGGAAAAAGTAAGATAGCTACAACTGCCTATAGATCGTTCCATTAGATACAACCACTCTCCTGTCTTTTAATTGGAGTATAATGGTATTCTGGTAATGTTCGCTATAAGAAAGTAGTTGGATAATTAAAAGCCAATGTTACATTTTATATTTTTTATGTTTATTCTGGGCAAAATGTCCATAAAGCTCTCAACATAAGGTATCATATATTGACTGTTGATGGCTCTTGTCAGGTTATCTCATGAACATATAGGGTCGTGAACATGAGAGGGTCCAGCCAATTTCTTGCCATCTGCATAGCACAGCAGATTTTTAACACCATCTCTTTGATGGACCCGTTCTTGGACCTTTCTGGGACTCCCTAAATCCTTTGATTATTTCATCTAGAGCAGGGGTACTCATTCCAGTCTTCAAGTCACACCTAGCCAGTCAGATTTTCAGGGTAACTACAATGAATATTGTGGCGCTCGCGCCCCTACCAGGCAGCCGCCTAGTAGGGACGGGTGACCACCTCTTATATTTCCTAGGGTTGTAGTTGTGTGAGGAATAATGAGCCGAGTGGTTTATAAAAGTGCACAGGAATTTATTCAGCTTCCTTGCAGGTAAGTGGATACAATTTCTTCAAGCACATTTACTCTCCAGACGAAAGAAAATAATGGATACCTTCTCCAGTAACAAATGTCCAAAAACAAACAACAGCGAATTCAAATATCAAGTGTTTCTGGCTCACACTAATTTACCTTAGTGCAGGCATCGCATTCCATCTCTGAAACATTGGAATTTACATCAGCCTCTCTGGCTTCAATCTCCATACTCTCAGCTGAGCTGTAGCAGGGTTCTGCTTGGTAGCGCTCAGGGACTTTCTGCTTTAGAGTTTTTTTTTTTTAAATTCTTTATTTTCGTTTTGCAACAACAAAGGAAAGGAAGACATACAACTAAGAGACAAATACATACATGTAATGTGATACATACACCAAAGCAAACCCCCACCACCCCCCTCCCCCCTGCTTCTTCTCTAGAAACTAAAACATTCTCGAAGCGGACGTGTACTGACATTATTGTGTTACAAAACCTTCCAGCGGTCTGAAACATTATATGTTACAAAACTTTACAGCGATCTGAGACATGATGGGTGTACATTAAACAGACATGTCGAAGCAATAAGCAGATGGTACATGATCATTGAGCATCTGCCATTTAGACAAGCAAGAATGAAATGGGGTATGGAAAATAGCCCTCCAAGATATCTGCTCATAGTTACTATATAAGCAGACAAGGTTCCACTATTCATTGACAGCAAGTCGAGAGCTATCCCTCCAAGTCCCCGTGATCAAACACATGGCTATACCCAGCATAAAATCAGGAGAAAACGACCCTTCTTAGGAAGAGAGGGGACCCCCGCCACTGAGCGGAGTCCAACAGTCGTCCGAGAAGGAGGCTCGTGAAGGTGCAAAATAAAGGAAGAACGACCCCAGACCCGCCCCTAGGAAATCTGTAGTTAAGGACATCCACAAGAACATGAACGAAGGCTCCCACATCAGTATAGCGAGACCTGCACGGGCCCCTGGCAATTGTGTTCCATTTGACTATTTTCTGGAATATGAGAACATCTTTGTGCAAAAGGACAAGAGTTGAGTTTGGATAGCTGAAGCAGATCGGGAAACCCGCATTATGTTGCTCCAGAAACGCTCCTATGCACAGGGGTTAAAGTGGTTTGCGGTTAGCGAGCCCAGGCTGGTTGGATTCTACAAGTGACAGTATCTGTACCCTGACATAATAGGTTATAAAAGGTAAAGGCTGCTCCATGTGTACTACTAATAGAGTGAATTAGTTCTAAGAGCCCATCCTTAGTAGGGACAGAGGGCGGCATGATTGGAGCACTTTTGAGGCAGCATGTAAGCTGCATCAATTGAAAATAATGTTTCGCTAGGAACGCAAATCCCCTGTATAGATCAGAAAAGGTTTTCCAACGAGCTGCAGAAAGAGCTGTTGGGGTGTCCTGATCCCCCTGGAGGACCAGGGTCTGGAAATAGTCATACATGGCTGCTCAAATTTCAAACCGAAACTCTGGCTGAGTTAATAGGGCTCTATCAAAGAGTCAGGCCCCCGGATTCCCTTGAAGTGCAGTAGTATGGTAGTGAAAAGGAATAGCAGCATGATCTGAAATATACGAGGAGTGAATCTTTACAGCGTCCACCTGGGGAGCTAACAATGTTGATATTGGAAAGAAATCTATGCGAAACTGGAATTTGTGAAGGGAAGAGAAGAAGGTAAAGTCTAGCTCATTGGGTGTATCTAAGCAAATCGCTACAATAGTAGCATGCAGAGATTTCCTATCCAATATAGCAACCCCACATTTCTTAGAAGCAGCTGGGGAGTAGGCGGCCACCATGTAAGGTTTAGTATTGAAGTGGAAAGTTTCCTTCAAATGGAAATGTGTTTCCTGGAGGAAAATCAGGTCCGCAGCCTCATGATTTAGATAGCATAGGAGTTTCCTCCGTTTTATCGGATTATTGATTCCTTGTACGTTCAATGAAAAATCTTACATGGTGCCATCAGTCGATACTAGACATTTTAGGTAAAAGCGCTTGAAAACTTACAACATAATCAGCATCTGTACACTAATGACATAAGCGCCAAATATGCTGGCCAATACACCACATTGAAAAGTATGTACCAAAGTAACTTAGAGAAGAAGCAAACCCCCAATGAATATGGCGACCAGATGTCTGCGGGAGGAGGCCCTAGAGAGGAGATAAGACATAATAAAAGAAAAGAAACACCAGAGTCCATAAGAAACACTGTCTCTGATATTCGTCGAGGCTACAATGGGTAGATGGAGTCGGGTCCCAGATATCTTCAAAATAGGGCGACAGACCTCCTTCGATAAACTCTTCGCTGAGCCGCGGTAAATCCAACATGGTAGGCACAGCGGATATGAGAGTACTGGCAGGAATATTCTGGAAATCAGCGCATCAAGTCGGCTTCTTTAGAGTCCAAAAACTCCGCTAGTAGCTCAGGGTCCTCAAATGTTCTTGTCTGATTGTGAAGCGTGACTCGGAGCTTGGCCGGGTACAGCAGACCATAGCGCGCTTGTAATTGTTGAAGCCTCGGCCGAAATTCCAGAAAGCGCTTTCGGCGGTCAACCGTGGGTTTAGCCAAGTCAGGATAGAAGGAGACCTTGTGGCTCTCAAACTCCATATGGCCCTTTGCCCGGGAGGCACTGAGAATTTGTTCCACATGTTGATATCTCAAAAGTCGAAAGATGATAGGCCGCGGGGTCTTCCTGTTGAGCGTTATGTTTGTGGGTACACGATGAGCACGATCGATCTCCAATTCTTTGGTGAAGGTAATTTGGAGCAAGGAAGGGAGGATTTTACTTAAAAACTCCTTCATGTCACCCAATTCCGCTCCCTCCGGTAGGCCCACGAGGCGCAGATTGTTGCGGCGCGCTCTATTATTGCCATCTTCCACTTCTTTCTGCAAAGCCCGCACCTGACGCTCAACTTTGTCGAGTTTGGACAGCCGGACCGCATGGGAGTCTAATATATTCTCCATTTTGTCCTGACGCGAAGAGAGCCCCTCTAGCCTACCTTGCAGTACACCAAGATCTTCCCTCAGCGCTCGAAGTGCTTCACCGTTTGACTGCACGAGGTCCTTAACCCCTCTAATTTCTGCGAGGATTTCCTGCTGCATTTCGGGGCCCTCGCGCAAAGCCAGCCCCTTCTGCGGGGACGGGGGTTCAGTTTTGGAGCGTTTACCGTGAGAAGCCGCTGAAGAGCCAAATTCCAGGCGCGTGGGTTTGGTCCCCGCCATCTCACCAATG
The DNA here is from genome assembly GCA_033557465.1 of Ichthyophis bannanicus. Lineage (NCBI taxonomy): Eukaryota > Metazoa > Chordata > Amphibia > Gymnophiona > Ichthyophiidae > Ichthyophis > Ichthyophis bannanicus. The sequence goes on from CM066037.1 coordinate 424,913,277, forward strand.
TGCCCCGGCAAGATCAGAGCAGAAATTCAAGTTTGTCCGGTGTTAATTCAGGATTCTGAGTAGGCCTCTCGGGAGCCTCAGCATTATGCGACCATCCCGCTGGACATCGGGCTCCGCCCCCCCTGCTTTAGAGTTTTTAACAGGTCAAACAACCTCTCCCACTTTCTTGCCTTCCCTTCTCTGGGCAGGTCTCCTATGGGGTGCTCTTGTTTAACCTTCCTGGTGAAACATTTCTTTCTAGGCTGTGTTATCTGGGGTATAACAGTTTCATCAGAGTCAGAAGAGAAAACACACTTTGAAGGCCTTATTGCCTCCCTTCTCCTACCTTGGGCTTTTGGTGCAGTATTCTCTTGGTTGGAGCTTTGGCCAGTCAGGACTCCCTCTGCCTCAGCGTAGGGCAGAGACTTTGGGTAAAACTTTCCCACTCTCTTGCCAGGGTAGGTGGTTCTCTCCCTAGAACCTTCCCTAGGTCCTCTGTGGCTACTGTGCTGAGTATGGTGGCTTCCTTTGTACCTTCTCTGGTTGTCTTTATAGCGGTTCTTTTCTCTGCTGCTCCCTTTGGCTACAGGGCTGTTCCCTCTGTACCTTCTGGAACCTGGACTGGAACCTGAGCTGCAACTCCCACTTAGGCCTGGACTGCAACTCCGACAGCAACTGCCACTGCAACTGCAACTGTGTCTCCAATCATGCTTCTCCCCATGCTTCCAACCGTGCTTCCAACCATGCTTCCAACCAGCACCCGAACCACATCCCGAACCAGCTCTCCAACCAACTCTCGAACCACATCTATCTCTAGTGTTTGTTTGCTCCCTTTCAAACACTGAGCAGGGCAACTCCCTTCCTGGCCCCGCCCTTCTGTACCTCCCACTCCTATCTGTGGCTGACCTGGAGTGTGGGCGTGGCTTACAGCTAGGTCTGCCCTCTAGGTTTCTCTCCAGGCTTCTGCTGTGGACTATGTGATCCTGTGCACCCATCCCCCGCAAAGAGGAAAAATTCTTCTTCTCTTTACTTTTTCCTGGCTGGGCTGCACTCTCCTTACCACAATATGCATGAGAGAGATTTGCTTACAATGCAAACAGTGCATGCAAATCTCTTGTTTGAGAACTATTGGCCTAGAGTGAGTCTCTAGGTCCTCCAACTTGATAGCAATTTTGCGAGGCAGTTCCTGTGTCTCCATTGCTGTCTCCTTTTGAGCATTAAGGTCTTCCTCATACTCCTCCACACACTGCTCAACATGGTCACCACTAGTACCCAAGTTGGCAAGCTCAGCTTTTATCTCAATTGCTGCCTCTTTAACTGTTGTCTTTACCAAGATCACCTCAGTCTTCAATTGACTAAACCATTTTTTCATGTCTGCCTTTGTAACACTCTCTGCTTGTTTCCTGGTGTTTGTGCGAGATATAGCATGGGCTCTCAACTTGGCTACCCAGGCTGAGGGGGACCGTCGAGCAGAAGAGCTAGACATTCTACAGTATGAGTCTCCACCTCAGGGATCTCTTACTGTCCCAGTTCCTCCTATCCTGTCCAGGCTGCTGCTCTGCATGTGGGAGGCACCTGCCTCGGTTCCCATCGTAAGCACCTCGACGCCATGTACAATGTCTAGCGCGGCCCCGGTTTTAGGAAAACCCAGCTTTCCCACGCATCCATGGTGGTAGAATCAGCCATGAGGAAACAAAAGAGCCCAAAGTCACATTCTTCGGTTCCTCTAGGCAGGGAGTCATGAGCCCTCGACACCCTAGGCTGCAAAGCCTACCAGGAATCCATGCTCTCCTGCCATATTCAGGCATACCAGCTATATATGGGTATGTTCTTATGCGACGTGGCCAAGGAACTCTGAGGTTTCTCCAGGACCAAGCAGGAAGTCAGTCCTCACATATGGGTGTCATCGGCGCTGACGAAGCCCCAGCGGAGCATTTCCCCAGCTTTCTATGAAAGCCTTTGGGAATGCAGGCACGCATGCGTGGTTCCCTTTCCGCCTAAAGGTGCCATCTTACCTCAGTCTCTTTTTTTTCCGAGAAGCCCACCGGACGTGTGTCCTGTCATCCCGGATAAAAGTTGATTTTTTTTTTCGGCGATCCTCGCTGTTTTTTCTCCCGGTTCGACACCGGTTCCCCTCCCGCCGGGTTCGGTACACCGGTTTCGAGCTCGACTCTTCTTTTTCGGTTTTTGCCCTTCGTGGCTGGTGTTCGCGCCCTTGTTTGCTTTTTCCCTGGAAGGCCGGTCCTTTGACCTTGCGGGGACACTTTTTTCCCCGATGGCTTCCAGCGGTTTCAAGAAGTGTGATCGGTGTAAGAAATAAATGTCTCTCACCGACACACACGACTGCTACCTTCAGTGCCTCGGTCCTGATCATGACCCTAAGTCGTGTGGACCATGTGGGAAGATGTCTTCCAAGGCACTCCGAAGTCGCCAGCAGCAGAAAGGCTTTTCTCTGACTCAGCCTCCGGCCGGGCCCGGACCTCATCTGAGGCCTCGACATCTCGGGATTCCGATCCTGAGCGTCGTCGGAGCTCTTCGGACAGGGGGTCCCCAGACTGGGAACGCAAGAGGAAGAAGTGGCTCGCGAGGGCATCGTCGGAGGAGGTCCCTGGCTCCTCGAGGGCCAGGTCTCAGACCCCCGACCGTCGCCCCGGGCCCGTGGAACAAGAGAAGCCTGCCAAAGTTCCTTGTGCGGAGCCGGAGTCTGCTGGACACGTAAGCCCCGTAGTCCTCGAGGACTCTCCTCCCAGAGAGCCGACGTCAGGCCCGGCGCCGCCGGGGCCCGAGTTGGTGGCTGCTGCATCTCCCGAGCTGAGTCTCAGGATGACAGCCTTGGAGAGCAGATTGTCTGCCTTCATGGAGCAGCAGCGGGCACTGATGGCCAGCCTGTCTGGCGCATCTGCCCCGACCACCGGGACATCGACTTCGAAGTCGACCCCGGAGACCGAGCCGATACTCGAGTCCATCATGGCTCGAAGTCGACCTCGATCACGGTCTCCCTCGACCTCCCGCTCGGGACCGAGGGCGTCGACGCCGGTGCCTCCGGCGTCGGGGCGGGTGCTCCAGGGCCCCGCGGGGTCGGACCCTGACTCCTCGTCGGACGAGTCCGCCTGGAGGATGAGGAGTCCCCTGATATGGAGGATGAGGATGAGGAGTCCCCTGATATGTTCAAGAATCGGTGCGTCCCGTCGGACTCACCGGAGTCTGAGCCCCGGAGTAGATCCCCTCCGGAGGATACTCGGTTCTCGGAGTTTGTCCGGGATATGGCCACTGCCTTGGCTATTCCGGCGGACCCTGAGGAAGAGCCTCGAGCTGAAGAGCTTGAGGCCCTGCAGTATGATTCTCCTCCGAAAGAGGCCTTTACTGTCCCGGTTCCTCCGATGCTGGAAAGGCTCCTCTTCAGGATGTGGGAGGCACCGGCCTCGGCGCCCGTTTTAAGCAAGCGAGTCGACTCGATCTATCGACTCAGGAAGAGCCCTGGCTTTCAGAAGGCACAGTTGCCACACCATTCCATGGTTGTGGAATCGGCCATGCATTGTCTGAAGAGCCAGAAGATGCACTCTGCAGTGCCCCCCGGCAGGGATGGCGTCGGTAGAAAGTGCTTCCAGGGTTCGATGCTTGCTTGCCATGTCCAGTCTTACCAGCTGTACATGGGCATGTACTTGTGGGACCTGGCGAAGGAGTTGGCCGGGTTCTCTGCTGGACTCTCCGGGGAACCCTTGCAGAGATTCAAGTCCTTGTCCTCGGGGATTCGGGACTGCTCGAAGTTCATGTCCCGCGCCGCCTACGATGGCTTCGAGGCTTCTGCCCGAGTTGCGGCAGCCGGCATCGCGGCTCGACGCCAGGCATGGCTGCAGTCATCGGACCTCGAGCCATGGGTTCAGGACAAGTTGGTCGATATCCCTTGCCGAGGTGAAAACCGTTTTGGCAAGCCCATGACCGAGAAGGCCGCCCAGCTCGAAACAGAGCACCTTACACGGACAAGGCTGTCTAGGAGGACCTCTGCCCCTTCTCATAAAAAGAAGGGCTCGGGTAAAAAGCCCTTTTACCCGAGGAAGGGCACTGCCTACAAACAGTACCCTCAATATCAGGCTACTCAAGCTGCACCCCAGGGTCAGCAAGCCAAGGGGCAGGGTAATGGGCCCCGTAGGCAGAGGACCCCCAACCTCCGGCCCCTGCTCCCACTCAGCAGGGTGGGGGTTTTTGACTCCTTGAGCGTAGCCTCTCCATCCCTGCTCTCCCAACCCTGCACAGGAGGTCACCTCGCCCTCTTTGCCCACCAGTGGCCCCTCATCACCGGGGACAGTTGGGTGTTGGACATAGTCCACAGGGGCTATGCACTGCATTTTCACCAACTGCCTCATCCATACTTTCCAGGGGAGCCTCCAAGGCCTCCCCTGCACACAGACCTTCTCCTTCAAGAGTTTCAAGGTCTGTTGGTGGACAGGGCGGTGGAGCCTGTGCCTCCCCACTTGCAAGGTCACAGATTCTACTCCAGGTATTTCCTGGTGCCCAAAAGAACCGGTGGCCTTCGACCCATTCTGGACCTCAGGAACCTCAACAAGTTCCTAGAGAAAGAAAAGTTCAAAATGCTTACTCTTGGAACACTTCTGCCCTACCTCCAGCAGGGAGATTGGCTATGCTCCTTAGATCTAAAGGATGCGTACACTCACATCCTCATTCATCCAGACCACAGAACGTACCTCAGGTTCATTGTGGGAGGAATCCATTATCAGTACAGAGTACTGCCTTTTGGCCTCACCTCCGCTCCCAGGGTCTTTACCAAATGCCTGGCAGTGGTGGCGGCCTACCTGAGAAATCAGGGAATCTTTGTCTTCCCCTATCTGGACGACTGGCTCATCAGGGGTCAGACATGCCAGGAGGCCAGACAAGCCACCCTCAGAACTATTGCTCTTCTTCAAAGCCTGGGGTTTGTAATAAACTTCGCAAAGTCCACTTTGCTCCCCTCCCAGAACTTGGAGTTCATAGGAGCAAGGCTGGACTCTCTGCTGGCAAAGGCTGGACTCTCTGCTGGCAAAGGCTTTCTTGCCAGAAGACAGAGCCCAAAGATTGATAGCCTTGGCAAATCAGTTTCTCAGCAAGTCACTGGTCTCCGCCAGACTCTACCTGAGGCTGCTTGGCCACATTGCTTCAACAGTGCATGTGACCCCCAATGCCAGGCTCCATATGAGGCCTGCACAGTGGTGCCTTCGGACTCAGTGGTCACAGGCCACAGGCAGCCTCAGGGACAGGATAAGGGTGTCCAGACAATTCCTGAACTCCCTCAACTGGTGGCTGCACCCACCCAATCTACTAAAGGGGGTGCCTTTTCAGATTCCTGGGTACACGGTGGTACTGACCACCGATGCCTCCCTGCAGGGCTGGGGAGCTCATTGTCTAGGCAAGTGCACCCAGGGCCTGTGGTCTTCTTGGGAAACTGCACAGCAGATCAATCTCCTCGAACTCAGAGCTATTCGATTAGCACTCAAAGCTTTCTCTCCTACCCTGGCTCATCAATCTGTCCTGGTTCAGACAGACAACCAAGTAGCCATGTGAACAAACAGGGCGGGACTGGGTCCAGAATCCTTTGTCGGGAGGCTCAGGACCTTTGTTCATTTGCCCTCAAGCACAACATGCTCCTCAAGGCTGTGCACCTTCCAGGCCAGGACAACTACCTGGCCGACAGATTAAGCAGAATTCTGCAGCCCCACGAGTGGCAACTGCATCCTTCAGTAGTTCAGAAGATCTTCCTAAAATGGGGTCTTCCTTTGGTAGATATCTCTTTGCCAGCCCAATGAACAAGCAACTACCAACGTTCTGCTCCAGGCAACCGCATCCTCTGAGAATAGCAGCAGATGCTTTTCTGATTCCATGGTCTTAGGGCCTCCTGTATGCGTTTCCTCCCACGCCCTTGGTGGCCCGAACTCTCTTCAAAATTCTTCAGGATAAGGCCTCGGTCCTGCTGGTGGCTCCCAGGTGGCCGAGACAGCCTTGGTTTCCACTTCTACTTCAACTGGCGGTGGATTCCCCACTGCCTCTGGGGTTACAACCCGACCTACTCTCCCAGGATCAGGGTTCCCTTCTGCACCCCAATCTCAAAGCTTTCAATTTGATGGCCTGGAGGCTGCAAGGGTAGTTTTGGCTCCCTGGGGCCTACCTCAGGAAGTTGAGGAGGTTGTCCTAGCCTCTAGGAAACAGTCCACTAGGAAAACCTATGCTCTCAAATGGAGTGGAGGAGTGGCCTAGTGGTTGGGGCAAGGTACTTCAGGCCGGACGGTTGGGGGTTCAAATCCCACTAGAGGACAGCAACCTTGGGCCAGAAGGACTGGGGCTTCTAATCCCACAGGTGCTCCTTGTGGTCTTGGGCAAGCCACTTAACCCTCCATAACCCATGTTCCCTGTAAAATAGTTATCTCCAAGTTATAATGCCCTGTTCAATGTAATTTCAGTTTGTTCAATGTAATCTGTGCTGATGCAGAATAGCGCGGTATATAAGAGAATGTAAGTAAAAGGTTTTCTGTGTGGTGTCAGCTACGTACTGTCGTCACGTCTCCCTGGTGGCCAGTGGACGCCAGGGCAGGTGGGACATAAAAATTTTAATATTAAGATAGGAGAGTCTTTTAAGGGCCAAAAGGCACTTAGTCCTTGTAGTTTTTAGCTCCAATCTTTAAAGAAACCATTAAAGCAGAGTGGTGGGAAAAAGAAGGCTTTTATTCCCTTTACACAGTGGTTCCAATTGTTGGGTTACAACTCAAAGTAAATGTCCTTAATTCAGGTAAGAAAGAAACTCAGGTTTAAAGCAAAACTGTTGAATTTCACAGGAATAGCAGTGCTTAGTCAATTAAAGAATGCTCGGCAGTTCAAGCAATTCACAAGTCTGGCAAAGACTCTATGCTACTAGAAACACAGAGAGTACAATCCATTTCCTGGTCTGATAATTCTCCTGCCAGTTCCACTTGCATTGGCTCATAATCAGATATGTCTGACTCTGTATCCCTAGTTTCTTGGGAAACAACTCCAGTGGTTTTGTATATCTCTTGCAGTACTTGCAAATGTCCTTGGCCTAGCCTAGGGCGTCGGCCACGTGCTGTATTAGGATTAAATGTGTTCTCTCTTCTTAGATGTTTTATAGCAGCTTTACCATAATCTTTAACATTTATAGCTTTCTTCATAGGCATATATTTATCATACCTTGTATTGCAGCAACAAGCAGGTAAATGGCTTTCTTCAATTGCTTGCCTCTCACAGTCAGCAGCTTGATGAAATCCTTTTCTTTGAAAGTTTGGTTTACATTGCAGCCTTTGAACCCATTCTCCTGGTAAGCGCCTGCTTCTGCATAAGCCCAGCTCCTGGCTTTCCTGCTCAGCGTGGCTTAGCTTCCCCAACTGATTCTCCTTTGGCCTCTGCTTGCAATTAGTACAGTGCTTTTGCCTCTTCAGGCAAACAGCTCTCTCTCTAGCTTGAGCTGGTCCCTCCTTAGGTCCTTCCTCAGCTCCTGGTGAGTCACCTCTCACTCCTGGTGATCCTCTAGCTCCGGAGAAAGGCTTCCACTTCAACCTCTCTCCTCTCCTAGCTCCGGAGGAATCAGGCTTCCACTTCAACCTCTCTCCCCTCCAGTCTTCCACTCTCCCCTTATAAAGCACACTCCTGCCTTTGAGGATTGGGAGCTGGTTGTCAGTTCCTCGTGACCAGCTGGGCGTGGTCCTTCAGTCTCCCTGAATGCCCTCCTGCTCCCTCTAGCTGGTTCCTGCGAATATTGCAACTTGTGCACATCTTTTTTTCTCTGAAAAACAGCTTCTTTTTTCTCCTCTGGTCTTTCATCAGCCCTCGCTGCATTACAGTACAGAGGATCCTTTCTCCTGTACTGTGCCAGTAGTGCTTCAGTACTTACTGCACTTATCAAATCAGGGACTTAAGTCCAATTCTGTTCGGGTCCACCTCTCAGCTCTAGCAGCTCACCACTCACTGGTGGAGGGACATTCTCTGTCGGGTCACCCCTTGGTGTCCCGCTTTCGCAGGGGCTTGTTTTGCTCAAGCCTCCAATCCGTCCTCCTGCCCCTGAGTGGGAGTTGAATGTGGTCTTGCAGCAACTGACTCGCCCACCTTTTGAGCCCATGGCTACTTGCCCACTACGCTTCCTCTCCTGGAAGACACTCTTCCTGATAGCCCTTACTTCGGCTAGGCGAGTGAGTGAGCTTCAGGCCTCCAAGGCCTCCCCTGCACACAAATCTTCTCTTTCAAGAGCTCCAAGGTCTGTTGGTAGACAGGGCAGTGGAGCCTGTGCCTCCCCACTTGCAAGGTCAAGGGTTCTACTCCAGGTATTTCCTGGTACCCAAAAGAACCGGTGGTCTTTGACCTATTCTGGATCTCAGAAACCTCAACAAGTTCCTGGAGAAGGAAAGTTCAAGATGCTTACTCTTGGAACTCTTCTGCCCTACCTCCAGCAGGGAGATTGGCTATGCTCCTTTGATCTAAAGGATGCGTATACCCACATCCTCATTCATCCAGACCACAGAAAGTACCTCAGATTCATGGTGGGAGGAAACCATTATTAGTACAGAGTACTACCTTTTGGCCTCACCTCCGCTCCCAGAGTCTTTACCAAATGCCTGGCAGTGGTGGCGGCCTACCTGAGAAATCAGGGAATCTTTGTATTTCCCTATCTGGACGACTGGCTCATCAGGGATCAGACATGCCAGGAGGCCAGACAAACCACCCTCAGAACTATTGCTCTTCTTCAAAGCCTGGGGTTTGTAATAATCTTCGCAAAGTCCACTTTGCTCCCCTCCCAAAACTTGGAGTTCATAGGAGCAAGTTTTGACTCGTTGCTGGCAAAGGCGTTCTTGCCAAAAGACCGAGCCCAGAGAGTCTCTGGCAGAGACTAATAAACTTAGCCAACCAGTTTCTCCTCAGGTCGCTGGTCTCCGCCAGACTTTGCCTAAGGCTTCTTGGCCACATGGCTTCGACAGTACATGTGACCCCCAATGCCAGGCTCCATATGAGGCCTGCACAGTGGTGCCTGCGGACTCAGTGGTCACAGGCCACAGGCAACCTCAAAGACAGGATAAAGGTGTCCAGACACTTGCTGCACTCCCTCAGATGGTGGCTACACCCACCCAATCTGTTGAAGGGAGTACCTTTTCATAGTCTTGCGTTCACAGTGGTCTTGACCACGGATGCCTCCCTGCAAGGCTGGGGGATCATTGTCTAGGCAAGTGCACCCAGGGCCTGTGGTCTCCCTGGGAATCTGCACAACAAATCAATCTCCTGGAACTCAGAGCTATTCGGTTAGCTCTCAAGACTTTTTCTCAAACCCTGGCTCATCAGTCTGTCCTAATTCAAACAGACAACCAGGTAGCCATGTTCTATGTGAACAAGCAGGGGGGAACTGGGTCCAGGCTCCTCTGTCAGGAAGCACAGGACCTTTGCTTGTTTGCTCTCAGTCACAACATGCTCCTCAAGGCAGTATATCTGCCCGGCCAGGAAAACCACCTGGTGGACAGGTTGAGCAGGATTCTGCAACCCCACAAGTGGCAGCTCCATCCTTTGGTTGTTCAAAAGATTGTCATGAAATGGGGACTTCCATCCATAGACTTGTTTGTCAGTCCTCTGAACAAACAGCTGCCAAACCTCTGCTCCAGGCAACCGCATCCTCTGCGGGTAGCAGCAGATGCTTTTCTGATTCCCTGGTCTCAGGGCTTCCTGTATGCGTTTCCTCCCACGCCCTTGGTGGCCCGAACTCTGTTCAAGATTCTTCAGGATAAGGCCTCAGTCCTGCTTGTGGCTCCCAGGTGGTCCAAACAGCCCTGGTTTCCACTTCTCTTTCAATTGGCAGTGGATCCCCCTCTGCCTCTGGGGTTGCAACCCAACCTTCTCTCTAAGGATCAGGGTACCCTTCTACACCCCAATCTCAAAGCTCTAAATTTGATGGCCTGAAGGCTGCAAGGGTAGTTTTGTCTCCCTGGGGCCTACCTCAGGAGGTAGAGGAAGTTCTCCTAGCCTCTAGGAAACAATCCACTCGGAAAACCTATGCTCTTAAATGGAAGAGGTTTTCATTGTGGTGTCAGTTACGTACAGAGGATCCTTTCTCCTGTACTGTGCCAGTAGTGCTTCAGTACTTACTGCACTTATCCAATCAAGGTCTTAAGTCCAATTCTGTTTGGGTCGACCTCTCTGCTCTAGCAGCTCACCACTCACTGGTGGAAGGATATTCTCTGTCGGTTCACCCCTTGGTGTCCCGGTTTCTCAGAGGCTTGCTCTTGCTCAAACCTCCAATCCGTCCTCCTGCCCCTGAGTGGGAGTTGAATGTCCACTACGCTTCCTGTCCTGGAAGACACTCTTCCTGATAGCCCTTACCTCGGCTAGGCGAGTGAGTGAGCTTCAGGCCCTGGTCTGTGATAGGCCTTACACCAGAATTTATAGGAACAGGGTAGTCCTCAGGACTCATCCAAAGTTCCTCCCAAAGGTAGTCTCCTCTTTCCACCTCAACCAGGAGGTGGTTCTTCCAACATTCTTCCCTAGGCCTCATGCAAGCCAGGCTGAAGCAGTCCTGCATACCCTGGACTGTAGGAGGGCCTTATCCTTCTACCTTGACTGTACGCAAGGGCACAGACGGGCTACTCAGCTCTTCATATCTTTTGACCCTAATAATTTAGGGTTAGCTGTGTCCAAGTGTACCTTGTCCATCTGGGTGGCTGACTGTATCACCTGGGCTTACAAGGCGGCTGACCTTCCTTTGCAGGGTCGGGTCACGGTCCACCGTGTCAGGGCAATGGCTGCCTCAGTGGCTCATCTCCGCTCTGTACCGTTGATAGACATCTGCAGGGCTGCAACTTGGTCTTCAAGCCAGACTTTTGCGGCCCATTACTGTCTGGAGAGGGAGTCCCATAGGGACAGTGCTTTTGGCCAGGCAGTACTCTGGAATCTCTTTGAGGTTTAGGCAACTCCTGCCCTCTGTTGGGCTACCGGTGGAGGTTGTGTCAGTGAAAAGCCTTTTTTTGATGCTGGGACTAGAGGGAGTTCTCTTGTTCAGCCTGGGTTCTTGGTAGCCCAGAGCTAGGGAGTCACCCATATGTGAGGACTGACTTCCTGCCTTGTCCTGGAGAAAGAGTAGTTACTCACCTGTAACAGGTGTTCTCCAGGAGCAGCAGGAATCAGTCTTCACAACCCTCCCTCCTCCCCTGGGAGTTGCAGTTGTACATAGTTTATTTTTCATTTTTGTGTGCTGTTCTTAGCTATGTCATTTGACTGAGGTAAGATGGCACCTTTGGGCGGGAAGGGAACCGCACATGCGTGCCTGTATTCCCAAAGGCTTTCATAGAAAACTGTGGAAATGCTCCGCTGGGGTTTCATCGGCGTCGATGACACCCATATGTGAGGACTGATTCCTGCTGCTCCTGGAGAACACCTGTTACAGGTGAGTAACTACTCTTTCTCGTGTCCCACTCGGTGGATCCTCCAGTACCTTCTTCATCTCTCGAAGGAGGGGCTGAAATCGAACTCTGTCAGGGTACACCTGAGCGCCATCTCGGCGTATCACTTTCCCGTAGAGGGCAAACCCCACTCGGAACAGCCCTTGATCTCCCACTTCATGCGGGGCCTCTTGCTGTCCAAACCTCCCATCTGGCTTCTTCCGGCGGAATGGGACCTGAACATAGTGCTCATGCAACTTATGCGCTCACCCTTCAAGCTGATGGCGACGTTCTCTCTTCGGCATCTTTCCTGAAAGGTGGCCTTCCCGGTGGCTTTGACCTTAGCCTGCCGAGTCAGTGAGCTCCAGGCTGTCATGGCGGAAACCCCTTAAACCAGGTTCTATAGGAATAGGGTGGTCCTCCATACCCCACCAGACGTTGTGATAAGGAAGCTTATCATAGCTCAGGTAGGAGCTATAGAAAAGATGATGTGACTCTGAACAAGCAACCTGTCAGTTCTGGTAGAAGTAAGAAAACAGAGTTTTCACATAAAAGACTACCAGTCCCAGAATGCACCAGGTTTCCAGCAGCCATGAGAGGGGCTGAAGTGAGAAAACGTGTGTGCAATCAAGAGAGCTATGAGGTAATCCCTAAGCACTCATCTCAAAGGGCAGGGCCTGATTCAACACAGCCTAGGGAGGAGCACACATTAGAACAGAATAAGAATAGAGCTTATTCTACTGATAACAGCTACAGACACAGATACAGCAACAGCTTCAAGCTCAAGCACCAACATCATCTCGAGAAGCAGAAGCCAAGCCAAGCGGATTGAGAGAGAAGGAAACTCTCTGGAAGGAAGAGAAGAAAGGCCATTGGCAAGTCTGGGAGAGTCCAAGGCAGTACCCATACTGGGAGGTATTCCAAATGCCAGCAGAGTCCATTGGACTGGAGTCAGCCAGAGGAATGGATTGGCAGAGATAGGAATCACCAGGGGCTACCTGGAAGAGAGAAGACTGCACGTGGAAAGGACTTTCAGACCAAGGCCAGAAGGTATGTGAGAGGAGATCCAGTGTCCAGGGATCAAGATTGGAAGGCTGGACATCAGAATTGGATTACATACTGGCCAGGCTATACAGAGAGGAATTATGATAGCAGGAGAGGCTCAGGTATGAACACTGATCCAGACCCTATCTATAATAGAGAATGGCAGCAAGGGAATAAGCATTCTCATGATAGTGCCTTAATGAAAGACTCGTCTGTGCCAATGTATGATAGTGACCCTATGCTGATTGATGAAGGGGGAGATACAGCAGATGAAACTATTAATTACATGGACTGTTTCTCTATCTAAATGCTATTGCTAGCTTTCTGTGAGCAAACACATCAGCCATCACAAAGAAACCTAACTTTGTTCTTTATTTCCACTGCAAACAGCTCTTAAAGCAGGATTTGGGTTCACACAGTAGCAGCCAGCCAGCCAGCTAAAGGCTTTCAGCTGGTCAATTGATAGTAATTAAAGCTGCACCTGATTGTGTGTGTGAGCAAGGGAGAATCACTGCTGGGATCTGCGTGGAAAATAAGCAGAAGTTAACCTAACAAGCAAAGTTTATTCATTTCTTTGTGCCTTTTTATTTGGTAATTATTTGCTAAGAAAACATTAGCTAATTGCCTGACAAGCTTAAGGTTGTTTTCTGATTTGCTTTGTGACTTTGTTATCCATTTAAACACTGCAAGCAAGTAACCTCATTTATATTGCTACCAAGCATATTTGTGCTGGGTGAATTAAACCCCATCAATAAAAGAAGTATTTTATTGGCCTTACCACTGGTTTCACAACTCAATTATTGTCTTCAGCTGTGTTTGGGAGTGAATGAACTACATTACCCACAATACCTTGCAAGAATCATATGAATATATGCATCGTCAAGATTGTGTAAGTTCTCACCCTAGGCAGCCGTCTGACAACGTTCCTACTGAAGGTGGTCTCAGACTTTCATCTCAATCAGGAGATAGTCTTGCCGACCTTCTTCCCAAGACCAGGTGTCGGCTGCTTTGCATACACTTGACTTCAAGAGGGCTCTTGCCTTCTATCTGCAGTGCACCCAGCCTCATCGCAAGTCTGGCTGGCTCTTCGTGACCTACAAACCGAATCGCTTGGGGCAGGCAGTCACAAATCGCACCCTCTCCATTTGGGTGGCAGACTGCATCACCTTCGCTCATGCGAAGGCAGGCACCCTGCTGGATTGACGGATCACCGCATACAGCATCCGAGCCAAGGTGGCTTCGGTGGCTTCGCTGCACTCAGTGCTATCTGACATCTGCCAGGCTGCGACCTGCGCCTTGGCGAACACTTTCGCTTCGCACTACTGCCTGGAGAGGGAGTCCCGCCGGGACGCTGCCTTTGGCCAGGCTGTACTCTGTAATCTAGTCGGGGTATAAGCAAGTCCTGCCCTCCAACCCTTCTCAACGACTACCAAGGGTTTTGCTCCGGGGACCCGAGGACTCGGGCTCCTCCGGGCATCGGCTTCTGCTCACGACCTTGCAGAGGCGTTTTTGGTTACAGGTTCGGTAGCCTGTTGCTGGGGAGTCTCATAAGTGAGGACTGACTTCCTGCTTGTTCCTGGAGAAAGCTTAGTTACTCACTTGTAACAGGTGTTCTCCAGGGACAGCAGGAATCAGTCCTCACTACCCCCCCACCTCCCCTGATGAGTTGTTGGATTTTTATCCTTCCCTTGCCATCTGCTTGGTAGGGCTTAAGCTAAGGGACCTGACTGAGCAAGATGGCACCCTTGGGCATGAAGAGGACTATGTATGCGTGGCAGAAATCCCAAAGGCTTTCTTTGAAAGCTGGGGAATTGCTCTGCATGGGCTCCATTGGTGCCGACATCACCCATAAATGAGAACTGATTCCTGCTGTCCCTGGAGAACACTAATTACAGGTGAGTAACTGCGCTTTATAGCATCTCATAGGGGTATCCTTCCATCCCCTTTACCATTTTGGTGGCTGTTCTCTGTACCTTTTCTAATAATGCTATATTCTTTTTAAGATATGGCATCCAGAATTGCACACAATATTCAAGATGCGGTCCAAACATGGAACGATACAGAGGCATTAAAATATCCTTTGTTTTATTTTCTATTCCTTTCTTTATTATTCCTAGCATTCTATTTGCTTTCTTGGCCACCGCTGCACACTGGGCGGAGGGTTTCAAAATGTTTTCCATGATGACACCTAAATCTATTTCCTGGATAGTGGTTCCTAATATGGACCCTTGCATCGTGTAACCAAAGTTTGGGTTGTTCTTTCTTAGGTGCATAACTTTGCACTTCTTCACATTAAATTTCATCTGCCATTTGAACATCCAGAATTTCCAATTTATCAAGGTCCTCTTACAATTTTTCGCAATTCTTTTTGGTTTTAACAACTTTGAATAATTTTGTGTCATCTGCAAATTTGATTACCTAACAAGTTTTTCCCATTTCCAGGTGACTTACGAATATGTTAAAAAGCAGCGGACCCAGCACAGATCCCTGGGGTACTCCACTATTCACCTTTCTCCATTGGGAAAATTGGCAATTTAGCCCTACCCTCAGCTTTCTGTCTTTTAACCAGTTCCTGATCCACAATCTCCTGTCTCATGATTTTTTAATTTCGCCAATAGTCTTTCATGAGGGACCTTGTCAAAGGCTTTCTGAAAGTCCAGATACACTATATCAACTGACTCACCTTTGTCTACCTGTTTATTCACACCTTCAAAAAAAAAAAACAGATTAGTAAGACAAGACCTTCCTTGGCTAAAACCATGTTGGCTGTTTCCCTTTAAGCCATAACTATCTACATGTTCAGTAATTTTGTTTTTTATAATGGTTTCTATCATTTTTCCCGGTACTGACATCAGGTTCACATATTACTAATAGTAAGTCTGAAATCTCATATTTCAGTTCTTTCAACACTCTTGGATGTCTACTATCCGGTCCAGGTGATTTGCTACTCTTCAGTTTATCAAATAGTTGTATCAATATTTCTTTCAATTCTTCTGCGACATCACCTTAAAATACCATTTCAGTGATCTCCGCTATGGCCTGGTCCCCTCTTACTGCTCCTTTTAACCCTCTATCATCTAATGATCCAACCTACTCTCTCACAGGTTTTTTGCTACGAATGTACTTGAAAAAGTCTTTATTATGCATTTTTGCTTCCACAGCAAGCTTCTTCTCAAATTCTCTCTTTGCCTGCCTTATCAATGTCTTGCATCTAACTTGCCAGTGCTTATGTTGTTTCCAGTTTTCATCATTTGACTCCTTTTTCCATTTCCTGAAAGATGATTTTTTGGCAACAACAGCCTCTCTGACCTCACCTTTAAACCATGCTGGAAGTTTTTTGGACTTCCTTCCACTTTTCTTAAAGCGTGTAATACAGCTGGTCTGGGCTTCCAAGATAGTATTTTTAAACAACACCCATGCTTGATGTAAATATTTAACCTTCGCAGCTGCTCCTTTTAGTTTTTTCTTAACCTTTTTCCTCATTTTATCATAGTCTTCCTTTTGAAAGTTAAAAGGTAGTACTGTGGATTTCCTTGCCGTCCTTCCTCCATTTATGATATCAAACGCGATCATGCTATGATCACTATTTCCAGGAGGCCCCAACACCCTTATCTCTTGCACCAGATCGTGTGTTCCACTAAGGACTAGGTCCAAAATGGCTTCCCCTCTTCTCTGTTCATGAACCAGCTGCTCCAAGAAGCAGTCATTTATTTCATCTAGAAACTATCTCCCTAGTATATCCTGCCATGACACTGACCTATTCGATACCGGAGTGATTGAAATTATCCACTATTATTACTGTGTTATAACTTTTGTTAGCTTCCCTGGTTTTTTTGAACATTTCATCATCCATTTGTTTATTCTGGCCAGGCGGTTGATAGTACACCCCCTCTGCCATCGTTTTCCCCTTCCCCTTTTTAAATGGAATTTCAATCCATAGAGATTCTACAGTGTATTTTGTTTCCTGCAAAACTTTAATCCTTTGTGACTCAATACCTTCGTTAACATAGAGTGCAACCAATTTGATTTGCTCTATCATTACAATATAGTTTGTACCCAGGTACCACAGTGTCCCACTGGTTGTCCTCCTTCCACCAGTGGAGAGCAAGGGATTCAATTCCCACCTGAGGACAACAATCTCAGGCCAGAGTGACTGGGGTTTCTAGTCCTATAAGCACTCCCTGTGGCCTTGAGCAAGCCACTTAACCCTCCATTGTCTCAGGTACACATAGGTTATGAGCCCTTTGGGGACAAGGGAATGTATCCAGTACCTGTTTGTAGTGATTACATAATGTAAACCGCTTTGATTGAAGGATAAGGCGGTATAGAAAACTGGTTAAATAAATAAATAAATTTCTATGAGATACCTATCTCTATACATATCTAACCTCTCATTTAGTGCTATATATTCTAACTCACCCATCTTATTTTTTTAGACTTCTAGCATTTGCATACAAGCATTTTAGAGGCTGTATTTTATTCATATTGATCTGGTTATCGGTAGGCAGGGATAATTTGGAATCTTTAAGCTCTATCTGCTCTGTACTTAAGGGCATTTGGGTCACTTTTGTCTTTGGAATCTCTTTATCGATATGTCTTAACTTCAATCTTTTGCTAGTATCCTTCAAAGATACATTTTTCCAAACCATGCGCTCTTGGGCGATTGTTGATTTTCGCCTATTATCTACTTTAAAAGCTGCTCTAACTTTTTTTAATAGGTTGATGCCAGCAGCCTGGTTCCATTCTGGTTAAGGTGGAGTCTATCCCTTCAGAAAAGCCCCTCCTTTCCCCAGAACGTTGCCCAGTTCCTAACAAATCCAAAATCCTTTTCCTTGCACCACATCTTATCCATGCATTGATACTCTGGAACTCTGCCTGCCTTTTGGTCCTCTGCATGGAAGGGGAAGCATTTCTGAGAATGCTACCCTGGAAATTCTGGATTTTAGCTTCCTACCTAGAAGCCTAAATTTGGCCTCCAAAACCTCCCTGCCACACTTTCCTATGTCATTAGTACCAACATATACCAAAACAGCAGGTTCTTCCCCAGCACTATCTAAGATCTTGTCTAGGTGGCGCATGAGGTCCGCCACCTTCGCACCAGGTAGGCATGTAACCAGACGATCCTCATGTCCACTAGCCAACCAGCTATCTACATGCCTAATGATGGAATCACCAACTATAACGGCTGTCCTAACCCTTCCCTCATGGGCACATGGTTCTGGAGAAACCTCCTTGGTGCGAGAGGGTTTTACATCACCTGGAGGATAGGTCCTAGCTACAGGATCCCTTCATGCCTCACCAGGGTGATACTTTCCTTTCACTTAACCTCTCTCCTCCATGACAACAGGGATGCTGCCATACTGGAGGTGGGACTTCAGTACTACATCCCTGTAGGTTTCGTCTATATTAATCTCTGTCTTCCTTATGTCCTCCAAGTTTGCTACTCTAGCCTCCAGATAACGTATTTGTTCCCTGAGAGCAAAGATCCCCTTGCACCTAGTGCACATGTAAGACCCCTCACCAATTGGGAGAAAATCATACATGTGACACTCAGTGCAAAAGACTGGAAAGCCCCCATCTCGCTGCTGGACTGCTGTTTGCATCTTAGTTTTAAGGTTGTGTTTAGGTATTTAAGTTGTTTACTTACTTAGGTTTTGCTGGGGCTACTTATACCGTACTAATAAAACTATACCTAATATGTTTAATGGACTTTGTTCACCTCAAGATTAATTAATCTCAGTCCTTAATGTATTTATTTATTGTTTTTTTATATACCGTGCTTTTTCACATTCAGTGTGGTTTACAGAGATCAGAACAGAACTACATAGAACAAGTTGAAAATATATTAATAAATTAACTTACATGGAACAATAGTATGAGTATTTAACATAGTAACAGAGCAGGTTTGGTGAAGAAAATCTATACAACTTGGATAAAAAACCAGGAGAACTATAATGTATGCCTGATGAGGATAAACAGCTGCACCTGAAAGTGAATACAGGCACCTCCTTCCCTTTAATATGTTTAAGTGCCTATAAAGCTACGATTATCCCAGAGGTAGGTGGGAGTTGGGGAGGGAGAGAGAGAGGGAGGGAAAGAAGACTTATTAAAAGTTGGCGGCTACACAGTGCCCTGTCCTGGATGATTCACACAGCTATTGGTTTGATAGAAGGGGCCTTTTAAATTGCCACTTTGTTCTGTCATTTGTCTTTAACACCTATTCCAGTGCAGTCTGCTAGACCAGTCCAGACAAATGGGTTGTGTCCCCCTGTCAGCAGATGATGAGACAGAGAAAATTTCAGATGCTTAATGACATCACCCCTGCTAAATACACCTGTACCCCTAGGGGGGTGAGCTTCAGTATTTTGTCTGTCTCAGCAGATGGTGAACTTCTGTTTGGTCTGGCTGTCCAGTTTGCTGTCCTCAGGGATTCCCTTATTCTTGGAAGAATCCTTGACTTGGGTGTTTGCCTTACCTTTTCCGTAGGGTTCCTGGCCAAGAGGGTCAGCAGTAAACCTCCAAGGCAAAGGGCTCCTGTTCAGAAGGAGCAGTGTAGCCCAGCCCTGGGTGGCAGGGGCAGGCTTCAGCTCTATCTGCAGAGAGGGCTAATACCTACAATTGGCTGCCACCATTAAGTTTATTAAAAAAAAAAAAAAAAAAAGACATTGAGCACGACAGCAAGCGGAAATGGAGAACAGGAGCTAAGCCTGCTGGTGGCACTGGCAGGGTCCTTACAGTCTGGGGCTGTGCTGTTGCTGGGCTATCCGGAAGCTCTTCTATAAGTTTTCTGCCCTGCCTCTCTGTCCTTTTCCTCCGGGCGGTGAGTACCTTGTGTGGACAAGCCAGTCTCTCCCGCCTCGGTTTATGCCCCTCCTGCCTCGGTTCCAGCCAGTTCGCGGCTCCTGTTTAAGGCCCCGTTGTTCTCCGTCAGTATTTGCACGGCTGCCCGTGGCCTCAGCCTGTTTGCTTCCAATCAACGGGGGGGGGGGGGGGGGCGGGATTTCTTGGCTGCAGCTGTGGGACCTTCCTTTGTTTCCCGCCAAAACTTCAATCTGCTATTTTCTCCAAGAACTAGCAGGAAGTCAGTCTTCACATGTGGATGATGTCGGCACCGATGGAGCCCTCGTGGAAGCATCCCACCAGCTTTCAAAGAAAGCCTTTGGGAGATGCCATCACGCATGAGTGGTCCCCTTCCCGCCCATATGTGAGGACTGATTCCTGCTGTCCCCGGACAACATCTGTTATAGGTGAGTAACTACGCTTTTTTTGAGGTAGGCTGCGGTCTCTGTAGGTTTGATTTTCTGTGCTGCGATGGAGCGTGAGCTGCCTTCATGGTGTCAATGCCTCGGGTGTGGCAGAAAATGCAGTTTTATAGCAAGGGACCTGTGTTCCATTTGTATGGCGGATCAGGGAGGCACTTCATTGGCCATAGCAGGCCCTTCAGCAGTTACTTCCCTTGTCCCCCTGGTTCCTGCCTCTTCGGGTCCCCAACTTCCAGTTGCGAGCTCCTGCCCCCCCGTTCTCCTGTCTGAAGATCAGCCCTCTGGCCCCTTACAACCTCAAGCCTTAGGTGCTATGCATACACCCCTACCTCAGGCGCCCAGCCTGCAACAACCTCCACAGTCCTCAGCCTTCAGCTATTGGGCCCACCACCTCCTGCAGCTTCCACTGATCTCCACTTCATGGATTTTTTCAGGTCTGCCTGGGACTTCTGGCATTCTGGAGCCACAGTGAGTCCAAGATTTCCTCTGCCCCCAGGGCACCTGGTTTGCCCTCTGCAGCAGCCCTTCCAGTGACACTTGGCTGCGCCCAAGTCGGCCCCTGTACCCTCAGGGGACTGGCACCCTAGTGGGGAGGACGGGGAAGGCCTCTTGGATGTCGGTTGCTTGGATTCACGCTCCGATAGGGAGGAGGGTGAACTCTTGTCCTCTGAGGACTGGCTGGAGGCAAGGGAGGAGGGGCAGGACATACGCCTCTTCTGTAAGGAAGAGCTAACGGCCCTTATTGTACAGATTGCGAAAGTTCTTCACTCTCGGACCTGCAGCAGCTGCAAGCACCGGACACAGATCAGCGTCAGGCAGATCCCATCATTCTGGGCATCTAGAGACCAGAAAAGGCTTTTCCCTTTCCTCTGGAATTGCAACAGATAGTCATCATCAAGTGGGACTCTCCAGGAGCCTTGTTGTGGTCTGGTTGGCTCTTGGGTTGCACTTACTGTATCTCTGGAGCCCTGCCAAGCTGGACAGGTTGCTCCGTTTTCTGAAGGTGGACACCTTTGTGACTGTGGTCACCAACATACCACCATTCCGGTCAAGGCAGTACGGCTCTCCATGGCCAAATTGATCGCAGAGTCAAAGACCTCCTGAAGACTGCCTTTTCTTCATCATCTCTAATGTTCCAGGTCTCCGTCTGGCGGCTTGGCGGTACATGCATTGCTGTGTTGGCTTCAGCTGATCTCTGAGGACCCTGAGCTATTCCGCTTGGAATCCGTCACTGCATTCCTGGCAGATGCTTTCTGTGGCCTGTTGTGTTTGTGTGCTCGAAACATTGCGGCCTTTACCATTACACGGAGGTGGCTTTGGCATCACCACTGGAATGTAGATGCTACCTCAATGGAATGTTTAGCCAGGCTGCTCTTTAAGGGCAAGCTTCTGTTTGGGGAAGATCTCAACAAGCTGGTCAAAGACCTGGACGAGGTTAAGCTACAGTGTTTGCTGGAGGATAAACCCAAGTCTGGATCTCGCTGTCCGCAAAGTGTGCAGGGCCCTTCCTCTTACAGGTTGTGCAATAGGGATACATGCCACTACCACCCAGGTCGCTCCTCCTCTTACTCGGTTAAGGTAGGCTCTAAGCCTCAGTCCTTTTGGGGGCCCATTGCAGGGACACTTTCTCCGTGACCAGCAAGTTCATGGGGACCTCCAAGTCCTCCCGCTGATTGTCTCAGGGCTCATTTCGCAAGGCCACTTGTAGGCGGCCGTCTAAAGCTCTACTCCTGTGAATGGGCCTGAATCACTTTGGACAAGTGGATCCTAGACATTGTCACTCAGGGGTATGCTCTTGAGCTTGCAAGACCTGTCCCGCCCATGTTCCTGGTCTCCCCCTGTCGGGCCCGGGCCAAACAGGAAGCTATCTGGATGACTCTCTGGCGCCTTCTGCTGCTCTGGGCGGTCTGGCCAGTCCCTCCGGCCGATTCATCACTATTCGATGTATTTTGTGTCGTTCCCAAGAAGGACTGCTCCTTCCGGCCAATGCTGAACTTGAAAGGGGTCAACAAGTGCCTACGTATGTCGCACTTTCGGATGGAGATGCTCTGCTCGGTGGTTCATGCGGTCAGGCCAGGCAAATTCCTGGCATCTCTCGACCTCACCGAGGCCTATTTTCATATTTCCATCCATCAGCGCATCAGAAATTTCTCCATTTTGCAGTTCTAGGCAGTCACTTTCAGTTCAGAGCTCTGCCGTTTGGCCTGGCCACTGCTCCCCTGCACTTTCACCAAAGTCATGGTGGTTGTGGCTGCCATCCTCCGTTGCCAGGGCATAAGGGTCCCATCCGTACCTGGACAGCTGGCTAATCTGGGCACGATCTCACGGAGAGGCGACTTTGGCTGTGGAGCAAGTAGTCACCTTCTTGGAGAACCTCAGCTGGATAATCAACCGGGCCAAGAGTTCCCTCCAACCGTCGCAGTCATTGGAGTTTCTGAGGGCCCGATTCGACACATGGGGGGGCATGTTTTCCTTACACAGGACAGGGCCAAGAATCTCTTTTCTCAGCTTCGGGGGTTCCTTCGGGTCCCAGCTCCTATGGCTTGGGACTACTTGCAGATTCTTTAGGTACATGGCGGCCACCGTGGAGGTTGTTCCATGGGCACGAGCGCACCTGCGCCCCTTCAACAATCTCTCCTGTCCCACTGGTCTCCCTGCTCCCAGGACTATCAGGTCCGGCTCCCTCTCCCCTTGTTGGTGTGCCGCAGCATTCGGTGGTGGATGTGTCCTTAGAATCTGTTGCGAGGAGTGCCTTTGGAGACCCCACAATGGCTACCGGTCACCACTGACACCAGCCTGATGGGCTGGGGGGCTCATTCTCTGGGTCAAACATCGCAGGGCTCGTGGTCCACACAGGAGGCGTCCTGGCTGATCAATCACCTCGAGGCTCGGATGGTCCAGCTGGCGCTCCTGGTCTTCCCATCCCATGCTTCACAGGAAGGCGATCCGCATTCTCTTGGACAATGCCTGTACAGTTGCCTACCTGAATCAGCAGGGAGGTTACAAAGTACCCAGGAGTAGTGCAGGAAATGGCCCTTCTGTTCCCTTGGGCAGAGAGCAATCTGCTAGCCCTTTCTGCGCAGCATATAGCGGGGGTGGAGAATGTACGCACAGATTTCTCAGTCGCCATCTGCTGGACCCCGGTGAGTGGGAACTCTCCTCGGGAGACTTCCAGTGGATCATGAATTGCTGGGACTGGCCAGTGGTTGACCTAATGGCCACTGCCTCCAACGCCAAGGCGACGTTCTTTTACAGCTGCCACAGGGAACCAAAATCACAGGGAACCCGATGCCTTAGTCCAGATCTGGCCTCCAGACTGCCTGCTATATGTCTTTCCACTATGGCCGCTGATAGGCAGGACCCTCAGGCGCATTGAGACACTTGGACAGGGTCCTCTTAGTGGCGCCAGACTGGCCGCGACGGCCCTGGTATGCCAACCTAGTTCATCTCACCCTAGCAGCTCCACCACCTCTTGGCACCCACAGGGGACCTCTCAGGCAGGGGCCAATCATAATGGATCACCCGGCTCCTTACTCGCTTACGGCCTGGCTATTGAGCGGAGCCACTTGACTTGGAAGGGCTGTACGCCTCAGGTGGTGGCTAGCCTCCTAAAAGCACAGTGACCGTTGTCATGATGCGGGCACTAATAAAGCTGATTTTATGAAAAGAAATCCTGATTTAGAGGAACTAGAGGTGCAGTTACCTCCTGGCACACATAGAGGGAGCGGGAGCAGACATACTGATCCTAGTGAATCTAATCACAGTAATGACCTGCAGCTGACAGAGAACCAGGAAGTCAGTAACAAAGGTTCTCTTTATAAACCAGAGCAGAACGCTCTTGGAAGGCAGGAGGAGAAGGAGAGGCAAAAGCAGGAGCAGAACCGAAAGACACAGCAATGGAGATGGCAGCAGTTGCAAAGAAAGCCATGGACAAATAAGCAGTGGGAACAACAGCAGGAGCTGAGAAAGGAAGGAACTGGAACCGGAGCTGAACTAGAAGCTGAACCAACAGTAAAGCCTAGAAGCTATCAGAGGTACAAACCTGTTTGCTGTGAAAGAGGCCAAGCTGGAAATTGGAACAGAAACAGACCACACGAGGTGGGAAGCCATAGAATCCAAACTAAGCCTATTGGGCAAGGAGAGTTTGGTAGAAGGTGCTCCAAGGTAAGAGGCGGTGCCACGCCTAGTTCTTCTACTCTGCCTGTTTATGATACAAGGAGAAGGAAGCTAAGAACCAGAGGGGAAGGTTCTGTAAGGAGTTTATCTCCAGAAAAGCACTGCTCAGTTTTACCCAGTCAGAAGGAAAAACAGTTGTATAAACAACAGAGGTTTTTACTCCCTGAGCCAAGGTTTGAAACAGTAAAGTTTAACCCTAAGCACTGCACTGCTGGAAGCCACCCGCAAAGAAAGCTTCTCTCTAAAAACAACCTGAATAAAGATTGGTATTCTAATTTACCACCAGCCATAAGAGTTCCTGCTTACCTAAAGCAAAACTCCCATGCTGAAGATTGTCAGGCTAACATAGACAGGGATAGTGAAACCCCTTTGACCCAATATGAGGCAGAGGATATGATGGAGGTAGATTTCCCCCATGCTATTCCCTCATCTTTGCCGGAGGACATGGAGTGCGATTGGTGCGCGGCCTACGCTCCCAAGTGTGCCTGCTGTAACGAAGAATGAATGTAAATATACTTTTGGTTGTTTATTGTGAAGAATATTACCTTTAAGAAAAACCTGCTATAAACTGTGAAGTAACAGTTCTCAAGCCAGAGAGCCTTGGCACCTTTTGAAACAAAGGACTATTTTGTTAAGCAACGTATCTCTAATTTGAACCCATGCATTATAACGGGGAATAAAGCCTTTTATTACCCTTCACTCAGGTCTTATTGTTCTTTATAGCGCTACATAGTGGCGCGCAATCTTTGTGTCACGACACCTTGTGGCACCGTCTACGTCGTGGGCCAATGCTAGGGTGTGGAAGCGCTTTACCTCCTAGTATTCGCACCGCACGTTGTCTCTGTGGAACGCACAGGTGCCTGACATCCTAGCCTTCCGTCAGGACAGGTTTGATCAGGGGCTGGTTCTTGGTTCGTTGAGAGTTCAAACTGCAGGGATCACTTGTTTCCGAGGGCCTCTTTGTGGTTGTTCACTTGCTTGCATCCCAATCTGGTTTGTTTCCTGTGTGGGGTGTGAACCTTACACACCCCCCCCCATATGCTCCATAGTACCACCTTGGGACCTTCCTTTGGTGCTTAGGGCCC
Source organism: Ichthyophis bannanicus (assembly GCA_033557465.1). NCBI lineage: Eukaryota > Metazoa > Chordata > Amphibia > Gymnophiona > Ichthyophiidae > Ichthyophis > Ichthyophis bannanicus. Next base: position 424,938,234 of record CM066037.1, read on the forward strand.
TCACCAGGGCCCCCTTCAAGCTGTTCCGGCAGGCGTCTCTTAAAGATCTGACCCTTAAGACTGTCTTCTTGGTAGCAGTCACTTCAACTAGACGCATTTCCAAGCTTCAAGCTCTCTCTTGCCAGGACCCTTTCCTGTTTTTTTCCCTGGAGGGTGTCACGATCCGTCTGGGTCCCCTCCTTTTTGCCTAAAGTCTTGTCCGTCTTCTGTGTCAATCAGTCGGTCATCCTTCTCTCGTTCACGGGAAGGGCGTCAGGGGACTCTCACAGCCTGCATTTGCTGGATGTTGGCAGGATATTGTACCACTACCTCAAGGTCACTAATAGCTTTCGGCTCTCTGATCACCTCTGTGTTTTTTGGGGGCCGCTACAAGGGGACGGCTGTATCTACTTAAGGCAACCACTGCCCGATGGATCAAGCAGGCCATTGAGTCCGCTTACATTCTCCAGAACAAGCCAGCACCCATAGGGCTCCGAGCTCATTCCACTAGGGCTCAGGCAGCAACTTGGGCAGAGGGAGCACGGGTCGTCCCGCTGGAGATCTGCAGGGCCGCTACCTGGTCTTCACTCTCTACCTTTATCAGGCACTATCATTGGACCTCCATGCTCAGGAGGCGGCTCATTTTGGGGTAAGTGTTTTGGCTTCTGCTTTTGCTTCCCACCTGGAGAGGATATAGCTGTGGTACTCCCTATTTGTCTGGACTGATCTAGCAGGCTGCACTGGAAAGAGAAATTTTACTTATTTATTTATTTATTTACATTCTCTTATATACCACGCTATTCTGCATCAGTGCGGTTTACATTGAACAAACTGAAATTACATTGAACAGGGCATTATAACTTGGAGATAACTATTTTACAGGGAACATGGGCTATGGAGCGTTAAGTGGCTTGCCCAAGACCACAAGGAGCACCTGTGGGACTAGAAACCCCAGTCCTTCCGGCCCAAGGTCGCTGTCCTCTAGTGGGATTTGAACCCCCGACCTTCCGGCCTGAAGTACCTTGCCCCAACCAATAGGCCACTCCTCCACTCCACTTACTTACCATTAATTTTCCTTTCCTGTATCCCTGCTAGACCAGTCCAGAATCCTCCCCGCTACGTTGATCTGAGTTTGTTTGACCTGGCTGTGTCAGTGCCTAAGAGTCCATCGACTTAGCCGGCAGTCTGGCGGGTCTCTCCTTGTACATACTTTGGCGTTCCACCATGTAGATAGTTGTTTCCTGTTGCTGTTGTTTCTCAGTTCTCAAATCCAGGCCACTCTGCTTTTTATGATATACTGAAGCTCACCCCTAGGGGTACAGGTTTATCTAGCAGGGGTGATGTCATTAAGCTTCTGGAATTTTCTCTGTCTCATCTGCTGACAGGGGAACACAGCCCATTTGTCTGGTCTGTTCTAGCAGGGATACAGGAAAGGAAAATTAACGGTAAGTAAAATTTCTCCTTTAAGGCAGCTTCACAGATCTTTTGCCTCCTAACTGGAAGGGTTGTTTGCAAAGGTCACTAGAAACAAGTTTATTTTTCTTTCTATTCAGCGACTATTCTACTTGTATGCTAAGCTATATCCTGATTTGATTTAAGTAAAAAGAAACTCTCTATAAATAAATTTATTTCAGTGACTATTTACTCTTTTACTTTCTAGGTTAAGCTAAACTCTGATTTGATTTAAATGAAAAGCTCTCGAGAAACAAATTTATTTCAAAGTTTATTTACTCTTATTTTATGTTTTATGCTAAATTATACTCTGCTTTGACCTATATACAAAGCTTACTGGTGGTACTAAGGCCTGACTGACTTAGCAAAAACATTGAATTCTAAAATACACAGATTTATTAGCTTTAACCCCAAGAAGTCCCTTTTATCCCAAGATTTAGAGTTTATTACAGAAGATTATACTCACAAATGTAGATCTACTTCTAAGTGTAGCAGTCCCTTTTGGTAGTCCTTCAAGAGAGTTGATTGTGGTAGCAAAGTCAGAAATGTAGTGCTTTACAGCAGCTGCAGCAATGCAGAAGAATTGATGGGTGAGAGAGAGAGAAGCTGGTGGGCTCATGGCAAAGAGAGAGATTGGGTGAAGGCAAGGTGAGGGGCCATGGTGATATGTGATGTAAAAAAGGAAGTTGCCTCAGGTGCAACTATAAGGGTTACTGAGGGGGAGGGCAGGGGCAGCCCAAGAGGGGTGCGGAGACTCATTGCGGGGCCTCATTTGCATAAGGAGCCGTATTTGCATAAATATTTCCATAATGTTAGCATGTGCTAACTTTTAGTAAACATGCCTCTTAATGAGTGTCTGGATAAAGACTACCAGATTTCTATATTACTATACTCCAGTGCCAACTGTCAGGCACATTAGGAACCCATAGCAAACCCGCCGTATCATAACAGCACTACCAGGACTCACAAAGCACCAAAACCTACCTATCAAAAAGACAACACTGCAAATACTAAACAAATACATAGAAACATAGAAAAATGATGACAGAAAAAGACCACATGGCCTATGTAGTCTGTCCTTCCGTATCAACAACTACAACAGTCCCCTTTTTTCCTTTAGAGATCCTCTGTGTTTGTCTCATGCTTTTTTGAATTCAGATACTATCCTCATCTCTACCACCTCCACTGGGAGACTTTTCCACGGATCCACCACTCTTTCCACATATCACTCTTGAATCTATCCCCTTTTACCCTCATCCCATGTCTCCTCGTAACAGAACTTGCTTTCAGTCGAAAGAGGCTCTCCCCCTATGCATTTATGGAGGTATTTAAACGTCTCAATCATATCACCTCTATCCCGCCTTTCCTCTAAGGTGTACATATTAAGATCCTTAAGTCTGTCCTCATAATATATAATGAAAACCACTAACCATTTTAGTAGCCACCCTCTGAACTGACTCCATCCTGTTTATATCTTTTTGAAGGTGTGGTCTCCAGAATTGCACACAATACTCCAAATGAGGGCACACCAAAGACTTATACAGAGGCACTATCACCTCCTTTTTTCTGCTGCCATTCCTCTCCATATGCACCCAAGCATTTGCTGTCGCCTTTTCTACTTGCTTAGCTACTTTAAGATTATCAGACACAACCACGCCTAGGTCCCACTCTTCTTTAGTTGGCAAAAGTACTTCACCCCCTGTACTATATTACTCCCTTGGATTGCTGCAGCCCAAATGCATGACCTTACATTTTTTAACATTAAATCCCAGCTGCCAAATTCTAGACCATTCTTCAAGCTTAGCTAGATCCCTCCTCATGTTATCTACACCTTCCCAGGTGTCTACTCTATTGTAGATTTTGGAATCATCCAGAAAGAGGCAAACCTTACCTGACAGCCCTTCCGCTATATCACTAACAAAGATGTTGAAAAGAATCAGACCAAGGACAGATCCCTAGGGCACACCACTGGTAACTTCCTTCTCCTCAGTATGAGCTCCATTTACCTGTACTCTTTGTTGCCTCTCACTCAACCAATTTCTAACCCAAGCAGTAACTTTAGAGTCCATCCCTAGGGCTCCCAGTTTGTTTATAAGTTGCCTGTTAGAAACGGTGTCAATGGCTTTATTGAAATCTAAATACACCACATCTAGTTCTCTCCCTCAGTCCAACTCCCTGGTCACCCAGTCAAAGAAATCAATCAGATTTGTCTGACAAGACCTGCCTCTGGTGAATCCATGCTGCCTCGGATCCTGTAATCCGCTGGACTCCAGAAACCTCACTATTTTCTCTTTCAGCAGCGTTTTCAATAATTTACTCACCACCGAAATTAAACTAACCGGCCTGTAGTTTTCAACCACATCCTTACTTCCACTTTTCTGTAAAGGCACCACATGAGCCTCTCCCCGGTCCTTTGGCACCACTCCCAACTCCAGCGAGGCATTGAAAAGGTCAGTCAGTGTTGCTGCTTGAATGTCCCCAAGTTCCATCAGTATTCTAGGGTGTATCCCATCTGGTCCCATCGCTTTGTCTACTTTAAGTTTAGCTAGTTTCTTATGAACACAGTCTTCTGAAAATTGTTCAAGATGCCCATCGCTTCTGTTTCTGTTTGTGGGTGTTTTCTGAGGTCCTGTTCCTGGTTCTTCATCTGTGAACACAGAACAAAAATATTTGTTAAGCAATTCCACTTTCTCCAGGAACAAGCAGCAAGTCAATTCTCACATTTGGGTGACGTCAGCGCCGACGGAGCCCTCGTGCGGAACAAATTCCCAGCTTTCAAAGAAAGCCTTTGGGAATTGCATTACGCATGCGCGGTCCTCTTCCCGCCCAAGGGTGCCATCTTGCTCAGTCTTCTTTTTTCTGCGGAGTCCTCCAGACGTTGTCCCAGTGTCCCTGTGGAAAAAGTTTAAAAAGTGAGAATTCTTTCTTTCCTTACCTGATCGAAACCAGTTCCACTTCCCGCCTTCGACTCAGTACAGTGGTATCGAGTCCGGCTTGATTTTTTTTGTTTTTGACCTTCGTGACTGGCGTTCGCACCCTTTTTCTTTTTCACTGGCAGCCCGGGCCTTCAACCTCGCAGGGGCCCTTTTTCCCCCCGATGGCTGCCAGTGGGTTTAAAAAATGCGATCAGTGTACAGAGTTAATGTCCCTCACCAATACGCATTACTGCTGTCTCCGGTGCCTCGGGCCCGACCATGACCCCGGCCCGACCATGACCCGGCGGTCTGCGATCCGTGTAGGAAGATGTGCTCTAAGGCCCTGAGCAGCTGTCAGCAGCAGCATAATAGGATTTTCACTGAATCGGTGCCTTCACGAGTCCAGACCTCTTCTGAGGCCTCTACGTCTCGGTGGGGGGGGGGGGGAACACTCCGAGCCCGAGCGTCATAGGGGGTTCCTCAGAGAGGGGGGTCTTTCTCGCGGGAACACCGAAGGAAGAAAAAATCTTCGAAGACGGCGTCATTCGATGGCTCTGAGTGAGTTTGTCTGTCGCGGAGCCCCGAGCACCGTCCGCGTTCCTCTGAGAAGGAGCGCCCGGCAAAGATTCCTCGCAGGGAGACGGATCAGCCGAGGCAGGTAACAGCTGTCCTTGTCGAGGACTCCCCTCTGGGGGAACTGGCGTCGGGCCCGACGGCTTCGGGACCTGACCCGGTGGCTGTGGAGCCTTTTGGACTCGAGTTCAAGATGGTGGCCTTGGAGCGCAGTATGTCTACCTTGATGGAGCAGCAGCGGGCGCTGATTGCCGGTCTGTCCGGTACTTATGCCCTGACCACCGGGCCACCATTGTCGAATTTGATCCCGGAGGCCGAGCCGATCCTCGGCCGAGGTCCCTCTCGGTCTCCCGTTTGGGACTGAGGTCATCATTGCCAGACCTCCCGGCTTCAGGGCGGTCCGTACTGGGGCCCTCGATGCAGGAGCCCATCGATTCCTCCTCGGAGGCATCGGGATGGGAGATGAAGGAGGAGGAGTCCCCGGACACCTGTCGGCACAGGGACGTCCCGTCCGATTCCCCGGTGTCCGAACTTAGGAGGAGGACCCCTCCGGAGGACACAAGGTTCTTGGACTTCGTGAGGGATATTTCCAAGGCTTTGGCATTCCACACGGAGTCCGAGGAGGATCCTTGAGCCGATGAGCTCGAGATCCTGCAGTATGAGGCCCCCCCTCGGGAGGCCCTTACTCTACCCGTGCCTCCGATCATGGGACGACTAATGCTCTACATGTGGGAGACAGAGTCGTCGTCGTCGGTTATCAGCAAACGGATCGACTCGATGTATCGAGTCCGCCGGAGCTCTGGCTTTCAAAAGTCACAATTGCCGCACAATTCCATTTTTGTGGAATGGAACATGCGCAGGCTGAAGAGTCAGAAGACGCATTCCTCTGTGAGGCCCGCAACTTGGATGCCCTCGCCAAAAAGTGCTTCCAGGGTTCAATGCTGACTTATTTATTTATTTATTATTTATTTAACAGTTCTTCTATACCGCTCTATTTTAGATCAGAGCGGTTTACATTTAACATCAACTATACAACACAAGGAACTTTGAGTTGTATTTACAATAAACAGGGAGATCAACTTGGAAGTAACTGGGGGAAACTATGTACATTCTTAATTCTATACATTGTATCACACTGGTACCTGATTTCAGGCAGAACAGACTTGTTGAATGCAGGCCTACCAGCTGTACATGGGCATGTACCTGAGGGACCTGCTGAAGGAAATCGCCGGGTTCTCGGCTGGTCTCTCTGAGGGGCACTTGCAGCACTTCAGGGGCCTGTCCACCGCTGTCCATGAGTGCTCGAATTTTATGACTCAAGCGGCCTATGATGGGTTCGAGTTGGCAGCCCAGGTAGCCGTGGCAGGCATCAGTGCATGCTGCCAAGCATGGCTACAGTCGTTGGACCTCGAGAAATGGGTTCAGGACAAGTTGGTAAATGTCCCATGCCAAGGAGAGAACCTCTTTGGCAAACCTATGACCGACAAGGCTGCGGAATTGGAGTCAGAGTACATGACGAGGACACGGCTCTCGAAGATGACCTCTGCCCCTTCTCGCAAGAAGGGGTTGGGTAAAAAGCCCTTTTACCCAAGGAAGGGTGCTGCTTACTGAAGCTACCCCCATTTTCAGGCCTCCCCAGCTCCCCGACAGGGGCATGGCCCACGTAAGCAGAAAGCCCCCAAACCCCAGGCTCAGCCTCTGGCCCAGCCTGGCAGTGGCTTTTGCTTCTCACAGATGGCCTCTCTCCCCATAGGGGACAAGCAGTGCACGGGAGGAAGGTTGACCCTGCATGCCCACAGGTGGACAGCCATGACCACCAATGCCTGTGTCCTGCAGATAGTCCAACAGGGCTATCTTCTTCATCTGGCCCAGGTGCCCCTGCCCCTTCCTGGGAGAGCCCCTCAGGTCTCCCCTTCACCGGGACCTTCTGCTGAAGGAGTTGGTGGGTCTTCTCAAGAATCAGGAGGTAGAACCAGTGCCCCATCACCTAAAGTGCAAAGGCTTCTATTCCAGATACTTTCTGGTACGTAAGAAAACAGGAGGCCTCAGGCCCATCCTTGACCTGTGCAACTTAAACAAATTCCTGGTGAGGGAGAAGTTCAATATGCTCTCCCTTGGAATATTGCTGCCTTACCTCCACTAGGGAGACTGGCTATGCTCCTTAGACCTAAAGGATGCATATACTCACATCCTGATACACCCAGACCACAGGCAATATCTACGCTTTGTGGTGGGAGGAAATCACTACCAGTACTGGGTGCTTCCCTTTGGCCTGGCCTCATCCCCCAGGGTATTCACAAAGTGCCTGGCGGTGGTGGTCGCCTTTCTCAGACTTCAGGGTGGTCGTTGTCTTCCCCTATCTAGACGATTGGCTCATCAGAGGCACTTCAGCCACAGAGGTCCATCAGGCCACATCTCGCACCATCCAGGTGCTCCAGCAGCTGGGGTTTGTGATCAATTACCCCAAGTCCAGTCTTATCCCCACTCAACAACTGGAGTTCATTGGGGTCAGACTCGATACCCTTCAGGCAATGGCCTACCTGCCGACAGACAGGGCAAACAGGCTTCTGGCCCTGGCATGTCAGATGAGTCGCAGATCCATAATGTCAGCAAGACAGTTTCTGCGCCTTCTTGGGCACATGGCGTCTATGGTCCATGTGACACCAGATGCCCGCCTCCATATGCGAACTGCCCAATGGTGCCTCAGAGACCAGTGGTCACAGGTGGCCTCAGGGACAGAGTCACAATTTCCAGGTGACTAGTGCGGTCCCTGGACTGGTGGCTTCAGCCACTCCATTTGGAGGTGGGAATGCCTTTCCAGGCTCCTCTGCATACAAAGATCCTGACCACGGGTGCATCCCTGCTGGGCTGGGGAGCCCACTGCCTAGGGCTTTGTACTCAAGGAGTGTGGTCCCCAAACGAGAGAGCACATCAAATCAATTTCCTGGAGCTCCGTGCCATTCGCCTAGCCCTAACAGTATTCTGGCGCATCCTGGCTCACGAACCTGTCTTGGTACAGACAGACAACCAGGTACCCATGTTCTATGTGAACAAGCAGGGTGGCACGGAGTCCCATCCACTGTGTCAGGAAACCCTGGATCTGTGCTCGTTTGCAGCCTGGCATTGCATTCATCTATGGGCTGTCTACCTGCCGGGCCAAGACAACTGCTTAGCCGACAAGCTAAGCAGGATTCTCCAGCCCTACGAATGGCAGCTGGACAGGAGAGTAGTCCATTGGCTTTTTCAGACCTGGGGACGGCCAGTTATGGACTTGTTTGCGATTCCGGTCAATCACCCGTTGCCCGAGTTCTGCTCTAGGCAGCCACACCTGCACAGGGTGGCTGCCGATGAATTTCTGATGATATGGTCTGTAGGCCTCCTGTATGCATTTCCTCCGACGCCCCTGGTGGCCAGGACTCTATTTAAGATCCTCCAGGACAAGGCCTCTGTAATAATCATAGCCCCGAGGTGGCCGAGGCAACCTTGGTTTCCGCTTCTACTTCAGCTAGCAGTGGAGGCCCCATTCCCCTGGGGTCCTCTCCGAGTCTCCTGTCCCAGGAGTGTGGCACTCTCCTGCACCCCAACCTCAGCTCTCTCAACCTAATGGCATGGCTGCTGAAAGGGTAATACTCACACAACTCCTCCTTCCAAAGAATGTTGAAGAGGTCTTGTTGGCCTTAAGGAGGCCGTCAACTAGACAGACCTATGCCTTGAAATGGCATAGGTTTGTATCTTGGTGCGAGGAACAGAATGTTGATCCTTTCTCCTCCCAAGTTGGGGTGGTTTTGCAGTACCTTCTCCACCTCTCAGATTTGGGCCTTAAGTCCAACTCTGTCAGAGTTCACCTCAGTGCCCTTACAGCAAACCACTTCTCGGTGGAGGGAAAACCTCTCTCTGCCCATCTCTTGGTTTCTCAATTCTTGAGAGGCCTGCTTCTGTTGAAGCCTCCGGTTCGCCCTCCAGCGACCAAGTGGGACTTGAATGTGGTTTTAGGGCAGCTTATTCAGCCACCCTTTGAGCCAATGGCGACCTGCCATCTATGCTACCTTTGTTGGAAGTTGGTTTTCTTGGTGGCACTCATGTCCGCTCGGTGGGTGAGTGAGCTGCAGGCCTTTGTGTCCGACAGGCCTTACATTAGGTTCTATAGGAACTGGGTGGTGCTTCACACGCACCCCAAGTTTCTTCCGAAAGTGGTCTCCTTTTTCCACCTCAACCAAGAGGTGGTGCTGCCTACCTTTTTTCCCAAAAAAATTTTTTCGGTCTACTTCAGAACGACTAGCTTTGCTCTATAGTGAAAAAAATCGCTCATTGATTAACTCAAAAGGGCTCCAACTCGATCTTCCATCAAATACAAATGAAAATCATTCAACCAAACTCGGTTATGTCACTGGGTCTCAGACTCTAATGGTACTGCTTCCTGACTCACGTCCACAAAAGCTCTGTACCGGATTGCATCAATGACCCAAAGAGTGCTCACAACGAGTAGGTCGGTCTGATCCACACTTAAATATACTTTAAATATATACTCTCGTGGACTTCTGCGCTCTAAATCCGACTCCTCGTTGTGACTCAAAATGCTTTTATGATCCCGATGCTCGCCACAGGTACCATCTCTGCGTTTCACACTTTTGGTTCCTCAGGGGATCTATGCACTCATAACCTCGCTGTATAGAAAACAAACAAACAAATACACATATTATACTAACAGCCACCTACTCCTAATCACTCCATACCTCATACCACAATTAACAAACAAACTCATACCGTCTATGCTGCAAACGCTCTAATTCACGCTAACCGACGGGACAAGTATTCCACAAGGGGCAGCTTTGGAGGTGATTAGGACAGTTTTGATGCAGAGGGAGGACGTTTCTGAGGAGAGACTTGAGTTCCTACTGGATTTAGCTCGTTTGACCATCACACATAATTATTTTACTTTTCAAGGTATTTTTTACCAACAAATCTCAGGAGTCGCGATGGGTGCGACATGTGCCCCGTCGGTGGCTAATTTTTATATGGGGCAGTTCGAGCGTAATTGGATTGAGTCTTCCCCTTATACCTCCCACATTTTAGAATGGAGGCGGTACATAGACGACGTCTTCCTTTTGTGGAGAGGTACACACACTATGTTAGAGAGTTTTATGGAATGGATCAATCAATTAGATCCTAACATTCGGTTCACCTACACCCATCATGTAGATTCTCTAGCATATTTAGATGTTCAGGTAAGCCGAGGGGTTGCCGGCTGGGAGACTTCAATCTATAGGAAGCCCACCGACAGGAACACTTTCTTACATTTCAGTAGTATGCACCCTTCCCGATTAAAGGAAGGTCTCCCTTTCTCTCAGTTCCTGCGGTTTAGGAGGAACTGTTCAGACAGGAGTGATTTCAAACGGAAAGCTAAATGTCTTAGTAATAACTTTTTAGAGAGGGGTTATCCTAAGGAGACCATCCGTAGAGCCTATCGTAGGGCGTTGTATAATCGCCGTAGTTTACTGATACAGAGTGTTCCATCAAATCGTCGAGTTAATTTTGAGACAGACACAGTTAATTTTATCACTAGATTTTCACCGTTTAGCACAGCCATACAGAAAGTGTTTCGCAATCATTTGAAGGTGCTTACCACCATTCCTGGGTTGGAAAATAAGAGAATACGGTGTGTCTGGCAGAGGGATCGGAATTTGAAAGATCGTTTGAGTCCGGCGGAGGTCAGTCCAATAATAGAAGTCCCGATTAACAGTGAGAGGGGTCACCGTAGTTGTGGTTGTTGTGATATGTGCGCAGTGGCTTTACCGTTGACTCATTTCCAATACGCAGGACAATCGGTGTCTTTGAAACACGCGACCACGTGTGCCTCCAATAATGTGGTGTATGTGATTTTGTGTCCGTGTGGGTTGGCATATATAGGAAAAACCACACGTTCCCTTCGAATTAGGCTCAGAGAGCATAAAAGTAGATTAAAACATAAAGTGCTTGAAGCCCCCATAGTTCGTCATTGCATAAGTGTTGGACATCAATTTTCAGACCTGCAGAGTTTTTGCTTAGACCAGGTGTTTAGGAGTCAGGGAGCAAGGTCCCTTGACACAGTATTAGTTACCACGGAGCAACGCTGGATTTTTCGATTAAAGACAGTGCAACCAGACGGGCTCAACGTAGGGATAGATTGGGCCGTGTGTCTCCAATAGGTCGGTTGGTTTATATGACAGATGGGTTCCACCTTTGTTAGTAGGTTTTATAGTGTGAGAATGCTTTAGTTATGAGCCATTTTTATGCATGGGAGGGCATTTTATGAGCCACAATAATGGGTTTCAGAGAGTGGGTTGGTCCTTTATGATGTTTCTTGCGATTGGAGGGAGGTAGGGGAGTCCCTAGCATGACGTCGTAGGAGCTGGTTCCATAAAGAGGTTTGTGGTTTTGATTCCGCATGCGCGGCGTCTCTTCCGCCCAGGATTGAAATTCACAAGAAGTTTGGAATGGCGGTTAGCGTGAATTAGAGCATTTGCAGCATAGACGGTATGAGTTTGTTTGTTAATTGTGGTATGAGGTATGGAGTGATTAGGAGTAGGTGGCTGTTAGTATAATATGTGTATTTGTTTGTTTGTTTTCTATACAGCGAGGTTATGAGTGCATAGATCCCCTGAGGAACCAAAAGTGTGAAACGCAGAGATGGTACCTGTGGCGAGCGTCGGGATCATAAAAGCATTTTGAGTCACAACGAGGAGTCGGATTTAGAGCGCAGAAGTCCACGAGAGTATATATTTAAAGTATATTTAAGTGTGGATCAGACCGACCTACTCGTTGTGAGCACTCTTTGGGTCATTGATGCAATCCGGTACAGAGCTTTTGTGGACGTGAGTCAGGAAGCAGTACCATTAGAGTCTGAGACCCAGTGACATAACTGAGTTTGGTTGAATGATTTTCATTTGTATTTGATGGAAGATCGAGTTGGAGCCCTTTTGAGTACCTTTTTTCCCAGGCTGCATGCCAGTCGGGCAGAGACAGTGCTGCATACCCTGGACTGTAAGAGGACATTAGCCTTCTCTGTTCAGCGTACGCAGGACCATAGAAGGGCTTCTCAGCTCTTTGTATCCTATGACCCCCAGTAAGCTGGGGATGGCTGTTTCCAAGCGTATGCTGTCCACCTGGGTAGCAGGCTGTATTGCCTAGGCATACAGGGTAGCCGAGCTTCCATTGGAGGGTCATGTCACGGCCCATCAGGTCAGGGCCATGGCGTCATCAGTGGCTCATTTCCACTCTGTTCTGCTGGCAGATATCTGCTGGGCCTCCACCTTGTCTTCGGGTCAGACTTTCGCAACCCATTACTGCCTGGATAGAGAGTCCCATTGGGACAGTGCTTTCAGCCAGGCTGTACTCCATAACCTTTTTGAGGTCTAGGCAACTCCTACCCTCCGACTCTTCTGTGTCAGGCTACCGGAGTGCTACTCTCTCAGTTAGATTCCTATTATGGATGCTTGCGGCTCTTGTAGAGGGAGCCTGTTTTTCTGCTGTGGATTATCGGTAGCCTTTAGCTGGGGAATCTAATATGTGAGGACTGACTTCCTGCTTGTTCCTGGAGAAAGTGTAGTTACTCACCTGTAACAGGTATTCTCTGGGGACAGCAGGAATCAGTCCTCACGACCCTCCCTCCTCTCCTTGTAGGTGCAGTCCTATTATTATATTTTGTTCTTTTGCTGTCTTTTCAACTATGTCATTTGACTGAGCAAGATGGCACCCTTGGGCGGGAAGAGGACCGCGTATGTGTGATGCAATTCCCAAAGGATTTCTTTGAAATCTGGGGATTTGCTCCGCACGAGGGCTCCGTCGGCGCTGACGTCACCCATATGTGAGGATTGATTCCCGCTGTCCCCGGAGAACACCTGTTACAGGTGAGTAACTACACTTTATTCTCATCAGCTTCTACATATTCCTCCCCTTCATCCTTGAGTCTGACAATACCACTTTTGCCCTTCCTCTTCTCACTAACATATCTGAAAAATGTCTTATCCCCCCCATTTTATTGCATTTTCTATTTCCTCTTCTTTTTGTACCTTTGCTTTCCTGACTACTTTGCTAGCTTCTCTAAGTTTTTCCAAATGTCTTCCTCTCTCTCTGACCTTTTGTATTTCATGAAGGCCTCCCTCTTTTTCTTCACTTTTTCCGCTACTTCTTTCGAAAGCCATAGCGGTCTCCTTTTCCTTTTACCTTTATTTACCATTTTAACAAAAAGGTTGGTTGCCCTTAAAATATCCCTATTCAGTTTTGCCCACTGTTTTTCTACATCCCTCAGCAGTTCCCATCCTGCTATTGACTCCCTGAGGTATTGGCCCATCTTGGCAAAGTTAGTTTTTAAAAAGTCCCTCTCTTTAGTTTTTCTAAAGACCCTCTCTTTTGAATGGATTCTAACAGCCCTAGTCATAATACTGAACCACACCATCTGGTGATCACTGGATGCAAAATGATCTCCCACTATAACAGTACATCTTCAACTGGGGAAAAAGAACAAGTGGCACTGTCAAATCAAAACTACATGAACAGAATATCTCAACTCTGTTACACATGCAGAACATAGACCATTACCAAACAAAGAACAAAGGATCACATTTTAGAAAGAGGCAGACAATAATTAAATGAGGAACCGCAAAAGCCAAACTTAGAATGTACAATAACACTGGAGAAATAAAGCTATAAATTAATTTCCTTGTGTACTAAACAAAAACACAAAGAAGTTAGCAATACACATTTCCCAGAGCTGACATATTCCAGTTAATAAATTCAAAATAAAAAAGTATTTTTCTACCTTTTGTTTGTGCATTTTATCTTTTAGTTGCAATTGCTCCAGACACTTTCTTCTGGTTTCTTTGTGTCTTCCGCTAGCTGTCCATTTTTCCTTTCTTCTCTCTAATAGGTTTTTTCCATTCTCTCTCTGCATCTGCTTTAACATTCTGATCTTTCCCCTTTTTCTCTTTCCTCCATTTCTTTCTTTATTCTTTTATCATCTACTCAAATTTCATCCTTCCATCCTCAATCCCCACTTACTCTCCTAACAACCGGCCAATCGTAGATTTTTCTTCCCTCCCACATAAAATATCTTTTTCCCTCTCCATCCTCACTCCCCCAGTCCCATCCCCTTCTAGTCCTCCCCCAACATCAGCTCTCTTCTAGTTTCAGCGCCACCTAGCATCTGCTCCCTTCTAGTACCATTCTCCCATGCCCCCCTGCATCAGCCCATTTCCAATCCTAGCCCCCTCATCAGCCATTTCCAGTCCTATTCCATCCCCCCATCCAGCCCATTTGCAGTCCAAGCTCCCTCCATCAGCCCATTTCCAATCCTAGCCCCCCATCAACCCATTTCTAGCCCCCCCATTGGCCATTTCTAGTCCTATTCTAGACACCCCTCCCCACCCCAAAGAGCCCTGCACCTATCTAAATGGTTTGAGAGGGAGCCGGGGAAGCCTGCCTGAGGCCCCGGCTCGCCTCTGCACAGCCACCAGCATGAAAATCAGTTATTTCCCTCACGCTGGCAGGTGTGTTCTAGTGAAGCATGCTGAATGCCAGGAAAAGTTAAAGGGCATTTCCCGGCACTCGCCTGCTTCACAAGAACACAGCTGCCAGCGTGAGGGAAAACACCACTCTTCACGCTGGCGGCTGTGCTGAGGTGAGCTGGGGCCTCGCGTGGGCTTCCCAGGCTCCTTCTGAAGCTGGCATTTCAAAGAACATGACTGTGTGAGAATGAAGTTCATACGGGACCCCCTGAAGCGTGGGGCCCTGTGCGAACAACATTCTCGCACAGTGGACGGGCCGGTCCTGGGGGAGGGGGGAGGAGAGGGACCACTGCCTTCTGTTGGTACTGTGCTGTGGCACATTAAGGACTTGATTTATTATTTCTCATAGAAAATGGGAAAGCAGTCTTAGTAAATCAGGCCCTATAAACAAGCTGTGATACAGCTTTTCTCCTGAAACAAGCGGGCACTCAGTCCTCACATATGGGTGATATCTGCACTGACATAGCTCGCACGGTAATCTCTCCCCAGCTTTCCAAGAAAGCTTTTGGGAGATCAACCACGCATGTGTGGTCACCTTTCTGCCCAAGGGAGCCATTTTCCCTCAGTTTTTGTTTTTCCGCGGAGTCCACCAGATGTACTGTCTGCACCTCGGAAAAAGTTGTCTTCTCTTTCAGTAAACTCTTGGGTTTTCTTGCTTTTTTCTCAGTTGCATGCAGTCCACCTTCTCATGGTTCCAGAGCAGTCGCTACCTCGGCATTGCGTTTTTCTCGGGTACTTTTTTTTCGGTACGCCGTTTTTTTATCCTCTCGCGCCCTACTAATCAGGATTTTGGAGTTTGAGCTCTCAGGGGCTGTCTTTCCCACTGTGTCCTCGATTAGTGGTTCTCTAGGAATGTCAGTCCTCACATATGGGAGATGTCTACGAAGCTTGCACGGAGCATTTCCCCAGCTTTCACAGATAGCCTTTGTGAATGCCGCCACATATACATGGTCCCTTCCCACCCAAGGATGCTATCTTGCTCAGTCTTCTTTTTTACATGTCCAGTTTCCTCGGAAAAATCCTTTAAAAATTATCCTCAAAAGTTGTTTTTTCTTGGTTTCCGTACCGGTTCCTCTTCCCACCTCGAGCTGGTACCTCCCTGACGCCATCCTCGGCTTTTCCCTTCTTTTTTGATGAGACTTGTCTCGACCGGCGTTTGGCTATTTTTCGCCCAGGGGTCATCGACCCTGACCTGATGTCTCCCACCATGTCCCCTGGTGGGTCCAAGAAGTGCGACCGCTGCGGTCAGATCATGTCTGTTACAGACACCCATGACTGCTGTTTGCACTGCCTTGGACCAGACCACAACAGTGCCACCTGCAACGTTTGCCAGGCCATGACTCTGAAATAGGAAATGGTCAGAGTTGCAGGAGAAACTGTTCCCACCGTCTGACTCAGCACTGGCTTCCCTGAGGCTAAGCCCCAAGCCGAGCATATCCTGTGAGACCCGGCCATCATCGGAGTCCCATGGTGCCAGCTCCTCTGTAAAGGCACCAGATCCTTCAGAGAAAAAGAAAAAATCCTTGAAGCCAGTTGACGTCCCACCAGGGTAACCTGGTAAGGTCCCTTGGAGGGACTCGGGTGACTCTGAGCAGCACTCCGTTAAGGTCTTTAAGAGGGAATCCTTGGATGGTGGTGACTGCGCGAGGTTTCCTGAGGCTGTGGTCCGCATCGAGGACGCACTTGCGAGAGTGCCAGCATCTGGTCTGAGTCTCTAGGTGCCCACGCGAACGTTGCAGAGCCTCCTGGTATTGAGTCCAGGATGGCGGCCCTGGAGCAGAATGTTGAGCCAGGCCCTGAGTGCCACTGGCCTCAGATGAGTCCTTGGTCTCGATCTTTGGGTGTTTGGTCCTCCCTGGCTAGTTTCCCGGAGTCTGACCCGAGACCCATTGGGGGACCCCGATTCCTCGGGGCCGACCTTGAGGCTTGAGAGCCCCAAGCCTCGGAATCCTCAACACTCTCGGGCTCCAACTAGGAGACAGATGTCGAGGCCTTCCCTGAGACCTCTCGACATCGATACGTTCCCCCGGAGCCGTCTCTATCGGAACCCTGGCGCTGCTCCCCACCCAAGGACGTGGCTTTCCACAACTTCATACGTGATATGGTTTGGGCCCTTTTGGTCTCGACTGAGTCAAAGGAGGACTCACACAAAAAAGAATGGAGATTCTCTAGTATGAGCCCTGCCAAAAGAGACTCTCATGGTGCTGGTCTAGCCGATCCTTGTCCCTACTCCTGCAGATGTGGGAGACCCCCGCCTCGGTGCTGGTGATCAGTCAGCTCCTTGACCCAATTTACCATATCAAGAAGGGCTCGGGTTTCCAAAAGTCCCAACTCCGGCATAACTCCACGAGCAAGGGGCATAAAAATTGTGAAAAGCAGAAGGAGGCGCTGTTTGGCCCCAGGTTCGCGACCTCTGCCCGATCATTGGCTTCAGAATCGGTGCTCTCTGGGGCGGCTGTGGAGGACTTGGACCCTGGCAGCCACGGAGCTCTCTTGGTGCCCCAAGGTTGCGGAACTCTGGACCGACGACCATTGGTGGAACGCCTTTGCTGGAAGGACCGGTCTTTGTCTAAGTCCTCGTCGGGGGGCAATGTTGGTGTCATGGGTAAGTTCCACGAGCATCGGCACCTCAGTCCTTGATGGGATTCTGAGGGCAATGGCCAGAATCAGTCCTCGAAGCTGCCTCGGCAGGAAGTGGCTCCCTCCCCCTCGGAGGAGCGCCCTTGGACCACTGAGGTGATCACCATTGGTGAGTTCCCTCCAAGAGATCCGGCATCGGGACCAATACCCTCAGTGCCCATGTTGGTTGCTGTGAAGCCTTCAAGCCTTGAGGCCAGAATGGCATTCCTGGAACCACAGCCTGGCTGTCTTCCTGGCAGCCAGAAGACCCCAGTTCTTCTTCCATCCCATTCCTCAGGACCGACCGGCCTCTCCACCACAAGGGCCTCGTCTGAGGAGATCCAGTCTGTCCTGGAACATCATGCCCCATGGGCCAACTCGGATGACCGATCCCGATCTTGGTCCAAGTCTACAGTTTCTCCACTCCACGCGTCAGGGTTGGACTGCCAGGAACCCCGGTTGCCATCCTTGCACTCGTCTGTGCACTGGTGTGATTCCCGCCGGCACTTTGAGCTCCCTTTTTTTTCAGTTTCAAAATGGGAGATGGACGACTAGTCCCCCGATACCGCTTGGCATCGGGATATTCTGTCAGACCCCTTTCCTCCACCAGACGACCTGTCCTTCCTGGACTTTGTCCGGTAAATGGGCAAGGCTCTCACCTTCACTATTGAGGCAGAGGTGGAGCCTTAGGTGGAGGATATACTTCAGTATGAATCTCCTCCCAAGGAGGCCATAAGGGTGTTGGTGCCTCCCATCTTGGAGCGCCTGCTTTTCAGGATGTGGAAAGCCCCAGTGACAGTTCCCATTGTGAGCAAGTGGCTCTATTCCATGTATTGGATCTGCAAGAGCCCTGGCTTTGAAAACTCCTACTACCACTCAGCTCCATGATGGTAGAGTCGGCCATGTGCTGTATCAACAGCCAGAAGTTTCAGTCGTCTGTGCTCCTGGGTCAGGAGGTTTGCACCATGGATGGTTTTGGTAAGTGGTGTTTCCAGGGCACAATGTCATGGCCTGTAATCAGGCTTACCAGCTGTACATGGGCATGTACTTGAGGGACCTGTCAAAGGAGCTCGCTGGATTCTCGGCTGGGCTGACCAGTGATCACCTCCATCATTTCCAGGGCTTGGTGACCATGATCAACGAGTGCTCCAAGTATGTGACTCGAGCATCCTATTACTGCTTTGATTCTGTGGCTAGAGTGGCTGCGGTGGGCATTAGTGCCCACCGCCTGCCATGGCTACAGTCCTTAGACCTGGGCAATGGGTTCAGGCCAAGTTGGTCAATGCCCCCTGCTGGGGGAATAATCTCTTCAGTAAGCCCATGATGGACAAGGCTGCCGAGTTGGAGATTGAGTTGATGTCCAGAACTAGTCCTTTACCTGAAAAAGAAGGTGGCCTAAGGAACTAACCCACAGGATCAGGCCTATCAGGCTCTCCCACAGGGGCAGCTGGCCAAGATACAGGGGCAGGGCCCCTGTAGGCCTAAAGCCCCCAAACTCCAAACAGCGCCTGTGCCACAGCCTGTGGGGGAGATTTGACTCCTGGGATACAGCCACTCTTCCTGCAGGAGGTCAGGAAGTGCAGCAGATGCCACCCTTATTCTTCCCAGGGGAACTTCCTCTGGATCACACCCATCGGGACCTCCTTCAAAGGGAACTCACAGCTCTTCTTGCCGATAAGACGGTGGAGCTTGTCCCATTGCCTCAAAGAGACACAAAGTTCTACTCCTGCTACTTCCTGATTCCTAAGAAGACAAGGTGGGTTGCTACCCATTCTAGACCTACGGGATCTCAACTGCTTCTTAGTGAAGGAGAAGTTCAAAATGGTATCCCTTGGAACGTTGCTGCCTTAATTCAACCCTACTTAAGTTCTCCACACCATCCAGAAAAAATATTGAAGATACAATAGCCTCTCTCAATACCGCCACAGCGCAAACTGACCCTTGCCCAGCTTTTTGGGTTAAGGAACTACGCAGTGAGTTCAGTCCGTTCATCGCAAAACTGATAAACCTTTCCTTCACAACTGGTTCCTTCCCCACAGCACTCAAACAAACCTCCATTAGGCCCTTATTGAAGAACCCCAAACTAGACCCCCAAAGGGTCGATTCTTACAGGCCAATAGCTAGTATTCCGCTCCTAGCAAAGATAATTGAGAAAGAGGTTCAAAGGCAAATTCAGGATCATATAGATTCCGCAGCTCCCCTAGATCATTGCCAACACGGGTTCAGAGAGTATCATGGAGTTGAGACCCTTCTCACCTTCCTATTCAACAATATAATCACAGGCATTGATAACATCCGACAAGGCTTTGTGCTCATCTTCTTAGACATTGCTGCGGCATTCGATTCGGTACATCATGAGCTTCTCCTCGGGCGACTGAAAGAAAAGGGAATCTGCAACACTGCGCTCGAATGGTGCAAGTCCTATTTAGATGGATGATGGCAATATGTAAAATCCGGGTCAGAAGAATCAAAACAATTCCATCAAACACAAGGTGTGCCTCAAGGGTCCTCTCTGTCATCTCTCCTATTCAATATATACATGCAACCCATCTGCAATATCATCAGATCATTTAACGTGAGCTGTCTGTTATATGCAGATGACATACTCTTATACATGCCATTCTCGACAGTTCAAATGGACCTCACGCCACTGGTAGAGTGTTTTAATGCAGTATCAGATTGGTTACAATCCCAAAACCTACGCATCCAGCACAAGAAAACGGAGGTGCTGTTCATCTTGAGAGACCCCGACTTTACTCCGCCATCCCATGTAAAAGTCAAGGAAGCGGAATTGCAAACCAAAGAAACAATAAAATATCTTGGTGTCACCCTAGACCAACGTCTAGACATGAAATCTCACATAAGCAACATAGTCAAAGCTGTTTATTTCAAAATCCGTTCACTCAGGCATCTGCACTCCCTACTGGACCCTGATGATTTCCGAACCATATATCAAGCACTAATCTTACCCCACTTTGACTTTGCTAATTCCATCTTACAAGGTCTCCCTCAATCTACACTGAACCCGTTACAGCTGGCCATGAATGCCGCAGCAAGGGTCCTCCACAGAGCCTCTAGAAGTGACCATATGACTCCTATTTTAAAACAGCTTCACTGGCTCCCTATACACGGAAGAATTACCTTTAAAACTTTACTCCTCTCATTCAAGGCCATCAATCGCCTCTCTTCCACGGCACTTACGGAACTCATTCACACAGTGCCCCCCAACAGATCAAGAAGGGCAACAGCCCTAAACCTGCTAATAACCCCGAAGGCCTTGACCAAATGCAACAGTACAACTGCAAATAGGGCCTTCAGTCTCTACGTCCCCAAATGCTGGAATGCACTACCTCCAGACATTCCAACCATTGTAGACCTATCTCAATTCAGGAAGGCAATCAAATTTCACCTCTTCCTCCAATACTACCCAGCCAGCAATGGAATCTAAGTAACCCCACCTAAGAAAATATCCATTCTTAGTGTTGATATATTCTTAACCTCCCCCCTGCAGATCATGCACATACCTTCCTCAAATGATTATTGCATTTGACATAGCTCTTTGTAATTATTATTTCATGTAAATAGTTCAACCCTGTTAGCCAAGTTGATAATCCTGTTCCATGTAAAACCAAACAGACTGTTGTCTTGGTCGTTCTGTTATATTGTAAACCACGCTGATATCGAATAGTGCGGTATATAAGCAACTGTAATAAATAAAAAAAATAAAAAATAAATAATTCTACCGGGGAGACTGGCTATGCTCCTTGAATCTCAAAGATGCCTATACTCACATCCTGATCTACCCCTTGCACCGGAGTACCTCTGCTTTGTCATCAGAGGGTGTCACTACCAGTATAGAGTCCTCCCGTTCAGTCTGGCATCCGCCCCCAAGGTATTCACCAAGTGCCTGGCGGTGGTCGCTGCCTTCCTACAGCTGCAGGGTGTGTTGATCTTCCCCTACCTGGACTACTGACTGATAAGGGGAGGGTCCCCGGACGAGGTCTGACAGTCCCTAGGTCGCACAGTCCAGCTCCTGGAGTCTTTGGTTTCGTGGTGAATTATTCCAAATTCCACCTGCAGCCTGCCCAACACCTGGAGTTCATCGGGGCTTTCCTCGATACTATCAGGCCTGGACTTTTCTTCCGCCCAACAGGGCTCAGCACTTCTCCATCTTGGCCGAGGGGGTCCAGTCCTCTCTGGCTGTCTCGGCTCGGCAGATGCTCCGTCTCCTGGGACACCTGGCCTCGATTATCCATATCACACCCTCAGCCAATCTCCACATGCATTGGACCCAGTAGACTCTCTGCACCCAGTCGAAGCAAGTGGCTGGGTGCCTGTCGGACAGGGTATGGATCACCCCGCTGCTCTCCTGCTCACAGCCTTCTGTCAGAGCTCCCCTTTCAGGATCCCCCTCATCAGCAGGTCCTCACTACAGATGCTTCCAAACTTGATTTCCCCAATCGAGTTTGGAAGCATTGGAAGCATTCTGCACATTGGGATAGGTTCTAGTCCCAAGGTCTTTGGTCGCTGGAGGAGATCCAGCTCCAAATCAACTTCCTCAAGCTCCGAGTGCCCGCAAGCACCCTGTGAGTCTTCCAGCACTACCAGGTGAATTAGGTTGTCCAGGTTGGAATGGACAGTCAGGTGGCAATTTCCTGTATCAACAAGCAGGGCAGAACGGGATCCTACCTCCTCTGTTGGGAGGCGATGAGACTCTGGAATTTCACAAACCGGCGGGGTATGCTTCTCTGGGCCATCTACCTCCCGGGGCAGGAAAATGTCCTGGTGAACTGGCTCAGCAGGGTGCTGCAGCCTCATGAGTGGGCTGTCAGCCCCCCAGTGGCCTGGGACCTCTTCTGGAGGTGGATCTCTTCACCAGCCTGCACAATGCTCAGCTGCCAAGGTTCTGTTCCAGGATTCCTTGCTGGGACTGCCTTACGGCCAATGTGTTTCTTCTCCACTGGGGCAAGGGCCTGCTTTGTTTATCCGCCCATGCCCCTGGTAGTCAAGACCCTCTTCAAGATCCAGACGGACGGGGCTGTGATGGTCCTTATCGCCCTGTGCTTGCCGCAGCAGCTGCGGTATCTGCTACTGCTCTGCGTTTCTCAGGCACCACCCATTCTTCTGGTTTTCACCCCAGATCTGATATCTCAGAACGATGGGACCCTCCTGCTTCCCAATCTCAAGTCGTTGACTCAGACTGCATGGATGCTGAGAGGATAGACCTTGCTCAGCACTACTTGCCTAGAGACATTGAGGATGTCCTCCTCGTGTCCTGCAAGGATTCCACCAGGCGAGCTTATGCCTTCAAATGACTCAGGTTCTTGGTCTGGCGTGCGAATAGAGGTTTCAATCGGTTCTCCTGTTCCATTCCAGTGATTCTGCAGTACCTTCTGCACCTCTCCTGGACTGGATTAAAGTCCAATTTCATCCACATACACCTGAGTGTCTTGGAGATCTACCATCAATCAGTTGACGGATATTCCCTATTAGTGCATCCTCACATTGGCTGCTTCATGCGGGGCCTCTTGCTCTCGCGGCCTCCCATTCGACCACCGCTGGCAGCATGGAACCTCAGCGTGGTTCTGGATAAGCTCATTGACTCTGATTTTGAACCACTGGCTTCCTGCCATCTCAAATACCTTTTGTGGTAAGTAGTCTTTCTGGTGGCGCCTACGTCAGCGTGCAGGGTTAATGAACTGCAAGTGCTGGTGGTTTATGCTCCTTACACTAGATTTCATAGGAACAGGGTGGTTCTCCAAATGCACCTTAAGTTTTTTCTTAAGGTGATTTCTTCCTTCCACCTCACCAGGAAGTGGTTCTTCCCACCTTCTTTTTGAGGCCGCATTCCAGCAGGGCAGAAGCCTTTCTTCCTACCTTGGATTGTAAACGGGCCTTGCCTTGATCGGACAAAGGCTCATCACTGATCCTCTCAACTGTTTGTTTCTTATGATCCCAACCGACTTGGCATGGCGGTCTCTAAATGCACCCTTTCCAACTGGGTGGCCAACTGCATTTCCTTCACCTATGAACAGGCTGGCGTTACTCTGGAGTGTCATGTGACGGCACCTACTGTTTGGGCCATGGTGGCCTCTGTGGCTAACCTATACTCTGTCTCTCTATCGGAGATTTGTTGAGTGGCTACCTGGTCCTCGGTCCATACCTTCGCAGCTCACTACTGCTGTGAGGAGGCCTCCTGGCGTGACAGTGCCTTTGGCCAGGTCATTCTTTGGCACCTCTTTGGGGACTAATGCAACTCCTTTCCTCCGGCCCTTCTGTATGTCCAGGCTACCAGAGAGTCGATTCCTTTCCAGATGCTGGGGTTGCACCCCGATGCTTGGGGCTCATCAGTGTCTTTCAGCTGCCATTTACAGTTGGAGTTTTGGGTCACCTGTGGCTTTTTACAGGTCTTTTGGTAGCCTGTAGCTGGGGAGTCCCATATGTGAGGACTGACTTTCTGCTTGTTTCCGGAGAAAGCATAGTTACTCACCTGTAGTAGGTGTTCGCCGAGAACAGCAGGAATCAGTCCTCACTACCCTTCCTCCTCCCTGTGGACTTGTTTACTTTTTGGGCTGTATTAAATTATGTCATTATACTGAGGGGAAAATGGTTCCCTTGGGCAGGAAGGTGACCACGCATGCGTGATTGATCTCCCAAAGGCATCCTTTGAAAGCTATGGAGAGATTACCATGCGGACTCTGTCGGTGCTGATGTCACACACATGTGAGGAATGATTCCTGCTATTTATTTATTTATTTATTTATCTATTCCCAGAGAACACCTGTTGCAGGTGAGTAGCTGTGCTTTTTGGGTGAAGGTGCACTGTGATCTAAACTTTTAGTCTGGCTCTTAGATTCCAAGAAAATTTGTCAAGGCCTGAAGTTGAGTAATCTCCAGGAACAAGCAGGAATGCAATGTTCACATACAAGTGACGTCAGCATTGACAGAGCCCCGCTGAGAAACACACCCCAGCATCCAATAGGAATGCTTTTGGGAGCATCCTTCTACGCATGCGTGCCTGCCTTCCCGCCTTCCCAACAGTTCTCCTCAGTCATCTTTTTTCCGCGGAGCTATCGGGACCTTGTCCTAACCCTGCTGTGAAAGAGTACTTCTACAATTTTTTTATTGGTGCCTTTCGGTACTCTGTGCTTGCCTTCCCGCTTTAGTAATGATACCGCATCATTCCTTTACTCTTCTTTTCTTTGTTTACTATGTGTCTTTTTCTTTTTTCATGTTTGGGCTGCTAGTGCCCAATTTAATTTTGCTTCCATCATATTTTCCACGGTTCAGAAGCCATATTGTTGTTTAAAAAAATATACTAAATGCCGCAGTACCATTTCAGCAACTGACCACTGACTGACTGCTGTTTGAAGTGTTTGGGCCCCAACCATGATGTCTCTTCTTATGCACAGTGTAAACTGATGATACCACACAGCCTTAAGAACCGAGAACAGCAAAGGGTAAAGCTGTTTCAGCCAAACTCAGCTGCTTTGGCACACTCTTCGAAGGCCTCTACTCTGTTGCGGTCATCACATGGTTCCCATGCTTCAGCGAAGTCCAAACACAGCAAAATGCGTCGGTCTACTTCACCGGCAGGAAAGGTATCAAAGACC
Organism: Ichthyophis bannanicus; assembly: GCA_033557465.1. Taxonomy (NCBI): domain Eukaryota; kingdom Metazoa; phylum Chordata; class Amphibia; order Gymnophiona; family Ichthyophiidae; genus Ichthyophis; species Ichthyophis bannanicus. The sequence continues at coordinate 424,962,927 of CM066037.1, forward strand.
TCGGCATCGAAGGGGGTTTCGATCTTCGGCATTGGATACCGATACTGTTACTCGCCATCGACATCGGCACTTGGTGTCAGGAGACCCAGAGGTAGGCCGACCAGCCAAACAACCCTGGCGAGAGGATTCTTCCTCCAAAGCCTCAGAGGGACTCGGGGATGCTCCCAGGACCTTATCCTCGATGGAGCTCCCGATACCTTGTTCTGGAATAGTGGCACAGAGCTCCACGCTCGATTTCATCCATCCACCTCCAGTTTCCCTCGATGAGCGAGTCCAAGCCATTGAGTGGAGTCTGGTCATGATCCTGGAGGCCGTATTGCTGGGGCCTTTGTGGCCCTCAGGTTCCACTGCTCCAGTATAGACTCTCGATGTTCCTGCATCAAGAGTTTGGAGATGTGTAGGGCACAGGCACCGACATGCATGGAGCCTTGACCTACCTCAATGCACTCGGCAGCATCGGCTTCCAATCCCACACAACATCAGCACTGGACGCAGGCGTTGGAGCATTGTTGATACCACGGTACTAGCTGACATTACTTAGACTTTCTACCAGTTTCCAGTACTGATTCTTTATTCTCCGATGTGGAGTGTCTCGATTCCAAGCCATTCTGGGATATTCCCTCAGATCCATTTCCAACCCTCGAGAGGCGTTGGTCTCTCCCCAAGGGCATGTCCTTCCAGGATTTCACCAAGGACATGGTCGCAACTCTCGTAATATCAGTGGCCACGGAATCAGAACTGAGGGCTGAGGAACTTGACATCCTTCAATATCCCTCAGCACTTAAGGAGGCTGTTACACTTCTCATCCATAATATTCTTCAGAACTTGATGCTCAGGATGTGGGAAGCACCACTAACAGTTCCATCTGTCAGCAGAAGGCTGGATACTCTATATATAGAGTTCCTCCCTCCTCAGAATTTCAGAAGCCATAATTGCCACATCATTCTGTGGTGGTGGAGTTAGCCATGAGGAGGATTAAAAGCTCCAAAAACCAATCATTGGTTCACCTGGGCAGGGAATCCAGAACACTCAATGCTTTTGGCCGGAAAGCTTTTCAGGCTATCATGCTGGGTTCCAGAATTAACTGTTACACGCTCTACATGGGCATGTTCTTAAGAGATGTCTGAATTCACTTCTTTGCTCCCAACCAACAAACTGGCCCCACATCAGGGTCTGGTGTTTCATGCTCAGAATACTTCAAAGTTTCTGACCAGAGCAGCTTTTGATGCATTTGAGACCACAAGTAGAGCAGCAGCAGCCTGCATTTGGGCAAGACAAACAGCTTGGTTGCAGGCCTCTGATCTTGAACAATGGGTTCAAGACAAGCTGGTGAATATCCCTTGTAATGGAGAGAACATTTTTGGGGAAGGGTGGCAAGAGAAAGCTGGAGAAATAGAGACTGATGATCTCACTATGAAGAGATTATCCAGGAAAACCAAGAAAAGGTCTCAGGCAAGAAGCCTTTTTATCCCCAAAAAAGAAAGTTTTATCCTTCCTATCTCTCTTATTCTTCCAACCAGGCTCAACAGCCTCACCAGAAACAGCAAGGACCTCATCAGCCCAGAAAGCCAAAGACTGTGATGCCCCAGCCAGCTCCACAGCCACAACCTTCAGCTAGTTTTTGACTGCTTCCTCCAGGGCATAGCCAGTCTACCCATGACAAATTCCTACCACATACCAGGAAGGTTAACTCATTTCGCCCACATATGGGCACTCATAACCTCTGAACCCTAGACCTTATTTAGACAGACAGTTTATTTAGACAGTTTTGTATACCGCCTTATCCTTCAATCTCAATCAAAGCGGTCACAACACAATTGGGGGATACATTTAACACGCGGGGATATGAGACACATTCACTAATACTTACAGGGAACATGGGCAATGGAGGGTTAAGTGGCTTGCCCAAGACCACAAGGAGCATCTGTGGGACTAGAAACCCCAGTCCTTCCGGCCCAAGGTTGCTGTCCTCTAGTGGGATTTGAACCCCCGACCTTCCGGCCTGAAGTACCGTGCCCCAACCACTAGGCTACTCCTCCCTCACTACTCCCCTTGTAAGTGGTGAGTGTGTGGGCTTTTAGCTCAATTTCAAAAATCTTCCTCCCAATTTCTTTGTGGGTGACTTCCCCATGGGATCCCCTACACTCCACTCTGCTACAGCAGGAGATCACCACTTAACAACTCAGAGGGCTATTCAGAAATCCCACTCATACAGTGATGCAGAGGGTTCTATTCCCGATACTTCCTCATTCCAAAGAAAACAGGAGGGTTCAGGCCTACCCTAGGCCTATGAAATCTCAACATATTCATAGTGAGAGAAAAGTTCAAGGAAAGAGAGTCCTTGTTGGGGACTCTCCTTCCTTATCTTCAGGAAAAAGACTGGCTCTGCTCCCTGGATCTCAAGGATGCCTGTGCACACATCCTAATATACACCTTACACAGAAAGTACCTCCAGTTTACTTTTCAGGGCCAACACTATCTATACCGTGTTCTTCCCTTTGGGCTGGCCTCTGCTCCAAGGGTATTCATGAAGTGCCTGGCAGTTGTAGGAGCCTACCTTTGTACCCTGGGCTTCTTAGTCTTATCTTATTTTGATGACTGTCTCATAAAGGGAGATACCCCTCAAGTGGTCTCCACTTCACTTCAGCATACCATTCTGGTGCTACAGTAACTGGGCTTTGTCATCAATTATCCAAAGTCACATCTGAATCCCACTCAAACATAGGAGTTCATGGGGGCTCTTCTAGATACCACAAAGGCTCAGGCCTTCTTGCCAGTGGACCGCCTTCAACGTCTTATCTCCCTGGAAACCCACTGCCAACAACAGACAAATGTCACTGCAAGAGACATGCTATGTCTTCTGGGTCATATGGCCTCCTCGGTCCATGTTGTTCCGTATGCTCATCTCCACATGCGGCCAGGGCAGTGGACCCTCTCAGTTCCGTGGATACAGTCCACAGGTCGCCTCGCAGAAAAGATCACCATCTTGCATTAGTTTGTGACCTCCTTTAATTGGTGGTGCACTGCCCAGTACCTTCTCATCAGGTTACCTTTTCAACAGTCTGCACTGCAGTGTACCCTGACCACTGATGCATCCAAGCAAGGCTGGGGAGCCCATCTTCACAGTCTCACCACACGGGGGGAGTGGACTCCACGAGAAGCCGATTATCACATCAATCTGTTGGAACTCAAAGCAATTGCCAATGCCCTTCGCGTCTTTTGTTCCCACTTATCGGGACGGACAGTACTCATTCAGACTGACAGCCAGGTCACCATGTTCTACATCAACAAACAGGGCAGTGTCAGATCTCACCACCTCTGCAGAGGCAAGCTGTATTTGGTCTTTTGCGATAGCTCATCAGATTCTTCTCCGGGCTGTTTATCTCCTGGTGGAGCAGAATCAGCTGGCCAACAAACTCAGCCATATTCTTTGCCCACATGAATGGATGCTTCATCGAGAGACGGTGCAACATTTGCTTCATCTCTGGGAAACGCCCATTATCGACCTTTTTGCCACTCTAGCAAATTCCCAACTCTCCCACTTCTGTTCAAGGACCCTGTCGCCACAGAGCAATACCTTGGATCCTTTTCTGCTTCATTGGAGCCAGGGTCTGCTCTATGTATTCCCACCACTTCCTCTAGTGTCGAAGACACTCTTCAAGTTGCAATTAGACAGAGGGAGGAGATTCTCATTGCCCCGTTCTGGCCACGTCAGCCTTGATTCCTCCTTCTCCTTCAATGACATAAGGACAGCCTCTCCATCTGGGATGTGCCCCCAATCTTCTCTCACAGGACTAAGGGTCTTTTCTGCACCCCAGCTTGAAAGCGTTGAAGTTGACAGTGTGATTGCTGAACACTTTGTCTTGTCTCACCTACACCTCCCAGAGGACGTAACAGAGATCTTACTCACTTCCGGAAAAGATTCTACTAGACGTACGCATGTCTTTAAGTGGCATAGTTTTTCCCTCTGGTGTTCTCAGAAAACTCTCAATCCCTTTACTTGTCCTGTGAAGAACTTGCTCCAATATCTCTTTCATCTCTCCATTTCTGGACTAAAAACTAATTTGGTGAGAGTCCACTTAAGTGCAATCTCTGCCTCTCACCTCCCAATTGCAGGTCATCCAATTTCTTTAAATCTACTTGTGACACGATTTATGCATGGCCTTCTCTTAAGAAAACCGCCAATCGCCATCCTCTTGTAGCGTGGGACCTCAACATTGTCCTAGCACAACTGCTCAAACCCCCTTTTGAGCCTCTAGCTTCAGCTTCACTGAAATTCCATTCTTGGAAAGTCATTTTTCTGATTGCTTTCACTTCTGCCCATCGAGTTAGTGAGTTGCTAGCTCTCATGGACTACGCTCCCTACACTTGCTGCCACTGTGATAAAGTAGTTCTCCACATTCATCCTAAATTCCAACCAAAGGTGGTTTCTCCTTTCCACCTTATTGAATCCATTTCTCTTCTGATCTTTTTTCCAAGATCTCATTCTTCTCGGGCAGAAGCCTCATTACATACACTTGATTACCAAAGAGATCTCACTTTCTATCTTGAAAGAACTAAGGGTCATCGTAAATCCTCACACCTTTTTGTCTCCTTTGACCCTAGTTATCTGAGTCTCCTGGTATCCAAGCAGACCCTTTCCAACTGATTGCTGACTGCATCTCTTTTGTGTATGCACAGGCCGATCTTTCCCTGAAGGGACATGTCACCACCCACAGTGTCCGATCTATGTCCACCACAGTTGCCAACCTATGCTCTGTCTCCATTTCAGAGATTTGCCGACCAGCCACCTGGTCTCTCCATACCTTTGCTGCCCATTACTGTCTCGACAAAGACTCTGCTTGAGATGCCCAAGTTGGCCAAGCTGTCTTACGACACCTGTTTGGAGTTTAACTGCACTTCCTCACACCATCCTTGGCTGACTACCTGGAGAGTGTGCCCGAGGGGCTGAGTCTGGCAGATCCATGCTTTACCCTCCTGCAGCTTCTGGTTCCCTCCCCATGGACTCGGGCTTACATGGGCCTTAAGGGTAGTCGGGAGTTGGGGAGTCCCATATGTTGTGTATACATTTTTTATTAAGGTCAAGAGGAGAACAAAAACACATCAATGTGATCATATACAGACAGGGTAATAGGAATAACACGAATAAAAAGTATATACACGTAAGTCTCAAAGCAGTGCATCAAATGTCCCATCTCCCAACAACCCTGGGAGATCCAGAATCAGGCACATAGTCACAGGAAGAAACAGGCAGAAAGAATATACATATCAAACAGTAAAGGCAAGCTATCAATATAATGATATTAAGATGCAATTCTTAAGCAAAGATAAAGAAAAATATGAAAAACACCCCCCCCCCCACCAAACCAGAACGCAGATTTATGAGGCCTCCTACCTCTGTCTTGACCCTCCCTGACCCAACCTTCCACCCTTCCCATCCCTCACCCTCCAGTCCTCTCACTGCCTCCCCCTCATATCTCAACCCCCCTCCCACCCTTGACATCCAGAAATTATGAAGAAATGAGGTTAGGTAAAAGCACTTTCATCAAGTAGTGTCGAGATTCTGAAGTTAGACGGCAAGAGAGGTTATTCTGTTAAGTCTATAAATGGCCCCGGTCCCAGTGCCATAGCAAGGCTGTCATCCAGTGGAAGAAAGGGAGACCTAAAGCTCTTCACCTTCTCAGGAGTCCCACGCAGATCAGCCGTGGGTTTTTCAATCCTATATATATCCCACACTAACCATCCATTCATCCAAGGATGGCGCACAAGATCTCTTCCAATATTTGCTTAACACTGAGCAAGCAGCTAATAATAAGCATTAAATCAGGCAGAGGAATCCTGCGAGAAGGAGCCCGGAGATGAGTAACCAAGAACAAAGGATTCTAAGTGAAAGGGGAAGCAAACACCCAACACCTGTACTATGCGGTTATACACCAAGGACCAAAACTGCTGAATGACAGGGCATGTCCACCATATGTGGAAAAAAATCCCTTCTATATCCGCAAATCCGCCAACACAGGAAGTCATCCGCTTGCCCTCACCTATAAAGTTCCACAGGTACAATGGACATGCGAAAAAGAATCCTCAATTGAGTGTTAACTAAGGAAATAGAGATAGAACACATGTAAGAATAATAGTATATTTCCACCCAGAAGTCTTCTGTCCTATCCGGGAGATCCAAATTCCACTGAGCTCTATGACTGGGCAGTGGGGATTTGGTGGAAGAATCCTTGAGTAAGGCACAATAAAGCCAGGCCAAAAGATCAGTAAAACACAGAGAGTTGAATAGAATTTTTTCCCATAGTCTTGGAGGGCACCCACATTGCTGTGCGCAAAGAGGGGCACCTAAGCAATGACGTAACTGTAAATACTGGAAAGGAGAAAGCACAATGTCCCCCTGCTGTTCAAAAGGTGTCTTAGATATCAAAACTTGCTTGTCATATAAAGCTACTAACCAAATCAAACCTCCGGAGGACACAAAGCATGCCCCAAAGTTCGGACAAAGGGAAAGGCAGCAAGCATGGCATATGGGGAATATCACTGAAATAACTGATAGCGGTTATAGACAGAGGACCACACTCGCCAAACTGGCCCAATAAACACATGGGAGAGAGCCCGCTGCTGATCGCTAGGCTTGTGTACAAACGGAATAGCCTCAAAGGTATCGGAGCCACCCATTCCGCCTCCAAAGCCCCCCCCCCAAGTGGAGTGGTCTACTGTCCATAGATGCAGAACCCATAGGCAAGAGCATTGGTAATACAGCTCCAAGTTAGGGAAACCAAGACCTCCCAATCCCCTTGGACGAATCAAAGTGGACCAGCTGATCCGCAGTTGACGGCCTTGCCAGAGAAACTTTAACAGATGCTGTACAGCCAGAAAAAAGGAACGAGGAAACTAGAAGTAACTTTGGGAGAAGTAGCATTTTAATGGTGTTAATAGGGTCAATGCAAACAAAACAAATCCCACCCCGGTAAGTACTTCAACCCACCAACCAAAAAAACCCTGGGTCACATACACATAAATTAATGTTTATGTGTGTGACCTGGGTTTTTTTTGGTTGGTGGAGTTAATGCGACCTAACCAGGATACCCCCAACGTCTGCCACGAGCTAACATGTCAGGATAAAATACGTAAAAGAGCAGCATAGTTAAGTGCGTACAGCTGTGAGAGATCTTGGGGAATCAAAATTCCCTTGTTATCTGAATTGCTGAACTATCATAAAATCGCTCCTAAGTGACGGGCTGCTTCCTTTGGTGGCGGAGAGGCACGGCAGAAGCGTCGACTTGTGTTTATTTACCATAAACCCCAAGATTGAGGAGAACACTTGCAAAAGTTGCTGATAGTAGGTAAGGAGGAACTCTGGTTGCGGAGAAAGATAAGAGTGTCATCCGCATAGAGGGAAACAACATGATATTGTCCCCCAAGTTGAATCCCTATCTGAAAACCATTTTTTTGCAGGTGTGCCACCAAAGGCTCAATGGCCAGCGCAAATAAAAGCGGGGAGAGCAGGCAGCATTGCCAGTTGCCTCTACCCAATTCAAAAGGTGGAGAGAGGAATCCATTTACCAAAATGGAAGCTTTGGAAACTGTGTACAGCATCTAAATCCAACCCCAAAAGGCAGATCCAAAGTCAAAATGCTCGAGGACAGCTAATAAGTAGTGCCATTCGACTTTATTAAAAGCCTTTTTGGCGTCAAGAGAAAAGACTTTGAATTCTCCAGGGACACGTTGCAGTCCTGATTAAATATTAACCAGGCGACAAACATTCTTGAAACTATGCCTATGTTGAATAAAATTGATTTGATCTGGATTAATTATGTCTTGAATTTGTGAATTAAGGCGGATTTATAATATTTTCATAACAATTGTTTAGTCTTCTCAACCCTGGTTCCACTCTGGTCTATGCCTCCTTCGCTCTCAACTTCGCCGTGCTGAACGCCTATGGAGAAAATCATGCTCACTCTCTTTACTACACTCATTTAAAGACTGTCACTCTCACTATCGCTCTCCACCTTGCTAAGCAATCTTACTTTTCTGCAGAAATTGCTGCGGCTCCCAATCATAATTGACACCTCTTTTCAGTTCTCAAAGCTCTCATCTCCCTCAACTCCACTCCCCCCTTGTCCTCTCATCCTGTGATCCCCAGCCCTAGCCAGCTGGCATCCTTTTTTGACTCTAAAATTCAGGCGTAATTCTCTTCCACATTGTCCACCTTCAATATCCTCCCCTCCTCCTCTTCCTCCCCCTCCTCTTCCTTCACTCTCTCACAGTTGGTCAACATTTCACTAACTCACCATCCCAAAGCTCATTAAACCTCTCTCTTCCTCTCGCAAGACCACCAGTTCCCTTGATCTCATTCCCTCCTCATGGCTCCTTGAACCCTCTATTGCCCTTCCTCCCTCTATTCTCATCATTGTAAACTCCAGTCTCTCCACCAGCACTTTCCCTCAACTCTGGAAGCATGCCCTCATTCGTACGATTCTACAAAAACCTTCCCTTGACCCTCTTGTCCCTGCACACTATTGCCCAGTCTCTCACCTTCCCTTTTTGTCGAAGATACTCGAGAAAGTAGTCTTCAGCCAACTCTCTCGCCACCTAAACTCTATCAATTTTCTTCACCCACGCCAATCTGGCTTCCGTCCCGGTCACAGTGTCGAAACAGTCCACCTTGCTTTTCTTAATGATCTGCATGTTGCATATGACCATGGGGATATTTCAGTGGCAGTTTCTCTGGATCTCTCAGCTGCTTTTGACCTTGTGGATCACTCTCTCCTTCTCTCACGTCTTCGGGATACGGGTCTTGGCGGCACAATATATCGGTGGTTTCACTCCTATCTCTTTTCCCGATCATATTCGGTCCTTTCTCACTCCCCCTCAGGCGCCAGCTCTGATCCCACCCCCCTATTCTGTGGTGTCTCCCAGGGTTCCATGTTGGCCCCCCTTCTATCTAATATTTTCCTAGCACCACTTGCTCTGTTAATCCAACAGTTCGGAATATCAGCCTTCTTTTACGCCGATGATCTTCTCTTACTTCATCATACCTCCCCTTCTCTGCCTGATCTCTCCCCTCTTAACTCCTGTCTCACCTCTGTTTCAGACTGGCTTACTACTAACTGCCTGCACTTGAATCTGTCAAAGACACTTGCCATTTGGTTTCCTTTTACTAGCCCTTCCCTCTCCACTGCTCCATCTTTCGCTGGTTCAGCCATTCCCCTGGTTTCTTCTTTTCGTTACCTTGGTGTCCTTTTTGTTCAGCTCTTTCTTTTCATGAACACATTTCTAATATTACCAAAACCTCTTTTTTTCACCTCCATCAGATTCGAGCTGTCCGCCCTTTTCTTACCTCTGATGCCCTCACTGTTCTCGTTCTGTCTCTTGTCACTTCACGTCTAGATTTTTGTAACTCGGTTCTTGCTGCTATTCCCCAGTTCCAACTAAACATTCAACGCATCCAGAACACTGCAGCACGCCTCCTTACTCATTCGTCCCACTTTGATCACGTCACCCCTCTTCTCCTTCACCTTCACTGTCTTCCCGTTGATCACCGTATTCGTTTTAAGATTCTCAACTGTTGTCCACCAAGTTATTTACACACATACCCCTCAATATCTGACTGATCTCCTGCAATCCCACACCCCTAGTCGCTGCCTTCGATCCATTCATGTTAACCGCCTTCACCTTCAATCCCCCTCCCAGGCTCACTTACACTCTACCCGCTTCTCTGCCTTTTTCTTCTTAGGACCTGCTCTATGGAACTCACTACCCTCCACCCTTAAGCTCGAGCAGAATTATTCTACTTTCAAATCACACTTCAAAACACATTATTCTCATCAGCTTTTGACCTTCCAGCCCACACTACCTGATTTACCCCTATGTCTCGACCTCTCTCCCCTGTCTGGTATGCATGTTTCCTCTCTCTGTCCTGTCGCTATTGTAATTTCCTTATCTCCAGGAACAAGCAGGAATGTAGTCTTCACATATGGGTATCATCGATACCGACGGAGCCTGCGCGGAAACGCTCCCCAGCGTCCAGTAGGAAAGCTTTTGGGAGCATCTCACAGCGCCTGTGTGCTGCCTTCCCGCCTTTCCCAACTGTCCCTCTTCAGTTTTTAGTTTTCCGCGGAGCCGACAGGTCGCACATCCTGTCACCGCAGAAAAAAATTCCTTTTATTCTATTTTGTGGTCGCGTCTGCCTTCCCTCGACGCTACACCGGTACCACCGGTTCTTCTTTCTTTTCTTCTTAAAAAAAACAACAACTTTCTTCTGGAGTCTTTCCAGTAATTTTTCTTTTCAGGTGCCACGCGCCATTTTGGGCACTATGCCCAACTTTTTCTTCAGAATGGAAAAACCCGCTTTGGGTTTTAAAAAGTGTTCTAAGTGTGGCGGTACCATCTCCGTCACCGACACCCACGAGTGGTGCCTCAAATGTTTAGGTCCTGACCACTCTATTTCAGAGTGTGTTGCCTGTGGGATGATGTCGAAAAGGGGCCGGCAAAACCGAGCTGCTAAACTTAGCACTATTTTTCCCTCTGATGCAGCCTCCGTGGCATCGATGTCTTCCAAGGCTTCGTCTTCCTCCCATGGATCTCAAGTAACTAAACATAAATCTAGCCGGTCCTCAAAGGGTAGATCTCCTCCTAGACAGCGAGATGCCTCTGGCGTTGCCCTTGAGGGACTTTCACCGGCAAAATTGCCCCGGTAGGAGGCTTTGGCTTCCAAAGCACTAACGGGGCTCCAGGATCGCGGCTTCAACCTCTGCAGAACTACTGGTGCCATGCTCTGGGGTACCGGCCGCTTCACCCGGTACCGATACCCAAGCATCAGTAGCGTCGATAGACCAGAGGTTCTTGGCTATTGAGCGCAGTCTGTCGGCTCTTCTCACGGCCTCGATGCCCCTGCTTCAGACAATTCAACTGGTACCGGCATCGACTGCATCGACATTGGCACGTATTTTACCGGGACCGAGTCATGCGTGTCTATCCGGCATCGACAAGTCGGTACCGGACCACTCCGATGCCGACTTTGATCGGTACGGTGCCTGGCACGATCACCCAGATCGGAGATACTTCGAATCCTCGGATGAGTCTGAAGACTCTGAAAGCTCTGCCGATACCAGAGTACTTCTTCCTGAGGATTCTTCTTCTCCTCAGCTTAGGATGTCTCCACCAGAGGATATGTCCTTTCAGGATTTTATCCGAGATGTGGCCTGAGGTCTTTCCATCACAGTGTCTCCTGAAAAGGAGCCTAGGGCAAAGGAATTAGAAATCCTACAATACCCTAAAGCTCCCAAGGAGGCAGCTACCTTACCTATTCATGAGATCTTGCATGATCTCATGCTAAGGATGTGGGAAACACCTCTAACCACATCTCCTCACTCTCGAAGACTCGACACCATGTATCGAGTTCCTCCTTGTCCTGGGTATCAGAAGACTAAGTTACCACACCATTCTATGGTGGTGGAATCTGCTGTGAGAAGGATAAAGAGTGCAAAAAGGCATGCATCTAATCCTCCAGGACATGAGTGTAGGACTCTTGACGCCTTTGGACGTCAAACCTTCCAGGCTTCCATTCTTTCTGCTAGGATCAGTTCCTATATCTTATATATGGGAATGTTCCTTAAGGAGGTCACAGGAGATTCAGAGCTTATGAGCCCTCTCTTTCCTGATGATAAGAGGCAAGATTACCTCGCCCTTGTCAAACTTGCTCAGAATGTTTTCAAGTTTGTGAATCGTGCAGCCTTTGACTGCTTTGAGTGCATAAGCAGAACCTCTGCTATCGCCATAGGTGCACGTAGGATTGCCTGGCTCCAGGCATCTGACTTGGAAAATTGGGTACAGGATAAACTAGGGAATATTCCTTGCACAGGAGAGAATCTCTTTTGCAAGAATTGGCAGGAAAAAGCTAATGAGATAGATGCTGACAATATCACTTTGGATAGATAATCTACAGCTGATCCTGCAAGGAAAAAAATCCTCTAAGAAACCATTCTTCAGTAAGAAGAAGAGGTTTTATCCCTCCTATACCCAACAGGGGCATCGCTTAGGTCAGTCGGCCTAAAAGGGACAGCAGTTTCAACCTAGGCAAAGAAAGACAAAAGCAGCTAAGCCTCAACCGGCTCAGCAGATTCAGCCTCCACAGGGGCTTTGACTCCTATCTAGAGAACTTTGCCTTCCTGGCCCTGAATGGCCCAGAACCCTCCACCATCCCAGGAAGGTTATGCCATTTTGCCCCCAGTTGGGGTCACATAACAGCAGAAAATTGGACTCTGTCTATTGTAAGAGAGGGGTACAAACTTCATTTCTTCAGCATGCCCCCTCCTACAATGGTAAAACAGTTCAATTCTCAGAACTCTTTCAACGACCAGTTAGGTCAAGAGGTCACTGTGCTTCTTGCCCAAGGGGCAATAGAAGAGGTACCCATTCCCCAACAGGGTACAGGGTTTTACTCCCCCTATTTCCTTATTCCAAAGAAAACAGGAGGACACAGACCCATCTTAGACCTCAGAGAATTGAACAAATTCCTGTTCAAAGAGAAGTTCAAAATGATTTCTCTAGGAACTCTGCTGCCATACCTTCAGAGTCAGGATTGGCTTTGTTCTCTAGATCTTAAGGATGCGTGCACTCATGTTCTCATCCATCCTTCTCACCGAACGTTCCTTTGCTTTCTGTTTCAAGGGAAGCACTACCAATACATGGTTCTTCCTTTTGGCCTGGCCTCTGCACCAGGGGTGATCACAAAATGCATGGCTGTGGTGGCAGCATTTCTCCGCACCCTAGGAATATTCGTCTTCCCTTACTTAGACGACTGGCTCATTCGAGCCCCTTCAGAGCCAGAGGCCAGGGTTGCTCTCTTTCGCACAATGTGCATCCTTCAGTATTTGGGACTTGTCATAAACTTCCCAAAATCCAACCTTGCTCCCACTCGGTCCCTAGAGTTTATAGGAGCTCTGCTGGATACCAGACAGACAAGGCCTACCTTCCATAGCCCCGTAGCCTTCGCATTGTGCAGTTAGCTTCCCAAGCAGTGCTAAAACCTCACCTCACTGCTCGGGAAATGTTACAGCTGCTAGGCCACATGGCATCCACCGTGCATGTGTTTCCTTATGCTCGCCTCCATATGAGGGCAGCCCAGTGGACTTTATCCACTCAATGGACTCAGGTGTCAGGTTGCATGTCAGACAAAATAGCAAACTCAGATCACCTGATTTTGTCCCTCCAATGGTGGCAGTCACCCCAAAACCTTTTGGTGGGGTCTCCTTTTCAGCAACCCCCACCCCAAGCCACTCTAACAACAGATGCTTCACAGGTGGGTTGGGGAGCCCATCTGCAAGGCCTCTCTACCCAGGGTACCTGGACTCCACAGGAGGCCTATCTACACATCAATCTCCTGGAACTCAGAGCAATCTTCCTTGCTCTTCGAGTATTTCACACCCAGCTCAGCTACAAGACAGTTGTAGTTCAAACGGACAATCAAGTAGCCATGTTCTGTGTGAACAAGCAGAGAGGAACAGGCGCTCTGTCACTCTGCAACAAAGCTTTGCGACTATGGGCCCTCACCAGAGAACATCAGATTCATCTCCTTGCGGTGTATCTTCCAGGCATTCAAAACTCTTGGGCAGACAGACTCAGTCGAGTTCTGCTTCCACACGAATGGTATCTCCATGCAGACCTGGTGGCCAAAGTTTTTCAAATTTGGGAAACCCCAGACATAGACCTCTTTGCAAGTCCCCTGAATGCCAAACTTCCCCGGTTCTGTTCCAGAATTCCGGCTCAGGGTTGTCAGGCCAGGGATGCTTTCCTCCTCCATTGGGGTCAGGACTTCCTGTATGCCTTTCCACCCATTCCCCTAATTCCCAAAACCCTGTTCAAGCTTCGGAGAGACAGAGGTCATATGATTCTCATAGCTCCACGTTGGCCACGGCAAATTTGGTACCCCTCTGCTTCTACATCTCGCTCAAGCTCCACCTCTGGAGTTAGGATCTGCTCCAAATCTCCTTTCTCAAGAGGACAGGATGCTGTGGCATCCCAATCCCCAGTCTCTGCATCTCAGGGCCTGGTTGCTGAAAGCCTAGAACTTCACGGTCTTAACCTTTCCCAGCAGGTAAAGGATATCCTTTATGCTTCCAGGAAGCCTTCCACAAGATGCTCTTATGCATTTAAGTGGAAAAGGTTTACCATATGGTGTTCGCAGAAGGGTCTTAACCCTCTTGCGATACCTCTGGAATCATTACTGGAGTATCTCCTTCATTTATCAAATTCAGGGCTGAAGACCAATTCAGTGAGAGTTCATTTGAGTGCTATTGCAGCTTCTTTCAAGCTTCTAAATGGACAACCTATTTCCTCTCATCCTCTCATAACGAGATTTATGAGAGGCCTTCTTTTAACTAAGCCTCCCATTAAGCCACCACCGGTGGCATGGGACTTAAATCTGGTTCTTGGGCAGCTCATGAAACCGCCCTTTGAACCATTAGCCACTACTTATTTAAAATTCCTTTCCTGGAAGGTCATTTTTCTTATTGAAATCACATCAGCACGTTGCATCAGTGAATTGCAAGCGGCTGATCCTCCTTATACAAGGTTCCCTCATGATAAGGTAGTCCTTAGGACTCATCCACACTTTATGCCAAAGGTGGTGTCACCTTTTCATTTAAACCAAGCGGTTTACCTTCCTGTATTCTTCCCAAGGTCTCATGCCTCAAATGCACAAAGGAATCTTCATACTTTGGACTGTAAAAGGGCTTTGGCCTTTTACTTACAAAGGACACAGCAACATAGAAAGTCCCCCCAACTTTTTGTTGCTTTTGATCCTAGTCATTTGGGACTTTCAGTCTCCCAAAGAACACTGTCCAGCTGGATTGCACAGTGTATATCTTTTGCCTATGAGAGTAAAAACCTTTCTCTTGAATGCCATGTCACAGCTCACAATGTGAGAGCCATGGCAGCCTCTATGGCTGATCTTCACTCTGTGTCTATCGACGACATCTGTTGAGTAGCTACTTGGCTTTGGTTCATACTTTCACAGCCCATTACTGCTTAGACAAGGACTCCCGCCGGGATGCCTTGTTTGGTCAGGCTGTTCTACAACACTGTTCGATACTTAATCAACTCCTGCCCACCATCCCTGGTAGGATGCCAGTGATCCATGGGTGGAAGTGGAGCCCTTTCACAGGGGCACACAACCTCTGGGGCCTTCTCCCTGGCATCTGCAACTAGGAAGTCTCCATATGTGAAGACTACATTCCTGCTTGTTCCTGGAGATAGCACAGTTACTCACCTGTAACAGGTGATCTCCAGGAACAGCAGGAATTTAGTCTTCACAACCCACCCACCTCCCCTAGGAGTTGTATTTCTCTATCTCTCTCTCTTTCCCTCTCTCTTTGTCTCAGCTTTAAACTCAACTGGAGAGGTACAGTTAGGAAAGGCGGGAAGGCAGCATGCAGGCGTTCTGGGATGCTCCCAAAGGCTTTCCTATTGGACGCTGGGGAGCGTTCCCGCGCAGGCTCCGTCGGTACCGACGATACCCATATGTGAAGACTAAATTCCTGCTGTTCCTGGAGATCACCTGTTACAAGTGAGTAACTATGCTTTCTTTTCTAGGCCACAGGCCATTTCTGTAACTTTATTTTTTGAAAACTGCTTTATTTCTACAATTGAAGAGCGGTATACCAAGCCTAATAAACATAAACATAAACACCGATATCGGATGATAGCTATCACAAAACAGGGGAACTTTCTAGTCCCACAGGTGCTCCTTGTGTTCTTGGGCAAGCCACTAAACCCTCCATAGCCCATGTTCCCTGTAAAATAGTTACCTCCAAGTTATAATGCCCTGTTCAATGTAATTTCAGTTTGTTCAATGTAAACCACACTGATGCAGAATAGCGCGGTATATAAGAGAATGTAAATAAATAAAAATATATAAATAACTTTACCTTCTTTCGGTATCACTGTAATTGTGGCATGATAGAAAGAGTTGGGAAGTTTGTGCCAAAGTAAGACCTCATTAAAGACCCGAGCAAGCACTGGAGCAAAAATGTCTGGAAGTGTTTTGTAGAGCTCAGCCAGAAACAAGTTGGGCCGGTGGCTTTGGCATTTTTCATCAAATGGATCACGAGCTGTACCTCAGATAGGGCAGTGACTCTCTCCAGGGCTTCCTGCGCCTCTGATGAGAGACAGGGCAGTTCTGCCTCCTCCAGCTAGATGAGTAGTCTTATCGTCCTCCTACAGCCAAGAGGTATAGAGATCTTTATAAAATTGTGCAAACTGTTTTGCCATGAATGTGGATTTCGATGTTACAGAATTTGGGGAGAAAGATTTTGCAGAAATCCTATACTTTTGATGACGACGTTTTAATTGCCATAGAAGCAATCTACTGACCTTATTACCATGCTCGTAGTAGTTTCGGCGAGTGCATAGTAACTGAGATGCGATATCTTCTGTTTCTAAGGTCTCAAGCTCTTCCCTAAGTCGTACAAGTCTACGCCACCCTGAAATTCTGCCCTCCTGCTTATGAGCCAGTTCCAAATGCGAAGTCACCGCCCACAAATCCTGCTGTTTGGCCAATTATTGTTTCTTTAATGCTGCCACTAGCAATATCGTTTGTCCTCACAAAACCACCTTACCTGCCTCCCAAAGGGCGGACAGAGGTGCTTTTGACATCATTAAAGGTAAGGTATTGTTTCCACCTGGTTTTAACCGACTCCAAGAAGACCTGGCATTTAAGCAAATGACATGGAAACGTTCATGAGCACGGAGGTGTCTCCCATGTTTGTCACACACCACTCCAAAGACAATAAGGCATGGTCTGAGGGTCCCATGATTCCAGTGGTCACCAGTGGGATTAGCGGTAAAAGTGAGCAGGATATAAGCTACATATGAATACGTGAGTGGGAATGGTGAGCTGACAAAAAAAAAGGTGTAATCTCTTTCCCCTGGGTGTAGCTCCCACCAGGCATCACACAGGTCCAGGTCGGCGCTTAGTGTCTCAAGTTGAGAGGGCCTCATAGTATTGGCGCTGCCTCGACCAGTCCTATCGATGTCAGAAAAAAGCACAATTAAAATCACCCCCTACAAGGAGTTCTCGCTGGGAGTGTATCTTAGTAGCTCTTAATAACTCTTCAACTGTTTTAGCAATCTCTGAAGGGGGTATTGTAAGTATTGATCAACATAACGGGGGAATCATGTATAGAGCACACCAGAATCAAGAAACTCCTATAAGAGTCACTATACTGAGTTGTTACCTGGGAAGGATAGTCTAGGGAAAACATAATGCACACTCCTCTTTTGTGTGAGGAAATCTCCGGGAGACAAATCACAAATGATCTTGTGGCATGAGATGCATCTCTTGGAGAAAGACTACCTCTGCATCTGTCCTATGAATCTGATCTAGCACCTGCCATCATTTAACTGGTTGATGCAGTCCATGAACATTCCAAAATATGATTTTAAGCATCAGTTCAATGGATTGAAGCAAACTGGAGACCTCTCTGCAGCACAGGAACCCGCCACATCTCTGCCAATAAAAACATAAGCACAAATTTTCCCTTAGCTTTACGCTCCATTCTTCTGACATAGGTGTCAAAATATCCCACCCTCTCACCCTACCCAGTCCTTCCATTTCCCCACCCCTCCCCTATACCCCCCAGTGTCCCCCCAAACCTCTCAGTCCAATATCTTAAAGACCAGAACATCCATTATTGATGCAGGTTGGAAATTAAGGCATAAAGGTGCCTTAAGAAAGTTGGGGATATGTAAGGTGAATCCTACAGCCACTTCCCACCCAAGACCCTATTCATCTATGCTGCCTTCAGTGTACCCCACGTAGGAACTGCCTCACTAGTATCTAAACAAATGGTAACTTCCCCCTACTCCATCCTTCCCTCACAAAAGCCAGTACCCCATATGTCCTATGTGCATCCCTGGATGCTCAAACCCATGAGCTCCCAGAATGGCCCAGTGGACAACTCTTACGTGATCTCCCTCTATCACCGTTATACCCAAGAGAATTCCAAACAGATCAGCACAGCCTAGAAGGAAAACCACAACAATCACATAACTAAACAGATAAAATCAAACATCAGAGTCTGTCAAGTTGGAGAACTAATGTCCATAGACTTATTTTGCACATTATCCGCATCACTCTCGGACCATTGACGTGATCTTGGCACCTTGCAATGTTTTGGTGTGGACACCTCCCATTCTGGTTTTGTGCTTCATTGTCATGGCATTCAATTATCTTTGTTCTGGACAAGATCCAGAAAATCCATGCAGGCAGAGAGTGTTATTCCACTCAAAATGTAAAGCAAATGTAAACCCTCACTGGTATTTAATGGATTTTTTTTTTTTTAAGAAATTGCATGAGGGGTTTGAAATTTTGTCTTCTCTCCAAGGTGTACTGAGAAAGATCTTGGTATATTTGTACTTTCTGGTCATGAAAGCGAATCACCCGTTGGCCTTGAATATTTTGGAGGAGAGCACTTTATCATCAAAGTAGGAGAAATACGCTATTATTGGTTGAGGTCTAGCGTCCCCTCCCGATTGAGATCCTCCACCTCGGTGTGCTTGCTCCAGCTTTACCAGATCCTGTCGTCCCAGGATACAGAAGGAAAATATTTCTTGTACCAACTGCGTGGTGTTTTCCTGCCCACCATGCAGTTCTGGGAAACCAGCGATGCGGATGGTGTTTCTGTGCTGCCTATTTTCAAATTCATCATGCCAGTCTTTAAAATCACAGGTGAGATTGTCAAGCTTTTGAATTTTGGAGATTGCATTGGAGAAGTCTAATCAGAACGATGAAGCTCCTGAAGGATTTCCAGAAGGTTAGCTTTGGTAGTAGGCAGCATTTCTGAACAATCCAAACTAGGTGGCTGGCCAGAAGAGGACTGTCTATCTCCGTGTGATCTGCTTTCCTTGAAAACTTAGAGTGAGCCATAGCATATGTGTTCTTAAAGGTCATGTTCATGAGAGAGTCTTCCACACGTTAGGTATACACTGCAGATCGTACCAGAGAAGAGGTGTATCGCTGACCCCAGGATATTAAGGCCCTGTTGAAATAATCTGAAGATGTAGTATCAGAAGACGCTAGTAAATGCAGCTCCCCTCTAGTAACGTTGTACAGGAGCCACACAGAGGGTCTGAAGATCACATCTGCACAGACTCTTTAGAGGTATAGTGCAGGTAGTACAATAGGTGAAGTATGACACTGTCCATAAGAAAGTAGCACACAGCTTACGTGGCTGAGATGCAGTTCCAATATTGACTAATAGATGGAGCTCTAACTTCAGGAATGAATTTGTGGTTCTTTTCACTTATAGAGGGCTGAGGCATATTCACGGGGTCATCTGCCCCAGCTTAAGAAGATGCTGATCAAGCAAATTGTCCCTGGAAGCTGTCATCAAGGAGTTAGGGCAAGTTAGCTGTGCTGTGTAGGCGTTATGAGCGTTATGTGACTCCTCCACCATGCAGCGTATTGGAAGTGAAGTCAAGTTGCGGCTCTGGAAATACCCAGTTTCCTGCCTGTGTTCCAGGGCTCTGTCTAGCTTGCATGTCAGAATGCATTACAATTCATGTGTCTAATGGTGTCAGCAATTTTATTGATCAGCCAACAGGTGACAGCAGAGGGACCACTCTATTGTTGAAATCAACGGGTAAGTCACACAGTGGAGTGCAGTTTCAGGAGATTCACGATCTTTTAAACTGCCGTCAAAATAAGTTAGGAAACAGAGCATGAATTGACTGGGCTATGGTGAACAGCTAGCTAAAATGTGAAGAGCACACACCTAGGGCAGTTGGGAGTATGCCGCCAATCCCCAGAATATGTTGCTAGCAGCACGAACCTAGGCACAGAGGGAGCATTCATATAGGAGTGGTAAGCCTTACCAGGGCAGCCCGGTGCCAGAACAGTACTCATGCACAGCATGAGGAGAGGAAGATTTAATCGGCCAAGCTGCAATCATTCATTTTCTCACAAAATCATGTTGTTCAATAATGGAACTGTCTAGGAAGGGCTTAGCTGACAAAAACGAGACCTTTGAAATAGCTGGTCCCTCTTTATAGGGTCTGATGGGCAGGAGCTGTGTTAACTTGCTGCCATTACTGTTGGGCTCATGAGCGCCCCTGGGAGTTCTATATGTGAAGACTTTATTCCTGCTTTTCTTGGAGATAGCGTAGTTACTCACCTGTAACAGGTGATTTCTGGGAACAGCAGGAATCCACCTCATTGGACCCCTTAAAAACATCAGAGGTGCATATAGAAGTTCCAAGTCCCTGGCAATGCCTTCGGGGAGGGGGGGTCTCACATTTTGTGCATTTCTTGCATTGGGCTTATTGCCTGTTACAGGGATAGGTTGGGGTTGAGCCTGGATAGGTTAGAGGTGAGCCTCGCGGCTCCTGGTTGCTTGCTGTCTCAGGGCCTCTCGGTGAGATGGGGGTCCCTGAGGGCCTTGAAACCAAAGCGCTTCCATCTTCTTACCCAGAAGGTGGCCCAGAAGAGAAGACTATGGATCCTTTGGTTCTCCCTTCTCTGGAGGATAGGGACAAAGAGGCAGTCTCTCGTAGTCCTGCATGAACTGGGAGTTTGGGGGAGGGTGAGAGTTCACCGGAAGAGTAGAATGACTCATAAGAACATAACAACATAAGATATGCCATACTGGGTCAGACCAAGGTCCATCAAGTCCAGTATCCTGTTTCCAGCAGTGGCCAATCTAGGTCATAAGTACCTAGTAGTTTCCCCAAAAGACACAGGTTCCACAATGCTTGTATTGGGTCAAGCAGTGATTCCCGGGTTCCTTTTTATAATGGTTTATGGACCTTTCCTCCAGGAACTTGTCCAAACCTTTTTTAAACCCAGCTACACTAACAGCTTTTAATACATCCTCTGGTAACAAATTCCAGAGTTTGATTATACGTTGAGTGAAAAACGATTTTCTCTTATTAGTCTTAACTAGTTTACCCTGTAGCTTCATTGCATGTCACCTAGTCTTTCTATATTCTGATGACGTAAACAATTGATCTAATGTATACCCGTTCCACTCCATTCATTAATTTATAGACCTCTATCATATCTCCCCTCAGCCATCTCTTTTCCAGGTTGAAGAGCCCTAACCTTTTTAGCCTCTCTTCATAGGGGTATCCTTCCATCCCCTTTTTGGTGGCTCTTTTCTGTACCTTTTCTAATAATGCTATATCCTTTTTAAGATACGGCGACTAGAATTGCACACAATATTCAAGGTGCATTCGCACCATGGAACAATACAGAGGCATTATAATATCCTTCTTTTTTATTTTCCATTCCTTTCCTTATGATACCTAGCATTCTATTGGCCGCCGCTACATACTGGACGGAGGGTTTTAACACGTTAGCCACGATGACGCCTAAATCTTTTTCCTGGGTGGTGGTTCCTAATGAGGATTCTTGCATTGTGTAAACATAGTTTGGGTTGTTCTTTCCTAGGTGCATAACTTTGCACTTCTCCACATTAAATTTCATCTGCCATTTGGATGCCCAGTATTCCAATTTATCAAGATTGTCATGCAATTTTCCACAATCCTCATGGGTTTTAACAACTTTAAATAGTTTTGTGTCATTTGCAAATTTGATAACCTCACTCGTTATTCCCTTTTCTATGTCATTTATGAATATGTCAAAAAGCAACGGACCCAGCACAGATCCCTGGGGTACTCCACTATTCATCTTTCTCCATTGGTAAAACTGGCCATTTAGCCCTACCCTCTGCTTTTTATCTTTTAACCAGTTCCTGAGCCACAATAGTGCCTCCTATCCCATGACTTTTTAGTTTTGCCAAGTCTCTGATGAGGGACCTTGTCAAAGGCTTTCTGAAAGTCCAGATACACTATATCAACCGACTCACTTTTGTCTACTTGTTTATTCATACCTTCAAAAAAAACCCATAACAGATTAGTAAGACAAGATCTTCCTTGTCTAAAGCCATGTTGGCTGTCTCCTATTAAGCCATGACTATCTACATGATGAGTAATTTTGTTCTTTATGATAGTTTCTACCATTTTTCCCAGTACTGATATCAGGCTCACCAGTCTGTAGTTTCCCGGATCACCCCTGGAACCGTTTTTAAAAATTGTCCTTACATTGGCAATCCTCCAATCTTCAGGTATTACAGATGATTTTAATGATAGTTCACAGATTACTAATAGCAGGTCTTCAATCTCATGTTTCAGTTCTTTCAACACCCTTGGATGTATGCCATCCGGTCTAGGTGATTTGTTACTCTTCAGTTTATCATATAGTTGTAATACACCTTCCTGGTGTATCGATATTTCTTTCAGTTCTTCCGCAGTATCACCTTTAAATACCACTTCAGTCATGGGTAACATCCCTACATCTTATTTATTTATTTATTTTATTTAACATTTCTTATATACTGCGCTCTTTGTCATCAGTGCGGTTTACATTGAAACAGTATAACACTTGGTCAGTTAAATTTGGCCATCATTTACAAAGAACAGGGATTTAAAACATGGAGTTAAACTTGGGGGAAACTATATACATTTCTAGTAAATTACATTGGTGATAAGTTTGCTGTAGGATTTAGTAATCATATAGCAGAGGTATGAGGTTGGGAGGGTGAAGGGGGGATATCTAGATGTGTAAAATGCATGAGAAAAAGATGGTGTTTGAGGGCTTTTCTGAACAGCCTAAAGTCCCTGATTGCTCTAATGCTGGGGGGGAGTTTGTTCCAACACGTAGGAGCATAGTTCACGAATGCCCTGTTGATGGTGGTCTGGTTGAGCTTTGTAGATCCACCTGGTGTGAGTAGCATGTCTGAAGCCAGTGATCTCCTAGACCTGTTGTTTGCGGTGTGTGTGATAAGGTCAGAGACTGATGCAGGTGCCATTTTGTTGAAGGCCTTGAAGGTAATGAGGAGGGCCTTATATAGGATTCTGCAACTTATTGGAAGCCAGTGGAGTTCTTTTAGAATGGGGGAGATGTGGTCATTCCTTGAGGCTCCGTAAAGTACGCGGGCTGCTGCATTCATGGCTAACTGTAGAGGGCTGAGGGTAATCTTTGGAAGGCCATGCAGTATTACCGTATTTTCCGGCGTATAAGACGACTGGGCGTATAAGACGACCCCCTACTTTTCCTGTTAAAATATAGGGTTTGGCCTATACTCACCGTATAAGACTATCCCTCTTCCAGTTCTTACCTCGGGTGCTCCAGAATCCTGCCAAAAGAAAATGGTGGCTGCCCCGCTGAAATACAGACTCCAGATCGTGTCCAAGAGACCCAGAAGACCGCAGTAGCACTCTGACAGGTTGCGTTGCCCTGGCAGAGAAGTCCACCCCCAGGGCAAACACCACTTTGCCACAATCCTCAGCACAACCGGCACCAGCGTTCCCCTATCCCCCGACTGCCACCGCTCGTGTTAACAGTACACTAAAAGAAAAACTAACAACCCACAAATTAAAAACTATCCTGAAGCAGCCACCACATCTATAAAGATCCCCATGCTGAACCTCGACCACATGAGCACGGCAGCCTGATAACCCGGCAGCCTCTGCACCCATAGCAGTCACATTGGAGACGGAGGCCCTGAAGCACAGCAGCCAATCAATCGGCTGGCAGGGAGAGGGGAGGAGCCTGGGATGCAGCGTCAGTCAGCTTCCCCAGTCCAGGTCAGAAAGTTGCTGTATACCGGCGTATAAGACGACCCCCGACTTTTGAGCATATTTTCATGGGTTAGAAAGTCGTCTTATACGCCGGAAAATACGGTATATTAGCATAATCGAAGTGCGGTGTGACTAGCGCTTGGAAGATGGTGCGGAAGTCACCGGGTTCAGTCATAGGTCTCAAGTGCCGCAGGGTTTTAATCTTGAAGTAAATAGCTTTTACAGTGCGTTTTATGTGTTCCTTAAAGTCCAACTGTTAATCCAGTATAACCCCAAGATAGCGTATATTGGATTTGACTGGACGTTCTGCATCTCTGACTTTCAGTGTTGGTGGAGGAGAGAAACATTTATTTCTTGTGATTATTAGGACTTCTGTTTTTTTGAAATTTATGCGGAGGTTCTGAGTGAGTAGCCAATCCGTTATTGCGTTGAAGCAGTTGATTAACACTGTATAGTCTGGACAAGTGACAGTTATAGGTGTAAACAGCAGCACGTCGTCTGCGTACATGAGGCAAGATATGCCGAAAGAGCGGGTAATGTCACAAATTGGCTGCATATAGATATTAAAGAGTAGAGCAGATAGGGAGGAGCCTTGGGGTACACCCTGATTCTGCTGGAAGGGTTCGGATGTGGTGTTACCAATATGGACTTGTTATCGTCTGCCTTCAAGGTAGGATTTGCACCAGTTCAATGCTAGGTCCTGGATTCCCTTCTCATGAAGCCACCTCAGGAGCTGCACGTGGTCTACGGAGTCGAACGCTGCGGCTATATCAAGGAAGATTAGCGCAAAGCCCTTCTTGATGCAGTCTATTCCATTGATAAGTGTACTGGTTAATGTTGTTAGTAGAGTTTCTACACAGAGTGCTTCTCTGAATCCATGTTGACATGGGTCTAATGGGGAGGATGAATCTACATGCTGTTGAATCTGTCTCTGGGTCAGCTTCTCAAGAATTTTAGCTAGTAATGGGATGCTAGAGATTGGATGGTAAGAATCCTCTTTCTTTGGATCCAGCTGGTTGTTTTTTAGTAGTGGACGTATGGATGTGTGTTTGAGAGCATCTGGGAAGACTCCAGTTTCAAAGGACAACTTGGCAATGTTGGCTATGAA
Organism: Ichthyophis bannanicus; assembly: GCA_033557465.1. NCBI lineage: Eukaryota > Metazoa > Chordata > Amphibia > Gymnophiona > Ichthyophiidae > Ichthyophis > Ichthyophis bannanicus. The sequence continues at coordinate 424,987,678 of CM066037.1, forward strand.
TGGGCTGAGTTCTGAGCACATAGTCCTGATCTAGTGGGCTGGGCATAGGTCAGTTGGTGCAGTTGTAGTGTTGATTGAGGCGATAACTTCTTCAATGGTCTTTACTGAGGGAGGTGAAAGTTTGGTGAATGGAAACTGCACGTGAGGAGTCTTGGAGGGTTCTTGTGATGTTGCTGTAGTTGTCTTTATTGCTTTGGATTGAATGTAGTTTGCGTATGCCTGAGGCTGAATACTTTCTTGTTGAGGTGGAGATGGATGGTTGGTAAAGGATTTTACTAGGTTGAATAGGTCTCTTGGCTTATTTAGTGAGTGGTTGAGGATCTCAGCATGAAATTCCTTCCTCTTGGCCCAAGTTGATTCGCGATGGCGTTTCAGATATTCTAAGTAGATGACTTGGTCAGAGGTACTATGGGTAATTCTCCATTTTCTCTCAAGTTTTCTGAGGTGGAGCAGGGAAGCTCGTAGCTCTGGGGAGAACCATGGAGCAGACTGCTTTTTAACGGCTCTGCTGTCAGGTGTAGTCTTTTTGATGATAGCCGGCTGTTGAGCATAGAAACATGACAACAGAAAAAGATCACATGGCCTATCTAGTCTGTCCTTCCATTACAGCTACAACAGTCCCCTTTTTACCTTTAGAGATCCTCTGTGTTTGTCCCATGCTTTTTTGAATTCAGTTACTGTCTTCATCTCTACCACCTCCACTGGGAGACTATTCCACGGATCCACTACTCTTTCCGTAAATAAATATTTCCGCATATCACTCCTGAATCTATCTCCCTTCACCCTCATCCCATGTCCCCTCGTAGCAAAACTTGCTTTCAATTGAAAGAGGCTCTCTCCCTGAACATTTATGCCACGGAGGTATTTAAACATCTCAATCATATCACCTCTATCCCGCCTTTCCTCTAAGGTGTACATATTAAGATCCTTCAGTCTGTCCTCATATGCTTTATAATGAAGACCATTAATCATTTTAGTAGCCACCCTCTGCACCGACTCCATCCTGTTCACATCCTTTTGAAGGTGCGGTCTCCAGAATTGCACACTATACTCCAAATGAGGTCGCACCAAAGACTTATACAGAGGCATTATCACCTCCTTTTTTCTGCTAGCCATTCCTCTCCAAATGCACCCAAGCATCCTTCTAGCTTTTGCCGTCGCCTTTTCTACCTGTTTAGCTATTTTTAAGATCATCAGACACAACCACGCCTAGGTCCCGCTCTTCTTTAGTGGACAAAAGTACTTCACCCCCTATACTATATTGCTCCCTTGGATTGCTGCAGCCCAAATGCATGACCTTACATTTTTTAACATTAAATCCCAGCTGCCAAATTCTAGACCATTCTTCAAGCTTAGCTAGATCCCTCCTCATGTTATCTACCCCTTCCTGAGTGTCTACTCTATTGCAGATTTTGGTATCATCCGCAAAGAGGCAAACCTTACCTGAAAGCCCTTCCGCTATATCACTAACAAAGATGTTAAAAAGAATCGGACCAAGGACAGATCCCTGGGGCACACCACTGATAACATCCTTCTCCTCAGAGTGAGCGCCATTTACTTGTACTCTTTGTCGCCTCCCACCCAACCAATTTCTAACCCAAGCAGTAACTTTAGGGTCCATCCCTAGGGTGCTCAGTTTGTTTATAAGTCGCCTGTGAGGAACAGTGTCAAAGGCTTTACTGAAATCTAAATACACCACATCTAGGGCTCTCTCTCGGTCCAACTCCCTGGTCACCCAGTCAAAGAAATCAATCAGATTTGTCTGACAAGACCTGCCTCTGGTGAATCCATGCTGCCTCGGATCCTGTAATCTGCTGGACTCCAGAAACCTCACTATTTTCTCTTTCAGCAGTGTTTCCATTAATTTATTCACCACCGAAGTTAAACTAACCGGCCTGTAGTTTTCAACCACATCCTTACTTCCGCTTTTGTGTAAAGGCACCACATGAGCCTCTCTCCAGTCCTTTGGCACCACTCCCGACTCCAACGAGGCATTGAAAAGGTCAGTCAGTTGAGCTGCTAGAATGTCCCCAAGTTCCCTCAGTATTCTCGGGTGTATCCCATCCGGTCCCCTTGCTTTGTCTACTTTAAGTTGAGATAGTTTCTCACGAACACAGTCTTTTGAAAATTGTTCAAGATGTCCTTTGCTTCTGTTCCTATTTGTGGGTGTTTTCTGAGGTCCTGCTCCTGGTGCTTCATCTGTGAACACAGAACAAAAATATTTGTTAAGCAATTCCGCTTTATCCTTATCAGCTTCTACATATTCCTCCCCTGCACCCTTGAGTCTGACAATACCACTCTTGCCCTTCCTCTTCTCACTAATCTATCTGAAAAATGTCTTATCCCCCTATTTTATTGCATTGGCTATTTCCTCCTCCTTTTGAATCTTTGCATTCTTGACTACTTTGCTAGCTTCTCTAAGTTTTTCCAAATACAGATGCCTGTCTTCCTCTCTCTGTGATCTCTTGTATTTCATGAAGGCCTCCCTCTTTTTCTTCACTTTTTCAGCTACTTCTTTCGAAAACCATAGCGGTCTCCTTTTCCTTTTACCGTTATTTACCATTTTAACAAAAAGGTTGGTTGCCCTTAAAATATCCCCTTTCAGTTTTTCCCACTGTTTTTCTACATCCCTCAGCTGTTCCCATCCAACTAAGGAGAGGGTATCATTCCAGTTGGTCACCATTTTGTTGAGGTTGACTGTTGGTTGAGCAAGTTTTGGGAGCGCATAGTTCATGATCACCTCTCTGTCTAGTTGCTTGAAGCAGGCGGCTTTTGATATCTCCGTTGAGTTTGAGCTGTGACCTGTGGTTTGTTGTGTTGGTATCTGAAATGTTATCAGGTTATGGTCTGACCAGGGAACAGGAGTGATGGAGGGCTCAATCTGTTTTATCATACTCGTAACTGGATGGGGGACGAAGATTAGGTCAAGGAGGTTCCCTCGTTGATGGGTGGGATCAACCACGACTTGCTTGTAATTAAGGTTGGACATTGCTTCTAGGAAGGTTTTGGCTAGGGCGGGTTGGGTAGAAGCGAGATTAAAGTCTCCCAACAGCCAGTTAGGTTTGGATGGGTCTTCAGGGTTACAGGCTAGGTCAATGATGTCTGAGAGGTTAGGGCTTTTTAACCTGGAAAAGAGACGGCTGAGGGGAGATATGATAGAAGTCTATAAATTAATGAACTGAGTGGAACGGGTAAACATAGATCGATTGTTTACCTTATCAGAATATAGAAAGACTAGGGGACATGCAATGAAGCTACAGGGTAAACTATTTAAGACTAATAAAAGAAAATATTTTTTCACTCAACGTGTAATCAAACTCTGGAATTTGTTACCGAAGGATGTAGTAAAGGCTGTTAGTGTAGCTGGGTTTAAAAAGATTTGGACAAGTTCCTGGAGGAAAGGTCCATAAACCATTATTAAGAAGGGACCCAGGATATCAATGCTTGAACCAATACAAGCATTGTGGAACCTGTGTCTCTTGGGGAAGCTGCTAGGTACAAATGACCTAGATTGGCCACTGTTGGAAACAGAATACTGGGCTTGATGGACCTTGGTCTGACCCAGTATGGCATATCTTATGTTCTTATGAGAGTTCCTCGGACTCAGCATCTGGTGTTCTATAAATGAGATTAATAGTATTGAATTTATTGGTAATAGTTAGCGTGTTCAGATGCTGTGTGCTCTTTGTTGAGTTAGCCCGATATTGTAGCGCTGTTTTTGCAAGTACCAGTACACCTCCACCTCTTCTGTTTTCTCTGTTACAGGTGTAGATCGAGAGGTTAGGTGTGGTGTAAGGTGGTTTAGTATGACGTTGTCAGTGTCAGAAAACCATGTTTCCATGACCATTAGTATGTCTAGATTGTGGTTGGCTATTAGGTCTGTGATTACAAGCCATTTATTTTGGGCCGAGCGTGCGTTGATGAGTGCACACCTAAGGTCTCGTTGAGGCTTTGCATCATTGTCTTTTGTGTGGGTTGTGAATTCTAGAGATACATAAAGTAAGTGCGACTGTCTTCTATGAAGAGGGTTTGGAGGTAGTTGGTGTTGGTTATTGTAGTGTTTCCTGCTTGCATTGTGAATTAGTTGGATAGGGTTGTAGCAATTTGCAATTGCATCAGAATCATAGAATGTGCAGGCTAGCGTGTAGATTAGGGCAAGAGTAAATAATGAGGAGGCCATTTATATTGGTGCCAAGGGTTAGCTCTATGTCAATGAGTATTGTTTTGGGGTGATAGGTGCATTTTCTGGTGGGGAGAGGGGTAGGAGCAGGTTGGTCAGGACACAGAATTTAGATGAGCAGATTGGCATACAGGTGGAGACTGGCTCACGTGTTTGAATCAATGTTCCTGGAAATCTAATATGGTACACAGCTCGAGGGGATGATTTTGGAGGTTATGCTTAATTTAGTTATATTTAGTACAGTAAATCAGATCTTAGCCGCAGATGCTTGTAACAGATACTTTGTAACAGATACTTTGTACAGAAGTCTAAATTACATAAGGCAAGTACAGGGGATAAGAAGACTTATGATAGTGGCAGATCGGGTTTGCTCTATGAAATATTTGCAGTGTAATACGATTATTACTGGTTAGAGCTCAAGTACACTTACAGAGTTGTTATGATGCTTGGAAGGCGTCATGAGAAAGTCTGCTTGATTTTTCATTCAGTTCTCTGCTGATGAGAGGTGGTATATCCAGATTATCTTGGATCACGCCGTGCCGGAGATGAGTTGGAACGGATCTGGGTTGGTCGCGTGCTGAGAGTCTAGAAAGCCTCAGAGTAGATGTGTTGAGAGTTCGGGACAGACCGGTCTTGTTTAGCTCAAGCTCTGAATGCTCAGACGAGTAGGTGGGTGGGAGCTTGCACGCCTGTTGCTGGGTTGAGTGCAGAGCTGCTGGGTAGGGCCGCAGCCTAAGGGCCGTGCCAAAGGGCCCTCTGGCGAAGCCCTCAGGCGCGAGCCCGCAAGGCACGGGTTCGCCTGTGGTGCTGCTTTTTAAATAGCAGGAGGCTGCCCCGATTGGGCAGCACGGTGCGATGATGCTGCTGCTAGGGTCGGCTGGATGCAGGCAGCTCTTCTCCCTCCTGGGAGTTCTTCAACGCGGTGAGAGGCTTCGGTCCAGGTCGCGCTGCTTTTTAAATAGCAGGAGGCTGCCCCGATTGGGCAGCACGGTGCGATGACGCTGCTGCTAGGGTTGGCTGGATGCAGGCAGCTCTTCTCCCTCCTGGGAGTTCTTCAACGTGGTGAGAGGCTTCGGTCCAGGTCACGCTGCTTTTTAAATAGCAGGAGGCTTCCCCGATTGGGCAGCACGGTACGATGACGCTGCTGCTAGGGTCGGCTGGATGCAGGCAGCTCTTCTCCCTCCTGAGAGTTCTTCAATGCGGTGAATCTCATGTTTCAGTTCTTTCAACACCCTTGGATGTATACCATCCGGTCCAGGTGATGTGTTACTCTTCAGTTTATCAAATAGTTGTAATACACCTTCCTGGTGTACCGATATTTCTTTCAGTTCTTCCGCAGTATCACCTTTAAATACCACTTCAGTCATGGGTAACATCCCTACATCTTCCTCAGTAAAGACCGAAGCAAAGAATTCATTCAGTCTCTCCACTACTGTCTTGTCCCCTCTTAGTGCCCCTTTTACCCCTCTATCATCTAATGACTCTCTCACAGTTTTTTTGCTACGAATGTACTTGAAAAATTCTTTATTACAAGTTTTTGCTTCCACAGCAAGCATCTTCTCAAATTCTCTCTTTGCCTGCCTTATCAATGCCTTGCATTTAACTTGCCAGTGCTTGTGCTGTTTCCAGTTTTCATCATTTTGCTGTTTTTCCATTTCCTGAAAGATGCTTTTTTGGCAACAACCCAGCCTCTCTGACCTCACCTTTAAACCATGCTTGCAGTTTTTTGAACTTGCTTCTACTTTTCTTAAAGCGTGTAATACAGCTGATCTGGGCTTCCAAGATAGTATTTTTAAACAATACCCAAGTTTAATTTTATTTATTTATTTATTTATTACATTCTCTTATATACCGCGCTATTCTGCATCAGTGCGGTTTACATCGAACAAACTGAAATTACATTGAACAGGGCATTATAACTTGGAGATAACTATTTTACAGGGAACATGGGCTATGGAGGGTTAAGTGGCTTGCCCAAGACCACAAGGAGCACCTGTGGGACTAGAAACCCCAGTCCTTCCGGCCCAAGGTTGCTGTCCTCTAGTGGGATTTGAACCCCCGACCTTCCGGCCTGAAGTACTTTGCCCCAACCACTAGGCCACTCTTCCACTCCTTAATGTAAGTCTTTAACCTTTGCAACTGCTCCTTTTAGTTTTTTCTTAACTATTTTCCTCATTTTATCATCGTCTCCCTTTTGAAATTTAAAAGGTAGTACTGTTGATTTCCTTACCATCCCTCCTCCATTAATTAAATCAAACATGATCATGCTATGATCACTATTGGCAAATGGCCCCAGTACCCTTAATCTCTTGCACCAGATCTGGTGTTCCACTAAGGACTAGGTCCAAAATGGCTTCCCCTCTGGTTGGTTCATGAACCAGCTGCTCCAAGAAGCAGTCATTTATTTAATCTAGAAACTTTTTTTCCCTAGCATGTCCTGTCGTGACACTGACCCAGTCAATACCGGGGTAATTTAAATCACCCATTATTATTACTGTGCCGTAACGTTTGTTAGCTTCCCTGATTTCTTTGAGCATTTCATCATCCATTTGTTCATTCTGGCCAGGTGGTCGATGGCAGGACCGTACCGAGCCCTGTGCGAGTGGTGCGGCTGCACAGGGCGCAAAGACTTCAGGGGCGCATTTCGGCTATCTACCATTGCCTGCCGCCGCCGGCAGAGAGCCGAAATGCGCCCCTGAAGTCTTTCTGCTGGCACACTAAGCAGGTCTGGTCTCTCCGGGAGGGTCCAGACCTGCTTAGCGTGCCGGCGGCAGGCGGCTTGTACATCGGGTGCGTGCCTCTTCACTTCCACCCCCATAAAGTGGTTAGGCGTGGGGGAGGGGGATGCGCACCCAATGTGCAAGTCGCACATGGCGCATTTCACCATCGGTACAGCCCCGGTCGATAGTACACCCCCATTGCCATTGCCTTCCCCTTTTTACATGGAATTTTAATCCATAGAGATTCTACAGCAAATTTTGTTTCTTGAAAAACTTTAATCCTTTGTGACTCAATGTCCTCTCTAACATAGAGTGCAACCCCTCCACAAATTTTATCAGCTCTATCATTGCAATATTCTTTGTACCCAGGTATCACAGTGTCCCACTGGTTGTCCTTCCTCCACCATGTCTCTGAGATACCAATCATTCTCCAGGACCAAGCAGGAAGTCAGTCCTCACATATGGGTGTCATCAGCGCCGATGAAGCCCCAGCGGAGCATTTCCCCAGCTTTCCATGAAAGCCTTTGGGAATATTGGCACGCATGCGCAGTTCCCTTCCCGCTTAAAGGTGCCATCTTACCTCAGTCTCTTTTTTTCCGAGAAGCCCACCGGACGTGTGTCCTGTTCTCCCGGATAAAAGTGATTTTTTCTTCGGCGATTTTTCGCTATTTTTTCTCCGGTTCGACGCCGGTTCCCCTCCCGCCGGGTTCGGTACACCGGTATCGAGCCCGCTTATTTCTTTTTCGGTTTTTGCCCTTCGTGGCTTGCCTTCGCGCCCCTTTTTTCATTTTTCCCTGGAAGGCCGGTCTTTTGGCCTCGCAGGGGTTCTTTTTTCCCCCATGGCTTCCAATAGTTTCAAAAAGTGTGATCGGTGTAAGAAACTTATGTCTCTCACCGACACACATGACTGCTGCCTTCGGTGCCTCGGCCCTGACCACGACCCCAAGTCGTGTGTGCCATGTGGGAAGATGTCTTCCAAGGCACTCAAAAGTCGACAGCATCAGAAAGAGAGGTTTTTCTCGGACTCTGCATCTGGCCGGGTCCGAACCTCGTCTGAGGCCTCGACATCTCGGGATTCCGATCCTGAGCGCCGTCGAAGCTCCTCGGACAGGGGGTCCCCCGACCGGGAACGCAAGAGGAAGAAGCGGCTCGCGAGGGCGGCGTCGGAGGAGGTCCCTGGTCCCTCGAGGGCCAGGTCTAAGACCCCCGACCGCCACCCGGGCCCGTGGACCAAGAGAAGCCTGCCAAAGTTCCTCGCGTGGAGCTGGAGTCTGCTGGACACATAAGCCCCGTAGTCCTCGTGGACTCTCCTCCCAGAGAGCCGAAGTCGGTGGCTGCTGTGTCTCCCGAGCTGAGTCTCAGGATGACAGCCTTGGAGTGCAGATTGTCTGCCTTCATGGAGCAGCAGCGAGCACTGATGGCCAGCCTGTCTGGTGCATCTGCCCTGACCACCGGGACGTCGACTTCGAAGTCAACCCCGGAGACAGAGCCGATACATGAGACCCTCGTGGCTCGAAGTCGTCCTCGGTCGAGGTCTCCCTCGACCTCCCGTTTGGGACCGAGGGTGTCGACGCCGGTGCCCCCGGTGTAGGGCGGGTGCCTCGGGGCCCCGCGGGGTTGGACCCTAACTCCTCCTCGGATGAGTCCGCCTGGGAGACGGAGGACGAGGAGTCTCCCGATACTTTTAAGACTCGGTGCGTCCCGTCGGACTCACCGCATTCTGAGCCCCGGAGTAGATCCCCTCCGGAGGACACTAGGTTCTCGGAGTTCGTCCAGGATATGGCCGCTGCCTTGGGTATCCCTGCCGATCCCAAGGAAGAGCCTCGAGCCGAGGAACTCGATGCTCTACAGTACGACCCTCCTCCGAAGGAGGCCTTTACTGTCCCGGTTCCTCCGATGCTGGAACGGCTCCTCTTCCGGATGTGGGAGGCACCGGCCTTGGCGCCGGTTTTGAGCAAGCGAGTCGATTCCATCTATCGACTCTGCAAAAGCCCTGGTTTCCAGAAAGCACAGCTACCACACCATTACATGGTTGTGGAATCAGCCATGCATCGTCTGAAGAGCCAGAAGATGCACTCTGCGGTGCCCCCCCCGGCAGGGAGGCCCGCAACCTCGATGGCGTCGGTAGAGAGTGCTTCCAGGGGTCTATGCTTGCTTGCCGTGTCCAGTCTTACCAGCTGTACATGGGCATGTACTTGCGAGACCTGGCCAAGTAAGCCAAGGGCCAGGGTAATGGGCCCTGTAGGCAGAAGACCCCCAAGCCTTCTGCCCCTGCTTCCACTCAGCAGGGTGGGGGGTTTTGACTCCTTGAGAGTAGCCACTCCGTCCCTGCTTTCCCAGCCCTGCACAGGCGGTCACCTTGTACTCTTTGCCCACCAGTGTCCTCTCATTACCACCAACAGTTGGGTGCTGGACATAGTCCAAAAGGGCTATGCCCTGCATTTTCATCAACTGCCTCCTCCTTACTTCCCAGGGGAGCCCTTGAGGCCTCCCCTGCACACAGACCTTCTCCTTCGAGAGCTCCAAGGTCTGTTGGTGGACAGGGCGGTGGAGCCTGTGCTTCCCCACTTGCAAGGTCACGGATTCTACTCCAGGTATTTCCTGGTACCCAAAAGGACCGGTGGCCTTCGACCCATTCTGGACCTCAGGAACCTCAATGTTTTATGTGAACAAACAGGGCGGGACTGGGTCAAAGCTCCTTTGTCGGGAGACTCAAGACCTTTGTTCCTTTGCCCTAAAGCACAACATGCTTCTCAAGGCGGTGTACCTTCCAGGCCAGGAGAACTGCCTGGCCGACCGGTTGAGCAGAATTCTGCAGCCCCATGAGTGGCAGCTGCGCATCCCTTGGTCATTCAGAAGATCTTCCTGAAGTAGGGTCTCCCTTGGATAGATCTCTTTGCCAGTCCGCTGAACAAGCAGCTGCCCAAGTTCTGCTCCAGGCAACCACATCCTTTGAGGATAGCACCAGATGCTTTTCTGATATCCTGGTCTCAGGGCCTCCTATATGTGTTTCCTCCCACGCCCTTGGTGGCCCGAACTCTTTTCAAGGCTCTTCAGGACAAGGCCTCGGTCCTGCTGGTAGCTCCCAGGTGGCCGAGGCAGCCTTGGTTTTCAATTCTGCTTCAACTGGCAGTGGATTCCCCACTACCTCTGGGCCATAGGCTTTTTTCTACTAATAAAGATTGTCCTTCCACTCGCTTCCCACGTTTCTTACTGGGTCTTTGTAGCACGTGGATCGTGCCTCTTGTTGGTACCTACTGTGCCAGTAGTGCTTCAGTACTTACTGCACTTATCAAATCAGGGACTTAAGTCTAATTCTGTTCGGGTCCACCTCTCAGCTCTAGCAGCTCACCACTCACTGGTGGAGGGACATTCTCTGTCAGGTCACCCCTTGGTGTCCCGCTTTCTCAGGGGCTTGCTTTTGCTCAAGCCCCCCATCCGTCCTCCTGCTCCTGAGTGGGAACTGAATGTGTTCTTGCAGCAACTGACTCGCCCACCCTTTGAGCCGATGGCTACTTGCCCTCTACGCTTCTTTTCCTGGAAGACTCTCTTCCTGATAGCCCTCACCTCGACTAGGCGAGTGAGTGAGCTTCAGGCCCTGGTCTGTGATAGACCTTACACCAGGATTTATAGGAACAGGGTAGTTCTTAGGACTTATCCAAAGTTCCTCCCCAAGGTTGTCTCCTCTTTCCACCTCAACCAGGAGGTGGTTCTTCCAACATTCTTCCCTAGGCCTCATGCTAGCCAGGCTGAAGCAGTCCTGCATACCCTGGACTGTAGGAGGGCCTTATCCTTCTACCTTGACCGTACGCAGGGACATAGAAGGGCTTCTCAGCTCTTCATCTCATTTGACCCCAAAAAGTTGGGGTTGGCTGTTTCCAAGCGTACCTTGTCCATCTGGGTGGCTGACTGTATCACCTGGGCTTACAAGGCGACTGACCTTCCTTTGCAGGGTAGGGTCACGGCCCATCGTGTCAGGGCAATGGCTGCCTCAGTGGCTCATCTCCGCTCTGTGCCCTTGGCAGACATCTGCAGGGCTGCAACTTGGTCTTCAAGCCAGACGTTTGCGGCCTATTACTGTCTGGAGAGGGAGTCCCGTAGGGACAGTGCTTTTGGCCAAGCAGTACTCCGGAATCTCTTTGAGGTTTAGGCAACTCCTGCCCTCCTGCTCTCTGTTGGGCTACCGGTGGAGGTTGTGTCCTTGAAAAGCCTTTCTTTGATGCTGTGACTAGAGGGAGTTCTTTTGTTCAGCCTGGGTTCCTGGTAGCCCAGAGTTAGGGAGTCACCCATATGTGAGGACTGACTTCCTGCTTGGTCCTGGAGAAAGAGTAGTTACTCACCTGTAACAGGTGTTCTCCAGGAGCAGCATGAATCAGTCCTCACAACCCTCCTTCCTCCCCTTGGAGTTGCAGTTGTACATAGTTTGTTTTACATTTTTGTGTGCTGTTCTTAACTATGTCATTTGACTGAGATAAGATGGCACCTTTAGGCGGGAAGGGAACCGCGCATGCGTGCCAGCATTCCCAAAGGCTTTCATGGAAAGCTGGGGAAATGCTCCTCTGGGGCTTCATCGGCACCGATGACACCCATATGTGAGGACTGATTCCTGCTGCTCCTGGAGAACACCTGTTACAGGTGAGTAACTACTCTTATCTAACCTCTCATTTTCAACAGTGCCTCCAGATATTGAGACTTTAATGGAAGAGGCTGAATTGTATTTAGTGGTGGTGACAGAGAAATGGATCATGGACAACCATGACTGGAATATAATTATACCGGGCTATACTTTATTCAGGAAGGACAGGGTAGAAAGAAGGGAAGCTGGAGTGGCACTATATGTAAAAATAATATTAAAGCTAGCAAGACGGAAAGGGAAATCGTTTGGTTTGAAGTTCTATACAGATCCCCCTCAGAGGGAGTAGCAGTGGACGAAGATTTAATAGAAGACATACACAGTATTGAGATAAAAGGAGAAATGCTACTGATAGGAGATTTCAATATGCTTGATGTGGATTGGCACATCCCTGCGAAGTGTCATCTAGAAGTAAAGAGATCCTGGATTCTCTAGAGGGAGAACTATTCAGGCAACTGGTAACAGAACCCACACGTGATGGGGCCATACTGGACTTAGTGCTTACTAATGGGGAAAGTGTTTCTGATGGTACAGTGGGACATCACCTCGTAGATTGTACATTTCCTTTCCTTTTCCATGGGCCTTGGCCTCCTTTTATTGCTTTGTTTTTACTTGTACACCGCCTTGGTTCCCGGAAAGGCGGTTTTTTATCAAATACAATAAAACATAAACATAAAACATATCCAGTGATCACCAGATGATATGGTTCAGTATTAGGACTAGGGTTGATGATATCCATTCAAATGTGAGGGTCTTAGACTTTAGGAAAACTAATTTTGCCAAGATGGGATAATATCTCAAAGAGTCGTTAGTGGGATGGGAACAGCCGGGGGATGTAGAAAAATAGTGGGCAAAACTGAAAGAGGATAATTTTAGGACAACAAACCTTTTTGTTATAAAGGTAAAAAAATGTAAAAGGAAAGGATGCTGCTATGGTTCTCAAAAGATGTAGCTGAAAATGTGAAAAAAAGGGAAGCCTTTGTGAAATAGAAGAGATCACAGAGAGAGGAAGATAGGCATCTATATTTGGAAAAACTTAGAGAAACTAGTAAAATAGTCAGGAAAGCAAAGGTAGAAAAAGAATAAGAAATAGCCAATGCAATAAAATGCGGGAATAAGACATTTCTCCAGGACCAAGCAGGAAGTGAGTCCTCACATATGGGTGACGTCGGCGCCGACGGAGCCCTCGCGGAGCAATTTTCCCCAGCTTTCAAAGAAAGCCTTTGGGAATTGCAGCGCGCATGCGCGGTCTCCTTCCCGCCCAAGGGTGCCATCTTAGCCAGTCTTCTTTTTTCCGCGGAGCCCTACAGACGTACCCGTCGTGTCCCCGCTGAAAAAGTTGATTTTAGTGATTTATTTCTATTTTTTTTTCTCGAGTTCATCGGCGCAAGACTGCACACTCCTCAGGCACGAGCTTTCCTGCCTCTCGACAGGGCTCAACGGCTCAGGGACCTAGCCGGCCGTTTTCGCAGCCAGTCCCTGGTCTCAGCCAGGCGCTTCCTGAGACTACTCGGCCATATGGCTTCCATCGTCCACGTGACCCCCAATGCCCGCCTGAATATGCGGCCTGCTCAATGGTGCCTTCGCAAGCAGTGGCAACAAGCCACGGGCGGCCTAGCCGACTTAGTGCGCGTCTCCGGGCCGCTGGCCTCTTCTCTACAGTGGTGGCTTCATCGGCCGAACCTGGTGCTCGGAATGCCTTTTCAGTCACCTCAGCCGGCTTAAGTGCTGACGACCGATGCTTCTCTCCTAGGATGGGGAGCGCATTGCCAAGGGACATGTACTCAAGGTCTCTGGACCACGTGGGAGTCTGCTCAGCAGATCAACTTCCTGGAGCTCAGAGCAATCCGTCTGGCTCTCAAGGCTTTCTCCCACCTGACTTCTCACCAGTCCGTCCTTGTCCAGACGGACAATCAAGTTGCCATGTTCTACGTGAACAAACAGGGAGGCACGGGCTCCTTCCTTCTCTGTCGAGAAGCACAGAAGCTCTGCTCTTGGGCCGTCAGCCACGGCATTCTTCTCAAAGCAGTTTATCTCCCAGGCCAAGAAAATTGCCTGGCGAACAAACTCAGCAGGATCCTCCAGCCGCACGAGTGGCGCCTGGATCCCTTGGTAGTTCAGAAACTTTTTCTGAAGTGGGGCCTCCCCACGATGGATCTCTTTGCCAGTCCTCTCAACCGGCAACTTCCTCGCTTCTGCTCTCGTCAGCCGCATCCCCTTCGACTAGCGGCGGATGCTTTTCTGCTCTCATGGTCGAAGAGCCTTCTGTATGCCTTTCCTCCCATACCGCTAGTCTCTCGAACTCTTTTCAAGGTTCTCCGAGACAAAGCTTCCATGATCCTGATAGCTCCTCGCTGGCCCAGACAGCCGTGGTTTCCACTCCTGCTGCAATTAGCGGTAGAGGATCCGTTCCCTCTGGGGTTTCAACCGGATCTCCTCACACAGGATCAGGGGTCCCTGCTACACCCCAACCTCAGATCTCTACATCTGATGGCCTGGCTGCTGAAAGGGTAGTCCTGGCTCCCCTCCTACTGCCGGCAGAGGTGGAAGAGGTCGTCCTAGCTTCTCGGCGACCTTCTACCCGCAAATGCTACGCCCTTAAATGGCGTCGCTTTTCCGCTTGGTGTGCCCAGCAGTCTCAGGATCCCTTCTCCTGCTCGGTGTCGGTGATCTTGCAGTACTTGCTCTACCTCTCTAATTTGGGACTTAAGTCCAACTCCGTCAAAGTTCACCTCTGTGCTCTTTCAGCACATCATGTGCCGGTGGACGGCAGACCTCTTTCCAGCGACCCTCTCGTAGCGAGGTTTCTCCGAGGTCTCCTTCTGCTTAAACCACCTCTGCGCCCGCCAGCACCTGACTGGGATCTGAATGTGGTTTTACAGCGGATCACCTGTCCGCCTTTTGAACCTATGGCTACCTGTTCTCTCCGTTTTCTTTCTTGGAAAACTTTATTCCTGATAGCCCTCACTTCTGCTAGACGCGTAAGTGAATTGCAGGCCCTCGTGTCTGATCCCCCTTACACTCGGTTCTACAAAAATAGGGTAGTCCTACGGACTCACCCAAAATTTCTTCCAAAAGTGGTCTCCCCTTTTCACATCAATCAGGAGGTGGTACTTCCGACCTTCTTTCCCAGGCCACACTCCAGCCGAGCTGAAATGGTCCTGCATACCCTGGACTGTAGAAGGGCATTGAACTTCTACCTTGACCGTACACGGGAGCACCGTAAAGCTGCTCAGCTTTTTGTGTCTTTTGACCCCAATAAATTGGGGCTCCCGGTCTCCAAGCGTACTCTGTCCATCTGGGTTGCTGACTGTATTGCTTGGGCTTATGGGGCAGCCGGACTCTCGTTAGAAAGTCGAGTCACGGCTCATTGTGTTCGGGCGAAGGCTACGTCAGTGGCTTACCTCCGCTCTGTTCCGTTGGCAGACATCTGCCGGGCCGCTACTTGGTCTTCGAGCCAGACTTTTGCGGTCCATTACTGCCTCAAGAGGGAGTCCCGCAGGGACAGTGCTTTCGGACAGGCAGTTCTCCGAAATCTCTTCGAGGTTTGAGCAACTCCTACCCTCCATCCCGGATGGGGGCTACCGGTGGGTAATAATTCAGTGAAGATTCCTTCCTTCTGTGCTGCTGAGCTAGAGGGAGCTCATTTTTGTGCTTAGGGTCTCCGGTAGCCTTAAGCTTGGGAGTCCCATATGTGAGGACTGACTTCCTGCTTGGTCCTGGAGAAAGCGTAGTTACTCACCTGTAACAGGTGTTCTCCAGGAGCAGCAGGAATCAGTCCTCACAACCCTCCCTCCTCCCCTTGGAGTTGCAATCATCTGCTTAAGTTTTTTTGCAAATTTTTATGCTGTCTTTTAGCTATGTCATCAGACTGGCTAAGATGGCACCCTTGGGCGAGAAGGAGACCGCGCATGCGCGCTGCAATTCCCAAAGGCTTTCTTTGAAAGCTGGGGAAAATTGCTCCGCGAGGGCTCCGTCGGCGCCGACGTCACCCATATGTGAGGACTGATTCCTGCTGCTCCTGGAGAACACCTGTTACAGGTGAGTAACTACGCTTTTTCAGATATGTTAGTGAGAGGATGAAGGGCAGAAGTAGTATTGTCAGACTCAAGGGTGCATGGGAGGAATATGCAGAAACTGATGAGGATAAAGCAGAATTGCTTAACAAATATTTCTGTTCTGTGTTCACAGATGAAGAGCCACGAGCAGGACCTCAGAAAACACCGACAAACAGGAACAGAAATGACATGGATCTGAAACCATTTTCAGAAGACTGTTCATGAGGAACTAGCTAAGCTAAAAGTTGGCAAAACTGTGGGTCTGGATGGGATACATCCATGAATACTGAGGGAACTTGGGGACGTTATAGTGGCTCCACTGTCTGACCTTTTCAATGCCTCTTTGGAGTCGGGAGTGGTACTAGAGGACTGGAGAAAGGCACATGTGGTCCCTTTACACAAAAGTGGATGTAAGAATGCCATTGAGAACTACAGGCTGGTTAGTCTAACCTTAGTGGTTAGTAAATTATTGGAAAGGCTACTAAAAGAGAGAATAGTGAGGTTTATGGAGTTCAATGGATTGCAGGATCCGAAGCAGCATGGATTCACCAGAGCTAGGTCTTGTCAGACCAATCTGATTGATTTCTTTGACTGGGTAACTAGGGAGTTGGGCTAAGGAGAGCCCTAGATGTGGTGTATTTAGATTTCACTAAAGCCTTTGACACCATTCCGCAGAGGCAACTTATAAACAAACTGAGCACCCTAGGGATGGACCCTAAAGTTACTGCTTGGGTTAGAAATTGGTTGAGTGGGTACAAAAGTTATAGGTAAATGGAGCTCACTCTGAGGAGAAGGAGTTTACCAGTGGTATGCAATAGGGATTTGTCCTTGGTCTGATTCTTTTTAACATCTTTGTTAATGATATTGTGAAAGGGCTGTCGGGTAAGGTTTGATTTTTTGCGGATGATACCAAAATCTGTAATAGAATTGACACCCAGGAAGTAATAGAGAACATGAGGAGGGATCTAACTAAGCTTGAAGAATGGTCTATAATTTTGTAGCTGAAATTTAATGCTAAAAAATGCAGGGTGATGCATTTTGGCTGCAAAAATCCAAAGGAGCGATACAGTGGAGGGGTGAGGTACTTCCACAAAAGAGGAGCGGAACCTGAGTGCAATTGTGTCTGACAGGTTGAAAAGACTACTGCGAAAGTAGCTAAACAGGTTGAAAAGGCTACTGCGAAAGCCAGAAAGATGCTTGGGTGCATAGGGAGAGGGATGGCCAGCAGAAAAAAGGAGGTGATAATGCCTCTAAGTCTCTGGTGCGACTTCATTGGGAGTATTATGTGCAATTCTGGAGACTGCACCTTCAAAAGGATATAAACAGGTTGGAGTCAGTGCAGAGGGTTGCTACTAAAATGGTTAATGGTCATTGTTATGAAGTATATTAGGACAGACTTAAATACCTTAATATGTATACTTTAGAGGAAATATGGGATAGGAGTGATATGATAGATTGATAGATAGTGATATGATAGATTGTAACAAACTTGTAGAAGAAATATATAGACAAAATTAAATTAAAACTTCAACAAGCCAGCCTCTGTATGCAGTTTAACACAAGAAATAGAGGAGGCAGGCAACGCTACCATACCTTTGCTGAGCAGTAGCATGAGACACACAGGCCTCTCTGATCTCACATGCAGGAAATGCAGCCTCTCTGCCTAGTCTTCCCCCTCCATTGATCTCAGTGGCACTTGCTCAGAGGCAACCGTGTCACTGATTAGTTGCAGTACTGGCTTTCCCCGTAGCCCATCTCTGAATAAAAATAGAACTCACTCTGAGGAGAAGGAGGTTACCAGTGGTGTGCCGCAGGGATCTGTCCTTGGTCCAATTCTTGTTAACAAATTTGTTGTGGATGGGCTGTCGGGTATGGTTTGCCTCTTTGCAGATGATACCAAAATCTGCAATAGAATAGACACCCAGGAAGGAGTAGATAACATGAGGAGGGATCTAGTTAAGCTTGAATAATGGTCAAGAATTTGGCAGCTGAGATTTAATGCTAAAAAATGCAAAGTCATGCATTTGGGCTGCAAAAATTCAGGCAAAGATCTGTACGACTGCTGCCTGTGATGCCTTGGGCAGGATCATGACGCCTCGGTCTGCGGTCTCTTTAAGAAGATGAACTCCAAGGCCCTCAGGAAATGTCAGCAGCCACGTATTTTGATTTTTCAAAAGACCGACTCAGCCCCAGAATCCTCTGCAAGGGCCCGTTCTGAGACTCCTTCCAGGACCTTGATCACCTGTAGTGATCATGTGTCCATTGAACCCCGTGACCATGGAACCTCCGATCAGAGTTCCCATATCGAGGATCATGCCCAGAAGAGCCAGAAGGCCTTGCGGAAATATTTCTTTATGGAAAGAGTAGTGGATCCATGGAATAGTCTCCCAGTGGAGGTGGTAGAGATGAGGACAGTAACTGAATTCAAAAAAGCATGGGACCAACACAGAGGATCTCTAAAGGTAAAAAGTGGACTGTTGTAGTTGTTGATATGGAAGGACAGACTAGATAGGCCATGTGGTCTTTTTCTGTCATCATGTTTCTATGTTTCTATCAGGCGACGAGTTTGGTAAAGTGGGGAAATTCCACGGGCCCCGGTCCTGCAACCTTTGATGAGAGACACAAAGGTCTCTCTGATCTCACATGCAGGAAATGCATGAAGCAGCCATCCAAGTTCCCCGCCGGGAGCTGTCGATGCTCCGGGACCGATCTCGAACTCCCAAGGCTATCCTGGTCAAAGTCTTCCCTCAACAGAGCCAGTGCAGGCCCGAGGCGCCAAAGGCTGTGGAGCCACCTGGCCTCAAGGCAAGGATGGAGTCCTTGAAGCACAGTCTGTCTGCCTTCCTGGCCCAGCAGCAGGCTCTGATGCCCGGTTCCTCTGGGTCATCACTGCCAACCACCAGGCCCTCTACTGCAGACTCCCCAGAGGTCGAGCCGATCATCGAGCTCCACCGGCCTTGAGAGACGCCTTGGTCATGGTCCCGATCCTTGGGGCTGCGGTCCTCGCTGCTCAGCACCCTGGATCTGAGTGCCAGGCTGCCGTGGCCATGAGGTCCTCGGGGTCAGGCCAACCTCCTGAATTCCGGAGGACCCTTGACTCCTTCTCTAAGCTTGACTTGGATTGGGAGACCGAGGATGACAAGTCCCCGGATCCTGCCATCACCGCGATGTGCCCTCTGACCCATCCTCTCTGGAGTCGAGGCGCCGGTCCCCACCCGAGGACATGGCTTTCCTTGACTTTGTTTGAGACATGGCCAAAGCCCTTGCCTTCACCACCGAGTCGGAGGAGGACCCTCGCATGGAGGACCTCAAAATCCTCCAGTACGAGGTCCCCCCCCCCCCCCCCGAAAGAGGCACTCATGGTTCCCGTTCCCCACTATCCCGGAACGGTTGCTCCTCCACATGCGGTAGACCCCCGTATCAGTGCCCATAGTTAGCAGGCATCTGGACAATGTATCGGGTGTGCCGGAGCTCTGTCGTCTTGAAAGCCCAACTGCTCACAACTCCATGGTGGTGAAGTCGGCCATGCAGAGGCTCAAGAGCCAGAAAACACACTCCTCGGTGCCATAGTCAGAAAGTGCTTCCAGGGTTCGATGCTTATAGGCCAGATCCAGGCATACCAGTTGTACATGGGCATGTACCTTTGAGACCTGGCAAAGGAGCTTGACGGGTTCTCAGCTGGCTTCTCGGAGGAACCTCTCCAGCGGTTCCAGACCCTGGCCTCGGCAGCCAGGGAGAGCTCCAAGTTTATCACTTGGGTGACCTACAATAGTTTCAAGTCAGCGGTTAGAGTAGCTGTGGTGGGCATTAGTGCCCGACGCCAGACTTAGCTACAGTTCTCCGACCTGGAGCAATGTGTCCAGGAATGGTCGATGTCCCCTGCTGTGGAGAGAACCTCTATGGCAAACCCATGACAGACAGTGCCGCCGAGCTGAAGTCCGAGTACCTGACCAGGACCAGGCTCTCCAAGGCTGACCCTTCCCAAAGGAAAGCCTCGGGTAGAAAGCCCTCATACCCAAAGAAGAGGAAGGCTTATGGAAACTACTCTCAATACCGGGCCTTCACAGCTCCCCAACAGGGCCAGCAGGCTAAGGGACAGGGGCATGGCCCACATAAGCCTAAGACCCTAAAAACCCAGCCCACTCCACCAGCGCAGCCTGAAGGGGGCTTTTGACTCCTCAGGCATAGCCTCTCTTCCCCCAGGAGGCACAGCCCTGCAGCACATAGGGGAGCGTCTGGTGCTCTTTGCCCACAGGTGGCCCTCCATTACCACCAACACGTGGGCCCTTCGGTTAGTGAGAAAGGGTTACCTCTTCCACCTCCATCAGACACCTCCACCATTCTTCCTGGGAGAGACCCCCAGGACACCCCTCCATCAGGACCTGCTCTGGCAGGAACTTGCAGGTCTCCTAGAGGACGCACCATCCTCCTGCTGGAGCATCTGGGCTTCGTCATAAACTACTCAAAGTCTTACCTCCAGCCAACCCTGGAGTTCATAGGGGCTCAGCTGGACACCGTCCAAGCCAAGGCCTTTCTCCCTTGGGACATGGCCCTACGGCTCCAGCACTCACCGCAAACATACAGCGTCGTCACTCGTTGTTGGCCAGCCTCATGTTCCACCTGCTGAGGCATATGGCATCCACGGTGCATGTCACCCCAGACACCTGCTTGATGATGCCGATGGCCCAGTGGGCCCTCCGCTTGCAATGGTCCCAAGCCACGGGGCGATTGCGGGACAGAGTGCTCATCACCAGTCTTGACTGGTGGCAAAACCTCCAGTGTTTGCTGGCCGGGAAGCCCTTTCAGTCCCCAGCACCGCAGAAGATCCTTATCACAGGTGCCTTCAAGCTGGGATGGGGAGGCATATTGTGACTACCTGTGCACTCAGGGCAGCTGGTCTCTGACTGAGAGTCTCCAGCAAATCAGTTTCCTGAAACAACGAGCTGTAGCCCTAGCCCTCCAGGCCTTCCACCACCACCTGCAGCACCAACTAGTGCTGGTTTAGACCGACAATCAGGTGGCGATGTTCTACATAAACAAGCAAGGGGGCATGGGTTCGGCCCTGCTGTGCCAGGAAATGGTGAGCCTCTGCTCGTATGCCAGCAGCAACGGAAAGCTGTTGCGGGCAGTTTACTTCACAGGCTAGGACAACACCCTGGTGGACTGGCTCAGCTGGGTCCTTCAACCTCACCAGTGGAGACTGGATCTCGGTGCCTGTGTGTATGTGTGCGTGTGCGTCTGTCGTGCAGAGGTTGGGTACCTGTGTGGGAGTAGGGATGGTGCTTGTGTATTTTCTGGGGGGAGGGGAATGCACCTTGTGGCAACACCTTGCACTCTTCTCTCTCTCTCCAACACCTCTTCTGCTGGCTCCTCCTCCTCTGTTACTCTTCCAGACTCTTCCTCCTTAGCACTCCCATCTTCCTTTTTTAATAGGTCCCCTGTAAATTGTCCCTGCCTTCTCTACCTCACTTCCTCCACTACACACACATAACCTAATTTGCTGCAGGCCACAATCCCAGCCTCCCCTATCTCTTTTACCCACAGAGATCCAATCTTCTGCAGGCAGATAGAAGACTGACGCTATCTCAGCCATCCCCTTTTCTGCCCGCAGGAGATGGGATCCTCAACGGGCAGACAAAGGGTCATGGCCATTGTTGGGGCAACTGGGGGATGGGGCAGCGCTCCCCTTCCCCACCAAACTACGCTCATGGTCTATATTTGCTATTGTTGCCCACGGCTTGGTCCTGTAAAACCTTTCATAGAAGCTCTATAACTGCCCTCTGATGTCCTCCGCCCTAGTAAAAATCATCTCAGATTTTCCCTTGATTTTTATATACTTGCCCTAGTTCCCTTTGCTTGCACAGCCTAGCTACAAGGAGCTTCTCTGCTTTGTCACACTGCTCGTAGAATCGTTATTTCATCCTTACGTGCTGCAAATGTACTTCCTCCATATGTAACTCTTAATTTAATCCTAGCCACCTGCAATTGGGCTTTGACTCTAGCATCTGGCCTGGGCTTCTCCTCCACCTCTAAGGCTGTAATTATCATCCTTAATTCCTCCACTTTTCTTGCCTTTTTCTCTCTTTTTTTGTGATCCCCAACTGATCAGTCTCCCTCTTACCACCCCCTTAAACCTATCCCAGACAGCCGCATGAGAAATACCCCCTGTATAGTTTGTTTCAAAGTATGCTTTGATGTCTCCCACTAGAGTTTTTGTAATACCCTTTTGTCATCTAGCAGACTATTGATCCTCCAGAATTTCCTCCCCCTATCTGCTTCATCTAGCCTAGGGAGTAATCGAACTGGAGCATATTCTGGCCAGGCAATGCTTTCCATATCTTCCTCTGCTGCTCTAGATAGGGTACTCTTTGCTGGTAACAAATGGTCTATCTGTGAATAGAAACCTTGGGACACTGAAAAAGTATAGTTTTAGTATTAAAATGTGTCTCCCTCCAGACATCCTGTAGATAGATCTTGTCCTCTCATATATCTTTTAAGTTTGACCCCGTCTGCTCCCTGCCTATCTTCCTCCTCTTGTAGTATCTAATTTAGCCATTATTATTATATTAAAATCCTGCCCCTACCACTATCAGCCCTTCCCCTATATCATCAACAAACTGCTCTACTTCCTCTACTTTCTCCAAATATATTTTTTATGTTTGAGCAATTTCTTATCTCTCCTACGTAGATGTGTCTCTTGAATCATGCATGTATCCATTTTTAGATGCTCCTTCTCTTTAAAAAACATTTGGTGCTTAAATGGAGAGTTTAAATCTTTAAAGTTTAGAGTAGCAATTTTTGGAGTATAGACACTCATCAAGATATTCCCCTCTCCTTTCCACCCTCCCTGCTAACCACCACCCATGCTGCCCAATATTTTGCTTCAGGCAACTCCTTTGTATGCCTTCCAACTCTTTTCCCCCATCCCACTGGCCCTTCCTTCCACCTCCCCCCCTTCCCTACCATCAAGGAGCACATCAAGAAAGTGAGCCAAAGGGCCAGATGGCTACTGCAACTCCATTCATCCTCACACCATTCACACATTCTCCCTTCCATATCACATTCAACCTTACAGCTCTTTGGCCGTGAATTTGCTTATCTGGTATATGGTAGTCTGATCAAACAATTAAGGGCCCATCTACTTTAGTCAAGTTCATAATAGTCATTTCTATCCTGTCCCTTTGATGCACTCGGGATTCCATCCTGTCTCCTCCATGGCAGCTCTCTGTTTCTGAGTCTGCTAGCAATCTCTCTGAGTACTGTATATTTGCAGCCTCTTGGCACAGCCTGTCCTTGCTGCCATCTGGGAATGCGCTTTGTCGCTTTGCACTTGGCCACCGAATTCTTGGCTTCCTCTGACAGATTTTTAACCTCCTCCTCCATCAGTGTTTTCCAGGCTTCTTCTGCTGATCCAGCCTTTTTGGCCTTCCCATTTATAGTGAAAAACAGTTCAAACAGGAAGTGATAGTCTCTTTTTTAAGATGCCTCATTAGAACTCTCTATACCTTATGCCTCTATAAATTAATGACTGAGATATCTTGAAAGATCTTCACTTTACGTCCTCCTCACTTTACTTGTCTTTTTTGCCTGGCTTGGGGCATCACTTGTTCTTTGAACCCAAAGCCAAAGCTATGCAGGCAGTCTATAATGTCACAGGACTGGTTGTTCCTTCTCAGTCCTAAGCTCTGGTAGGCACTGTCTCATATCCATGCCCAGCCTTGCCCCCATCTCCTGTCCCAATAGATTTTCTGCACAGTTCTCACACCACTTTGGTGCAATTGATAAAAGTCTTTAGCTCAGGTGTACCTTAGATCTGAATGTAATTGCATCAGGATCTTTTCTCTAGATTCTCAGTCTTTTTGGTCCATTCTTTGAGGGCATCATTAGCAGGTCTGTTAGCTTTTCCATCTCTATGGTAGACTCCTCTTGTATGGCCTTAACTCCTTGAGCTCCTCCACCTTCCTTCCCAGCTCGTCTGTCTCTTGCCTTAGGCCTGACAATACCCCCATGATCTCAGATTTCACAGCTGTGATGTTCGATTTAATTTTGGCAAGCTACTGTTGCATTTTGTGAGATGTGAAGTCTGCATTGCCAGCCCAGTCATCAGCTCCTGTCTCACTCTGAGTCTATATGGGTTTCTGCCATTTTGTGTCTCTGCAGCTCATGTGCAGTTTACTGCTGCTCTGCTTGCTGCACTTCACCACTTAATTAAATGCATCCACTTTTTTCCAGATGGGCATGCTAAATAACACTATTCAGATGCTAAACATTGCTTCAGGAAGAGGAGTTTAAAGCAGGGAGCTGCTTTTACTGACCACCAGTCTTTGAGCTCATACTCTAAACAGCTTTCTTATTCCGTGACATCATTTCTTCCTTTAATTACTTTTTAATATTTGTGTTTTGCCGTGGTGAACGTGTAGAGTATGTTGGGTAGATCAGTGAGATAATGCAATTTACTCCAATGCATTTTAATTATATTTTTGTAGACAACAGAATATGAAAAATGTACAAGTCTATGAAGACTTTTGCAAAGCAAGATATATTCCAAACTACAGAGAAAAGAAACTTGTAAATAAACGTGTGTGTCCCTTTCAACATTTTATTGTTATATGCTTATGTGGAAGCATTACAGCCTAGCTTACTTTTGAGTTTGCTGCACTGAATAGCTGCTTTACCAGACAGCACAAAAGTAAATTAATTCCTTGTTTTTTGTTCCCTTTTTTATATCTAGGAGAAATCTAAACTAGAGAGTGAACTGGTGAACCTAGAGTCACAGCTTCTTATGTTGAAAGAAGGATGTGCAGAAAGGACAAGGAAGATAGAAGACATTCAGAGGAAAATGAATGAGGTGGCCAATTATTATGCTTTTAAGATTTTTAAAGTAGAACATAATAACGTGGTAAATGACAGCAGAATAAAGATCATCTGGCTCATCTAGTCTGTCTACTTATCCTCTCTATATTACTAATTGCCATCCTAGCTGCCAGCCATCTGCATGATTTCACCTTATCCAGGAGTATTTTTGCCTTTTTCTGTATGCCATCATCCTGGGTAAAAGAGCATGCAGCATGCCCCTTTGTTCTCTCCAGCACCCACCTTTCCATATCTAGCTATAATGCTCTGTAATTATTTAAGTAGCCAGCCTTGTTTGCATAGACACTTCCCAGGATTATTGTCTATGTGTCCTGCATAGCCTGCCAGATACACCCAGTTACTCTAATGACTGTATTTCCACTAGAATATAGTCTGCCAGACAGACCCAGCTGCCAGTTGATTCTGCCATCTTGCAGCCTGTCAGACAACCCACACACCCATGAATGCCTGTTTACCACTACAGCTTTTACATTTCTTACTAACCTTTCTGCTATACACTTCTGGAAACGCCACATCTCCAGGAACAAGCAGGAATGTAGTCTTCACATATGGGTATCGTCGGTACCGACGGAGTCTGCGCGGGAACGCTCCCCAGCGTCCAATAGGAAAGCTTTTGGGAGCATCCCACAGCACTTGCGTGCTGCCTTTCCCAACTGCCCCTCTCCAGTTCTTCATTTTCCGTGGAGCCGACAGGTTGCACATCCTGTCACTGCAGAAAAAAATCCCTTCTATTCTTCTTTTTTGTGGTGGCGTCTGCCTTCCCTCGACACTACACCGGTACCGCCAGTTCTTTTTCTTTCTTTTCTCTAAAAAACCCCCAAAAAACCTTTTTCTGGAGTCTTTCCAGTCAGTTTCTCGTCAGGTGCCACGCGCCATTTTGAGCACTAGGCTCAACTTTTCCTTCAGAATGGAAAAACCTGCCTCGGGTTTTAAAAAGTGTTCTAAGTGTGGCGGTACCATCTCCGTCACGGACACCCATGAGTGGTGCCTCAAATGTTTAGGTCCTGAGCACTCTATTTCAGAGTGTGTTGCCTGTGGGATGATGTCGAAAAGGGGCCGGCAGAACTGAGCTGCTAAGCTTAGCACCCTTTTTCCCTCCGATGCAGCCTCCATAGCATCGACGTCTTCCAGTGTTTCGTCTTCCTCCCATGGATCTCAGGTAACTAAACATAAATCTAGCCGGTTCTCAAAGGGTAGATCTCCTTCTAGACAGCGAGATGCCTCTTGCATTGCCCTTGAGGGACTTTCACCGGCAAAATTGCCCCGGTAGGAGGCTTCGGCTTCCAAAGCACTAACGGGGCTCCAGGATGTTCTCGAGGCTTCAAACTCGGCAGAACTACTGGTGTCATGCTCTGGGGTACAGGCCGCTTAATCCGGTACCGATGCCCAAGCATCGGCAGCATCAATAGACCAGAGATTCTTGGCTATTGAATGCAGTCTGGCGGCTCTTCTCACAGCCTTGATGCCTCTGAAACCGCTTCAGACAATTCAACCGGTACCGGCACTGACTCCGGTGCCGGCACCAACTACATCGGCAGGTATTCTACTGGGACCGAGTCATGCGTATCCATCCGGTGTCGACAAGTCGGTACTGGACCACTCCGATGCCAACTTCGATCGGTACCGGTACCGTGCCTTGCGCGATCACCCGGATCGGAGATACTTCGAATCCTCGGATGAGTCTGAAGACTCTGAAAGCTCTGCCAATACCAGAATACTTCTTCCTGAGGATTCCTCTTCTCCTCAGCGTAGGATGTCTCCACCAGAGGATATGCCCTTTCAGGATTCTATCCAAGATGTGGCTCGAGGTCTTTCCATCACAGTGGCTCCTGAAAAAGAGCCTAGGGCAAAGGAATTAGAAATCCTGCAATACCCTAAAGCTCCCAAGGAGGCAGCTACCTTACCTATTCATGAGATCTTGCATGATCTCATGTTAAGGATGTGGGAAACACCTCTAGCCACATCTCCTCACTCTCGAAGACTCGACACCATGTATCGAGTTCCTCCTTGTCCTGGGTTTCAGAAAACTCAATTACCACACCCATTCCATGGTGGTGGAGTCAGCTATGAGAAGGATAAAGAGTGCAAAAAGGCATGCATCAAATCCTCCAGGACGTGAGTGTAGGACTCTTGACGCCTTTGGACGTCGAACCTTCCAGGCTTCCATGCTTTCTGCTAGGATCAGTTCCTATATCTTATATATGGGAATGTTCCTTAAGGAGGTCACAGGAGATTTAGAGCTTATGAGAACTCTCCTTCCTGATGATAAGAGTCAGGATTACCTCGCCCTTATCAAACATGCTCAGGATGTTTCCAAGTTTGTGAATCGTGCAGCCTTTGACTGCTTTGAGTGCATAAGCAGAACCCCTGCTATTGCCATAGGTGCACGTAGGATTGCCTGGCTCCAGGCATCTGACTTGGAAATTTGGGTACAGGATAAACTAGGGAATATTCCTTGCACAGGAGAGAATCTCTTTGGCAAGAACTGGCAGGAAAAAGCTAATGAGATAGATGCTGACAATATCACTCTGGACAGATTGTCTAAATCTACAGCTGATCCTGCGAGGAAAAAATCCTCTAAGAAACCATTCTTCAGTAATAAGAAGAAGTTTTATCCCTCCTATACCGAACAGGGGCATTGCTTAGGTCAGTCGGCCCAAAAGGGTCAGCACCAACAACCTAGGCAAAAAAAGACAAAAGCAGCTAAGCCTCAACCGGCTCAGCAGATTCAGCTTCCACAGGGGCTTTGACTCCTATCTAGAGAACGTTGCCTTCCTTGCCCTGAATGGCACAGAACCCTCCACCATCCCAGGAAGGTTATGTCATTTTGCCCCCAGATAGGGTCAGATAACAGCAGAAAATTGGACTCTGTCTATTGTAAGAGAGGGGGTACAAGCTTCATTTCCTCCGCATGACACCTCCTACAATGGTAAGACAGTTCAATTCCGAGACCTCTCTCAACGACCAGTTAGGTCAAGAGGTCACTGTGCTTCTTGCCCAAGGGGCAATAGAAGAGGTACCCATTCCCCAACGAGGTACAAGGTTTTACTCCCCCTATTTCCTTATTCCAAAGAAAGCAGGAGGACACAGACCTATCTTAGACCTCAGAGAATTGAGCAAATTTCTGTTCAAAGAGAAGTTCAAAATGATTTCTCTAGGAACTCTGCTTCCATACCTTCAGAGTTAGGATTGGCTTTGTTCTCTAGATCTCAAAGATGCATACACTTATGTTCTCATCCATCCAACTCACCGAAAGTTCCTTTGCTTTCTGTCTCAAGGGAAGCACTACCAATACAGGGTTCTTCCTTTTGGCCTGGCCTCTGCACCAAGGGTGTTCACAAAATACATGGCTGTGGTGGCAGCATTTTTCCGCGCCCTAGGAATATTCGTCTTCCCTTACTTAGACGACTGGCTCATTCGAGCCCCTTCAGAGCCAGAGGCCAGGGTTGCTCTCTCTCGCACAATGTGCATCCTTCAGTATTTGGGACTTGTCATAAACTTCCCAAATTCCAACCTTGCTCCCACTCAGTCCCTAGAGTTTATAGAAGCTCTGCTGGGATACCAGACAGGCAAAGGCCTACCTTCCACAGCCCCGCTGCCTTCGTATTGTGCAGTTAGCTTCCCAAGCAGTGCTAAAACCTCACCTCACTGCTCAGGAAATGTTACAATTGCTAGGCCACATGGCATCCACCGTGCATGTGGTTCCTTATGCTCGCCTCCATATGAGGGCAGCCCAGTGGACTTTATCCACTCAATGGACTCAAGCGTCAAGTTGCCTGTCAAACAAAATAGCAAACTCAGATCGCCTTATTTTGTCCCTCCAATGGTGGCAGTCACCCCAAAACCTTCTGGTGGGGTCTCCTTTTCAGCAAACCCCACCCCAAGCCACTCTAACAACAGATGCTTCACAGGTGGGTTGGGGAGTCCATCTGCAAGGCCTCTTTACCCAGGGTACCAGGACGCCACAGGAGACCTATGTATACATCAATCTCCTGGAACTCTGAGCAATCTTCCTTGCTCTTCGAGTATTCCACACCCAGCTCGGCTATAAGACTGTCCTAGTTCAGATGAACAATCAATTAGCCATGTTCTATGTGAACAAGCAGGGCGGAACAGGCTTTCTGTCGCTCTGCAACGAAGCTTTGTGACTGTGGGCCCTTGCCAGAGAGCATCAGATTCATCTCCTTGCAGTGTATCTTCCAGGCATTCAAAACTCTTGGGTAGACAGACTCAGTTGAGTTCTGCTTCCACACGAATGGTCTCTCCATGCAGACCAGGTGGCCATAGTTTTTCAAATTTGGGGAACCCCGGACATAGACCTCTTTGCAAGTCCGCTGAATGCCAAACTTCCCTGGTTCTTTTCCAGAATTCCGGCTCAGGGTTGTCAGGCCAGGGATGCTTTCTTCCTCCATTGGGGTCAGGACTTCCTGTATGCCTTTCCACCTATTCTCCTAATTCCCAAAACCCTCTCCAAGCTTCAGAGAGACAGAGGTCATATGATTCTCATAGCTCCACATTGGCCACGGCAAATGTGGTACCCTCTGCTCTTACATGTCTCTCAAGCTCCGCCTCTGGAGTTAGGATCTGCTCCAAATCTCCTTTCTCAGGAGGACGGGATGCTGTGGCATCCCAATCCCCAGTCTCTGCATCTCAGTGCCTGGTTGCTGAAAGCCTAGAACTTCACAGTCTTCACGGTCGTAACCTTTCTCAGCAGGTATCCTTTATGCTTCTAGGAAGCCTTCCAGAAGACGCTCTTTTGCTTTCAAGTGGAAAAGGTTTACCAAATGGTGCTCGCAGAAGGGTCTTAACCCTCTTGCGATACCTCTGGAATCATTACTGGAGTATCTCCTTCATTTGTCTAATGCAGGGTTTAAGACCAATTCAGTGAGAGTTCATTTGAGTGCTATTGCAGCTTCTTTCAAGCCTCTAAATGGACAACCTATTTCCTCTCATCCTCTCACAGCGAGATTTATGAGAGGCCTTCTTTTAACTAAGCCTCCCATTAAGCCACCATCGGCAGCATGGGACTTAAATCTGGTTCTTGGGCAGCTCATGAAGCCGCCTTTTGAACCATTAGCTACTACCTATTTGAAATTCCTTTCCTGGAAGGTCATCTTTCTTATTGCAATCACATCAGCACGTCGCATCAGTGAAATGCAAGCATTGGTGCCTGATCCTCCTTATACAAGGTTCCATCATGATGAGGTAGTCCTTACGACTCATCCACACTTTATGCCAAAGGTGGTGTCACCTTGTCATTTAAACTAAACGGTTTACCTTCCTGTATTCTTCCCAAGGCCTCACGCCTCAAATGCAGAAAGGAATCTTCATACTTTAGACTGTAAAAGAGCTTTGGCCTTTTACTTGCAAAGGACACAGCAACACAGAAAGTCCTCCCAACTCTTTGTTGCTTTTGATCCTAGTCATTTGGGACTTCCATTCTCCAAAAGGACACTGTCCAGCTGGATTGCACTGTGTATATCTTTTGCCTATCAGAGTAAGAACCTTCCTCTTGAAGGCCATGTCACAGCTCACAATGTGAGAGCCATGGCAGCCTCTATGGCTCATCTTCACTCTGTGTCTATCGACAGCATCTGTCGAGCAGCTACTTGGGCTTCGGTTCATACCTTCGCAGCCCATTACTGCTTAGACAAGGACTCCCGCCGGGATGCCTTGTTTGGTCAGGCTGTTCTTCAACACCTGTTCCACACTTAATCAACTCCTAGCCACCATCCCTAGTAGGATGCCAGAGATCCATGGGGGGAAGTGGAGCCCTTTCACAAGGGCACGCAGCTTTCTGAGGCCATCTCCCTGGCATTTGCAGCTAGGGAGTCCCCATATGTGAAGACTACATTCCTGCTTGTTCCTGGAGATAGTATAGTTACTCACCTGTAACAGGTGATCTCCGGGAACAGCAGGAATTTAGTCTTCACAACCCACCCACCTCCCCTAGGAGTTGTATCTCTCTATCTCTCTCTCTTTCTCTCTTTCCCTCTCTCTTTTGTCTGAGCTATAAACTCAACTTGAGAGGGACAGTTGGGAAAGGCGGGAAGGCAGCACGCAGGTGCTGTGGGATGCTCCGAAAAGCATTCCTATTGGACGCTGGGGAGCGTTCCCGCGCAGGCTCCTTCGGTACCGACGATACCCATATGTGAAGACTAAATTCCTGCTGTTCCCGGAGATCATCTGTTACAGGTGAGTAACTATGCTTTCCTGTTGCTGACATAAGGGAAGATAGTGTTATGATTGCTTAAATACGTGTAGCTAGTTTGTACTTTCTGCTATCTCATTTGTGTGTGTCCCATTCCCACTTAAAATTAATGTTATAGATACCACCACTCCCAGGAGAGTGTTTGGTTCTTCCATCACACTATCTGTGAATTCAATATTTCCTGATATTCTCCTTAGATCCCCATAGCCCCTTGTTCTAGAACATCTTTTTCCTCAAAATAGGTGTATATATTGTGCATTATTAACACTTTTCGGTATTTAAACGCCTGTCATATCCTTTCCCGTCTTGCCTCTATTCTCTTATCTCATAGAGCTTTTGGTTGTGCTTGTTTGGACTGCCTCACTTCTGTCTGTATCCTTCTGGAGGGAAGATGTCCAGTACTGGGGCACAGTAATCAAAGTGAAGTCTCTTCTTTTCTACTAGTTATATTCCTCTTTATGCATCCTAGCATCCCTCTTGCTCTGTCATTACCTTGTCGCACTCTTTCTATCCCTTGAAATCACCCCAAGATGTGTTTCCTTATGGAGGAGCAGGGTGAGATCAGCCACACAGAGAGATGCACCAAGAATAAAACATTAAGGACATGATATTCAGCAACGTGGCTAGTACAATTACAACGCTTAGCCATTGCTGCTGAACACTAAACTTGAATATTCAATGCTGGGGCCATATCCGGATACCGGCACTGAATATCCAGGTCAGGAAGAAGTGATGTCATCCACCCTGATGGACGGCTGAGCTGAAAGCTCCATTGCGGTAACCTGTTAAAGGGAAATAAAAGGCGACCACAGGCATGTGTGAGTGGAGCATAGAGGTGGCGAAAGGATCTGGTGAGCTCCAGATCCATAATATGGCAAACACTGGTCGGAAAACAGCTGACTTATTGGAATGCTCCTACCAGGGCCCTCGCACTGAATTGAAGGGGGGAGATAAGAGGACCGACGAGCATGCACCAACCAGAAAAGGGGCAATGGTGGCATGCGTCAGTCAGCTGTTAGCAGGCAGAGGACTGTGGTCCAAATCACCAAAAATGAGCTCTGTAGCTGATTAAAAGAGCTCTGCAATAAGATTGTGAAAGTGAAAGACGAAGTGGAGGAAGTTGTGGCAGAGTTGCTATCCGAAATGATGGAAGTTGGCCAGCGTGTAGAGGACATGGAGACCAAATGGAGGTGAGAGAGAGCATGAGCAACTTGCGGAAAGGTGTGGTGGAATTAGAGGCCATGAAAGAAGCTGTGAACTTAAATCTAGAGTACTTGGAGAATTGGGCCCGCAGGAATAACCTGCGCATTAAAGGCGTACCAGCAAAAGGGGAGTTCCAGGATTGTATAAAGGTGGCGAAGCAAATATACAGAGCTGTACTGGCCATTAAAGCTGGAGGGGAGAAAATTCCTATTAGTAAGCTTGAGAGAGTCCATAGGGCACTGGGTCCGGTATGAGAAGAGCGACCCAGGGACATAATTATATGCGTGCATGAATATGCTATTAAGGACAAAATCGCAGCATTGATGAGAACCGCAAAGCAATTTGAATAGAAGGGGCAGAAGGTGGTATTCTATGCAGATCTGGCCACAGCAACTCTCCAATGGCGGAAAGCTTTCCAGAAATACACAGTGAAATTGCAGCAGGACAAACTTTGTTACAGATGGCTTTATCCCTTTGGGATAAGAAAATAAGATATGCCATACTGGGTCAGACCAAGGTCCATCAAGCCCAGTATCCTGTTTCCAATAGTGGCCAATCTAGGTCACAAGTACCTAGCAGTCTCCCCAAAAGACACAGGTTCCACAATGCTTGTATTGGGGCAAGCAGTGAGTTTCCCAGGTCCCCTTTAATAATGGTTTATGGACCTTTCCTCAAGGAACTTGTCCAAACTTTTTTTAAACCCAGCTACACTAACAGCTTTTATTACATCCTCCGGTAACAAATTCCAGAGTTTGATTACACGCTGAGTGAAAAAAAATATTTTCTCTTATAAGTCTTAAATAGGTTACACTGTAGCTTCATTGCATGCCCCCTAGTCTTTTTATATTTTGATGGTGTAAACAATTGATCTACGTTTACCCATTCTACGCCATTCATTAATTTATAGACCTCTGTCATATTTCCCCTCAGCCGTCTCTTTTCCAAGACAGCATTTACAGTGAATGGTACAACTCAGAGAGGGAACCACGCAATTGAAATTGGCAACAGCTATGAAAGAGGCAGGAGTGGTGGATGTACCTGAATTGGTGGCAACCCAGAAGGGAAGCAGAGAGAGGAGCAACGTGTGGCAATAGGTAGATAAAAAGGAAAAGCAGGCAAAGAGGGACATGGACAGAAGATTTCTAGATACATGAAGGAAGTCTTTGTGATGGACTGAATGATTAACCTTTTTAGTCTGTAGGATATATATTCTAAGAATATGAACACTGGGCAAGTTAGGGATGTGATGAGGGGTGAATGGATAAGGTGAAGGGGTGAGAGGAGGGTGGGGAAGGGGAAGTTTGAGTCTCAATTAGAGTGTATGAATGACTTAAGAGGTGAGGGGATGGATAGAGGGAACCTAGGGGATGAATGTGAGGAGAGGTGGGTGAAAGGGGTGGGATGGAGTCACTTCTGACTAGGAGCTATAGCGGGCACAGCTATGGAATAGTGTGAGTAGTTGGGGAGGGAGGGGGCAGTGAAGAGGGGGAGGGCTAGAAAGGGATGGGAGGGAGGGGGGGCTTCAGAAAGGACAGAGGGAAAATGAGGAATATAATAGTAATGAGGGATAACAGGTAATGTAAAAAGCTTAAATATGTGGCAAAAGAGACACTCCCTGGCAAGGGAAGGAAGCTACATGAAAGCTAATATTATTTTAGTACAAGAAATGGCTGTTTACATAATGGACCTTGTGATCATGCCTGTCTGGCATCCAACAAAGGGAATTCCAAGAAGGAGGGGAGTGGGCATATTGTTTTCTAGAAGCTGTTGGTGGAGGAGCAGGAGGTGATTAGAAATGCGGAGGGATGCTTTATCCTCTGGAAGGGGACTGTGGAAGATAAATCCATGTTGCTTGGAAGTATTTATGTGCCAAATTCCAAATGGGGGAGTATTTTGATAGACTATTAGATAGGATAAGGGGCCTTAATAATAACTTAGTGATCACTGGTGGGGATTTTAATGTGATGGTTAACCCTAAAGTGGATAATTCTAGAGGAGGAGGAATAGGGGAAATAAGAAAGCTCACCTTAAGTTGAAAAGAATGATGAGTAAATTGGGGGTGATTGATGCATGGCGATACACAGATGGGGACTAGGAGGGATATATGTTTTATTCCCACCCACATGAAACTTATAGCAGGATTGATATGATATGGATGGATGGTTCTCTAATACATCAGGTAGGAGAGGCGGAAATAGACCCTATTACATGGACAGATCATGCCCTAGTAGTGGTGGAGGTGACACTGCAGCAGCAGAAGGAGGGTCTTAGTTTTTGGAGGCTCAATGAAACATCTTGGAATGAGCTAAGTGGGATGGAAAGCATCGGGCAGGTCATTTGAAATTACTTTAAGCATTATGTAACTGGAGAGGTGCAGATGGGGAAAAGAAACATAGAAACATGACAGCAGAAAATGACAATATGGCCTATCTAGTCTGCCCTTCCATATCAACTACAATAGTACTTGTTTTACCTTTAGAGATCCTCTGTGTGTGTTCCATGCTTTTTTGAAATCAGATACTGTCCTCGTGTTCACCATCTCAACTGGAAGACTATTCCATGCATCTATCACTCTTTCCATAAAGAAATATTTCTGCATATTACTCCCGAGTCTATCCCCTATCACTCTCTTGCTGTGTCCCTTCATAGCAGAGCTTGCCTTCAATTGAAGGGCACTCATGTGCATTTATGCCATGGAGGTATTTAAATGTCTCTATCATATCACCCCTATTCCGCCTTTCCTCTAAAGTTATACATATTAAGATCTTTAAGTCTGTCCTCATGTGCTTCATAACAAAGTCCATTAACCGTTTTACTGGCCCCTCTCTGCACTGACTCCAATCTGCTTATATCCTTTTGAAGGTGCGGTCTCCAGAATTGCACACAATACTCCAAAAGAGGTCGCACCAGAGACTTAAACAGAAGCATTATCGCCTCCTTTTTTCTGCTGGCCATTCCTCTCCCTATGCACCCTTCTGGCTTTCGCAGTCACCTTTTCTACCTGTTTAGCTACTTTAAAATTGTCAGACACGACTACGCCCAGGTCCTGCTCCTCTTTTGTGGACAGAAGTACCTCACCCCCTAAACTGTACCGCTCCTTTAGATTTTTGCAGCCCAAATGCATGACCCTGCATTTTTTAGCATTAAATTTCAGTTGCCAAATTATAGACCATTCTTCAAGCTTAGCTAGATCCCTCCTCATGTTCTCTACTCCTTTCTGGATGTCTACTCTATTGCAGATTTTGATATCATACACAAACAAGCAAACCTTACCCGACAGACCTTCTACAATATCACTAACAAAGATGTTAAAAAGAATTGGACCAAGGACAGATCCCTGCAGTACAACACAGGTAACCTCCTCCTCAGAGTGAGCTCCATTTACCTGTAACCTTTGTCGCCTCCCACTCAACCAATTTCTAACCCAATCAGTAACTTTAGGTTCCATCCCTAGGTTACACAGTTTGTTTATAAGTTGCCTGTGCAGAACGGTGTCAAAGACTATCTCCAGGAACAAGCAGGAATGTAGTCATCACATATGGGTATCTTCGGTACCGACGGAGCCTGCTCGGGAACGCTCCCCAGCGTCCAATTAGAAAGCTTTTGGGAGCATCCCACAGCGCCTGCATGCTGCTTTCCCGCCTTTCCCAACTGCCTCTCTCCAGTTCTTCTTTTTCCGTGGAGCCAGCAGGTCGTGTTCTTGTCACCGCAGAAGAATTCTTTTATATTTCTTTCTTTTTTGTGGTCGCGTCTGCCTTCCTCGACACTCTACCGGTACCGCCGTTTTTTCTCTTCTTATATCTGTAAAAAAAAAAAAAAAAAAATATATATATATATATATATATATATTCTCTTTTTTCTTTTTCTTCAGGTGCACGCGCATTTTTGGGCCTTAGGCCCAAAAACCTTTCCTTACCATGGAGAAACCTGCCTCAGGTTTCAAAAAGTTCACCAAGTGTGGCGGTACCATTTCCGTTACCGACACCCATGAATGGTGTCTAAAATGTTTAGGTCCTGACCACTCCATCACGGATTGTATGTCCTGCGCCATGATGTCTAAAAGAGGTCGGCAGAACCGAGCTGCTAAGCTCAGTACCCTGTTTCCCTCTGATGCAGCTTCGGTGGCATCGACGTCTTCCAGGGCTGCTTCTTCTTCCTCCCGTGGATCTCAGGTAACTAAACATAAATCCAGCCGGTCCTCAAAGGGTAGATCTCCTTCTAAGCATCGAGATGCCTCTGGCGTTGCCCTCGAGGATTCTGCACCGGCAAAATTACCCCAGCGGGAGGCTTCGGCTTCCAAAGCATTATTGGGGTTCCAGGATGTTCTCGAGGCCTCTACTGGTGCCATGCTCTGGGGTACCGGCGGTCTCCTCCGGTACCAACATCCAGGCATTGGCAGCGTTGATAGACCAGAGAGTTCTGGCTATGGAACGCAGTCTGGCGGCTTTCCTTGTGGCATCGACGCCCTCGAGACCACGACAGACAATTCCCCCGGTACCGGCCTCGGTACCGGTACCGATAGCATCGACATCGGCATCGGTGTCTGCTTTGCCGGTACCCAGTCATCCGATGACCTCCGGTACCGATGCCCCGGTACCGGTTACTCCCGGTACCGACTTTGGTCGGTACGGGTATCGGGCTCTTCAAGAGCATCCGGACAGACAATACTTTGAGTCCTCAGAAGAATCTGAGGATTCTGACAGTTCTGTCGATGCAGCGATGCTTCTCCCAGAGGAGCCCTCCTCCCCTAAACGCAGGATGTCTCCTCCAGAGGATATTTCCTTCCAAGATTTTATCAGGGAGGTGGCTCGGGGCCTGTACATTACTGTGGCCCCTGAAACAGAGCCAAGGGCCAAGGAGTTGGAAATTCTACAATATCCCAAAACTCCTAAGGAGGCAGCTACCTTGCCCATTCATGAGATTTTATATGATCTCATGTTAAGGATGTGGGAAACACCTCTTACCACCTCTCCTCATTCTCGTAGACTGGATACTATGTATCGAGTCCCTCCTTGTCCTGGCTTCCATAAGACTAAGCTTCCTCACCACTCTATTGTAGTGGAGTCAGCTATGAGAAGGATCAAGAGTGCAAAAAGGCATGCCTCTAATCCTCCAGGACGTGAGTGCAGAACCCTGGATGCTTTTGGACATCGGGTCTTCCAAGCTTCCATGCTTTCTGCCAGGATCAGTTCCTATAGTCTCTACATGGGAACGTTCCTGAAGGAGGTCACAGATGATTTAGGGGCTTTAAGTCCTTTTCTTCCTTAGGATAAAAGACAGGATTTTCTCACTTTGGTCAAACATGCCCAAGATGTTTCTAAATTTTCCAACTGTGCAGCCTTTGACTGCTTTGAGTGCATAAGCAGAACCTCGGCTATTGCCATAGGTGCACGTAGAATTGCTTGGCTCCAGGCATCTGATCTAGAGCTCTGGGTATAAGACAAATTGGGAAATATCCCTTGTACTGGTGAGAACCTCTTTGGTAAAGATTGGCAGGAAAAGGCCAATGAAATGGATGCTGAAAATTCCACCTTGGATAGATTATCCAAGTCCACTGCTGACCCTGCTAGAAGGAAATTGTTCAATAAACCATTCTTTTCTAAAAAGAAAAGATTTTATCCTGCTTATGTTCAGCAGGGATGTTCTGCAGGTCAGATTGCCAGAAAAGGTCAGCAACCACCCAAACAGAAGAAAGAAAAGGCTGCTAGGCCTCAACTGGCCCAGCAGGCTCAGCCTCCACAGGGCCTTTGACTCTCATCTAGAGAACTTAGACTTCCTGGTTCTCGGGGGACCAGAACCTTCCACCATTCCAGGAAGGTTATGTCATTTTGCCCCCAGATGGGACAAATAACAGCAGAGCATTGGACACTCCATCATAAAGGAGGGGTACAAGCTTCATTTTTCAAGCATGCCCCCTCACACAATAGTAAAGCAGTTCAATTCTACGGCCTCTCTCATCAACCTGTTAGGTCAGGAGGTCGCTATCCTTCTTGCCCAAGGGGCAATAGAAGAAGTACCCCTTCATCAGCAGGGTACAGGGTTCTAGTCCCCTTATTTCCTTATCCCAAAGAAAACAGGGAATTACAGACCTATCTTAGACCTCAGAGAATTGAACAAATTCCTTGTCAAGGAGAAATTCAAAATGATTTCTCTCGGATCTCTGCTGCCATACCTTCAGAGTCAGGGTTGGCTTTGTTCTCTAGATCTCAAGGATGCGTACACCCATGTTCTCATCCATCCAACTCACAAAAGGTTCCTTCAGTTCCTTTTTCAGGGAAAGCACTACCAATACAGGGTGCTTCCTTTTGGCCTGGCCTCAGCACCAAGGGTGTTCACGAAATGCATGGCTGTTGTAGCAGCATTTCTCCGTACTCTAGGGATATTCGTCTTCCCCTACTTAGACGACTGGCTCATTCGAGCCCCAACAGAGGCAGAGGCCAGGACTTCTCTATCCTGCACAATGCGTATCCTTCAGTATTTAGGGCTGGTAATAAACATCCCAAAATCCAGTCTAACTCCCACTCAGTCTTTAGAGTTCATAGGAGCTTTGCTGGATACCACAAAGGCAAAGTCCTATCTGCCCCAGGCCCGTTGCCTTCGCCTGGTGCAGTTAGCTTCTCAAGCAGTGCTAAAGCCTCATCTAACTGCTCAAGAAATGTTACAACTACTAGGTCACATGGCATCTACTGTGCATGTGGTTCCCTATGCTCGCCTCCATATGAGGGCAGCTCAGTGGACTTTATCCACCCAATGGACCCAGGCATCAGGATGCCTGTCAGACAAAATAGCAAACACAAATCGCCTCATTTTGTCCCTCCAGTGGTGGAAGTCCACTCAAAACCTGTTGCTGGGGTCCCCTTTTCAACAGCCCTTACCCCAAGCAACTCTCACAACAGATGCTTCTCCAATGGGTTGGGGAGCTCATCTGTAAGACCTCTCCACCCAGGGCACCTAGTCTCCACAGGAGAGTCATCTACATATCAGTCTCTTGGAGCTCAGAGCAATCTTCCTTGCTCTGCGAGTGTTCCACACCCTGCTCAGCTACAAGACAGTCCTTATTCATATGGACAATCAAGTAGCCATGTTCTATGTGAACAAGCAGGGGGGAAAAGGCTCTCTGTCGCTTTGCAGTGAAGCGCTGCGACTATGGGCCCTCGCCAGAGAGCATCAGATTCATCTTCTGGCAGTTATCTTCCAGGCATTCAAAACTCTTGGGCAGACAGACTCCGTCGAGTTCTGCTTCCACACGAGTGGTCTCTGCATGCAGACCAGGTGGCCAGAACTTTTCAACTTTTGGGAACTCCAGACATAGACCTCTTTGCAAGTCCGTGGAATGCCAAACTTCCCCGGTTCTGTTCCAGAATTCCGGCTCAGGGGGCTCAGGCTAGGGATGCTTTCCTCCTTTACTGGGGTCAAGACTTCCTGTATGCCTTTCCACCCATTCCCCTAATTCCCAAAACCCTGTTCAAGCTTCAGAGAGACAGAGGCCATATGATTCTCATAGCTCCACATTGGCCACGGCAAGTGTGG
Source organism: Ichthyophis bannanicus (assembly GCA_033557465.1). Classification (NCBI taxonomy): domain Eukaryota; kingdom Metazoa; phylum Chordata; class Amphibia; order Gymnophiona; family Ichthyophiidae; genus Ichthyophis; species Ichthyophis bannanicus. The sequence continues at coordinate 425,027,087 of CM066037.1, forward strand.
TACCCTCTGCTTCTACATCTCTCTCCACCTATCTCCCTGGAGTTAGGGTCTGCTCCAGATCTCCTATCTCAGGAGGATGGAATGTTATGGCATCCCAATCCCCAGTCTCTGCGTCTCAGGGCTTGGTTGCTGAAGGCCTAGATCTCCATGATCTTAATATCCCTCTGCAAGTAAAAGATATTCTTTTTGCTTCCAGGAAACCTTCCACAAGACGCTCTTATGCTTTCAAGTGGAAAAGGTTTACCATATGGTGTTCGCAAAAGGGTCTTAACCCCCTTGCGATATCTCTGGAATCATTGCTGGAGTATCTCCTTCATTTATCCAATGCAGGTCTTAAGACTAATTCAGTAAGAGTCCATTTGAGTGCTATTGCAGCTTCCTTTAAGCCTCTAAATGGACAGCCTATTTCCTCTCATCCTCTTATAGCAAGATTTATGAGAGGCCTTCTTCTGACTAAGGCTCCCATTAGGCTACCACCGGTGGCATGGGACTTAAACCTGGTTCTTGGGCAGTTCATGAAGCCACCTTTCGAACCTTTAGCTACTACCTCCTTGAAATTCCTTTCTTGGAAGGTTATCTTTCTCATTGCAATCACATCAGCACGCCGCATTAGTGAGTTGCAAGCGCTAGTAGCTGATCCACCTTATACAAGGTTCCATCATGACAAGGTAGTCCTTAGGACTCATCCACACTTTATGCCAAAGGTGGTCTCGCCTTTTCATCTGAACCAAGCGGTCTACCTACCTGTGTTTTTTTCCAAGGCCTCATGCATCAAATGCAGAGAGGAATCTTCATACCTTGGACTGTAAAAGAGCTTTAGCTTTTTAGTTACAAAGAACACAGCAACATAGAAAGTCCTCTCAACTCTTTGTTGCTTTTGATCCTTCCCATTTGGGACTTCCAGTCTCCAAGAGAACACTGTCTAACTGGATTGCTCAGTGTATTTCTTTTGCCTATCAGAGTAAGAACCTTTCTCTGGAGGGCCATGTCACAGCTCACAATGTGAGAGCCATGGCAGCCTCAATGGCTCATCTGCACTCTGTGTCTATCGACGACATCTGTCGAGCAGCCACTTGGGCCTCGGTTCATACCTTCACAACCCATTACTGCTTGGACAAGGACTCCCGCCGGGATGCCTTGTTTGGTCAGGCTGTTCTCCAACACCTGTTCCATACCTAATCAACTCCTACACGCCATCCCTGGTAGGATGCCAGAGGTCCATGGGGGAAGTGGAGCCCTGTTCAGGGACACACAACTTCTGGGGTCTCTCCCTGGCACCTAAAGCTAGGAAGTCCCCATATGTGCTGACTACATTCCTGCTTGTTCCTGGAGATAGTATAGTTACTCACCTGTAACAGGTGATCTCCGGGAACAGCAGGAATTTAGTCCTCACAACCCACCCACCTCCCCTAGAAGTTGTATCTCTCTATCTCTTTCCTTTCCCTCTCTCTCACTTTGTCTCAGCTTTAAAACTCAACTGGAGAGAGGCAGTTGGGAAAGGCGGGCCGGCAGCACGCAGGCACTGTGGGATGTTTCCAAAAGCTTTCTAATTGGACGCTGGGGAGCGTTCCCGCGCAGGCTCCGTCGGTACTGACAATACCCATATGTGAGGACTAAATTCCTGCTGTTCCCAGAGATCACCTGTTACAGGTGACTAACTATGCTTTAGTGAAATCTAAATACACCACATCTAGGGCTCTCCCTCGGTCCAACTCCCTGGTCATCCAGTCAAAGAAATCAATCAGATTTGTCTGACAAGATCTATCTCTAGTGAATCCATTCTGCTTTGGATCCTGCAGTCCTTTGGACTCCAGAAACCTCACTATTCTCTCTTTTAGTCGCCTTTCCAGTAATTTACTAAGCACAGAGGTTACACTAACTGGCCTGTAGTTCTCAATGTCATCCTTATGTCTGCTTTTGTGTAAAGGGACCACATATGCTTTTCTCCAGTCCTCTTACACCACTCCCAACTCCAAAGAGCATTGAAAAGGCCAGACTGGAGTTGCTAGAACATCCCCATATTTCCTCAGTATTCTTGGATGTATCCCATCTGAACCCATGGCTTTATCTACTTTTAGTTTAGCTAGTTCCTCATGAACACAGTCTTCTGAAAATCGTTTGAGATCCATGTCACTTCTGTTTCTGTTTGTGGGTGTTTTCTGAGGTCCTGGCCCTGGCCCTTCATCTATGAACACAGAACAGAAATATTTGTTAAGTAATTCTGCTTCATCTTAATCAGTTTCTGCATATTCCTCCCCTGCATCCTTAAGTCTGACATCAGAAACACTTTCCCCATTGGTAAGCACTAAGTCCAGTATGGCCTCATCACGTGTGTATTCTGGTACCAGTTGCCTGAATCGTTCTCCCTGTAGAGAATCCAGGATCTTCTTACTTCTTGATGACACCACAGCAGGGATGTGCCATCTACATTCGGCATATTGAAATCACTTATCAGTAGCACTTCTTTCATGGCAATACTGTGTATGCCCTCTATTAAATCTTCGTCCACTTCTACTCCCTGTGAGGGGGATCTGTATATAACTCCAATGCAAATGGTTTCCTATTCCCTCTTTCTAGTTTTTCCACAGTGCCTTCTCTCTTCCATTTAAGTTCTGCAATTTTATAGCTTTAATATTTTTTACATATAGTGCCACTCCACCTCCCCTTCTTCCTACCCTGTCCTTCCTGAATAAAGTATAACCTGGTATAATTACATCCCAGTCATGCTTGTCCATGAACCATGTCTCCGTAACCGCCATTAAATCAAAGTCAGCCTCTTCCATTAAAGCCTCAACAACTGGGATCTTATTTCCTATACTACGGCCATTTATACACACTGCTTTCCAGTTGTATGGAATGGGCTAAAAGCAGTCCTTAGAGGACATTTCATCTCCCTTGCAGTGAGGAAGAAAAGAGACAAGGAAAAGAAGGAACAACAATTGCAGCATTCACTGCATATATTGGTGGACCCCCATAAAAAGAAGGGGAGGAAAGGGACTGCAAAGACAAATTGAAATGGTCAGAAATGACCAGGAGATTGAATGCAGAGGAGTGCACTTTCCAAGTGGAAAAGTTGAAGCATAGATTTTTTTATAACGGGCATAACCCTGTCCAATATTTAAGAGAAAAGAGTTAAGCACCAAATTTAAAAAAAAATAATGATAAAGGAGGTTGGGAATATGGACAAGATAAAATTCAGGAAGTCTTTTGTGATTTCTACAGCAAGCTATATGGGACTGAACTTCGGTGGGGGGGGGGGGGGGACGACGACAGGGGTTGCAGGCCCACTTAGGCTCCACTGGACTACAGCAGTTAGGAGAGGACAAAGCAAGGTGGTTGGAACGGGACATAGATAGTTTAGAAGTGCTGGAAATGATAAAGGGATTAAAAGAAGGGAAAGCCCCAGAGCTTGATGGGCTGACAGCCAAATTTTAAAAAACGTTTTGGGGGAGGTGGCCCCTTTCTTAGTGAAGCAATTTAATGTAGTGAGGCTGGGGAGGATCTCTCAGACTCTATGGCAGTAGCCAGGATTACAGTATTGCCAAAGCCAGGAAAGGATTTGGGAGTGTGCAGCTTGTACCAACCTATTTTGTTGATCAATTTGAACACAAAACTCTTACCAAAGTCCTAGCTAAAGAGGTTGCAAAAATTGCTTCCAAAATTGATAGGTGTGGACCAGTCCAGGTTTATCTCTCGACGACAAGCTAGTGATAATAGTAGGAAAATCCTTAACCTTGTTTGGGTAGCTCAGAGAGATCGTGTCCTTTCTCTCATGATTTATTTATTTATTTATTTATTTGCATTTCTTATATACCGCACTATTTGCAATCAGCGCGGTTTACATAGAACAACAGTATCCGACAATATACAAAAGTCAGGTCATTACATTGAACAGGAACAAGTAACTTGGACAACAGGGTAAACTATATACATATGTGATACCTTGAGTAAGGTAAATTATATACATGTACAAATGAAATTATTAGGTATAGGTCATTACTTGGGGGTGCCCTAATAATGATGGCTGGGGTTCAGGGGAGTCGGTGAGGTGTTTGATAAAGAGAAAGTGTTTCAAGGCCGTAGATGACCGTAGATACAGAAAAAGCGTTAGACAGAGTGGAGTGGAGTTTTATGTTTGAGGGTCTTTCTAAAATGGAGTTGGGAGAGAAGTTCAGGGGGTGGATCAAAGCCCTAAATAATAAGCCACGTGAATGGATTAGAATCAATGGGAAATATTCCAATTAGTTTACATTGGAGAAGGGAACGAGATAGGGATGCCCACTATCCCCACTATTATTTGCTCTTGTAATTGAACCATTAGCAGATAGGATAAGTTGTCAGGGTAATATTCAAGGAATAAAGATGGGAGCAAAGGAATATAAAATCTCATTATTCGCTGATAATGTGATCTGCACGATTAGTTAGCCTCTCACCTCCCTACTGAACTTAATGGAGGAGATTAAGCAATATAATTGGGTATTGTAGCATAAAATGAATACGGGGAAGACAGAGATTCTGAAATTGGAACTGGTCCCAGGCTTGGAGAGGCGTCTGAGGGATGCCTTTCCTTTTCAGTGGGCATGGAGTAATATCAGGTACCTGGGGGTCAAGGTGGGGAGGGACTGGCGTGACTTGGTGAGGTTTAATTATGAATCGCTTGTGAGGCAGCTGATGGATGATCTAACTAAATGGGATAAACCCTACTTTTCGTGGTTATGCAGGATATCCACAGTAAAAATGAATGTGTTGCTTAGAATATTCGTACAGTTTTATTTTCTGTCCTTACCAGTGAAGTACTGGATAAATTAATTAAGACGTTGCAGCATCGCATCTTTTCATTTATTTGGAGGTGATGACCGCTATGGGTGAATCAGAGGGCGATGTATAAAACACGAGAGGAAGTGGACTAGCTGTTCCGGATGTGGCAAGATATGACAAAGCGAATCAAGTGGAAGCAATCTTAGGGTGGCAGAAGGGCGCAGGTACACTGCAGTGGGGTCAGATTGAGCAGGAGGTAGCTGGAAGGGGCATCATACAGATCAGCCTTGGGAAAGGGGGGATAGAGATTATAGGGGAGGAGAGGGTAACTTCTTCACAGACCAGACTTACCGGGTGTGAAGGAAAGAGCAGAAAAGGCTGCTGGGAGAAAGGGGAGGGATACGATTTCAAAGGATATGGGCCTGCAAAGAGTTCGCCCTAGGGAGTACCTCAATGTAGTTTCAAGCATGGGCTACAAGGGGGCTAGAGTATATGGGACAAGTTGTTACAGAGGGAGGGCAACTGAGGACCTTCGAGGATCTTAAGAGGGAGTTTAATCTGGGGGAGGCATATCAATATGCCTGTATTTATTTATTTATTTAGACAGTTTTGTATACCGCCTTATCCTTCAATCAAAGCGGTCACAACACAATTGGGGGATACATTTAACACATGGGGATATGAGACACATACACTAAATACTTACAGGGAACATGGGCAATGGAGGGTTAAGTGGCTTGCCCAAGACCACAAGGAGCAACTGTGGGACTAGAAACCCCAGTCCTTCCGGCCCTAGGTTGCTGTCCTCTAGTGGGATTTGAACCCCCGACCTTCCGGCCTGAAGTACCTTGCCTCAACCACTAGGCTACTCCTCCACTCCTCCACTGTATGCAACTAACACATTTTTTAAGACCGAAGGGATTTAAAGGATCCTTGGGGAGGACAGAGACCCCTTTCGAGAAGTGGTATCGATCATGCTGTAACATGAAGGGGGTGGTTAACAAACTGTATAGCGGAGGGGAGAGGAACCAATGATTAAAGAAACATTTATGGTGGCCTGGGAGAAAGATTTAGGGGGTGAATGGAATGAAAATAGATGGAGGAAAATTCACAAGTGTGTTAGAGTGACGTCTGTCTTGGCTGCTATCCAAGAGCAGTGTTATAAAATGCTCTACAGGATGTAGTTGACCCTCAATAAACTGAGTAAGATATGGGGAAACTGTAGCCCCCTATACTGGAAGGGATGTGGTGCAGTGGAGGACTATATACATGTATGCTGTTGAATGTTTGAGGAGGTGAGAAGGGGGTAATGTGGGGTCTTTAAGTTTTTCTCCATTGCTGTGAGAATGGAGATTGCCTGGGAATAGAAGAATAGTACCCAGTTGGACGTTAGCAGAAGTTTAGGTTGACTTGATTATATTTATACCTCGTAGGATGAGCGAATTGACAGCCTATAAGAGTCATAAGATGGAAGCCTTTTAAAGGATATGGACACCATATGAGAGATGGAAATATGTGAAAGCCATATAAAGGGGGGAGGGGGATTTGCTAGAAGGAAGGACTTGTTTATACCGAATTCTGTTGTTTCAACTAGTTTTGACCTCAGTTTTCTTTGGTCATATTTGTACTCATATTTTTGTACAGCTATAGTTATGAAATAACTTTTGCTTTTACGTAGTTATTTATCACTTCATTGCTCTATTTAGTTATTTAATTGCTTCTTTATGTTTCAGTATATATGTCTATCTTTATTTAGTTATTTATTTGGTTATTTAATTTGCTTCTATCAAGCCACTGCTAATATATGTACTTTATGTGATTTACGATAGTGCTTTTCTGCTTAGTCTGTTCCTGTAGAGGTAAACACAATGGATGCTTTATCTTGTATTTTTTGTATTTTGCATTTCTGTATTTTAGTATTTTTGTACTTATGTAAGGGATTGTTGTTAGGAGGGGCCCTCTTTGTTGTGAAATGGAATAAGGTGGGACCTTACTGTTCTGCACTTAGTGGGAGCTGGTGCACAGACATTTACAGATGGACAGTCTGGACTGGTTGGTTACAGTATGGGCTGGTTGGGGTACTGGAGGACGTGATGTTATGTTGGCAATTTCTAATATTTGTTATAAAAAATTTAGTTTAAAAAAAAGAATATCCGGGTCAACCGTGGAAGCAAGAAGCTAACCGGACAGTGGTGATATTCAACTGCTGCTCAGTTAGCTTCATCGGCAAAAGTTAGAACAGCTTTTGGAGTGGAGAAGTAGCCTAATGGTTGCAGAAGTGGGCTAGAACCAAGGAAGTCGGGATTCAATCCCCATTGATGCTCCTTGTGGCCTTAGGCAAGTTAGTTAACCCTCCAATGCCCCAGGTAAAAAAAAAAACAGCCCTTAGATTGTATAACCCTCTAGGGACAGGGCTGTACCTGTCTGTAGTGTGCCTTGATCCACTACTCAAAAAAAAGCATGAACTAATTGCAAAATACATTTTAAAACATAAGAAATGTCTTACTAGGTCAGACCAAGATCCATCTAGCCCAGTATCTGTTTCCAACAGTTGCCACTCCAGGGCACAAGTAGCTGGCAGGTTACCAAAGAGGCACACGGGTTTCACAGTGCTTGTTACGGGGCAAGCAGTGGACTTCCCGGGTTCTCTTTAATAGTAGTTTATGGACCTTTCCTCCAGGAACTTATCCAAACCTTTTTTAAACCCAGCTACACTAACAGCTTTTACTACATCCTCCGGTAACGAATTGCAGAATTTGTTTACGTGTTGAGAAAAAAATCTTTTCTCTTATTAGCCTTAAATGGGTTGTATTGTAGCTTCACTGTGTGTCCTCTAGTCTTTCTACTTTTTGATGGCATAAACAACTAATCTACATTTACCCCCTATAAGGGCACTCATTCTGCTACTCCTCACTACCTTTCCTCTCTTATCTCTTCCTACACCCCTCCTCGGGAATGCCGTTCTTCTGGCAGATGCCTTCTGTGCCCTTCTCTAATACTGCCAACTCCAGACTTCGATCCTTCCACATTGCTGTTCCTTATGCCTGGAACAAACTACCTGAAGTCTGTGTGTCAGGCTTCATCTTTGGTCCTTTTCAAATCCAGGCTGAAAACTCACCTCTTCGAGGCCGGTTTTGGATCCTGATCCGCTTAGTCTCCTATGTGTTTCCTTACCATTCCCCTAGATATATCCTTGCCCTCAGCTGTTGTGCTGTCTGTCTTGACTAGATTATAATCTCTGATGAGCAGGGGCCATCTTTTACATATGTCTATACAGTGCTGTGTGCACCTTATAGCGCTATGCAAATGATAAGTAATAGTAGTAGTTTTTGCTGTGCCTTACTTTCGCTGCCAAGGGATAACCAGACAGTGGCTGAATATCGCTGCTGACCAATTATCCTCAGGTACCGCCCCCTGAATGCCTAATGCTAACTGGTTAGCATCAGGGCTTATAGCGGCGGTACCTGTGGATATTCAGCAACACTAGCCATGTTGCTACCGCTGAATATCACACTTAGGGACATTTACATGGTTTACAGGTCTGTAAACTATATAAATGCTTTTGAATATCATGCCCTTATTACCTAGAGCTGGAAAGAATAAGAAATCCTTTATGCATCGTGAAAATCTCAGCTGTTAATTTGGAAGATTCCATTTACCCCTGATAGCAAGCAAAAAGATCTTAGGATTTAAATGGTTCCTCACAAAACAGACTATGAATCAAATACCACAAAAGCCAACAAAAGTTCTTTCACTTAACATACATAAAAAATGCTGCTTAAATGATTCTCTGTCTTTTCAAAAATCAATTATACAATCTATTTATCAAAACATGTTTCTACTTTTTTATAATTTCTCAATTTTTTAAAATGTAATAAACATTTTATAACTGAAGAGCAATCACAACCTGCATTTCCCCAGCAGCGATTATCAACATTTTTTAGCAACAAATATAAGATTTTTTTGACAAGATAGACTCACATCATCACCAATCTTAACAACTTCAGTCCAGTGGATTCTGTTTCATCATCACTCTATCCCATCCATCACCTCCTATGTGTGCTGATAAAAGAGGTTGCTTGTGTATCTTTCATTTAATCCTCATACGATCTTAGGCTCAAAAACATTTCCTATTCGTCTCTCCGGGCCAGTCCAGGGTACCATCGGGTTGTCAATCCCCTTCAGCAGCTGAGGACTGAAAACTAGAAGTCTTTGCTGACAGGCTATAGCCACTCCCCCTTGTGACAGCTCCCCGTCTTCAGTCCTCAGCAGCTGAACAGGACGTGGAAAGCTGACATGCTCCCTGGACAGTGCAGCAGAACTCTTAATTAGCAGACTTACTGAGGAGGATTGGCTCTAGCAGGGCTGTAGCCTCTCTCTTATGTATTATATATCTCTTCCCTTGTGGTACATTCAATTAAGCTAATTGAAAAAGGAACTTGGGTCCGTGGCTGTCGATTTCGGCAGTGTTCACAGAGGCAGAGCCTGTCTCCTAGGGTGAACCGCTCCGTTTTTGCAGGGGGATTGGTCCTGGGAGCCCCAGGTGCCACCCTCCTCTTGTCTGCAGAGGCGATTCTTCGTTTCCCGCTAGCAGCAGGATCCGGAGCATCGGGGCCGTTCAGGGCTGCACTCAGGTCAGTTTTGTTCTTTGTTTGGCAGCCGGGAGTTCGGCAACGTGTGTGTGTGTATGTAATTAGTTTTTCAAGCAGTTTATTGGTCTGGGTTTCTGCCGGTGGTTTTGGGTCGTCTGGTGCAGTTTTCAGCGAGTTTGAGTTTAACGGAGGGATGGATGGCAAGATTGAGTCTCAGAAGCCTCACAGCATGGTAGAACAGGCGGGAATGGCGGCCATTTTAGGGGAGAGCACCGTTTCTCCCGCGAGGCAGCACAAGCAAGGGAAGAGGAAAATGAAGTCTGTGAAAGAAAATTCCTCTGATTTAAAGCAACAGCGCAAGTTTCCTGAAGCTCAGGAGTCTCTGGCTGCCTTGTTTTCCCCGGATTTTATTCTAGCTCTGCATAGAACTTATACACTAAAAGTTTCCCAGGTCATTAGGGACGGGGTTCAGCTGGGGGAAACTAAGTTAGACCCTGGAGTGGGGTCCTCCCATGCAGGGGCAGGCACAGCTACTGTCATGGAAAGCTTAGAGCAGCAGCTGCCGGAGCCTCAAAAGAGGGATGAGACGGAGATCTTTTCTGAGGCAAGTTTTGATCCTTGGTTGGGTGAGCTGGAGGATGGAGAACTGGCACCGGGCGAGGATCCAAATCTCTTTCGGGTTTTCCGCAAAGAGGAATTAGGGGTGCTGATTGGGCAATCTTTGGCGGCCTTGAATATTCTACTTCCTGCGGTGGAACAGGAACCACTGGAGGATTCTTTGTTGCAAGGTTTTAAGACAGAACAACGTTGTTTCCCGCTCCACCGGGTGATAAAGCAGATGATAGAGTCTGAATGGGAGTGCCCAGAGGCTACTCTAAGGGGAGGTCGCCTTTATCCAATTCCACAGGAAGAGAAGGAGTTGCTGAAGATGTCTATGGTGGATGCGCTAGTTTCTGCGGTGACAAAGAAGACTACGATCCCGGTAGAGAGCGGAGCTGCGCTTAAAGATCTGCAGAATCACAAGCTGGAGGGGTTGCTTAAGCAAGCCTTTGATTCCTGTGTGCTAGCTGTACAGGCTTCTATTTGTGGAGCATATGTTTCTAGAGCTTCGATCCGTTCGCTCCAGGGGTGGTCGTCTTCAGATACTACAGAGGAGTCCTCCGCAGAGGGAGCGAAGTTGGAATCGGCAGCAGCCTACCTGGCGGATGCCTTTTATGACTTGGTTCGTATTTCAACAAAGTCCATGGCATCCTTGATTGTGGCTAGACGGTTCCTTTGGCTAAGGAATTGGTCGGCCGACGCCTCTTCGAAAGCAAGGCTCAGTAAACTCCCTTATACGGGCAAGCTGCTGTTTGGGGAGGCCTTGGAGACGATAGTAAAGGATTTGGGGGATTCCAAAGGGGGTCGATTGCGGAGGATTGGCTTAAGACTCTCAGACAGTCGTCTACGCAGCGAGGGCAAGGAAAGGATTTTCATAGATTTCGAGGAGCACGTTTTTCTCCCTATCCCAGAGGACGTTTTGTTCCTAGGGGTCAGCCCTTTCGGGGGACCAGAGGTTTTGGTAGAGGCTATTTCAATGCCCAGCCATCAGCTGCAAAAAAGCCTCAATGAAGGTCAGCTGGTCAAGGTAGAGATACCGGTAGGGGGTCGCTTACAGGGGTTTCTCTCTGCCTGGACCGCGATAACTACAGACCAGTGGGTGCTGGAGATCATCCGAGATGGGTATGCGCTGGAGTTCGCTCGACCGCTTCAGGAGGCCTTCTTGGTGTCACCTTGTGGTCTCAGAACCAAGAGGCAAGCGGTAGAAGACACGCTGCTACGCTTAGTGCAACTGCGGGTGGTTGTTCCGGTTCCTCCAGACCAGTTAGAGTCAGGTCGATACTCGATTTATTTTGTGGTTCCCAAGAAGGAGGAGTCCTTTTGTCCAATTCTGGACCTCAAACACGTAAACCGGGCTTTGAGAGTTCTACATTTTCGAATGGAGACTCTAAGATCAGTGATTCGGTCCGTATGACCAGGAGAGCTCCTCTCGTCAATAGATCTCACGGAAGCTTATCTGCATATCCCGATCAGACCAGATCATCAGCGTTTTTTAAGATTTGCGGCTCCCACGGGACATTTTCAATTCCGAGTGTTACCGTTCGGCTTGGCGACGGCTCCACGGATGTTTACAAAGGTCATGGTGGTCGTAGCCGCAGCCTTGAGGATGGAAGGTATTCAAGTTCATCCTTATCTAGACGATTGGTTGATCAGAGCAAGTTCTCGGCAGGAGTCGGTCAAAGCTACCTTTCGAGTAGTGCAGCTCCTGGAGCAGCTCGGTTGGGTAATCAACCGTACAAAGAGTCAGCTACAGCCACAATCCCAGCTGGTGTATCTGGGAGCAGAGTTTGACACAGAGCGCGGATTGGTCTTCTTGCCGGAGGGCAGAGTACTAAAGATTTTGGCTCAGGTGAAAGTGTTTCTACGGCTCCAGGCTCCCTCGGCGTGGAGGTATTTGCAGCTCTTGGGCTCCATGGCGGCGGCCTTAGATCTGGTACCCTGGGCCAGGGCTCACATGCGGCCCTTGCAGCAGGCGTTGCTGTCCAGATGGTCTCCACAACTTTATCCCTTATCGAGAAAGCTGTGCTGCTCGGACGTGGTGCGGGACAGTCTAAGTTGGTGGCTAGATCCGGATCATCTTCAGGCAGGAGTGCCCTTAGCGCTTCCGGATTGGATGTTAGTGATGACCGACGCCAGTTTATCAGGCTGGGGGAGCCCATTGTCAAGCTCAGTTGGCTCAGGGGCTCTGGTCCCAGAAGGAGGCAGCGTTCTCGATCAATCTATTGGAGCTCAGGGCAGTTTGATTGGCTCTGCTCACATTCGTTCCATTCCTCAAAGGGAGAGCGGTGCGGGTCTTCTCTGACAATGTGGTGACAGTATCGTACATCAATCGCCAGGGGAGCACGGGCAGTGCTCTGTTGTTGGCGGATAGTCAAGCATTAATGCTCTGGGCGGAAGTTCATCTGTCGGCTTTGTCAGCGGCGCATGTAGCCGGAAAGGAGAACGTACAGGCCGACTATCTGAGTCGCAATGTTCTTGATCCCAGAGAGTGGGAGTTGAACGCAACAATTTTTCACGACATTACGATATGCTGGGGGCGGCCGGCGATGGATCTCATGGCCACGCACAGCAATGCAAAAGCATCGTGGTTCTTCAGCAGACGCAGAGAACACATGTCCGAGGGACTGGACGGCCTGGTTCAACTGTGGCCGTTAGACAAGCTTCTATACGTTTTTCCTCCATGGCCGATGATCGGTCGAGTCGTTCAGCGTATAGCAGGCCACAGGGGAACAGTGATTCTCATTGTGCCAGATTGGCCCAGACAGCCGTGGTATGCGGATCTGAGGCGGATTCTCATGGATTCCCCTTGGAGATTACCGACTCGGGGCAATCTGCTGAGGCAGGGTCCCATTCCAATGCCGCAGGTGGATCGCTTCTTGCTTACGGCTTGGCTCTTGAAGGGGAACGGTTGAAACGCAAAGGGTACTCGTCGTCGGTGGTGCACACGATGTTGCAGTCAAAGAGAAGGTCGACCTCTTTAGCATATGTTCGCGTTTGGCGGGTGTTTGAGTCTTGGTGTACGCACCGTAGCGTTCGTCCTTTTGCGGCGGCCTTGCCCGAGATTTTGTCTTTTCTTCAGGAAGGTTTGCAGAAAGGGTTGGCTCTTAATACCTTGAAGGTTCAGGTGGCTGCCCTAGCGTGCTATAGGGGGACAGTGCAGGGTAAGAGATTGTCATCACATTCGGATGTGGTGCGATTTCTCAGAGCGGTGAAGATAATCAGGCCGCCGGTGTGGCAGGTGGTTCCGGCTTGGGATTTGAATCTGGTGCTGGAGGCTCTGACTCGGTCTCCTTTTGAGTCAGGTTCGTCGGGGGGCTTGAGAGAGTTGTCATGGAAAACCGCATTTCTGGTAGCCTTATGTTCGGCGCGGAGAATTTCTGATCTCCAAGCTCTTTCTTGTAGGGAGCCGTACCTGCTATTTTTGGCAGAAAGAGTGCTCCTGCGACCGGTGCCTTCCTTTCTTCCTAAGGTGGTGTCTCCATTCCACATTAATCAGTCAGTTGCTCTTCCCACTTTTGCGGATCTACAAGGGTCGCGGATGGATAGATCCTTGCGGAAGTTGGATCTGAGGCGAGTCTTGAAGAGGTACCTAAGAGTCACGCAACCTTTTAGGAAGTCGGACAGGTTGTTTGTTCTGTTTGGAGGTCCTCAGAAGGGGCAGGCGGCTTCTAAGGCGTTGATTGCCCGATGGGTGAAGCAGGCTGTGGTAGCAGCTTATGAAGCGGGAGGTAAATCGCCTCCAGTTGGCCTCAAGGCTCATTCTACGCGGGGACAAGCGACTTCTTGGGCGGAGTTGGCTTTGGTTCCGCCGGTAGATATTTGTAGAGCTGCGACGTGGTCTTCTCTGCATACGTTCACGAAACATTATAGGTTGGATATGCAGGCCAGGGAGGATGCGAAAGTGGGGGCCTCTGCCGTTGTAGCGGAGCTCGCGGGTCCCTCCCGAATTTAGGCACTGCTTTGGTACTGCCCGATGGTACCCTGGACTGGCCCGGAGAGACGAATAGGAAGGAGAAATTAGACCTTACCTGCTAATTGTCTTTCCTTGAGTTCTCTCTGGGCCAGTCCAGGGCCCGCCCAATGTTATCGCAGAGTCCGCGAGGAGGTTTATTATGGTGGTTCCGCATCCTCGGGTTCCAAGAGACTAGTGTGTACTCTAGTGGATGTGGTGTTTGGGACTCCCTTCGGTGTAATTGGAGTTTTTAAAAAAAAATTTTTTTGAGAAGATGGGTGAGAACATACCGAATACAAGGGAAGGGATATGTTCTATTCCCCACAGGCGCAGTTGGGTAGGCGAAGTAGGGGCAGTCACGGCGTGAGGGTCGTATAGCTGTTAGGTTTACTGTTTCTTTTTATTGACTATACTGTTTCTGAAGTCATGTTGATGTTACTCTGTTATGCTGCTTGGCTAGAAAAGACTGGAGAGCTGTCACAAGGGGGAGTGGCTATAGCCTGTCAGCAAAGACTTTTAGTTTTCAGTCCTCAGCTGCTGAAGGGGATTGACAACCCGATGGTACCCTGGACTGACTCGAAGAGAACTCAAGGAAAGACAATTAGCAGGTAAGGTCTAATTTCTCCATTTTCCCGATCCCTAGAAAATACTTACCTGAGGAGTTACTGACCAGTTGAGCTCCCAGTCGATATTCTATTGTCTACACATTTGGTACCTAGTACTGCTTGCCGCTATCTGAATAAATCTTCACTGCTCATACATATCTCCAACCATAGCTATGGTTTTACCCCCTTTTTTGTCTTCAGGGTTTCCTCAGGGAGTTGCTTCTTATGATGCAGTTAGTAGTCACAGAAATCTGTGCTAACTAAAGAATCCTGTAGTTGGGCTGATTCCCTCAGTCACAGTTATGGTTAATTCTAACCTAACCACTGGCACATTTACTTCTGGCTTTTGTTTGCAAATATTGAAAAAGCATAATCTTCCTCCCCATGAGTTTTCTAGCTTTTGCCCAGTTTCTAGTCTTGCATTTGTCTCTAAATTAGTGCAAAGATTGTTTATTCTCTAGAGATAAACAGAGGGATGGAGTCATACTCCAGTGGTGAAATCCCCAGACTGAGCCTTGAGCAGGTCTCCCACAGCTCAGAGAAGCTTAGTTGTTTCAAGGAGCATGCGTGCCTGCTTCCCACCTGAGAGAATCATTTTATTCCTACAGGTCTCCCTTCCTCTTAATTTGTGGTACTTTTTTCTTTTTTTTTTTTTGCAGTTCCCTTGCTCGGTTCTCACACCAGGTTACTTCCGCTATTGTTTTTTTATCAGCCATGTGATTTTCAAGCCGTTGGGCAGTAAAAAAAATACTACGGCCGGCAAAAGATAAACATATCTGCCTTCACTTCATTGCGTGACCACGGGAGTGCACTTTTTCAATTTGCGCCATGCTCTCAGCTGACAGGAAAAGGGCAATATATTGTGCTTTAAACGTTCAGGAGTTGTTTCCTTCATCTTTCTTGAGCCAGACCTTGCTCGGTGTTGCCACCTCTGCTGGGCCAGCTCTCTCACTTTACTAGAGCCAAGCCTTGCTCAGCATTACTGCCTCCATGGGGTCAGCTCTCATGTCAGAATCCTCCTCATCTCTCCCCCCATGGGCCAAGCATAGGCTTGGGGGGTGGCTTTAAAGATAGCTGCAGAACTGGTTTTGTCATCTCCGGATGGCTGCAGGATCTGGGGCTCCCCCTTGGCCATTCTTGCCATCGGGTAGTACCCTTCCCTCTCCTGAACTGTCTTCAAGTACGTTGGTTTCCTCCTCGGTCACTCTAGGGGACTTGCCTCTGTCAGGTCAAAAGGCTAAAGCTAAGCCTAAACATCAGCTCTCTCTGCCAGCACCATTGAGTAAGCAACATACAAAGCGCAAATCCCTTCCCTCCACGCCTGAAAGCCCTCCCTCTACTCCGGGGGCCCCACGGCTTCTCAGTCTTCCCCTCTCTTGTTTCTCCAGATGTTTCTTCAGGATAGTTCCACTCTCTTGCAGGCCTCTCTACAGTAGGTTGAAAGGCGCCCCAGCCTGCTCTCAGATCCCCTGCTACCCCCCACACAGAGGTCATGGGATTCCTTCTCTGATTGATTGGTGCAAGCCTTTGCCCCTTGATGAGGAAATTTGCTTGCTCCTGCCTTATTCCTGGAAGCCATGTGAATCCCAAGAGAATGACCCTGTCCCGTTTCCCCTGGAACAGGATCTCCAAAATGATTCGCCTGAGGATCTTTCCTATCCAAAGTTCCTCCAGAAGCTCTCCTGTGCTCTGGTTGTCAGTGCCTCACAGTCTCCAACTAACAAGTGGGATTTCCATTCCATTTTAAAGACTTGCAGTACTCCCAAGCAGGTCCCGGCACTCCCCTTGCCTCAGGTCCTTCAGGATTATCAATCTTCCATCTGGAAGACCCCATTTTCAGGCAGTGCTGCATCCCTCTACGTAGACCTCAAGTACAAGATCCTGCCAGCTCTGGGATGTTATCATACTCAGCTCCCCCATCAGTCTGTCATCTCTGAGGTGGTCCTTAAAAAAATCCAGGAGTTCTAAGCCGCCTTCCCAGATGCCTCCAGGGAAGGAGCAGCAGATCTTGGATGCGATGGGATGTAAATCTTACCAGAGCAGTACTCTTGTCATGTGCATATTAGCCCATCAGTTACATATGTTGCACTATCTTCATGACCTGCTGCAGCTGGATGACCCCTCTTTAGCAGATCCAGTTTCCCTGGCTATGGACTTATACAAATTTCTTTACCATCATTTATGCCTCCTAATACTGCATGGCCCAGTTTACGGCTACATCTATTTCTGCCAGACGCATGGCCTGGCTCCGTATGTCCGGTCTATATGAAGGCCTTCATGATGATTAGCTGAGGTCCCCTGCCAGGGTGATAGTCTCTTTGGGTCTAAGGTTCAGGAGATGGTCTTGGAGATCAAGGACCATTCCTCCACGGTCCGAGAACTTGGCTCAGCCGGTGGAGGCAGCTTCCTCTTCCCGCTGCCCCTGTCTGCCTTCTTATCACCATTCTTTTCAATAAAATTACTTAAACAGTTTTACCCATGATGGTGCTACCAGCCCTATTCGTGGCAATCCAACCATTGGGCTTAGGGACAGCCTTATCAACCATACTCCCAGGGGGGTCGCACACGAGAGAGGAAAACCCGCAGACCGTCCTTCCCAAACTCTTCCTCAACTTTTGACCATCTGCCACGGACCGCTTGGTTCTCTCTATTGTTCAGTCTGGATACAAGTTTCACTTTGACATGATACTGCCTCCTTGACCCCCAGTCCTGTCTGATTGCTCCCTGAAGCGGCATGTGCCTCTACTAGCAATGGAGACAGCTCAACTCCTCTTCAAGGATGCCATTGAGCTTGTCCTGCTTTCAGAGAGCATTCAGGGGTTATCTCCAGGAACAAGCAGGAATGTAGTCTTCACATATGGGTGACGTCAGTACGACGGAGCACGTGTGGGAATGCTCCCTAGCGTCCAATAGGAAAGCCTTTGAGAACATCCCACTGTGCCTACGCAACTGCCTTCCCACCTTCCCATCTCTTTCTCTTCAGTTCTTTGTTTTTCGCAGAACCAGCAGGAAGCAAATCCTGTCACCACAGAAAAACTCTTTTTTTGTGGATAGCGCCTCTGCCTTCCCATAGACACCGGCACAGTCTAAGACATCACCAGTTCCCTCATTCTTTTCTTTTCTTCTCTTTATTTTTAGTTTTCCTAAAAAAACAAAACCCAGGCGTCTCGACGCCCTTTTAGACCTTAAGCCTACTATTGCCTTCCCATGCGTCGAAGGCATGGAGAATCCATCTAGTGGTTTCAAAAAATGTTCCAAGAGTGCCTGCGGAAACATGGAGAGCAAGGAACCTACACAGGGAACAGAAACAACAAGGCAGCAAGTTCGTAGGACAGATGAACAGGCTCTTTATTATAGAATGAAAACCCTGATGTGTTTCCGTCCAAGGGGTTTTCCTCAGGGGTACAAACACCTCAAAATAGAAATAAAAAGTAAATAATTAATAATCAAACATGTACAACAAATCAAGAGTACAAAAAAAACATATGAATAAAATGTTAATGATTAAAAATATATCTAAAACCAATAAATAAATAAATGAAAATAAATGGCTGATAATATAAATCAATAAATAAATAAATAGATAGGTAAATTTAAACAATTAAATAAGTAAGAATAACATTACAAAATACCCATGAATAAGAGGTTATATGAAGGGAAGGATATCGCAAACAATACCGAAGCGGGAGAGGAGGACCAAAGAAGAAACAAGAAGGAAGCACAAGTTGCCTGCAGTATAGCTGACCATGTATATTGCAAAGTCACAACAGAACAATGCAGACGTAATATCTTTAAGGTTTAACTAAAATCACTTTGAGCAAGAAGGCCGACACACGTTAGACGCCGCTGCCAGTACGCTGCTTAATTTCCTCTTTCTCACGATGCCACGTAAAAGGAAGGCTAAGAGCTGGATGTTACCTGTAGTGGCGACGATGGCGGCAACTACGGGGCCTCTGGATGCGTTCTTGAGGCCCGCTGGTGTGGTTGATGCTCTGGTGTTAACTGGCCCATTGGGGGCGCTGGGAGCAGAAGGAGGCTTGCTGCGCCCCTTTGAGCTGCATACCTCCCTTAGCCTGGAGGCATGGACCCCTCTGATTCAGCCGGCTTTGCTCTCAGCAGGAGTAGCGGAGGCGGAGCTCCGTGGTATTGGGGAAGCCGTCTCTGCTGAGTCATCTTCTCCTGCTACGATGAGTGGCTCCACGGCAGCTGGGTTGGAGGCTCTGGATTCTGCCGGTGTAGTGAGCAGTTCAGCTGAGCGTGGAGGAAGTTTTCCAGTCAATGCAGGTGCAAGCCCTGGTATTCCTGCTCCTGAGCCCACTGGGATTACAAGCATTTTGCTCCCACAATCTGTGCTTCAGCGTCCGGGAGCAGTCACCTTGGACTCCCTCTGGGAAGGTCTCCAAGCCTTGGAACGGTCCTTTATTCTGCAGCTTGGAGTTCTGCAGAATGTTTTAACTCCTGTTCTTCAAGCCGTTGATCTGCAAAAGAAGGAAGTTGCTTCAATGTCCACCAAGGTAGCCCAGTTAGAGGAAAAAATGGAGGGCGTAACATCCATTTCAGGTACTGTTTCTAAGGATTTGGTCGCTATCCATGGGAAGATTGAGATGTTGGAAAATTCTGTTTGTAAAAGAAATTTGCGCTTGTTGAATTTTCCTAGGGTGCCTTCGGTGTCGCCTAAGGAGTTGTTTAACTCTTATGCTACTTCAGTGTTAAAGCTCCCCGCTGAGTCTGTCCCTCCCTTGGCTAGGATTTACTATCTGCCTGCTGCCAAGCGCAAGCTCCATGGAGCCTCTTCACCTGTACATTCACCACCGATGAATTCTTTGGATCTAACTGGTTTCCTGGATACTACTGACCCCGGGTTTATCCCGCGGGCTACGTTACTTCTCACCATGGCTTTGGAACCAGATCGCGACTTGCTTTTGAGACTTTATTTCAAGGCTAGGAGTGAGACCTTCATGGGAGGGACAATAAGGATGTTCCCGGACATATCTAAGCCTACCCAGAAGCGTAGACAGCAATTTCTTTTGTTAAGACCGCAGGTTCTATCACTGGGTGGTCTGTTCTTTCTACGCTATCCCTGTAGATGCTTAATTAAATATCAGGGAGTTAGTTATACCTTTTTTGAGCCTGCACATTTAACTCAATTTGTTGCTAGTAAGAATATTCCTCAACGTAGCAGTTGATCTGTTTCCCCCCCTTGGTTTAGGGGGGAGCGGTGGTGGGTCTGTGCATTAGTTAATCTACACCAGAGTTGTGTCTATTGCCTTTGATCGTTTTCTTTTGAATTGTGTTTTGCTCTCTCTATTAATTGTTGGCTAGTGAATTATTACTTGTATATATATTTAGTGCAAGGTGAGGGTGGTTTCTCTCTCATGGCTTCTTGTTTTTTTATCTTCCTGTATTGTATTCTTTATTGTAACAAGAATTTTCTTGTGTAAAATTTAAAAATTGCATAAATAAATAATTTAAAAAAAGGTTCAACTAAAATCCAAGAGAAGAATCTTTAGAGTAATATCAATGGCTAAAATCTGTGAAAAAGAAATTAATAATAAATAGAGAGATGCAACATAATGGGAGGATCTAATCATGCTCCGGATGTAAAAATCAAACCATCCGTGTCTAAAAAGTGATCCGTGTATAATAAATGGTGTGAAGTACTGTGAAATTTTATAATACCGAAGTGGTGAAAAAATCACAGCATATGTACTTTAAAACATGTCTATATGTCATAATATGTAATAAAAATATTAAATTGTATTTAAAGTACCAGGAGTTTTAAAGTACCCAGACAGTGACAATGTATAGATTTCAAGATAACTTAACATCTATTCTCCAGGAACAAGCAAGAAGTCAGTCCTCACATATTGGTGATGCCGACGGAGCCCTCGTGCGGAGCAAATCCCCAGCTTTCAAAGAAAGCCTTTGGAAATTGCATCACGCATGCGCGATCCCCTTCCCGC
Source organism: Ichthyophis bannanicus (assembly GCA_033557465.1). Taxonomy (NCBI): domain Eukaryota; kingdom Metazoa; phylum Chordata; class Amphibia; order Gymnophiona; family Ichthyophiidae; genus Ichthyophis; species Ichthyophis bannanicus. The sequence goes on from CM066037.1 coordinate 425,047,557, forward strand.
CCAAGGGTGCCATCTTGCTCAGTCTCCTTTTTTCCACGGAGCCCTCCAGATGTTGTCACAGTGTCCCCGTGGAAAAAGTTTAAAAAGTTGAGAATTCTTTTTTTTCCTTACCGGATCGACACCGGTTCCCGCCTTGGCTCGGTACACCGGTATCGACTCCGGCTTGATTTTTTGATTTTTGTCCTTCGTGACTGGCATTTGTGCCCTTTTTCTTCTTCACTGGCAGCCCAGGTCTTCGACCTCGCAGGGGCCCTTTTTCCCCCGATGGCTGCCAGTAAGTTTAAAAAATGCGATCGGTGTACAAAGTTAATGTCCCTCACCGATACGCATGGCTACTGTCTCTGCTGCCTCGGGCACGACCACGACCCGGCAGTCTGCAGTCCATTTAGGACGATGTCCTCTAAGGCCCTGAGGAGCCACCAGCAGCAGCATGATAGGATTTTCCCTGAGTCGGTGCCTTCGCGAGCCCGGACCTTGTCTGAGGCCTCTACGTCTCAGATGGAGCACTCCAAGCACGAGCGTCGTAGGGGTTCCTAGGCGAGGGGGTCTCCCTCGTGGGAACACCGAAGAAATCCTCGAAGGCAGCTTTGTTGGATGACTCCGAATGACCCGGCCCCTCCCGGGGTCTGTCGCAGAGTCCCGAGCGCCATCCAGGATCCTTGGAGAAGGACCACCTGGAAAAGATTCCTCGCTGGGAGACGGATCAGCCGAGGCAGGTAACAACTGTCCTTGTCGAGGACTCCCCTCCGGGGGAACTTGTGTCAGGACCCGACCTGGTGGCTGCGGAGCCTCCTGGACTCAAGTTCAGAATGGTGGCCTTGGAGCACAGTATGTCTGACTTCATGGAGCAGCAGCGGGCGCTGATTGCCGGTCTATCCGGTTCTTACGCCTCAACCACCAAGCCACCAACGTTGAAGTCGACCCTGGAGGCCGAGCCGATCCTCGAGGCCATTCAGGCTCGAGTCGATCCTCGGCCGAGGTCCCTCTCAGCTTCCCGTTTGGGACCGATGTCGTCACTGCCGGACCTCCCGGCGTCCGGGCGGTCAGTGCTGGGGCCCTTGATGCTGGAGCCTATCGATTTCTCCTCGGAGGCATCAGGATGGAAAATGGAGGAGGAGGAGTCCACGGACACCTGTAGGCACAGGGATGTTCTATCCGATTCCCCGGTGTCCAAACCTCGGAGAAGCTCCCCTCCGGAGGACATGAGGATCTTGGACTTTGTGAGGGATATGTCCAAGGCTTTGGCGTTCCCTACAGAGTCCGAGGAGGATCCTCGAGCCAATGAGCTCAAGATCCTGCAGTATGAGGCCCCCCTCAGGACGCCCTTACTGCACCCGTGCCTCCGATCCTGGAACGACTGATGCTCTGCATGTGGGAGACACCGGTGTTGTCGCCGGTGATCAGCAAACGGATCGACTTGGTGTATTGAGTCCGCCAAATCGGACATGCGCAGGAGCTCTCTCAGACCAAATAGAAACCTCCAAACGTCTCTTTTGGTCTCTCCAGTGGTGGATATCCACTCAAAATCTGTTGCTGGGGTCCCCCTTCCAACCTTTACTACCCCAAGCAACCCTCACCACAGATGCCTCCCAAACAGGATGGGGAGCTCATCTTCAAGACCTGTCAACTCAAGGCCTTTTGTCTCCACAAGAGACCGCCCTTCATATCAACCTTCTGGAACTTCGAGCAATTTTCCTTGCTCTCAAGGTCTTTCATACCCTCCTATACAACATGACAGTTCTTGTTCATACCGACAATCAAGTAGCCATGTTCTACATAAACAAACAAGGAGGGATTGGCTCTCTGTCGCTTTGCAACGAAGCTCTCAGACTGTGGGCCTTCGCCAGAGAGCATCAAATCCATAATCTGGCAGTATATCTCCCAGGAATTCAAAACTCTTGGGCAGACAGACTCAGCCGAGTTCTGCTTCCACACGAGTGGTCCCTGCACATGGATCAGGTACTCAGAATCTTTCAGAAATGGGGAACCCCGGACATAGACCTCTTTGCAAGTCCGTGGAATGCCAAACTTCCCCGGTTCTGTTCCAGAACTCCGTGTCAGGGGGTTCAGGCCAGGGATGCCTTCCTCCTTCATTGGGGTCAGGGCCTCCTATATGCCTTTCCACCCATTCCTTTGATTCCCAAGACTCTGTTCAAACTGCAGAGGGATCACGGATCTATGATCCTTATAGCTCCACGCTGGCCACGCCAAGTGTGGTTCCCTCTACTTCTGCATCTCTCCCAGGGCCCCTCCCTGGACCTGGGAGCCGCTCCAGACCTTCTGTCTCAGGAGGAAGGGACTCTGTGGCACCCAAACCGCAAGTCCCTCCACCTCAGAGCATGGTTACTGAAGGCTTAGACCTTCAGGACTTAAATGTCTCGCAACAAGTGAAGGATATCCTCCATGCTTCCAGGAAACCTTCTACAAGGCGTTCTTATGCTTTTAAATGGAAAAGATTTTCCATTTGGTGTGCTCAGAAGGGTCTTGACCCTTTTGCTCTTCCTGTGAATTCCCTATTGGAATATTTCCTGCATCTCTCCAATGCAGGCCTTAAGACGAATTCAGTAAGAGTCCATTTGAGTGCTATTGCAGCATCCCTCAAACCTCTCAATGGACAACCTATTTCCTCTCATCCTCTTATTGCTAGATTCATGAGAGGCCTAACTTTAACTAAACCTCCCATTAGGCCTCCTCCGGTGGCATGGGATTTAAATTTGGTTCTTGGTCAGCTTATGAAGCCACCTTTTGAACCTTTAGTCTCTACCTCCTTAAAGCTTCTTTCTTGGAAGGTTGTTTTCCTCATTGCAGTCACTTCAGCTCGCCGCATCAGTGAACTGCAAGCCTTAGTGGCTAATCCTCCTTATACAAGGTTCCATCATGATAAGGTAGTCCTTAGGACAAATCCACACTTTATGCCAAAGGTGGTTTCCCCTTTTCATCTTAATCAAGAGGTATATCTACCTGTCTTTTTTCCAGCTCCTCACGCATCCAGTGCGGAGCGGAACCTTCATACTCTAGATTGTAAAAGAGCTCTTGCCTTTTACCTTCACAGAACTCAGTCACATCGAAAGTCTTCCCAACTTTTTGTTGCTTTCGATCCTTCTCATTTGGGACTTCCAGTCTCAAAAAGAACACTTTCCAATTGGATTGCTCAGTGTATTTCTTTTGCTTACCAGAGTAAAAACATTTCTTTGGAAGGCCATGTCACAGCTCATAATGTGAGAGCCATGGCCGCCTCTATGGCTCACCTTCACTCTGTCTCCATCGATCAGATCTGTCGAGCAGCTACATGGGCCTCGGTTCATACCTTCACAGCCCATTACTGCTTGGATAAGGACTCCCGCCGGGATGCCTTATTTGGTCAGGCTGTCCTCAAACACCTGTTCCATTCTTAAGCAACTCCTGCCCACCTTCCCTCAATGGATGCCTGAGATCCATAGGAAGATGAAGAGCCCTTGGAAGGGGATCTCCCAGGCATCTCAGCTAGGGAGTCCCCATATGTGAGGACTCATTCCTGCTTGTTCCTGACCTGTAACAGGTGATCTCTGGGAACAGCAGGAATAGTCCTCACAACTCACCCACCTCCCCTAGGAGTTGTATCTCTTTCTCTTTCCTTTCCTCTCTCTATTGTCTCAGCTTTAAACTCGAACTGAGGAGAGTTGGTCAGGAAGGCGGGAAGGCAGCGCGCATGCGCTGTGGGAAGCCCCAAAAGCTTTCCTTCTGGGAAGCTGGGGAGCTTTCCCGCGCAGGCTCCGTCGGTACCGACGTATCCATATGTGAGGACTATTCCTGCTGTTCCCAGAGATCACCTGTTACAGGTAAGTAACTGTGCTTTCTTGGAAGGTGGTTTTCTTGGTGGCACTCGCGTCAGTTCGGCGGGTGAGTGAGCTACAGACCCTTGTGTCAGGCCTTATATTAGGTTCTATAGGAACCGGGTGGTGCTTCGCACGCACCCCAAGTTCCTTCTGAAAGTGGTCTCCTTGTTCCACCTCAACCAAGAGGTGGTGCTGCCTACCTTTTTTCCCAGGCCGCAAGCTAGTCGGGCAGAGACAGTACTGCATACCCTGGACTTTAAGAGGGCTTGGCTTTCTATATTCAGTGTACGCAGGACCATAGAAGGGCTTCTCAGCTCTTCGTATCCTATGACCCCAGTAAGCTGGGGATGGCTGTTTCCAAGCATACGCTGTCCACCTGGGTGGCGGACTATATCTTCTGGGCATACAGGGCAGCCGAGCTTCCGTTGGAGGGTCGTGTCACGGCCATGGCGGCATCAGTGGCTCATTTCTGCTCTGTTCCGCTGACAGATATTTGCTGGGCCGCCACCAGGTCTTTGGGTCAGACTTCACAACCCATTACTGCCTGGACAGAGAGTCCCATCGGGACAGTGCTTTCGGCCAGACTGTACTCCGGAACCTTTTAGAGGTCTAGGCAACTCCTCCGACCCTTCTGTGTCAGGCTACCGGAGTGCTACTCTTTCAGTTAGATTCCTATTGTGGTTCCTTACGGCTCTTGTAGAGGGAGCCTATTTTTCAGCTTTTGGTTCTCGGTAGCCTATAGCTGGGGAGTCCCATATGCGAGGACTGATTTCCTGCTTGTTCCTGGAGAAAGCATAGTTAGTTACTCACCTGTAACAGGTGTTCTCCGGGGACAGCAGGAATCAGTCCTCATGACCCTCCCTCCTCCCCTTGGAGTTGCAGTCTTATTATATTTTGTTCTTTTTGCCATCTTTTGAGCTATGTCATTTGACTGAGTAAGATGGCCGCGCATGCGTGGTAAAGGGACCGCGCATGCGTGATGCAATTCCCAAAGGTTTTCTTTAAAAGCTGGGGATTTGCTCCGCACGAGGGTTCCGTCGGCGCCGACATCACCCATATGTGAGGACTGATTCCTGCTGTCCCCGGAGAACACCTGTTACAGGTGAGTAACTATGCTTTATGAGTAAACGGAGAGACAAGGAAAACACATATATACTGTATCCATGGCAGAAAACAATCAAAAAAAAAAAAAGTAAAGGGGAGAGGGGGAGGCCACCAAGTGTAAAACTGGATTTTTTAGATAAATTCCCACCAAAAAGAAGATCAGAGATTGTCTAAACATCATAAAAATAAGGTATAATGGGTTGTAGGCCCAATGAACATTTTTAAATAGCACATTCAAAATTTAAAAATTAAACATTTAGGTTAAACAGATAATAGTGTAAAGTGAATGGGTCATATACAATGCGCCATACATACAGGAAACCCCAGCCACATAGACACTCTGTTTTTATAAAATCTTCTAAATCAAGGAATACAAAAGGGGATAAAAAAGCAGGGGGATATTGAACCTCATTGTAGCGGGATAAAAAACGGCTATAAATCAATACAGTGATGCCCTTTGGACTCACCCATAAAAAGAGCATTATCATGCCAAATATTATCCAAATCACGAAACGCCATTTCCATCTGCACTATAATACAGCCATCAAAATGATAGAGAACTGTCTAAAATACAGAAAAAAATTGTGTGAGATAATCCAATAAATAAAGAACGAACTATGTTGTATATACTCTAAAACATATAGCACGTCATAAAATGTAATGGATTTGATAGCGGGAATTTATGCATATAAAGAATAAAACTCAAGATATGTCAGGACGTTTATAAAAGGAAAACATACCTATTGTGCCGATGGCAAGAAACTCACCAGTGAAAAGAGCCAGCTATGGCTAAATCCGGCTTTAAAGAAAGCCCGCCAAAGCAGGTTCAAAGGTCAAATCTTACAAATGTGAAAAAATGTTACAACACTAATTGTAATATATTGTAATTATTTAAAAGAGCAAATACAAAATGACCATAAATGTGAAAGGAAACAGTTTGATAAACAAAAGGTAAATCGATCATGCATGATCTGCCATGCCGCTATTATATATGCCGCACATATAAGGAGACACCAGCCACTGGTGAACTTAATTCATTTCTAAAGACTTCCCAAACCTCTCAGTTCAAGGAAAAAGGAATTCTGAACTCAATAACCACATCATAGGTGGAAATAGGGGATATGAGTGTGAATCAATACCATAGAACAAGACAGAAATCAAATGTGAGATACCGTTCAATAATCTGGACACAGCCACCAAATACGACAGACTATGTATTTACATCTGATCCAATCCCCATACCATCGGGTAGGGTGATACTGTGCCCATCTGAAGAACAAAAAAACGATGTGCATAATGATATAGAAAAATGTGTGGAAGACCATTCTGGGAACATAACCACCCCATAAGAGTGAAGGTTTAAATAAATAAGAATGAATAGCATAAATTACCCAAACATAAATTACCCATGAAGGGATATACAAATAAGTAACTAAAAACACACAAAACAAAACAGTGGAAAAAATAAAGGAGTAAAACCGAGACACGAGGAACACTAGGGAATTTGTGTAAAAATACCTACTGGTAAATGACCAGTCTATGGAGGGTAAAAATGAACTAGTGAACCAAAAAATATGTAACTGGCATATACAAAGGATATGTTACCCATGGGGAAACTTCACATGGCTCATGTGGGAGATGAGAGGTACATCGATATGATACAAAAAGATTATAGTGTAAAAAAATAATGGACTATTAAAAGGATAAAAAATGAAAAATAAATAAGTACCCAATAATAAATAAATCTTGAATAAATAATTAATGAAAGGGTAAAAGAGGAGTGAAAGGGGGGGAGAGGGAATGGGGAAGAGAAGGGGGGAGGGAGGTAGGATGATACCCTTCACCTGTGGTCCTTTGCCATCTCTCATCAAATTCACCTCCTAGCAGTGACCCTTCTGGGGGAGTTCAGTGTCTTGGCAGACAAGCTGACTCGGATCCTTCTTCCCCACAAATGGTCTCTCCATCTGGACACAGTATCTTACATCTTCCAGGCCTCAGGAACTCCAGACATAGATCTGTTTGCTACTCCACAGAATGCCAAGTTTCCTCGCTTCTGCACAAGGACTCTGACATCCAGCAACCAACAGGTGGATGCCTTTTCTTCAGGACCAAGCAGGAAGTCAGTCCTCACTTATGGGTGACGTCGGCGCCGACGGAGCCCTCGCGGAGCAATTTTCCCCAGCTTTCAAAGAAAGCCTTTGGGAATTGCAGCGCGCATGCGCGGTCGTCTTCCCGCCCGAGGGTGCCATCTTAGCCAGTCTTCTTTTTTCCGCGGAGCCCTACAGACGTCCCCGTCTTGTCCCCGCGAAAAAGTTGATTTTCTTCTTTGTTTTATCCTTTTTTCTTTCGGTTCGACGCCGATCGTTTTCCCGCCCGGACTCGCGACGCCGGTCTCGAGTCCGCTTACTTTTTTCGGTTTTTCTGACTTAGTCAGCTTTCGTTTTCGGTTTCCCTGGCAGCCCGGTCCTTTGACCTCGCAGGGGCCCTTTTTCCCCCGATGGCTGCCAGTGGGTTTAAGCGGTGTGGTCGGTGTGACCGAAATATGTCACTAACCGACACACACGACTTTTGCCTCCGCTGCCTGGGCCCGGATCATGAGGAACTGATCTGTGGGCCCTGCAGCAAACTGTCCTCAAAGGCGTTGAGGAGTCGGCGGCATCAGCGTGAGAGAATCTTCGCTGACCCCAGCCGTACCCGGACCTCGTCGGAGGCCTCCGCGTCGAAAGGCTCCAGCTCGGACCGTCGCCGGAGCTCCTCCGACCGGGGTTCTCCCTCCGGGGACCATCGTCGGAAGGAAAAACCCGCGAGGGCGGCGTCGGTGGACGCTCCTGGTTCCGCGAGGGCCAGGTCGCATAGCCCCGACAGCCGCCCCGGGTCCTTGGAGAAGGAACACATCCCGAAGCGACCTCGCCTGGAGTCGGAGATGCCTGCCCGGGTAAGTCCTGTGGTCCTTCTGGACTCGCCTCCGCGACAGCCGACGTCGGGCCCGACGCCGTCGGGGCCCGAGTCGGGGGCTGCTGGGTCACCTGAGCTCGGACTCAGGTTGACGGCCTTGGAGAGCAGACTGTCTGCCTTCATGGACCAGCAGCGGGCACTGCTCGCTGGCCTCGCTGGCGCCGCTGCCCCGACCGCCGGGACGTCGACGTCCAAGTCGACCCCGGAGACCGAGCCGATCCTCGAGTCAATGAGAACTCGAGTCGATCCTCGGTCGAGGTCACCCTCGGCCTCCCGTTCGGGACCGAGGTCGCCGACGCCGACTCCCTCGACGTCGGGACGGCTGGCGCCGCACCCTGCCCGGGCCGACCCCACCGAGTCCTCGTCGGAGTCGGTCTGGGAGTCTGAGGAGGAAGAGTCACCTGATTCTTTCCGGACTCGGTGTGTCCCATCGGACTCACCGGGGTCCGAGCCTCGGAAGCAGTCCCCCCCGGAGGATGCCCGGTTCTCGGACTTCGTTAGGGATATGGCCAAGGCTTTGGCCTTCCCTGCGGATCCCGAGGAGGAGCCTCGAGCCGAAGAGCTCGACGCCCTCCAGTATGACTCTCCCGCGAGGGAGCACTTTACTGTGCCGGTTCCTCCTATGCTGGAACGACTACTCTTCCGCATGTGGGAGAGTCCGGCCTCCTCGCCGGTCCTGAGCAAGCGGGTCGATTCTATCTATCGGGTCCGCAAGAGCCCTGGCTTTCAGAAGGCACAGCTGCCACACCATTCCATGGTAGTGGAATCGGCCATGCATCGTCTTAAGAGCCAGAAGATGCACTCCTCGGTGCCTCCTGGAAGGGAGGCCCGTAACCTGGATGGCCTTGGCAAGAAGTGCTTCCAGGGCTCTATGCTCGCATGTCGTGTCCAGACTTACCAGCTCTACATGGGCATGTATCTCCGGGATCTGGCTAAAGAGCTAGCCGGATTCTCCGCTGGTCTCTCCGAGGAGCCCTTGCGGAGGTTCCTAGCCTTGTCCACGGGCATTCGGGAATGCTCAAAGTTCATGTCCCGAGCAGCCTATGATGGCTTTGAGGCCTCGGCTAGAGTGGCCGCAGCCGGCATCGGTGCCCGCCGACAGGCTTGGCTTCAGTCGTCGGACCTTGAGCCCTGGGTACAGGACAAGTTGGTCGATGTCCCCTGCCGAGGCGAAAACCTCTTGGCAAGCCCATGGCGGAAAAGGCTGCACAAATTGAGACTGAGACTCTCACCAGGACCAGGCTTTCTAGGAAGACCTCCGCCCCTTCCCAGAAAAAGAAGGGCTCGGGAAAAAAGTCCTTTTACCCGAGGAAGGCGGCTGCCTACAAACAGTACCCCCATTATCAGGCCCCTGCAGCTCCCCAACAGGGCCAGCAGGCCAAGGGACGGGGTAACGGGTCCCGTAGGCAGCAAGCCCCCAAGCCTGCACCACCAGCCCCTGCTCAGCAGGGTGGGGGTTTTTGACTCGCTCAGCATAGCCTCTCCCCCCCCGCTGGTTCCTCCCAGCACCGGAGGCCGGCTGGTTCACTTCGCCCACAGGTGGTCCAGCATCACCGCAGATGCCTGGGTACTTCAGGTCGTGCGAGAAGGCTACCTTCTCCACTTCCATCAGGTCCCTCCCTCCTATTTTCCGGGAGAACCTTCACGCCCCCCTCTGCACAGGGAGTTGCTCCTTCAGGAGTTAGCAGGTCTTCTGCAGGAACAGGCGGTGGAACCGGTGCCCCCACCACCTGAGAGGTCAAGGCTTTTATTCAAGGTATTTTCTGATACCAAAGAGAACAGGGGGCCTCAGACCCATCCTGGACTTGCGCAACCTCAACAAGTTCCTTGTGCGGGAGAAGTTCAAAATGCTTACCCTTGGAATCCTTCTGCCCTACCTCCAGCAGGGAGATTGGCTATGCTCCTTGGATCTAAAGGATGCCTACACGCACATCCTCATCCACCCAAGCCACCGCCAATACCTAAGGTTTGTGGTGGCAGGAAATCATTACCAGTACAGAGTACTGCCCTTTGGCCTATCCTCCGCACCGCGAGTCTTCACAAAATGTCTCGCGGTCGTGGCGGCCCATCTCCGGCTTCACGGCCTCTATGTCTTTCCGTACCTCGACGACTGGCTCATCAGAGCAGCGTCCGCTCAGGAGGTCACCAACGCCACGTGCCGCACGGTGACTCTGCTGCAGCACTTGGGCTTTGTTATAAACTTCGCAAAGTCCACTTTGCTCCCCTCACAGGATCTCGAGTTCATCGGCGCAAGGCTGCACACTCCTCGGGCACGAGCGTACCTACCGCTCGACAGGGCTCAACGGCTCATGGACCTAGCCGACCGCTTTCGCAGCCAGCCCCTGGTCTCCGCCAGGCGCTTCCTGAGACTGCTCGGCCATATGGCTTCCACCGTCCATGTGACCCCCAATGCCCGCCTGAATATGCGGTCTGCTCAATGGTGTCTCCGCCAGCAGTGGCGACAAGCCACAGGCGGCCTGGCAGACCTAGTGCGCGTCTCCGAGCCGCTGCTCTCGTCTCTCCGGTGGTGGCTCCGGCAGCCGAACCTGATATTCGGAATGCCTTTCCAGTCACCTCAGCCGACCCGGGTGCTGACCACCGATGCATCCCTCCTGGGCTGGGGAGCACATTGCCAAGAGGCACGTACTCAGGGCCTCTGGACCACGTGGGAGTCTGCTCAGCAGATCAACTTCCTGGAGCTCAGGGCGATCCGCCTAGCTCTCAAGGCCTTCTCCCACCTGACTTCCCAACAGTCCGTCCTTGTCCAGACGGACAATCAAGTTGCCATGTTCTACGTGAACAAGCAGGGGGGCACGGGCTCCTTCCTCCTCTGCCGGGAGGCACAGAAGCTCTGCTCTTGGGCCGTCAGTCACGGCATTCTCCTCAAGGCAGTTTATCTCCCGGGCCAAGAAAATTGCCTTGCAGACAAACTCAGCAGGGTCCTCCAGCCGCACGAGTGGCGTCTGGATCCCTTGGTAGTTCAGAAGCTCTTCCTCAAGTGGGGTCTCCCCACGGTGGATCTCTTTGCCAGTCCTCACAACCGGCAGCTTCCTCGCTTCTGCTCTCGTCAGCCACACCCCCTTCGGGTTGCGGCGGACGCCTTTCTGATCTCGTGGTCGGGGAGCCTTCTGTACGCTTTCCCTCCCATCCCGCTGGTCTCTCGGACTCTTTTCAAGGTTCTCCGAGACAAAGCCTTCATGATCCTGGTGGCCCCTCGCTGGCCCAGGCAGCCGTGGTTTCCGCTCCTGCTGCAACTGGCGGTGGAGGATCCAATCCCTCTGGGGGTACAACCGGATCTCCTCACTCAGGATCAGGGGTCCCTTCTGCACCCCAACCTCAGGTCTCTCAACCTCATGGCCTGGCTGCTGAGAGGGTAGTCCTTGCTCCCCTTCTCCTGCCGGCGGAGGTGGAGGAGGTCGTCTTGGCTTCGCGACGGCCTTCTACCCGCAAATGCTACGCCCTTAAATGGCGTCGCTTTGCAGTCTGGTGTACCCAACAGTCTCAGGATCCCTTCTCCTGCCCGGTGTCGGTGATCTTGCAGTACTTGCTGCACCTCTCTAATCTGGGACTTAAGTCCAACTCCGTCAAAGTTCACCTCAGTGCTCTTTCAGCACATCATGTGCCAGTGGACGGCAGACCTCTCTCCAATGACCCTCTCGTAGCGAGGTTTCTCCGAGGTCTCCTTCTACTTAAACCACCTCTGCGCCCGCCAGCGCCTGACTGGGACCTGAATGTGGTTTTGCAGCGGATCACCTGTCCGCCTTTTGAACCTATGGCTACCTGTTCTCTCCGTTTTCTGTCTTGGAAAACACTGTTCTTGATAGCCCTCACTTCCGCTAGACGCGTAAGTGAATTGCAGGCCCTCGTGTCTGATCCCCCTTACACTAGGTTCTACAAGAATAGGGTAGTCCTACGGACTCACCCAAAATTTCTGCCTAAAGTGGTCTCCCCTTTTCACATCAATCAGGAGGTGGTACTTCCAACCTTCTTTCCCAGACCACACTCCAGCCGAGCTGAAACGGTCCTCCATACCCTGGACTGTAGAAGGGCATTGAACTTCTACCTTGACCGTACGCGGGAGCACCGTAAAGCTGTTCAGCTTTTTGTGTCTTTTGACCCCAATAGATTGGGGCTCCCGGTCTCCAAGCGTACTCTGTCCATCTGGGTTGCGGACTGTATCTCTTGGGCTTATGGGGCAGCCGGACTCTCCTTAGAAAGTCGAGTCACGGCTCATTGCGTTCGGGCAAAGGCCACGTCAGTGGCTTACCTCCGCTCTGTTCCGCTGGCAGACATCTGCCGGGCCGCTACTTGGTCTTCAAGCCAGACTTTTGCGGTCCATTACTGTCTCGAGAGGGAGTCCCGTAGGGACAGTGCTTTCGGACAGGCAGTCCTCCGTAATCTCTTTGAGGTCTGAGCAACTCCTACCCTCCATCCCGGATGTGGGCTACCGGTGGGTGATAATTCAGCGAAGATTCTATCCTTCTGTGCTGCTGAGCTAGAGGGAGCTCATTTTTGTGCTTAGGGTCTCCGGTAGCCTTGAGCTTGGGAGTCCCATAAGTGAGGACTGACTTCCTGCTTGGTCCTGGAGAAAGCGTAGTTACTCACCTGTAACAGGTGTTCTCCAGGAGCAGCAGGAATCAGTCCTCACTACCCTCCCTCCTCCCCTTGGAGTTGCAATCGTCTGCTTATGTTCTTTTTTGCAAATTTTTATGCTGTCTTTTTTAGCTATGTCATCTGACTGGCTAAGATGGCACCCTCGGGCGGGAAGACGACCGCGCATGCGCGCTGCAATTCCCAAAGGCTTTCTTTGAAAGCTGGGGAAAATTGCTCCGCGAGGGCTCCGTCGGCGCCGACGTCACCCATAAGTGAGGACTGATTCCTGCTGCTCCTGGAGAACACCTGTTACAGGTGAGTAACTACGCTTTATCTATATTGGGGTCAGGATCTGCTATATGCTTTCCCTTCCATACCCCTTATTCCCAAGACTCTTTTCAAGCTTCAGTCCAATAAGGGCTCCCTGATTCTCATAGCCCCTCACTGGCTGCAGTAATCGTGGTTTCCACTGCTACTACTTCTGATTCAGACTCAGCCTCTGCGATTGGGGTCTGTACCCGATCTCCTATCCCAGGGCAACGGCTCACTACTTCCCAATCCACAGTCTCTCTGCCTCACAGCTTGGCTTCTGAGAACATAGCATTGCAGGGCATTGACCTTTCACAAGAGGTTAAGGAGATCCTACTGGCTTCTAAAAAGCCCTTCACCAGATGCTCATACGCTTTCAAGTGGTGTAAATTCTCTGTCTGGTGTTCCCAGAAAGATCTCAATTGCTTCTCTGCTCCAGTAGAGTCATTCCTTCAGTATCTCTTCCACCTGTTCTCGACAAGTCTAAAGACCAACTCGTTGAGAGTCCACCTCAGTGCCATTGCGGCCTCTCACCACCTACTAGATGGACAGCCTGTCTCCTTGCAATCACTAATAGCATGTTTCATGAGAGGTCTGCTGTCCAAGCCGCCCATCAAGCCACCTCTGGTGTCTTGTGACCTCAGTGTCGTTCTAGTGCGGCTTCTCAAGCTGCCCTTTGAACCATTGGCCATGACCTCCCTGAAGTTCCTGTCTTGGAAGGTAATCTTCCTCATTGCCCTCACTTCAGCTAGACACATTAGTGAGCTTGAGGTTCTGGTGGCCGACCTTCCCTATACTCAGTTCCACCATGACAAGGTCGTCCTTTGGACTCACCCATAAATTATGCCAAAGGTGGTGTCTCCTTTTCATTTAAACCTGTCGATTTACCTTCCAGTCTTCTTTCCTAGACCGCAGGCACCTAGAGCGGAAGCAATTCTACATACATTTGACTGCAAGTGTGTATTGGCTTTTTATCTCCAAAGGACTCCAGGTTATCGTAAAGCCTTGCAATTGTTCATCTGCTTTGACCCTAGTCACCTGGGTCTACCTGTATCTAAGTGTACACTCTCCAAATGGGTAGTGGACTGCATTTCATTTGCCTGTGATAAAACAGGACTCACCCTAGAAGGGCATGTCACTGCTCACAACGTTCGTGTCATGGCCACCACAATGGCAAACCTACGCTCGGTAGCCATTGGCGAAATTTGCAAGGCAGCAACTTGGTCTTCCATCCATACCTTCGCTGCCCATTATTGTCATAAGAACATAAGATATGCCATACTGGGTCAGACCAAGGTCCATCAAGCCCAGTATCCTGTTTCCAACAGTGGCCAATCTAGGTCATACTACCTAGCAGTTTCCCCAAAAGACACAGGTTCTGCAATGCTTGTACTGGGTCAAACATTGATATCCTGGGTCACTTCTTAATAATGGTTTATGGACCTTTCCTCCAGGAACTTGTCCAAACCTTTTTTAAACCCAGCTACAGTAACCGCCTTTACTACATCCTCCACTTCAGTCATGGGTAACATCCCTACATCTTCCTCAGTAAAGACAGAAGCAAAGAATTCATTCAGTGTCTCCGCTATCGCCTTGTCGCCTCTTAGTGCCCCTTTAACTCCTCTATCATCTAATGGACCAACTGACTCTCTCACAGGTTTTTTGCTACGAATGTACTTGAAAAAATCTTTATTTCGCGTTTTTGCTTCCGCAGCAAGCTTCTTCTCAAATTCTCCCTTTGCCTGCTTTATCAATGCCTTGCATTTGACTTGCCAGTGCTTGTGCTGTTTCCAGGTTTCGTCGTTTGGCTCTTTTTTCCTTTTCCTGAAAGATACTTTTTTGGCAACAACAGCCTCTCTGACCTCGCCTTGTCTGGGCAAGGACTCCAGCTGGGATGTCATGTTTGGTCAAGCTGTACTTCAGCACCTCTTTCAGACTTAGATGCAACTCCTACCGTCTGTCCCAGATTTTGAGGATACCAGAAAACCATGTAGGATTCATGACTTCTGGAGCCTGCTCCGAGGTGAACCTCCACCGGTTATGAGGTCACTTCATCTGGCATCTTGGAGCTAGGAAGTCCCATATGTGAAGACTGCGTTCCTGCTTGTTCCTGGAGATAGTTACTCACCTGTAATAGGTGATCTCCAGGAACAGCAGGAATTTAGTCTTCCCAACCCACCTTCCTCCACTAGGAGTTGTAGGTTTTCATTTACTCTCCTTTCTCAGCTACAAACGCAACTGAAGAGAGGGAGTTGGGAAGGCAGTCGCGCAAACGCAGTGGGGTACTCCCAAAGGCTTTCCTATTGGATGCTGGGGAGTGTTCCTGCACAGGCTCCGTTGGTACTGATGTCACCCATATGTGAAGACTAAATTCCTGCTGTTTCCGGAGATCACCTGTTACAGGTGAGTAACTATGCTTTATTCCCGCTTCTTGATTCCCAAAATGTCCAGCGGCCTTCAGACGATCCTTGACCACCATCACTTCAATCTTTTCATCAATCATTCTCTTGCTCAATCCTCGTGATTGGCTCACCTCACTAGACCTTAAGCATGTGTATACCGATATTCTCCAGGACCAAGCAGGAAGTCAGTCCTCACATATGGGTGACGTCGGCGCCGACGGAGCCCTCGTGCGGAGCATTTCCCCAGCTTTCAAAGAAAGCCTTTGGGAATTGCAGCGCGCATGCGCGGTCCTCTTCCCGCCCAAGGGTGCCATCTTGCTCAGTCTTCTTTTTTCCACGGAGCCCGACGGACGTAGTTCATTTTTCCCCGAGGAAAAAGTTGATTTTCCCTATTTTTCTCTTTTTTTCTCCGGTTCGACGCCGGATCCTTTTCCCGCTCGGACCGATACGCCGGTATCTAGTCCTTTTCTCTCTTTTTCGGTTTTTGTCCTTTGTGACTGGCGTTCGCGCCTTTTTTCTTTTTTCCCTGGCAGCCCGGTCTTTTGACCTAGCAGGGGCCCTTTTTCCCCCGATGGCTACCAGCGGGTTTAAGAAATGTGATCGGTGCAAGAAACTTATGTCTCTTACCGACACACACGACTGCTGCCTCCGTTGCCTCGGACCCGATCATGACCCGATGATCTGTGGTCCGTGTGGCAAAATGTCCTCGAAGGCATTGAGGAGTCGGCAGCATCAGAAGGATAGAATTTTTTCTGACTCCGCGTCCGTCCGGGCCCGGACCTCGTCAGAGGCCTCGACGTCTCAGGACTCCGGCCCCGAGCAGCATAGGGGTTCCTCTGAACAGGGGTCTCCTTCGCGGGAACATCGCAGGAAGAAGAAACCCGCGAGGGCGGCGTCGATGGACGCTCCTGGTTCCTTGAGGGCCAGGTCGCCTAGCCCCGATAGCCGTCCCGGGTCTTCGGAGTCGGAGAGGCCTGCCAAGCATCCTCGTGTCGAGATGGAGTCTCCTGGACACGTAAGTGCTGTTGTCCTCGTGGACTCTCCTCCGAGGGAGCCAACGTCTGGCCCGACACCGTCGGGGCCGAGTCGGGGGCTGCAGGGTCTCCTGAGCTCGGACTCAGGTTGACGGCCTTGGAGAGCAGCTTCGCTGCCTTCATGGAACAGCAGCGGGCATTGCTCGCCGGTCTCACCGGTGTATCTGCCCCGACCACCGGGACCTCGACGTCCAAGTCGACCCCGGCGGCCGAGCCGATCCTCGAGTCCATGCGGGCTCGAGTCGATCCTCGGCCACGGTCTCCCTCGACTTCCCGTTCGTGGCCGAGGTTGTCGACGCCGATACCCTCGGCGTCGGGACGGAGGGCATCGGTGCCCGCCCGACCGGAGCCGCTCGATTCCTCCTCCGAGGAGTCGGGCTGGGATACGGAGGACGAAGAGTCACCCGACACTCATTGGACTCGGTGTGTCCCATCGGACTCGCCCGAGTCCGAACCTCGGAGACGATCCCCACCGGAGGATACCCGGTTCTCGGACTTCGTGCAGATATGGCCAAGGCCTTGGCCTTTCCCGCGGATCCCGAGGAGGAGCCTCGAGCCGAGGAGCTCGAAGCCCTCCAGTATGACTCTCCCCCAAAGGAGGCCTTTACTGTTGTGGTTCCTCCGATGCTGGAGCGGCTGCTCTTCCGCATGTGGGAGACCCCGGCCTCGACGCCGGTGTTAAGCAAGCGGGTCGATTCAAAAGGCACAATTACCGCACCACTCCATGGTTGTGGAATCGGCCATGCATCGACTGAAAAGTCAGAAGATGCACTCCTCGGTGCCTCCCAGCCGGGAGGCCCGGAACCTGGATGCCCTTGGTAAGAAGTGCTTCCAGGGCTCTATGCTTGCTTGCCGTGTCCAGACTTACCAGCTCTACATGGGCATCTACCTCCGAGACCTGGCAAAGGAGATTGCCGGGTTCTCTGCTGGTCTCTCCGAGGAACCTTTGCAGAGGTTCCAGGCCTTGTCCACCGGTATTCAAGAGTTCTCGAAGTTTATCTCTCGAGCAGCCTACGATGGCTTCGAGGCTTCGGCCCGAGTGGCCGGGGCCGGCATCGGTGCCCGCCGACAGGCTTGGCTACAGTCATCCGACCTCGAGCCATGGGTCCAGGACAAGTTGGTCAATGTCCCCTGCCGAGGTGAAAACCTCTTTGGCAAACCCATGGCTGAAAAGGCTGCAGAACTCGAGACCGAGACACTGACCAGGACTAGGCTTTCTAGGAAAACCTCTGCCCCTTCTCAGAAGAAGAAGGGCTCGGGAAAAAAGTCCTTTTACCCGAGGAAGTCGTCTGCCTATAAACAAAATACCCTCATTATCATGCCTCTGCAGCTCCCCAACAGGGTCAGCAGGCCCAGGGGCAGGGTCAAGGGCCCCGTAGGCAGAAGGCCCCCAAGCCACCTACACCGGCCCCTGCTCAGCAGGGTGGGGGTTTTTGACTCATAAGAACATAAGAACATAAGATATGCCATACTGGGTCAGACCAAGATCCATCAAGCCCAGTATTCTGTTTCCAACAGTGGCCAAACTAGGTCATATGTACCTAGCAGTTTCCCCAAGAGACACAAGTTCCACAATGCTTGTACTGGGTCAAGCATTGATATCTTCGGTCACTTCTTAATAATGGTTTATGGACCTTTCCTCCAGGAACTTGTCCAAACCTTTTTTAAACCCAGCTACACTAACAGCCTTTACTACATCCTCCGATAACAAATTCCAGAGTTTGATTACACGTTGAGTGAAAAAATATTTTCTTTTGTTGGTCTTAAATAGTTTACCCTGTAGCTTCATTGCATGTCCCCTAGTCTTTCTATATTCTGATAACGTAAACAATCGATCTACGTTTACCCGTTCCATTCCGTTCATTAATTTATAGACTTCTATCATATCTCCCCTCAGCCGTCTCTTTTCCAGTTTAAAGAGCCCTAACATTTTTAGCCTTTCTTCATAGGAGTATCCTTCCATCCCCTTTACCATTTTGGTGGCTCTTCTCTGAACCTTTTCTAAAATCGCTATATCCTTTTTAAGATACGGCGACCAGAATTGCACACAATATTCAAGGTGCGGTCTCACCATGGAACGATATAGAGGCATTATAATATCTTTTGTTTTATTTTCCATTCCTTTCCTTATCATACCTAGCATTCTATTTGCTCTCTTGGCCGCCGCTGCACACTGGGCCGAGGGTTTTAACATGGTATCCACAATGACGCCTAAATCTTTTTCCTGGGTGGTGGTTCCTAATGTGGAACCTTGCATCGTGTAACCATAGTTTGGGTTGTTCTTCCCTAGGTGCATAACCTTGCACTTGTCCACATTAAATTTCATCTGCCATTTTGATGCCCAGTCTTCCAATTTATCAAGATCCTCTTGCAATTCTTCACAATCCTCTTCGGTTTTAACAACTTTAAATAGTTTTGTGTCATCTGCAAATTTGATAACCTCACTCGCTATTCCACTTTCCAGGTCATTTATGAATATGTCAAAAAGCAGCGGACCCAGCACAGATCCCTGGGGTACACCACTATTCACCTTTCTCCATTGGGAAAATTGGCCATTTAGCCCTACCCTCTGCTTTCTATCTTTTAACCAGTTCCTGATCCACAATAGAACACTGCCTCCTATCCCATGACTCTTTAGTTTTGCCAAAAGTCTCTGATGAGGAACCTTGTCAAAGGCTTTCTGAAAGTCCAGATACACAATATCAACCGACTCACCTTTGTCCACCTGTTTATTCACTCCTTCAAAAAAACATAACAGATTAGTAAGACAAGATCTTCCTTGTCTAAAGCCATGTTGGCTGTCTCCCATTAGGTTGTGACTATCTACATGCTGAGTAATTTTATTCTTTATGATGGTTTCTACCATTTTTCCCGGTACTGACGTCAGGCTCACTGGTCTGTAGTTTCCCGGATCACCCCTGGAACCCTTTTTAAAAATTGGTGTTACATTGACGATCCTCCAATCTTCAGGTATTAGAGATGATTTTAATGATAGTTCACAGATTACTGATAGCAGGTCTGCAATCTCATATTTCAGTTCTTTCAACACCCTTGGATGTATACCATCCGGCCCAGGTGATTTGCTACTCTTCAGTTTATCTAATAGTTGTAAGACATCTTCCCGATGTATCGATATTTCCTTCAATTCTTCCACACCTTTAAATACCACTTCCGTCATGGGTAACATCCCTACATCTTCCTCAGTAAAGACCGAAGCAAAGAATTCATTCAGTCTCTCCGCTATCGCCTTATCGCCTCTTAGTGCTCCTTTAACCCCTTTATCATCTAATGGACCAACTGACTCTCTCACAGGTTTTTTGCTACGAATGTACTTGAAAAGGTCTTTATTTCGCGTTTTTGCTTCCGCAGCAAGCTTCTTCTCAAATTCTCTCTTTGCCTGCTTTATCAATGCCTTGCATTTGACTTGCCAGTGCTTGTGCTGTTTCCAGGTTTCGTCGTTTGGCTCTTTTTTCCATTTCCTGAAAGTTGCTTTTTTGGCAACAACAGCCTCTCTGACCTCACCTTTAAACCATGCTGGCAGTTTTTTGGACTTCCTTCCACTTTTCTTAAAGCGTGGAATACAGCTGGTCTGGGCTTCCAAGATAGTATTTTTCAACAACACCCAAGCTTGATGTACGTCTTTAACCTTTGCAACTGCTCCTTTTAGTTTTTTCTTAACTGTTTTCCTCATTTTATCATAGTCTCCTTTTCGAAAGTTAAAAGGTAGTACTGTGGATTTCCTTACTATCCCTCCTCCACTAATTAAATCAAAGGCGATCATGCTATGATCACTATTGCCAAGTGGCCCCAACACCCTTATCTCTTGCACTAGACTCAAACAGCATAGCCTCTTCTCCTCAGCTGGCTTCTCTCAGCACTGGAGGCCAGCTGGCTCACTTTGCCCACAGGTGGTCAGCCGTCACATCAGATACCTGGGTTCTTCATATAGTCCAAAAGGGCTATCTTCTCCATTTTCACCAGGTACCTCCCTCCTATTTTCCAGTGGAGCCTCCAAGACCCCCTCTGCACAGGGACCTACTCCTTCAGGAGTTAGCAAGTCTGCTAAAGGATCAGGCTGTGGAACCCGTGCCCCACCACCTGAGAGGTCACGGCTTTTATTCAAGGTACTTTCTGGTACCAAAAAGAACAGGAGGCCTCAGACCCATCCTAGACTTGCGAAACCTCAACAAGTTCCTGGAGAGGGAAAAGTTCAAGATGCTTACCCTTGGAATTCTGCTGCCCTACCTCCAGCAGGGAGACTGGCTATGCTCCTTAGATCTAAAGGATGCGTATACTCACATCCTTATCCATCCAGACCACAGACAATATCTCAGGTTTGTTGTGGGAGGAAACCACTATCAGTACAGAGTACTACCCTTTGGCCTGTCCTCCGCTCCCAGGGTGTTCACCAAGTGCCTGGCAGTGGTGGCATCCTACCTGAGGCTTCAGGGTCTTTTTGTGTTTCCGTACCTGGACGACTGGCTCATAAGGGGCCAATCTTCCCAAGAGGCCAATCAGGCCACCCTTCGCACTGTGGCTCTGCTTCAGCACTTGGGGTTTGTCATAAACTTCGCAAAGTCCACTTTGCTCCCGTCCCAGAACTTAGAGTTCATACGGGCCAGACTAGACACTCTTCAAGCAAAGGCTTTTCTGCCTCTGGACAGGGCCCACAGGCTAATGGATCTGGCCAGCCAGTTTCGCAGCAATTCCCTGGTCTCTGCCAGGCAATTCCTCAGACTACTCGGCCATATGACTTCCACGGTTCATGTCACCCCCAATGCCCGCCTGCACATGCGACCTGCTCAGTGGAGCCTTCGCACTCAGTGGCATCAAGCCACAGGGGGCCTAGCGGACTCAGTAAAGATATCTGACCTCCTGGTCTCCTCTCTGCAATGGTGGCTTCATCTTCCGAATCTGGTGCTCGGAGTGGTTTTTCAATCCCCTCCACATACTCAGGTGCAGACAACAGATGCCTCTCTTCTCGGTTGGGGAGCACATTGCTAATGGGACATGTACTCAGGGTCTCTGGACCCCTTGGGAGGCTACTCAACAGATAAACTTCCTGGAGCTACGGGCGATACGCCTAGCTCTGAGAGCCTTCTCCCACCTCGCCTCTCACCAGTCTGTACTGGTCCAGACGGACAATCAAGTTGCCATGTTCTATGTGAACAAGCAAGGAGGCACAGGCTCCTTCCTTCTTTGTCAGGAGGCACAACGACTGTGCTCTTGGGCTGTCAATCACGGAATCCTTCTCAAGGCTGTCTACCTCCCAGGTCAGGAAAATTGCCTGGCAGACAGACTAAGCCAGATCCTGCAACCACACGAATGGAGATTGAACCCATTGGTGGTTCAGCAGGTCTTTCTCAAGTGGGGGCTCCCCACCATGGAACTTTTTGCCAGTCCTCTGAACCGGCAACTCCCGAGATTTTGCTCCAGACAACCGCATCCTCTCAGAGTAGCAGCGGATGCGTTTCTGATCTCGTGGTCCACAGGCCTACTGTATGCGTTTCCTCCCACACCACTAGTGTCCAGAACGCTTTATCTTTATCTTTATCTTTATTAAAACATTTGATAAACCGCCCAGGCCGAAGCATCAGGGCGGTGTACAATCATAAAAAAGGTGACAGCTGCTGAGAAAGGAAGGGAAGAAAAGAACGCCAAATAATAATAGGACAGTAAAAGAAATAGCAGACAGTAAAGAGGGGCAACAGAAAGCAGCAGAGCAACAGAATTTAAAACCATAATAATAATAATAATAAAAACTTAAAAACAATAAAAAAAATTAAAGGAGTGAGGAGAGGAGAGGGAGACTCGAACCAGATATAGGTGGAGCGAGAGGCGAGACTAGGGGAAAATGCACCAGCGGAGAGGGGAAAAAGAGAAATAAGAGGGAGGGAGGGAATAAAAGGCTAAGTGGGAAGGACATCATCAGTGGGGGGAGGGAGATTGAATGCTTGACAGAAAAGATGAGTCTTGAGAATAGCTTTAAAACGAGTATAGGAGGGTTCTAAACGGAGAGGTAAGGGAAGAGAATTCCAGAGGGCAGGGCAAAGAAAGAAGAAGGCAGCGTGTCGGGTGGATTCAAGACGGGCCTGAGTGGGTGAGGGAAGAAAAAGACGATTACCATGGGCAGACCGGAGAAGGCGGGGAGAGGGCTGGAGATGGATAATATTGGCTAAATATTGGGGGGAATCAGAGAAAAGGGCCTTGTGTGCAAGGATAAGTAGTTTAAACACAAACCGAAACTTAATAGGGAGCCAGTGTAGAGAAGAGAGACAGGGGGAAACATGAGAGCGGAGAGGGGATAGAGTAATAAGACGGGCGGCAGCATTTTGAACGATTTGAAGGCGGTGAAGTTGGTGAGAGGGAAGACCAGCATAAACAACGTTGCAGTAATCAAGTCGCGAAATAACTAGAGATATGACCAAAGTGATAATAGAAGAGTGTGAAAAGTAAGAACGAACAGCTTTGATGCGACGTAGGTGAAAAAAGGAGGAGCGGACAACAGAGGAGATGTGGTCGTGAAAAGAAAGAGATGGGTCTAGAATAACACCCAGATAGCGGAGAGTGGAGGAGGAAGGGATAGAATGGGAACCCATGACAGGAAACACTGAAGGAGAAGGACGACCAAAAGTAACCCAAAGAGCCGCAGATTTAGTGGGATTAACATGCATGAAGTTTGACTCAAACCAAGATGTGATGGAGGAGAGACAGAGGTTAAGTGAAGTGAGATCAGGGGCAGAGGAAGAGGTATGGTGAACCAGAAGGATATCATCAGCATAGATGTAGAAAGAAAGAGTGGATTGCTGGATTAGCAGAGCTAGGGGGGCCCGAAAAATGTTAAAGAGGAGAGGGGCAAGAATAGAGCCCTGAGGGACACCACAAGTGGCAGAAGCAGGAGGAGAGACTGAAGAACCAGCGTGAACTGAAAAAGTACGACAAGATAAAAAAGAGTGGAACCATTGAAGAACAGTGCCATGAATACCAACATCAGACAGACGAGAAAGAAGGGTGCGGTGATCGACTACATCAAAAGCAGAAGACAGATCCAGAGAGACCACTAGGGAAATATCACCACGATCGTGAGAACGGTGAAGTTCAGAGAGCAGAGCCGTGAGAACAGTTTCGGTACTGTGACCAGGACGAAAGCCAGATTGCCGGGGGTGAAGGGCGTGGGTGGAGTCAAGATGAGAGGTCAGCTGGGAAAAAACAATTCGTTCAAGGATTTTGGACAGAAAAGGAAGGTTGGAAACGGGGCGCCAGTTGGCAGAAAGCGTGGGGTCGAGAGTGGGCTTCTTCAAAAGGGGGCGGACAATAGCGTGCTTCCATAAAGAGGGAAAAAGACCAGAAGAGAGACTAGTGTTAAAGATAGAAAGGATGAAAGGCACCAAAGCAATATGTGAGTCAAGTAGCCAGGGAGATGGCAGAGGATCAAGAGGACAGGTAGTTTGGTGAGCGGAAGAAATAGCCTTAATAAGTTCGGGCGAAGAAATAGGAGAAAAGGAACACCAAGTGTGGGAGAGGGTGTGAATGGGTGAGGAGGGGGAAGTGGGCAAAGGATGAAAAGAGGGAGAAGAAGGGAAGGGAGGGAGAAGAGGGGAGAGGGGGGAAGGGCATGAAGGAAAGGAGGAACGAATAGCAAGAATCTTATTAGTGAAGAAAGCAGCAAGAGAAGAAGGGCTGGGAGGGGGGGGGCTTGGAAAGGGCAGAAGGGAGAGAAGAAGGGGAGGAAATAGATTTGAGGACCAGAAAGAGACGCCTAGCAGAGTTAGAAGATGTAGAGATGAGACGAGAATAGTATGAATGTTTAGCAGAAGTGATAGCAGAACGGTAGGAAAGGTGGGCAAGCTGATAGTTGGAGTGAGAGTCGGATGAACGGGATTTCCTCCAGAACCGTTCAGCACGTCGAAGATTGGAGCGGAGGAGATGGAGACCAGGGTGGTACCAGGGGTGATGGGAAGATGAACGGGGGGCTGAAGAGTGGAGAGGTGCCACAGAATCAAAAGCAACCGAAAGAGAAGAGGAAAAGAGATCAACCTGACGGTCAATGGAGAAGGAAGAAAAATCTGGAGGGAATAGCGTGAGGGCAGATGGAAAAGAGGACCGAGAGTTTGGAGTGAAACGTCGCCTGAGGGAAGGGATAGGAACTGAAGAAGGGCTAGCGGAGTCTAAAGAAGGAAAAGGGAAAGTAAATAAAAGACAGTAATGGTCAGACCAAGGAATGGGGACAGACCGGATATTGGAGGGAGAAAAAGGAGAGGAATCAAGAGTAAGAATAAGATCGAGGGAGTGACCAGAGGCATGGGTAGAGCAAAGTACGTGTTGAGTGAGAGATAGATCAGAGAACAAAGAGGAAAGGGCCTTATCACGGGGACGGGAAGGGGGAGTAAGGTAAGCATTGAGGTCGCCTAAGACGACTAAATGTGGAGATAGAATAGCGGAGTCAGAAAATGTGTGAAATAGGGAATCCCAGAGATCTGGGCGCAGGGAAGGGGGAACATATAAAAGAAGAAAGAAAAGAGAAGGGGCGGAATCGGACCGAACCAAAAGGGACTCAGGATAAGCAGGTGGGGGCGAGACCAAAGAAAAAGACAGAGGGGACTTAAAGATAAGTGCCACCCCACCACCAGAACGACGAAGGCGGGGGGTGTGAAGGGCTGAGTAACCGGGGGGAAGACACTGATGAAGGAGAGCGTCCTCCCCCTCACGGAGCCAGGATTCGGTAATAAAAAGGGCGTCTAGGGAGTGTTGGATAAGAAGGTCGTGAACTAAGTGAGTTTTTGAGCGAATTGAACGGCAGTTAAGGAGAGCCATGGAAAGTGTAAGGAGAGGGACAGCTGAAGGCGGGGGTAAGAGGGGGGGTTGAGAGGAAGGCGGAAGAGCAGGGGACGTCATGTTAGAAGAACAGGGAAGGAGATTAATGGGATTCCGGGCCAAAGGACCGGGAAGGACAGGATGCAAACGTAGGGGGCGGTAGCCCCAAGATACAGGGATAGCAGACATGACCGGGACAGGGGAAACAAGTGACACAGAAGAAGATACAGTTAGCGTGGTAGGAGAAAAGAGACTAGCTAGGCAAGCAATTAACAGCACAAAGGAATCAGGAGAGAAACGAGAGCGTCCGGAGGACAAAGGAAACAATGTCGGGTAAGGCTGGTGGGACCTACGAATAGGGAAACTAGAACTAGGGAGGTGGTGGCTTGAAACGCCCCAGTCGTCGCCCCAAGGAGCTCACCCAAGGAGCACGACCTGCTCCTTGTGCGCGCTCCTTCGGCGCGCGCCCGCGGCGCGGAACGCCGCTCTAGAAAGACCTATATCTGGTCGGGTACCTCGTGAGAGACGCGGGTGCGTCGCTTCCGGGAGGCGGGGCTTCACCGGAGAGATGGCAATGCTCCAGGCAAGCTGCAGAGGGAGAAAGAGTATAGTAGGCAGCATACGATAGCAACAACAGCGCAAGCAGATTAGCAGCAGGCAGATTAGCAGGCAGGCAGCAGCAGCAGCAGTGAGGAACGCCGCTCTAGGAAGACCTATATCTGGTCGGGTACCTCGTGAGAGACGCGGGTGCGTCGCTTCCGGGAGGCGGGGCTTCACCGGAGAGATGGCAATGCTCCAGGCAAGCTCGTGAGAGACGCGGGTGCGTCGCTTCCGGGAGGGCCGCTGTTCAAAGTCCTCAGGGACGGGGCTTCATTGATTCTCATAGCCCCCAGATGGCCGAGGCACCCGTGGTTCCCGCTTCTGCTACAGCTGGCGGTGGACACACCTATTCCTCTGGGGTTTCAACACGATCTCCTGTCTCAGGATCAGGGGACTCTCTTGCACCCCAACTTCCAGTCCCTTCATCTGATGGCCTGGCTGCTGAAAGGGTAGTCCTAGCTCCCCTACTACTACCTCGAGAAGTGGAAGATGTAGTCTTGGCCTCTCGGCATCAATCCACCAGGAAATCCTACGCTCTTAAGTGGCGTAGATTCTCCGCATGGTGTGCTCAGCACAGTGAGAATCCATTCTCGTGCTTAGTAGCGGTAGTGTTGCAATATTTGCTCTACCTCTCCAATCTGGGCCTTAAGTCTAACTCTGTCCGAGTTCACCTTAGTGCTATCTCAGCACACCACTCGCGGGTGGACGACAGGCCTCTTTCCAAACAACCTTTGGTGGCTCGTTTCCTCAGAGGCCTTCTTCTGTTTAAGCCTCCTTTGCGTCCACCGGCCCCTGAGTGGGATCTGAATGTGGTCTTACAGCAGCTTACTTGTCCGCCTTTTGAACCTATGGCTTCCTGCCCTCTCCGTTTTCTCTACTGGAAAACTTTATTTCTGGTAGCTCTCACCTCTGCTAGTCGAGTGAGTGAACTGCAGGCACTAGTGTCTGATCCTCCTTACACTAGGTTCTACAGGAATAGGGTAGTCCTACGGGCTCACCCTAAGTTTCTTCCTAAGGTTGTCTCACCTTTTCACCTCAATCAGGAGGTGGTTCTTCCGACCTTCTTTCCCAGGCCGCATGCCAACCGGGCTGAGATGGTCTTGCACTGTAGGAGGGAGTTATCCTTCTACCTTGACCGTACGCGGGAGCATCGGAAGGCTGTTCAGCTTTTTGTTTCTTTTGACCCCAATAAGTTGGGGCTCCCTGTCTCCAGGCGTACGTTGTCCATATGGGTCGCTGGCTGTATCGCCTGGGCTTATGGGGTAGCCGGCCTCTCGTTGGAGGGTCGAGTCACGGCTCATCGTGTCAGGGTGAAGGCTGCGTCAGTGGCTCATCTCCGCTCTGTTCCGTTGGCAGACATCTGCCGGGCCGCTACTTGGTCTTCAAGCCAGACTTTTCCGGCCCATTACTGCCTTGAGAGGGAGTCCCGCAGGGACAGTGCATTCGGACAGGCAGTACTCCATAATCTCTTTGGGGTTTAGGCAACTCCTACCCTCCGGCCCTGGTGTTGGGCTACCGGTCGGGGGCGTTCTCAGAGAAGATTCCTTCCTTCTGTGTTGAGCTAGAGGGAGCTCATTTTTCCGCTTGGGGTCTCCGGTAGCCTTAAGCTGGGGAGTCCCATATGTGAGGACTGACTTACTGCTTGGTCCTGGAGAAAGAGTAGTTACTCACCTGTAACAGGTGTTCTCCAGGAGCAGCAGGAATCAGTCTTCACCACCCTCCCTCCTCCCCTTGGAGTTGCAGTCATATGTTTTATTTTTGCTAATTTTTTGCTGTCTTTTAGCTATGTCATCAGACTGAGCAAGATGGCACCCTTGGGCGGGAAGAGTACCGCGCATGCGTGCTGCAATTCCCAAAGGCTTTCTTTGAAAGCTGGGGAAATGCTCCGCACAAGGGCTCCGTCGGCGCCGACGTCACACATATGTGAGGACTGATTCCTGCTGCTCCTGGAGAACACCTGTTACAGGTGAGTAACTACTCTTCCCCATCAACCCCCTCCACTGGAAGTTCCTTCGATTCATCTTCCTCAACCACCAGTATCAGTACAAAGTTCTTCATTTTGGGCTATCCTCCACCCCTCGTGTTTTTACTTTCGGCATCAGGGCCACTGTTTTTACTAGATGATTCACTGATTTCGGGCGCCTCCAAAGACATAGCAGCCCGAGCTGTCCAGGACACTGCCATCACTCTGCAGACTCTCATCTTCATTCTCAATGCCGAGAAATCCAAGCTTGTCCCTCAACAAACACTGGATTTCATTGTGGCACATCTAGACACACTGCAAGCCAAAGCCTTCCTTCCCGGTTAGAGGGTTCAAGTCATGCAGCTCCTAAGCAGCACCCTTGCCTTACGCCAGTCAGCGCCGGCCCACCTGTTCCTATGTCTCCTGGAGCACATGGCGGCATCTATACAAGTAGTGTCACTTGCCCAGCTACACATGCGCCCTCTGCAGTGGCACCTCAGACTCAACTGTTGTCAACGCTCCCATTCTGTCCAGGCCAGGATTTCCCTCAAAGGCCCACAATGAGCAATCCTCCTTGACAACCTCAGGTGGTGGGTAATTCCGGCCAACCTTCTGGTGGGGTGCCCATTTCGGATACCGCCGCATCACATCATCATTACCTCTGAAGCATCCACATTTGGCTGGGGAGACCCATCTACTCAGCCTTTTCACTCAGGGAGCATGGTCTCCCCAGGAAAAGGCCTTGCATATCAATGTGCTCAAACTCTGAGTGGTCTACTATGCCCTCAAGTTTTTGCAGACTGGGTGCATCACAAGATTATCCTGGTATGCACCATTAATCAAGTTTCCATGTTTTACATCAACAAGCAGTTGGTACAGGCTCGCTTCGTCTTTGTCATGAAGCCACGCGACTATGGACTTTTGCCCTTTCCTTTGACGCCACACTGTGAGCAGCCTATCTTCCAAAGACTCACAGCAGCTTGCCAACAAGTGGAGCCGCCAAATGAACATAAGAACATAAGATATGCCATACTGGGTCAGACCAAGGTCCATCAAGCCCAGTATCCTGTTTCCAACAGTAGCCAGTCTAGGTCATATGTAGCTAGCAGTTTCCCCAAAAGACACAGGTTCCACAATGCTTGTACTGGGTCAAGCATTGATATCCCAGGTCCCTTCTTAATAATGGTTTATGGACCTTTCCTCCAGGAACTTGTCCAAACCTTTTTTTAAACCCAGCTACACTAACGGCCTTTACTACATCCTCCGGTAACAAATTCCAGAGTTTGATTACACGTTGAGTGAAAAAATATTATCTTTTATTAGTCTTAAATAGTTTACCCTGTAGCTTCATTGCATGTCCCCTAGTCTTTCTATATTCTGATAACATAAACAATCGATCTACATTTACCCGTTCCACTCAGTTCATTAATTTATCGACTTCTATCATATCTCCCCTCAGCCGTCTCTTTTCCAGGTTAAAGAGCCCTAACCTTTTTAGCCTTTCTTCATAGGAGTATCCTTCCATCCCCTTTACCATTTTGGTGGCTCTTCTCTGAACCTTCTCTAATAACGCAAAAAGCAACAGAACCAGCACAGATCCCTGGGGTACACCACTATTCACCTTTCTCCATTGGGAAAATTGGCCATTTAGCCCTACCCTCTGCTTTCTATCTTTTAACCAGTTCCTGATCCACAATAGTACACTGCCTCATAAGAACATAAGATATGCCATACTGGGTCAGACCAAGGTCCATCAACTCCAGTATTCTGTTTCCAACAGTGGCCAATCTAGGTCATATGTAGCTAGCAGTTTCCCCAAAAGACACAGGTTCCACAATGCTTGTACTGGGTCAAGCATTGATATCTTCGGTCACTTCTTAATAATGGTTTATGGACCTTTTTTAAACCCAGCTACACTAACAGCCTTTACTACATCCTCCGGTAACAAATTCCAGAGTTTGATTACACGTTGAGTGAAAAAATATTTTCTTTTATTAGTCTTAAATAGTTTACCCTGTAGCTTCATTGTATGTCCCCTAGTCTTTCTATATTCTGATAACGTAAACAATCGATCTACGTTTACCCGTTCCACTCCGTTCATTAATTTATAGACTTCTATCATATCTCCCCTCAGCCGTCTCTTTTCCAGGTTAAAGAGCCCTAACCTTTTTAGCCTTTCTTCATAGGAGTATCCTTCCATCCCCTTTACCATTTTGGTGGCTCTTCTCTGAACCTTTTCTAAAATCGCTATATCCTTTTTAAGATACGGCGACCAGAATTGCACACAAAATTCAAGGTGCGGTCTCACCATGGAACGATATAGAGGCATTATAATATCTTTTGTTTTATTTTCCATTCCTTTCCTTATCATACCTAGCATTCTATTTGCTCTCTTGGCCGCCGCTGCACACTGGGCCGAGGGTTTTAACATGTTATCCACAATGACGCCTAAATCTTTTTCCTGGGTGGTGGTTCCTAATGTGGAACCTTGCATCGGGTAACCATAGTTTGGGTTGTTCTTCCCTAGGTGCATAACCTTGCACTTGTCCACATTAAATTTCATCTGCCATTTTGATGCCCAGTCTTCCAATTTATCAAGATCCTCTTGCAATTTTTCACAATCCTCTTGGGTTTTAACAACTTTAAATAGTTTTGTGTCATCTGCAAATTTGATAACCTCACTCGTTATTCCACTTTCCAGGTCATTTATGAATATGTCAAAAAGCAGCGGACCCAGCACAGATCCCTGGGGTACACTACTATTCACCTTTCTCCATTGGGAAAATTGGCCATTTAGCCCTACCCTCTGCTTTCTATCTTTTAACCAGTTCCTGATCCACAATAGTACACTGCCTCCTATCCCATGACTCTTTAGTTTTTCCAAAAGTCTCTGATGAGGGACCTTGTCAAAGGCTTTCTGAAAGTCCAGATACACAATATCAACCGACTCACCTTTGTCCACCTGTTTATTCACTCCTTCAAAAAAACATAACAGATTAGTAAGACAAGATCTTCCTTGTCTAAAGCCATGTTGGCTGTCTCCCATTAGGTTGTGACTATCTACATGCTGAGTAATTTTATTCTTTATGATGGTTTCTACCATTTTTCCCGGTACTGACGTCAGGCTCACCGGTCTGTAGTTTCCCGGATCACCCCTGGAACCCTTTTTAAAAATTGGTGTTACATTGGCGATCCTCCAATCTTCAGGTATTAGAGATGATTTTAATGATAGTTCACAGATTACTGATAGCAGGTCTGCAATCTCATATTTCAGTTCTTTCAACACCCTTGGATGTATACCATCCGGCCCAGGTGATCTGCTACTCTTCAGTTTATCTAATAGTTGTAAGACATCTTCTCGATGTATCGATATTTCCTTCAATTTTTCCGCACCTTTAAATACCACTTCAGTCATGGGTAACATCCCTACATCTTCCTCAGTAAAGACAGAAGCAAAGAATTCATTCAGTCTCTCCGCTATCGCCTTGTCGCCTCTTAGTGCTCCTTTAACCCCTTTATCATCTAATGGACCAACTGACTCACAGGTTTTTTGCTACGAATGTACTTGAAAAGGTCTTTATTTCGCGTTTTTGCTTCCGCAGCAAGCTTCTTCTCAAATTCTCTCTTTGCCTGCCTTATCAATGCCTTGCATTTGACTTGCCAGTGCTTGTGCTGTTTCCAGGTTTCGTCGTTTGGCTCTTTTTTCCATTTCCTGAAAGATGCTTTTTTGGCAACAACAGCCTCTCTGACCTCACCTTTAAACCATGCTGGCAGTTTTTTGGACTTCCTTCCACTTTTCTTAAAGCATGGAATACAGCTGGTCTGGGCTTCCAAGATAGTATTTTTCAACAACACCCAAGCTTGATGTACGTCTTTAACCTTTGCAACTGCTCCTTTTAGTTTTTTCTTAACTGTTTTCCTCATTTTATCATAGTCTCCCTTTCGAAAGTTAAAAGGTAGTACTGTGGATTTCTTTACTATCCCTCCTCCACTAATTAAATCAAAGGCGATCATGCTATGATCACTATTGCCAAGTGGCCCCAACACCCTTATCTCTTGCACTAGATCTGGTGTTCCACTAAGGACTAGGTCTAATATGGCTTCCCCTCTGGTCGGTTCATGAACCAGCTGCTCCAAGAAGCAGTCATTTATTTCATCTAGGAACTTTATCTCCCTAGCATGTCCTGACGTGACACTGACCCAGTCGATACCGGGGTAATTGAAATCACCCATTATTATTACTGCGCTGTAACTTTTGTATGCATGTCTGTTTCTCTTTCTTCCGTGTTTCACAGCTCAGTGTCTGATTTTAGGTTTTTCCATTTCATTATTTATTTATTTTTATTTATTTAACAGGTTTTATATACTGTTTTATCATCAATTCAAAGCAGTTTATATGTAACATTTATAGCAACAAGCTTTACATAGAACAGGGTGTTACAAGTTGGAGGATTACATGGGGTATACAGAATACATTTAACTTTTCAATTATATACAGCTACATTGTAGAATGGATAGGTTCAGCAGTTACATTTAACAATTGTTGTCTAGAAACAATTATTGTAGCAGTGTGTGTTGTGTGCAGAGAGAGATATATGCTGGGGGAGAGGTATGTGGGGTTTTAGGCGTTCTTTTTGTCTTTAGTAGTTTAGTAGTGTCTTAATCTTTAACTGGTGATGGTCTGTGTTTTCCATGTGCAGCCAGAATAAGGGATTCTGTTAACATGTAGTTCTCTCTAAGAATCTGTAGTAATTCAGCTTGTTCTCTTTTCCAACTGGAGGTTAGTGGTGTTCTAGAATATTTGCAGTGCTGATTTTCCATAGGCAGGGTTGGTACAATTTGAGTTCTTGATGCTGGTATCAAGTATACATAGTGGTAGAATTCTCGCCTGCCACGCAGGAGGCCCGGGTTCGATTCCCCGGCCCTTGCAGGCCATTATTGGTATTGTCAGGGTTTCCTATATCAGGCTATATAGGCCTGGCTCACCTTCCTTGTGCTTTGGTTAGGGCTGAGGCCTATTCAGTGTTAATCCCTCTCAATGTCAGTCGCTATCACACAAGCGCCCACAGACGCAAAAGAGACACCTCCCCCTGGTATGACAAATCCGAAGATGTTTGTTTGTTTATTCACTTTCTTGATATACTGCCCAGGCTGCAGGGCATCAGAGCGGTTTACAATTACTACAAGCAGGTTCTGAATGCATTCTCTTGTCCCCAAAGGGGCTCACAATCTAGGTGTACCTGAGGCAATGGAGGGTTAAGTGGCTTGCCCAAGGCCACAAGGAGTGCCTATAGGACTAGAAACCCCAGTCCCTCTGGCCTGAGATTGCTGTCCCCAGGTGGGAATTGAACCCCCAGCCCTCCAGCCTGAGGTACCTTGTCTTAACCACTAGGCTGCTCTCATGGCCTCTTATGAATAGATTAATTCCACATATCCGCTGACTAAAACACAGCTTGATGCCCTGAGCTATACCTCTTGGAGTCCTATATTTCAAACCCCTGCAATTACTGCTGAACTAGGTATGGCCATACGTAGGTTGCAATGTTTGCTTCATGTCCAAATGCGCTCTGACACTGAATCCATTACTCGCCTAGCCAAATCCCTCGAGCAAAACAATCAAATGACTCTGCAGAATAGACGAGCTTTAGATCTATTGTTAGCAGCTGAGGGAGGGGCATGTACATTTATTAATGAAACAAATTGTTGCACCTGTAGTTATAGCAAACCATACAACGTTTGTACTTAATGCAATGGACAGAATTAGACACTTGTCAGAATTACATCTGGATGATTTCAAGGGTGGGATTCAGGTTGGAGGGTGGTGGAATGATGTTGCTTCTTGGTTTACAAGCCTAGGCTCTGGCCTACGTGGCTTACTTTGTAGCCTTGTTTGGTCTGCTCATTGCTTTATCAGTTGGCTGCTGTGTTTTTTCATTTATTCTAGCTTTTTGTAGAAGATGTTTGACTAAGGTGTCTACCACAACTCTAATTCTTACCCCCCAAAATCAGGCCAATGAATATACTTCCCTGGCCCGTAGACCTAGAGTTACTAATGTGTATGGTAACCTGCCTGATGCCCATCCTCTTATTCCAGAGGGGTTCCACTTGGTAGCGGTCCAATATTCAAATAAGAAGTAACCCTATATGAATTTGCTTTCCTTTCAAGTTCCCTATGTTAGGTATAGAATTAATGGGATTCAGATCTCATGTGGCAACTTTGTCTTGTCATGTCTCCATCTCTTCAGTGAGTGTCACTGGAGTTTCCGGATGGCTGAGTGTAGAAGGGCACACTATGGGGACAGCAGAAGGGACCTAAAGTGGGATTCAAGAGAGGAATTAAGGGGAAAATGAATCCCCCTTCAGGTACCCTTGTCTCAGGTTGGATTACTGTCCTCCATCTTGTGCTAACGTCTGCAGCTCTAGGCCTAAGTACGAAATAGCCTGCTGGCCCTTTTCATCCTGGAACTGCAGAATTAGCAGTTTTGAGCTATGAAATGAGCTAACATCCTGAAATCACAGAGCTGACACAATGAGAGGCTCTGAAAACTACACAGCTATTGAAAACTGCCGCCTGGGCCCCTTGAAAGAAAAAGAACTTGATCAACATCAGTATCTGTATCTGGAGTTAATCTGCAGGAAACAAGGCGAAGAGGACTGCCATGAGAATGGGGAGACAGGATATCACAAGGGAAAGCAAAGAGCAAGAGGGCAAAAGATTAAGGAGCACCTATTGAAAAAATAGGGAATAAGAAAAGAAAGGAAATCTGCTTATCAGCAATTTAAGCCTAAAAAGGAATATAGGAGAGATTCTCCAGGACCAAGCAGGAAGTCAGTCCTCACATATGGTTGACGTCGGCGCCGACGGAGCCCTCGTACGGAGCATTTCCCCAGCTTTCAAAGAAAGCCTTTGGGAATGCAGCGCACCTAGCAGGCCATGGTCGTGCCCAATGGTGCCATCTTGCTCAGTCTTTCTTTTTCCGCGGAGCCCAACAGACGTAGTTCGTGTCACCCGGGGAAAACGTTGATTTTTTTCTGCAATTTTCGCTTCTCTTTCTCCGGTTCAACGCCGGTTCCCCTTCCCGCCTGGGCTCGGTACACCGGTATCGACTCCATAACGTCTTTTTCATTTTTTTGTCCTTTGTGATTAGCGTTCGTGCTTTTTCTGTTATTTTCACTGGCAGCCCGGTCTTTTGACCTTCCAGGGGCCCTTTTTCCCCCGATCCCTGCCAGCGGGTTAAAAAAATGTGATCGGTATAAGAAACTTATGTCTCTCACCGACACACACGACTGCTGCCTCTGATGCCTTGGGCCTGACTATGACCTGCTGGTCTGTGGCCCATGCGGCAAGATGTCATCGAAGGTGCTTCGGAGCCATCAGCGTGAAAGAATTTTTTCGGAGTCTGCGTCCGGCCAGGCCCGGACTTCGTCAGAGGCCTCGACATCTCGGGAGTCGGACCCCAAGAGGCGTCGTGGGTCCTCTACGAGGGGAGTCTCCCACCCAGGAGCACAAAAGGAACAAGAAGCTTGTGAGGGCGGCGTCAGTGGGGGCACCTGGATCCTCGAGGGCCAGGTCGCACAGCCCTGATCGCCGCCCCAGGCTCTCGGAGTCAGAGCGGCCGACCAAGCATCCTCGCCTGGAGCCGGAGTACCCAAGTCAGGTAACTTCTGTTGTCCTCGTGGACTCTCCCCCGGGAGAACTGATGTCGGGCCTGATGCTGTCGGGGCCCGAGTCGGGGGCTGCAGAGTCTCCTGAGCTCGGACTCAGGCTGACGGCCCTGGAGAGCAGCCTGGCTGCCTTCATGGAACTGCAGCGGGTACTGATCGCCAGTCTGACCAGTGCATCTGCCCCGACCACCGGGATCTTGACGTATAAGTCGAC
This sequence comes from Ichthyophis bannanicus, assembly GCA_033557465.1. NCBI lineage: Eukaryota > Metazoa > Chordata > Amphibia > Gymnophiona > Ichthyophiidae > Ichthyophis > Ichthyophis bannanicus. Next base: position 425,083,025 of record CM066037.1, read on the forward strand.
CCCGGAGGCCAAGCCGATCCTTGAGTCAATCAAGTCTCGAGTCGATCTTCAGCCACGGTCTCCCTCAACCTCCCGTTCGGGGCCGAGGTCGTCGACGCCGGTGCCCTCGGTATCGGGGTGGGTGGCATCGAGGCCCACACGGCCGGAGCCACTCGACTCCTCCTTGGAGGAGTCGGTGTGGGAGACGGAAAATGAGGAGTCTCCTGACACCTTCCAGACCCGGTGCGTCCCGTCGGACTCCCCAGAGTCCGAGTCTCGGAGAAGGTTCCCCCCCCCCCCTGGAGGATACCCGGTTCTCAGATTTCGTCAGGGACATGGCCAAGGCTTTGGCATTCCCGGCGGATGCCGAGGAGGAGCCTCGAGCCAAGGAGCTCGATGCCCTCCAGTACGATTTTCCTCTGAAGGAAGCCTTTATTGTTCCAGTTCCTCAGATGCTGGAACAGTTGCTCTTCCATATGTGGGAAACACCGGCCTTAGCGCCGGTTCTGAGCAAGCGAGTGGATTCCATTTATCGAGTCCGTAAGAGCCCTGGGTTCCAGAAGGCGCAGCTACTGCACAACTCCATGTTGTGGAATCGGCCATGCACAGACTGAAAAGTCAGAAGATGCACTCCTTGGTGCCTCCTGGCCGGGAGGCCCGGAACTTGGATGTCCTCAGTAGAAAGTGCTTCCAGGACTCTATGCTCTCTTGTCGTGTTCAGACTTAGCAGCTGTACATGGGCATGTACTTACGGGACCTGGCAAAGGAAATTGCCGGGTTCTCGGCTGGCCTTTCCGAGGAACCCTTGCAGAGGTTCAAAGCCTTGTCTTCAGGGATCCGGGAGTGCTCGAAGTTTATATCTCGAGCAGCCTATGACGGCTTCGAGGCTTCGGCCCGGGTAGCCACGGCCGGCATCAGTGCACGCTGTCAGGCCTGGCTACAGTCGTCGGACCTGGAGTCATGGGTACAGGACAAGTTGGTCAATGTCCCCTGCCGAGGTGTCAACCTATTCCGCAAACCCATGACTGAGAAGGCTGCAGAAATCGAGACCGAGACTCTCACCAGGACAAGGCTGTCCAGAAAGACTTCTGCCCCTTCTCACAAAAAGAAGGGTTCGGGGAAGAAGCCCTTTTTCCCGAGGAAGGGTGCTGCCTATAAAACCTACCCTCAGTATCAGGCCTCTCCAGCTCCCCAACAGGGCCAGCAGGCCAAGGGGCAGGGGCATGGGCTCCGTAGGCAGAAAACTCCCAAGCCGCCATCTCCGGCTCCTGCACAGCAGGGAGCGGGGTTTTGACTCCCACAGCATAGCCTCTCCTCCGCCGGTGGCTCCACCCAGCACTGGGGGTCGGCTGACCCTGTACGCCTACAGGAGACCAGTCATCACAGGGGATACCTGGGTACTGAGCATAGTCCAGAAGGGCTATATGCTCCATTTCCACCAGCTTACCCCCATTCTACTATCAAGGGGAGCCTCCAAGACTCCCTCTGCACAGGAGCCTCCTACCTTCAGGAGTTGGCAAGTCTTTTAAAGGAACAGGCAGTGGAACCGGTGCCATACCACCTAGAAAGGCAAGACTTCTACTCCAGGTACTTCCTAGTACCAAAGAGAACAGGAGGCCTCAGACCTGTTTCAAAATCTGAACAAGTTTCTGGAGTGAGAAAAGTTCAAGATGCTTACCCTTGGGATACTGCTGCCCTGCCTCCAGCAGGGAGACTGGTTATGCTCCTTAGACATAAAAAATGCTTATACTCACATCCTCATCCATCCAGACCACAGACAATATCTCAGATTTGTGGTGGGAGGAAACCATTTTCAGTACAGGGTACTTCCATTTGGCCTGACCTCTGCCCCCAGGGTTTTCACCAAATGCCTGGCGGTGGTGGCGGCTTTTCTCAGAAATCAGGGGATTTTTGTCATCCCATACCTGGATGACTGGCTAATCAGGGGCCAATCATTCCAGGAGGCCCGACAGGCCACTCTTCGCCCTGTATCTCTTCTTCAACATCTGGGCTTTGTCATAAACTACGCAAAGTCCACTTTGCTCCCCTCTCAGAACCTAGAGTTTATAGGGGCGAGACTGAACACCCTTCAGGCAAGGGCTTACTTGCCCGAGGACAGGGCCCACAGATTGATAGAGTTGGCAAACCAGTTCCAAAGCAATTCTCAGGTTTCCATCAGGCACTACCTGCGGCTTCTGGACCACATGGCATCCACTGTACATGTGACCCCGAATGCTCGCCTGCACATGCGGGCTGCTCAATGGTGTCTCAGAGATCAGTGGACACAAGCCACCGGCGACCTTCGAGACAGAGTAAAGGTGTCCAGATGACTTCTGAACTCCTTACAGTGGTGGTTACATCTGCCAAACCTTCTCAAGAGCGTACCTTTTCAGGCTGCAGCACACACCAGGGTGCTAACGACAGATGCATCCTTAAAGGGCTGGGGAGCACATTGCCAGGGCACGTGCACTCAAGGCCTGTGGTCCCCTCGGGAGGCCACACAGCAGATCAACCTTTTAGAGCTGCGAGCAATCCGCTTAGCTCTACAAACTTTCTGCCATGCTCTTTCTCAACAGTCTGTCCTAGTTCAGACGGACAATCAGGTAGCAATGTTCTACGTGAACAAACAAAGGGGCACAGGGTCCAGGCTCCTATGTCAAGAGGTACTGGACCTTTGCTCCTTTGCGGTCAGACAAGGCATGTTTCTCAAAGCAGTTTATCTACCTGGTCAGGAAGAACTTCTTAGCAGACAAGCTAAGCAGGATTCTCCAGCCCCACGAATGGCGGTTGAATCCATTGGTGGTCCAGCAGATCTTCCTACGATGGGGACTTCCATCCATCGATCTCTTTGCAAGTCCACTGAACTGTCAGCTGCCCAGGTTTTGCTCCAGACAGCCGCATCCCCTGAGAATGGCAGCAGATGCTTTTCTGATCTCTTGGTCTACGGGCCTCCTGTATGCGTTTCCTCCCACGCCCCTGGTGGCCCAAACTCTGTTCAAGATCCTCCGGGACAAGGCCTCTGTGATTCTGGTAGCCCCCAGATGGCCGAGACAGCCGTGGTTTCCACTTCTTCTGCAGTTGGCGGTGGAAGCTCCATTCCCTCTGGGGCTTCAACACAATCTCCTGTCTCAAGAGCAGGGTTCTCTTCTGCACCCCAATCTCAGGTCCCTCAATCTGATGGCCTGGCTGCTGAAAGGATAGTGCTAGCTCCCTTACTTCTGCCTAAGGAGGTTGAGGAGGTGGTCTTGGCCTCTAGGAGGCAGTCCACCAGAAAGTCCTATGCCCTCAAGTGGGGTAGGTTTACGGTATGGTGTGCTCAGCGCAATGAGGATCCTTTCTCTTGCCTTGTGCCAGTAGTACTGCAGTATCTACTTCACCTTTCAGACCTAGACCTTAAGTCTAACTCTGTTCAGGTTCACCTCAGTGCTTTGTCAGCACACCACTCACCGGTGGACGGACAGTCTCTGTCGGTTCACCCCTTGGTGTCCCGATTTCTCAGAGGTCTGTTTCTACTCAAGCCTCCGGTTCGTCCACCAGCGACTGAGTGGGATTTGAACGTGGTCTTTCAGCAACTTACTCGCCCACTGTTTGAGCCGATGGCTACTTGCCATTTGTGTTTCCTCTCTTGGAAAGCACTCTTCCTGGTGGTTCTTACCTCGGTCAGACGTGTGAGTGAACTACAAGCTCTGGTTTCTGATAGACCATACACGCGGTTCTATAGGAACAGGGTGGTCCTAAGGACTCATCCCAAGTTCCTCCCAAAAGTGGTCTCCTCTTTCCACCTCAATCAGGAGGTGGTTTTTCCAACCTTTTATCCCAGGCCGAATGCCAGCCGGGCTGAAACAGTCTTGCATACCCTGGACTGTAAAAGGTCGTTGTCCTTTTACATAGAACGTATGCGGGAGCACCGAAGGGCTACTCAGCTCTTCGTCTTGTTTGACCCTAATAGGATGGGGTTACCTGTCTCCAAGTGTACGTTGTCCACTTGGGTAGCAGATTGCATCGCCTGGGCATACAGGGCAGCTGACCTCCCCTTGCAGGGTCGGGTCACGGCCCACCGTGTCAGGGCGAAGGCCGCATCAGTAGCTCATCTCCACTCTGTTCCATTGGCAGACATCTGCCGGGCCGCAACTTGGTCTTCAAGCCAGACTTTTGCAGCGCATTACTGCCTGGAGAGAGAGTCCCGGCGGGACAGTATTTTTGGCCAGGCGGTACTCCATAATCTCTTTGAGGTTTAGGCAACTCCTACCCTCCGGCCCTTGTGTTGGGCTACCGTACGGGCTGTGTTCTCAGATAAAATTCTTATCACGGATGCTGAGGCTCTTGAGAGGGAGCCATTTTTTCAGCTCTGGGTTCACGGTAGCCTAGAGCTGGGGAGTCCCATATGTGAGGACTGACTTCCTGCTTGGTCCTGGAGAAAGCGTAGTTACTCACCTGTAACAGATGTTCTCCAGGAGCAGCAGGAATCAGTCCTCACGACCCTCCCTCTGAGTTGCAGTCATATACTTCATTTTGTTTTTTTGCTGCTTTTAGCTGTGTCATCAGACTGAGCAAGATGGCACCCTTGGGCGGGAAGGGGACCACGCAGGCTTGCTGCATTCCCAAAGGCTTTCTTTGAAAGCTGGGGAAATGCTCCGCACAAGGGCTCTGTCGGTGCCAACGTCACCCATATGTGAAGACTGATTCCTGCTGCTCCTGGAGAACACCTGTTACAGGTGAGTAACTACGCTAACTCTGATGGGGAGACAGACACTAGTTGATCTCAACTGGAGTGATGCTGTCTCTGTCTCAGGACCCTTTACACTTAGTCAGGTGCTTTGCTTGTTATGGATGTATTGATGCTATGTATTGATATTGAAATTTGTACCTTATTTAAAATGCGAAGCTTGTGATGTTACAGACCTGGCAAAATAAAAATGTTTCCATGCTCTTATGGTGGCACGAGCAATTTGTTTAAGGTGGGTCCTGTATATATGTTGGGGTAAACACAAGCGGCCATAATCACAAAAATAGAAAATCCCCAAATAATCTTAGGGGAAGCCCACGAAAACCCCAACACCATTTGCAGGGTTTTATGTCTATGCCACACAATGTCTAGCAGTGGAGGGAGTTAGTGGTGTTGAAACTGATGTGAGACTAGAATTTGAATAGAATTTTTTTATATGTTAAGTTGTAAGATAGAATGCCCTATTTCTGCTCTGCATCTGTTGGGAGAATTTTATTGGTGAGTCTAGGAGTGTTCCATATGAACAATAATTATTCCCTATCAGACTGATATTCAAAGGCAGTCAGGCATTTGCTCGCAAATGCATAATTAGCCTTTCGGTAGGAACAAACAGTAAGTCAGTCCTCACATATGGGTGATGTTGGCAACGATGGAGCCCATGTGGATTCATTCCCCAGCTTTCAAAGAAAGCCTTTGGGAGTTAGATCTTATAAGGGTGCCATCTTACCTCAGTCTTCTTTTTTCTGCAGTAAAAGTAAATTTTTTCCAACTTCATTCTTAGCGTTTTTGCGCTTTCTTTTTGCTGGTCAGTTCCCCGATCAACTTCTCGCATCCCGAGGCGACCCTTGCCTCAGCATCATGTTTTTCTTGTTTTTTTTTTTTCTTTTTGTGAGGTGCAGGTATTCTCCTTGTGCCCTTCCTGACCAAGACGTGGGAGTTTGATCTTGCGTGTGCTGTGTTCGCCGCTATGTCTTCGGTCAGTGGATTCAAACACTTTGGCAGATGCCCCGCACCATATCCATCACAAACCGCCACAGTTGCTGCATCCGGTGCTTTGGGGAGGACCATGATGACTCTTCGTGCCTGCTCTGCCTGCAGATGCCAGCCAAGAGATGGAAGAATCATGAGCAGTGAAAAGAGCTGTTTGGCTCTAAGGCTTCGGCTGCAGGGCCAGTCTCGAGCATGAAGACGCTGTCCTCGGTGACGGTGTCTGAAGTCTCAGTGCGCAGGCATGCTCGATCCAAGTCCCGAGATCTCGGAGTCTTGGACCGAGGATCGTCCTCCGAGGTCCTCCCCATGGATTCAAGACATTGTCAAAGTCAAAGCTGAAGTCTGATCCCGAAGCTGGAGGTAAGTCCTCAGGAACCCGGGCTTGGAGCCCTCAACCTGACGCCAAGGGTGATGACCAGGAGTGGCCCTCAAAGCTGCCCTGGCGGGAGGAGACTCCGACCGCATCGGGGGATCGGGGTCAGTCCCCCGGCACAATCACCACCAGTGACTCCCTTCTGAGACCTGGTTCCGGGCTTGATGCCATCGAGACCTGAGCCAGCCCTGCAGAGCCTGCTGGTATCAAGGCCAGGATGGCGGCCCTCAAACGCAGCCTGACTGCTTTCACTGAGGTGCAGCAAGGTCCAACTCCTGGAGCCTCCAGTTCGTTGGCACCAACCGTGGTACCTTCCACTTCCAGGACCTCCCCAGAGGACATCTTGCCTGTCCTGGAGCAGTTTGCCTACTCAGAGCTGAGGCAGTTGACCTCCCACTCAAGGCCTGACTTGCCCCCAAGCACTTTGGAGCCCATGCATCAGGTACCACGCTCCTTGGTGCCGGTGGTTCATCAGCTCGATGACCACCTGGGGCTCGGGGTCTTCTCTGGCTCTTAGGTTGGGAGACCGATGACGAGTCACCCAACACCAATAGAGAAGTGCCTTCGGAGCCATCTCCACCACAGGAGCACCGGAGGTCTCTGCCAAAGGACCTTGCGTTCCTTGACTTCATCTACGGGATGTGGAAGGGCCCTAGCCTTCATTGAAGAGCCAGAGGATGAGCTTCATGCCGAGGACCTAGAGATCCTCCAGTGCATGGCACCTCCGAAGTCATCACAAACTGTGCCAATTACCTCCATCCTGGAACGCTTGTTGTTCAGGATGTGGGAAAGCCCAGTGACGGTGTCCATAGTGAGCTGGCGACTCGATTCCCAGTATCGAGTTGGCAAGAGCCCCAGGTTTCAGAAAACACAGCTGTCTCACAACTCCAAGGGTGGAGTTGGCCTTGTGTCAGATCAAAAGTCAGAAGTCACACTCCTCGGTGCCCCCTGGCACGGAGGCTTGCACCATGGATGGGTTTAGCAGAAGGTGCTACCAGGGCTTGCTCTCGCTGCCTGCATCCAGGCATACCAAGTGTACATGGGCATGTACTTGAGGGATCTGGCGAAGGAACTCACTGGTTTCTCTGCTGGACTGCCAGGCCAATCCCTCGAGTGCTTCCAGACCCTCATCTCCTCAGTCAAGGAATGCTCCAAATTTCAAACTCGAGTGGCCTTCGATGGCTTCGAGTCCATGGCCTGTGTAGCTGCGGTGGGAATTAGTGCCCACTGCCTGGCCTGGCTACAGTCCTCTGACTTGGAGCAGTGGGGACAGGACAAACTGGCCAATGTCCCCTGCTGAGAAGAGAATCTCTTCAGCAAGCCCATGACCGACAAAGCGTCTGAGCTGGAGACAGAGTTCCTGACCAGGACTAGGCAGTCCTGGAAGACGGTTGACCCTTCCCGTCGGAAGGCTTCAGGGAAAAAGACCTTCCACCCGAAGGGAAAAAAGGCTTACGGAAATACCCTCAGTTTCTGGCCTATCAGGCACCCCAACAGGGGTAGCAGGCCAAGGGCCAGGGGCATGGCCCCTGTAAGCAGAAATCCCTAGCCCCAAACAGCACCCCAGCTGTATCCTGGGGGGGAAGGGGTTTGACTCCCTGGACGTAACCTGTCTTCCCCTAGAAGACCAGGGCACAAGGCACACAGGAGGACATCTGGTCCACCTCCCATCTCTGGCCGGACATTACCACCGATGCCTGGGTATTGCAAATAGTGCGAGAGGGCTACCTTCTGCACTTCGACCAGATGCCACCTCACTTCTTTCCAGGGGAGCTTCCCATGAGCTCCCTGCACAGAAAGCTCCTGCAGAAGGAACTCAAGTCCCTACTTGAGGACTGGGCTGTGGAGCCAGTACCCCAGCACCTCTGGGGCAAAGGGTTCTACTCCCGGTACTTTCTCCTCCCAAAAAGACAGGTGGCTTTCGGCCCATCCTGGATCTGCAGGACCCTAAACCACTTTCTGTTTAAGGAGAAGTTCAAGATGCTATCCCTTGGAACATTGCTGTCATACCTCCTCCAGGAAGTCTGGCTATGCTCCTTGGATCTCAAAGATGCCTATACCCACATCCTGATCCATCCCCGGCACCATCAATACCTCCGCTTCATTATTGGAGGCTGCCACTACCAATACACAGTGCTCCCCTTCAACCTCTCCTCGGCCCCCAAGTGTTCACCAAGTGCCTGGCGGACGTCGCCACTCACCTCCGCTTGCTGGGAATCTTTGTCTTCCCCTATCTGGATGACTGGTTTATAAAAGCAATTTCACCAGGGGAGGTATGCAGTGTGGCCCGCCACACACTCAGGGTGCTGCAGACTCGGGTTCGTGATCAACTTTTCAAAGTCACATCTGCTCCCAACTCAGCATCTGGAGTTCATTGGAGCCCTCCTGGACTTGACACAGACTAGAGACTTCTTCCCTCTGGACTAGACACAGTGCCTTGTGTCAACAGTAAGAGAGTGCAGAGCCACTCATCAGCATCTGCTCAGCTTCTGCTGTGCCTCTTGGGGCACATGGCCTCAACAGTTCATGTGACCCCACAGGCACGTCTCCAGATGCGACAGGCCCAGTAACTCTGAGCTCTCAATGGATTCAGGCCACGGACTATCTGGAGGATCGGGTCTGGATCACTTAGCCTCTGGCAGCCTCTCTCACCTGGTGACAGAGCCAACCAAACCTCATGGCCAGCCTACACTTCCAGGCTCCTCCAGCATGGCACATCCTCACTACTGATGCCTCCAAGCTTGGCTGGGGAGCCCTCTGAGATGGTCTTGTCACAGGGCGCCTCCTGGAACTCTGGACTGTGACAAACACCCTCTGGGTGTTTCAGGCCCACCTGATGGGTCAGGTGCAACTTGTCCAGATGGACAACCAAGTAGCGATGTTCTACATCATAAACAAGGGGGAATGGGCTCATACCTCCTCTGTTGGGAAGCGGTTCGCCGGTAGAATTTTGCCATGCAGAAATCCTCCAGCGGTCTACCTGCCAGACCAGTACAGTCTGCTCACAGATCGGCTCAGCAGAGTTCTTCAGCCTCATGAGTGGCGACTCAACCCAGAGGTAGCCAACTCCATCTTCCAACTTTGGACCTCTTTTCTAGACCCGAGAACTCACAGCTGCCGCATTTCTGCTTGCGGAGGCCGGCCCCATGCTGAGTGGCAGCGGACACCTTTCTCCTGCACTGGTCCGGGAGCCTTCTATATGCGTACCCGCCTACTCCCCTGGTTCCCAAAACCTTGCTCAAGGTTCATTTGGATGGGACCTCCATAATCCTTATTGCCCCTCTGTGGCCCTGACAGCTGTGGTTCCCCCTGCTCCTGTAGCTGTTACAAGCGGCCCTGATACCTCTGAACCTGGACCTGGATCTGCTCTTGCAGGAGAACAGGACTCTTCTCTATCCTAGATTCCGGTCCCTCGCTCTGATGGCATGGATGCTGAATGGCTAGCCATAGTGCACCTCTGCCGCTGCAGAGAAATGGAGGATGTTCTACTGGCATCACGCAAGGATTCCACATGGCGTGCACATGCCTTTGAATGATGTAGATTCTCCCTCTGGTGCTGAGACAGAAATCTCAACCCTTTCTCTTGCTCGGTGTGGAACATCCTGCAGTATCTCCTGCACCTTTCCCTGACTGGTCTAAAGTCCAATTCTATCAGGGTGCATCTCAGCGCCCTAGCGGTGCATCATCACCTCGTCAACGGCCAACCCATCTCTATGCACCTGCTGGTGGGCCGCTTCATGAGGGGGCTTCTCCTCTCAAAGTCCCCCGTATGCCCACTGCCAGTGGCGTGGGACCTGAACGTCATTCTTGGGAAGCTGATGGCTCCCCCTTTTGAGCCTCTGGCTACTTGCCATCTAAGTACTTGTCATGGAATGTAATGTTCTTGGTGGCTCTCACTTCAGCCAGAAGAGGCAGTGAGCTGCAAACGTTGGTGATTCTTGCCCCCTACACCAGGTTCTACAAAAACAGGGTCATTCTCCTGACATACCCTAAATTCCTGCCCAAGGCAGTATCCGCTTTTCACATGAACAAGGAGGTGGTCCTTCCAACTTTTTTTTCCCAGGCCTCACACTTCCCGAGCGTAAGCCTCATTACACACCCTGGATTGCAAGAGGGCTCTGTCCTTCTACCTTCAGAGGACACAGCCCCATCGCCGCTCATCACAGCTGTTCGTCTCTTATGATGCTAACAGACTTGGGGTTGCAGTCTCCAAGTGTACCCTGTCCACCTGGGTGACTGCATCTCCTTCACCTATGAGTATGCTGGACTCTCCCTGGAACATCACGTTACAGCGTACAATGTGTGCACCATGGCGGTGTCGGTGACCTACCTGCGCCCAGTCACTCTGCTGGACATTTGCAGGCCGCCACCTGGTCTTTGGTCCATACTTTCGCAGCGCATTACTGCTTGTAAGAAAGCTTGTGGCGTGGCAGTACCTTCGGCCAGGCAGTACGTCATTACCTCTTTGAGGAGTATTGCAACTCCTTCCCTCCAGCCTGTTGTATTCAGGCTACTGATGAGGTGATGCCATGCTCAGTGCTGCAACTGCGTCTCTGGACTTCAAACCAATCATGCTCCTTGCTGCACTACATGGTTTGCTTTTTTGGCTTCATCCGTGGCTCCTACAGGTTTTTCGGTAGCCTGTAGCTTGGGAGTCCCATATGTGAGTTCTGACTTCCTGCTTGTTCCCAGAGAAAGCATAGTTACTCACCTGTAACAAGTGTTCTCTGGGGACAGCAGAAATCAGTCCTCACAACCCTTCCTTCTCCCCATGGAGTTGTTTTTTCTTTTTATGCTTGATTAAGCTGTGTCATTATACGAGGTAAGATGGCACCCTTGGGTGGGAAGGTGACCACACATGTGCGGTCTAACTCCGAAAGGCTTTCTTTGACAGCTGGGGAGTCAATCCACGCAGGCTCCGTTGGTGCCGACGGCACCCATATGTGAGGCTGATTCCTTCTGTCCCCGGGGAACAGTTGTTACAGGTGAGTAACTATGCTGACCATGTATTTTCAAAAAATATACAGATAGTTATAAGGCTTTTAAATTGCAGAATGGCCAGATATTATCTGTATATTTGTAGGGCATGTTAGGGGAAAAGCAAGGGTCGGTCAGAAAAGTATCCAGATAATGGCAATATTCAGTCACTCTTAGGCAAGTTACACATTTAGTTTTGGTCTGTGGATTATTAAGCCTAGCCTAAACAGATAATACAGTGACCGCTCCATCACTTTCTATATATTCAGCACGCTATCTATATGGAATGACAGAATACACAGATTAAGTTAAATGGAAGGGTGGCATTTAACAAGCCAAGGAGGTTGAAAATTTACTCTTGTTTGCATACCTTGCACTGCAAAATTGGACCTAAGGGGGAAGGGTGCAGAAACAAAAGTTGGCTTAGGGTGCCGGATAATGCTGAGGGAGGGGAGAACCATTAATCACCCACACCAGACTGCAATATCCCTTTTAATCAGCAAAGATTCAAAAACAGTTTTTGTACAACTTTTTTTACATATAATAAAACTTATCTTAAAGCAGTAAGAATGTCCCGCGTCCCACAGTAGTTCTTCTAAAGGACAGCTGTATACAGGATTGGCTGAACTGTTAAGTCACTTAAATTTGAACCACCAATGAAAGGAGGGAACTCCCCATCATCGGGGAAGCCCTACTCCCACTGGACAAAATTAAAGCAGACTGAAAAAATCGATCTCTCGATTCAGGCCAAAGGGCTGAACCATGCCCAGAATGTAAATCCATCGCTGTTCAAGTTATTGCAAACCAGAGACACGATCACCCCCCCCCCCCCCGAGGATCATGTGGGACATGGTCAATAACACTCCAATGTAAATCAGTAAAGTGGCTCTACAAGCCATTTTCCATGTGGGGAGTGTCATTTTTGTTCCGCGCCTTTGGCTGGGGTAACTTGATTTGATCCGGTAGAACGTTGGTCTACTTCTTGTACATCCACTTTTGTGGTATACATCCTACAATGTCCTTGTGCATTACTATATGTCGGCCAGAAGATTCGTCCGGTGAAGATCCGGCTTGGTGAACATGCTTCTTGATTACATTTATGAGTGCTCTCAGCTCCGATAGTGGACCACTGTCTTTCACATCATCATCACTTTACTGATTTACATTGGAGTGTTATTGACCATGTCCCACATGATCCTTGGGGGGGGGGAGGGGGTGATCGTGTCTCTTGTTTGTAATGGCTTGAACAGCGATGGATTTACATTCTGGGCACGGTTCAGTCCTTTGGCCTGAATTGAGAGATCGATTGGAAACTAATGTGGGTCAAAAATTATGCAGGTACAGTTAGCATCACCTATTGAGGTGGAGGTAATTGCACCTGCGCTATTGCAAGATGTGTCATTAGCACATGGTGAACACCTGCGCACTAAAAGCATGGCGCTCACTACATCCACTCTCTGCACCTAGCCTGCCCATTTCAGTCTCCATGGAAATCAGCTAGTTCTAATTCTGCTGGCTGCTCTCTAACAGTTGCTGCATGCGCCAAAAGTGGCACTAACTGCATAGCACACTTTAATATTTTTATTTATTTATTTTATTTGTGGCATTTAGCTCATGCCTTTCCAGGAGGAGATCAAAGTGAGTTACATTTGGGACTCCTTAGCGTCAATGGTGGTCATATTTCTGTGCTGTATATATGTATATGATTAGTTTTCTTTTTGGAATACAGTAGCCTTTAAAATAATCAGCATAAGTAGTTTTGATTTTGGAATTAAATGAGACTATTTAGAATGGCACATTTCATAAATAGCATTTCTAATATATCTTTTTGGCAAAGATTGAAGATGAAGTGTTTAAGGAATTCTGTGAAGAGATTGGTGTAGAAAACATTCGAGAATATGAAAATGAATATATAAAAGAACAGCAAGAAACTGACAAAAAAAGGTAATTTTATATTAAAATTTAGATGAACTGTCATGTGCAAACTAATTTTAACTAATATTAACAGTTTGGTTTTATTTTAGCTCTGACCCATTTTGGGATTCCCACTTGTTTGGAATAGGCCTCTTGGGCAATATTGCCATGATGGTTTATTTGTAACTACCTGGAATTTTTTCCACTTATATCCCTCCTCTAGCTTGGGCTAACCATCATAATGATAACCTTGGGTCAAGAGCCACAACCACAACTCACTGTGAAAGCCCTGGTTTAATGTGGAAGAACGTATGGCTATTAGCTATCACTCTTTGTGTTATACTTGAGTTTTCCTTCCTACAAGGGCTGTGAACACTGCCTCTGCAGCATCCCCAGCTGTGTCCAGCCTGAGGAACAGAATCTGAACCCAGAAATCACTTATGTCTTCTATATGGCAGCATATAGAACTTACCCTGAGTCACCGGATCTACTTTGACTGTTTTTTCTTAAAAATGCATAATACCATTAATTCCACTTAGCAATTTAAAGATTGGAAGATAAGGATAAGAAATGTTTATTTTACTTGCTTTTTATTTTTTGTTGCACTCTTTCAGCCCCTACACCATGACATTCACTGTACTTTAGACAGAGGTATTGTGTCAGATGTGTCATATAAAGACTTCACCCCTACAGTAGGACAACATTCTCCTCGTTTCCTAATTTCTTTTCATGTTGTACAGTGGCCATGTCAACGTTAGATATTCTTTTGTCTCCTTAAGGCTACAGTTGCTTTTTCCATCTGGAGACCTTAGGATTTGCACCTGCAACATACTAGAGACTTCATCTTATGGCATCCCAGGCCTGTCCTGGGGACCCTACAGTTAGTCAGGTTTTCAGGATATCCACAGTAAAAATGCATGAAATAAATGTGCTTGCATTGTGGAGGCCCAGCGTATGCAGATTTATGATGTATATTCATTGTGGATATCTTGAAAACCCTACTGGCTGCGGGGTTTCAAGGGTTTTCAAGATATCCACAATGAAAATCCATCCACCATCTGCTGGAGACAAGGAGTGGCCATGGGACTAGAGACCCCAGTCCCTCCGGCCTGAGGTTACTTGTCCCTACATGGGAATTGAACCCCTGGCCTTCCTGCCTCAGGTAATTTGTCCCAACCACTGAGCCACTCCTCCCTACGTTGTGCTGTGAGCCATTCATCATCCTCTAGGGGATCTATGGCAACTGTGTACCCCGGTTTTGGGAGGTCATTTCTGAGAGGAGAGCTTCCAGACTTAGGATCGTCCTTCCAGAAATTCCTTTCCTTTTTCCGCAGGCTTGGTTCTTTTGAAGATTGGAGAATGGCCAATGTAACGCTAATTTTTAAATAGAGTTCCTTGATAAATAGGAAGACTGGATGTCCAAATGGCAGAAGAAGTATAATGTGGACAAATGCAAAGTTATGCACCTTGGAAAGAACAACCCAAACTACGGTTACATGATGCAAGGTTCCACATTAGGAACCACCATCCAGGAAAAAGATCTAGCCGCCATCGTGGATAATATGTTGAAACGCCCCACCCAGTGTGCAGCAGCGGCGAAGAAAGCGAATAGAATGCTAGGAATCATAAGGAAAGGAATGGAGAATAAAACCAAGGATATTATAATACCTTTGTATCGTTCCATGGTGCGACTGCATCTTGAATACTGTGTGCAATTCTGGTTGACGTATCTTAAAAAGGATATAGCTGAATTAGAAAAGGTATAGAGAAGAGCCACCAAAATGGTAAAGGGAATGGAAAGATATCCTTATGAGGAAAGGTTTAAAAGGTTAGGGCTCTTCAACTTGGAAAAGAGACAGCTGAGTGGAGATATAGAGGTCTATAAATTAATGAATAGAGTAAAATGGGTAACATAGGTTGGTTGTTTACTCCATCGAAAAGTAGAAAGACTAGGGGATATGCAATGAAGCCACAGTGTAACCCATTTAGGATAAATAAGAGAAAATATTTTTTCACTCAATGCATAACTCTGGAATTCGTTACCAGAGGATGTAGTAAAAGCTATTAATGTAACTGGATTTAATAGAGGTTTTGAGAAGTTCCAGGAGGAAAGGTACATAAACCATTATTAAAGAGGATCGGGAAAATCCACTGCTTACCTTGGGACAAGCATTGTGAAACCTTTGTACTTTTTTGGGAACTTGCAATGTACTTGTGACCTAGATTGTCCACTGTTGGAAAAAGGATACTGGCTTGATTGACCTTGGTCTGACCCATTATGGCATGTCTTATGTTATGTTCCCACTGATGGTCAAAGCCAGCCTTTGGTGGTGGCAGCAACCCAGTAATCTGAAGAAGGGCATGCCACTGGACGATTACTCATAGATCTTTCTGATGATGGATGCTAGTCTCTCAGGCTGGGGTGCCCATTGCCAAGACCAAATAACCCAGAGTCATTGGAACTGCAGGGAGACCCTGTGGAACATCAACCATCTTGAGGCGAGAGCCATCAGGTTGGCTCTCCTGCATTTCCATCCCCTGGTCAAGGCCGGGCAGTTCAAATATTTTCAGACAATGCCACAAGATCTGGAAATGACTCCCTTGTCTGCCAGGGTGAAGAAAATCTGTCTAGTGCTGTCAGCCAAGCACATTGCCTGGGTGGACAATATGGTGGCAGTCTTTCTCATCCGGCACTGACTTGATGCTGGAGAGGAGTCAGGAGGCATTTCAGTTGATCCTCACCATTGGGGTTGCCCCAAAATGAATCTTATGGCGATCTGCTCCAATGCCAGTGTGTGCCACTTCTTCAGTCACTGCACAGAGGCAGAGTCCGAGGGTGCAGAAGCCCTTGTCCATCCCTGGCCTAAGGCAAGGCCTAGCCTACTATACGTGTTTCCACCTTGGCCGCTGTTCGCTGTTGGGACATGTGATTCGGTGTGTAGAGCGCCACCCGGGATGGATTGTTTTTATGGCACTGGATTGACTGAGGAGAGTGTAGTTTGGAGATTTGATGTGACTCCTACAAGCGCCACCTCTTCATTGGCCTCCATGTCAGAGCCTATTGCTTCAGGGGCGATCATCCTGGAAGACCCAGCTCCCTTCTCGCGTACAGCTTGGCTCTTGGAAGGGATAGGCTATCACATATAGGCTGCTCTCCTACAGTGGTTACCACTCTGCTCAGAGCTCGGAGGAAGTTTACCAACCTGGCATATGTGCAGGTATGGTGCCTTTTTGAATAATAATGCTGTGCACAAAGCTGACTCCTGAGGTAGCCATGGTACCATCTCTGTTGGCCTTTCTGCAGGAAGGCCTGGAAAGGGTCCTTTCTCTGAATTCTCTGAAGGTTCTGGTGGCAGCTCTGGCCTGTTTTAGAGGTCCTGTGACTGGTATGTCTCTAGCCTTACACCTTTCTTCAAGGGGTTCGGTACCTGCGTCCTCCCCTGTGGTCTATGTTCCCTTCCTGGGATCTGTGTCTGGTGCTGAGGAGTCCTAATGTCTGAGCCACTGATGCACGCTACTTTGAAGGATTTGACGCAGAAGATGGTTTTCTTGGTTGCGATTTGTTCGGCAAGGTGGATTTCTGAGATGCAAGCTTTGTCATACCCTGATCCCTATCTGTCATTTTTAGAGAAGGCCGTTTCCATTTGGTCTGTGCCTTCCTTTTTACCCAAGGTGATTTTTCCCTTTCATGTGAGCCAGGTGATTTGCCTGCCCTCCTTCTCTAAGGAGTAGTGTCAGTGGAAGGATAAGGATCTTCACCTTGTAGATGTCTGGCAGGTGCTTCTCCGATACTTAGAGTTTATGAATTCCTTTTGTAAATCAGATCATCTGATTGTATGTTTGGCTGGCCCATGCAAGAATGATAAGATGACTGGGTCTACACTGGGCCACTGGATTAAGGAGGCCATTGCCTTGATGTACCCAGCAGTTCTGGAGGGTTTCTGCGCCCATTCTATCCAAGCACAAGCATCCTCGTGGGTGATGCAGATCTCGGTAGCCCCTGTAGACAGTTATTGGGTGAAAATGTGAGCATCTCTTTCCACTTTTGTCAAGCATTACTGCTTGGATGTCCATGCTCGGACAGAAATGGCCTTTGGCTCAAGGTTTTGCGAGCTGCTGTGTCATCTTCCTGCCCAGTGGAGGTGTAGCTTTGGTACATCCTACTTGTCTTGGTTGGTCTAGCAGGATGATATGGAAGATGGCATTTTACTTACAAGATAATGTCCTTTTCTTGAGTCCTGCTAGACCAGTCCAGGACCCACCCCTGGAACTGTTTGACTCTGTTATTGTGCAGCGGTACCTTCTGGTCCACTATGATTTCTATGCTTGGCTTTGCAAGTCCATATTCTACTGATGACCTTCTGTTTATTCTTTCCTGTACATAGTTCTCTGCTGTTTGATCATTCATTGTTGCCCACATTGAGGTTGTCTGAGGCTTGCCATGTTCTCCCATGTGCTTTGGGGTGGATACTGAAGGGCCCTCTGATGGCTGAGGCATATAGAGGCTTGGAAGTGATGTCACTGAAACAGGGGCATTTCATTAGCTCTCTGTCTCCACCAATCTGCTGATATGGGAACACAATCCACTTGTGTGGACTAGTCTAGCAGAACACGAGGAAAGGACATTATCTGGTAAGTAAAATGTCACCTGTGGTTAGATGTGCGAGTTAAACTTATATTTCACCTCTGAGTACTGAAGTTAAAATTGGTAGTTAAAATGACCATTTTTGTCTCACTGTTTTGAAATTTATTGTTCATTATTGCATTTGATATACTGCAATATCATAAATATCAAAGGAGTTTACAATAAGATGAAATTATTAAAAATAAAATAGTATAAAAGAAAAGAATTACAGTTGATATAAACAGTCAAGAATACTTCAGAACAGAGATACAGGTGGCATGGATACAAATCCCAGGTAAATTCAGGGCTGGGAGCCTGATGGGATGTCTCTTTTTTTTGTTGTTTTTTTTTTTTACTTCCCCTCCTTGGCTTATCTCCCCTGAGCTTTATCCTCCGTTTATCTGTACATGAATGACCTCTGCTCGTTCCCCAGTTAAATTGTATAAATGTACAGTGCTCTAAAGTTTCAGTACAGAGGACGGTATAGTAAATGTCTAAATAAACTAAATTAAGGCTATTTTTTAAACAATCATAAACAGATCTAAGTGGTACCTTAAAAAAGAATAAAAAAATGGAGATCTAAGAAAAGGGAACATAAAAGAGACAGATGGTAATCATAAATTAAGAAATGAAAAAGGAAACCAAGCTGTATTAATAAGAACAAATAATACATATTGCAGGTCCAAAAGCCCCAAACAAAAGTTACCTTAACCCTGTATGGTGTGACATGGTGGATTCCTCCAGCCCTTTAGAAAGAGCCAAAAAGCAGGAATCAGAAGCAGTGCTGGATGGTAAACAAAAGCACATGGCTAGTAGTTACCAGGGAAACCAGACAGAAGGGAAAGAAACACGCCCTTGCTGCCAGTTAGCTCAGGAGTCACGAGCTGAATCAGAGCACCTGCTAGGAGGAGGAGTTAGGCACTGCCCTAGAGGGCAGACACATAAAGAGGCCTCAGTAGAAAGAAAAGGGTCTTGACTAGGAGCCACACAGGAAGCTCCAACACAAGCTCAGCTGGGAGGTTACCTACAAGGCCAACCGAGGGTGCCGGTGAGAGGCCAGCAAAGAGGGCAGCTAACAGACCAAGAGGAGGACCAGGGAGGAATCCGAGTTCCAGGCCTAGGCAGAGCTACTGGTAGAGTTCCACCCCAGAACCGTGGGAGAGAGACCGTGGCAAGCCTAGAGGAACACTCATTAAAACGGAGAGAAAGCCCAGAGCCAGAGCCAAGTTTAAAGGTAGGAGAACCATTTATAAAGTGTTTTTCAAGAGAAGAATACATCAAAAGCAGGCCAGGCTGTTTGCAGTATTCTGGGATTTACAAGGAGAGGAAAAGGCCAGGAAGGCAGTTGCAGCCCACAACTCACAAATCAGGTTTTGAATCAACAGCTGTTCCCAAAGCCCAGAGAAAGCCGTTTGCAGGCAAACGAAGAGGTAAGCCCAGAGACTGGGTTTCAAATAAGGCTGTTGATAATCAGTGTGATTTTACTTACCCAAAGGGTTGGGACTGTGGTTTTAATACCTGTAATGAGGATGATTGTTTACAGCAATACATGTGCCAAGAGTATGATATAAAGCCTAAGCCAGAGAGGAAGGGCGTGGCCCCTGAAACACCGTTGCAAACATTTCTGCCTGACTTCCATGAGGAATTAATGGAAACAGAGCCAGGGCTAGGCAACATATCTGAAGAATTGATGGACTGTACGATTACAATATCGAATGAGATATTTTCCCTGCGTTGAGTTTAAGCAGTGCAGAGAACTGCAGAAGTGTTAAGAGAGAAAGTACAAAGCTGTGGGAAACAGAACTGTTTATTCTAATTGCTGGGAAGCAAATGTTTATTACTGCTGAAGTTAAGCTATTTCTGTTGGAGACTTTTTATTTTGTCCTTTGCCAGAAGTATATGGTTTGTGTTACCTTTGTTCCATGCTGAAATCCGCCCGGAGGGGAAATAAATCCTGTTTGCTTAAAACCACTTTGAGTTCACACTACTCTTCATTGGACACTGAAAAAAACTACATTTCCCAAAAGGCTTTGCCTCAGGAAAAGGTCAGACAGCTGTTCAAAGAAGGATAACAGGTCGCCTAAGCCCTACACGCTTCGGCTGGGGGCACTAAAAGGCGGTTACAATGGATAACAAAACAGTTAAGCTAAAACTTCCAAGATACCAAAAAAAGATATCTGTTGGTCCTGTTCAAAAACCACATAGGTATTTTCAAACTAGATAATACATTTGCAGATAAATCTAAGGAGAAAAATAGTACCAACCCTGATAGTAGTACCATGAGACTACCACTAGGGAATCCCTGGTGCCATTTTGCACCCAGCGCCAACAGGCATTAGGGGGCATTACTTCTGATGGCCTAAGCCACTAGACCACCAGAGACTTCAGAGGTAGGTACTGGTGGTTTTTGGAGGGGGGGGGAGGCTGTACTGGAGCTTGGGGAAATAGTAGTAGAGAGGGGGGCTAGTTTAAGGGAGGAAGGCATGTCATTGGTGGTGTCAGGGGAAGAGGACATCCTGATCATCTGTTGTATTGCTAGGCATGGCCCCTTTAATTTTGTAACCTGAAGCATTGGGTTGTGTGTTAGTGCTCTCGGCCAGGGAAAATAATGGCAGCTTTGAATAACGTTTATGATAATTCACCACAATTCATATAATTCATTTGAATACTAGTGAGGTGTTTTGCATGCTTTGCATGTGTTGTGGCAGTTTGTGCATTATGGTAAAATAATGTACATTCTCAGTGGTCATGCAGGAAATAAGTCCTCACGTATGGATGATGTCATCCAAAGGAGCCCACGTGGGAGTATTCCCAGCTCCCTCTGGAAGATTTTGGAACGCTCCTCTGCGCATGCATGTCATCTTCCCACCTGCCATTGCAGTGGCATGTTTATTCAGTCTTTGTTTTTCCGCGGAGTCCAACTGACAAGTATTAACTCCTCTTTATTGGGTAACATTTTCCTACTGGTTTTTTTTCTGATATATTTTGGCTTTTCTGCTTCTTCCTGCCTGCCATTGCGAGTTTTCTATCCTGGACTGTCTTTAGAGTTTTCCTTTGATTAACATTTCCTTTATTTTCCTGGTCATTGTTGCCCTCTTAGATGTAGGAGCTCTGGCTGAATATCTAAACTAATTTTTATTTTCCTCTCAATCAAGCTGTTTTATTTTGCTGCGGCTATCTTTCTGGCCGATATGTCACAAAAACGTGCCAGTGGGTTTAAGTGTTCCAGGTGCTCAAAGACCATATCCATCATGGATACTCATAGTTGGTGCTTTCAGTGCCTGGGACACGATCATCAGACCTCTTCTTGTAATTTGTGTTTGCAGATGACAAAAGTGGGCTCAAGGGTCATGAGAAGCAGCACAAATTTATTTTTGGTGCTCACAGGTCTGATCCATTGGCATCGAAGGCGGCATTGGACACTGGCTGTGCATCAACATCAAGGAACCTTCGAGCCCACTCAGAGCCGAGCAGCCATAGCACTCTGGAGTATCAGCCATCAATCAATGTTCACCCAAAGGTAAAGAAGGATTCATCTTCATTGATGCCAAAGGGTGACCGCTTCAAACATAGTGGAGAGTCTGGTGCATCCCAGGCATGGTGTTGAGAACAAGGAGAAGGATCACAAGAATGCCCTTCTAAGCAGCCTTGGAAAGAGGAACGCTCACCCTCCAGGTTAGTAAAGGGGCAACACTGGCTTTCTGTATGCCAAGACTAAGCAGTCGATACACCCCTTTAGATTCCGGTTACATCACATGATGTTGCTGGGGCCCCATAGCCTTTGGAGTCTGAGGGCTATCAAAGAACACATCACAAATCTGTTTGCTGCAGACATCAAGGCACTGATATCGGCAGCAGTCCATTCAATCCTCAAAAAGCACAGAGTGCCTGCAGGAGAGACATCAACATTGGGACATTGAAGGACCCTGACACCAGAGCATGCCAGTCCGATTTCTCATTCTAGTGCATCAGGGTTCAATGCTCCCCCAAAGTCTACAAAGTCATCAGTGGATCATTGACCCCCAAAGGGCAGGAGAACGATCCAGGCTGAGACTCAGAAATATTTTGCTTTCCTTTCTGAGTCTGATTCAGAAGGCTAGATCACCGATGTATAATCTGAGGACTTGTCGGAAGACAGGACCCCAAAACATCCGTCAGACCCCTCCTCCTCAGAGGCATAAGGTCACTTCCTGAGGATATGACTTTCCAAGATTTTATACCAAAGGTTATACCATTTTCTTTGGAGAGACTAAGGATGAGTCCAGAACAGAAGAATTGAGGATCCTTCAGTACTCTTCGGCCCCTAAGGAGGTGGTGACAGTGCCCATGCACCACATCCTTCAGAGAGTACAGATGAAAATGTGGGAGAACCCCTTCACTGTACCTCCTGTTAGTAGAAAGCTTGACTCCATATGTAGAGTTCAAAAGGCTCCTGGGTTCAAGAAGCCTCAGCTTCCACACCATTCTTTGGTGGTTGAATTTGTTTTTAAGAGCTCACTCCTCGGTGCCCCCAGGGAGGGAGGCTCAGACATTAGACTATTTTGGGAGAAGGTTTTTCCAAAGTTCCATGTGTATGGCCCAAATGGCTTTTTTGCCAGCTCTACATGGGCATGTTTTGAAGGACATCATGAGCAGCCTAGCTGATCTGTCCCAGTATCTCCCTCCAGAGAGATTGGAACAGTATCATTCCCTTGTGAGTCATGGTAAGGACTGCTCAATGTTCATGGTCCAAGCGACTTATGATATCTTCAACATGATATTGAGAACTTTTGCAATGAATATTGGTGCCCAGAAACTCTCCCGGCTCTGGACCTCAGACCTGGAACAATCTGTGCATGACAAGTTTGCTGACATAAGTACCATGGAGAAAATCTCTTTGGAGAAAAAGTCTAAGAGAAAGTTGGCTTCATTGAAAAGCAACATGCCACCCTTTGTAATCTGTCTAGGCCCACCTTCGAACTAGCCTCTTTCTGCAGGAAGTTTCAGGGTGGTAACCAGAAAAAGACCTATTACTCTTGCAGGCATAGGTATTTTCCTGGTTCCAAATATTCCCAATCAAAGCAGACTCATCAAATACAAGTGAAGCGAGAGAAGCCTCAGAAGGCCCATCCTGCTCCAGCCAAAACCAGGGGTGGAGTTTTGACTGGTTCCTACAGAGCATAGTCACTCTACTCATATCCGCAGCGGAGTACTGCCAGAGGGAGCAGGGCTGGCCCTACATCTGTGTGGGCATGTTGCCTGCACATGGCCCCGCTCCCCAAGGAGCCCCGTTCCCCAAGGAGCCCCGCAGCCTCGCTGGCTTAAAAGGTGAGCCAGTGAGACCCGAAGCCTGCCTCACCGGCTCACCTCTTCACAGCTGCAGGAGCGATTTTCCTCGTTGCAACGGCTGTGCTAAGTTGCAGCCACCGGGACCGCAGAGTCTCTAAAAGTGAAACCAGAGCACCACTTGTGTTGTGCAAGAGACAGGAAGTGCCCTTTTAGAGACTCTGTAGTCCCAGCACCTGCAACTTAGCACAGCTGCAGGAATGAAGGACATCACTCCCGTGGCTGTGCAATGAGTGCAGACTGTGAAACATTGTGAAACATCACATGGGATGCTGTCATGATGAACAATACAGGGAAAATAACTTTCTATATCATGTAAAAGGGATGAGATTTAATTTAAAACATGGCATATTACCACAGAGTGTCAGAATTAAATGTCAAATGGCAAGTCAGACTGTCAAATAAAAATTGTTTAATAACTTGCATGGGACAAAACTGTTTAAAGAAAAACTGACAGATCTTTATCAAGGTTAAGACCATGTGGAACCATGGAATTAAGTAAAAATATATACTTCTGTTCCAATCGTAGAATCGTAGAATTTTCCACGAGAGGAGGTTATGAAACATAACGTTATAAATATTTCTAATTACCCCCTTACTCCTGACGAGACGTCGGTATTAAGTAAAGGTTTATCTTTCGTCCCTATCCAAAGATATGACCCTTTTCAGGTTCAGGTTGACTTGTACAAATTTTTTAGGAAGATACGTATTCGGCATTTTTTTGAAAATCAAGTAAGTTCTGCACACAATATTTCTATTATTAGTAAGAAGTCGAGCTGAATCCCTCCGGCGCAATCTGATCCCCTCATTGAGGCCTTTGAGCGTGTTGTTATCCAACAAGTAGGAGAAATTGTTGAAGATGAGAAATTACCTTTCCATAATTTATCAGTGGGAGAGAAACGTGCCATAGTATCCCTACAGAAAAACTCCAGCATTATTATCAAACCCGCTGATAAGGGAGGAGCAATAGTAGTTTTAGATAAGCACAAATATATTGAAGAAGTTAATCGACAACTTAGGGACAAATCATTTTATCATAGATTGGACGGTGATCCAACAGACAAGCTTAAAAGTACTATTGACAATTTGATTTTGAGTGCTTATGAAATAGGATATATTACCAAGAAGGAGAAGGAATTTTTATTAGTGGATAAACCTATTATTCCAACTATTTACATACTTCCAAAAATTCATAAGTCTATGGAAAATCCACCGGGTCGTCCTATTATATCTGCTATCGGATCCCTCTTGGAGCCCCTCTCTCAATTTATTGACATTTTCTTACGTCCGTTTGTTATACAGATGTGGTCATATGTACGGGATTCATCTCATGCAATAGAGATTTTTTCTTCTTTTCAAAATTTGGATTCAGATGTGTTGCTTGTCACGTTAGATGTAGAATCGCTCTACACAAACATTCCACAAATTGAAGCTCTAGAGATTATTGAACAATTTCTTATGATCAGGCAGGACCATAAGAGGATTCCCACAACATTTTTGTTGTCTTTGGCCGAAATTGCGTTGTGTAAAAATTTCTTTTGTTTTAGAGATTTATTCTACCAGCAAATCAAGGGGGTTGCAATGGGCTCCTCCATGGCACCCGACATTGCAAATTTATATATGTTCCATTTCGAAGAACAATTCTTAAGGGAACATTTATTTAAAAAGGAGGTGTTATTATGGATTCGGTATATTGACGACATTTTCATTCTCTGGAAAGGATCGGTAGAGCGTTTATCTGATTTTAATGCATGGATTAATTCATTAGACACACACGTTTCCAGCTCACTTATGATTTCATGCAGATACCATATTTAGACCTTTTGGTTAGGAAAGAAGGAAATAAACTAATTACCACATTATACAGAAAACCCAGTGATAGGAACCAACTACTACATTATACTAGTTTTCACAACCCTGCTTTGAAAAATAATCTCCGTTAGTCAATTCCTTAGGAATAAAAGGGTATGTACAATGCAGCATGATTTTGAACATCAAGCCAAAGATATGGTTGTGAGGTTTAAATCACGGCAGTATCCAAGCCGCCATATTCAAAAGGCATATATAAGAGCCCGTGATACGCCTCGTGAATCTCTTTTAAAACCAAAACCAAAGAAAGAACAATCTGACTTGGTATGCCCTCTCTTATATTCTTTACAATCACATAAGATCATTAAAATACTTAAAAAGGAATGGCACGAGAGATCACGTGATGCGGTGAGGGAAGCAGACGCGTGCTGCTTGCGCTCCGGTCTCCTTCAGCCTAACCATGCATTTATTGCCGATCCCAGGGCCGAAATTAGGCTATAAACGTTATTAACTTGGTTATATAACCGATCTCTGGCTGAAGTTGTTCTGGGAGATCGTGGAAAGGATGGCTGCAGCTGTAAAAACTGCTGAGAGGGAGAAGGACCGTGGCACTCCAGCGCCTAAAATGGCCGACGCCATGACCATGCTGAAATCGCCGACCTCGCCAGCCTTCCTAGAGGAGGTTTCTGCAGCAGTGGCGGAGGCCCTATCTACGCAATTCACAGCGCTACATGAAAAAATGGATACCCTGCAAGAATCGGTGGGCGCCCTGGGGAGCAGACTCCAGGAAGCGGAGGATCGCATCGGGAGGGCTGAAGATGGCCTGGAGACCCTAACGCAGAGTGTGCAGACTCTGAAAGCTCAAATACACGCGCACGAACTAAAAATGGATGACCTAGAGAACCAATCCAGGCAGAATAACCTGAGAGTGATGGGCATTTCCGAGTCGATAGTGGATAAGGACCTTAAGCAATACTTGGAGTCTCTGCTCCCCCAGCTATTTGAGGGTATCGAAGATCATGGTAAACTGTTCATTGAGAGAGCGCACCGTGTGGGAGGTAGGCAAGTGCGGGACTCGCGGCCGAGAGTGGTGCTCGCAAAATTACTACAATATCCTCAGAAGGAGGCTATATTACAAGCTGCTAGGCGGAAGGGCGAGATACTGCATGATAACCTGAAACTTCGCTTTGCGCAGGATTATTCTGCGGCAGTCAGCCAGCAGCAGAGAGCCTATGCCCCTCTCTGCCAGAAGTTGATCAGCTTACACATTAAATTTTCCGTGCAGTATCCTGCGAAGCTGCACGTGTTCCATGAGGGTGCCTGTCGATCCTTTGATTCTGCGGCTGAAGCAGGTCCATACATCGAGGGCCTTGGGAGAGAGGAGCGACAATCCCCGTCCCGAACCTGAGAAGTTTTGCCAGCTCAAAGTTTTCTCTGTTTCGCCTGTGTTGAGAGGTATATATCCTAATGGAAGAGACATGAGGGGACCTCGTCTGTTCCTGACCTTTTAAGAATGTGTCCTGGACCGAGCGGCCCTTTCCCCAGGTGGCATTTGCGGTGGTGAGTTAGGTCGATGCCTGTCCTGGGGAGGCCAACGAAGTGGTGCGTTCCTGGAGCCGGCAGGCCCCAGCTTATGGCCTGGATTACACCCGACTGGGGAAGGCGATTTGTTACAGCTCGGGTGGACAGAGTTGACCCTGGAGCAGACATTTTCCCGCCAGGCCGGCGCATAATGTTCTTTTTGAATTGCCCTTTAATCAAAGTTTTTGTTGTCTATGCTGTTCTTTTCTGTTATCTTTGCACTGGGTTTTTTGTTTTCCTTTTCCCCTCGGGATGTAATCTTACCTGGGATACAATAGGGGGGTCATTGGACCGGGGGTTTGGGGCGGGGGAGGGGGGCGCACCCCTTCCTCCTGGGCTAGTGCCGGGCCTGTGGTAGATGTAATCCTGTTAGGTAACTATGAGGATGGCACCGCCTTGTTAATGTGTCGGGGGATGCGTGGGGTATAGCTCACTCATGGCAGGGCATGTTACTCTACTCCCGCGGGCCATACCCTGGGGGCCGCGTGGTCTGGGGCCCTAGGGGTGGGGTGTGAGAAGCTAGGGGGGGTTGCCCGGTGGGTTGGACTTCCAGAATACATCTCGGAGGCCTACCCTGGCGGGTTAGTTATCCCGTAGGTAGCTCAGGGGGTTGGGGAGTCCCCTCCTGGGGTGATTTATTTTATATATATTTGTAATTTTTATTTTATTTTCTATATATCTCCTAGTGCCTGAAGTTGTGCTGTTTGAGGTAACTGTGTTGCACTCTACACCCTTTGGGATGGGTTGCTGGCTAAGGGCAAACAAAAGTGTTTTCACTTGC
Organism: Ichthyophis bannanicus; assembly: GCA_033557465.1. Lineage (NCBI taxonomy): Eukaryota > Metazoa > Chordata > Amphibia > Gymnophiona > Ichthyophiidae > Ichthyophis > Ichthyophis bannanicus. The sequence continues at coordinate 425,110,104 of CM066037.1, forward strand.
AGTAGTGGGAGATTGAGAGCAGTGGTTGAGTGCCTGTGTCTTGGGGCTGGAGGAGACCGCACGCACTCACTGATCTCAGGGAGCGGATTCTATTCTACCTCGTAGGAGGGAGAGTAGAAGATAAGTAGACAGAGGATGGCGGGAGGGGTGGGGAGCTGGGGGGGAGGGGGGAAGGGGGGTTGGGACTCAGGGGCAAAATTACACCCATGACATGGTGCACTTATTTATGCTGAGATACGAGCATGTCTATAAGGGGGAGCCTAAGGCTGGGGGGGCGCCCTCGAAGACCTTCGATATGGTTCTGATGCAATATTGTGCAAGTATTCAATGCCTCTTAAGATAATCTCCTGGAATGTTTGCGGCCTGGGTAGCCCGATCAAGCGCTCTAAAGTCCTGCAGGCGTTAGCTAGGCAGAAGGTGGACATCGCTATGCTCCAGGAAACCTACCAGACTGCCGAGGAGCATCGTAAGCTGTGCCGGGAGTGGGTGGGGCAGGTATGGGGCTCCCCTGCACATGGGAAGAAGGGGGGAGTAGTACTTTTGATACATAAGCGAATTAGGCTGGAGGTCGAGCGAGAACTTGGGGACTCATCGGGTAGATTTATAATTGTGCAGGGGGTTTTGGAGGGGCAACCCGTTATTCTGGGTAATCTATACTGCCCGAATGTTTTGGACTTGAACTTTTATTCCCGTCTTGCTTCTAAGGTTGAGACGCTGCCGGAGCTCCCCTTAATTCTGGGAGGGGACTTTAATGGTGTTATGGACGTGGCACTAGACAAGTCCAGAGGTGGGGGGCCTAGGGATAGAATGCAGTCGGCCCGTGCGCTGCTACGACTCAGTTCCAGACTGGGGCTAGTGGACCCCTGGAGGTTATTACACCCCACGGAAAAGGACTACACACATCAATCTCGGGCACATGGCTCTAGTGCGCATATAGACTATTTGTTGATCTCCACGGGATTGTTTGCGAAAGTCCAGGATGCGCAGATAGGGCCCATAGAGATATCGGACCACGCGCTTATATGGCTAGAGATTCACTGGAACGGGACTACCTCTCGGACATCTTGCTGGCGGTTCCCCCTTGAGCTCTATAGGGATATGCAATTCCGGTCATTTCTTCAGCAGCGATGGCGGGAATTTGAGGCCGATAATAGTATACACCAGGAGGACCCCGAGTTGGTCTGGGAAACGGCAAAAGTTGTTTTACGAGGGGATATTATTGTATTTCTTGCTCGGAAGCGGAGATTGCTGGCGGAACGTATAATTTGCTTGGAGAAATTGGCTACGAAGCTGAGACGCCAATGGGCGCACAATCCTTCGCGAGGGCTCAAACGGCGGGTGTGGGAGAGTCAAACGGAGCTTAATGAACTCTTACACCAGCGGGCCAAGAAGTCTGTGTTGTATTACCGGTATCAGCTCTACCGTTATGGAGATCGACCGGGGAAATTGCTGGCTCGGTGTATACGATGTCCTCGGAGTACGATGTTGGTGCCGGCGCTCAGGGATGATCAAGGGATGCTTCATCGGGAGAGCCCAGAGATAGCGCGCATATTTCGTTCTTTTTTTCAGCAATTGTATACGGCGGAGTCACCCTCCTTCCGACAGATGACAGACTATGTTGGGAATTTAGATTTGCCTCAACTGTCGGAGGTGCAAAAGGCGCAGCTGGACCTGCCAATAACAGTGGCAGAGATGCAAGTGGCTATATCCAAGGCTAGTTGCTACAAATCACCCGGGTCAGATGGGCTCAGTGCTGAATTTTATAAGATTCTCAACGAGCTGCTTTCCCCAACATTAGTAGCGGTGCATAACCTGCAGGCACAGCAGGGGTACTTTCGCTGGGGAAACCATCACGCCCACATTGTTCTCATTCCGAAACCAGCCAAAGACCCCCTACAGGCAGCATCCTATCGCCCTATCTCGTTACTTAACTTTGATCTTAAGTTACTGGCTAAAATTTTGGCTGACCGCCTTGCAGGATATTTGGGGCAGCTAGTCCACAAATCTCAAGTAGGTTTTGTTAAAGACCGCTATGCCGTCCGGAACTTGCGCAAAATCCTCACATCCCTAGAATAGGTCCAGCATAAACGTCTGCCGTCCTTATTAATTAGCTTTAACACGGAAAAAGCTTTTGATAGGGTTGACTGGCAGTATCTGATGTATCTTCTCCTGCGTTATGGCATAGGGCCTGTGTTTTGTAAAATGATTGCAAGTTTATATGTGGATCCAATGGCTGCGATCATGTGTAATGGGGTGCTGTCCGAGGCCTTTTCGTTGCAACGTGGGACACGCCAGGGGTGTCCTTTATCCCCGTTACTTTTTGTCTTGTCACTGGATCCCCTCCTGCGTAAGGTGGAGGGGTCTCGAGAGATACGTGGGGTACGTATCGGGGCTTATGACTTTAAGATCTCCGCTTTTGCGGATGACCTCTTGGTTCACTTGCTGTCGCCTGAGGCATCGCTGCCCAGTTTATTACGGGAGTTCCGGATTTTTGGGCAGTTCGCGGGCTTTCGTATCAATGAGGAAAAGTCAGAAGTCGTGGATGTTTCAGGACAGCTGCGGGGTAGCTGGCCGGGGGTGTTCCCTTTAAAATGGGCAAGAAATCAATTTGTGTACCTGGGGATAGTACTGCCCAGTCGGCTTTCTCTACTCTATGGGAGTAATCTGCATCGGATGATGACCAAAGTGAGCGCCCAGCTGCAAGCTTGGCGGGCCCTTCCCCTATCTCTTTCAGGGAGAATAGCGGCGATTAAAATGGTAATCTTGACTTCCGGTGGCATGGTGAGCTGAGAAGACGTGTGTATCTCGGCTCCGGAGCCTGCTCTCCCCCCTGCCGGCCTTTTTCATCATAATTCTGCATCTGAATTAATATAAAAGGGGGGCGACCGCGAGGCTATCCGCTGATCCTCCCACGGATCTCTACCCTTGGGCAGAAGGGTGTATGGCCACGAGAAACACCCGCCGAGACCGAGCACGCGGTGGAGAGACGAAAATGGCTGACAGCGTGCAGGAGACCCCCGGCTCATTGGAAGCCTCGTCGCTAGTAGTGGAGGTGTCTAAAGCCGTGGTATTAGCGTTGGAGGATCGGCTCGGGGGACTGTCTACTCAAATGCAAGAGGTAGCTCAAGCAGTCTCCGATTTCAATCGGCGGGTGGAACAGGTGGAAAGCCGCATCAGCTCCCTAGAGGATCAGCGAGTGAGTGATGTTGCCCAGCTTGAGAGCCTGGAGGCTGCCCTCCGCAAGCATCATGACAAATTAGAAGACCTCGAAAATCGCAGCAGGAGAAATAATCTGCGATTTATTGGGATAGAGGAATCAGTGCCCGAAAAGGATCTGAGGTGGCATCTGGAGCAGTGGTTACCGGCCCATTTACCCCTGTCGGCTGAGATGGGGGATGTGGTTATCGAAAGAGCACATCGGTTGGGACCTTACCGGACGGGAGAACAGCGACCCAGGGCAGTCATCGCCCGTTTCCTCAATGCTGCCCAGAAAGATGGAGTGCTGCGGGCGTCGCGGCAGCTGAAACGCTCTGGAGCGACGGCGTGTAAGGTCCTCATCTTTCAGGACTACTCTGCCGAAGTGTCCCTGCAACGTAAGGCCTTCCAGGACACGTGCAGAAAGCTGATCGACCGGGGCATTCGATTCACTCTGGCCTACCCAGCAACTCTTCGTGTATTCAGCGAGGGGGGGAACCGAGTGTTCTCTTCCCCTGAAGAGGTGAGGGACTTTTGCAATGGACTTGGCCGACAAGCTTTTTTGCAGCAGTAGACTGATGGGCTGAAATACCCCGGAGCTCCGAGGACATGCTGGATAAATACAGTTCACGTTCTCCGGTTTGCATCCTCTGGGGTGGAATAACGGGCCGGGTCTTGGGAGCTGCGACCAAGGCCTGCTGTTCGATGGGGCCTCCTGCAAGTATAATTTGTTGAGCAGGTTGGGCTGGAGTTCCGGGGGTCCTGGCCCTTCTTCCCAGCGAACAGAGGGCCGCTGCTTCCTTGCCCAATGGACTCAGCGAAGATTGTTTCCTAGTTAGTTAACTGCCTGTTTAGCTTGTTATGTTTGCTTTTGCAATGTATTTAATGGTGGTGGTATGTACTTCGGGCACCCTCCTGGTGGGCGGTTGCTAGGAGGGTAGTACCTGAACCGTATGTCTCCCCTTTTCTGTCCCTTTCTCTTACCTCCTTTTCCTTTCCGGGCCATGCAGGTTCCAGATGTGTGGGGCTCTCTGGCGGGAAGGGAGGGGGAACCTGTTACCACTCCGTGGCCGGGCCCTGGGGAGCGACTCTCTCACTTCTCACTTTTGGGTCTTCTAATTTCTCATTACTGAGTCTCATATGGTCTCCTTGCTTATTGTTAGCATATTTCATATTCTCTTGGATTCTGGGTCTCTCGTCTCACAATCTCTGCTACTCCTGGATTCCCCTCTCCCAACCCAGTCCATATTGAATCTCTGTCTGATCGGTTTCTCTCTGGGTCTTTTTCATCCTTACTCTCGGATATATATCTGTTTCCTGAGTGTCTAATAACTTCCATACGTCCTTGGGGTGTTCTCTATAATCAGTAACATGTATTAATGAGCACTGCTAGGATGGGTGGCGAGGGGACATCAGGGTGAGCCAACTCAGGGGCAGGGAGCGCCATTTTGTCTCCCGGAGTTCATGGTCTCGGTTTATTCCTGGGGCCATGGAGACTGGGAGTGCCGGTGCGATTTATTCCTGCTCTTTCCGGCTTGGGGCGGCTGCCCTGAGCGCTGAGCCACTCTTCTACCGTTAGTGCACATTGTATTGGGGTTGCTTTGTCTCTGGGGCAAAAGGATGGGCAGGTATGCTTTGGTTCATATGCCTACTGGTCTGTAGGAGCTCACCCTAATAACTTTTGCGGTTTCTGCTTTTCATGTGAGATAAGCACCTGATTGTAGGACTAATTTATAACCCTCCCCTTCTGAAGGGTGTTACAATAACAATACATAGGCAACTACCATACTATTTTGATCTGTAGAAACTGACTTGACATAAACCCCCAGCACAAAGGGAAAATGGCAAACGGTAAAATATTTTATTAACTTGAGAGTAAATGGGCATTAGGCCCCAGGGTAGACATAAGATCCTTGGAAAGGGATGACCACTGTAAAGAGTCCTGTTTTAGTCATCTGGGGGAAATGATGGACTTCACTCTAGAAGGTCTCTTTGCTTTTTGCTCCTTTGTTATGGTGGGCAAGAGGACATGGTTTGGGGAACCTTTGGAGTGGAACCTTGCTAAGGTTTGTAAGGTTGGTTGGCCGGGGAGGGGTCCTACTTCCCCCCATCACTGGTTTCTGTTATTCTTATGGGTTTTTCCGCAAGCCAAGCTCGGTGAGTGGGGGGGAGGACGGGAGAGACGCGTTGAGGGGGAGAGTAGGGGGGGCTGCATGCTCAGGAAGACATGGAGGGGCCAGGGAGGGCTGGCCGTGAGCTGGTAGATGTAAGGCATGGGGGGGTAGACGGGAGGGTGGGGGGAAGGGTAGGGGATGGGTGGGAGGGTGGTTCTCATAGTTTAGGGGTGAAGGGGGAGGGGAGGTTTCACGCTAGTGGATGTGTAGGATGGGATGAATGTGTGGCTGATCGTATGAGAGGGACTGCTCCGCGAACGTTGGGGGGTTGTTGCAGTGGGTGTGATCGGACTCGGAGGATATGGAGGGGGGCCCTTGGCTGGGGGGGCTGCCGCTCTGGTGCATACCGGAATTTCAGTTTATGGTGGCTCGGCTTCATCTTTTGTGGTGGATAAGAATTTGCGAATAGTCTCTTGGAATGTTTGCGGCTTAGGCTCCCCGGTGAAGCGGTATAAAATCATGCAACACTTAAAACGTCAGCGGGCCGATGTGATAATGTTGCAGGAGACTCATCAATCGGGGGCGGAACATCTGAAGTTGGGCACCGGCCGTATAGCGCATGTGTATGGAGCCCCCGCGGTGGGGAAAAAGCGCGGAGTGGCTATCCTAGTGGCTAAATCGGTTAGTTGGATCGAAGAGAAGGTGGTCTCGGACGTTGAGGGTAGGTATGTTGGTGTCTGGGGGAAACTTGCGGGGAGGAAAGTGCTGTTGTGCTCGGCCTATGGGCCGAATGTTTACGAGGCCCGTTTATTTCAGAAAATCTCTCAACTGCTGGCGGATGCTAGTGGGTATCAAGTTATCCTCGGAGGTGATTTCAACGAAGTTTTGGATGTCGGCCTGGATAGGTCAGGGCCAGCGGGTCGTGGGAACCGCCGGGCGCGACAGCGCTTGTGGGGGTTAAGGGAGGCTTATGGATTATTGGACATCTGGCGGGTGCTGCACCCCGGAGACCGGGACTACACACACTTGTCTCGAGCACACGGGACTTGGTCTCGCATTGACTACTTTCTAGTTACGGAATCGCTATTTGGCTGGGTCTCGAGGGCGGACATTGGGACCCTTGTTATCTCCGATCATGCGTTGGTACTCTTGGAACTGCGAGGGAGTGGCTCGCCCGGGGGAACCATGTGGAGATACCCTTTGGAATTATGCGGCGATACTTCTTTCGAGGCATTTTTGCGGGCGAGATGGAAGGATTACGAGATCTTGAATGCGAAGCCGGAGATCTCTCCGGCCTTATTCTGGGAGGCTGGAAAGGCGGTACTCCGTGGAGACATCATTAGCTATCAGTGTCAGCGGCGCAAGAGGTTGAACCACCAAATACTTCAGCTGGAACGGGACCTAGTTAAACTGCGAAAGCTGGTGGCTGGTACTAAGACGGCGGCGAATCAGCGGAGACTCCGTGAGGTGCAAGCTGAGCTGGAGATGTTGCTTCACAGGAGGGCCCAGAAATCGTTGTTGTATTACCGATATAGGCTTTATCGGTTCGGGAACAAAGCAGGCAAGTTGATGTCCTCGCTGTTGAGACCGCCTGGGGGGGTCTCGATTGATTGGGGCCATTCGGCAGCCGGATGGGGCCATCACTCGGGATTCGGCGGCAATTGAAAAGGTCTTTGCGGAATTCTTTAAGGACCTTTATGCCAGTGATGGTGACAAGGAACAGGCGGGGCGCCTCTTTCTGGACCGTTGCCGGCTACCACGGCTGGCGGCAGAGCAATTGGAGTCTCTCAATCAACCTCTTACTGGGCAGGAAGTCCACGCCGCCATAAAGAATCTGAAGAACGGGAGGGCTCCCGGGGTAGATGGGTACCGTAGCGAGTTTTATAAAGCCCTGGGGGGCGTGGTGGTGTCCCCCTTGGTGGGGTATTTTGAGGATTTGATACAACGAGGCGGTTTCCCTTTTGAAGCAAACAAGGCTTTGATCACTATTTTACCCAAACCCGGGAGGGACCCGTTGCTGCCGAGTTCCTATCGCCCCATCTCCCTGCTTAATGTAGACATCAAACTTCTCGCGAAAATCATGGCGGACCGGTTAGCCCATTATCTTCCCTCGTTGATTCATAGGGACCAAGTAGGGTTTGTGCGTGGCCGGCAAGTGGCGTATAGTCTGCAGCGTATCTTGCTTTCGCTTGGAGTAGGGAGATTGATCGGAGACCCCACCCTATTGATCAGTTTTGATGCCGAAAAGGCTTTTGATCGGGTCAATTGGGGCTTCATGTATCAGGTGCTGGAAGTAATGGGATTTGCAGGGTTTTTTGTAGATGTGATCCATTTGCTCTACGCGCCCGAGAGGGGCGGTGCTGGTAAACGGGACAATGTCGGCAGATTTTGACATCCAGAAAGGCACCCGGCAGGGTTGTCCGTTATCGCCCCTTTTATTCGTAATATCATTGGAGCCTCTCCTGTCACTCATTCGAGCTTCTTCCCAATTTCGGGGGATTGTGATGGGGCGGGAGGAGTTTCGCCTGGCTGCTTTTGCGGACGACCTATTGGTACATTTGGGGGACCCCGAGGTAGGCTTGCCCCGTTTATTGCAGCTTATTACTGAGTACGGGAACCCCTCCGGTCTTCGTCTTAATTTAGACAAGTCGGAAGCGCTGTTCCTGGCCCCAGACGGGCATCCAGGGTGGCCGGGCCCCTTTCCCTTGAAATGGGCGAATGGGTATTTCAAATACTTGGGGATTTATCTGCCAGCACGTCTGGGTGATCTTTATCATCTCAACGTAGCTAAGATATTGAAGGATATCTCGACGTGTGTGGATAGATGGCAGGATTTACCGTTGTCGTTGGGGGGCAGAGTAGCTCTTAGCAAGATGGCGCTCTTTCCTAAAATATTATATCCGCTCCAGATTCTCCCGCTGCTTTTAAGGCGTGTAGACCTCCAGCAACTGGAACGCGTATTTAATCGATTCCTCTGGCGCGGGAAGCGACCCAGGGTGCGCTTGGGGATATTGCGGCAACCTTGGACCCTGGGAGGTATGGGATTCCCAGACATTAAGCGATATAATGTGGCCTGCCTGTTGCGGTACGTTCGGGATTGGCTGTGGGATTTCACTGACTGCACTCCGCTGGCGATGTGGGAGGCGCTGCTGGCGCCTCTTCGCATGCGGTATTTACTGCATGCTGCGACGGTCCAAGCGGTGCCTGAGGGAATTCGACAATTTCTTTTTCTCCCCATCCGACAGGCGTGGCGAGCCTTTTGCACGGGCCGTCAGATCTCCGCGTCCTGTACGCCATACCTCCCTATCAGAGGGAATGCAGATTTTTTACCGGGGTTGGGGCGCTCCCGTTTTCAGCGATGGGAGACCCTTGGGGTGGTGAACCTGGAACACGTGATGACCCCGGAGGGGGCGATATTGTCATTTTCTGAGCTGCGTTGTCAGTATTCTTTAGGGGATCGGGAGAGTTTTCAGTACGCCCAATTACGGAGCTATTTTTCTTCGCTATCTTTGGGCGCGATGAGGGGAGAGGTATGCACCAAGATTGAGATGGCTCTGCTGGGGGGAGATACCGGCGTTCGGGTGGCTGGGCTTCACAAAATGCTATGGGAGCAGGTGTCACCTTTGGGAATCGCGTCTTTGGCACAAGTATGGTCGGATGAGTTGGGGGTGGAGATGGGAGTTGAGCAATTTTTGGAAGGAGTGGCAGCAATCCCGACCATGAGTGTTCAAGTCATCCATCGTGACACCCAGTATCGGATCATGCGTCGACTGTACTTTGCCCCGGTACGGGCCTGGAGGGCGGGGGTTAGTTCGAGCCATTGTTGTCCTCGCTGCGGTGTGGCTCGGGCAACACTGGGGCATATGTTTTGGAGCTGCCCCCAGGCTCAGGCCTTTTGGGACCGGGTGTTTGGTCATCTTCGGAGCTGCTTTTCACACTTGGAGCCGCTTAGGGCACAGAATGTGGTGTTGGATGTCTGGGAAGAGGAATGGTGGGAAGTGCTGGGGGCCTTGGGATTGCGATGGTTACGCTTGGTGCTGATGATTGCGCGTATGACAGTGTTACACCAGTGGCTGGATGAGCGGGGGCCCAGCTATGGGCTTTGGAGACTTCGACTGCATAAAGTCCTGCTGATGGACCGATTACATGCTGCAGGGGTGGAACGGCGTTGGACGGCCTTCTTACAGATGTGGGGACCTCATATGCGCTTACTACCGGCGGGAGCGCGCCTACGCCTTGGGGGGCCGCCTTGATTCTTATTGGGGATATAGACCTTTGTTGAGGAGCAGAGGATTTGTCTTGGTGGATCTGTCCACACCTGGAGGGGTGGTCGGCCTCTCTGGTGGTTCATCCTTGGTTTGCTATATGAGGCTTGTAGGTGGGGGGTAAAAGGGGGGGGGGAGGAGGGAGGGAAGGGGGCTGGGCTAGCAGCTCCGGGAGAGCTCCCTGGCTCAGTAACTAGAAACGGATGGGGTGGGCCTGGGAGAAGAACTAAACCTCGGGCTTGCTGGAGTTTGTTCACGTAGGTAGTCTGGAGCGGGGAGCGCTGGAGAAGGTGGCTAGCATGCCCTGGGGAAGAGGGGGGGAGGGGAGGGATGGGAAGTGCATGGGGGGGAAATGGATTTTGGTGGGGAGGTAGATGGGGGGTGTTAGTAATAGGCGCTAGGGGCCTGTTGGGAGAAGTCCCTTGGCTTGGTAGAGCCTAGTACCTGTCTAGAATGGGCACACAAATCTTCGATAAGTACTCTCTGCTATTGCCTCTGCATTTTAGTCTCAACTTTCTTTTGAGGGAGTCCTGTACAAGGTTGTTATTGTTCCCAGGGGGGGCGTCGTTAATATGGGTACGGGTCGTTCCCCCTGGGCTGTCCCATACTGCCCATGGATGGGGGTTCTTTCTGCCACCCCCTCGCTAGCAGATATCCGCTAAGGACACCTAGCATTTGGCCTTGTGCAGGGCATTTTCGCCAGCAGCGATGCTGGTCACTGCTGGTTGGTTTTCTCACTGCTAGGAGCTGGTGCTAGTAGCAGGCTGATCCCAATGTATCAGGTTTGTCGCACATTACAATGTGTCAAGGAGGGAGTCCATTACATTGTTGCCACATGTTACTTCCCCTTTCCATGTTCTCATAGCTCTGCTGTTTTCTAGCTTCATTCATGGACGGTGTCCCACGGGTCTAAGCATTGTTATTTTTTGCCTTCCTTTAGTGTTTACTGTGTTCTGACAGGTCTGCTGTTGTTTCATTATTTCCATATGTTTGCAGTAGTTTGTTCCACTCGTTTGTAGTGTATTTACATGTATATGATTACTATGTTGACCTTTGTAAAACAATAAAAAAGATTTAACCATAAAATGGTAATCTTGCCGCGCTTATTGTATTGGATGCAGACTCTCCCGGTTTGGTTGCTACGACGGGATATACGGCGTTTTGAGGCGGAATTTCGGGGGTTCCTGTGGCGAGGTGCGAAAGCGCGTATCCCTTATGGTCGTCTGGTGGGGAGTGGGAAGTGTGGGGGCTGGGGGCTTCCCGATCTGGGCGCCTACGCACTGGCGTGCCAGGCCCGACATCTGGGGGACTGGCTGGGTGCTACAGAGCTTTATACGCCCAGGGCGTTGGAGGGAGCCTATGTGGCTCCCCACTCCCTCCAGGCCATACTGCATTTGGAAAACCGTGTGCTGCCGCCTCACCTGGCGACAAGTGTTTTATTGGCGCCGGTGCGGCGGACGTGGAGGCAGCTTAATCTATATTGGGGGCGCAATTGGCAGGTGTCGAGTTGGTTGCCGCTGCGGGGTAATGTTTGTTTTACTCCGGGTACCGAAGGAGTCTTGTTTCGATCTTGGGAGGAAAGGGGCATACGAAACTTGGGAAATGTGGTTGATCCTCCTGGGAAATCCAAATCCTTCCAGTTCCTATGTCATGAGTATGACTTGGGGCCGAGGCATGTGCTCGCGTATCTGCAGATTGCCCACTATGTAGGCTCCCTTCCGGGGGCGGAGCTTCACGCAGATCGTTCTGCACAGATCTTGGAGTTTTTTGACTTAGGGAGGAGGGGAATCCTTCGGTACGGGTCTTCAGGGCCAGGCTGGAACAGTATCGGAGTCGCCCGGACTTCCGTAGTGTTGAGCAGGCATGGGGGGCGGAGATGGGCCGGGAGATTCCCCCGGGAACAGTTCTTGAAGCCCTTCGCAGAATTGGGACCTTGGCTGAAGGTGTTCGCTGGAGAGAAATGCAAGCTAAATGTATAACGAGGGTTCATTTTTCACCAAGAAGGGCCCTTCGATGTCACTTGACTTTGGATGGGAGTTGTTCACGATGTGTGGAACCTCAAGCAACCTTATTGCACATGTGGTGGGGTTGTCGGTTGATTAGACCATATTGGAGGCGCATTTGTGCTTTCATGACGAGTCTTTTGGGACAGCAGGTGTATTTGGATGCAGCCCTGGTCACGTTAGATTTATTGAGTCGTACTTCCCCGAAGGGGAAATGGGGACGAGGATTAGTGCGGAAGGCATGTCTGGTGTGTAAGGGACCCCTCTTACGTCAGTGGCGGGAGAGCGGCCCTCCCTCCTTTTGGGAGTGGCGAAATTCATTTCATCAACTGATGCTCCTGGAGCGTAGGGGCGCTAAGGACAATGCTAAATGATGGTCTGCCTTCCTCCTGCTTTGGGACCCGTATATTTACCAATTAAGCCCTCGGTGCCGCAACGTAGTCCTTCAATTGGGCAGTTAGTCTGTAGCCTTAAATGTGGGTAGGTCCCAGTGGCAAGTTCGTTTAGTCCTGCCAGTGGGATCAGAATGTAACATGGTCATGGGTGTGATGGAGGGGGTGGGTAGAGGGGGGATGGGGTTTGAGGGAGGGGGGTGAGGTCACATGGAAAATGTATCGCCATCACGGTTCCCTCCTGGGGATCAGAGTCAACCCCAGGAGGAGTATGTTGACTGTTATACTATTTCTGTTTGTATTGGTGGTTTAAATAAACTTTCTAAAAAAAAAGGAATGGCACCTCATACAAACCCTCCCTGGGTTTCAGGATACCAAACTTATAGTTGCTCGTAAGAGAAATGTTAATCTTCGGAATCTACTTGTACCTTCGGCTCTCACAGAACGCAAAACAGTTTCAATGTGGTCACTGTTCCATCTGTTTACACATTTTCCCAGTTCGGAATTTTTTTATTCATCCAGATACGCAAAAAAAGTTCTATATTAGAGATTTTGCTAATTGTGAAACATCCCATGTGATTTACGTGGTTCAATGCCCCTGTAAGAAACTGTATGTGGGAAAAACTTACCGAAACATACGTACACAGATTATTGAACACAAAAGCTGTATAAAAAGGAAGTTGGAGGCTAAACCTTTGGTTTCCCACTGGTTACAAATGGGACATAAAATAACAGATATTAAGTTTTTTGTTATAAAAAAGGTACAGCATAATTGGAGAGGTGGAGACAGAAAAAACAATTCTACGATTGGAACAGAAGTATATATTTTTACTTAATTCCATGGTTCCACATGGTCTTAACCTTGATAAAGATCTGTCAGTTTTTCTTTAAACAGTTTTGTCCCATGCAAGTTATTAAACAATTTTTATTTGACAGTCTGACTTGCCATTTGACATTTAATTCTGACACTTTGTGGTAATATGCCATGTTTTAAATTAAATCTCATCCCTTTTACATGATATAGAAAGTTTTTTCCCTGTATTGTTCATCATGACAGCATCCCATGTGATGTTTCACAATGTTTTTTCCCCCTTTTTCCTTTTCCCCTCCCCCTTCCCCCTTCCCCTTTCTCCCCCCCCCCCCCGTTTTTCCTCCTTTTCCTTGTTCTTCCCTTCTCCCTCCTCCTTTTTTCCTCCCTGTTCCTCTTTCCTCCCCTTCCCCTTTCCTCTTTTCCTTTCCCTCCCCTTTCCCCTCCCTCTCAGTCCGTTTCAGCCCCGCCCCCTCTGGGTTTAGTATTTACAGCGCATGCCCTGGCGTTCTTTTAGTTTTCATTTTCAACCTTTGCGCTTGAGACATTGTAGATGGTTTCTTCCTGAATTGTAAGTGTGTAATTAAGGCTTTTTCTTGTGTCCCCTTCGGAGTTTTCTGACGTCATATGCTTCTGATGTTCTATACTCCTTATTTCTTATGTATCTGCCCTTAACCCTTTTTTTTTTACCCTTTCTGCCACGTCTTTGTACTGGTTTTTGTGCTTGCTGTTTCCGTGGCAGTTTGCTGTTCTCTTGGTGGACCTCTCCTCCCAAGGAGGCCTTTAATGTCCCGGTTCCTCCGATGCTGGAGCTGTTGCTCTTCTGCATGTGGGAGGCGCCGGCCTCAATGCCGGTTCTAAGCAAGTGGGTCGATTCCATCTATCAGGTCCGCAAGAGCCCCGGGTTTCAAAAGGCACAGCTACCGCACCACTCCATGATTGTGGAATCGGCCATGCATTGCCTGAAGAGTCAGAAGATGCACTCCTCGGTGCCTCCCGGCAGGGAAGCCCGGAACCTGGATGCCCTCGGTAGAAAGTGCTTCCATGGCTCTATGCTTGCTTGCCGTGTCCAGACCTACCAGCTGTACATAGGCATGTACCTTCGAGACCTGGCAAAGGAGATTGCCGGGTTCTCTGCTGGTATTGTCTTCTGGTATTTGAAAGTGCTCGAAGTTTATCTCTTGAGCAGCCTATGATGGATTTGAGGCTTCGGCCCGAGTAGAAGGGCCGGCATCGGTGCATGCCGCCAAGCCTGGCTGCAATCCTCAGACCTCGAGCCAAGGGTACAGGACAAGTTGATCGATGTCCCTTACCGAGATGAAAACCTCTTTGGCAAGCCCATGGCCAAAAAGGCTGCAGAACTCAAGACCGAGACTCTTACCCGGACAAGGCTGTCCAGGAAAACCTTTGCTCCTTCTCAGAAGAAGAAGGGCTTGGGGAAGAAGGCCTTTTACCCAAGTGAGACCACTGCCTCCAAAACCTACCCTCACTACAGGCCTCTGTAGCTCCCCAACAGGGCCAGCAGGCCAAGGGGCAGAGTCATGGGCCCCATAGGCAGAAGGCTCCCAAGCCTCCTACTCTGGCTCCTGCTCAGCAGGGAGGGGGTTTTTGACTATGCCGGCATAGCCTCTCCTCCTCTACAGGGCACAGGAGGTCGGCTGACCCTGTACGCAAACAGGTGGCTAGCCATCACAGGGGATACTTGGGTGTTAAGCATCATCCAGAAGGGCTATCTGCTCCACCTCACCCAGATACCCCCCTCCTACTTTCCAGGGGAGCCTCCAAGACCCCCTTCTGCACAGAAACTTACTCCTTCAGGAGTTGGAAGGTCTGCTACAGGACCAGGCGGTGGAACCCGTGCTCCACCACCTGGAAGGGCAAGGCTTCTACTCAAGGTACTTCCTGGTACCAAAAAGAACAGGAGGCCTCAGACCCATCCTGGACCTGAGAAATCTGAACAAGTTTCTGGAGAGGGAAAAGTTCAAGATGCTTACCCTTGGAATCTTACTGCCCTACCTCCAGCAGGGAGATTGGCTATGCTCCTTAGACCTGAAGGATGATTATACTCACATCCTCATCCATCCAAGTCACAGACAATTCCTCAGATTTGTGGTGAGAGGGAAACACTTCCAGTACAGAGTGCTTCCCTTTGGCCTCACCTCCGCCCCCAGGGTTTTTACAAAATGCCTGGCGGTGGTTGCGGCCTACCTCAGGGACCAGGGGATCTTTGTGTTCCCTTACCTGGATGACTGGCTTATCAGGGGCCAGTCTCCACAAGAGGCCAGTCAGGCCACCTTCAGAACCTTATCCCTGCTTCAGCGCCTGGGGTTCGTTATAAACTTCCCAAAGTCCACTTTAGTCCCCTCACTGGACGTGGAGTTCATAGGCGCAAGATTGGATACCACCCATGCAAAGGCCTACTTGCCTGTGGACAGAGCTCACAGGCTGATGAAGTTGGCCGGCCAGTTTCGAGCGAACTCTCTGGTCTCAGCCAGACACTTCCTCCGGCTCTTAGGTCACATGGCTTCCACAGTGCATGTCACCCCAAATGCCCACCTGCACATGAGGCAGGCTCAGTGGTGCCTCAGGGCACAGTGGCTACAGGCCACAGGGAAATTGTCAGACAGGATAAAGATGTCCAAACTCTTGGTGGACTCCTTACGCTGGTGGAGGCATCTCCCAAACCTGGTCGGGGGAGTTCGCTTTCGGGCCTCCCCACACACTCAGGTACTGATAACCGATGCTTCCCTGCAGGGCTGGGGGGCACACTGCCAGGGGGCCTGCACCCAAGGCCTGTGGTCTCCATGGGAGGCCGCCCAGCAGATCAACCTGTTGGAATTGAGAGCCATTCGACTAGCCTTACGGGCTTTCTCTCGGGTCCTCTCTCACCAGTCTGTCCTAGTTCAGACAGACAACCAGGTGGCTATGTTCTACGTCAACAAGCAGGGTGGCACAGGATCCCGACTCCTGTGCCTGGAAGCACAAGCTCTCTGCTCCTGGGCTATCAATCAGGGCATGACCCTCAGTGCGGTCTACCTCCCAGGCCAGGAAAACTACCTGGCGGACAGGCTAAGCAGACTCCTGCAGCCTCACAAGTGGCAGTTGGATCCTCGGGTAGTTCAACAGATCTTTCTGAAGTGGGGACTTCCAATCATGGATCTTTTTGCCAGTCCGCTGAACAGGCAACTACCCAGGTTCTGTCACAGGCAACCGCATCCCTTGAGAACAGCGCCAGATGCCTTCCTGATCCCCTGGTCGGAGGGCCTGCTGTATGCATTTCCTCCCACACCTCTGGTGGCCCGGACTCTATTAAAAATCCAGCAGGACGAAGCCACGGTGATCCTGATAGCCCCCAGGTGGCCCAGGCAGCTGTGGTTCCCTCTTCTTCTGCATTTGGCAGTGGATACTCCACTTCTCTGGGGCTGCAACCCGACCTTCTGACTCAGGAACAGGGGGTCCCTCGTGCATCCCAACCTCAAATCCCTCCATTTGATGGCCTGGCTGCTGAAAGGGTAGTGCTTCCTCCCTTGCTCCTAGCAAAGGAGGTTGAGGAGGTGGTGTTGGCCTCCAGGAAGCATTCCACTAGGAAGGCCTATGCTCTGAAGTGGCGTAGGTTTTCTACTTGGTGTTCTCAGCAGCAGGAGGATCCCTTCTCCTGCTCGGTCCAGGTGGTGTTGCAATACCTGCTCCACCTATCCAACCTTGGACTTCAGTCCAATTCTGTCCGGGTTCACTTCAGTGCCCTCTCAGCTCACCACTCGCTGGTGGATGGACGATCTCTCTCAGGCCACCCTCTGGTGTCTCGCTTTCTCAGAGGCCTGCTTCTGCTTAAGCCTCCTATTCGTCCACCAGCCACTGAGTGGGATCTCAATGTGGTCTTGCAGCAACTGACTTGCCCACATTTGAGCCGATGGCTACCTGCCACTTACGTTTCTTCTCCTGGAAGGTGTTGTTCCTTGTGGCACTCACCTTGGCTAGGCGGGTGAGTGAGCTTCAGGCCCTGGTCTCAGATAGGCTGTATACCAGGTTCTATAAGAACAGGGTAGTCTTGAGGACTCATCCTAAGTTCCTTCCCAAGGTAGTGTCCTCCTTCCACCTCAACCAGGAGGTGGTACTTCCAACGTTCTTTCCCAGGCCGCACGCCAGTAGGGCCGAAACTGTCTTGCATACCCTGGATTGTAGAAGGGCGCTGTCCTTTTACCTAGAACGTACGCAGGGACATAGAAGGGCTTCTCAGCTCTTCATTTCCTTTGACCCTAATAAATTGGGGTTGCCTGTCACAAAGCATACATTGTCCATCTGGGTGGCAGACTGTATCACCTGGGCGTACAGGGCAGCCGGCCTCTCTCTGGAGGGTCGAGTCATGGCCCACCGGGTCAGGGCGAAGGCCGCATCAGTAGCTCACTTCCGTTCTGTTCCGTTGGCAGACATCTGCCAGGCCGCTACTTGGTCTTCAAGCCAGACTTTTGCAGACCACTACTGCCTCGAGAGGGAGTCCCGTAGGGACAGTGCTTTCCATAATCTCTTTGAGGTTTAGGCAACTCCTACCCTCCGGCCCTGGTGTTGGGCTACCATTCAGGTGGGGTCTCCGAGAAGATTCTCTCACTGTTGCTGAGGCTCTAGAGGGAACTCTATTTTTCAGCCTGGGTTCTTGGTAGCCCAGAGCTAGGGAGTCACCCATATGTGAGGACTGACTTCCTGCTTGGTCCTGGAGAAAGAGTAGTTACTCACCTGTAACAGGTGTTCTCCAGGAGCAGCAGGAATCAGTCCTTACAACCCTCCCTCCTCCCCTTGGAGTTGCAGTTGTATATAGTTCATTTTCTTTTTTTGTGCTGTCTTTTAGCTATGTCATCGGACTGAGCAAGATGGCACCTTTGGGTGGGAAGGGGACCGCGCATGCTTGCCTGCATTCCCAAAGGCTTTCTTTGAAAGCTGGGGAAATGCTCCACATGGGGGCTCTGTCGGCACCGACGTCACCCATATGTGAGGACTGATTCCTGCTGCTCCTGGAGAACATCTGTTACAGGTGAGTAACTACTCTAACTGGCATATCCAAAAGATTTCAGAAATGTCACAAAACTAACAAAAAAGCGTTCTCACACATAGCTCCAGTACTCTGGAATGAGCTCCCTGACGATATTCGAGCACAAAACGACATCAAACTCTTTCGAAAAAAACTCAAAACATTCCTATTCACACTATGGTACTCAAACAACCAATGGCACACCAACCATCCCCAAAGATGTACACACACATAATACAGCTAATGGTGAACCAAACACATAAAAATTACTCCAACAAGATACATGAATAGAAATCCCTCCAACTATGATACAGCACAGTAACTGCATAAACCCAAAGTTTGAATGAGTCTACTTAAATATATACATTGCTATGTAAATTCCTATGTAAATAGTTAAATCAGTTCCATGAAACTGAATGTATAAAGTTAAAACAGTTCCTTGTAAATAGTTAAAACAGTTCCATGTAACTGAACAACAATTTTTGTTGTTCAGAATTTGTTCCTTGTAAACCACGTTTGATCATGTGGAAAGCACGGTATAAAAATGATTGTTAAATAAATAAATATAAACCCAGCTCTGTACAACCTTTATGCAGAGTTTGCTTTTGTTCATACCTCTCAATAAACCACTTGCAGTGTCTTGGGAAACTCAGCGTGGCTCTTGCGCAGCAGATGAAAGCTCCTCTTGAACTGCTCAGTTCTTGTCCTCTGAAGTTCTTGACCTGGAAGGTATAATTTCTGGTGGCAGTCACTTCAGCACACAGGATGAACGAGTTTCAGACTCTAGTAGTTCATAAACCTTATACTAAACTCCATCAAAATAGAGTGGTCCTCCGTACTCATCCTAAGTTTCTGACAAAAGTGGTATCGGAATTCCATCTTAGTCAGTAGTTCTTCCAACATTTTTCCAAAACCTCATGCTCATAAAGGGGGAATCTGCACTGCACATGTTGGACTGCAAATGAGCCTTGGAGTTCTACTTGGTGCGAACAAAAGCTAATAGAAAGTCCATCCAGCCTTTTGTTTCTTTTGACACCAAAAAAGCTAGGGGTTGCCGTCTCCAAACGCTCACTTTCAATTTGGCTAGACTGCATTTCTTTTACGTCTGCCCAGATAGACCTAAGCCTTGTGGGTCATATCACGGCCCATAATGTCAGGGCCATGGCTGCGTCAGTGTTTTACTTGTGTTCGGTCTCCATGGAAGAAATTTGTAAGGCTGCAATGTGGACATCAGTCGACACATTCACATCTCACTACTGTCTGGAGGGGGACTAATGATGTGACAGCAACTTTGGCTAATCATTACTTCAAACTCTGTTTGGGGAGTAAAATCCAACTCCATTCCCCCTAGGCCCATAATGATTTCTATTCAAGCTACTTACAAAAAAATAAAAGCATAGTACAAAAATCCTTTTTGCAACAAAAATATTATTAGCTTGCCCCTGTTGGGCAATGACTGTTATCCACTTTTTGCCTAAGGTAGCCTGTAACTAGGAAGTCTCATACTTTTCACAGGCTCCATCAGATCACTTCACCCATATGTGATTACTTATCTCCAGGAACAAGCAGAAATGCAGTCTTCACATATGGGTGACATCGGCATCGATGGAGCCCACATGGGAACGCTCCCCAGTGTCCAATAGAAAAGCCTTTGAGAGCACTCCACTGTGCCTGCGCGCCTGCCTTCCCACCTTCCCAACTCCTCTCCTCAGTTCTTCATTTTCTGCAGAGCCAGTAGGTTTTACAATCCTGTCACCAGCGAAAAACATTTCTTTTTTGGTGAAATACCATGCTCTGCCTTTCCGTTGACACCAGTTCCGTCAAATTCGTCACCGTTCCCAATAAAGATTTTTCTTTCTTAGTTATAAAATTTTCTATTGCTTTTCTTTTCCTGTGGGTCCACTACTAACTAGGCCTTTGGGCCTCCATATTCTCTGAAGAACACTTCTGAAAATGGAAAAACCAAGAAATGTATCAAATGTGCCGGTATCATATCTTTCACGGATAAACATGACTGTTGTCTAAAATGTTTGTGCCCTGACCATTTACCAGATTCTTTTCCCTTGTATCAACCAATGACAAAGAAAGGCCTAAAGAACAGAGCCAGACAGTATAATCACTGTTCACCCCAGACTCCATTTCAGTGGCTTCCACATCATCGAGAACATCCGCCTCCTCTCCTGGGTCTCAGGTCTCTTCCAAGTCCAAACATAAAAGTAAGTCTCTGATTTCTAAAATGTCATCAGTATCGGCATCAAAGACTGATACTGATACTAGAGGAAAAACCCAGCATAAGCATCAAAACTTCCCTAGGGGTGCTTCCGATGCAGACTGGCCAGCCAAGCAGCCCTAGTGAGAGGATCTGTCCTCCAAAGCACAGGAGGGGCTCTGGGATGCTCCTGAGAAATTGACCTCTGGAGAGCTACCGGTTTCATGCTCTGGGACAGTTGCTCAAAGCCGCGTTGGTGATTTCACCAAGACATCAGCCATCTCCCTGGACCAGCGCATGCTGACTCTCGAGAGGAGTTTGGCCACACTCCTGGCAACCTTGGTACCAAAGGTATCGACAGCTCCAGCAGTGCAGGCTTTGACACCTTGCCTACAGCCAATTGTATTGGCCTCAGTGCCGGCCCTCAAACCCACAATGTTGGAGCTGCTGATGCCAATGCCTCCATTGTTACTGACCCATACCACAGGTACTTGACCGCTGATATTTCAACTTTTTGTCAGACTCTGATACAAGTTCTTCTGATTCTAACGAGGGATCACTGGCTTCCCAGGAACTTTCAGACATCCCTTCAGACCCTTCCCCTCCACAGGAGCAGTGCAGGTCCCCACCAGAAGATACGTCTTTACAAGACTTCATACAGGACATGACAGCAGGACTGGCCATTGCAGTAGCCTTGGAGATATTACAATACCCTCCCACACCCAAGGAAGTGGCTTACTTTACCTGTGCATTGCATCTTACAAGATCTTATGCTCCGCATGTGGGATGCTCCCATCATGGAGATTAGCTTGAGCATGGTTTAGATCTATAGATTTGACTGCCTTTTTTTAGAGTCATCCCAGGATGAGAGAACTCAACAGGCTACCGTTGCCCTATTGTCAGAGGCTGATTAAAATATCGTGGCAAAGCCAGCTATCCTGAGAGTGGGGGAGGTGAGAAGCATAACGAATTCCCCTTCTAGGAGTGCAGGGAGAGAAAGCCACAGCCAGGTTTCAAAGACAGAAAACCCCCAGCTGGAACAAGTTTCACACAGTGACTGATAAAGTAAGAAAGAGGGATTGCAAGCACAAGGACCAAAGCCCTTACTTTAACAAGTGCACTGATTCTAATACCAGAAGGCAGGGGGATTACCAACACCTGGGAAAGAAAGAGGTGGGGTTAGAATCCTGGAGGTATAAGCCTGGGTTAGATTATGCACAGAGAGAGAGACGAGAAGGAGAGCAGCCGGGAGAGCAGCTAAGACAGAGGCTGAGAGAAGGAGCTGATTATTGGAGAAGAGCTGAGCTACCCAGAGCTGAGAGAGCTGAATTCCCTGCAACAGGTTGGCAACAGAGGTGGGGGCCAGGAAGTGGAGAAGCTTTCAGACCACCAGAGAGGTTGTCAGCTGACCAGTCTGACCAGGTTGGTGAGTCAGAACCCATGCAGTTGGGAGAACCAGTGTCAGAGTTGGGGGGAAGAAGACTGCTTTATGGATTGCTCTCTATGCCAAGCTCTAGACAGGAGGTCTTGAGGAAAGCTAGCCCTGAAAGAAGTAATTCTCCTTGGAAGTGAACCATATGGCACAAGCAGTGTGGAGGTAAATTTCTGTATGTTTTAAAAGGGAAATTTACTGCAACGTAAGCCTGATCAGGAAGCTCTGATTCATGCTTGTTTGTCACCTGCGTTTGAACTGTGCAACGGCAAGAAAAGCCAAGTTAGCTGCTATAAGAGTTTTTTGCTTGCTCCTCTCCTATATGAAAAGCCTGCTAAGATAACAGCTTAGAATGTTTGTTTTGTTCTAAGTTTGGTTTCATGTAGAAATGCAGCCTAGAGAGGGTTTTTGAGGCTGGCAGAAACCAAACTGCTGTAGAAGAATTAAGCTTGAATTTTTCTTTATGCTCTGTTTAACAAGGACTAAAAAGGAAAGTGGCAGCCTAGTTTCTAAAGGCAATACTTCTGCAAGTAAGAGGACTTTAAAAGCCATTTCTGAGTTATATTGGTTTGTTTGCCATTATTTGCTGTACCTTAAAGCAAATCCTACAGTTATAATCCTGTAAATGATACCTTGAACCTGCTGTGTTTTGTGTTATGGAAATAAACTTTCTGTTACAAGCCTTACCCTCGGTTACCTCAACTACAAACCTTCTACTTAAAGCACCAACAAATTTTAGCAGTACTTCACTTCCCAGAAGCCAACACGAAGAAATACGCTGCTAAGAGCTGATAGAGGAAGGAATCCTCAACCACCACGCCCCTCGACCACTAAAGGCAAGTGGCTTTGGGCGTTGTGCTTGTGACAATATTAATACTGAAGAACTACTTTGAAAAGAAAGCTTCCCTATTTTGTAGTAAAATAGTTTCAAATGTTTCTGGATGGGGAAGAGTCACTCAAGTTAGGAGAAAACATTTTTTTACAAATAAAAGCAACAGTTTTGTCCTTGGAATCAACTTTTTTCTTGAATTATCCATTTAAGTGCTTAATTTCCTTCCAAGATTATAACTACTCCTTTTTTTTTTAATCCTTTGCAGCTGGAACAATTTTTGCCTGAAAGGAAGAGTAGCGATATTAGTCTAACTTAAATTTTCTTAGGTTGAGTAGATAGGTTATGTAAATGGAATATGGTACTAATAGGTAAATTTAGTATGTTTCTTTGGCTTTAGCTGTAAATGCCTCCTTTCTCTCCATCGATGTGGGCTGGTGAATTAGTGATTTTCTGTATTAGATGCTTGTGTTTACTTTTTATTCCCCTCCCAATCTACTATATTAAATTTATAATAAAAAAAATCTTCCATAGTAATGCAGAATACTGCCCATTAAGGAGTAGTTCTATAAGTGACTTGAGCATTTAGAGCAGCCTTTTGTGCCATTTATTGGCTATCAGCAATCATACAGAACATAAAAAAGTAGATGCTCAGAAAATATAGTGCCTACTTGGAATAGACACTTCTGCGTGTATTTTATAAAAGAGGTACTATACATGAGTCAATTCTTACTGTCGCATACACACAAGAAGAGTTACTCGTCTCTCAGAGCAGATGTAATTTTGTGTGGAAGTCTTTGTGGAGGCAGTTTTATAAAGGTGCTTATATTGCCTTTATAAAATAGCAAATCCATTCCCATGTGGATAAAGGCTATGAAGGGGGTCAGATTTTTTTTTTAGTAATAATAGTTTGGTCTATAGCCTCTATAAAATAAGCACAAGGTCTCATTCCGTTCCGGACATAGATCCCCTCTGGAGGTCCGGTCTGAGCAGGATGTACAGAGGGGATTACAATTCTGATTCCATGGGGCACGTCTAGCCCTGCAGAATCAGAATCGCGATCAGCGATATACGTGCAGGCCAGGACTGCTATTCAGTTTGACCTGCATGTTCATGACTAGACCGACTAACTCAGTCAGGGCTTTTAAATGGAGCCGCGGCGCCATGACATCCGGTTGCCATGTTACCGCGGCTCCATTTAAAAGCTGCGATACCAGCCGCCGGAAAAAAATGCTTATTCCCCGCAGCCCGACCCCCGATCTGGCCTCCTAATGCCAGGGTTGAGCTGTGGGGAATGTCCTCAGCCCCCCCCCCCCCCCCATTCGTGCCCCGGCATTTAAATAAAAACATGTCCAGGGAAGTTATTCCACCTCGGAGATGGAATAACTTCACCGCACATGTCGCCAGCCCTGGACGTACAGGGCCAACATTGGAATTGGCCCTGTACGTCCAGGGCCAGTGACCGCCCACCACCCCTCTGCTTCCACCTCCGATCCTCCCCTTCCCTGCCCCCATCTAACTTCCCTGTACAAATGACAATGGGGAAGTTAGACGCAGGCAGAGAAGGCACGAATAGCGGGGATGGAAATCCTGTTGGGACGTCCATCCCCGCTATTCGTGGCACAGAATCTGGCCCACAGTGTAAGTGCCTATGTGCCTTTACTGCCTGGTCGCCCTTTTATAAAATTATCCTCCACACCATCACACTGGTGTTTTTGTTTTGTTTTTTTTAAATTTCAAAATAACTAATGAAGCAGGATTCACACTATTCAGTAATGTAGAATGCTGACTTGTAATTGGTCACAGCAGGTATGTTTTTCCAGATTGACATTTGAAAACCAGAAGACTCGACTGACAATTCAGTTGGATTTTTCGAAAGGGCAGCTAGAAAAGGAGAGGAATAAAGTTAACAAGTTAAAGGAGGATATTCAGTGTGAGGAAGAACAGCTTGTCAGGCTGAAGGAGGTACGCAGTATGTAAACCGTACTTAACTTTGCTGGTAAAATGTAAAGTTAGACATATATGAGGGTTGCTCAGAAAGTAATGCCCCACATGTTTTTTCTCAGTCCAGAATGAAGATAGAGGTATGAAATTGAAAGGGTAGTAACTTGGAACTTCAAAGGACACGTGTGTAATTTACAGTCATCCGACAAATAGCGAGGCGGTAGTGATCCTTCAAATGGCGTCTGTGAGTGACACACGGTACAGACAACGAGCTGTAATTGAATTCTTGGTGGAGGAGAAAGAAAGTCCTGCCTCAGCCACCAGTCCAGATCGGCGCATCACGAGTCGCGAATTGTCCATACATCTTTTCGTTAGTAGAGGTAGTGCAATGGCAATTATTGACTCTTTGGGATATTCAAAGGTGTGTGCAAGATTGATCCCCCGAAGTCCCACAACCGAACACAAACGCCAAAGGAAAGACATCTGCTCTGATTTGTTGGAGCGTTTTGAAGCTGAGGGGGAGGCCTTTATCCCAAAGAGTCAATAATTGCCATTGCACTTCCTCTACTGACGGAAAGCTGTATGGACAATTCCCGACTTGTGATGCGCCGATCCGCACGAATAATGTCATCAGCGTGCTACAACTTGTGTGGACTGGTGGCTGAAGCAGGACGCCCAGACCATGGCCGATCTTCTAGTTCCGTTTTACAACTTCCTGAAGCCTTTACTCTCTTCACCCATCGTCCAACGGTGCTCCTATCTACCGCAGAACTTCCATACACAGCACACAACTGTTTGTGAATGTTTCTCACACTTTCTTTCTCCTCCACCAAGAATTCAATTACAGCTCGTTGTTTGTACCGTGTGTCACAGACGCCATTTGAAGGATCACTACTGCCTCGCTATTTGTCGGACGACTGTAAAATTACACACACGTGTCCTTTGAAGTTCCAAGTTACTACCCTTTCAATTTCACACCTCTATCTTCATTCTAGACTGAGAAAAAACATGTGGGGCATTACTTTCTGAGCAACCCTCGTACATATGACTGCTCATTTTCAAAATAAATGTAATAGACTATCTCCAGGAACAAGCAGGAATGAGTCCTCACATATGGGTACGTCGGAACCGATGGAGCCTGCGTGGGAAAGCTCCCCAGCTTCCCAAAAGGAAAGCTTTTGGGGCTTCCCACAGCGCATGCGCGCTGCCTTCCCGCCTTCCTGACCAACTCTCCTCAGTTCTTCTTTTTCTGCGGAGCCAGCAGGTCGTGTTCCTGTCACCGCTGAAGAATTTCTTATTTTAAATTGTTTCTTTGACCGCGTGTCTGCCTTCCCCGATTCCGAACCGGTACCGCCGGTCTTTATTTCTTTATTTCTTTAAAAAAAAAAAAAAAAAAATCTTATTTTTCAACTACTTGGTGTATTTCTTTTTTGTGAGGCCTACAGGCCTTTACAAATTCTCCCTCATGGAGAAACCAGCCTCTGGGTTTAAAAAATGCACCAAGTGTACTGGTACTATTTCAGTCACAGACACCCATGAATGGTGTCTGAAATGTTTGGGCCCTGACCATTCTATTCCGGATTGTCCATCCTGCTCTCTGATGTCCAAACGTGGCTTACAGAACAGAGCAGCCAAATTTCATATGCTGTTTTCTACAGATAATCCAGCATCAACATCCTCCAGGTCTTCCTCTCCGGATGGATCTCAGGTAACCAAACCCTCTGTGGGCAGGTCTTCAAAGGGCAAATCTCCCTCTAAGCAGCGAGAGGCCCTTGGGTTCGACCCTGAAGACCCTGCCCCAGCTAAACAACCCCGGCGGGAAGCTCCGGCTTCCAAAGCTCCTCCTATGGGGTTACAGGTTGACATCGATGGCACAGCCTCGACCGATCACCTGTTAGACTGCTCTGGGGTACCGGCCCAGACCGGTACCGACATCCAGGCAGTCGTAGCGTCTATGGGTACTACTGTACAATCCATGCAGCAAGCCATATTCGCTTTCATTAATGCTGCAAAGACCCTGGTACCGCAACCGTCGGTTCTGACCCCGGTTCCGGTACCACAACCGATACCGGTACCCAGAGCATCTATTTCCAATAGAATGCCGGTTCCAGTCCCCGGTTCCGGGGATTATTTCGATACCGACCCGGTTCCCGGTACGCCCGATGTCGATACCGGTCGGTATGCGTATCGGTCTGTGGAAGCAAATAGGCGATACTTTGAGTCTTCTGAGGATGGTGATACCTCAGATGATTCTGATGAAGCATCCCTTATTCTTCCTGAGGAGCCCTCTTCCCCAAAGAGGAGAATGTCTCCTCCAGAGGACTTGTCCTTTCAAGACTTCATTCTTGAAGTAGCCAAGGGACTCTCTATTACAGTATCCTCTGAAAAAGAACCTAGAGCACAAAAATTGGACATTTTAGGATACTCTAAGGTTCCCAAAGAGGCAGTCACCTTGCCCATTCATGACATCCTTCAGGAACACATGATGGACTTATGGGAGGCTCCTCTTACCCTATCTCCACACTCTCGTCGGTTGGACACCATGTATCGGGTCCCTCCTTCTCATGGATTTCAAAAAACTCAGCTTCCTCACCATTCCATCGTGGTGAAGTCTGCTATGAAAAAGATAAAGAGTACCAAAAGGCACTCTTCTACCCCTCCAGGAAGAGAATGTAGGACTTTGGCTGCTTTTGGCAGGAAAATCTTCCAAGCTAGTATGCTTATTGCCAGAATCAACTCATACAGCCTCTATATGGGCATGTTTCTCAAAGAGCTTGCTCTCAAAATACGACATTTCCTCCCCTTTATCCCAGAAGATAGGAAGGAGGAATTCCTGCTTCTTTTAAAGCATACCCAAGATGTGTCAAAGTTCTCCAATAGAGCTGCCTTTGACTCTTTTGAGGGTGCTAGCAGAGCATCAGGCATAGCTATAGCTGCTCGCAGAATTGCTTGGCTCCAGGCCTCTGACTTAGAATCCTGGGTACAAGATGGCCTAGGCAATTTGCCCTGTACAGGTGAAAATCTGTTTGGCAAGGAGTGGCAAGTCAAAGCCACTCAAATGGATGCAGAGAATGCTGCTCTAGATAGACTTTCCAAGTCTACTTCCACCTCTGCCAAGAAAAAGTCTTTTAAGAAACCCTTCTACAAAAAGACCAGATTTTCTACCAATGCTGGCCAATCAACTTCTCAGGTTCGCTTTGCTCCTAAACGTCAGCAATCTAAACAGGCCAGAGCAAAACCTGCAGGGGCTGCTACACTTCAACAGTCCCAACCCCCTCAGGGTTTTTGACTTACCTCTAGAGAACATTCCCTTTCTGGCTCTGCAGCGACCAGAGCCTCTCACAATTCCAGGAAGGTTAACTCATTTTGCTCCCAGATGGGAGCAAATCACATCAGAACAGTGGACCCTCTCTATCATCAGAGAGGGCTACAAACTGCATTTTTCCAGCCTTCCTCTCCATACCATGGTGAGACATTTCATCTCTCCCCCATCTCTGTTACACCTGTTGAGTCAAGAGGTGAATACCCTTCTTGCCCAAGGGGCAATAGAACAGGTTCCTCTTCTTCAACAGGGGTCAGGGTTTTACTCCCCCTATTTTCTCATTCCAAAGAAAACAGGGGGACACAGACCCATTCTAGACCTCAGAGAGTTAAACAAATTTCTATACAAAGAGAAATTCAAAATGCTCTCTCTGGGTACTCTCCTTCCATACCTACAGAGTCAGGACTGGCTTTGTTCTCTAGACCTAAAGGATGCGTACACACATATACTCATCCATCCATCCCACAGAAAATTCCTACGATTTCTGTTCCAGGGAAAACATTTCCAATAGAGTACTCCCCTTCGGTCTAGCCTCTGCTCCAAGAGTTTTCACCAAATATATGTCAGTAGTGGCTGCATTTCTATGCACTCTGGGAATCTTTGTCTTCCCATACCTAGACGATTGGCTCATCCGAGCTCCATCTCAGTCCGAGGCTCAGACTTCCCTGGACCACACCAGACGCCTTCTGCAGTATCTGGGACTTGTCATCAATCTGCCAAAGTCTCAACTCACCCCTACTCAATCCCTAGAATTCATAGGGGCTTGCCTAGATACCAACACGGCAAGGGCCTATCTTCCCCAGGCACGTTGCCACCGTCTAGTGCACTTGGCCTCTCAAATTCAGTCCAGAAGCCACTTGACTGCCAGAGAAATGCTACAACTGCTAGGGCACATGGCATCCACAGTTCATGTGGTGCCTTATGCTCGCCTCCATATGAGAGCAGCTCAATGGACTTTGTCCACTCAGGGGACCCAAGCATCAGGAGCTCTCTCAGACCAAATAGCAACCTCCAAGCGTCTCTTTTGGTCTCTCCAATGGTGGATATCCACCCAAAATCTGTTGTTGGGGTCCCCCTTCCAACCGGTATTACCCCAAACAACCCTCTCAACAGATGCCTCCCAAACAGGCTGGGGAGCTCATCTTCAAGACCTCTCCACTCAAGGCACTTGGTCTCCATAGGAGACCACCCTTCATATCAACCTTTTGGAGCTCCGAGCAATTTTCCTTGCTCTCAAGGTCTTTCATACCCTCCTGCACAACATGACAGTTCTTGTTCATACCGACAATCAAGTAGCCATGTTCTACATAAACAAACAAGGAGGGACTGGCTCTCTGTCGCTTTGCAACGAAGCTCTCAGACTGTGGGCCTTCGCCAGAGAGCATCAAATCCATCTCCTGGCAGTATATCTCCCAGGAATCCAAAACTCTTGGGCAGACAGACTCGGTCGAGTTCTGCTTCCTCACGAATGGTCCCTGCACATGGATCAGGTACTCAGAATCTTTCAGAAATGGGGAACCCCGGACATAGACCTCTTTGCAAGTCCGTGGAATGCCAAACTTCCCCGGTTCTGTTCCAGAATTCCGTGTCAGGGAATGCAGGCCAGGGATGCCTTCCTCCTTCATTGGGGTCAGGGCCTCCTATATGCCTTTCCGCCCATTCCTTTGATTTCCAAGACTCTGTTCAAACTGCAGAGGGATCAAGGATCTATGATCCTCATAGCTCCACGCTGGCCACGCCAAGTGTGGTACCCTCTACTTCTGCATCTCTCCCAGGCCCCCTCCCTGGATCTGGGAGCTGCTCCAGACCTTCTGTCTCAAGAGGGGGGGACTTTGTGGCATCCAAACCCCAAGTCCCTTCACCTCAGAGCTTGGTTACTGAAGGCCTAAACCTTCAAGACTTAAATGTCTCTCAGCAAGTGAAAGATATCCTCCATGCTTCCAGAAAACCTTCCACT
Organism: Ichthyophis bannanicus; assembly: GCA_033557465.1. Classification (NCBI taxonomy): domain Eukaryota; kingdom Metazoa; phylum Chordata; class Amphibia; order Gymnophiona; family Ichthyophiidae; genus Ichthyophis; species Ichthyophis bannanicus. The sequence continues at coordinate 425,139,597 of CM066037.1, forward strand.
AGGCGTTCCTATGCTTTTAAGTGGAAAAGATTTTACATTTGGTGTGCTCAAAGGAGTCTTAACCCTCTCTCACTACCTCTGAATTCTCTATTGGAATATCTCCTGCATCTTTCCAATGCAGGCCTCAAGACGAATTCAGTACGAGTCCATTTGAGTGCTATTGCAGCATCACTTAAACCTATCAATGGACAACCTATTTCCTCTCATCCTCTTATTGCTAGATTCATGAGAGGCCTAACCTTAACTAAACCTCCCATTAGACCTCCTCCGGTGGCATGGGACTTAAACTTGGTTCTTGGTCAGCTTATGAAGCCACCCTTTGAACCCTTAGCCTCAACCTCCTTGAAATTTCTTTCCTGGAAAGTTGTTTTCCTTATTGCAGTCACTTCAGCTCGTCGTATCAGTGAACTGCAGGCCTTAGTGGCTAATCCACCTTATACAAGGTTCCATCATGATAAGGTAGTCCTCAGGACGAATCCACACTTTATGCCTAAAGTGGTTTCACCTTTTCATCTTAATCAAGAGGTGTATTTACCTATCTTTTTTCCAGCTCCTCATGCATCTAATGCAGAGAGGGCCCTTCATACTCTGGATTGTAAAAGAGCTCTCGCCTTTTACCTCCACAGGACACAGCAACATAGAAAGTCTTCCCAACTTTTTGTTGCTTTTGATCCTTCTCATTTGGGACTTCCAGTCACTAAGAGAACCCTATCCAATTGGATTGCTCAGTGTATCTCATTTGCTTACCAGAGCAAGAACCTCACTCTGGAGGGCCATGTCACAGCTCACAATGTGAGAGCCATGGCCACCTCTATGGCTCATCTTCATTCTGTATCCATAGATTAGATCTGTCGAGCAGCCACCTGGGCCTCGGTTCATACCTTTACAGCCCATTATTGTTTGGACAAGGACTCCCGCCGGGATGCCTTATTTGGTCAGGCTGTCCTCAAACACCTGTTCCATTCTTAGCCAACTCCTGCCCACCTTCCCTCAATGGATGCCTGAGATCCATACGAAGATGGGAACCCTTGGTGGTGGGGGATCTCCCAGGCATCTCAGCTAGGGAGTCCCCATATGTGAGGACTCATTCCTGCTTGTTCCTGGAGATAGCACAGTTACTTACCTGTAACAGGTGATCTCTGGGAACAGCAGGAATTAGTCCTCACAACCCACCCACCTCCCCTAGGAGTTGTATCTCTTTCTCTTCCTTTCCTCTCTCTATTGTCTCAGCTTTAAACTCGAACTGAGGAGAGTTGGTCAGGAAGGCGGGAAGGCAGCGCGCATGCGCTGTGGAAAGCCCCAAAAACTTTCCTTTTGGGAAGCTGGGGAGCTTTCCCGCGCAGGCTCCGTCGGTTCCGACATACCCATATGTGAGGACTAATTCCTGCTGTTCCCAGAGATCACCTGTTACAGGTAAGTAACTGTGCTTTATTAGAGATAGTCCTTGTTTCAAGCTGTTTGTTACTATGAATGTCACTTTCACAGATGGGTTTTTTGTTTAATTCATTTAAGGGGCATATTTATTAAAGTTAACATGTGCTAACGTCTGTTAGAATGCGTTAAGAGCTGCCATAGCCATTGGAATACAGTGTGCTGTGGTCTTAACGCACACTAATGGACAATAGCGTGTTAACCTTTAGTAAATATGCCCCTTAGAGTTTTGCCCTTTAGCTGACCAAAATAGCAATGTTCAGATTGAGTTCTGTCAGAAAATAGCCAAGCAATATGAGATGGGGAATATGTGGTCCTACAGGACTAAAAGGATGGTGTATAAGATTAAATCAGATTACTAATGAAGGAGGCATAACATTGAAGAATTAAATGAGAGTGAAAATGTTTTTGCAGAAGAAACCACTGTATACCAGTAGTCAGGATACTACTGGAAGTGTCAGTGATATAATGGAATTTAAAAATGTAAATATTTTCCAGTCACCTTTATGATTAACTAAAATTTGTAAAATGTATAGTATAAGTAAAATAGTCTAGTATCATGTTTTTGTTATATTGCTATATGTACACAGGGCCGAATTTAAGCTCTTGGCTCCCATAGGCACAACACTTAGAAGCACCTGTTCTGGTCACGGGGTGAGAGGGGGGGTAGTGTGGAGTCTACATGTTATCCCACCTCCATACCTTTGCTTAGGGTTGTATCCGCCACTCTGTGCAGGTTAATCCCCTCTATTTTTTGAAATGTAAATAAGCGGCAGGTACAGCTCTAAATAAAAGCATAGAGGGAGCCAGTCTACATGTAGCAGCAGATACAATTCTAACCACTTTAAAACTGAAACAAGACCCAAGTAGTGTAGTGGGGGAGATGGGGAGGCAGGGGGAGGGAGTGTGTTTGTGTCAAGAAGAAAGGGCTCAAGTTCTTCTTTGTATTGCTTCTGTGTTGCAAGGGACAATTAAGCTTTAGTGTTGCAAGGAACAACTAAATAATTAGTGCTCTCGGCAGGAAGCACTGACTTCAAAATGCTTTCTAAATCTTGGTAATAGAAGCAAGTGCCTATGACCCAGATATTCAGTGCCATTGGCAGCATATAACCCCAGCATTGAATGTCCAGGTCTAAGTAGCGGCGGTGGCTAGCAACTTTAGAACAGCTGGCTGCCACTGCTGAATATTGGGCCCTAATTATCTTTCTATTGTTAACTATGTGATATGCAAACGTTGCTGTTCCTTCTATCATTCAAGTTGTCTGCCATGTTTGCTCCTGCCCAGCCCTTCTGATGCTGCTGCAAAGCTCTGCTCACTTTACTTATGTCTTTCAAAGGATCTCTGTCATGTTTGCTCCTGCCTAGCTGTCCTAATGCTGCTGCAAAGCTCTGCCCACTTTACTAGCATCATTTAAAATTTGTCTGCCACGGTTGCTCCTGCCCATTCCTTCTGATGCTGCTGAAAAGCTCCACTCACTCCACTGACATCATTCAAAGATGATCCTGAGCTACTGGATAAAACTAAGTTTTCCATGGCGTTTCACATTTAAACTTGTCTGCTGTAAACCTTTGTGATGTGCAAGCTCCTCCTACCTCTTTGACTCCACCTACGTGTCCCTCCTGATGTCGCTGAGACACACTGCTAGCCCCAACGCTTAGACGCAAGCTCCTCCTGATTCTTTGACTGTGCCTATGTGACCCCTCTGATGTCGCTGAGGTGAACCTGCATTACAACTTTAGAAGTGTTCACTGCAGCAGTGACCACCCTGTTGTACTTAACTAACTTAGCTTACTTTTGCTGTCCTTTGTATGTGCCTGTAATTTTTACTTTTAACTGTTGTCACACTCTTCCAAACGCACTGCTAGCCTCGACATTTAGATGCAAGCTCCTCCCACCTCTTTGACTCCACCTATGTCACCCACTGCTATCGCTGAGGTGACCTGCATTACAAATGTAGACGTGTTCATTGCAGCGACAACCGCGCCACAGCGGCACAAACAAGAGGAGTGCGCCCGAGGAGCAGGTCATGCTCCTTGGGTGAGCTCCTTGGGATGACTCGTGGGGCGTTTTTCAGTAAGATGTTCCTTTTTGTTTTTGTTTCACCTCTTGCCTCTCACTGCCCTCTTCTGTGCAGAATCTCGCCTTTGATCCAGTGACCTCTTATTCCCGTTCATTGGTCTGCTCGTCCTCTGGTCTCGCATACGCCCTCGTTGCCTTCCCACACTTTCTGACAGATGAACAACCTGATACTCTGTCATTTTCCCTCAAAACATGGTTCCTTATCGTCCCTCCAGTTCAGTCCCTCACCTCTGGGTTGTGCACCTCTTTCTGCAGCATGGAGACTGGGCATGTCAGAACTGTGACACCACTGTAGATATCCTGCTGGCACCTCCCACCAGCTCCCAGTGTGTCCAGTCTCCATGCAGCTGGAGGTAATGAGCCTAGGTGCTGGGCTCACTAGAGGAGTAGATAAGGAGCTTTAGGCAGCTTAGCTAGGGTTTTTAGTTTTTCTTTTCTCCCTATAACGTTTTTTCTTTTGATCTGTAGCTTTAAAGTTCATTAAAGCTTGTAAAAAAATAAAAAAATAAATAAGCAAGGGCTGAGAGGGGATCGGAAGGGATTTAGAGGACTCTCTTTTCTCCCTCCCGTTTATTTATGTTCCCTTTGCCTGCTCTCTCCCCTCCTTGTTGGCACGGAGGGGAGTTCTTTAGCAGGCTTTTCATCTCCTTACCGACACAGTTTTCTGTGCTGCAGATTTCCAGTCAGAAACTGTCATCAGGCCTTGTTTCTCTGCTGCTGTTGCCGGCTGCTGCTCACAGGAAGCCTGTTATTTTTATCGGGGTGCAGAGAGGATCCGAAGGTCTTGGAGGAAGAGGTGAGTGTTTAAATCTTTGCTGCTAGTGTCCTGTGAGCATTTTTAGGGCCGAGTCTGAAGCATGTTCTGTGGGTTAGCAGAGCTCAGGATTTTGGCGGGCCTTTTTCCCACCGTTTTTCTTCACAGTGCGCTTTTTCTTTGCTGACAGCTTTCTTTAATTAATCCTTGTAGTTTTCTGGTTACTTGAAATTAATTTTGATTACTTTTAATTTTCAAAGTTTTGGAGCTCTTAAAGGCCAGTACAGAAAAGTAAAAAAAAAAAAAAAGAATAAAAATAAGAGAAGATTCTGTACGTTCTTGTTTTGTTGCCCTTTTTGGTGGCCTGTGGGAGACATTTCCTTTACTACCCAGTCTCTCGTATCCCGTAGCGCTAATGCCTACGCGGCCACAATGCCTGGTTTGTGGCGCCCGTAGGTGCTCGGTCTCGGACGCGGGGGTGTGTCGTGGCTGCGCATCTGAGGCGCTTACTATGGAGCAAGAAATGCAGGATCGGTATAAAGAAGGCACTGCTCTGGTGGTGCAGGGTGCTGCTGCTTCTGCGGAAGGGGAGTCCCTGCCGGAGTCTCCTTCCGCTCTTCCTACTTCAAATTTGGCTTTGCCCAGTAATTCCGCCACTCCCATGGTGTCTGGGGCAGCTTTCGAGGATTTCTCCCCAGATTTTGTTCTGCTGCTTCATCAGGCTTACTGTTTGCGGCAGCAGGGGGCAGTCGCGGATACCTCGCTTATTGGGGCGGCAGGAGGCCAAGCGGCCACCGAAAGGTTCGGGGGTACTGATGGTAGACCGGTTAAGCTGGCCCGGTCAGTGGAAGATCAGCCTCTTGGTTCGGACTGGCTGGATGCAGAGGACCTTGAGCTGGAGCCGGAAGCCGGGATGGAGGATTTAGAGGAAGGTGAGATTCAGGAACATTACGGGGTCCCTTCAGGCTCTCAACCTTTCGTCGGTGGTACCAGCGGAGGATGAGGGTTTGGAGGATCCTCTGATTCAGGTGGTACGAAAGTCCCTGGCAGTTTTTTCCTGTTCACCATGTGGTTAAGCAGATGATTCAGGATGAATGGGACATGCCGGAGGCAGGCTTGCGTGGTGTGAGGTCCATGAATCGTCTCTATCCCTTGGTGGATTAAGAACAGGAAGTGTTTCGTTCTCCGCGTATAGATGCGGCAGTTTCAGTGGTCACGAAGAAGACTACCATTCCAGTGGAAGGCAGTGTGGCTTTGAAGGACGTACAGGATCGGAAGGTGGACGCCTTGTTGAAGCAAGCTTTTGAGGTTAATGCTCTGGCCCTGCAGGCCTCTATTTGTGGAGCTTGGGTTGCCAGAGCATGCCTTCGCTGGTCGCAGCGTTTGCAGCAGCCAGTTCAGCAAACACAGGAGCAGCTAGCTGATGTGACAAGACTTGAGTCAGGTTCCGCATATTTGGCCAATGTCCAATATGATCTTATTAGAGGTTTGGCAAATAGCATGGCTTCCTTGGTAGCTGCACGCCGCTATCTTTGACTCAGGAACTGGGCAGCGGACAGTTCCTCCAAGTCGCATCTTAGCAAGCTTCCTTTTAAGGGGAAGCTGTTGTTTGGAGAAGATCTTGATAAGCTGTTCAAGGATTTGGGGGTTTCTAAAGGAGGTCACTTGCCAGAGGATAAACCAAAACAGAGCCGACCCCGTTACCTTCCCGTGGGCAACCTCGGGATTTCAGGCATTTTTGTACCTCCCATTTGGGAGATTTTCAAAGGACGTTTTTCCTCTCAAGGTCAAAGTTTTAGAGGATTCCGGGGAGCGGGCAGAGGATTTGCTAGTCCCTCCTCCTCGGGTTTTTGGAAAGCACAATGAAGCGAGGTGGACCCAGGCAGGAATTCAGCCGATAGGGAGTCGACTTCAGACGTTTCTTCCTGCCTGGGTCCAGATAACAAACGATCAGTGGGTGTTGGAGGTAGTTTGCGAAGGTTATTCTCTCGAGTTTGCCCGTCCGGTGGTCGACTGTTTTGTCATGTTGTCGTGCAGGGGGCAAGAAAGAACGATTGCGGTATGGGAGACTCTGGCTCGTCTTTTGCAGCTGGGAGCAGTGGTTCCGGTTCCACAAGAGCACTACGGTATCGGTCGATACTCAGTTTATTTTGTGGTGACAAAGAAAGACAGGGCCTTCTGCCCGATTCTGGATCTCAAGGAGCTATACCGCTGTTTATGGGTACCTCATTTCCGAATGGAGACCTTATGTTCGGTTATAGTGGCGGTTCGTCAAGGGGAGTTCTTGACGTCTCTCGATCTCACCGAAGCATATTTACACATTCCGATCAGGCCTGATCATCAGAGGTTTCTAAGTTTTGCACTATCATGGGGGCATTTTCAGTTTCAGGCATTGCCCTTCGATCTGGCAATCGCTCTGTGCACCTTCACCAAGGTTATGGTGGTGGTGTCAGCGGCTCTTCGGAAGGAGGGAGTATTAGTTCATCCCTATCTCGACGACTGGTTGATTCGGGCAAAGTCTAGGGCTGAGAGTGTGCGAGTGACAGACAGAGTGTAGAGCTCCTGCAGAGTCTCGGTTGGGTGGTCAATACGGCCAAAAGCCGATTGGTTCCGATGCAAGTTCTAGAGTATTTGGGAGTTCACTTCGACACTCGTGTGGGATCGGTTTTTCTGCCAGATCTTCGAGCCCAGGGCCTGCGGATTCTGGTGCACGATTTTTTGAAGACTCCTGCACCATCGGCCTGGCACTATCTCCATGTGTTAGGGACAATGGCGGCAACTCTGGAAGTTGTGCCGTGGGTCAGAGTTCACATGCGCCCCTTACAGAGGTCACTGCTCCGTCGATAGTCTCACCAGAACGAGACTCTGTCCAAGCGCCTCTCCTGTCCATTGCGGGTCAGGAAGTCTCTTCAGTGGTGGCTTTGTCCTCAGAATCTTGCGGCGGGCATGCCTCTCAAACAACCGCAGTGGATGCCAGTGTTAATGGATGCCAGTCTCGTAGGATGGGGAGCTCATTGCGGAGAGCTCTTCGCGCAAGGCTGTTGGACCGAGCAGGAAGTCAAATGGTCCATCAATCAGCTGCAATTGCGAGCGGTAGCTCTAGTACTTCAGGCCTTGAAATCCACCTTATGGGGTCGAGCGGTTCGAGTGCTCTCGGATAATGCCGCGACGGTTGCGTACCTCAGTCGTCAAGGGGGAACGGGAAGCGTGGCTCTGGAAATAGAGGCGGAAAGTCTTTTCAGTTGGGTAGAGCCTCGGTTTCAGGCTCTGTCGGCGGCGCACATTGCGGGAATGGATAATGTGACGGTGGACTTTCTCATTCGGGTTCGAGTGGATCCCGGAGAATGGAAGCTTCATCTGGAGGTGTTTGCTCAGATTGTCCTCAAGTGGGGATCTCCGGTTATGGTTCTCATGGCGACCTTTTGGTCGACCAAAGCCAGTCGCTTTTACAGCAGACGATGAGAACGAATGTCGGAAGGTCTAGATGCCTTACTCCAACAATGGTCTACTCACGGTCTCCTCTACATTTTCCCCCCTTGGGCGCTCATAGGATGAGTGGAGCAGCGCATCGAGGCTCATCGGGGAAGATTGCTTCTAGTAGCTCCAGATTGGCCTTGTCGTCTGTGGTATGCCAATCTGGAGTGTCTGCTCGACGGGGAACTGTGGCGGATGCCGCTAAGGGAGGATCTGCTGTTTCAGGGTCCTCTATGAATGCCTCAGGTATATCGGTTCTCACTTACAGCTTGGCCATTGAAAGGGCTCGGTTAAGGAAGAAGGGTTATTCCAAGGTGGTGATTGACACCTTGCTTCTGGCCAGAAAGAGGTCCACTTCTTAGCATATGTGCACGTCTGGCATGTTTTTTGAGGACTGGTGTGCTCAGTGTCTGTTTCGTCCAGCCTCAGTATCTGTACCGACAGTGTTGAGTTTCTTGCAAGACGGGTTCGATATGGGATTGGCTGCCGGTTCGTTAAGGGTGCAGTTGGCAGCTATTTCTTGTTATCGAGGAAAGGTGTAAGGAGTTCCTTTGGGGGTCCATGCCAATATTGTCCGTTTCTTGAGAGTGGTATACCGTCTATGTCCTTTATGCAGGGTGTTTTCTCCTCCGTGGGATCTCAACCTAGTTTTAGGAGCTTTGACAAGGGAGCCTTTTGAGCCTTTGCATCAGGCTTCCCTAAAGGATTTGACTTTCAAGACAGTATTTTTGGTAGCCATTTGCTCTGCACATCGAATCTCTGAGTCTTTGTCCTGTCGAGAACCGTTTCTGACTTTTTCTAGGGGAAAAAGTGGTGTTGCGTCCCGTACCATCTTTCCTACCAAAGGTAGTTTCGCCATTTCATGTGAATCAGTTGGCCTCTTTGCCCATTTTGGGTGTTTCGGGGGAGACCACGTCGGACCGTAGTTTGCATTTGTTAGACATTAAGAGGGTACTTCGGTGATACTGCACTAACACATACTTGGTCTAACTTTGCCTCAGTTTCACTTCCTGAGCTATCCTCGCACTACAATCCACCCATAAGACTACTTCTCCACTAGATCCTATCCCCTCTGCATGGCTAGGAGAACCGTCCCTTGGCCTACTTCCCATTATGCACACGATTATTAACCGGAGCCTTACTACTGGCGTTGTACCAGACATTTGGAAGAAGGTTATTCTGAGATTTCTTCTAAAAACCAGCAAGATAATCCTCAGGACCCCCAAAACTATTGCCCAATCTCCAATCTGACATTTTTCTCCAAGGTGATGGAGAAAATTGTCTTTAGACAACGTCCTAAGCACATAGGAAGGAAAAAAGGGGACTGTTGTAGTGGCTGATATGGAAGGGCAGACTAGATAGGCCATGTGGTCTTTTTCTGCTGTCATGTTTGTATAGAAGAAGTCCATTTCCTACACCCCTGACAATCAGGCTTCCGCTCTCTGCACAATACAGAGGTGATCATTACGGCAGTCCTTAATGAAATCCACAGGACAATTTATCAGGGTAAGTATGTTCTTGCCATGTCCCTAGATTAATCAGCTGCCTTTGACCTAGTGGATTACAACTTGCTCCTAACCCGGCTGCACGACACTAATGTTTGCAGTGTGGTGTTTTCTTGGTTTACCTTGTTTCTCCTGGAACAAGCAGGAAGTCAGTCCTCACATATGGGTGACATTGACGCTGATGGAGCCCTGCGCGGAGCATCTCCCCAGTTTTCAAAGAAAGCCTTTGGGAGATGCCATCACGCATGCGTGGTCCACTTTCCGCTCAAAGGTGCCATCGTGCTCAGTCTCCCTTTTTCCGCAGAGCCTTACAGACGTTCGTCTCGTCCCTCCCGGAAAAAATTTGATTTTCTTGTACTTATTTTTGTACTTTTATGGCTTGTGCTGGCTCCTTTCCCACCCGAGATCCTCTGCGAATGCACCGGGCCTCAAAAAACATTTTTGTCTTGATTTATTCCATTGTGCCCTTTTTAATCGCTGGTCATGTCACGGGTCTTCGATCTCGCTGGGGTTCTTTTTGCCCCAATGGCCACCAGCTTTAAGAAATGTGATCGATGCTCCAAAATCATGTCACTCACCGATACTCATGATTGTTGCTTTCAGCATTTGGGCACAGACCACGACCCGGAGGAATGCACATTGTGCAAGAAAATGTCCACCAAGGCCATACAGAGCTGTCAGCTTAAGCAGGACGACATTTTCCACTAGGCAGACTCAACCCCGGTTTCCCCAGTAGCCCTATGCCCAAAGGCCCCACACAGATCCTCTGACACCCGTAAGGCCCTCGCTGCCCCTCCGCGGGCTCGTCAATACTCCGAGCAAGGGTTGCCGGAGCATTGCCATAAGAAGAGGAAAACCTCAAGAGTCTCAGCCCGAAAAGCGAACAAGCATGAGAAATCCCGTGCTCGGTCCCTTGGTCCCTGCAGAGCTCCCGAGGAACCGGTGCAGGAATACCCTCGGAAGGTGTCCAGGGCCGAAGTTGTGGCCTCTGATGATGGATTGCAATCTCCCGAGGCCTGTCCCGTCGGGGATCCCCTCTCTTCTTCGTCACCTGATCCAATTACCCTGGTGTCGGTGTCCATGGCTGCGACCCCCGAGTGGGAAGCATCCATGTTGGCCTTAGAACGTAGCATTTTGATGTTCCTCGCATTACAGCAGGTGCCGACCCCCGGCCTCGCCGAGTCCGCAGGGACCTCAACCTCGACCTCGAAACATCTGGGACCAGAGTTACCGGCCCTCCTGCAGCCAGAGGATCTCAAGTCCTCCTTGGACTACTCTAATTGGGAGTCCGACATCGAGACATCCCCAGAGTCATGGGCCCACCAAGATCTCCTCTTGGACACGTTTCCCCCGGCTGCTAAGCGCCATTCCCCGCCCAAGGATACCTCTTTCCTCAAGTTCAGCAGGGATATGGCATGGGCTCTCTCCTTCACAACGGAGTCGGAAGAGGACCCATGTACAGAGGAATTGGACATCCTCCAGTACGAGGCACCACCGAAAGAGACCCTGACGGTCCCTGTGCCTTCCATCCTCACCTGGCTTCTCCTCTGGATGTGGGAGACCCTAGCCTCGGTCCCCATTGTGAGCCAATGGCTCAACACGATATATTGGGTCCAGCAGGGTCCAGGGTTCCACAAGACGCAGCTCTCGCACACTGCCATGATGGTTGAGTCGGTCATGTGCTGACAAAAAAGCCCAAAAACGCACTCCTCGGTGCCTCTGGGCAGGGAATCCTGCACGCTTGATGCCCTGGGGCACAAATGCTACCAGGGCTCAATGCTGGCTTGCCGCATTCAAACTTACCAACTTTACATTGGTATGTTCCTGCAGGACCTGGCCAAGGAGCTCGGCAGCTATGCCACTGGCCTCGATGGGGACCATTTCCGGTGGTTCCAGGCTCTAATGAAGTCTGTTGCGGAATGCTCCAAATACCTCTCCTGAGCTGCTTACGAAGGCTTCGAATCCAGTGCCAGATTGGCCACCACCGGCATTGGCGCTCAATGCCAGGCCTGGCTACAATCATCAGATCTCGAGCAGTGGGTGCAAGAAAAACTCCTGGATATCCCGTGCCTCGGCAAACAGCTCTTTGGCAAGCCAATGGAGGATAAGGCGGCCGAGATCAAGCCCAAGTATGTTATTCAGACCTGTCTCTCAAGGAAAATCTCTACTCTTCCCAGGAAGAAGCCACAGGGGTAGAAGCCCCCTTTCTCAACACTATTGGGGCTACTCTGCCTACCCAGCTGCCCAGACCCCTCAGCAGGGACCGTGCAAGCCCAAGGGTCAGAAGACCCAGACACTGGCCCCAGCCCAGCCTGGGTCAGGGTTTTAACGCCATCAGCATAGCCCCTCTCTCTCTCTGGAGGACCAGCACCCCACAGGGGGATGCCTGGTCCACTATGCCCACCGGTGGGCCCACATTACTACCGGCTCTTGGGCTCTCCAGGTCGTCTGGGAGGGCTACTTTCTGCACCTGGAACAGACTCCTTCTTCCTCCTTTCCTGGGGAACGCCCTCGATCTCCCCTACACCGGGCCCTGCTACTGCAGGAACTTGCGGGCCTCCTCAAGGGATGGGGTGGTGGAACCTGTATCTCTCCCCTCAAGGGGGAAGGGTTTCTTTTCCAGGTACTTTCTGGTCCCAAAAAGGAAAAGGGGGGCCTGAGGCCCATCCTGGACCTGAGGAACCTCAACAAGTTCCTGGTGCACGAGAAGTTCAAGATGCTCTCCCTTGGAACACTGCTGCCCTACCTTCAGCAGAGAGATTGGCTCTGCTACTTGGATTTAAAGGATGCTTACACCCACATCCTTATCCATCCAGTCACAGAAAGTACCCGAGGTTCATGGTCAGAGGTGACCACTACCAGTACCAGGGTTCTTCCCTTTGGCCTTGCCTTCACCCAAGAGTCTTCACCAAGTGTCTGGCGGTGGTGGCAGCCTATCTCCACCTCCAAAAGACCTGCGTTTTCTCCTCCCTCAATGATTGGCTGGTATAAGGGGACACGGCCTCGGAGACAGGGCAGGCAACTGGTTCATACCATTCAGGTCTTATAGCACCTGGGTTTAGTGATAAACCATACAAAATCCCAGCTCACCCCAACTCGAGCGCTGAAGTTCATTTAGGCCTGCCTCGACATTGTCCAGGCCAAGGCTTTCCTCCCCTCAACAGGGTGGATCACCTTGCGGCTGAGATACAGCAGCACCGCGCAGTGTTGGCCCGCATGTTGCTTCGCCTCCTGGACCACATGGCCTCCACAGTCCATGTGGTTCCTGACACCTACCTCCACATGAGGGCAGCTTAGTGGTGCCTCTGGTCCCAGTGGTCTCAGGAAACACAGAGATCAAGAGCGATGATGACACAGTGGCTTTATTAGTTGTCCCCAACGCGTTTCGGCAGATTGCCTTCCTCAGGGGGTAAAAACACTCACAAACAAAAATTAAAAAATAAAAATAAGAATATTAAAACTTCTATAAAAACATAACAACATCAAACAAATCGAAGCTAACCGGGCATGGTGTTAGATTCAGGTAATATAGTAACATTTGGAGGAATAAATAACAATCTTGTAACACTCAAAATACAACAATAAATAAATAATTAAAAATGATAAATGAATAAATATAAATAATTAAGAAACATATGAAAATAAATATATAAAAATATATTAAATAGTAGTACACATATATGTAGATTAGAACCCTTAACTATAAAATATATATTATACTCAATAGTAAATACCATGAGACATGAAATGGCTAAACCATAACAATAAGAGCCTAGATAATTAAAACATATTCTTTTTTGTCAAAAATATCCCTTTTGTTAAAAATAACAACAGAAGGGGAAGGTGGGAGGGGAGGGGAAGGGAGGGGGGTGGGGGAAGGGAGGAGGGGGGGAGGAGGAGGGAGGGGAACTATGAAGCAAGGTAGAGCAGAAGTAACCTTAAAATCACAGAAGGTAAAACCATGGTGCTGAGCCATACAGATGACATTAGGAAAGAAGGAAGAGAATGTGATCGAAGAGAGATGCGCAAGCAAGAGTCCAAACAGCCTTCCCTTAACCTCTCCGAGGAGATGGAGGAATTCTTCTAGCCTCTCATAAGGACTCCACGAGATGGGCTTACGCCTTCAAGTGGCACTGGTTCTCCTTGTGGTGCACAGAGCACGGATTAGACCCATTTTCTTGCCCGGTGCAATCGGTCCTTCAATATCTCCTCCACTTCTCACAGTCTGGATTTAAGTCCAACCCCGTCCGGGTGCATCTGAGTGCACTCTCTGCCAACCACCATCCTGTCAAGGGCAAGCCTCTGTCGGCTCATCCCCTCATTAGCAGGTTCATGCGGGGCTTATTGCTCTTCAAATCTCCCATCCAACCACCCCCGACAGAGTGGGATCTCAATGTGGTTCTGGCGCAGCATACTAAGCCGCACATCGAGCCCTTGGCTACCTGGCCTTACGCTACCTTTCCTGTAAGGTGGCTTTTTTGGTGGCACTCACCTCTGCCTGCAGGGTCAGTGAGCTTCAGGCCTTGGTGGCCGAGCCACCCTACACCAGATTCTACAAGAACAGGGTTGTGCTTCACACTCACTTGAAGTTTCTCCCGAAGGTGGTCTTCGACTTCCACCTGAATCAGGAGGTAGTACTGTCTACCTTCTTTCCATGGCAGAGCACAGACTCAGCGTCAACTGTTCTCCATACCCTGGACTGCAAGAGGACCCTATCCTTCTATTTGCAGCAGACCCAGGCCACTGTAAAGTCTTTTCATCTCCTTCGACCCCAGCCGTCTGGGGCTGGCTGTCACCAAGTGGACCGTTTCCATATGGGTGGCAGACTGCATCGCCTTCGCTCACAGTCGAGCCGGTATCCCTCTGGAGCATTGAGTCATGGCGCACAGTGTCCAGGAGATGGTGACCTCGGTCGCCAGTCTCCGTTCAGTGCCCATGACAGACATCTGCTGGGCTGCCACCTGGTCCTCTGTCCACACTTTTGAAGCCCACTATTGCCTGGAGAGGGAGTCCCGAAAGGACAGCGTCTTTGGCCAGGCCATACTCTATAACCTCTTTGGTGTTTAGGCAACTCCTACCCTCCAACCCTTCTTGTTCGAGCTACTGTAGCCATGGTTCTCCCTGGACACTGGGATCTCTCGAGTTTATCATCAGAATTCGCCTGCGGCTGCTCACAGCCCGGCTGTGCCCCTGTTTTATTCCAGTCCTCGGTAGCCTGGAGCTAGGGGGTCCCATATGTGAGGACTGACTTCCTGCTTGTTCCTGGAGAAAGCGTAGGTACTCACCTGTAACAGGTGTTCTTCAGGGATAGCAGGAATCAGTCCTCACAACCCACCCTTTTCCCCTTGGAGTTGCTGTTCATTTTTGGTTGGGCTCTAGCTATGGCACTCTTGGGTGGGAAAGGGACCACACATGCGTAGTACCATCTCCAAAAAGGCTTTCTTTGAAAGCTGGGGAGATGCTCCGCGCAGGGCTCCGTCGGCGTCAATGTCATCCATATGTGAGTAACTACACCTTCTGCGTGCCACTCATTTCAGGTTCATGTCCTTAACAGTACTTCCACCCCTTGTGATCTTTATATGGAGTCCCACAGCACGCTACTCTTTCTCTTCTGTTATTTAACATTTTTCTAAGCCGTCCAATTGCCCAGATACAGAGTCAGGGTACCTCCTGCTATGTTTATGCCAACAATATTCTACTTCTGTTCCTTACATATGAGGACTCCCTAGATTTATCACCAATATTTTGGCATGGGTACAGGATAATTTGCAAAAGCTTAACCCATCAAAATCCATAGTTACTTGGTTTACAGGATCCCAAGCATGTCCCTCTCAAGCCCCCCATTTTGGAAGATGTCCCACTGTCATTGCATTCTTCCCTCCAATATTTTGGCATTACTTTAGATTCCAGCCTCACTTTCTCTCCATAGTTGGCGCAATTGACCTTGCGTCACTTCAGCCAGTCCTTGATAAACCTGCTCAAACTATTATGCTACTTCACACTGTAATTTCTAGATTAGACTATTGTGATATTTCTTATCTTAGACTTCCTCAGTACCAATTTAAACGCCTTCAGTCGATTTAAAATACGGCCATCCACATACTTACACAAGCACGGAAGTTTGATCATGTTACGCCATTACTCATTCAGCACCATTAGCTCCACATTCATTCTTGGATCATGTTCAAGGCCATGACCCTTACTCAGAAGGCTATTCAGGATGCGGCCCCAAAGTATCTCTCTTCTGTAATTTCATTATATGCTCTGGCACGGTTATTTTGATCACTGCATGGATTCTGTTTGCGCTTCCTCTCTCCTACAGTGGTTAAATATGAATCAACATGAAGAACTGCTTTCTCTGCTACAGCCCCAGCCCTTTGGAGCAGTCTTCCTGCACCCCTCCACATGGAATTAAGCTTTAAAAATTTCAAGACGGTTCTTAAAACCTTCCTTTTCGAGTCCACTTTCAAAAAAATCTCCCAGTGGTGGTAGTAGATATGAGGACAGTATCTGAATTCAAAAAAGCATGGGACAAACACAGATCCATAAAGGAAAAAAAGAGGACTATTGGAGTTGATATGGAAGGGCAGACTAGATAGGCCATGTCGTCTTTTTCTGTCATCATGTTTCTATATGCAGCCTACGCATTTCTGAGGTCGCTTCTCATCGCCTCAGGTCTAACGGGACTGGTCTCTCCCCCCCCCCTCCCCGCCCCTTCCCCTCTCTGCCTGTGCCCTTCCCCTCTCTGCCTATTTCCCTTCCCCTCCATTTTTTCTCTCTTGGTTGTCTCCTGTTCTATGAAAAATGGCGTTCTTTTCTTCTCTTGTTTTTTTAAATTTATTGTAAACCGCATAGATTGCAAGCAGTTTTATGGTATATCAAATAAAGGTAAACATAAACATTACTATTCCTTCCGTCATTCAGGTTGCCTGCCATGTTTGCTCCTGTGCAGCACTTCCAATGCTGCCATGAAGCTCCGCCCATTTAACTTGCCATTATTCAAAAGTGATCTTGCGATCCTAGATAAATTCTCTTGCTATGTTTTACATTTAAAATCTACAGGGCTGACATTGCAAGAGGCACCTAAGAAGCCAAAAATTGGCTAAAAAAGTCCAGGCAAAAAATGGCTTGCATTATGAGTTAGCTGCCAGATACCCAACCAGTCATGGAAAATGAGTGGATATGCTTGGGCACAAGTGGTGGCTAAATGCTGGTGAGCAGCCAGGATCTGGGCAGCTATATTTGAGGAATCTGTGTAAAACTGCAGCCCAAGCAGTATGCGCATCTAATAAGTGCAGATCGCCGTGGGCACACATAACCATGTATTACATAATGAGGCAGCCTGGGATACAAAATCCCATTATAACCAGGTAGTGGCACGATAACCATGCAGCATTAAATGTAGGCTGTGGTTGCCAATCTGTTAGCAGGTAGCCAGATATGACAAAGAAGCTTTCATTTGCCCATAACCAGTTATGACATCTCGCACCCAATTGACCCCCTATACATGCAGGAGCCCCCTCTGCCCAGGCAGATATAGAGCAGCAACAGGGCATTGAGGAGAAGGATGGAGATTTTTAGAGCTGAGGAAACTGAGGCCCTGGCCAGGCTGGTGCAGAGGTGAGAGGGGCCTCACCCACATCTCCAGTTGACTGTCCACTAACTTTCTCAACTTGAATCCTGCAAAAGCCTCTGCTATCTGGTTCACAGCTGGGAGTCCCTGTCCCTCCCTTGCCCACCACTTCAAGACCTCACTGTCCCTTTGGTCCCCTCTCTCCACTACCTGGGTTTCACTCTCGATTCTTCCCTAACTTTCCACGACCATCTTTCTGCCATTATCCATCGCTCATTTCACTCCCTCCACCAGATCTGCGTTGTTCGGCCTTTTCTCACCCCCTCTTCTCTGACCACCCTTCTTCTAACACTTATCATGTCTCAACTTGACTACTGCAATATCATTTTTGCAGGTCTCCCAGAATATCAACTTCACCGCTTGCTGCTCATTTAAAACACAGCTGTTTGGACTCTTGCTCGCGCATCTCTCTTCGATCACATTACCCACTCCCCATCCATTACCACTAGCTTCCACTCATATACCATATACAATTTAAACTCCTCACTCTGGTCCACAAAGCTCTGCACACGAGTACCACCTTCTACTTCTCTAATATCCTCCACCTACACTCTCCACATCAACAGGACCAGCCCAAAGGTTTCTGCCATCCTAGGCAGAAGCTCTAGACAAGCCCCCCCCCCCCCCCACGTGCACTGCACTGCCCTCTCGCCCCCCCGCTGCCGCTGATTCCGGTAGTGGGCAGCTCACCGGCAGTGGCAAGCCATGTACTGAAGCACATGGCCTGCCAAGGGCTGCTTCTGCCAAGCCTAGATGCCACCAACGGAATCAGCGGCAGTGGGGGTGGCAACATCATGGTTCAGCACAAGGAGAGGGTGATGTGGTTGGGTGCATGGGGGGGCGGCAGGCCATGTGTCCCGTAGCACATGGCCTGTTGCCCACAGACGTCTGCTGCGCTAGGTGGCCACCTAGTGGATGGGCCAGCCCTGCGCATTGAGTTCTTCATTCCATCCACGCCAACTGCCTCCACTTTCCTTCTGCTTCCAGAGTCAGACTAGAATCCACCCGTAACTCTGCTTTCTATTTCCTTGGCACATCACTGGAATGCACTGCTCCCTGATCTCCGCCTCGAATCCTCCTACAATAAGTTCATATCCATGCTCAAAGCCCACCTCTTTCAGTTAGCTTTTGAGTTACCACCCTCATGCCCCTAGCTTTCTTGACTTTTTTCTCCTCTGACACTGCCCTCCATTGGTATGATTGCAATTTCTTTCCTATCAAGTTATGGTATTCCTTTTCTGTTTTTCTGTTTCCGAACTTTACTTTTTCTCCAGGACCAAGCAGGAAGTCAGTCCTCACATATGGATGACGTCGGCACCGACAGAGCCCTCGTGTGGAGCATTTCCCCAGCTTTCAAGGAAAGCCTTTCAGAATGCAGCGCGCCTGCGCGGTCCCCTTCCCGCCATCTTGCTCAGTCTTTCTTTTTCCGCGGAGCCCGACGGACGTGAGTTCGTGTCACCTGGGAAAAGTAGGGGTTTTTTCAGCGATTTTCGTGTTATTTTGTTCGGTTCGATGCCGGTTCCCCTTCCCACCTGGGCTCGGTACACCGGTATCGAGTCCGGACTTGTGATTTTCGGTTTTTGCCCTTCATGACTAGCGTTCGCGCTCTTTTTGTGTTTTCACTGGCAGCCCAGTCGTTTGACCTTGCAGGGGCCTTTTTTCCCCCAATGGCTGCCAGCGGGTTCAAAAAGTGTGATCAGTGCAAGAAACTTATGTCTCTCACCGACACACATGACTGCGCTGGTCTGTCTCCCGTACGTCAAAATGTCGTTGAAGGCACTTTGGAGCCGTCAGCATCAGCATGAGAGAATATTCTCTCATTCTGCGTCCGGCCGGGCCCGGAATTCGTCAGAGGCCTCGACATCTTGGGAGTCCGACCCCGAGCGCCGTCGGGGGTCCTCTGAAAGGGAGTCTCCCTCGTGGGAGCACCGAAGGAAGAAGAAGCTCGTGAGGGCGGCGTCGGTGGAGGCTCCTGGTTCCTCAAGGGCCAAGTCGCCTAGCCCTGACTGCCGCCGCCCCTGGCTCTCGGAGTTGGAGAGGCCTTCCAAGCTACCTCGTGTGGAGCCAGAGTCCCCGAGTCACGTAAGTGCAGTTGTCCTCGTGGACTCTCCTCCAGGGGAGCTGCCGTCGGGGCCCAAGTCGGGGGCTGCTGAGTCTCCTGAGATTGGACTCAGGTTGACGGCCTTGGAGAGCAGCTTGGCTGCCTTCATGGAACAGCAGCAGGTGCTGATCGCCGGTCTGACCGGTGCATCTGCCCTGACCACCGGGACCTCGACGTCTAAGTCGACCCCGGAGACCGAGCCGATCCTCGAGTCGAAGAAGTCTCGAGTCGATCCTCGGTCGCGGTCCCCCTCGACCTCCCATGCAGGGCCAAGGTCGTCGATGCCGATACCCTCAGCGTCGGGGCGAGTGGCACCGAGGCCCGCATGGCCGGAGCCGCTCGACGACTCCTTGGAGGAGTCAGAGATGGAGGACGAGGAGTCCCCCGACACCTTCCAGACCCAGTGCATCCCTTTGGACTCACTGGAGTCCGAGCCTCGGAGAACTTCCCCCCCGGAGGATACCTGGTTCTCGGACTTTGTGAGGGACATGGCCAAGGCCCTAGCCTTCCCTGCGGACGCTGAGGAGGAGCCTCGAGCCGAGGAGCTCGATGCCCTCCAGTATGACTCTCCTCCGAAGGAAGCCTTTACTGTACCGTTCCTCCGATGCTGGAATGGCTGCTCTTCCGTATGTGGGAGGCACTGGCCTCAGCACCGGTTCTTAGCAAACGGGTCGATTCTATTTATCGAGTCCGTAAGAGCCCTGGGTTCCAAAAGGCGCAGCTACTGCACCACTCCATGGTTGTGGAATTGGCCATGCACCGTCTGAAGAGTCAGAAAATGCACTCCTCGGTGCCCCCCGGCCGGGAGCCCGGAACCTGGATGACCTCGGTAGAAAGTGCTTCCAGGGCTCTATGCTGTCTTGCCGTGTCCAGACATACCAGCTGTACATGGGCATGTACTTAAGAGACCTGGCAAAGGAAATTGCCGGGTTCTCAGCTGGCCTCTCCAAGGAGCCTTTGCAGAGGTTCAAGGCTTTGTCAACAGGGATCCGAGAGTGCTCAAAGTTTATCTCTCAAGCAGCCTATGATGGCTTCGAGGCTTCGGCCCGGGTAGCCGCGGCCGGCATTGGTGCACGCCGTCAGGCCTGGCTTCAGTCATCGGACCTGGAGCCATGGGTGCAGGACAAGTTGGTCGATGTCCCCTGTCGAGGTGAAAACCTTTTCGGTAAACCCATGGCTGAAAAGACTGCAGAAATCGAGACTGAGACTCTCACCAGGAAAAGGCTGTCCAGGAAAACTTCTGCTCCTTCTCAGAAAAAGAAGGGCTCGGGGAAAAAGTCCTTTTTCCCGAGGAAGGGTGCTGCCTACAAATCCTACCCTCACTATCAGGCCTCTCCAGCTCCCCAACAGGGTCAGCAGGGCAGGGGCATGGGCCCCGTAGGAAGAAGACCCCCAAGCCGCCAGCTCCGGCTCCTGCACAGCAGGGAGCGGGGTTTTGACTCCCACAGCATAGCCTCTTCTCCACAGCTGGCTCCACTCAGCACAGGAGGTCAGCTGACCCTGTACGCCTACAGCTGGTCAGCCATCACAGGGGATACCTGGGTTCTCAGCATAGTCCAACAAGGCTACATGCTCCACCTCCACCAGATACCCCCCTCCTACTTCCCAGGGGAGCCTCCAAGACTCCCTCTGCACAGACAACTCCTCCTTCAGGAGTTGACAAGTCTTCTAAGGGAACAGGTGGTGGAACCGGTGCCTCACCACCTGATAGGGCAAGGCTTTTACTCCAGGTACTTTCTGGTACCAAAAAGGACAGGAGGCCTCAGGCCCATCCTAGACTTGCACAGTCTCAACAAGTTCCTAGAGAGGGATAAGTTCAAGATGCTTACCCTTGGAATCCTGCTGCCCTACCTCCAGCAGGGAGATTGGCTATGCTCCTTAGACCTAAAGGATGCGTATACTCACATCCTTATTCATCCAGACCACAGACAATATCTCCGATTTGTAGTGGGAGGAAACCATTACCAGTACAGGGTACTCCCTTTTGGCCTAACCTCCGCCCCCAGGGTTTTCACCAAACGCCTGGCGGTGGTGGCGGCCTATCTCAGAAATCCGGTGGTTTTTGTCTTCCCATACCTGGACGACTGGCTCATCAGGGGTCAGTCTCTCCAGGAGGCCAGACAAGCCACTCTTCGCACTGTCTCTCTTCTTCAGCATCTGGGCTTTGTCATAAACTACGCAAAGTCCACTTTTCTCCTCTCACAGAACCTAGAGTTTATAGGTGCAAGATTAGACACCCTGCAGGCAAGAGCTTACTTGCCCGAGGACAGGGCCCACAGACTGATGGACTTGGCGAACCAGTTCCTAAGCAATTCTCAGGTCCCCGCCAAACACTTCCTGTGGCTCCTGGGCCACATGGCATCCACGGTACATGCCCGTCTGCACATGTGGGCGGCTCAGTGGTGCCTCAGAGCTCAGTGGGCGCAGGCCACAGGCGACCTCCGAGACAGAGTAAGGGTGTCCATACCACTCTTGGACTCCTTGCAGTGGTGGCTACATCTCCCAAACCTTCTCAGGGGGGTACCCTTTCAGGCCCCAGCACACACAAGGGTGCTGACGACAGATGCTTCTTTAAAGGGCTGGGGTGCACATTGTCAGGGCACGTGCACTCAAAGCCTCTGGTCTCCTCGGGAAGCCACACACCAAATCAATCTGTTGGAGCTGCGAGCAATCCGCTTGGCTCTACAGACTTTTTCTCATGCCCTCTCTCACCAGTCTGTCTTAGTTCAGACAGACAATCAGGTAGCAATGTTCTATGTGAACAAGCAAGGGGGCACAGGGTCCAGACTCCTGTGTCAGGAGGCACAGGCCCTTTGCTCCTTTGCAGTCAAACAAGGCATGTTTCTCAGAGCAGTTTATCTACCTGGTCAGGAGAAATTCTTGGCAGACAAACTAAGCAGAATTCTCCAGCCTCACGAATGGTAGTTGAATCCACTGGTGGTTCAGCAGCTCTTTCTACAATGGGGACTTCCATCCATCGATCTCTTTGCCAGTCCACTGAACCGTCAGCTGCCCAGGTTTTGCTCCAGACAACCACATCCTCTGAGAGTGGCAGCAGATGCTTTTCTGATCTCTTGGTCAACGGGCCTCCTGTATGCGTTTCCTCCCATGCCCCTGGTGGCCCGAACTCTGTTCAAGATTCTACGATACAAGGCCTCGGTCATTCTGGTAGCTCCCAGATGGCCGAGGCAACCGTGGTTTCCACTTCTTCTGCAGTTGGCAGTGGAAACTCCATTCCCTCTGGGGTTGCAACCCGATCTCCTGTCTCAGGATCAGGGTTCTCTTCTGCACCCCAATCTCAGGTCCCTCAATCTGATGGCCTGGCTGCTGAAAGGATAGTGCTGGCTCCCTTGCTTCTACCTAAGGAGGTTGAGGAGGTGGTTTTGGCCTCTAGGAGGCAATCCACCAGGAAGTCCTATGCCCTCAAGAGGCGTAGGTTCACAATGTGGTGTGCTCAGCGCAATGAAGATCCTTTCTCCTGCCTTGTGCCAGTAGTACTGCAGTATCTACTTCACCTGTCAGACCTAGGCCTTAAGTCTAACTCTGTTCAGGTCCACCTCAGTGCTCTATCAGCGCACCACTCACCGGTGGAGGGACAGTCTCTGTCATTTCACCCCTTGGTGTCCCGCTTCCTCAAGGGTCTGCTTCTTCTCAAGTCTCCAGTTCGTCCACCGGCCACTGAGTGGGATTTGAACGTGGTCTTGCAGCAACATACTCGCCCACCATTTGAGCCGATGGCTACTTGCCATTTACGCTTCCTTTCTTGGAAGGCGCTCTTCCTGGTAGCTCTTACCTCGGCCAGACGTGTGAGTGAACTACAAGCTCTGGTTTCTGATAGACCGTACACACGGTTCTGTAGGAACAGGGTGGTCCTTAGGACTCATCCGAAGTTCCTTCCAAAAGTTGTCTCCTCTTTCCACCTCAACCAGCAGGTGGTTCTTCCGACATTCTTTCCCAGGCCGCATACCAGCCGGGCTGAGACAGTCTTGCATACTCTGGACTGTAAGAGGGCGTTGTCCTTTTACATAGAGCGTACGAACGGGCATCAAAGGGCTACTCAGCTCTTCGTATCCTTTGACCCTAATAAGTTGGGGCTACCTGTCTCGAAGCGTACGTTGTCCACTTGGGTAGCAGATTGTATCGCCTGGGCATACAGGGCAGCCGATCTCCCCTTGCAAGGTCGAGTCACGGCCCACCGTGTCAGTGCGAAAGCCGCGTCAGTAGCTCATCTCCACTCTGTTCCGTTGGCAGACATCTACCGGGCCGCTACTTGGTCTTCAAGCCAGACTTTTGCGTCCCACCACTGCCTCGAGAGGGAGTCCCGAAGGGACAGTGCTTTCGGACAGGTGGTACTCCGTAATCTCTTTGAGATTTAGGCAACTCCTACCCTCCGGCCCTTGTGTTGGGCTACCTACGGGGGCGTTCTCAGAGGACATTCTTATCACGGCTGCTGAGGCTCTGTAGAGGGAGCCATTTTTTCAGCTTGGGTTCCCGGTAGTCTAGAGCTGGGGAGTCCCATATGTGAGGACTGACTTCCTGCTTGGTCCTGGAGAAAGAGTAGTTACTCACCTATAACAGGTGTTCTCCAGGAGCAGCAGGAATCAGTCCTTATGACCCTCGCTCCTCCCCTGGAGTTGCAGTCATATACTTTATTTTTGATTTTTGCTGTCTTTTAGCTATGTCATCAGACTGAGCAAGATGGCACCCTTGGGCGCGAAGGGGACTGCGCAGGCGCGTTGCATTCCCAAAGGCTTTCCTTGAAAGCTGGGGAAATGCTCTGCACGGGGGCTCTGTCCGTGCCGACGTCACCCATATGTGAGGACTAATTCCTGCTGCTCCTAGAGAACACCTGTTACAGGTGAGTAACTACTCTTAATCATACACCACCCTGATGCAACTAGTGAAGGGCGGTATATCAAGTGTAATAAACTATAAATCCAGGCCTGTATGTGCATAAGAACATAAAAGTCATAATGAGTCAGACTAAGATCCACTGAGCTCAGCATCCTTTCTCCAAGTACCAAGCATATCCCAAAGAGCAGATCTAATCATCATAGCTCATTTTCATGGATGAGAAATAGCCCATT
This sequence comes from Ichthyophis bannanicus, assembly GCA_033557465.1. Lineage (NCBI taxonomy): Eukaryota > Metazoa > Chordata > Amphibia > Gymnophiona > Ichthyophiidae > Ichthyophis > Ichthyophis bannanicus. The sequence continues at coordinate 425,163,662 of CM066037.1, forward strand.
TAAGTCTACCTGGCTAATGAATTTTATAGACTTTTTCTCCCAAACTTGTTCAAACCTCTTTTGAATCCCTTTATTAGTCACCTTGAACACATACTCTGGCAACAGATTCTACAGCTTCACTACATGCTGCATGAAAAAGACTTTCTATGATTTTTTTTCAGTCTGTTAGTCTTTAGTTTCTTGGAGTGTGCTCTTGCCTTTGTGTTGTTAGAAAGGTTGAACAGCCATTTCCCATTTAAGCATTCTACCTCGCTCATAATATTATTTATTTATTTATCCTTGTTTTGTTTTTGTACCACCTTATCTGGGAATCAAGGTGATTTACAGGGAACAAAAACTTAACAGGTTTACATTGAACTTTTAAATACTTAATAGCATGAATTTATTAATTTCTATTTTCCTTATCATTCCACTAGACCAGTCCATACAAGTGGGTTGTGTCCTCCTGCCAGCAGATGTTACATACAGAGAAAACTAGAACTTTCCAGTGGCAACATCACTGGATTGGTGCAGCTAGGGGCACTAGTCAGTATTTTCTCTGTTTCCAGCAGATGGTGATTGCTAGTCAATCGTGCAGCTTTTGACTGTTTTGAGTGCATAAGCAGAACCTTTGCCATTGCCATAGGTGCACGTAGAATTGCCTGGCTCCAGGCGTCCAGTTTGGAGCTCTGGGTGCAGGACAAACTTGGCAATATCCCTTGTACAGGTGAGAATCTATTTGGCAATAATTGGCAAGAAAAAGCCAATGAGTTGGATGCTGACAACTCCACTTTGGATAGATTATCCAAAGCCAAAGCTGATCCTGCAAGGAAGAAATCTTTCAAGAAACCATTCTTCTCCAAAAAGAAGAGGTTTTATCCCTCTTATTCTCAGCAGGGACGTTCTGCAGGTCAACCTGCCCGAAAAAGTCAGCAACCACCTAAACAAAGGAAAGCAAAGACTGCTAAGCCTCAACCGTCTCAGCCTCCAAAACGCCTTTGACTTCCATCTAGAGAACTTAGCCTTCCTGGCCCTCAATGGTCCAGAAACTTCCACCATTCCAGGAAGGTTGTGTCACTTTGACCGCAGATGGGGGCAGATAACAGCAGAACATTGGACTCTCTCCATTATAAAAGAGGGATACAAGCTTCACTTTCTCTGCATGCCCCCTCCCATGATGGTAAGACAGTTCAATTCTCAGACCTCTCTCATCAACCTGTTAGATCAAGAGGTCACTATGCTTCTTGCCCAAGGGGCAATAGAAGAGGTACCCATTTCTCAACAGGGTACAGGGTTTTACTCCCCCTATTTCTTTATCCCAAAGAAAACAGGGGGACACAGACCTATTTTAGATCTCAGAGAATTGAACAAATTCCTGTTCAAAGAGAAATTCAAGATGATTTCTCTGGGAACGCTGCTCCCATACCTTCAGAGTCAGGATTGGCTTTGTTCTCTAGATCTCAAGGATGCGTACACTCATGTTCTCATCCATCCAACTCACAGAAAGTTCCTTCGGTTCCTTTTTCAAGGAAAGCACTACCAGTACAGGGTGCTTCCTTTTGGCCTGGCCTCAGCACCAAGGATGTTTACGAAATGCATGGCTGTGGTAGCAGCATTTCTTCGCACTCTAGGAATATTCGTCTTCCCCTACTTAGACGACTGGCTCATTCGAGCCCCATCAGAGTCAGAGGCCAGGACTTCTGTATCTTGCACAATGCGTATCCTTCAGTATTTGGGTCTGGTCATAAATATCCCAAAGTCCAGCCTAACTCCCACTCAGTCTCTAGAGTTCATAGGAGCTTTGCTGGATACCAGGAAATCAAGGGCCTATCTCCCCCAGGCCCGTTGCCTTCGCATGGTGCAGTTAGCTTCTCAAGCAGTGCAAAAGCCTCATCTCACTGCTCGAGAAATGTTACAACTACTAGGCCACATGGCATCTACCGTGCATGTGGTTCCTTATACTCGCCTCCATATGAGAGCAGCCCAGTGGACTTTATTCACTCAGTGGACCCAGGCATCAGGGTGTCTGTCAGACAAAATAGCAAAAACAAATCACCTTATTTTGTTCCTCCAATGGAGGCAGTCCACTCAAAACCTGTTGGTGGGGTCCCCATTTCAACAACCTTTACCCCAGGGAACTCTCACAACAGTTGCTTCACCAATGGGTTGGGGAGCTCATCTGCAAGACCTCTCCACCCAAGGCACTTGGACTCCACAGGAGACTCACCTACACATAAATCTCTTAGAGCTCAAAGCAATCTTCCTTGCTCTGCGAGTGTTCCACACCCTGCTCAGCTACAAGACAGTCCTCATTCAGACGGACAATCAAGTAGCCATGTTCTACATGAACAAGCAGGGAGGAACAGGCTCTCTGTCGCTTTGCAATGAAGCTTTGCGACTATGGGCCCTCGCCAGAGAGCATCAGATTCATCTCCTGGCAGTGTATCTTCCAGGTATCCAAAACTCTTGGGCAGACAGACACAGTTGAGTTCTGCTTCCACACGAGTGGTCTCTGCATGCAGACCAGGTGGCCAAGATTTTTCAAATTTGGGGAACCCTGGACATAGACCTCTTTGCAAGTCCATTGAATGCCAAACTTCCCCAGTTCTGTTTCAGAATTCCGGCTCAGGGCTCTCAGGCCAGGGATGCTTTCCTCCTTCATTGGGGTCAAGACTTCCTTTATGCCTTTCCACCTATTCCCCTGATTCCCAAAACTCTATTCAAGCTTCAGAGAGACAGAGGCCATATGATTCTCATAACTCCACATTGGCCATGGCAAATGTGGTACCCTCTGCTTCTTCATCTCTCTCAAGCTCCCTCTCTGGAGTTAGGGTCTGCTCCAGATCTCCTGTCCCAGGAGGACGGAATGTTATGGCATCCCAATCCCCAGTCTCTGCATCTCAGGGCTTGGTTGCTGAAGGCCTAGATCTTCAAGATCTTAACCTTTCTCAGCAAGTAAAGGATATCCTTTCTCCAGGAACAAGCAGGAATGTAGTCATCACATATGGGTATCGTCGGTACCGACAGAGCCTGCGTGGGAACGCTCCCCAGCGTCCAATTAGGAAGCTTTTGGGTGCATCCCATAGCGCCTGCGTGCTGCCTTCCTGCCTTTCCCAACTGCCTCTCTCCAGTTCTTCATTTTCCGCGGAGCCAGCAGGTCGTGTTCCTGTCACCGCAGAAAATATTTCTTCTTTTTTGTGGTCACGTTTGCCTTCCTCGACGTTTCACCGGTACCGCCGTTTTTTCTTTCTTTCATTCTTTTCTTTTAAAAAAAAATAAAATAAAATTCTTAGTACTTTTTCCTTTTCTTTTCAGGTGCATGCGCCATTTTGGGCCTTAGGCTCAGGATTTTTTCCATAATGGAGAAACCTTCCTCGGGTTTTAAAACGTGCACCAAGTGTGGCGGTACCATCACCGTCACCGACACCCATGAGTGGTGTCTGAAATGTTTAGGTCCTGACCATTCTATCTCAGAATGTATGGCCTGTGCCATGATGTCCAAGAGAGGTCGACAGAACCGAACGGCCAAGCTCAGTACCCTGTTTCCCTCTGATGCAGCTTCGGTAGCATCAACGTCTTCCAGGGCTTCGCCTTCCTCCCGTGGATCTCAGGTAACTAAACATAAGTCTGGCCGGTCCTCAAAGGGTAGATCTCATTCTAAGCATCGAGATGCCTCTGGCGTTGCCCTTGAGGATTCTGCACTGGCAAAATTGCCCCGGCGGGAGGCTTTGGCTTCCAAAGCATTATCGGGGCTCCAGGATGTTCTCGAGGCCTCGACCTCGGCAGAACTACTGGTGCCATGCTCTGGGGTACTGGCGATTTTCTCCGGTACTGACATCCAGGCATCGGCAGCGTCGATAGACCAGAGAGTCCTGGCTATTGAGCGCAGTCTGGCGGCTCTCCTTGCGGCATCGACGCCCTCGGAACCGCGGCAGACAATCCAACCGGTACCGGTACCGATAGCATCGACATCGGTGTCTGCATTGCCGGTACCTAGTCATCCGATGCCTTCCGGTACCGATTACTCCCAGTACCGACTTCGGTCGGTACGGGTATCGGGCTCTTCAAGAGCATCCGGACAGACGGTACTTTGAGTCCTCAGACGAATCTGAGGATTCTGACAGTTCTGTCGATGCAGGAATGGTTCTCCCAGAGGAGCCCTCCTCCCCTAAGCGTAGGATGTCTCCTCCAGAGGATATTTCCTTTCAGGATTTTATCAGGGAGGTGGCTCGGGGTCTGTCCATTACTGTTGCCCCTGAAACAGAGCCCAGAGCATGGAGTTGGAAATTTTACAATATCCCAAAACTACTAAGGAGGCAGCTACCTTGCCCATTCATGAGATTTTGCATGATCTCATGTTAAGAATGTGGGAGACACCTCTTACCACCTCTCCTCATTTTCGTAGACTGGATACTCTGTATCGAGTCCCTCCTTGCCTAGGTTCCAAAAAACTCATCTTCCTCACCACTCTATTGTAGTGGAATCAGCTATGAGAAGGATCAAGAGTGCAAAGAGGCATGCCTCTAATCCTCCAGGACGTGAGTGCAGAACTCTGGATGCTTTTGGACGTTGTGTCTTCCATGCTTTCTGCCAGGATCAGTTCCTATAGTCTATTCATGGGAATGTTCCTGAAGGAGGTCACAGGTGATTTAGAGGCTTTGAGTCCTATTCTTTCTGAGGATAGAAGACAGGATTTTCTCACATTGGTCAAACATGCCCAAGATGTTTCTAAATTTGTCAACCGTGCAGCTTTTGACTGCTTTGAGTGCATAAGCAGAACCTCTGCCATTGCCATAGGTGCACGTAGAATTGCTTGGCTCCAGGCATCTGATCTGGAGCTCTGGGTACAAGACAAATTAGGAAATATCCCTTGTACTGGTGAGAACCTGTTTGGTAGAGATTGGCAGGAAAAGGCCAATGAGTTGAATGCTGACAACTCCACCTTGGATAGATTATCCAAGTCCACAGCTGATCCTGCTAGAAAGAAATCTTTTAAGAAACCATTATTTTCTAAGAAGAAAAGATATTATCCTGCTTATGCTCAGCAGGGACGTTCTGCAGGTCAGCTTATCAGGAAAGGTCAGCAACCACCCAAACAGAAGAAAGCAAAGACTGCTAAGCCTCAGCCGTCCCAGCAGTCTCAGCCTCCACAAGGCCTTTGACTTTCAGCTAGAGAACTTAGCCTTCCTGGCTCTCGTGGGACCAGAGCCTCCCACCATTCCAGGAAGGTTATGTCACTTTGCCCCAGATGGGGGCAGATAACAGCAGAGCATTGGACACTCTCCATCATAAAGGAGGGGTACAAGCTTCATTTTTCGAGCATGCCCCCTCCCACAATAATAAGGAAGTTCAATTCTCCGACCTCTCTCATCAACCTGTTAGGTCAGGAGGTAACTATGCTTCTTGCCCAAGGGGCAATAGAAGAAGTACCCATCCATCAGCAGGGTACAGGGTTCTACTCCCCCTATTTCCTTATCCCAAAGAAAACAGGGGGATACAGACCTATTTTGGACCTCAGAGAATTGAACAAATTCCTGGTCAAAGAGAAATTCAAGATGATTTCTCTCGGAACTCTGCTGCCATACCTTCAGAATCAGGATTGGCTTTGTTCTCTAGATCTCAAGGATGCGTACACACATGTTCTCATCCATCCAGTTCACAGAAGGTTCCTTCGGTTCCTTTTTCAAGGAAAGCACTACCAATACAGGGTGCTTCCTTTTGGCCTGGCCTCAGCACCAAGGATGTTCACGAAATGCATGGCTGTAGTAGCAGCATTTCTCCGCACTCTAGGGATATTCGTCTTCCCCTACTTAGACGACTGGCTCATTCGAGCCCCAACAGAGTCAGAGGCCAGGACTTCTCTGTCCTGCACAATGCGTATCCTTCAGTATTTGGGTCTGGTAATAAACATCCCAAAATCCAGTCTAATTCCCACTAAGTCTTTAGAGTTCATAGGAGCTTTGCTGGATACCAGAAGGGCAAGGGCCTATCTCCCTTCATATCAGGGCAGCCGAGTGGACTTTATCCACTCAATGGACCTAGGCATCAGGATGCCTGTCAGACAAAATAGCAAACACAAGTCGCCTTATTTTGTCCCTCCAGTGGTGGAAGTCCACTCAAAACCTGTTGCTGGGGTCCCCTTTTCAACAAACCTTACCCCAAGCAACTCTCACAACAGATGCTTCTCCGATGGGGTTGGGGAGCTCATCTGCAAGACCTCTCCACCCAAGGCACCTGGTCTCCACAGGAGACTCATTTACATATCAATCTCTTGGAGCTCAGAGCAATCTTCCTTGCTCTTCGAGTGTTCCACACCCTGCTCAGCTACAAGACAGTCCTCATTCTTATGGACAATCAAGTAGCCATGTTCTACGTGAACATGCAGGGGGGAACAGGCTCTCTGTCGCTTTGCAATGAAGCTTTGCGACTATGGGCCCTCGCCAGAGAGCATCAGATTCATCTCCTGGCAGTGTATCTTCCAGGCATACAAAACTCTTGGGCAGACAGACTCAGTCGAGTTCTGCTTCCACATGAGTAGTCTCTGCATGCAGACCAGGTGGCCAAGATTTTTCAAATTTGGGGAACCCCGGACATAGACCTCTTTGCAAGTCCGTGGAATGCCAAACTTCCCCGGTTCTGTTCCAGAACTCCGGCTCAGGCAAGGGATGCTTTCCTCCTTCATTGAGGTCAAGACTTCCTGTATGCCTTTCCACCCATTCCCCTAATTCCCAAAACCCTGTTCAAGCTTCAGAGAGATAGAGGCCATATGATTCTCATAGCTCCACATTGGCCAAGGCAAATGTGGTACCCTCTGCTTCTACATCTCTCTCAAGCTCCCTCACTGGAGTTAGGGTCTGCTCCGGATCTCCTTTCCCAGGAGGATGGAATGTTATGGCATCCCAATCCCCCCAGTCTCTGCGTCTCAGGGCTTGGTAGCTGAAGGCCTAGATCTCCAGGATCTTAACCTCCCTCAGCAAGTAAAAGATATTCTTTTTGCTTCCAGGAAACCTTCCACGAGATGCTCTTATGCTTTCAAGTGGAAAAGGTTTACCATATGGTGTTCGCAGAAGGGTCTTAACCCCCTTGCAATACCTCTGGAATCATTGCTGGAGTATCTCCTTCATTTATCCAATGCAGGTCTTAAGACTAACTCAGTAAGAGTCCATTTCAGTGCTATTGCAGCTTCCTTTAAGCCTCTAGATGGACAGCCTATTTCCTCTCATCCTCTTATAGCAAGATTTATGAGGGGCCTTCTTCTAACTAAGCCTCCCATTAGGCCACCACCGGTGGCATGGGACTTAAACCTGGTTCTTGGGCAGCTCATGAAGCCACCTTTTGAACCCTTAGCTACTACCTCCTTGAAATTCCTTTCTTGGAAGGTTATCTTTCTCATTGCAATCACATCAGCACGTCGCATTAGTGAGTTGCAAGTGCTAGTAGCTGATCCACCTTATACAAGGTTTCATCATGACAAGGTATTTATTTATTTACTTCTCTTATATACCGCGCTATTAAAATCAGTGCAGTTTACAATTGAACAAAAAACATACTGCAATGTCACACGACAATTGAGTTTTTACATTGAACATGGACGAGATAACCTGGAGGTAACAGGGGTAACTAATTACAGAGTAATTATTCATGGAGTATGGTGAGAAATTATACATATAGTATAGCTTGGTTTCAACATATTTATAAGAGGTTTCATCAATAGGATGTGTGATCAGTACCAATAATAAATAAGAGAGGGGATATGGTGGTAGAGCTAGTCATTTTCTTTATGGTGTTGGATTTTGGGTGGGGTGGAGTAGGGTGTAGGATGTGAGGATGGGTGGTTGTTTCTGGGATTGGATTCTGGGTAATGGATGAGGAAAAGGTGTTGTTTGAGGGCTTTTCTAAATGACAATAGGTCTGGGGTGGAACGGAGCTCAGTGGGGAGGGCATTCCAGGTCATGGGTGCAAATAGGGAGAAGGCTCTATTGGCAGTAGCCTTTTTGCACTTAGTTAGAATGTTGGGGATCTCTAGAGTGTTTGCTTGATTAGATCTCCTGATCCTGTTGAACGGCCGTCTTTGAATGAGTTTGCTGATGGGTGAGGTGATCTGGTTCCTTAGGTAGTCCTTAGGACTCATCCACACTTTATGCCAAAGGTGGTCTCGCCTTTTCATCTAAACCAAGCAGTCTACCTACCTGTTTTTTTTTCCAAGGCCTCATGCATCAAATGCAGAGATGAATCTTCATACTTTGGACTGTAAAAGAGCTTTAGCCTTTTACTTACAAAGAACACAACAACATAGAAAGTCCTCTCAACTCTTTGTTGCTTTTGATCCTTCTCACTTGGGACTTCCAGTCTCCAAGAGAACACTATCCATCTGGATTGCTCAGTGTATATCCTTTGCTTATCAGAGTAAGAATCTTCCTCTGGAAGGCCATGTCACAGCTCACAATGTGAGAGCCATGGCAGCTTCAATGGCTCATCTGCACTCTGTGTCTATCGACGACATCTGTCGAGCAGCCACCTGGGCCTCGGTTCATACCTTCACAGCCCATTACTGCTTAGACAAGGACTCCCCCCGGGATGCCTTGTTTGGTCAGGCTGTTCTCCAACACCTGTTCCATACCTAATCAACCCCTATCCGCCATCCCTGGTAGGATGCCAGAGATCCATGGGGGGAAGTGGAGCCCTTCTCAGGGGCACACAACTTTTGGGGTCTCTCCCTGGCATCTAAAGCTAGGGAGTCCCCATATGTGAAGACTACATTCCTGCTTGTTCCTGGAGATAGCATAGTTACTCACCTGTAACAGGTGATCTCTGGGAACAGCAAGAATTTAGTCCGCACAACCCACCCTCCTCCCCTAGGAGTTGTATCTTTAAAACTCAGCTGGAGAGAGGCAGTTGGGAAAGGCGGGAAGGCAGCACGCAGGCACTGTGGGATGCTCCCAAAAGCTTCCTAATTGGACGCTGGGGAGCGTTCCCGCGCAGGTTCCGTCGGTACCGACGATACCCATATGTGAGGACTAAATTCCTGCTGTTCCCGGAGATCACCTGTTACAGGTGAGTAACTATGCTTTATGCTTCTAGAAAACCTTCCACAAGACGCTCTTATGCTTTCAAGTGGAAAAGGTTTACCATATGGTGCTCGCAAAAGGGTCTTAGCCCCCTTGCGATACCTCTGGAATCATTACTGGAGTATCTCCTTCATTTATCCAATGCAGAACTTAAAACTAACTCAGTAAGAGTCCATTTGAGTGCAATTGCAGCTTCTTTCAAGCCTTTAAATGGACAACCTATTTCCTCCCATCCTCTTATAGCAAGATTTATGAGAGGCCTTCTTCTAACTAAGCCTCCCATTAAGCCACCGGAGTTGTATCTCTCTATCTATCTCTTTCCCTTTCCCTCTCTCTCTCTTTGTCTCAGCTTTAAAACTCAACTGGAGAGAGGCAGTTGGGAAAGGCGGGAAGGCAGCACTCAGGCACTGTGGGATGCTCCCAAAAGCTTTCTAATTGGACGCTGGGGAGCGTTCCCACGATACCCATATGTGAAGACTAAATTCCTGCTGTTCCCTGAGATCACCTGTTACAGGTGAGTAACTATGCTGTACAGGTAGTGTTGCTGTCCTGTTTTAGGAAGCATTTTTGCGGTCCCCTCTCACCTTGCATCCAAATGCTGGTTCTTCCAAGGGGTTAAGCACCTCTGTCCCCCTTTCTGGCCTCTTGTTCTGCAGTGGGTCTGTTGCTGTGGACCTTGAAAGCTCTCCGTTTGAGCCCTTGAGGCTGGCCACCTTGAAAGATGTAACTTTCAAGGTATTTTTGCAGGCACGGTCATCCCTACTAGCCCATCTCGGAGCAGGTGATGACCTTCTGTCCATTGCTGCCTTTTTGCCCAAGGCGTGTCACCTTTTCACATGAACCAGGTGACTTCACTCCTGGCTTTTACTGGAGAGGAATGTCCGGGGAGAGATAAGAATCTCCATCTAATGGATGTTCAGAAGGTTCTCCTTTGGTATTTGAAGATAATAAACTCCTTTTATGATGTATCAGCTGTTTGTCCTCTTTGGGTGTCTTGCAAGAGTGAGGCAAGTCTCTAAGTTCATGGTGGGTAAATGGATTAAGGAGGCAATTGTGTCTGCTTACCTTTTGAGTGGAATGAAGGTTCCATAGGAATCACATGCACATTCTCTAGCATTGATCCTCTTCCTTTGTGGAGTCCAGGGCTGTGGCCTCAGAGGACATTAACAAGGCAGCCGAGCAGATTCCATTTGTGTAGCAGAGCTTCTCAAGGCAGTGATCTCTTCTTTCTGTCTTGTTTAGGCTGAAGCTTTGGTACTTCCCGCTAGTCTAGCAGGATGAAAGGAAGAAGACATTTTATTTAATTAATAATTTCCTTTCCTGGAATTCTGCTAGACCATTACAGGACCCTCCCAGGGAAGTCCACAGCTACCTCTGAATTGCTCCCCTCACTGATCCGACGGTTGCAGTCTGTTAAGTGGAGTTTTAGCATTGATGGGGGTCCCTGAGGATCCCAGTACTGCTTCCACCATGGTTCATAGGTTTTTCTTGGTCCTGGGGGCCTGATTTTTTGCTTTGTTTTTTGGTTGCTACTGTTAGTTTGCTACATAAATACCGATTAGCACCTCCAGCTGCACAACTAACACCGGTGATAATGTCACTAGAAAGTACCTGTTTTCTCTGTTTTTATCATCTGTTGGCAGGGAGACACAACCTTCTTATTTGGACTGGTCTATCAGGACTCCAGGAAATGAAATTATCAAGGAAGTAAAATTCTCCATATTCCCTCTGTCATCTTTTCCCCAAGCTGAACAGCCCTAACCTGTTTAGCCTTTCCTTATAAGGGCAGTATAGTGCTGTTGTGCAATGATAGATTTATTTTCTAATGAAAAACAGTTGATTAATAAAAAGGAATTAGAATTTCAGATTCTGTTTTCAAATGTAGCTTGGCTTTATTTCAGGGCTCGACAAATCCCAGGCACCAGGTCACCATGGCGACCAGAAATTTGCACCTGGCACCTGGGATTTGCCCCCCCCCCACCCTTTTTAAAAAATGTGGGGCAGAAGACCCCTTCTTTCTACCTGCAGGATCCGATCTCTCCCAGGCAAAACAGGAGGGGAAAGCAATCGTGCCTTCAAGGCTGTTGGCTGCCTTCGGGGATCCCATCCCCCGCAGGCAGAAGACAAGAAAAGAGCCATGATTGCTGCTAAGGCCTTTTTCAACTGCTCATGGAAGATCAGATCCCCATGGACAGAACAGAAGGGGAAGGCTGGGCCAGGAAGGTAACCGACTGCTCCCAGGGATCCCATCCCAAATGCAGAGGACAGCAGTGATTATGCCTACGGAAAAAAAAAGGTTAGATGAGAGGGGTGAGAATGAGGCAGCAAAACTTTAAAGTGGCAGTAGTTTAAAAAAAAAGGAAGCGGATGGGGTGGAATTGAGGGCAGGGGGTGGGAGTGCTAGGGGGAAGGGAGAAAGGGGAGAGAAGAGTGCAAGGGTTGGAGGTGAAAGGAATGAATGCATAGGGACAAAAGAACACAATCTGTGTATGTCAAAAGGTGCATTCCCCCCACAACCGAAACACATACAGTACAATACAAGCACCAATGTACACACGTGAACACACCAATAGGCACTCCTCCTATGCACAACAGAAACATAGGTAGTACCCTACCTGCGCACCACACACTCTACTACTACTACTACTACTATTTATTTATTTATTTGCAAATCTTTTATATACCGCCACTTCCCAAGATCAGTGGCGGTTTACATTGAACAATAAGAAATACATAAAACAGTGCTGTGAACAAAAAGGTACATTGAACAGTATTCAAAACTATATACTATGGGGGCTATCCAGTCTCCTGCATTGTGTATTACATGCATGATTTTCTCCCAGTTGGTGAGCAGTCTTATGTATGCACTAGGTGCAAGAAGCTGTTTTCTCTCAGGGAATGAGTTTGATCTCTGAAGGCTAGAGTAGCAGAATTGGAGGACATAAGGAAGACAGAGAGGTATACAGACAAGACCCAGAAGGACATGGTACTGAAGTCCCACCTCCAGTCTGGCAGCCTTCCTGTTGCCATGGAGGAGAGAGGTCACATGACAGGACAGCATCACTCTGGTGTGGCAGGAAGAGGACCTATCCTGCAGTTGATGTAAAACCTTCTCACACTAAGGAGGCTTCTCCAAAACCATGTGTCCATGGGGGAATGGTTAGGACAGCCATTATAGTTGGGGATTCAATCATTAAGCATGTAGATAGCTGGGTGGATGGTGGACATGAGGATTGCCTGGTAACATGTCTTCCTGGTGCGAAGTTAGCGGACCTCATGCACCACCTAGAGATGGCTTTAGATAGTGCTGGGGAGGAGTCTGCTGTCTTGGTACATGTTGGTACCAATGACATAGGAAAGGGAGGGAGGGAGGTTCTGGAGGCCATATTTAGGTTTTTAGGTAGGAAGTTGAAATCCAGAAATTCCATGGTAGCATTCTCCGAAATGCTTCCCCTTCCACGTACTGGACCCAAAAGGCAGGCAGAGCTCCAGAGTCTCAATGCGTGGATGAGAGGATAGTGCAAGGAAGAGGGTTTTGGATTTGTTAGGAACTGGGCAACATTCTGGGGAAAGGAGGGGCTTTTCTGAAAGGATGGGCTCCACTTTAATCGGGATGGAACCCTGCTACTGGCATTAACCTTTAAAAGGGAGATAGAGTAGGGGAAAGCCAACAGTTGCCCAAGAGTGCATGATTCGGAAGGATGTATCCTTGAAGGATACTAGCAAAAGAGGGAAGTTAGGGCATTCCGATAGAGAAATTATATTAAAGATAAAAGCAGCCCACATGCCCTTAAGTATAGAGCAGATAGACCTGAAAATTCCAAATTACCCCTGTCTACTGATAATCAGATCAATATGAATAAAATACAACCTCTAAAATGCCTGTATGCAAATACTAGAAGTCTAAAAAAATAAGATGGGAGAGTTAGAATATATAGCACTAAATGAGAGGTTAGATATGATTTGTATCTCAGAGACCTGGTAGAAGGAGGACAACCAGTGGGGCACTGTGATACCAGGGTACAAACTATATCACAATGATAGATTAGATCAAATTGGTGGAGGGGTTGTGCTCTACATTAGAGAGGGCATTGAGTCACACATGATTAAAGTTTTGCAGGAAACAAACTACACTGTAGAATCTCTATGGATAGAAATTCCATGTCAAAAAGGGAAGGGGATGGCAGTGGAGGTGTACTACCGACCGTCTGGCCAGAATTAACAAATGGATGATGAAATGCTAAAAGAAATCAGTGATGCTTACCAAAGTTACAACACAGTATATAATGGGTGATTTCAATTAGCCCAGTATCGACTGGGTCAGAGTCATGGCAGGACATTCTAGGGAGATAAGGTTTCTAGATGAAATAATTGACTACTGCTTAGAGCAGCTAGTTCATGAAACAAGAGGGGAAGCTATTTTGGACCTAGGCCTTAGTGGAACACAGGATCTGGTGCAAGAGATAAGGGTGTTGGGGCCCACGTGGCAACAGTGATCATAACATGATCACAATTGATTTAATAAATGGAGGAAGGACAGCAAGGAAATCCACAATACTACCTTTTAACTTTCAAAATGGAGACTATGATAAAATGAGCAAAATATTTAAGAAAAAATTAAAAGGACCAGCTGCAAAGGTTAAAGATTTACATCTAGCATGGGCATTGTTTAAAAATACTCTCTTGGAAGCACAGATCAGGTGTATTCCACGCTTTAAGAAACTGCCAAAAAACTGCCAGCATGGTTTAAAGGTGAGGTCAGAGAGGCTATTGTAGCCAAAAAAGCATCTTTCAGGAAATGAAAAAAGGAGCCAAATGATGAAAACTGGAAACAACATAAGCATTGGCAAGTTAGATGTAAAGCAATGATAAGGCAGGCAAAGAGAAAAATTGAAAAAAAGCTTGCCGTGGAAGCAAAAAATCACAATAAAACCTTTTTCAAGCACGTTTTTAGCAAAAATCCCGTGAGAGAGTTAGTTGGACCATTGGATTATAGAGGTGTAAAAGGGGCATTAAGAGGGGACAAGGCCATAGTGGAGAGACTGAATGAAGTCTTTGCTTTGGTCTTTACTGAGGAAGATGTAGGGAAGTTACCCATGCCTGAAATGGTATTTAAAGGTGATGCATCGGAAGAATTGAAAGAAATAGCTATAAACTGGGAAGATGTATTACAACTACTTAATAAACTAAAGAGTAGCAAATCACCTAGACCGGATAGCATACATCAGAGAGATTTGATAGAACTGAAATATGAGATTGCAGGCCTATTATTAGTAATCTGTGAATTATCATTAAAATCATTTATAGTACCTGAAGATTGGTGAATGGCCAGTGTAACACCAATTTTTAAAAAGGGTTCAAGGGGTGATCCGGGAAACTACAGATCAGTGAGGTCAGTACCGGGCAAAATGGTAGAAACCATTATAAAGAACAAAATTACTGAACATGTAAATAGTCATGGTTTAATGGGAGAAAGCCAACATGGATTTAGATAAGGAAGATCTTGTTTTACTAATCTGTTATATTTTTTTGAAGCTGTGAATAAACAGGTAGACAAAGGTGAGTCGGTTGATTATAGTGTATCTGGATTTTCAGAAAGCCTTTGACAAGACCCCTCATGAGAGATTCTTGGCAAAATTGAAAAGCCATGGGATGGAGGAGTAACCTAGTGGTTAGAACACTGGCTTGGTAACCAAACAACCAGGGTTCAATTCCCACTAGCACTCCTTGTGGCCTTGGGCAGGTCACTTAACCCTCCATTGCCTTGGAAGAAAAGCCTGGAAATCTACTTCCTGTCACACTGCCAAGAAAACCCAGGAGCTTCTGGGTCGCCAGGAGTCGGCACTGACTCGAAGGCACACATTGCATTGCAGGAGGCAGTGTACTATTGTGGATCAGGAATTGGTTAAAATGATAAAAAGCAGAGAGTAGGGTTAGATGGCCAATTTTCTCAATGGAAAAAGGTAAATAGTGGAGTACCCCAGGGTTCTGTGTTGGGCCCGCTGCTTTTCAAGTGATGCGATCAATTTTTCAGATGTTATTCAAAGTTGTTAAGACACAAGTGGATTGTGAAAAATTGCATAAATTGGAAGACTAGACATTCAAATGGCAGATGAAATTTTATGTGTACAAGTGCAAAGTTATGCACTTAGGAAAGAACAACCCAAACTGTGGTTACACAATGCAAGGTACCACATTAGGAACCACCACCCAGGAAAAAGATTTAGGCGTTATAATGGATAACTCATTGAAACCCTCCACCCAGTGTGCAGCGACAGCCAAGAAAGCAAATAGAATGCTAGGAATCATAAGGAAAGGAATGGAGAATAAAACAAAGGATACTATAATGCCTCTGTATCATTCCATGATGCGACTGCACCTTGAATATTGTGTGCATTTCTGGTCAACGTATCTTAAAAAGGATATAGCAGAATTAGAAAAGGTACAGAGAAGAGCCACCAAAATGGTAAAGGGGATGGAAGGATACCCATATGAGGAAAGCCTTAAAAGGTTAGGGCTCTACAACTTCAACTTCAAAAATAGATGGCTGAGGGGAGATATGATAGAGGTCTATAAATTAATGAATGAAGTGGAATGGGTAAACATAGATCAGTTTTTTATGCCATCAAAAAGTAAAAAGACTAGGGGACACACAATGAAGCTACAATGTAACCCATTTAAGACTAATAAGAGAAAATATTTTTTCACCACGTAATCAAACTGTGGAATTCGTTACTGGAGGATGTAGTGAAAACTGTTAGTGTAGCTGGGTTTAAAAAAAGGTTTGGACATGTTCTTGGAGAAAAAGTCCATAAACCATTATTAAAGAGGACCAGCATGTGGAACCTGTGTGTCTTTTTGGGAAGCTGCTAGATACTTGTGACATGGATTGGCCACTGTTGGAAACAGAATACTGGGCTTGATGGACCTTGGTCTTACCCAATATGGCATATCTTATGTTCTTACTACTGGTCATTTGTATAGCACTATAAGGTATACGGAGCACTGTACAGACACATGTAGAAGATGGTTCCTGATCAGCAGAGCTTACAATCTAGTCAAAACAGACAATACAACAGCTGAGGGCAAGAATACATCTAGGGAAATGGTAAGGAAACACATAGGAGACTAAGCAGATCAGGATCCAAAAGCAGCCTCTCCACCTACGCACCACACACATGCATGTGTGTACTCACATAGAGGCCTATTCACAATAGGACATCCAGCCCCATGTACGGCAGGGTCAGAATTGGGACTAGCGCCTGGTCGTGCAGGCCGGGACATGATTCTGCCTGCCTGTACATCCCGGCGACTACCTGGCTAACCCATGGTACCGCAGCTTCATTCACGAGCCGCGATTGCTGGCCGTTCAAGAGCAACTCCTGTTCCCCACAGCCCGACCCCTGATCTGACCTTTCAAGGCCTAGGTCAGGCTGCGGGGAACCCCCTGAGCCCCCTAACCTGCCTGCCTGTATCCCGCGCCGCAGTCCCCCTTTGAGGTGGAATAAGTCTCCATCTAGCCTGGAAGTTCTGGACATACAAGGCTGACCTCAGACTCGGCCCTGTATGTCCAGGGTCAAGAGCCATCCACATTACGCCCTCACTCCACCTCTGGAACGCTCCCATCTAGGCCTCCCCATACAAACCCGCTGTTCGTATGGGGATGTTAGTGACGGGGATGGCAGGAGGACAAATAGTGGGGATGGTCGTCCCAATGAGATGGCCATTCCCACTATTCATGGGACAGAATGACCCCCTCAGGCACTCCACTTCGACACCATAAACATGCATGAACACACAAACACATGCACCTCACCTCCGCCCCCCACACAGATGGGCACTCCATCTCTACCTACCTCCCCACACACGTGCACCCTCAAACACACACCCCTATCTCTGCACCACACATAGGTATAGTTTAAAGGGTCAGTGTGGGTGGTGGGAGGAGGAGGAATGGGGCCACTGCCTTCTGTTAGCACTGTACAGTGGCCCATTAAGTGCCTGATTTATTACCTTTTTTTCCCCATAGAAATTGGGAGAACAGTCTCAGTAAATCAGGTCCTAAAACCTAAAAAAGAAGCTGTGCTGTATCTATAGGGGGAGGGGGGCAGGGTGTACACTGTGACCTAGGTTTCAGTGTCTGGCTACTAGATTTTTAGGCTGGCTCCTAAATTTCAAGAAAATTTGTCAAGGCCTGCTTTACTTAGTACCTCCTATATAAAAAAACATTTTGAATTTAGAATTTTATTCATTTCATGCAGTAGTATTGTCTTTAATTAAAAACTATTTGTGAGCTAAATATAGTTTTTTCCCATACAGAAGGAAGCACAGCTTTTACAAGTGATTGACAAAGCTATGGTTGAACAGAAGCAAATTAAAAATCTACTTATCCTTAAGAAATCAGAAGTAGGAGAAGTTCAAAATCAGATTGAAGAAGCCAGGAAGAAATTGTTAGCTATTAACAGGTAACTGTGGAAGAGGGACTAAGGACAAGATGTACTAAAGGGTTTCCCCTATTTGTGCTTATAAGAAAAACCTTATGGCCCTTTGGCTCTTTGGTTTAAAAGATGGCCCTTTGGTTTAAAAGATGTTTAAATTATAGAAGTGTTCTTATGATAAAATCAATGCATGCATAGTTATTCTGAAATGAAACATGAAAAACTCAAACAGTTGGAACTTATATGGCAGGCAAATTCATTTTTCTTAAAAATTTGGATGACAGAGTATTGTTTATTTTTATAGTTCATATTAACTAATATGATGTCATGTTCTAGCAAATATACTGCACATGATTGTATTGGTGAAGAGTTGAATGAGGTTTTTTAGTTTTGATATAGTAGTCATTCACACAAACTGACCTAGTTTGGATTTAGTAATTCTATGTTCTAGCACCGGCCTAGAAAATTTCCACATTAGACAAAAGCAGAAGTTATGACTAGTACTGCACAAATATCTTTTTTTTTAAGTGATAAGCAAGATGAATTTTCCACATAAGTGGATGATTTCTGGTACTTCCTTTGTGAATGACATTTGTGGTTAATACAGAGTGTTTCTGTTGGGACTGTCAGCTGTCCTGAAAGCCATCTTGCTCAGCAGTGGTCACTGCCCCCACTTTTGAAGAACTGGAATCTTCATTTTAGGGCAGTTGGTTGGTGAAAGGCTTTTCTCCCAAAGAGGCGAAAACTATGTTCGAGCAACGGTCCAATTGCTGGTGTTACTGGGTTTTGTCATAAACTATCTACAATCAGTCTCTAAACTACACCTAAGCTCTGTCCCTGCAGCTGCCACTGTCGCTGCCTTCAATCGGTATGCTCAAAAATGATAGAAAAGAAATGGAATGTGAGAACAAGATCAGCAAGAGAATAAAGGGGCAGCGGGATAAACATGGAGAAGAAAGTATGTAAAAACGGGATGGGCCAAGAAAACAAATAGAAATCTAGGAATCATAAGGAAAGGAATGGAGAATAAAAGTTAAGGATATTATAATGCCTCTGTATCATTCCATGGTTCGACTGCACCTTGAATATTGTGTGGAATTCTGGTTGCTGTATCTTAAGGATATAGCGGACTTAGAAAAGTTACGGAGAAGAGCCACCAAAATGGTAAAGGGGGAAGGAAGGATACCCCTATGGGGAAAGGCTTAAAAGGTTAGGGCTCTTCAACTTGGAAAAGAGAAGGCTGAGACAAGATATTGATAGAGGTCTATAAATTAATGAATGAAGTAGAACGGATTAATGTACATTGGTTGTTTACGTCATCAAAAGTAGAAAGACTAGGGGACACATAATGAAGCTACAATGCTAACCCATTTAAGGACTAATAAGAGAAAATGTTTTTTCACGCAATGCGTAATCTAACTCTGGAATTCGTTATTGGAGGATGTAGCAAAAGCTGTTAGTGTATTTGGGTTTAAAAAAGGTTTTGACAAGTTCCTGGAGGAAAGGTCCATAAACCATTATCCAAGAGGACTCAGGAAATCCACTGCTTACCGCAGGACAAGCATTGTGGAAGCTGTGGCCTTTGGGAACTTGCCAGATACTTGCGACCTGGATTGGAAACAGGATACTGGGCTTGATGGACCTTGGTCTGACCCAGTATGGCATTTTTTTATGTTCTTAAAATGTCACCATACGCAAGTTGGACATTTTTTATTTCTATTTCACTTTTCTTGATCCCTTAAATGGTAATGATGTTTATCATGGAATTTTTTAAATATTCTTCAGGGGTATTAACTAAATACTCCAGTGTTAAAATGCAAATACAGTCACTTACAAAAACTTCACTAAAGGTTTGAAGATGGTCACCTGATTTACTACACATTAAAACCACTAATGGTAATGAGATTTGTAAGTAATGGATGGGGTGGGATGAAGAGTGTTTTGGACTCTAATATACACCTGATGTATTTGATTATGATTTCCTATTTTTACAGTAATATATCACACATGCTATGTGGTAAGCGATTGATGTATTCAGTAGATCTGTGATGTACAACTCTGGTAGCTCTAATGATCCTGGACAAAAACTGGAGTCTCTATATATTGTGGGAGGATCCAAAGTGTACAGAAATAGTAGAAAAAATTAAATTTCTTTGGTTTAATGATTGCATATTTCTATTTTTCTGTGGAAAAGCAGGACAAAATCCAGCCACACATGGGTGTCATCATCCATGATGGTGCCAGTTCAGATCCGCCCTCCCAGAACTCAGAAAGCTCTCTGGTCATGCTTCAGTGTTGTTCCCTGCACAACCATTGCTCCTCCCATCAATTTGGTTCATCCACTGAACAAAGCATTATCGGGTTTGCTCTCCTTCTCCCTTACTCTCTCCTCCTTCCTAAATTGAATTAAACAAACAAAATTAAAAGGACAAAACCGACTCAAAGAGCTCAATGGGGTACATATGGGTGACACTGACCCAAAGGTGATACCTACAAGTATTATAAAATCCAGTGTTAAACCGCCAAAATGCCTGAGAGACTCAGGGTATCTGCAGACCTTGGCATCCTGAATGGCCTGCTGGTTAAATGACTTTATGATATAACTAAGATTTCATGACTCAAGAAGCAACCTGAAAAACTGAGGGAGAAAAAATGGTTTTGGAAATAACATGATGGCAGATCATCACAAAGGGATTCTCTGTCTATCTACGAACAGAGGAGGCCTCTTGCCTTCTGTACCGTGAGTATGGCGCAAAGTATGTTTATTTTCAGAAGCTATCCCGGAAGCACTAGCAGAGACCTGTGCATGAGGGGCTCTTTTGATGGATCTTTGGTAACCAGCGGACTCTCTTCACCTTATTCTCAGTGAGGGAAAGCAGTGGCGAGAATATTAGCGCAGAAATCCACTTAGATCACCAGAGGGCTCTAATAAAGCATTCGAGGAATAAGAGAACTTTGCTTCCTCCGCCCAATCCCAAATGGGCTATATGTGGAGTATCAGCGGGAATTGCAGGCACTGAGGCTCACCTTGGATTCAAGGCTTCTAACAGCACTCACGATAACTTAAGATACCCTCTCCTCTGTGAAGAACACAGGTAGGAATAGTACTGCTGGAATCCATCTTTGGAGCTAAATCCTCCTTGGCCCATATTACCTTGATCCCGGCAGGTACTATGCAACACCTGCGAAAGCTGGTCTGCTTGAATGAATGTTGGCAGGGGCACTGGAAGATCAGTTCACAATAAGCACCTGAAGGAAAATATAATGGAGAGGATTGCACTTACAGTGAGACTGCACTTAGAGAGTGTAGGGCTCTAACAATGACAAGGGCTGAAGCTCAGTGTTTATTTATTTCAGACATTTGATATACTGCCAAAGATTCAGGAAATGTCATGGTCATTTACATGGCATAAGTTTAGCAGAAAGTTAACATCTTCAAACATAAAAACATCTTTCCAATAAGTCCACAAAAGTTATCAACACAAATAACTTGGTTAACAAAGGGAGGGAAATGCATTGCACAACAATTTCCTTTTGATTTCGGTTCCATTTTCAGACTTGTTATCTAGTGCCTATAACAACTACTGTCTAGATGCTGATAGTTATTCATCCATTGTGGTCATAATCCCCTGATGAAGGCCTAAGTCGCCGAAACATGTGTTGGGCTGACCAATCAATAAAGCTTTGTCCTCCAAGGGTTTCTTCTTTGCCTGCTTCTTCTGCGTGCTGTTTGACTGCAGGTGGGGTATTTTTCTTGTTCCTATATAACAATTTAATTACAAAAAAAAGGGAGAGAGAAGTAGGGAGCTGGTTCAGATATATTCATGCTATGAAACTTGAAAAACTGCTTTGAAGCTTTTGCCCTAATACTTAACTGGCAGCGAGTTACACATTAAAGAGCTGAGTAAGTAAAGGTAAAATTCTAAATCTGCTTCTACCTACGTTTTTGATATGAAGGGACAACTAATAGATGAGTCTGAAATGATCTTAGTTGACATTGACATTGACATTTGGCTTGACATTGACAGCCAATGTTCACTGAGAAGGGGCATCAAATGATTCAAATGTTTTGCCCAATAGATCAGTTTTATTGTCATATGTTGTATAACAGGCATGTCCAACAGGTAGATCGCGGAGGGGTCAGAGGTAGATCGTCAGCCCCACTTGGCTCCATCTCTCAAGCAGCTTGTGAGAGCAGGAGAGAGCTTGTGTCGGCAGGTCGTCTGCCGAGGGCTTGCTGCCGCTGCTGATCCTTTGCCTGTCTTTTTTCCCTGCCTGCGGGAATCTTGCCTGCGGATGTATTGGGAGCGCTTGTTTTCGTGCCAATAGTTTGTGGGTACCCCAGGGGGGTCGCCACCTGTGCCCCGCGACAAGATGCCAGAGGCCCAGCATCAAAACTGGTCTCCTCCCTCTCAGAATCACCCATTCCTGCCCCCGCCCCAACACCCCTTAGAAGTGTGTTATATACCGGGCGATATCCATTCGCTCGGGCTTTACCTGAATACACTTACCATATTAATTGTATCGTGTGGTGGTTGTTGGTCGCTTTATAGTTTGCTTTCATTAAACGTTTTCGGGCAGACACAACAAAGTGTCAAGAATTTGGTGATTTTGGCAGGCTTTTCCAATTTTTTTCTAACTTGCCTATGCCTTGCCTTCGAATTGGTTCAAACCACTGTGACTTTTGCTTGCCTCTGCAATTTTATTTTGCCTAGCCTTTGCGTTGATTCTACACTGCAATTTTATTTTGCCTTGCCTTTGCGTTGATTCTACACTGTGTGCAGAATTTATTAAATCATGTGTGGTGGTATTTGAACTTGTTTGGCGGTATTTGATTTTATCTGATTTGCTGGACAGGTGTTTGAGTTTTTTTGATGATTGTTTGGTGGTATTTGATTATTGGTGCCAGTATGATGAATTCTTATTTTTACTTTTAGAACTGCATGTGTGGTTTTTGGCATCTCCAGTCCTTGTATTGCACATCATCCAGAGGTCTTCAGTTCCTGTTGATCTTTAATACTTTGGGACAGTGACAGTTTTGGACCAGATTTCACAAAATTTACAAGCAATCATACTTGAAATGGAAACAACACATGAGTAGGTAAGGGTAAATCAAGTAATATACATGTATAAAGTTATTTCTCCAGGACCAAGCAGGAAGTCAGTCCTCACATATGGGTGATGTCGGCGCCGACAGAGCTCCCATGCAGAGCATTTCACCAGCTTTCAAAGAAAGCCTTTGGGAATGCAGCACGCATGCGCGGTCCCCTTACCGCCCAAGGGTGCCATCTTGCTCAGTCTTCTTTTTTCCGCAGAGCCCGACGGACGTGTTTCATTTTCACCCGAGGAAAAAGTTGATTTTTCAGCATGGACCCATGTTTTCTTCGGTTTGACGCCGGTTTCCCTTTCCCGCCTGGGCCCGGTACACCGGTATTGAGCCCGGACTTCATTTTTTGGTTTTTGTCCTTAGTGACTAGCGTGCGCGCCTTTTTTCTATTTTTCAATGGTAGCCCTGTTGTTTGACCTCGCAGGGGCCCTTTTTCCTCGATGGCTGCCAGCGGGTTTAAAAAGTGTGATCGGTGTAAGAAACTTATGTCTCTCACCGACACACATGACTGCTGCCTCGGGCCCGATCATGACCCGATGATCTGTGACCTGTGTGGGAAAATGTCCTCGAAGGCATTGAGGAGCCGACAGCACTAAAAAGAAAGAATCTTCTCTGACTCCGCGTCCGGCTGGGCCCGGACTTCGTCAGAGGCCTTGACGTCTCGGGACTCCGATCCCGAGCATCGCCGGGGTTCCTCTGACAGGGGGTCTTCCTCGCGGGAGCATCGCAGGAAGAAGAAACCTGCGAGGGCAGCGTCGGTGGACACACTTGGTTCCTCCAGGGCCAGGATGCATAGCCCTGAGCGCCGTCCCGGGTCTTCGGAGTCAGAGCTGTCTGCTAAACAACATTGTGTAGAGATGGAGTCCCTGGGTCACGTGAGTACTGTAGTCCTCGTGGACTCTCCTCCGGGGGAGTTGCCGTCGGGGCCCGAGTCGGGGTCTGCTGAGTCTCCTGAGCTCGGACTCAGGATGACGGCCTTGGAGAGCAGCTTGGCTGCCTTCATGGAGCAGCAGCGGGCACTGATTGCTGGTCTCACCGGTGCATCTGCCCCGACCACCGGGACATTGACATCCAAGTCGACCCTGGAGGCCGAGCCGATCCTCGAGTCCATGCGCTCTCGAGTCGATCCTCGGCCAAGGTCTCCCTCAGCCTCCCGTTCGGGAGCGAGATCGTTGATGCTGGTACCCTCGGCGTCAGGGAAGATGGCATCGGTGCCTGCCCGAACAGAGCCGCTCGATTCCTCCTCCGAGGGGTCGGGCTGGGAAACGGAAGACGAGGAATCCCCGGACACATTTCGGACCCGGTGTGTCCCTTCGGACTCACTGGAGTCCGAGCCTCGGAGACGGTCCCCCCCCCCCCCCGGAGGACACCCGGTTCTCGGACTTCATGCGGGATATGGCCAAGGCCTTGGCCTTCCCCGCGGATCCCGAGGAGGAGCTCGAGGCCCTGCAGTATGACTCTCCTCCTAAAGAGGCCTTTACTGTACCGGTTCCTCCGATGCTGGAACGGTTGCTCTTCCGCATGTGGGAGGCGCCAGCCTCGATGCCGGTTCTGAGCAAGCGGGTATATTCCATCTATCGAGTCCGCAAGAGCCCCGAGTTCCAAAAGGCACAGCTACCGCACCCCTCCATGGTTGTGGAATCGGCCATGCATCGTCTGAAGAGTCAGAAAATGCACTCCTCGGTGCCTCCCGGCCGGGAGGCCCAGAACCTGGATGCCCTCGGTAGAAAGTGCTTCCAGGGCTCAATGCTTGCTTGCCGTGTCCAGACCTACCAGCATGTACATGGGCATGTACCTTTGAGACCTGGCAAAGGAGATTGCCGGGTTTTCTGCTGGTCTCTCCGAGGAACCTTTGCAGAGGTTCAAGGCCCTGTCATCGAGGATCCAGGAGTGCTCGAAGTTTATCTCTCAAGCAGCCTATGATGGCTTTGAGGCTTCAGCCCGAGTAGCCATGGCCGGCATCGTGCACGCCGTCAGGCCTGGCTACAGTCATCGGACCTCGAGCCATGGGTGCAGGACAAGTTGGTCGAAGTCCCCTGCCGAGGTGAAAACCTCTTTGGCAAGCCCATGGCTGAGAAGGCTGCAGAGCTCGAGTCCGAGACTCTCACCCGGACTAGGCTGTCCAGGAAAACCTCTGCCCCTTCTCAGAAGAAGAAGGGCTCGGGAAAAAAGACCTTTTACCCGAGGACATCATCTGCCTACAAATCATGCCCTCATTTTCAGGCCTCTAGCTCCCCAAGAGGGTCAGCAGGCCAAGGGGCAGGGACATGGGCCACGTAAGCAGAAAACCCCCAAGCCACCAGCTCCGGCTCCTGCACAGCAGGGAGCGGGGTTTTGACTCCAGTGGCATAGCCTCTCCTCCTCAGCTGGCCCATCTCAGCACAGGAGGCTGGCTGACCCTGTATGCCCACAGGTGGTCAGCGGTAACAAGGGATACCTGGGTGTTAAGCATAGTCCAGAGAGCTATCTCCTCCACTTCCACCAGGTACCTCCCTCCTACTTTCCAGGGGAGCCTCCAAGACTCCCTCTGCACAGGGACTTACTCCTGCAGGAGTTGGCAGGTCTTCTAAAGGAGCAGACGGTGGAACCGGTGCCCCACCACCTGAGAGGTCAAGGCTTCTATTCCAGGTACTTTCTGGTACCAAAAAGGACAGGAGGCCTCAGGCCCATCCTAGACTTGCACAATCTCAACAAGTTCCTAGAGAGGGATAAGTTCAAGATGCTTACCCTTGGAATCCTGCTGCCCTACCTCCAGCAGTGAGATTGGCTATGCTTCTTAGACCTAAAGGATGCGTATACTCACATCCTTATTCATCCAGACCACAGACAATATCTCCGATTTGTAGTGGGAGGAAACCATTACCAGTACAGGGTACTCCCTTTTGACCTAACCTCCGCCCCCCAGGGTTTTCACCAAGTGCCTGGCGGTGGTGGCGGCCTATCTCAGAGTTCAAGGACTCTTTGTCTTTCCATACCTGGACGACTGGCTCATAAGGGGTTAGTCTCCACAGGAAACCAATCAAGCCACCCTCCATACTGTGTCTCTTCTCCAGCATCTGGGATTTGTCATAAACTTCGCAAAGTCTGTTTTGCGCCCCTCACAAAACATGGAGTTCATAGGAGCAAGACTAGACACCCTTCAAACGAAGGCCTTTTTACCCGTGGACAGGGCCAACAGACTGATGGATCTGACCAGAGAGTTCCACAGCAATTCTCTAGTCTCCGCCAGACAATTCCTGCGGTTCTTAGGCCACATGGCATCCATGGTCTATGTAACTCCAAATGCCCGTCTGCACATGAGGCCCACTCAGTGGGGCCTAAGGACTCAGTGGCTCCAGGCCACAGGAAACCTGACTGACAAAGTGAGGGTGTCCAATCTGCTGGTAGATTCTCTGCAGTGGTGGCTTCATCTTCCGAATCTACTGCAGGGGGTGCCTTTTCAAGCCCCTCCACACTCTCAAGTGCTGACAACCGATGCTTCTCTTCAACGTTGGGGTGCACATTGCCAAGGAGCATGCACGCAAGGCCTGTGGTCTCCTTGGGAAGCCACACAGCAAATCAATTTCCTAGAGCTCAGAGCAATCCGCTTAGCCCTGCGGACTTTCTCTCAAGTCCTCTCTCAGCAGTCTGTCTCAGTTCAGACGGACAATCAAGTTGCTATGTTCTATGTGAACAAGCAAGGAGGCACAGGGTCCCGACCTCTTTGTCAGGAAGCACAGGACCTGTGCTCCTGGTGTGACACAGCAGCTGGCACAGAGCCCATGGAGTTAGGGGAAAGTAAGAAACTTACCTCAGAATCAGCTGGGCAGCAGACAAACTCAGCTCATGTAGAATTAGCTGAGCAGCAAACAAACCCAGCTCATGTAGAATTAGCTGAGCAGCAAACAAACTCAGCACAAGAAAAGCAAAAAGGCATTAGAGTAAAATGTCCTTGCACTAGTCCTGACGTAGCTAGAATCAGGAAGGCTAACCAGGAACACCTGTGCTCAGAAACCCACGCAGCATGCAAAGAGAACAAGGATAAAAGCTGCAGGGTAGAACCAGGGAAGGCCAGTAGGGGCAGCGACCTGGGAGGACTAAGCCAGCATCCAGTGAACACACGTCATGCTGGAGGAAATCCACTGAGGGAAGGAAGCAGTAGGTGTGGCAGCAGAGCAGGAAACAGCCAGCACCGTGCCCAGGACCCTGCTAGGATTCCTGGTAGTTGGAGAGCCCAGGAGAGAGCTGCCAGAAGCCCAGATATAAGAGACAGAACCACAGCTAAGAGGTGGGAACCTAGCTTTGCTAAAGAAAAAGGCAAGAAGTTCTGTTTGGTTTGAAAGGCAAGGGCGTGGCACCAGAAGTAACTTTGATACTGAAAGTCATACAGTAATTCCACCAGCGTGGAGAAGAAGGGAAAGCCAGGCATTCAGAGCCCTGGATTTAAAGAACCCTTTCTAGAAAAGTTAGCCCATGACTCACAGGAGAGTTTTAAGGAAGACAGCAGCTGTGAAGAGTGTGACCCATATGCAATCATAAGTGACTCTGAGTTAATGCAGTGGGAGAACAGCAGCTATAATTCTGACCCTGTGCCCATGGATTGTAGAATTTGTTTATCTGACGATATTGTATTTTTATGTTGAACGTGTGCAAAGCAGCCAGCGGATGGTGCCTAAAGGAAAGAAGATATTTTTCTGTGCAACAGTTCTTTTGTTTCATATTGTTTGTTGTATCCTAGGAATATCCCCTCAGGGCAGGGAATAAAGCCCTAATATTATTTTTGCCTTACCACTTGACTACAAGACTCATTTTGTATCAAAGGCAACTTAAATCTTAACACCCTAGGCTGCCGCCTAATAGGGTTATATGAGGTAGCTATCACTCACTATCTCTCACACTGGGCAGTCAAGCATGGCATACTTCTCAAGGCGGTCTATCTCCCTGGACAGGAGAATTACCTGGCAGACAAGTTGAGCAGGATCCTACAGCCACACGAATGGCAGTTGAATCCTCTGGTAGTTCAACAAATCTTCCTAAGATGGGGTCTTCCCACCATGGATCTGTTTGCCACCCACTGAACCGTCAACTGCCCAGGTTCTGCTCCAGACAACCGCATCCTCTCAGAGTAGCAGCGGATGCATTTCTCATACCATGGTCTACAGGCCTCCTATATGTGTTTCCTCCCATGCTTCTAGTGCCCAAAACACTGTTCAAAGTGATCCGGGACAAGGCCTCGGTGATCCTGGTAGCCCCCAGATGGCTAAGGCAACCGTGGTTCCCACTTCTTTTACAGCTAGTGGTGGACGCTCCTCTTCCTCTGGGGATGCAACCCGATCTCCTGTCTCAGGAGCCGGGATCTCTCTTATACCCCAATCTCCAGTCCCTCAATCTGATGGCCTGGCTGCTGAAAGGGTAGTTTTAGCACCCTTACTGCTGCCTATGGAAGTGGAGGACGTGGTCTTGGCCTCTAGGAGGCAGTCCACTCAGAAGTCATATGCTCTTAAGTGGCGTAGGTTCTCCACCTGGTGTGCCCAGTGCAAGGAGGATCCTTTCTCATGCCTGGTACCAGTGGTGCTGCAGTATTTGCTGCACCTGTCCAATCTAGGCCTTAAATCCAACTCTGTTAGGGTCCACCTCAGTGCTCTCTCAGCGCACCACTCACCGGTAGAGGGTCAGTCTCTCTCAAGCCACCCTTTGGTAGCTCGCTTCCTCAGAGGCCTGCTTTTGCTTAAGCCTCCAGTTCGTCCACCTGCGCCTGAGTGGGATTTGAATGTGGTCTTGCAACAACTTACTTGCCCACCATTTGAGCCTATGTCTACTTGTCCTTTGCGCTTTCTTTCCTGGAAAGCGTTGTTTTTGGTAGCTCTTACCTCAGAAAGGTGAGTAAGTGAGCTTCAAGCCCTGATGTTAGAGGCACCATACACTAGGTTCTATAGCAACAGAGTAGTCTTACGGACTCACCCTAAGTTCCTTCCTAAGGTTGTCTCCTCCTTCCATCTCAATCAGGAGGTGGTTCTTCCAACTTTCTTTCCCAGGCCGCATGCCAGCCGAGCTGAGATGGTCTTGCATACCCTGGACGGTAGGAGGGCGTTGTCCTTCTACCTTAACCGTACGCAGGGGCACCGAAGGACTGTTCAGCTCTTCGTCTCTTTTGACCCTAATAAGTTGGGATTGCCTGTCTCCAAGCGTACCCTGTGCATTTGGGTAGCAGACTGTATCGCCTGGGCGTACAGGGCAGCCGGCCTCTCCTTGCAGGGTCGAGTCACGGCGAAGGCTGCGTCAGTTGCTCATCTCCGCTCTGTTCCGTTGGCAGACATCTGCTGGGCCGCTACTTGGTCTTCAAGCCAGACTTTTGCGGCCCACTACTGCCTCGAGAGAGAGTCCCGCAGGGATAGTGCTTTTGGACAGGCGATACTCCGTAATCTCTTTGAGGTATAGGCAACTCCTACCCTCCGCCCTTGTGTTGGGCTACCGTTCAGGTGGGGTCTCTGAGACGATTCTCTCACTGTTGCTGAGGCTCTAGAGAGAGCTCTATTTTTCAGCCTGGGTTCCTGGTAGCCCAGAGCTGGGGAGTCATCCATATGTGAGGACTGACTTCCTGCTTGGTCCTGGAGAAAGAGTAGTTACTCGCCTGTAACAGGTGTTCTCCAGGAGCAGCAGGAATCGGTCCTCACGACCCTCCCTCCTCCCCCTTGGAGTTGCAGTTGTATATAGTTCATTTTCTTTTTTCGTGCTGTCTTTTAGCTATGTCATCGGACTGAACAAGATGGCACCTTTGGGCGGGAAGGGGACCGCGCATGCGTGCCTTCATTCCCAAAGGCTTTCTTTGAAAGCTGGGGAAATGCTCCGCATGGGGGCTCCGTCGGCGCCGACATCACCCATATGTGAGGACTAATTCCTGCTGCTCCTGGAGAACACCTGTTACTGGTGAGTAACTACTCTAACTGGCATATCCAAAAGATTTCAGAAATGCCACAAAACTAACAAATAAAAAAGCGTTCTCACACATAGCTCCAGTACTCTGGAATGAGCTCCCTGACGATATTCGAGCACAAAACGACATCAAACTCTTTCGAAAAAACTCAAAACATTCCTATTCACACTATGGTACTCAAACAACCAATGGCACACCAACCATCCCCAAAGATGTACACACACATAATACAGCTAATGGTGAACCAAACACATAAAAATTACTCCAACAAGATACATGAATAGAAATCCCTCCAACTATGATACAGCACAGTAACTGCATAAACCCAAAGTTTGAATGAGTCTACTTAAATATATACATTGCTATGTAAATTCCTATGTAAATAGTTAAATCAGTTCCATGAAACTGAATGTATAAAGTTAAAACAGTTCCTTGTAAATAGTTAAAACAGTTCCATGTAACTGAACAACAATTTTTGTTGTTCAGAATTTGTTCCTTGTAAACCACGTTTGATCATGTGGAAAGCGCAGTATAAAAATGATAAATAAATAAATATATACCCAGCTCTGTACAACCTTTATGCAGAGTTTGCTTTTGTTCATACCTCTCAATAAACCATCTGCAGAGTCTTGGGACACTCAGCGTGGCTCTTGCGCAGCAGATGAAAGCTCCTTTTGAACCGCTCAGTTCTTGTCCTCTGAAGTTCTTGACCTGGAAGGTATAATTTCTGGTGGCAGTCACTTCAGCACACAGGATGAACGAGTTTCAGACTCTAGTAGTTCATAAACCTTATACTAAACTCCATCAAAATAGAATGGTCCTCCGTACTCATCCCAAGTTTCTGACAAAAGTGGTATCGGAATTCCATCTTAGTCAATAGTTCTTCCAACATTTTTCCAAAACCTCATGCTCATAAAGGGGGAATCTGCACTGCACATGTTGGACTGCAAATGAGCCTTGGAGTTCTACTTGGTGCGAACAAAAGCTAATAGAAAGTCCATCCAGCCTTTTGTTTCTTTTGACACCAAAAAAACTAGGGGTTGCCGTCTCCAAACGCTCACTTTCAATTTGGCTAGCAGACTGCATTTCTTTTACGTCTGCCCAGATAGACCTAAGCCTTGTGGGTCATATCACGGCCCATAATGTCAGGGCCATGGCTGCGTCGGTGGCTTACTTGTGCTCGGTCTCCATGGAAGAAATTTGTAAGGCTTGCCACCCACCCACTCCCTGGACCTTGAGGGTTAAGGGAAGGGCTGGCCTTGAATGCCCTTGAGGGTTAATGTTGTAGTTGTGTTGGTGCTCAAGTGATAAGGCAAGGCAAAGAATATTTCTTTTTTGTGAGGTTTATTTCCCGCTTTCGCAGTTCAAATGCAGCAGACGTTAATGCAATAATATGGCACAAAACAAGATGGAGAAACTGAACTTAAACAAGGCTTTTTTCACTGCTTGACTGAATGTCCATTACTGATCACATTCCCCTATCATGTGATCTCCTTTTCATTAAGGTAACAGAAAACTCTGATATCAGCACTGCTCCTGAATGGCACAGAATATGCTTCCACTTATTCTCTTCAGATAAGCTCTTCTATCACAGCAAACAGTGAGGTAACTTTGCTATTTTCTTACATACAACACTGGCAAGCAAAACACTTAAATGTCCTTTGGAATCATACAAGTAGAGCAATCCATCGGGACTTCCTGTTCTGTAGATGGCAAAGAAATTAAAGGCATTTCTTCTTGCCAGCTGATCAATGGCTTTGCTACGTTCTGAGTAGAAACTGCTCTGCTTCTAAGGAACTCTGAATTCAGTGAGAAGTAATTCAGCCTGTGTATTTTCTGAGCTAGGCGGAGCAAATCCTCCTTCAGGTAAATGCTTGTTTATATTTCTTATCTCTAGGCAATTATCAGTGCTTTTACTTGGACAACATTTCAGTGTGCAAGCATTTCCCTTCCCCCACCTATCTCCACATGGCAGTGCAGGGTAAAACGCTTCAGGTGTGTTTAGAGAGTCTCTCAGAGTGTTAAAAGGAAAACAGTCAGGCTTTTCTTGACTTAACCAGTTAGTATCAAACTTTCTGCCTTTATCCTGTCTTTCACAATTAAAATTCACTCTTTCTGGCTTTCCACTGTTAAGCTTGCTAGCCGTGCCACACCCACCAGATACCTTGTGCTTGGGCTTCTTCCAGAGTAATTCCTTATCCCTTTGCCTCCTATTCCAAGGTTCTTCTGGGTCCTTTAAACTCTTGAGCTGCAGCCTTGGGTCTCTCAGTGCCTTAGAATTCTTCTGCTTCCAGAAATCTTTCTCTGCCCCTGAGTCTCCCAGCTCCTGTCTGCTCCTCCTTGGATCATAGCTGCTTAGTGGTTCTCTCTCCCTCGGTTCCTGTTCCTGGTCATCTGACCTATCCTCGTCCAGGTGCTTGTGTCCTTCTTCCCAAACTCCTTGGTTCCTCTCCTGGTGGTCCTCTCTCTTGTCTAACTGTTTCTGGGTTTTTAACAAGCTAGCTGAGTACTGCACTGCCCGCCTCCTGCTTGGGCGTGCCCAATCAGGGACTTGGCTTTTCATCTGCCTTGAAGTGAGGAGTGGTTCCTGATTAGCTCTGCATTCTTTTTTCCTCTCAACAGAGAAAATCCTGCATTCCCCTGCAGTACCGGCTCTCTCCACCGGATCACTATCAGTTTCCATTGCCTCTTAAGAGTCTGCTACATCACAGGCTGCAACGTGGACATCAGTCGACACATTCACATCTCACTACTGTCTGGAGGGGGACTAATGATGTGACAGCAACTTTGGCTAATCATTATTTCAAACTCTGTTTGGGGAGTAAAATCCAACTCCATTCCCCCTAGGCCCATAATGATTTCTATTCAAGCTACTTACAAAAAAATAAAAGCGTAGTACAAAAATCCTTTTTGCAACAAAAATATTATTAGCTTGCCCCTGTTGGGCAATGACTGTTATCCACTTT
Source organism: Ichthyophis bannanicus (assembly GCA_033557465.1). Classification (NCBI taxonomy): domain Eukaryota; kingdom Metazoa; phylum Chordata; class Amphibia; order Gymnophiona; family Ichthyophiidae; genus Ichthyophis; species Ichthyophis bannanicus. The sequence continues at coordinate 425,196,133 of CM066037.1, forward strand.
TTGCTTAAGGTAGCCTGTAACTAGGAAGTCTCATACTTTTCACAGGCTCCATCAGATCACTTCACCCATATGTGATTACTTATCTCCAGGAACAAGCAGAAATGCAGTCTTCACATATGGGTGACATCGGCATCGATGGAGCCCACATGGGAACGCTCCCCAGTGTCCAATAGGAAAGCCTTTGGGAGTACTCCACTGGGCTGCCGTTCGGGGGTGTTCTCAGAGAAGATTCTTTTCACACATGCTGAGGCTCTAGAGCAGGGGTTCTCAACCCTGTCCTCGGGACCCCACTAGCCAGTCGGGTTTTCAGGCTATCCACAATGAATATGAATGAGATATATATGCATTAGAAATAGCCTGCCAAACTGACTGGTTTGTGGCCCTCCAGTGCTGGATTTGGGGACCCCTGCCGTACACCTCTGTCAAGTACGATTGTGAGTGGGCAAGGTACAGATGTCCTCGACATCAAAAGGGTAGATAGAATGTGTCACATACCTCCTAGTTTCTCACCACCACCAAAAAGTTGTCTAATAGACAATATTTTGGTGGTGGTGAGAGGCGAGGAGGTATGTGACATATTCCATCTAATCTTTTTGATGTCTTGGACATCTGTACCTTGCCCACTCACAATCTTAAATGACAGAGGTGTAAGGCCGGGGTCCCCAAATCCAGCATTGGAGGGCCACAAGCCAGTCTGGCAGGCTATTTCTAATGCATATATATCTCATTCATATTCATTGTGGATAGCCTGAAAACCCGACTGGCTAGTGGGGTCCCGAGGACAGGGTTGAGAACCACTGCTCTAGAGGGAGCTCTATTTTTCAGCCTCCCTCCTCCCCTTGGAGTTACTCACCTGTAACAGGTGTTCTCCAGGAGCAGCAGGAATCAGTCCTCACAACCTTCCCTCCTCCCCTTGGAGTTGCAGTCATATAATTTATTTTGTTTTTGCTGTCTTTTAGCTATCTCATCAGACTGAGCAAGATGGCACCCTTGGGCGGGAAGGGGACCGTGCATGCGCGCTGCATTCCCAAAGGTTTTCTTTGAAAGCTGGGGAAATGCTCCGCATGGGGGCTCCGTCGGCGCCGACGTCACCCATATGTGAGGACTGATTCCTGCTGCTCCTGGAGAACACCTGTTACAGGTGAGTAACTACGCTTTACACCCAGTCTTAAGCTAGTCCACACACTTGCGAGACCCAAAATGAATAAGGAAAATACAACAAAAGCTCATAGGAATAGAAAGACCCACAAAGATCCAGTATGCCTATCCTGAAAATAAACCCGCTCACCTAAGGGGCAGCAGATAGGCGAGCACTAATAAAGGAGACTAACTTAGTGGGTTCATAAGAAATATAGGAAACAGATTGAATTTTTACCAAACACTTACAGGGAAACTTGAGGAAAAATAAACCTCCCAACTGAATCACCCCAGGTTTTAGTAACAGAAACTCTTTTCTCTGTTTTTGCGTTTCCCGAGATAAATCAGGAAACATTTGAATAGTTAACCCTTTAAACAGAACTGTACGTTTCTTGAAATACATTCTTTTTTTTTTTAAACTTTTATCTTCATTTTGCAACAAACAAAAGAAACAACACACCAAAGGAGACAAAACAAGTATACAATAAAGAAAAGTAAACCCCATTACCCCCCACCCCCACGCTTCTTCTCTAGCTGATTATGTCAGCATGTGAACGCTTCCAAACAACAGTGATTATACATCAAAACAATCAAAAGAGTATCTGCGATACAGAATAATCATGGGACAAAGATATATACAAATTTAGACAGTCAGATGAGAGCATTGAGCAGAATGTACATAGTCATTGAGCATCTTCCATTTAGACCGATGATGAGGAGTCTGAATGGGGGAAGCAAACATACGAGGTATTTGTTCATATTTACTGTAGAGACAGACATGATTCCACCATTCATTGGGGCTCAGATGAGAGCTATTTTTCCAGTATTTCGTGATTAGGGAAATAGCAATGCCAAGCATAAAGTCCAAAAGGAAGTAAGCCGTTTTTGGAAGAGAGGGGATCCCCGCAGCTGAGCGAAGTCCCACTATCCTCCAAGAAAGGGGCTCTTGAAAGTGCAATATAGACTGGATACGACCCCAGACCCGACGCCAGTAATACTGTAGTGCGGGACATTCATACATAACATGAGGTAGTGAACCAATGGCCGCATGACATGTCCAACAGCTATTGCCCTGAGTAGTGTTCCATTTGGCTAATCTGTCAGGAGTGTAAAAACACCGGTGGGCTAGAAAGAAGAGTGTCTGAGTGAGTGAGGCGGATCGGGAGACCCGTGTCACTCTACTCCAGACAAGGCTCCATTGCTCCGGGGTCAAAGTCACATGCAATTCTCTCTCCCATGCTTTCTGCGCTATAGGGGTATCTCTAGTTATAGCATTACATAAGGTTTTGTAAAAATTGGATGCTACACCCGGTGAATTACCGATAGATCGGATAGTCTCCAACCAACCTTGTGTAGGGGAGGCCGATGGCGGGAGCACCTTAGCACTCCGAAGGCAATGCTGAAGTTGCACCAACTGAAAGTAGTGTTTCGCTGGGAGACCAAATTCAATTTGCAATTCACTAAAAGTTTTCCAGCGACCTTCATGGAACAACTGACTAGGAATCCAAATGCCCCTAGTGTACCAGGGGCTCCACGCCATCGGCTTATTTTGTATTCGAAATCGAGTATTGTACCAAAGTGGGAGCTTGTCTAACGGACAGAGTCGGGAGTCTAAAGATTGCATAAGAGTATTAAAGGCACCTAAGGTGTCTAAAAGCATTGGTGGAAAGTGGGAGTCTGATGGGAGAGTCATACCAGGGAGAAAAGTAAGAGGAATCGGTTTGCAAAGGTCCTCTTCTATGTCTAGCCACACAGGTCTACTCGGTACTGGATCTTCCAGCCAACGAGCGCCTTGTTTGAGAAGAAAAGATTGATGATACTTCAGGAAATCAGGGAATCTGACACCCCCATTTTCCTTATCTGCTTGCAGCTTATGTTTCGCTATCCTAGGTGTCTTGTTTTGCCACAAGTATCTAGTCAGAAGGCCCTCTATATCTTTATATATACGTCGAGGTAAGAGACAGGGCAACATTTCTAAGATATAATTCACTTGCGGAACAATCATCATTTTTATGGTTTCTAATCGACCCCACCAGGTAAGTGTTAAAGGAGTCCAGCGGTGAGTAAGCGCCCGGACTTTAGAGGTTAAGTCTTTGGCATTGAAGGAGATAGTGTCTTCCAAAGGAGAACAATAGTGAACCCCAAGGTATTTGACCATGCGAGGTTGCCATAAAAAGGGGAAGGGTTGCATATCTGCCTGATGAAGCAAAGGATTTAATGGAAAGGCTACCGACTTGGTCCAATTTATCTTATAACCGGACAGTTGTGAGTATTTACCAATTTGCTCTAGGACAGCCGGTACTGAGTCTATAGAGACAAAAAGCATAAGGTCATCAGCATACGCTGAAATTTTGATTTCCCTATGGGTGAAGGGGACTCCATGAATCTCCTCCGATTGCCGGATTAGTAAAGCCAAGGGTTCGAGTGCAAGATCGAAGAGAAGTGGAGACAGTGGGCATCCGTGGCGAGTGCCGCGTTGAAGGGGAAAAGGCTGAGACTTTAAAGCGTTGGCACATATACTGGCTGTAGGCTGTGCGTACATGGTGCGAAGACAACGGAGAAAACCTTCCCCGAATCCGTACCAGCGGAGGACTGCAAACAGGAAGGGCCACTCTAAGCGATCAAAGGCCTTCTCAGCATCAAGTGAGAGACCAACAAATGGGCGATCAAGATTAACTGCGGTAGTCAGTACATGGCATAGAGTCCGAGCATTGTCAGCAGTTGATCTACCAGGAATGAAACCGCATTGATCTGGGTGTATTAAGGTAGGCATCCTATCAGAGAGCCGGGTAGAGAGAATGGTGGCAAATATTTTATAGTCCGTGTTTAGGAGGGAAATTGGACGATAATTAGCTGTTAGTTGCGGGTCTCTCCCCTCTTTCTCAAAAACTACTACATTTGCCATTGAAAAGGACCCAGAAGGAGAACCCTCCTCGGCCAGAGCAGAAAAATAAAGTTTCAAAACTGGAGCTAAGTCAGCGTGAAAGGTTTTGTAGAATTCAGCAGGGAGACCGTCTGGGCCTGCGGCTCGACCTGAGGCACATTTCTTGATAGCAGAATGGATTTCTGAGACAGTAAATGGTGTGTCCAAGGCCACTCTATCTTCATCAGATAGGGTCGGTCTTTGTACCCCTGAAAGTAAGCGTTCAAATACATCTGGCTCAAAATCACATTCAGATTGATAAAGCCGAGTATAAAAATCACGAAAGAGTTCTAAGATTTCGGTATCTTTAGTGACCAAGCCCCCCCCCGACGGATTACGGAGGGCGGTAACACGCTTGGCTTCTTTTTGACCTTTTAGGGCATTTGCTAATAATTTGCCAGCACGATTATTTTCCCGATAATATAGCCCTTGTTGTGATTCAATATTTTTAACAGCAGCAGTGTACAAAAGCTGATTGTATTGAAAACGCAAGCGTTGTAAACGGAGTAAAATACATGGGTCAGTACGGGACGTGAGAAGACGCTCCCCAGCTTGTATCTGCTGCTCTAGAATCAGTAATTGCTGCTTTCTTTGTTTCCCCTGCCGAATTTGATAGCTAGTTATAGTTGCGCGGATAGATGCTTTAAAACCCTCCCACCAAGCCCAGCTCGCTGTGTCATGGGGTGAGTTAAAATGAAAATAATCTTGGATAGCGGCCTTTATATCAACCTGAAAATCTTTTTGACCCAGTAAGGATCTATCAAAAAACCAAGCTCGGGGAGAATCGTCCCGCGCAGTGACATGTAATGATAAAGATATGGCAGCATGATCTGAAATATGGAGAGGATGAGTCCTAGTCGTGTCTACTTGAGGAATCATTGCTTTGGAAATGAGAAAGAAATCTATTCTAGATTGGGAGTGATGGGGGGCAGAAAAGAAAGTGAACTCTAAGTCGGAGGGGTGAAGCAGCCTCCATATATCTACCAGCGCAAGATCTTGCATCAGAGCTGTAAGGGTAGCAAGACTCTTGGGTGGACTACTCGTTCTAGGCGGCTGTCTATCTATCAGAGGGTCTAACACTTGATTAAAATCACCACCAAGTATTAATGGAGTATTGGCAGAGGCCTGTGCCAACTGCGCAATACTTGCATAGTAAGCAGGGTTGTCCACATTCGGGGCATAAATGCAAATACATGTAAATTCACTATCTCCAACCTTAAGATGTACTCGGGCCCATCTACCCTCCTTGTCAGCGCTAGTATCAATTACAGTAGCTTGCAAAGATTTCTTAACCAGAATGGCTACCCCGCACCGTTTGGAAACGGCGGGAGAATAGGCAGCCACCATGTAAGGCTTAACATTGAGTTTCAGTGTTTCAGCAGAGTTTAAGTGCGTTTCCTGAAGAAACGCTAAATCAGCATGCTCATGGCTAAGATAGCTAAGGATTTTCTTTCTTTTGATTGGACTATTAATGCCCTTTACGTTGAGTGATAAGATTTTACATAAGGCCATTCAGACAAGTTAAAAATTCTGAGCATGATAGCGCACATAATTTCACAATGTCCCTCATATTGACTGTATCTGGCTGTACATATGGCATAAAAGAAAATAAGCTTAGATAATACAATGAAGCGCCCCACATTAAAAAAGAAAAACCGCAGCGCGGTAGAGAAGAAGCAGAACCCCAAAAATTACTGGCGACCATGTGTCTGCGGGGAGAAGCCCCAGAGAAGGCCGAAATTGAAAAAACACATAACCTGTAGGACTGTGCGTGCTCCGAATCCGACCGAGGCACACATCATGGAGGGATAGGAGACCAAAAAACAAAAAAGTCATAGAAAGAAAGAAAGAAAGTCCAGGTAGTCTCTGTGCTTGACTATGACCGCCGCATCGGGCCCTTCAAAATGGCGGACAGAGCCGGCAAATAAAAGTCCAAGTCGTTGGATTAGCGCATCTGCTCTGCTTCTTTGGAGTCTAAAAATGTTGATAGTAGATCAGGATCTTCGAATGTCCTGGTTTGGTTGTGGAGAGTCACTCGGAGCTTCGCGGGATACAACAGGCCAAAGCGAGCCTGTAGCTGTTGAAGTCGAGGGCGAAAAGCAAGGAGTTTCTTCCGTCGGTCAACGGTAGGCTTTGCCAAATCAGGGAAGAAGGAGACTTTGTGACCTTCAAATTCCAAATGATGGTTCGCCCGAGCAGCATTTAAAATTTGTTCCACTTGTTGATATCGTAGCAAGCGAAAGATAATAGGCCGGGGGGTCGTTCGGTTGAGCGCCATGTGGGTAGGAACACGGTGTGCACGATCGATTTCCAGTTCTTTATGAAAGGTGATCTTCAGCAAGGAGGGAAGAGTTTTGAGCAGGAATTCTCTCATATCTCCCGCTTCCACCCCCTCCGGTATTCCAATGAGCCTCACATTGTTGCGACGGGCTCGATTATTGCTATCTTCTAACTCCTTTTGAAGATTCTGTATCTGGCGCTCAGCCTTGTCCAGTGTGCCCAAGCGCACCGCGTGCAAGTCGAGGACCCCCGCCATATTGTCCTGCCGTAATGAGAGACTTTCAAGTCGGTCCTGGAGCACTCCAAAGTCTTCTCGCATGGCTCTAAGCGCTTCTCCATTGGACTGCACCAATTCCTTCACGCCGCGTATTTCCTCTAAAATCTCCAGGTGCATTTCGGGGTTTTCCCGAAATGGAACCATCTTCTGTGGGGAGGACACCTCTGTTTTGGAGCGTTTTCCGTGAGAAGAAGAAGGAGACCCGAAGTCCAAGCGCGCTGGTTTATGGGCCGCCATCCCCCCCGAGGTACCCCGGTCAGCCCGGAGCGAAATAGTAAGTTTGTATAGGTATTAAGTCAGGATTCTAAGTAGGCCTCTCGGGAGCTTCAGCGCGAAGCGTCTTACCCGCTGGACATCAGGCTCCGCCCCCCTTGAAATACATTCTTAATAGCCACTCCCGGTCAGACACAAGAGCCAGTAAAATCAACAAAGTGGCAGGAACCACACTATCAGGTACAGTTGTATTAAGAATCTCAGAAAGATTTAAAACATCTAGTGCCTCCTCTTCAACCGGAGAAACCCTAGTTGGTCCTATAATTTTTTTTCCCTGTGGGAAGGTAATAGATTTTTGAAAGCGGAGGATGAGATTCCTCAGGAACATTCAGAACCTCTATCAGATATGCTTTATTTATTTATTTGATCAGTTTTATATACCACCTTATCCTTCAATCAAAGTGGTCAACAAGACAACAGAGGGCATCGAGGGGGGGGGGGAGACAACAAGATAGTACATTACAGTAAATTACAGTACATTACATTAAATTATACTACGTTGCAGTATATTACATAAACTACAGCAAAATTACATTTCATAATAATTCATTACAATTACATTAAACAAATAACTGCAATCTTACAAAATGTTAAAATAATTTAAACATCGTAAGAAAATTCAAATGGTTAAAACATTATGTTCTGTCGGAACATATCACGAGAAGTAACCATTGGTGACCGAGGAAAATTCAATAGCCTAATATTCATCGCCCTATTCTGGTTTTCCAACATTTCCGTTTTGGCCTTCTTACATCCAGCCACCCCAGTATAACGAAGATGATGTTCCAAAGAAGAGCAAAACCTACCACTTTCATGATGAATGGGAAATGGACTACTTCTTAAGACATCATGGTGAAAGACAAGTGGTGTTGTCTAATTTGTAACTCCCCAGTATCTTTGCCCAAAAAGGGTAATCTACAACGTCATTATAAGGCTCTGCATAGCAATACGTTTGATGCTGATTTTCCACCCAAAAGTGAAATTCGTAAACTGAAGCTCAAAGAACTTAAATCGAAATTGGCTACTCAGCAACAGTTGATGGCGAAGCCAAGGTCACATTTGGTCAATGCAACCATAGCATCCTTCAAGGTCAGCAACCTGATCGCAAAGAAATGTAAACCTTTCACTGAAGGGGAATTTGTAAAGGATTGTTTTCTTGAAGCAGCTGACAATCTTTTTGAAGGATTTAAAAATAAGAAAGAGATCATAGCTGCTATTCAAGATGTACAATTGTCAAGAAACACCGTCATGCGGCAAATAGAAAAGATGTGTGGAGACACAACTGAACAATTGTTGGAGGATGTTTCAAATTGTATTGCTTTCTCACTCCAACTGGATGAATCTACAGACATAAGAGACATAGCCCAGTTACTAGTCTTTATCCGGATGGTTTTTGAAGACTTCAGTGTAGTAGCCATTTTGGGACAAGCCCTCCTACCTGGATTCCAACCTGGATTCTTAGGTTTTTACCTAGCCCTTCTAACAGAAAGGAAAAAACAAGACACATACACAGAAAATCAATTATAATAATTCCAGAGCTCTAGAAGGAAGATCGCTGGGGGTCCCAAAACATCGCTCCTCCCTAACTATCTTCAAAAATCTTCTGCCACAGATCTGCCTTTATTAAGAAGTATCAGCTGACATAGTTAATTTTTGATTAACATCGGATGATATTATTCTCCAGGACCAAACAAGAGGTCAGTCCTCACATATGGGTGACGTCGGCGCCGACGGAGCCCCCGTGCGGAGCATTTCCCCAGCTTTCATAGAAAGCCTTTGGGAATGCAGCGCGCATGCGTGGTCCCCTTCCTGCCCAAGGGTGCCATCTTGCTCAGTCTTCTTTTTTCCGAGGAGCCTGATGGATGTATATTCGTTTACCCGAGGAAGAAGTTTATTTTTCTCTGCGTTAATCTGTTTTCTTCGGTTCGACGCCGATTTCCCTTTCCCGCCTGGGCCCGATACGTCGGTATCGAGCCCGGATCTTTTTTTCGTTTTTTGTCCTTAGTGACTAGCGTTCGCGCCATTTTTTCTTTTTTCACTGTCAGCCCTGTCTTTTGACCTCGTAGGGGCCCTTTTCCCCCGATGGCTGCCAGCGGGTTTAAAAAGTGTGATCGGTGCAAGAAACTTATGTCTCTCACCGACACACATGACTGCTGCCTCCGGTGCCTCGGACCCGATCATGACCCGATGATCTGTGGTCCGTGTGGGAAAATGTCCTCTAAGGTGTTACGGAGTCGGCAGCACCAAAAGGAAAGAATTTTCTCTGACTCCACGTCCGGTCGGGCCCGGACCTCGTCAGAGGCCTCGACAACTCGGGACTCCGGCCCCGAGCAGCGTCGAGGCTCCTCTGAAAGGGGGTCTCCCTTGCGGGAGCATCGTAAAAAGAAAAAACCCGCGAGGGCGGCGTCAGTGGACGGACTTGGCTCCTCGAGGGCCAAGTCGCATAGCCCCGAGCGCCGTCCCGGGTCTTCGGAGTCAGAGAGGCCTGCAAAACAACCTCATGTAGAGATGGAGTCCCTGGGTCACGTGAGTACTGTAGTCCTCGTGGACTCACCTCTAGGGGAGCCGACATCGGGCCGGGCACCGCCGGGGCTTGAGTCGGGGGCTGCCGAGTCTCCTGAGCTCGGACTCAGGTTGAGGGCCTTGGAGAGCAGTTTGGCTGCCTTCATGGAACAGCAGTGGGCACTGATTGCTGGTCTCACCGGTGCATCTGCCCCGACCACCGGGACATCAACGTCCAAGTCGACCCCGGAGGCCGAGCCAGTCCTCGAGTCCATGCGAGCTCGAGTCGATCCTCGGCCAAGGTCCCCTTCGGCCTCCCGTTCGGGACCGATGTCGTCGATGCCGGTACCCTCGGCTTCGGGGCGGATGGCATCGATGCCTGCCCAACCGGAACCGCTTGATTCCTCCTCCAAAAAGTCCGACTGGGAGACGGAGGATGAGGAGTCGCCCGACACCTTTCGGACTTGGTGATTTCCTTCGGATTCGCCCGAGTCCGAGCCTCGGAGAAGGTCCCCCCCAGAGGATACCCGGTTCTCGGATTTCGTGCGGGACATGGCCAAGGCTTTGGCATTCCCCGCGGATCCCGAGGAGGAGCCTCGAGGCCCTACAGTATGACTCTCCTCCGAAGGAGGCCTTTACTTTTCCGGTTCCTCCGATGCTGGAATGGTTGCTCTTCCGCATGTGGGAGGCGCCGGCTTCGACACCGGTTTTGAGCAAGTGGCTCGATTCCATATATCGAATCCGTAAAAGCCCCGGGTTCCAAAAGGCACAATTACCGCACCACTCCATGGTTGTGGAATCGGCCATGCATCGTCTGAAGAGTCAGAAGATGCACTGCTTGGTGCCTCCCGGCCGGGAGGCCCGGAACCTGGCTGCCCTCGGTAAGAAGTGCTTTCAGGGCTCTATGCTTGCTTGCCGTGTCCAGACCTACCAGCTGTACATGGGCATGTACCTTCAAGACCTGGCAAAGGAGATTGCCGGGTTCTCTGCTGGTCTCCGAGGAACCTTTGCAGAGGTTCAATGCTCTGTCCTCGGGTATTCGTGAGTGCTCGAAGTTTATATCTCGAGCAGCCTATGATGGCTTCCAGGCTTCGGCCCGAGTAGCCGCGGCCGGCATCGGTGCACGCCGTCAGGCTTGGCTACAGTCATCGGACCTCGAGCCATTGGTGCAGGACACGTTGGTCGATGTCCCCTGCCGAGGTGAAAACCTCTTTGGCAAGCCCATGGTTGACAAGGCTGCTGAACTCGAGACCGAGACTCTTACCCGGACAAGACTGTCCAGAAAAACCTCTGCCCCTTCTCAGAAGAAGAAGGGCTCGGGGAAAAAGACCTTTTACCCGAGGAAGTCATCTGCCTATAAACAGTACCCTCATTATCAGGCCTCTGTAGCACCCCAACAGGGTCAGTAGTCCAAGGGGCAGGGTCAAGGGCCCCGTAGGCAGAAGGCCCCCAAGCCGCCTACTCCGGCTCCTGCTCAGCAGGGAGGGGGATTTTGACTTCATTGGCATAGCCTCTCCTCCTCAGCTGGCTCCCATCAGCACTGGAGGCAGGCTGGCCCTGTTCTCCCACAGGTGGTCAGCCGGCACAAGGGATACCTGGGTTCTAAGTATAGTCCAGAAGGGCTATCTCCTCCACTTCCACCAGGTACCCCCTCCTATTTTCCAGGGGAGCCTCCCAGACTCCCTCTGCACAGGGACTTACTCCTGCAGGAGTTGACAGGTCTTCTAAAGGATCAGGCAGTGGAATCGGTGCCCCACCACCTGAAAGATCACGGCTTCTATTCCAGGTACTTCCTAGTACCAAAGAGAACTGGAGGCCTCAGACCCATCCTAGACTTGTGAAACCTGAACAAGTTCCTGGAGAGGGAAACATTCAAGATGCTTACCCTTGGAATCCTGCTGCCCTACCTCCAGCAGGGAGATTGGCTATGCTCCTTAGATCTAAAGGATGCTTATACTCACATCCTTATTCATCCAGACCACAGACAATATCTCAGATTTGTAGTGGGAGGAAATCATTATCAGTACAGAGTACTGCCCTTTGGCCTTACATCCGCCCCCAGGGTATTCACCAAGTGCCTGGCGGTGGTAGCGGTCTACCTCAGGGTTCAGGGCCTCTTTGTCTTTCCATATCTGGACGATTGGCTCATCAGGGGTCAGTCCCCCCAAGAAGCCAATCAAGCCACCCTTCGCACTGTTGCTCTGCTTCAGCACCTGGAGTTTGTCATAAACTTCGCAAAGTCCAGTTTGCATCCCTCCCAGAACATGGAGTTCATAGGAGCTTGACTAGACACATTTCAGGCAAAGGCCTTTCTACCAGTGGACAGGGCCCACAGATTGATGGCTCTAGCCAGGCTGTTCCACAGCAATTCTCTAGTCTCTGCCAGACAGTTTGAGGATCTTAGGCCACATGGCATCCACGGTCCATGTGACTCCAAATGCCCATCTACACATGTGGCCAGCTCAGTGGGGCCTCAGGACTCAGTGGCACCAGGCCACAGGAAGCCTCGTGGACAAAGTAAGGGTGTCCAGCCTACTACAGTCTTCTCTGCAATGGTGGCTTCATCTTCCGAATCTAGTGCAAGGGGTGCCTTTTCAGGTACCTCCATACTCTCAGGTGCTGACAACCGATGCTTCTCTTCAAGGTTGGGGTGCACATTGCTAAGGGGCATGTACTCAAGGCCTGTGGACTACTTGGGAGGCCGCACAGCAGATCAATCTCTTAGAACTGAGAGCTATCCGCTTAGCCCTGAGAACTTTCTCTCATCTCCTCTCTCACCAGTCCGTCTTAGTTCAGACGCACAATCATGTGGCTATGTTCTATGTGAACAAACAAGGGGGCACCGGGTCCCGCCTTCTATGTCAGGAAGCGCAGAAACTGTGCTCCTGGGCAGTCAATCATGGCATTCTTCTCAAAGCAGTCTACCTCCCAGGTCAGGAGAATTACCTGGCGGACAGATTGAGCAGGATTCTGCAGCCGCACGAATGGCAGTTGAACCCTTTAGTGGTTCAACAGATCTTCCTGAGATGGGGTCTTCCAACCATAGATCTCTTTGCCAGTCCTCTGAACCGTCAACTTCCCAGGTTCTGCTCCAGACAACCGCATCCTCTCAGAGTAGCAGCGGATGCGTTTCTCATTCCATGGTCTACAGGCCTCCTATATGCGTTTCCTCCCACGCCTCTAGTGTCCAAGACACTGTTCAAAGTGATCCGGGACAAGGCCTCACTGATTCTGGTGGCCCCCCAGTGGCCAAGGGCAACCCTGGTTCCCACTGCTGTTGCAACTAGCGGTGGACACTCCTCTTCCTCTGGGGATGCAACCCGATCTCCTGTCTCAGGAGCAGGGATCTCTGTTGCACCCCAATCTCCAGTCCCTCAATTTGATGGCCTGCCTGCTGAAAGGGTAGTCCTAGCGCCTTTACTACTGCCTACGGAAGTGGAGGACGTAGTCTTGGCCTCTAGGAGGCAGTCCACCAGAAAGTCTTATGCCCTTAAGTGGCGTAGATTTTCTGCCTGGTGTACTCAACACAAGGAGAATCCCTTCTCATGCCTAGTACCAGTGGTGCTGCAGTATTTGCTTCACCTGTCCAACCTAGGCCTTAAGTCCAATTCTGTTAGAGTTCATCTTAGTGCTCTTTCAGCACACCACTCACAGGTGGAGGGTCAGTCTCTCTCCAGTCATCCTTTGGTGGCCCGATTCCTCAGAGGCCTGCTTTTCCTTAAGCCTCCAGTGCGTCCACCTGCCCCTGAATGGGATTTAAATGTGGTCTTGCAACAGCTTACTTGCCCACCATTTGAACCTATGGCTACTTATGCGTTTTCTGTCTTGGAAAACGCTATTTCTGGTAGCCCTTACCTCAGCTAGGCGAGTAAGTGAGCTTCAGGCCCTATTTTCAGAAGCACCTTATACTAGGTTCTATAAGAACAGGGTAGTCTTATGGACTCACCCTAAGTTCCTTCCAAAGGTTGTCTCCTCCTTCCACCTCACTCAGGAGGTGGTTCTTCCAACTTTCTTTCGCAGGCCTCATGCTAGCCGGGCTGAGATGGTCCTGCATACCCTGGACTGTAGGAGGGCGTTGTCCTTCTACCTTGACCGTACGCAGGAGCACCGGAGGGCGGTTCAGCTCTTCGTCTGTTATGACCCCAATAAGTTGGGGTTGGCTGTCTCCAAGCGTACTTTGTCCATATGGGTAGCTGACTGCATCGCCTGGGCTTACAGGACAGCCGGCCTCTCGTTGCAGGGTCGAGTTACGGCTCACCGTGTCAGGGCGAAGGCTGCCTCAGTGGCTTATCTCCGCTCTGTTCCGTTGGCAGTCATCTGCCGGGCCTCTACTTGGTCTTCAAGCCAGACTTTTGCGGCCCACTACTGCCTTGAGAGGGAGTCCCGCATGGAAAGTGCTTTCGGGCAAGCGGTACTCCATAATCTCTTTGAGGTCTAGGCAACTCCTACCCTCCGGCCCTGGTGTTGGGCTACCTGTCGGGGGCGTTATCAGAGAAGATTCTGTTCTTGCATGCTGAGGCTCTAGAGGGAGCTCATTTTTCAGTTTGGGGCCTCTGGTAGCCCTACAGAAAAATTCTATTAATTTCCCAAGCTTTATTTAATTTCCAGTTATATGTTTATTTATTTATTTATTTATTTATGTACATTCTCTTATATACCGCGCTATTCTGCATCAGTGCGGTTTACATTGAACAAACTGAAATTACATTGAACAGGATATTATAACTTGGAGATAACTATTTTACAGGGAATATGGGCTATGGAGGGTTAAGTGGCTTGCCCAAGACCACAAGGAGCACCTGTGGGACTAGAAACCCCAGTCCTTCCGGCCCAAGGTTGCTGTCATCTAGTGGGATTTGAACCCCCGACCTTCCGGCCTGAAGTACCTTGCCCCAACCACTAGGCCACTCCTCCATATGTTGACCTAAGGTCTCTGATTCTCGGAAAGCTTATGCAATAATGCTGATGTTAGCTGTCCAGTTTTCAACCTATCATCTGCCACAAAAAAGAGGCAGCACTGTCTGGAATGCAGAAGCTACCCTTTGTACATAACTTTATTTGCTAATCTCTGTTACAACTAACTGTCAGCAATTTCTCACAGAGAGAGGAAAAGACAGAAGCTCCTATCTAAAAATGTATGTTTCAGTCAAGCCTATTTGATTATAATAAGCATATATATTTTTTCACCTATAGCTACCTTTATAGTCCTGTTTATTCATAGTTTATACTTGAATTACTCTCTGTGCCTATATCCAGAGTACCATAAACAGATTCATCACTGTCCACCTCCAGATCCAAATTGCCATTCACAGGATGATCTATATTCGTATAAGTTACCTTATCACACAAAAACTCATCAGTCTCTGCTATAGTCTCTAACCTTGTTCTAGGGCCTTGGTCAGTTCTTCCTTTTCCACATTCAGTGTTAAAGAAGAACTACTTGGAATGATTTCTTTAAAAGGGAGAACTACCGGTCAGGAAATATTCAGTTCTTTCCATTCCTTTATGACAAAGTGTAATCTTCCATTGCATAGACTTGTTTCCATCACTACTGATGGAGCAAGAGCAGTGACAGGTGAGGTTAACGGTTTCATAGCCCTCTGTAGACAGCATGACGACTTCCCAGATTTCCTTTCTTACTACTGCATCATTCACCAGCAAGTTTTGGCAAGCAAGAGACTCAATACAAAGACTGTCATGGACATCACTTTCAAAATTGTAAATTCAGTTTGTGGAAGATCACTTCAAAGACGGCTTTTCAATCTTACTCTTGATGAAGGGGCAGCGGAAATCATTTTGCACACAGATGTAAGGTGGCTAAGTAGGCACAAATTTCTGCAAATATTTCATGATTTGCTGAATGAAATAAGAAGTTTTTTGAAGGAGAGGGGAGATGACCAAGCAGAGTTGGAAGATGAGGAGTGGTTATGTGATCTGGCATTTCTCGCTGACTTTACAAGCGAAGTAAGTGATATGAACCTTGAACTACAAGGTAAAAACAAATGCATTGGCGAGACGATGAGTACAGTTTCATCCTACAAGAGCAACTTTGAGCTAATGATGACTTTTGATCATTTTCCTAATATGCAGGACCATCTGGGACAATATCCAAATTTTGCTTTTCAGAACGAGAAGTATGTGACAGAAATCTGTTCTGTTATCCAAGAATTCGAAAATAGATTCTGTGACTTCCAAAAAATTGGAACAGTTATGGAGTACTTGTCATACCATTCAAAGTAGATGTGGACATTAAAGAAACTGCAGCTGCTATCAGTAAAAATTACTCATTGAACAAGCCATCTCTTGAAAACAAAATATTAACCCTTAAAAATGGCATTTTTCACAAGACACGTGCTGAGCAAGAATCGTTTTGGAAGCTAGTGCCTAGAGACAAATTTCCCAACTTGAGAAGATGTAGTGAAGCTGTACACTCCTGTTTCGGTTCAACTTATTTGTGTGAATCTGCATTTTCTCCAGGACCAAGCAGGAAGTCAGTCCTCACTTATGGGTGACGTCGGCGCCGACGGAGCCCTCGCGGAGCAATTTTCCCCAGCTTTCAAAGAAAGCCTTTGGGAATTGCAGCGCGCATGCGCGGTCGTCTTCCCGCCCGAGGGTGCCATCTTAGCCAGTCTTCTTTTTTTCCGCGGAGCCCTACAGACGTCCCCGTCTTGTCCCCGCGAAAAAGTTGATTTTCTTCTTTGTTTTATCCTTTTTTCTTTCGGTTCGACGCCGATCGTTTTTCCCCCGCCCGGACTCGCGACGCCGGTCTCGAGTCCTCTTACTTTTTTCGGTTTTTCTGACTTAGTCAGCTTTCGTTTTCGTTTTCCCTGGCAGCCCGGTCCTTTGACCTCGCAGGGGCCCTTTTTCACCCGATGGCTGCCAGTGGGTTTAAGCGGTGTGGTCGGTGTGACCGAAATATGTCACTAACCGACACACACGACTTTTGCCTCCGCTGCCTGGGCCCGGATCATGAGGAACTGATCTGTGGGCCCTGCAGCAAACTGTCCTCAAAGGCGTTGAGGAGTCGGCGGCATCAGCGTGAGAGAATCTTCGCTGACCCCAGCCGTACCCGGACCTCGTCGGAGGCCTCCGTGTCGAAAGGCTCCAGCTCTGACCGTCGCCGGAGCTCCTCCGACCGGGGTTCTCCCTCCGGGGACCATCGTCGGAAGGAAAAACCCGCGAGGGCGGCGTCGGTGGACGCTCCTGGTTCCGCGAGGGCCAGGTCGCATAGCCCCGACAGCCGCCCCGGGTCCTTGGAGAAGGAACACGTCCCGAAGCGACCTCGCCTGGAGTCGGAGATGCCTGCCCGGGTAAGTCCTGTGGTCCTTCTGGACTCGCCTCCGCGACAGCCGACGTCGGGCCCGACGCCGTCGGGGCCCGAGTCGGGGGCTGCTGGGTCACCTGAGCTCGGACTCAGGTTGACGGCCTTGGAGAGCAGACTGTCTGCCTTCATGGACCAGCAGAGGGCACTGCTCGCTGGCTTCGCTGGCGTCGCTGCCCCGACCGCCGGGACGTCGACGTCCAAGTCGACCCCGGAGACCGAGCCGATCCTCGAGTCGATGAGAACTCGAGTCGATCCTCGGTCGAGGTCGCCCTCGGCCTCCCGTTCGGGACCGAGGTCGCCGACGCCGACTCCCTCGGCGTCGGGGCGGCTGGCGCCGCACCCTGCCCGGGCCGACCCCACCGAGTCCTCGTCGGAGTCGGTCTGGGAGTCTGAGGAGGAAGAGTCACCTGATTCTTTCCGGACTCGGTGTGTCCCATCGGACTCACCGGAGTCCGAGCCTCGGAAGCAGTCCCCCCCGGAGGATGCCCGGTTCTCGGACTTCGTTAGGGATATGGCCAAGGCTTTGGCCTTCCCTGCGGATCCCGAGGAGGAGCCTCGAGCCGAAGAGCTCGACGCCCTCCAGTATGACTCTCCCGCGAGGGAACACTTTACTGTGCCAGTTCCTCCTATGCTGGAACGACTACTCTTCCGCATGTGGGAGAGTCCGGCCTCCTCGCCGGTCCTGAGCAAGCGGGTCGATTCTATCTATCGAGTCCGCAAGAGCCCTGGCTTTCAAAAGGCACAGCTGCCACACCATTCCATGGTAGTGGAATCGGCCATACACCGTCTTAAGAGCCAGAAGATGCACTCCTCGGTGCCTCCTGGCAGGGAGGCCCGTAACCTGGATGGCCTTGGCAAGAAGTGCTTCCAGGGCTCTATGCTCGCATGTCGTGTCCAGACTTACCAGCTATACATGGGCATGTATCTCCGGGATCTGGCTAAAGAGCTAGCCGGATTCTCCGCTGGTCTCTCCGAGGAGCCCTTGCGGAGGTTCCTAGCCTTGTCCACTGGCATTCGGGAATGCTCAAAGTTCATGTCCCGAGCAGCCTATGATGGCTTTGAAGCCTCGGCTCGAGTGGCCGCAGCCGGCATCGGTGCCCGCCGACAGGCTTGGCTTCAGTCGTCAGACCTTGAGCCCTGGTGCAGGACAAGTTGGTCGATGTCCCCTGCCGAGGCGAAAACCTCTTTGGCAAGCCCATGGCGGAAAAGGCTGCGCAAATTGAGACTGAGACTCTCACCAGAACCAGGCTTTCTAGGAAGACCTCCGCCCCTTCCCAGAAAAAGAAGGGCTCGGGGAAAAAGTCCTTTTACCCGAGGAAGGCGGCTGCCTACAAACAATACCCCCATTATCAGGCCCCTGCAGCTCCCCAACAGGGCCAGCAGGCCAAGGGACGGGGTAACGGGTCCCGTAGGCAGCAAGCCCCCAAGCCTGCACCACCAGCCCCTGCTCAGCAGGGTGGGGGTTTTTGACTCGCTAAGCATAGCCTCTCCCCCCCCGCTGGTTCCCTCCAGCACCGGAGGCCGGCTGGTTCACTTCGCCCACAGGTGGTCCAGCATCACCGCAGATGCCTGGGTGCTTCAGGTCGTGCGAGAAGGCTATCTTCTCCACTTCCATCAGGTCCCTCCCTCCTATTTTCCGGGAGAACCTCCGCGCCCCCCTCTGCACAAGGAGTTGCTCCTTCAGGAGTTAGCAGGTCTTCTGCAGGAACAGGCGGTGGAACCGGTGCCACACCACCTGAGAGGTCAAGGCTTTTATTCAAGGTATTTTCTGATACCAAAGAGAACAGGGGGCCTCAGACCCATCCTGGACTTGCGCAACCTCAACAAGTTCCTTGTGCGGGAGAAGTTCAAAATGCTTACCCTTGGAATCCTTCTGCCCTACCTCCAGCAGGGAGATTGGCTATGCTCCTTGGATCTAAAGGATGCCTACACGCACATCCTCATCCACCCAAGCCACCGCCAATACCTAAGGTTTGTGGTGGCAGGAAATCATTACCAGTACAGAGTACTGCCCTTTGGCCTGTCCTCCGCACCGCGAGTCTTCACAAAATGTCTCGCGGTCGTGGCGGCCCATCTCCGGCTTCACGGCCTCTATGTCTTTCCGTACCTCGACGACTGGCTCATCAGAGCAGCGTCCGCTCAGGAGGTCACCAACGCCACGTGCCGCACGGTGACTCTGCTGCAGCACTTGGGCTTTGTCATAAACTTCGCAAAGTCCACTTTGCTCCCCTCACAGGATCTCGAGTTCATCGGCGCAAGGCTGCACACTCCTCAGGCGCGAGCATTCCTACCGCTCGACAGGGCTCAACGGCTCATGGACCTAGCCGACCGCTTTCGCAGCCAGCCCCTGGTCTCCGCCAGGCGCTTCCTGAGACTGCTCGGCCATATGGCTTCCACCGTCCATGTGACCCCCAATGCCCGCCTGAATATGCGGTCTGCGCAATGGTGTCTCCGCCAGCAGTGGCGACAAGCCACGGGCGGCCTAGCAGACCTAGTGCGCGTTTCCGAGCCGCTGGTCTCGTCTCTCCGGTGGTGGCTCCGGCAGCCGAACCTGATATTCGGAATGCCTTTCCAGTCACCTCAGCCGACCCGGGTGCTGACCACCGATGCATCCCTCCTGGGCTGGGGAGCACATTGCCAAGAGGCACGTACTCAGGGCCTCTGGACCACGTGGGAGTCTGCTCAGCAGATCAACTTCCTGGAGCTCAGGGCGATCCGCCTGGCTCTCAAGGCCTTCTCCCACCTGACTTCCCAACAGTCCGTCCTTGTCCAGACGGACAATCAAGTTGCCATGTTCTACGTGAACAAGCAGGGGGGCACGGGCTCCTTCCTCCTCTGCCGGGAGGCACAGAAGCTCTGCTCTTGGGCCGTCAGTCACGGCATTCTCCTCAAGGCAGTTTATCTCCCGGGCCAAGAAAATTGCCTTGCAGACAAACTCAGCAGGGTCCTCCAGCCGCACGAGTGGCGTCTGGATCCCTTGGTAGTTCAGAAGCTCTTCCTCAAGTGGGGTCTCCCCACGGTGGATCTCTTTGCCAGTCCTCACAACCGGCAGCTTCCTCGCTTCTGCTCTCGTCGGCCACACCCCCTTCGGGTGGCGGCGGACGCTTTTCTGATCTCGTGGTCGGGAAGCCTTCTGTACGCTTTCCCTCCCATCCCGCTGGTCTCTCGGACTCTTTTCAAGGTTCTCCGAGACAAAGCCTTTATGATCCTGGTGGTCCCTCGCTGGCCCAGGCAGCCGTGGTTTCCGCTCCTGCTGCAACTGGCGGTGGAGGATCCAATCCCTCTGGGGGTACAACCGGATCTCCTCACTCAGGATCAGGGGTCCCTCCTGCACCCCAACCTCAGGTCTCTCAACCTCATGGCCTGGCTGCTGAGAGGGTAGTCCTTGCTCCCCTTCTCCTGCCGGCGGAGGTGGAGGAGGTCGTCTTGGCTTCGCGACGGCCTTCTACCCGCAAATGCTACGCCCTTAAATGGCGTCGCTTTGCAGTCTGGTGTACCCAACAGTCTCAGGATCCCTTCTCCTGCCCGGTGTCGGTGATCTTGCAGTACTTGCTCCACCTCTCTAATCTGGGACTTAAGTCCAACTCCGTCAAAGTTCACCTCAGTGCTCTTTCAGCACATCATGTGCCGGTGGACGGCAGACCTCTCTCCAATGACCCTCTCGTAGCGAGGTTTCTCCGAGGTCTCCTTCTACTTAAACCACCTCTGCGCCCGCCAGCGCCTGACTGGGACCTGAATGTGGTTTTGCAGCGGATCACCTGTCCGCCTTTTGAACCTATGGCTACCTGTTCTCTCTCCGTTTTCTGTCTTGGAAAACACTGTTCTTGATAGCCCTCACTTCCGCTAGACGCGTGAGTGAATTGCAGGCCCTCGTGTCTGATCCCCCTTACACTAGGTTCTACAAGAATAGGGTAGTCCTACGGACTCACCCAAAATTTCTGCCTAAAGTGGTCTCCCCTTTTCACATCAATCAGGAGGTGGTACTTCCAACCTTCTTTCCCAGACCACACTCCAGCCGAGCTGAAACGGTCCTCCATACCCTGTACTGTAGAAGGGCATTGAACTTCTACCTTGACCGTACGCGGGAGCACCGTAAAGCTGCTCAGCTTTTTGTGTCTTTTGACCCCAATAAATTGGGGCTCCCGGTCTCCAAGCGTACTCTGTCCATCTGGGTTGCGGACTGTATCTCTTGGGCTTATGGGGCAGCCGGACTCTCCTTAGAAAGTCGAGTCACGGCTCATTGCGTTCGGGCAAAGGCTACGTCAGTGGCTTACCTCCGCTCTGTTCCGCTGGCAGACATCTGCCGGGCCGCTACTTGGTCTTCGAGCCAGACTTTTGCGGTCCATTACTGTCTCGAGAGGGAGTCCCGTAGGGACAGTGCTTTCGGACAGGCAGTCCTCCGTAATCTCTTTGAGGTCTGAGCAACTCCTACCCTCCATCCCGGATGTGGGCTACCGGTGGGTGATAATTCAGCGAAGATTCTATCCTTCTGTGCTGCTGAGCTAGAGGGAGCTCATTTTTGTGCTTAGGGTCTCCGGTAGCCTTGAGCTTGGGAGTCCCATAAGTGAGGACTGACTTCCTGCTTGGTCCTGGAGAAAGCGTAGTTACTCACCTGTAACAGGTGTTCTCCAGGAGCAGCAGGAATCAGTCCTCACTACCCTCCCTCCTCCCCTTGGAGTTGCAATCGTCTGCTTATGTTCTTTTTGCAAATTTTTATGCTGTCTTTTTTAGCTATGTCATCTGACTGGCTAAGATGGCACCCTCGGGCGGGAAGACGACCGCGCATGCGCGCTGCAATTCCCAAAGGCTTTCTTTGAAAGCTGGGGAAAATTGCTCCGCGAGGGCTCCGTCGGCGCCGACGTCACCCATAAGTGAGGACTGATTCCTGCTGCTCCTGGAGAACACCTGTTACAGGTGAGTAACTACGCTTTCCAGGAATAAGCAGGAAGTCAGTCCTCACATATGGGTGATGTCGGTGCCGACAGAGCCCACGTGGAAGCATCTCCCTAGCTTTCAAAGAAGGCCTTTGGGAGATGCACCACGCATGCGTGGTCCCCTTCCCATCCAAGGGTGCCATCTTGCCTCAGTCTCCTTTTTTCCGCGGAACTCTTTGGACATTGTCCAGTTTCCCCCAGAAGAAGCATTATTTTTGTTAAGTTTTGTCCAGTTTGCATACTGGTTCCTTCCCGCCCCGGAGCCAGTTCGCCCTTGGTATTACTTCTTGGGTTCATTCACTCATTTTCTTATTTTTCATCTAGGTGTCCCTTGAACCATCATTCGCGCCCTTTTTTATCTGAAAGCCTCAGACCCCCGCCGGGCGGCGGAGACCCTCTTTTTCCGATGGCGTCCAGTGGCTTCGAGACGTGCAACCGGTCTGGCAAAATGATGTCTCTCACCGACCTGCACAACTGCTGCCTCGTCCTGGAGCATAATGACTCTGACTGCGAACTCTGCAGAGCCATGACCTTAAAGGACCTAAAGAGCTGTCATCAGCAGCAGGAGAAATTTTTTCAGAAGTCTGACTCCACACTGAAGTCTCCGGTGACACCACACTCCACGGCCCCCTCCAATACCTTGGTGTCCCGTGAAACCCGAGCCTCTTTGAAGTCCCTTGGCTGCGGTTCCTCTGAGCGGAAATCCCCAGAGGTGTAGTGCAAGAAGAAGAAACCCTCGAAGACCGCCTTGGAGGTCAGGTCTGGGAAGAAGGGGAAATCCCACCCCAGGCAAGAATCTGAGGAGTCAAAGCGTGAGAGGCCTTCCAAGCTGCCCCGCAAGGAGTTGTTGGCACTTGCTGACCGGCAGGCCTCTGAGGCCATCCTTATCGAGGACTCTCCCTTGACAGTACCGATGCTAGGCCTGAAGCCCTCCGTGCCCGTGTCGAGGGGTGTGGAGCCTACTGGTATGGAGACCAGGATGGCGGCCTTGGAGAACAGTATATCTGCCCTCGTGGCCATGCAGTGGGCATTTATGTCCAACTCGTCCAGTTCATCATCCCTGCCGATGAGACCCTTGACATAGAGCCGGTCCTAAAAAGAGTCCCTGGCACCAAACAAGGTCCTGGTCCTGTTCCTCAGGGCACCAGTTCCCTCCCCAGCGAGATCCCACAGCTCAGACCGCAGATCCTCTGGAGGTTGCGGACCACACAGAGTGGACCTCAATCGAGGTGATCGCGTGGCATCAGAATTATACTTGAGTCCAAATGGGAGACCAAGGACGAAGACTCCTCAGACATGAGGCGACACAGAGTCGTGCCCGTGGATCTGTCTCCCCCGATGCCCCAACGCCATTCCCTGCTCAAGGATGTTGCCTTCCTCTATTTTGTGTGGGACATGGCCGAGGCTCTCACTATCGAGGCCGAGGAGGACCCATGCACCGAGGAATTGGAGATACTCCAATACGAGGCACCCCCTAAGAAGACCCTTATGGTACCAGTGCCTCTGATTCTCGACTGCCTACTCCTCCAGATGTGGGAAACACTAGTGTCAATATCAATTGTTAGTATGCGCCTCGACACCATGTATCGGATTCGCTGAAACCCTGAGTTTCAAAAGACCCAGCTTCTCCACAGTTCAATGGTCACTGAGTCGGCCATGTGTCAGCTCAAAAGTCAAAAAACTCATTTGTTGGCACCACCCAGCAGGGAGGCTCGAACCCTTGATGCCGTGGGCTGGAAGGCCTTTTAGGGCTCAATGCTAACATGCTGGATCCAGTCCTACCAGCTCTATATTGGCATGTACCTGAAGGAACTGTCGAAGGAGCTCGGGGGATTTTCGGCAGGTCTTGATGCCCTACTAAGGTTTAAAACCCTGACCTTGGCAGTAAAAGAGTGCTCGAAAAAACGTTTTCAAGCAGCTTACGATGACTTCCAGTCTTCGACCAGGGTGGCCGCCACAGGCATCGGGGCACAACGCCAAGCATGGCTGCAGTTATCTGACCTGGAGCAATGGGTGCAGGACAAACTGATTGATGTCTCCTGCATAAGTGAGAACCTATTCGGGAAACCCATGGCAGACAAGGCTGCAGAGATAGAAACCATGTTCCTGATGAAGACCAGGCTCTCGAACAACTCCAGAAGAAAACCTGGGAAAGAAACCCTTCTTCCCGAGAAAGAAGAGGGGCTTTGGCGGTACACCGCATTTCCCAGGCACCGGCCCCAGCTCGACCTGGGGGGGAGCTTTTGACTGCCTGGGCATCCTCTGCTGCCCACGGGGGGGGGGGGGGGTGTATCTAGCCCTATTGGCCCGCAGATGGACAGCCATCACCACCGATACCTGGGTGCTACAAGTGGTCAGGGAGGGCTACCTCCTCCACCTACAGCGGGCGCCACCTTTGTACTTCCCAGGAGAGTCCACCAGACCTCTCCTTCACCAGACCCTGCTTCTCACGAGCTAGCAGGCTAATCCAGGACAAGGCAATGGAACCAGTACTTAAACATTTCTGGGGCACAAGCTTCTACTCCAGGCATTTCCTCATCTCCAAGAGGACAGGGGGTGTCAGGCCCATCCTGGACCTGCGAGAGCTCAACAGATTTATGGTCAGGGAGAAGTTCAAGATGCTCTCCCTTGGGACACTGCTGCCATTCCTCCAGCAGGAATGTTGGCTATGCGCCTTAGACCTAAAGGATGCCAATACACATATCCTAATTCATCCCAGCCACAGAAAATACTTTTGGTTCATGGTGGGAGCACAGCACTAATAATACAAGGTACTGCCCTTTGGTCTGGCCTCGTCACCAAGGGTCTTCGCAAAGTGCCTCGTGGTGGTTACAGCCCACCTCCGGCTTCAAGGGGCCTTTGTCTTCCCTTATCTGAATGACTGGCTCTTAAAGGGGACAGAGCTACAGAGACACAATGCACCACTGGGTGCACCACAAACACCCTGCAGCACCTGGGATTCGTTATAAACTACCCCAAGTTCCACCTCACTCTAACGCAACTAGATACCCTCCAGGCGAAAACCTTCCTTCCTCAGGAAAGGTCAGAATGCCTCAGGGAGTTAGCTGCAGAGGTGCATCGACACCGGACTCTATCTGCCCGGCTCCTACTCTGCCTGTTGGGGCACATGGCCTCCACGGTTCACGTGACTCCATATGCCCGCCTGCACATGACAGCAGCCCAGTGGTGCCTCTGCTTCCAGTGAACACAAGCCACAGACAGGCTCAGGAACAGAGTGAGAGTGACCCGTCAGCTGGCAGACTCCCTTGGATGGTGGCGGAGTCCATATCACCTCCAGGCACCCAACCCCCAGAGGATCCTCACCATGGACGCCTCCCTACTGGGCTGGGGAGTGCATTGCGAGGGCTCCAGATGCAAGACGACTGCTCCTATTCCCGGTTGCAAATCAACCTGCTAGAGCTCTAGGCGATATTTTTGGCTCTTCAAGCTTTCCGCCACCAGCTGCAGCACCATCCATTGCTGATCCAGACCAACAACCAGGTCGCAATGTTCTACGTGAACAAACAAGGGGGCACAGGGTCTTACCCCCTCTGCCAGGAGGCAATAGCCCTCTGCACCTATGCGGCATGCAGGGGGATGCTCCTGAGAGTGGTTTACCTCCCGGGCCAGGACAATACCCTGGCGGACAAACTGAGCAGAGTCCTCCAGCCGCACGAGTGGTACCTGGATCCAGTAGTAGCCTCCCGGCTGTTTCATCTCTGGGGTTTTCCCTCAATGGACCTGTTTGCCAGTCCGGACAACATGCAATTGCCCCAAATCTATTCTCGCCAGCCGTACTTTTCCCAGGTGGCAGCGGATGCGTTCCTCATCCCATGGACAGAAGGCCTCCTGTACACCTTCCCAGTGACACTGCTGGTCACCAAGACCCTATTCAAGGTCCAGCGTGACAGAGCATCACTAATGCTGATAGCTCCTTAGTGTCCAGATAGCCGTGGTTCCCACTGCTCCTCTCCCTATTGGCGGCGGCGCTTATCCCCCTGGACAGAGCCCCAGGACTACTCTCACAGGAGCAATGCTCTCTCCTACACCCCAACCTGGGGTCCCTGTCACTCACAGCTTGGCTGCTGAAAAGGTAACGTTAGCTCCCTTCAACCTCCCATGGGACGTGGAGGAGATCCTTCTGGCCTCACGTCAGGCCTCCACAAGAAGGGCATACATCTTCAAGTGGCTCTGTTTCTCTGTGTGGTGTGCAGAAAGACATGCAAACCCGTTCTCCTGCTCGATACAAGTAGGTCTCCAGCATCTGCTCCTCCTGTCGCAGGTGGGACTAAAGTTCAATTCGATCAGAGTGCATATGAGCGCCAGCGCAGCGCATCACCATCCCGTTAAGAGAAAGTCCCTCTTGGTGTAGCCCCTTAAGTCTTTATTCCTGCAGGGCCTCATTTTATCCAACCCCCCTGCCTGCCCTCCAGCGACTGAGTGGGATTTAAATGTGGTGCTTTTGCAGCTCACTAAGCCTCTGTTTGAGCCTCTGGCTACCTGCCACCTGCGGTACCTCTTCTGGAAGGTCATTTTCCTTGTAGCACTCACATCAGCTCGCAGAGTCAGCTCGCTCCAGGCTCTGATGGCAGAACCCCCTACACGAGGTTCTACAAAAACAGGGTGGTGCTCCACACACATCCCAAGTTTCTGTCGAAGGCGATGTCCCCATTCCACCTCAATTAGGAGGTGGTTCTCCCCACCTTCTTCTCGAGGCCTCAAGCCGGCAAGGCAGAGACCGTTCTGCATACTCTGGATTGTAAAAGGGCTCTGTCCTTCTATCTGCAACAGACTTGGGGCCACTGCAAAGCACCTCAGCTTTTCATATCCTATGACCCCAGCCGTCTGGGGCGCCTGATGACTAAGCAAACTCTGTTCATTTGGGTGGCAGACTGCATTACTCTTACCTACGAGCTGGCAGGGATCTCACTGGACCAGAAGGTCACGGCACACCTTGTCAGGGCCATGGCTACTTCCCTGGCAAATCTACGTTCTGTCCCCGTGATGGAAATCTGCCAGGCTGCCACCTAGTCTTTGGTCCATACCTTCACAGCTCACTACCACCTGGAGAGGGAGTCCCGATGGGACAGTGCCTTCAGCCAGGCCGTACTTAGTAATCTCTTCGGGGTGTAGGCAACTCCTGCCCTCCGACCCTTCAGTGTTCAGGCCACCGGTGTGCTGGTTCTTCACCGGATACCCAAGTCTTGTGAGAGCCTCTCAATTGGGACTCGACTGCTGCTGCTCATAGCTCATCCTCTGCAGGTCACCGTGGCGTTTTTACAGGCTCTCGGTAGCCTGTAGCTGGGGAGTCCCATATATGATGACTGACTTCCTGCTTGTTTCCGGAGAAAATGTAGATAGTCATTTATAACAGGTGTTCTCCAGAGACAGCAGGAATCAGTTCTCACAACCCTCCCTCCTCCACTTGGAGTTGCTTCTTTACCGTATTTTATTTTTTCCTTGGCCGTCTTAGCTATGTCATTTGAGGCAAGATGGCACCCTTAGGCTGGAAGGGGACCATGCATGCATGGTGCATCTCCCAAAGGCTTTCTTTGAAAGCTGGAAAGAAGCTTCCTTGCAGGCTCCGTCGGCGCCAACGTCACCCATATGTGAGGACTGATTTCTTGCTGTCCCTTGAGAACACCTGTTACAGGTGAGTAACTACGCTTTATTTATTGCATTGGCTATTCCTTCTTCTTTTTGTACCTTTGCTTTTCCGACTACTTTGCTAACTTCTCTACGTTTTTCCAAATATAGATGCCTGTCTTCTCTCTGTGATCTCTTGTATTTCATGAAGGCCTCCCTCTTTTTCTTCACCTTTTCAGCTACTTCTTTTGAGAACCATAAAGGCCTCCTTTTCCTTTTACATTTATTTACCTTTCTAACAAAAAGGTTTGTTGTCCTTAAAATATCCCCTTTCAGTTTTGCCCACAGTTTTTCTACATCCTCCAGTTGTTCCCATCCTAGCAACGACTCTCTGAGGTATTGTCCCATCTTTTCAAAGTTAATTTTCCTAAAGTCTAAGGCCCTCATTTTTCAATGGATTTTATCAGCCTTAGTATTAATACTGAACCATACCATCTGGTGATCACTGGATGAGAGATGATCTCCCACTATGACATCAGAAACACTTTCCCCATTGGTAAACACTAAGCCCAGTATGGCCCCCCATCATATGTGGGTTCTGTTACCAGTTGCCTGAATATTCACTGTAGAGAATCCAGGATCTCCTTATTTTTAGATGTCGTCACAGTAGAGATGTGCCAATCCACATCCAGCATATTGAAATCACCTATCAATAGCACTTCTCCTTTCATGGCAATACTATGTATGTCTTCTATTAAATCTTTATCCACTTCTACTCCCTGTAAGGGGGATTTGTATATAACTCCAATACAAATGGAGAGGATGGTTCAGCGGCTGTAGAGGCTATTGCTCGCTATTTTCCTCCCACGGCTGGCCGGAGCAAAAACTCAAGCGGCCATCTTGAGCTGTGACATCAGCAGTCTCTCCATTTCCACATCCTCTTGAAGACATATGACAGTCTCTATCACCAGCATTGCTCAGGTCATTTCACCACTGGTTACTGAGTCCAGGAAAATAGTTAATGCTGCAAGATCCTCATACAATCTGGTAGTGTTCTGTTATGTAATCCAAATACAAGCAGAATACAAAAGGCCATACTGCACTCCAAGATCCTTTAGTCTAGGTCACGGTGCCGTTTCCTCCATATTAAAGTGTTTTTTGCAAAATCTTCCACTACAGAATCTTCTGCCCAGTGATTAAAGCCAATACTTGCTGGTATGTGACAGTTTTAACACAACTGGTCATGTGCCCTTCACATCTCTTGGCATTTGTGACAGAACACAATGTGCTCTCTCAGTTTCCAATGGTGGATCAAAAGTGAGGCCCAGAAAGCTTGGCATCCATTTGGACAAAAAGGTGAGCATATCTGAACCTTCTGCCGAGCCTAGAAATCAAATATTATTCCTTCTAGATCTGTTAGTGAGATCCTCCAAGTCTCTTTGCAAGGCTGCAATCTTTTTCCTTGTGCTATCCAGACCAGCTATTTTATTTTCTCCAGGACCAAGCAGGAAGTCAGTCCTCACATATGGGTGTCATCGGCGCCGATGAAGCCCCAGCGGAGCATTTCCCCAGCTTTCTATGAAAGCCATTGGGAATGCAGGCACGCATGCGCGGTTCCCTTCCTGCCTAAAGGTGCCATCTTACCTCAGTCTCTTTTTTTCCGTGAAGCCCACCGGACGTGTGTCCAATTTTCCCGGTTAAAATTAGATTTTTCAGCGATTTTTTGCTCTTTTTCTACCGGTTCGACGCTAGTTTCCCTCCCGCCGGGTTCGGTACACCGGTATCGAGCCCGATTCTTCTTTTTCAGTTTTTGCCCTTCGTGGCTGGCGTTCACGCCCTTTTTTCTCTTTTTCCCTGGAAGACCGGTCCTTTGACCTTGCGGGGACTCTTTTTTCCCCGATGGCTTCCAGTGGTTTTAAGAAGTGTGATCGGTGTAAGAAACTAATGTCTCTCACCGACACACACGACTGCTGCCTTCGGTGCCTCGGCCCAGACCACGAACCTAAGTCGTGCGGGGCCTGTGGAAAAATGTCTTCCAAGGCACTACGAAGTCGCCAGCAGCAAAAGAAAAGGCTTTTCTCGGACTCGGACTCAGCCTCCGGCCGAGGCCGGACCTCATCTGAGGCCTCGACATCTCGGGATTCCGATCCAGAGCGCCGTCGAAGCTCCTCGGACAGGGGGTCCCCCGACCGGGAACGCAAGAGGAAGAAACAGCTCATGAGGGCGTCGGAGGAGGAGGTCCCTGGCTCCTCGAGGGCCAGGTCTCAGACCCCGACCGTTGCCCCGGGCCTGTGGAACTGGAGAAGCCTGCCAAAGTTCCTCGTGTGGAGCCGGAGTCTGCTGGACACGTAAGCCCCGTAGTCCTCGTGGACTCTCCTCCCAGGGAGCCGACGTCTGGCCCGGCGCTGCCGGGGCCCGAGTCAATGGCTGCTGCGTCTCCCGAGCTGAGTCTCAGGATGACAGCCTTGGAGAGCAGAATGTCTGCCTTCATGGAGCAGCAGCGGGCACTGATGGCCAGCCTGTCTGGCGCATCTGCCCCGACCACCGGGACATCGACGTCAAAGTCGACCCCGGAGACCAAGCCGATACTCGAGTCCTTCGTGGCTCGGAGTCGACCTCAGTCGCGGTCTCCCTCGACCTCCGGTTTGGGACCAAGGGCGTCGACGCCGGTGCTTCCGATGTCGGGGCGGATGCTCCAGGGCCCCGCGGGGTCGGACCCCCGACTCTTCCTCGGACGAGTCGGCTTGGGAGACGGAGGACGAGGAGTTTCCTGATACCTTTAAGACTCGGTGCGTCCCTTCGGACTCACCGCAGTCTGAGCCCCGGAGTAGGTCCCCCCCCCCGGAGGACACCCGGTTCTCGGAGTTCGTCCGGGATATGGCCACTGCCTTGGCTATTCCGGCGGATCCCGAGGAAGACCCTCAAGCTGAAGAGCTCGAGGCGCTGCAGTATGACTCTTCTCCGAAGGAGGCCTTTACTGTCCCGGTTCCTCCGATGCTGGAACGGCTCCTCTTCCGTATGTGGGAGGCACCGGCCTCGGCGCCAGTTCTTAGCAAGCGAGTCGATTCGATCTATCGGCTCCGGAAGAGCCCTGGTTTTCAGAAGGCACAGCTACCACACCATTCCATGGTTGTGGAATCAGCCATGCATCGTCTGAAGAGTCAGAAGATGCACTCCGCGGTGCCTCCTGGCAGGGAGGCCCGAAACCTCGATGGCGTCGGTAGAAAGTGTTTTCAGGGCTCGATGCTTGCTTGCCGTGTCCAGTCTTACCAGCTGTACATGGGCATCGTACTTGCGGGATCTGGCCAAGGAGTTGGCTGGGTTCTCTGCTGGTCTCTCCGGGGAACCCTTGCAGAGATTTAAGTTGTTGTCCTCTGGAATTCGGGACTGCTCGAAGTTTATGTCCCGCGCCGCCTACAATGGCTTCGAGGCTTCGGCCCGAGTTGCGGCAGCCGGCATCGCAGCTCAACGCCAGGCATGGCTGCAGTCATTGGACCTCGAGCCATGGGTTCAGGACAAGTTGGTCGATGTCCCTTGCCAAGGTGAAAACCTTTTTGGCAAGCCCATGTCCAAGAAGGCCGCTCAGCTCGAGACCGAGCACCTCACTCGAACAAGGCTGTCGAGGAAGACCTCTGCCCCTTCTCATAAAAAGAAGGGCTCGGGTAAAAAGCCCTTTTACCCGAGGAAGGGCACTGCCTACAAACAGTACCCATATTATCAGGCTGCCCAAGCTGCTCCCCAGAGTCAGCAAGCCAAGGGCCAGGGTAATGGGCCCCGTAGGCAGAGGACCCCCAAGCCTCAGGCACCTGCTACCACTCAGCAGGGTGGGGGTTTTTGATTCCTTGAGCATAGCCTCTCCTCCACTGCTCTCCCAACCCTGCACAGGAGGTCGTCTCGTCCTCTTTGCCGACCAGTGGCCCCTTATCACCGGGGACAGTTGGGTGCTGGACATCATCCACAGGGGATATGCCCTCCATTTCCACCAACTGCCACCCCCATATTTTCCATGGGAGCCTCCAAGGCCTCCTCTGCACACAGACCTTCTCCGTCAGGAGCTTCAGGGTCTGTTGGTGGACAGGGTGGTGGAGCCTGTGCCTCCCCACTTGCAAGGTCACGGATTCTACTCCAGGTATTTCCTGGTGCCCAAAAGAACCGGTGGCCTTCGTCCCATTCTGGACCTCAGGAACCTCAACAAGTTCCTAGTGAAGGAAAAGTTCAAGATGCTTACTCTTGGAACCCTTCTGCCCTACCTCCAGCAGGGAGATTGGCTATTCTCCTTAGATCTAAAGGATGCGTACACTCACATCCTCATTCATCCAGACCACAGAAAGTACCTCAGGTTCATTGTGGGAGGAAACCATTATCAGTACAGAGTGCTGCCTTTCGGCCTCACCTCCGCTCCCAGGGTCTTTACCAAATGCCTGGCTGTGGTGGTGGCCTACCTGAGAAATCAGGGCATCTTTGTCTTCCCCTATCTAGACGACTGGCTCATCAGGGGTCAGACAGGTCAGGAGGCCAATCAAGCCACCCTCAGGACCATTGCTCTTCTACAACGCCTGGGGTTTGTCATAAACTTCGCAAAGTCCACTTTGCTCCCCTCCCAGAACTTGGAGTTCATAGGGGCAAGGTTGGACTCTCTCCTGGCAAAGGCATTCTTGCCAGAAAACAGAGCCCAAAGGTTGATGGCCTTGGCAAGTCAGTTTCTCAGCAGGTCCCTGGTCTCCGCCAGACTCTGCCTGTGGCTTCTAGGCCACATGACTTCGACAGTACATGTGACCCCCAATGCCAGGCTCCATATGAGGCCTGCACAGTGGTGCCTTCGGACTCAGTGGTCACAGGCCACAGGCAGCCTCAGAGACAGGATAAAGGTGTCCAGACCATTTCTGCACTCCCTCAACTGGTGGCTACACCCACCCAATCTGCTGAAAGGGGTGCCCTTTCAAATTCCAGGTTACACAGTGATACTAACCACAGATGCCTCCCTGCAAGGCTGGGGTGCGCATTGTCTGGGCAAGTGCACCCAGGGCCTCTGGTCTCCCTGGGAAGCTGCACAGCAGATCAATCTCCTCGAACTCAGAGCTATTCGATTAGCACTCAAAGTTTTTACTCCTACCCTGGCTCAACAGTCTGTCCTGATTGAGACAGACAACCAGGTTGCCATGTTTTATGTGAACAAACAGGGTGAAACTGGGTCCAGGATCCTTTGTCGGGAAGCTCAGGACCTTTGTTCTTTTGCCCTCAAGCACAACATGCTCCTCAGGGCTGTCTACTTTCCAGGCCAGGACAACTACCTGGCAGACAGGTTAAGCAGGATCCTGCAGCCCCACGAGTGGCAGCTGCATCCTTCAGTGGTTCAGAAGATCTTCCTGAAATGGGGTCTCCCTTTGATGGATCTCTTTGCCAGCCCCATGAACAAGCAACTGCCCAAGTTCTGCTCCAGACAGCAGCAGATGCTTTTCTGATATCTTGGTCTCAGGGCCTCCTCTATGCGTTTCATCCCACGCCCTTGGTGGCCCGAACCCTTTCAAGATTCTCCAGGACAAGGCCTCGGTCCTGCTAATAGCTCCCAGGTGGCCGAGACAGCCTTGGTTTCCTCTTCTGCTTCAACTGGCGGTAGATCCTCCACTGCCTCTGGGGTTGCGACCCGACCTTCTCACACAGGACCAGGGTTCCCTTCTGCGCCCCAATCTCTCAATTTGATGGCCTGGAGGTTGCAAGGGTAGTTTTGGCTCCCTGGGGTCTACCTCAGGAAGTTGAGGAGGTTGTCCTAGCCTCTAGGAAACAGTCTACTAGGAAAACCTATGCTCTCAAGTGGAGGAGGTTTTCTGTGTGGTGTCACCTACGTACGGAGGATCCTTTCTCCTGTACTGTGCCAGTAGTTCTTCAGTACTTACTGCACTTATCCAATCAGGGACTTAAATCCAATTCTGTTCGGGTCCACCTCTCAGCTCTATCAGCTCACCGCTCATTGGTAGAGGGGTGTTCTCTATCTGGTCACCCCTTGGTGTCCCGCTTTCTCAGGGGCTTGCTTTTACTCAAGCCTCCCATCCGTCGTCCTGCCCCTGAGTGGGAGCTGAATGTGGTCTTGCAGCAACTGACTCGCCCACCTTTTGAGCCGATGGCTACTTGTCCACTATGCTTCCTCTCCTGGAAGACACTCTTCCTGATAGCCCTTACCTCGGCTAGGCGAGTAAGTGAGCTTCAGGCACTGGTCTGTGACAGGCCTTACACCAGGATTTATAGGAACAGAGTAGTCCTCAGGACTCATCCAAAGTTCCTCCCTAAGGTTGTCTCCTCTTTCCACCTCAATCAGGTGGTTCTTCCAACATTCTTCCCTAGGCCTCATGCAAGCCAGGCTGAAGCAGTCCTGCATACCCTGGACTGTAGGAGGGCCTTATCCTTCTACCTTGACTGTACGCAGGGGCATAGAAGGGCTACTCAGCTCTTCGTATCTTTTGACCCCAATAAGTTAGGGTTAGCTGTGTCCAAGCGTACCTTGTCCATCTGGGTGGCTGACTGTATCACCTGGGCTTACAAGGCAGCTGACCTTCCTTTGCAGGGTAGGGTCATGGCCCATCGTGTCAGGGCAATGGCTGCCTCAGTGGCTCATCTCCGCTCTGTGCCCTTGGTAGACATCTGCAGGGCTGCAACTTGGTCTTCAAGCCAGACTTTTGCGGCCCATTACTGCCTGGAGAGAGAGTCCCGTAGGGACAGTGCTTTTGGCCAGGCAGTACTCCAGAATCTCTTTGAGGTTTAGGCAACTCCTGCCCTCCTGCCCTCTGTTGGGCTACCGGTGGAGGTTGTGTCCTTGAAAAGCCTTTCTTTGCAGCTGGGAGTAGAAGGAGTTCTCTTGTTCAGCCTGGGTTCCTCGGTAGCCCAGAGCTAGGGAGTCACCCATATGTGAGGACTGACTTCGTGCTTGGTCCTGGAGAAAGAGTAGTTACTCACCTGTAACAGGTGTTCTCCAGGAGCAGCAGGAATCAGTCCTCACAACCCTCCCTCCTCCCCTTGGAGTTGCAGTTGTACATAGTTTATTTTTCATTTTTGTGTGCTGTTCTTAGCTATGTCATTTGACTGAGGTAAGATGGCACCTTTAGGCGGGAAGGGAACCGCGCATGCGTGCCTGCATTCCCAAAGGCTTTCATAGAAAGCTGGGGAAGCTCCGCTGGGGCTTCATCGGCGCCGATGACACCCATATGTGAGGACTGATTCCTGCTGCTCCTGGAGAACACCTTTTACAGGTGAGTAACTACTCTTTCCACCCCCACAGTTCTCAACTCATGTTCTTCAAGATTCTCCTGAAAGTGCGCCACTTTATCATGTAAACGTTCCGACTCCACCTTCATGTCTCAACTGGCAGTATAGCCTTTAGCACGCTCAAAACTATCAATATGAAACCTAAGAACTTCTTTTAGTTGTTTCTTGTGGCCACGCTAAACATTCAAATTCAATTTCGCTGAATGTCTCTGACTTTTATGGCACTTATTTTCGGACTTGCAATACGTCCAACATTAGTGACTGATAGCATCAGCGACCTTTCATTGAAAATGCCCAGTGATTAAGAAAGCGGATAAAGCTGTTCCCTCATTCCTCTTTCCTCGGGAAATAATACTATTATTGATTCCATTAAATAATTTCACAAATAGTTCAAGGTCCAGCTAATGAAGAGTACTTAGCTTCTTATCATAATTTTCTTCTCCAGGACCAAGCAGGAAGTCAGTCCTCACTTATGGATGACATTGGAGCCGATGGAGCCACCGTGCGGAGCATTTCCCCAGCTTTCTATGAAAGCCTTTGGGAATACTACATGCATGCGCAGTACCCTTCCCGCCTAAAGGTGCCATCTCGCTCAGTCTCTCTTTTTCCATGGAGCCCTTCGGACGTTTTGTCCTAGTCACCCGGAAAAGTTGATGTTTTTTCTTCGATTTCTTCGCCTTTTTCTCCGAGTTCGACGCCGGTTCCCCTTCCCGCCGGGTTCGGTACACCGGTATCGAGCCTGTTTTCTATTTTTCGGTTTTTGCTCTTCGTGGCTGGCGTTCGCGCCCTTTTTTCTGTTTTTCCCTGGAAGGCCGGTCTTTTAACCTCGCGGGGGCCCTTTTTTCCCCGATGGCTTCCAGTGGTTTCAAGAAGTGTAATTGGTGCAAGAAACTAATGTCTCTCACCGACACACACGACTGCTGCCTTCGGAGCCTCGGCCCAGATCATGATCCCATGATCTGTGGCCCGTGTGGCAAAATGTCCACCAAGGCACTTCGAAGCCGTCAGCACCAGAAGGAAAGGATTTTTTCGGACTCTGCCTCTGGCTGGGCCCGGACCTCGTCTGAGGCCTCAACGTCTCGGGAGTTTGATCCCGAGCATCGCCGGGGTTCCTCGGATAGGGGTCCCCCGACCGGGAACACAAGAGGAAGAAACGGCTCACGAGGGCAGCATCGGAAGAGGTCCCTGGTTCCTCGAGGGCCAGGTCTAAGACCCCCAACCGCCGTCCCGGGCCTTTGGAGCAGGAGAAGCCGTCCAAAGTACCTCGTGTAGAGACAGAGACCGTCAGACACGTAAGTCCCTGTAGTCCTCGTGGACTCTCCTCTGAGGGAGCCGACGTCGGGCCCAGCGCCGCCGGGGCCCGAGTCGGTGGCTGCTGAGTCTCCTGAGCTTGGACTCAGGCTGACAGCCTTGGAGTGCAGATTGTCTGCCTTCATGGAGCAGTAGCGGGTACTGATGGCCAGCCTCGCTGGTGCATCGGCCCCGACCACCGGGACATCGACGTCGAAGTTGACCACGGAGACTGAGCCGATACTCGAGACCATGAAGGCCCGAAGTTGTCCTCGGTCAAGGTCTCCCTCGACCTCCCACTCGGAACCGAGGGTGTTGACGCCGGTGCCTTTGGCGACAGGGTGGGTGCCACCTCGACCCGCGTGGTCGGAGCCCCTCGACTCCTCTTCGGATGAGTCAGCCTGGGAGACGGAGGATGAGGAGTCCCCCGATACCTTCCGTACTCGGTGCGTCCCTTTGGACTCACCACAGTCCGAGCCCCGGAGTAGATCCCCACCGGAGGACACCCGGTTCTCGGAGTTCGTGCGGGACATGGCCAAGGCCTTGGCGATTCCCGCGGACCCCGAAGAGAAGCCTCGAGCCGAGGAGCTCGAGGCCCTCCAGTATGACTCTCCTCCGAAGGAGGCCTTTACTGTTCCGGTTTCTACGATGCTGGAGCGGCTCCTCTTCCGGATGTAGGAGGTACCGGCCTCGGCGCCGGTCTTGAGCAAGCGAGTCAATTCCATCTATCGACTCCGTAAGAGCCCTGGATTCCAGAAGGTGCAGCTGCCGCACCATTCCATGGTGGTGGAATCTGCCATGGATCGTCTGAAGAGCCAGAAGATGCACTCTGCGGTGCCCCCCGGCAGGGAGGCCCAGAACCTGGATGCTTTCGGCAGAAAGTGCTTCCAGGGCTCGATGCTTGCTTGCCGTGTCCAGTCATACCAGCTGTACATGGGCATGTACCTCCGAGACCTGGCAAAGGAGCTTGCCATGTTCTCTGCTGGCCTCTCCGGGGAACCTTTGCAGAGGTTCCAGTCTTTGTCTTCAGGAATCCGGGACTGTTCCAAATTCATGTCACGAGCGGCCTACGATGGCTTCGAGGCTTCGGCTCGTGTGGCGGCCGCCAGCATCACGGCCCGACGCCAGGCATGGCTGCAGTCATCGGACCTCGAGCCTTGGGTACAGGACAAGTTGGTCGATGTCCCTTGCCGAGGTGAAAACCTTTTTGGCAAACCCATGGCCGAGAATGCGGCTGAGCTTGAGTCCGAGCACCTGACTAGGACAAGGCTGTCCAGAAAGACTTCTGCCCCTTCTTACAAGAAGAAGGGCTCGGATAAAAAGTCCTTCTACCCGAGAAAGGTGTCTGCCTACAAACCTTTCCCTCCGTACCAGGCCTCCCCAGCTCTCCCTCAGTGGCAGGGACATGGGCCCCATAGGCAAA
Source organism: Ichthyophis bannanicus (assembly GCA_033557465.1). Classification (NCBI taxonomy): domain Eukaryota; kingdom Metazoa; phylum Chordata; class Amphibia; order Gymnophiona; family Ichthyophiidae; genus Ichthyophis; species Ichthyophis bannanicus. Next base: position 425,233,339 of record CM066037.1, read on the forward strand.
AGGCCGGCTCCTGCTCCTACCCAGCAGGGGAGGGGGTTTTTGACTCCCAAGGCATAGCCTCTCCGCCCCTGCTGCCCCATCCCTGCACAGGAGGTCGCTTAGCCCTGTTTGCCCACAGGTGGCCACCCATTACAGGGGATGCTTGGGTCTTAAGCATCATTCACCAGGGCTACATGCTTCATTTCCAACAGCTACCTCCTGTCTATTTTCCAGGAGAACCTCTGAGGCCTCACCTGCACACCAACCTCCTCCTCCAAGAACTTCAGGGTCTGCTTCTGGACAGGGCGGTGGAGTCTATATCTCCTCGCCTACAGGGGCACGGGTTCTACTCCAGGTATTTTCTGGTGCCAAAAAGAACAGGAGGCCTAAGGCCTATCCTAGACTTCAGGAACCTCAACAAGTTCTTGGAGAAAGAGAAGTTAAAGATGCTTACTCTTGGAACACTTCTGCCCTACCTCCAGCAGGGAGATTGGCTATGCTCCTTAGATCTAAAGGATGCGTACACTCACATCCTCATTCATCCAGACCACAGAAAGTACCTCAGGTTCGTGGTGGGAGGAAACCATTACCAGTACAGGGTACTACCTTTTGGCCTAACTTCCGCCCCACGGGTCTTTACAAAGTGCCTAGCTGTGGTGGCGGCCTACTTGAGGACTCAAAGGGTTTTTGTCTTCCCCTATCTGGGCGACTGGCTCATCCGAGGTCAGACTTACCAGGAGGCCAGGCAGGCCACCTTCAGGACTGTCACACTCCTTCAAGACCTAGGCTTTGTCATAAACTTCGCAAAGTCCACATTACTCCCCTCCAAGAACCTCGAGTTCATAGGAGCACAGCTGGACTCTCTGCAAGCAAGGGCTTACTTGCCAGATGACAGAGCTCAAAGGCTCATGGAGTTGGCATCCCGGTTTCTCAGTCTGCCATGGGTTCCTGCCAGGCTCTGTCTGCAGCTCCTGTGACACATGGCATCGACTATGCATGTGACCCCCAATGCCCGCCTCCACATGAGGCCTGCACAGTGGTGCCTCAGTGGAAGCAGGCCATAGGGAGCCTAGCAGACAAAGTAAGGGTATCACAACCTCTCCTGAAGTCTCTTCAGTGGTGGCTACACCCCCCCAACTTGCTGCAGGGGGTGCCTTTTCAGGTGCCTGCCCCCACGGTGGTGTTGACAACCGATGCCTCCTTAAAGGGCTGGGGTGCACACTGTCAAGAGAGCTGCACCCAAGGCCTCTGGTCCCCATGGGAAGCCATGCAACAGATCAACCTACTGGTTGTAATATAAATCACACTTTTATTTAGTATTTACACATCTACTTGCCGTTTGATTCAGTGACCTTTAACTTATACGGGCGGGAAAATGCCGGTATTTGGGCATCCGTTCACAGAAGCCGCCATTACGTTATTCAGCAGTGCAGGAGCACAGAGTGCTGGCGTTTGGTAGGTTTATTTTCTTGACATGCTTTATCTGAGCGACGCGATCACAGGCTTTAGTTGCAGGTTAATAGTTTTTCTGTTTAGTTAACTTTTTATACTGTATTTTTGTTTTTAAAGCTTTGCTCATTTCATTTTCAATGTGAGCGCTCACTTTCGGCTATTTTTTAAAAAAGTGACAAGCCTAGCGAGTAGGAGTAAATAGCTGTTTGCTGTTTTAATTTGATTTAGGCGTTATCCATGTATATCTTTCTCTAATATATCAGTTAGGCGATGCCAACATAATTCATGATCGTGTGGAAATTCTGTATGTTGTGCTAGTACCTTTAATACGGAAACACGCCGTATTACTGTGTAGTTTCGAGGATGCCAATCACATTCTATTTGAAAGGTGCCGATGCCGACATTTCACAACCGGTTCTTTACATAATATAGATTTAATTTTTAGGAAGAATTTTTGCATTCTTAAGCATTCAGTGTGCCTTTTTATGACTTTTATTGGTTATTTGTTTTCTCTCATGGGAAAGAAGATTTTTCAGTTTTTTCAATTGCAGTTAATTTCACTGCATTGTTTAATAGGTCGGTTTGTTTGGTCCTTCTTTACCGTTTTAGATATATGGCAACAGAATAACAAGTGCTCTATAGGTGCCGTATAGGATAACTTTTTTGTTCATGCAAACATTGAATATAATGATTTTCAATTCAAGAGCGTCTCCACCTTCATGTACACGATTTATGATGTTTTGTTTTTACAAATACAAATTTCTTTTTATAACTTTATAATTGCATGCTTTTCTTGTTTTTGCATATGTTTTTTCATATGTTTTTTCATTTGTTCTTTTAAGTGTCCTTATGATGCTTATGTATGAAATATGTTTTTATAATTGTTTACACATTTTATGTGCATCTGTTTATGTAAATTGATTATTTATTGGTTATATATTTACCAATATTGAGTGGCAGTTTTAGAATTGTATATATTTGTTTTATATGTATATTTACCTATTTAATTATTTATTTATTTAAATGTGCACTTACATTATTTATTTATTCATTGTCAGCTGTTAGTATCCTCTAGGTTCAATCCAGGATAATACTCAATTTGATCACAATAAGGTATTTATTCCTTTTGGTTCCTCCTCGTCTCTTTTTCTCTTTCTTTTTAGTAGTTCAATATGGTTTTTTTTATTATTTTTTTTATTATCTATTATCTTTCATTTTTTTATATTTTTTATATTTTTATCCAGTAGTTGTCCTTTTTATTTAATTTTTACAGATTGATAGATTGTCCTTTAGACGCTTTAAGTAAAACTATATGATTTTAATTTTTATTATAATTTTTATTATATTATAATTTTTTGATATATTACAGTGTATTTTACATTATGTTGTTGTTTTAATCTATATGTTTATTATTTAATTTTGAGGTGTGCTCTTTTAGACCCCCTGAATAAGGCCGGTGGCCGAAACGCGTTGGGGCGCAATAAACAAGGTTTATTTTTGTCAGTCCAGGCTCCGCTTTTTTTGTTCTCTTGTATTGTGCGGATCCTTAGCTCCTTTTGGTACTGTTTATCTTCCTGGCCAGGAGAACTTTCTGGCAGACCGCTTAAGCAATATTTTGCAGCCCCAAGAGTGGCAGCTGCACCCTTTGGTGGTTCAACAGATTTTCCTGAAATGGGGACTTCTATCCATGGATCTCTTTGCCAGTCCCCTGAATCACCAACTGCCCAGGTTTTGTTCCAGGCAACCGCATCCCCTAAGGGTGGCGGCGGATGCCTTCCTGATTTCTTGGTCCCAGGGCCTGCTCTATGTGTTTCCTCCCACGCCTCTGGTGGCCCGAACCTTGTTCAAGATTCTCAGGGACAAGGACTCAGTACTTCTGGTTGCTCCCAGGTGGCCGAGGCAGCCCTGGTTCCCCCTGCTACTTCAACTGGCAGTGGAGACACACATGCCTCTGGGATTCCAACCCGACCTTCTCTCTCAGGATCAGGGTTCCCTTCTGCATCCCAATCTCAAATCTCTCCATATGATGGCATGGAGGCTGCAAGGGTAGTCTTGGCTGCCTGGGGCCTACCTCAGGAAATGGAAGAGGTGGTCTTTGCCTCTAGAAAGCAATCCACCAGGAAAACATATGCCCTAAAGTGGAGGAGGTTCTCCTTGTGGTGTCAGCAACGCAAGGAAGATCCTTTCACCTGCACTGTGCCAATAGTGCTCCAGTACCTACTGCACTTGTCCAATCAGGGCCTTAAGTCCAATTCTGTTCGGGTCCACCTCTCTGCTCTGGCAGCTCGCCACTCTCTGGTGGAGGGACACTCTTTGTCAGTTCACTCCTTGGTGTCCAGATTTCTCAGAGGCTTACTATTGCTCAAGCCTCCTCTCCGTCCACCGGCCCTGAGTGGGAATTGAATGTGGTCTTGCAGCAACTTACTCTCCCACCTTTTGAACCAATGGCTACATGTCCTCTGCGCTTCCTATCCTGGAAGACTATTCCTAGTAGCCTTGACCTCGGCCAGGCGAGTGAGTGAACTTCAAGCCCTGGTCTGTGACAGGCCATACACTCGCTTCTATAGGAACAGGGTAGTCCTTAGGACTCATCCTAAGTTCCTCCCTAAGATTGTCTCCTCTTTCCATCTCAAACAGGAGGTGGTTCTTCCAACATTCTTCTCTAGGCCCCATGCCAGCCGGGCTGAGACAGTCCTGCATACCCTGGACTGTAGGAGGGCCTTATCCTTCTACCTGGAGCGTACCCAGGGGCATAGGAGGGCTACTCAGCTCTTCATATCTTTTGACCCCAATAACTTGGGGGTACCTGTGTCCAAGCGTACCCTGTCCATCTGGGTGGCTGACTGTTTCACCAGGGCTTACAGGGCAGCTGACCTTCCTTTGCAGGGTCGGGTCACGGCCCACCGTGTCAGGGCAATGGCTGCCTCAGTAGCTCATGTCCGCTCTGTACCATTGGCAGACATATGCAGGGCTGCAACCTGGTCCTCAAGCCAGACTTTTGCGGTCCATTACTGCCTGGAGAGGGTGTCCCGCAGGGACAGTGCTTTTGGTCAGGCAGTGCTCCGGAATCTCTTTGAGGTTTAGGTAACTCCTACCCTCCAGCCCTCTGGTTGGGCTACCGGTGGAGGTATTTTTCTCCAGGACCAAGCAGGAAGTCAGTCCTCACATATGGGTGACATTGACGTCGATGAAGCCCTTGCGGAGCATTTCCCCAGCTTTCCATGAAAGCCTTTGGGAATGCAGGCACGCATGCGCGGTTCCCTTCCTGCCTAAAGGTGCCATCTTGCTCAGTCTCTCTTTTTACGTGAAGCCCATCGGACGTGTGTCCTAGTCCTCCCGGAAAATAGTTAGATTTTTTCGCAATTCCTTCGCTATTTTTTCTCCGGTTCGACGCCGGTTCCCCTCCCGCTGGGTTCAGTACACCAGTATCGAGCCCGATCTTATTTTTTCTGTTTTTGCCCTTCGGGGCTGGCGTTCGCGCCCTTTTTTTCTTTTTCCCTGGAAGGCCGGTCCTTTGAGCTCGCGGGGACTCTTTTTTTCCCCGATGGCTTCCAGTGGCTTCAAAAAGTGTGATCGGTGCAAGAAGCTAATGTCTCTCACCGACATACACGACTGCTTCCTTCGGTGCCTCGGTCCTGCCCATGATCCTAAGACCTGTGGACCATGTGGAAAAATGTCTTCCAAGGCTCTTCGAAGTCGTCAGCACCAAAAGGAAAGGCTTTTCTCTGACTTGGCCTCCGGCCGGGCCCGAATCTCGTCTGAGGCCTCGACATCTCGGGAATCGGATCCCGAGCACCGTCGGGGCTCCTCTGACAGGGGGTCCCCCGACCGGGAATGAAAGAGCAAGAAGCGGCTCGCGAGGGCGTCTTCGGAAGAGGTCCCTGGCTCTTCGAGAGCTAGGTCTCAGACCCCCGACCGTTGCCCCGGGCCGTGGAACAGGAGAAGCCTCCCTAAGTATCTCGAGTGGAGCCGCAGTCTGCTGGACATGTAAGTCCTGTAGTCCTCATGGACTCTCCTCCCAGAGAGCCGACGTCGGGCCCGGCGCCACCGGGGCCCGAGTCGGGGGCTGCTGAGTCTCCTGAGCTGGGTCTCAGGCTGACAGCCTTGGAGAGCAGACTGTCTGCCTTCATGGAACAGCAGCGGGCACTGATGGCCAGCCTGTCTGGCGCATCTGCCCCGACCATCGGGACATCGACGTCAAAGTCGATCCCGGAGACCAAGCCGATACTCGAGACCATGAAGGCTCGAGGTTGACTTCGGTCGCGGTCTCCCTCGACCTCCCGTTCGGAACTAAGGGCGTCGACGCCGGTGCCTTCGGCGTTGGGGTGGGTGCTCACAGGCCCCGCACGGTTGGACCCCGATTCCTCATCGGACGAGTCTGCCTGGGAGACGGAGGACGAGGAGTCCCCCGACACCTTCAGGAGTCGGTGCGTCCTGTCGGACTCACCGCAGTCTGAGCCCCGGAGTAGATCCCCTCCAGAGGATACCCGGTTCTCAGAGTTCGTACGGGATATGGCCACTATGTTGGATATCCCGGCGGACCCCGAGGAGCCTCGAGCCGAGGAGCTTGAGGCCCTACAGTACGACTCTCCTCCGAAGAAGGCCTTTAATGTTCCGGTTCCTCTGATGCTGGAACGGCTCCTCTTCCGGATGTGGGAAGCACTGGCCTCGGCACCGGTTCTAAGCAAGCGGGTCGATTCTATCTATCGACTCCGGAAGAGCCCTGGCTTTCAGAAGGCGCAGCTACCACACCATTCTATGGTGGTGGAATCGACCATGCATCGCCTGAAAAGTCAGAAGATGCGCTCCGCGGTGCCCCCTGGCAGGGAGGCCCGGAACCTCGATGGTTTTGGTAGAAAGTGCTTCCAGGGCTCGATGCTTGCTTGCCGTGTCCGGTCTTAACAGCTGTACATGGGCATGTACTTGCGAAACCTGGCCAAGGAGCTGGCCGGGTTCTCTGCTGGTCTCTCCGGGGAACCCTTGCAGAGGTTCAAGTCCTTGTCCTCGGGGATCCGGGAATGCTCCAAGTTTATGTCCCACGCTGCCTACGATGGCTTCGAGGCTTCGGCCCGTGTTGCAGCAGCCGGCATCGCGGCTCGACACCAGGCATGGCTGCAGTCATCGGACCTCGAGCCATGGGTTCAGGACAAGTTGGTCGATGTCCCTTGCCGAGGTGAGAACCTTTTTGGCAAGCGCATGACCGAGAAGGCCACACAGCTCGAAACCGAGCACATCACGAGGACAAGGCTGTCTAGAAAGACTTCTGCCCCTTCTCACAAAAAGAAGGGCTCGGGTAAAAAGTCCTTTTACCCGAGGAAGGGCACTGCCTACAAAGAGTACCCACAGTACCAGGCCTCCCAAGCTCCCTCTCAGGGTCAGCAGGCCAAGGGGCAGGGTAATGGGCCCCGTAGGCAGAGGACTCCCAAGCCTCCGGTCCCTGCTCCCACTCAGCAGGGTGGGGGTTTTTGACTCCTTAGGCATAGCCTCTCCGTCCCTGCTCTCCCAACCCTGCACAGGAGGTCGCCTCGCCCTGTTTGCCCACAAGTGGCCACTCATCACTGGAGACAGTTGGGTGTTAAGCATAGTCCACAAGGGCTATCTGCTACACTTCCAACAGCTGCCTCCTCCATACTTTCCAGGGGAACCTCCAAGGCCTCCCCTGCACACAGATCTTCTCCTTCAGGAGCTCCAAGGTCTGTTGGTGGACAGGGCAGTGGAGCCTGTGCCTCCCCACTTACAAGGTCAAGGGTTCTACTCCAGGTATTTCCTATTACCCAAAAGAACCGGTGGCCTTCGGCCTATTCTAGACCTCAGAAATCTCAACAAATTCCTAGAGAAGGAAAAGTTCAAGATGCTTACTCTTGGAACACTTCTGCCCTACCTCCAGCAGGGAGATTGGCTATGCTCCTTAGATCTAAAGGATGCGTACACTCACATCCTCATTCATCCAGACCACAGAAAGTACCTCAGGTTCATTGTGGGAGGAAACCATTACCAGTACAGAGTACTGCCTTTTGGCCTCACCTCCGCTCCCAGGGTCTTTACCAAATGCCTGGCAGTGGTGGCGGCCTACCTGAGAAATCAGGGAATCTTTGTCTTCCCCTATCTGGACGACTGGCTCATCAGGGGATAGATTATGTATATAGTTAACCCAGTTATCCAAGTTTGTACTCCTGTTCAATGTAAAACCTGACAGTTTGTCATTATGGTCGTTGTTGTTATGATGTAAACCGCGCTGATTCTAAATAGCGCGGTATATAAGAAACTGTAATAAATAAAATAAATAAATAAATAAATAAACGTGCCAGGAGGCCAGACAAGCCACCCTCAGAACTATTGTTCTTCTTCAAAGCCTGGGGTTTGTGATAAACTTCACAAAGTCCACTTTGCTCCCCTCCCAGAACTTGGAGTTCATAGGGGCAAGGTTGGACTCTCTGCTGGCAAAGGCGTTCTTGCCAGAAGACAGACCCAAAGACTGATAAACTTAGCAAAACAGTTTCTCAGCAGGTCACTGGTCTCCGCCAGACTCTGCCTGAGGCTTCTTGGTCACATGGCTTCGACAGTACATGTGACCCCCAATGCCAGGCTCCATATGAGGCCTGCACAATGGTGCCTCCGGACTCAGTGGTCACAGGCCACAGGTAGCCTCAGAGACAGGATAAGGGTGTCCAGACAATTTCTGAACTCCCTCCGCTGGTGGCTGCACCCACCCAATCTGCTACAAGGGGTACCTTTTCAGATTCCTGGGTTCACAGTGGTGTTGACCACGGATGCCTCCCTGCAGGGCTGGGGAGCTCATTGTCTAGGCAAGTGCACCCAGGGCCTGTGGTCTCCCTGGGAAGCCGCACAGCAAATCAATCTACTGGAACTCAGGGCTATTCGGTTAGCCCTCAAGACTTTCTCTCCAACCCTGGCTCATCAGTCTGTCCTAGTTCAAACAGACAACCAGGTAGCCATGTTTTATGTGAACAAGCAGGGTGGAATTGGGTCCAGGCTCCATTGTCAGGAAGCACAGGACCTTTGCTTGTTTGCTCTCAGGCACAACATGGTCCTCAAGGCTGTGTATCTCCCTGGCCAGGAAAACTACCTGGCCGACAGGTTGAGCAGGATTCTGCAGCCCCACGAATGGCAGCTCCATCCTTTGGTAGTTCAGAAGATCTTCCTAAAATGGGGACTTCCGTCCATAGATCTCTTTGCCAGTCCACTGAACAAACAGCTGCCAAAGTTCTGCTCCAGGCAACCACATCCTCTGCGGATAGCAGCAAATGCTTTTCTGATTCCCTGGTCTCCGGGCCTCCTGTATGCGTTTCCTCCCACGCCCTTGGTGGCCCGAACCCTCTTCAAAATTCTTCAGGACAAGGTCTCTGTCCTGCTGGTAGCTCCCAGGTGGCCGAGACAGCCTTGGTTTTCACTTCTGCTTCAGCTGGCAGTGGATCCCCCACTGCCTCTGGGGTTGCAACCCGACCTTCTCTCTCAGGATCAGGGTTCCCTTCTGCACCCCAATCTCAAAGCTCTCAATTTGATGGCCTGTAGGCTGCAAGGGTAGTTTTGGCTCCCTGGGGCCTACCTCAGGAAGTTGAGGATGTAGTCCTAGCCTCTAGGAAACAGTCCACTAGGAAAACCTATGCTCTGAAATGGAAAAGGTTTTCTGTGTGGTGTCAGCTACGTACAGAAGATCCCTTCTCCTGTACGGTACCAGTAGTACTTCAGTACTTACTGCACTTATCAAATCAGGGACTTAAGTCCAACTCTGTTCGGGTCCACCTCTCAGCTCTATCAGCTCACCACTCATTGGTGGAAGGACATTCTCTGTCGGTTCACCCCTTGGTGTCCCGGTTTCTCAGAGGCTTGCTCTTGCTCAAGCCTCCCATCCGTCCTCCTGCTCCTGAGTGGGAGTTGAATGTGGTCTTGCAGCAACTGACTCGCCTACCTTTTGAGCCGATGGCTTCTTGCCCTCTACGCTTCCTGTCCTGGAAGACACTCTTCTTGATAGCCCTAACCTCAGCCAGGCGAGTGAGTGAGCTTCAGGCCCTGGTCTGTGACAGGCCTTACACCCGCTTCTATAGGAACAGGGTAGTCCTTTGGACTCATCCAAAGTTCCTCCCAAAAGTTGTCTCCTCCTTCCACCTTAACCAAGAGGTGGTTCTTCCAACATTCTTCCCTAGGCCTCATGAAATGTCAGGCTGAGGCAGTTCTGCATACCCTGGACTGTAGGAGGGCCTTATCCTTCTACCTTGACCGTACGCAAGGACATAGAAGGGCTACTGAGCTCTTCATCTCTTTTGACCCTAATAATTTGGAATTAGCTGTGTCCAAGCATACCTTGTCGACATGGGTAGCTGACTGTATCACCTGGGCTTACAGGGCGGCTGACCTTCCTTTGCAGGGTCGGGTCACGGCCCATCGTGTCAGGGCGATGGCTGCCTCAGTGGCTCACCTCCGCTCTGTACCGTTGGTGGACATCTGCAGGGCTGCAACTTGGTCCTCAAGCCAGACGTTTGCAGCCCATTACTGTCTGGAGAGGGAGTCTCGTAGGGACAGTGCTTTTGGCTAGGCAGTACTCCGGAATCTCTTTGAGGTTTAGGCAACTCCTGCCCTCCATCCCTCCGTTGGGCTACCGGTGGAGGTTCTGTCAGTGAAAAGCCTTTCTTTGATGCTGGGACTAGAGGGAGTTCTCTTGTTCAGCCTGGGTTCCCTGGTAGCCCAGAGCTAGGGAGTCACCCATATGTGAGGACTGACTTTCTGCTTGGTCCTGGAGAAAGAGTAGTTATTCACCTGTAGCAGGTGTTCTCCAGGAGCAGCAGGAATCAGTCCTCAAAACCCTCCCTCCTCCCCTGGGAGTTGCAGTTGTACATAGTTTATTTTTACATTTTTTGTGTGCTGTTTTTAGCTATGTCATTTGACTGAGCAAGATGGCACCTTTAGGCAGGAAGGGAACCGCGCATGCGTGCCTGCATTCCCAAAGGCTTTCATGGAAAGCTGGGGAAATGCTCCGCAAGGGCTTCATCGATGTCGATGTCACCCATATGTGAGGACTGATTCCTGCTGCTCCTGGAGAATACCTGTTACAGGTGAGTAACTACTCTTTCAGTGAAATCCTTTATCTGATGCTGAGGGTAGAGGGAGCTCATTTTTCAGCTCTGGGTCCCCGGTAGCCTGAAGCTGAGGAGTTCCATAAGTGAGGACTGACTTCCTGCTTGGTCCTGGAGAAAGAGTAGTTACTCACCTGTAACAGGTGTTCTCCAGGAGCAGCAGGAATCAGTCCTCACAACCCTCCCTCCTCCCCTGGGAGTTGCAGTTGTACATAGTTTATTTTTTCATTTTTGTGTGCTGTCTTTTAGCTATGTCATTTGACTGAGCAAGATGGCACCTTTAGGCGGGAAGGGGACCGCGCATGCATGTAGTATTCCCAAAGGTTATCATAGAAAGCTGAGGAAATGCTCCGCACAGGGGCTCCATCGGCGCCGATGTCACCCATAAGTGAGGACTGATTCCTGCTGCTCCTGGAGAACATCTGTTACAGGTGAGTATCTACTCTTTCTTCATGCTCCCTCACGCTTTCAGATCCCAACACTTTCCCTGGACGCCTCACTAGCGTTTCACTATTACTGTTTCATCAGGGGATCACTGTTTTCTGTTTCTTCACTATAAAATAAAATAAAACCCATTTCAAAAAACATATAAATCGTCTTCTAAGTTCCAAACTATATTATTAATTGATCTTACTAACTTTATAAATATAAACACCTACCACATACAAGAACGATACTGCACATATTTTCTAATGAATTTATCTTAAACTCATCCGATAAATCCCAATTCTCCAGGACCAAGCAGGAAGTCAGTCCTCACATATGGGTGATGTCGGCGCCGTTATTACCTCTCGCCTTATTTTTAACAAACCCTATTCTCTTTTGCTCTTTTACATACAAGAAGACCAGTCAATAGTGGCATTAAGCCCCATAGGTGTTACAGACTTTAAATTGAAAATCCACTTTTGTTCTCGAATCAAAAGAGTTTGTTCTTGCGATTTCCCCATGATACCCGACTCGATTTGATCAATACAGAAGCACCTCAACTGGCATTATGGCAAGCAAAGACCGTTGTCTGCAGACTATGCAATTCTTCCAGGACTAAGTCCTGGAAGAATTGATCTGACATAATCTTGACCTGGCATAATCTTGTCCAGGTATGGCAATTTGTGCCTACTCCTTTTCAGCCCGAAATTGAGCACAAAGCTGGAATCACCTTAGTGTTCGCCATGTCAGTCCATTATCATAACACTGCCTGGATCCCAAAAAGTTGCATAATGAAGTGGTATGGGCTCATTGTCTATGAACTCACAGAGGCAGCACAATTATGCCACCATCTTTGTTGGTGTGCAGGAGAGCTCCTGTCCAAAATGTATTTATTGTGGTGAGAGGGCTGGTTGCAGTGATATGGAGGGTGGGAGGGGGGGTGTAAGGTTTAAGGTTCGCTTAGTGAATCCAGTTTCATTGCACTGGCCCTGCCTATAGAATTAAAAAAATTAGAATGAAAATAAGAATTATTGGCAGTATTGTTGAAAAAAGGAATACTATATTTTTGTCCTGAAATACAAGATTTATGGAAAGGAGTAGCCTAATGGATAGAGTAACATCCTAGTGGGATGACAGTCCTGTTTAGCGATTCCTTGGCCATTACTGAGGTTAACTTTGCTACTCTATATTACCTAGAGGTACTTCTCCTCCAGATTATCCCCCTCCCCTGTTCAGATGTCACAGTCTTCTGATTTATGTTCCTCCCTGTCTGTCATCATCATTGTGGGATTCTTTCTCTACTACTCTATTGGAAACAGTTACAGCATTTCCAGATAATACTCATCCTGGGAGATTTCAGTTTTCACTTTGATCATCCAGTCAGGTCATGGGATAAACAATTTCTTTCTCTCTTGTCAGATCTGGCCCTTACCCAACGTCTCTCCTTCCCTACTAATGTCGCAGGACATACATTGGATCTCCTCATTACCTCTCTGGATGCTAAACTAACCCTCTCTGATGCCCACAGTCTTGCCCTTCCATGAACAGACCACTATTGCATCTTTGTTTGTTTAACATATCCTGTATCCTCCTTTTCCCCAGCTTCATCTGGCCCCTCACGCCGATCAGCCTATCATGTTCCCATATCTATACTTCAAACCTTTCCCTCTGCAGATACCATTTTTTCACAAGAGTTTCATCATCTTTCATCAGATGACCAAGCTCTTACTTGGAACTGGATCCTAAAGAATGTTCTTGAAAACCTGGTTCTTTCAGATGTCGCCCCCCCCCCTCCCGAGTTACAAACATGTCGTCACCACCCTTGGTATCATGTAGGGCTTCACACCATCCGTTCCCACTTGCATAGAGCGAAACGCATGTGGTGTCACCATCGTACCTCCCCTACTCTGGCCTTATTCAGGAGCAGTCATGCTACCTATCATCAGGCCATTACAGCAGCAAAGAAACAGTATTACGGCCAACTTATCAACAAAGCTGATAACAAGCCAAAACAACTATACTCCATAGTTTCTAGATTCCTCCACCCATCTCCTTCCCTTTCACTACCAGCTGCCCCGTCAGCTCAGTCATTGACTCAGTTTTTCTCCGACAAAGGCTCCTTTCTTCATCAACATTTTCCCCTCTATCAATCCCCCTCTTCCACCTCCAGTCATAGAGAATTTTTCTTCCACAGAGCCTTCAGAGGGCCCGTCTCATTCTGTTCATCTTCATATCTGGTCCCGATTTAATCGTATCACCATACAAGCCTTGAAGAAAGTAATTTCCTGCTCCTCCTGAACAACTTGTGTTCTGGATCCTATTCCCTCCACATGGATCTCTGAAACGTCTCTGGCACTTCTCCCATTTATCTTGAATCTCTTCAATAACAGTCTCTCATCAGGTATTTTCCCTCTACTTTGGAGAACTGCAGTGGTCCGACCTATCCTGAAAAATCCCACTTTGATCCAGCAAATCCAGCTAATTTTTGTCCATTCTCCAACCTCCCATTCTTATCTAAACTCTTAGAAAAACTTGTTTTTGCACAACTCTCACAACATCTCGAGCATACAAATTTCCTACACCCTCGCCAATCCGGTTTTAGGCCGGGCCACAGCACGGAAACTATCTTATTTTCGGTTCTTAATGAAAATCATACATCTTGGGAGAAGGGTAATATTATTCTTGCAATCTCATTAGATCTTTCCAGTGCCTTTGATCTGGTTCACCATTCATTGCTCCTTTCACATCTCTCTTCTGCTAGTCTTCGGTCCTTAATCCTTCACTAGTTCTATTCTTATCTTTCCTCTTGTACGTACTATGTTGACTTTCAATCTACCTCCTCCTCCAGCTTCTTTCTACTCTGTGGAGTCCCACAGGTATCCATGTTGGTTCCTTTATTATATTTTTCTGGTCCCTCTTGCCATGTTTATTCAGCAACAGGATGTTTCCGAATATTTTTATGCAGATAACATTCTGTTGATTTTCCACACCCATCCCACTTCTCCGGACCTTGCTCCCATTAATGCCTGTCTCACTCTGGTATCCTCCTGGTTGAAAACCAACAATTTAAAGCTCAATCCCATGAAGACATCTGCATTATGGTTATCTGGTTCATTTCCACCTCCTTCTATATCCCCATCTCTCAAAGGTATCACTATTCCTACAGTTTCTTCGCTCAAATACTTAGGAGTTGCACTTAACTGTACACTCTCCTTCCATTCTCACATTAGTAATACCATCTGTTGATGCTTCTTTTCTCTTCGTCAAATACGTGCCATTCGTTCCCATTTACCACCTTCTGCCATTGTTACCCTTATGCTTTCCTTAGTTATCTCAAAACTCGATTATTATAATACTATTTTTTCTGGACTACCAAAATACCAATTAAAACGCTTACAGTCAGTTCAAAACACTGCAATCCATCTTCTCCACTACTCTTTGTGGTTTGATCATGTTACCCCATTATTCATCTAATCTCATTGGCTTCCTATACCATACAGCCCCCATACAAACATCTTAATATTATTCATAAGATTCTCTATTCCAGAACACCTGCCTATCTCTCCTCTTACATTATACCATATGTGCCATTTCAGTCCCTTCATTCTATGCATGCAAACCGCCTCTCCCTACCATCTCCAATCCAAGCCCATCTTGATAGTACTAGGAATTCTGCCTTCTATTTTTTGGGACCATTGTTACAGAACTCTTTCCCCTCAACTCTACAGCTTGAATCATCTTTTTTAAAATTTAAAGCAGCACTCAAAACTCATCTTTTTCAACAGGCATTTAATCTTGCTTCCGAGATTGCCTAGAACACACCAACCCTAAATAACTATACCTGGCTATACTTTATTCAGGAAGGACAGGGTAGGAAGAAGAGGAGGAGGAGTGGCACTATATGTCAAAACTACTATTAAAGCTTTGGAATTACAGAGCTTAAAAGGGAGAGAGGAGGCATTGTGGGTTAAACTAGAAAGAGGGAAAGAGAAATCTATTTGCATTGGAGTGATATACAGACCTCCCTCACAAGAGGAAGAGGTGGACAGAGAGTTAATTGAAGACATACGCAGCATTGCTAGGAAAGGGGAAGTGCTACTGATAGGAGATTTCAATATGCCAGATGTTGATTGGCACATTCCTGCTGCAGTATCATCTAGAAGTAAGGAGATCCTGGATTCTCTACAGGGAGAACTATTCAGGCAATTGGTAACAGACCCCACACGTGAAGGGGCCATACTGGACTTGGTGCTTACCAATGGTGAAAGTGTTTCTGATGTTGTAGTGGGAGATCATTTTGCATCCAGTGACCACCAGATGGTGTGGTTCAGTATTAGGACTAGGGCTGTTAGAATCCATTCCAAGGTAAGGATCTTAGACTTTAGGAAGACTAACTTTGCGAAGATGGGCCAATACCTCAGGGAGTCGTTAGTGGGATGGGAACAGCTGGGGGATGTAGAAAAACAGTGGGCAAAACTGAAAGGGGGTATTTTAAGGGCAACCAACCTTTTTGTTAAAATGGTAAATAAAGGCAAAAGGAACAGGAGACCGCTATGGTTTTCGAAGGAAGTAGCTGAAAAAGTGAAGAAAAAGAGGGAGGCCTTCATGAAATACAAGAGATCACAGAGAGCAGAAGACAGGCATCTGTATTTGGAAAAACTTAGAGAAGCTAGCAAAGTAGTCAAGAAGGCAAAGATTCAAAAGGAGGAGGAAATAGCCAATGCAATAAAATGGGGGGATAAGACATTTTTCAGATATATTAGTGAGAAGAGGAAGAGCAAAAGTGGTATTGTCAGACTCAAGGGTGCAGGGGGGGAATATGTAGAAGCTGATAAGGATAAAGCGGAATTGCTTAACAAATATTTTTGTTCTGTGTTCACAGATGAAGAACCAGGAGCAGGACCTCAGAAAACACCCACAAATAAGAACAGAAGCGAGGGACATCTTGAACTATTTTCAGAAGACTGTGTTCGTGAGAAACTAGCTCAACTTAAAGTAGACAAAGCGATGGGACCGGATGGGATACACCCTAGAATACTGAGGGAACTTGGGGACGTTCTAGCAGCTCCACTGACTGACCTTTTCAATGCCTCGTTTGGAGTCGGGAGTGGTGCCAAAGGACTGGAGAGAGGCTCATGTGGTGCCTTTACACAAAAGCGGAAGTAAGGATGTGGTTGAAAACTACAGGCCGGTTAGTTTAACTTCGGTGGTGAGTAAATTATTGGAAACGCTGCTGAAAGAGAAAATAGTGAGGTATCTGGAGTCCAGCGGATTACAGGATCCGAGGCAGCATGGATTCACCAGAGGCAGGTCTTGTCAGACAAATCTGATTGATTTTTTTGACTGGGTGACCAGGGAGTTGGACCGAGGGAGAGCTCTAGATGTGGTGTATTTGGATTTCCGTAAAGCCTTTGACACTGTTCCTCACAGGCGACTTATAAACAAACTGAGCACCCTAGGGATGGACCCTAAAGTTACTGCTTGGGTTAGAAATTGGTTGGGTGGGAGGCGACAAAGAGTACAAGTAAATGGAGCTCACTCTGAGGAGAAGGATGTTACCAGTGGTGTGCCCCAGGGATCTGTCCTTGGTCCGATTCTTTTTAACATCTTTGTTAGTGATATAGCGGAAGGGCTGTCGGGTAAGGTTTGCCTCTTTGCGGATGATACCAAAATCTGCAATAGAGTAGACACCCAGGAAGGGGTAGATAACATGAGGAGGGATCTAGCTAAGCTTGAAGAATGGTCTAGAATTTGGCAGCTGGGATTTAATGTTAAAAAATGTAAGGTCATGCATTTGGGCTGCAGCAATCCAAGGGAGCAATACAGTATAGGAGGTGAAGTACTTTTGTCCACTAAAGAAGAGCGGGACCTAGGCGTGGTTGTGTCTGATGATCTTAAAGTAGCTAAACAGGTGGAAAAGGCGACAGCAAAAGCTAGAAGGATGCTTGGGTGCATACGGAGAGGAATGGCTAGCAGAAAAAAGGAGGTGATAATGCCTCTGTATAAGTCTTTGGTGCGACCTCATTTGGAGTATGGTGTGCAATTCTGGAGACCGCACCTTCAAAAGGATGTGAACAGGATGGAGTCGGTGCAGAGGGTTGCTACCAAAATGATTAATGGGCTTCATTATAAAGCATATGAGGACAGACTTAAGGATCTTAATATGTACACCTTAGAGGAAAGGCGGGATAGAGGTGATATGATTGAGATGTTTAAATACCTCCGTGGCATAAATGTTCAGGGAGAGAGCCTCTTTCAATTGAAAGCAAGTTCTGCTACGAGGGGACATGGGATGAGGGTGAAGGGAGATAGATTCAGGAGTGATATGCGGAAATATTTCTTTACGGAAAGAGTAGTCGATCCGTGGAGTAGTCTCCCAGTGGAGGTGGTAGAGATGAGGACAGTAACTGAATTCAAGAAAGCATGGGACCAACACAGAGGATCTCTAAAGGCAAAAAGTGGACTGTTGTAGTTGTTATGGAAGGACAGACTAGATAGGCCATGTGGTCTTTTTCTGTCGTCATATTTCTATGTTTCTATGTTTCTATCTCACTTATCTCTTACCTGGATCATGTTGAGATTTCTGCACCTTCCCCAGGCTATTGTTTTCCCCTATATGTATCTAACTCCTTTACTCGTTCCTTTTCTTATTCTTGCTATTTTTATTGTAAACTGTTCTGACACACTGTAGAAGGGTGGTGTATCAAGTTTTTAAATAAACCATACCCAAGAGATCATGATTTCATTGCCACTGGCAATCCTTGTGACCTTGAACAAGTCACTTTACCCTCTATTGCCTTGGAAGACAAGGCCTGGCAATTTACTTGCCAAGAAACTACACATCCTATTTGTCCCTATTTTTGAAATGGAAGGAGGTCTTCTTCCATCGTCAACTGGTTTCATAAGTCTAGGAAGACATTAGATTTGTATTAAAAGGCCTAAACAAAGAGGGCTCAATATTCAAAGTCATTAACATGGTTAGCAGACCTGCTAACCATGTTAATCCCCTTGTCTGGGATATTCAGTGACACTAACATGGTAACTGACACTGAATATCCACAGTTGCCACTGCTGCACGCCATGATGCTAACCGATTAGCATCGGGGCATTCTGGGGATGTCACCCGATGATAACCGAGCAGCGGCAATATTGAGACACTGCCAGATATCGCTAAGCGGCAAAAGTCAGGCACAGTAAAGGCTGGCCTAACTTTTGCCGTAGAAGCTAACCAGGCAGCAGCTGAATATCGCCGCTGCCCAGTAAGCTTCCCATCAATCTGGGAAACTGGATATGCAATGTCGGGGCCCAGATACAGCACTGGCCTTGAATATCTTGGTTTAAAGTTTAGCAGCAGCAGCAACAGCTAGCTTCTTTAGCAGTGCTAGCTGCCACCTCTGAATATTAGGTCCAGACTGTACGAGATGCTTATTATTGAACTGTAATGAAAATGAGGCTTTTTCTTTGGCTTTGTTTGTGTTTCTTAAAGGTTGGGAAGGTTTGTTTTGCTCAATTAGGAAACTTATGAACATTTTCAATAATTTTATAAGTAAAATATAAATTAACATACTGTATGTTTTTCCTGTTTCACAAATTCCTAATAGCTTGTCGTGCTGTGAGGGCTTGTGTGCATCAATGATGCTGAAGGCTAAGCTATCGGTAGTTTACCTACTGGCAGGGTCTCCCAAGATGGACAGGTCTCAGCTGAGGTGCCAGACCAAGACAAACCACCCATCTGGACAGCAGCAGAATGGGACAGTGTTGATAGCAGAGGATCACATTTCTGTGACAACGGCAGCAATACTAAACTTAAACTGCGTGGAGGAAAGGCCCGGCAATCTACTTCTGTATCTTGCCATGAAAACCCAGTGTTTAGTCACAACAAAACAAATTTCACTATAGTGCTGGAGGATGAGACCTCCAGGTTGGAGGGCACTCAACTAGCTACTGGGGAGGAGCTGGAGACTTTTCAGAGTAGAGTCAGCATTTATGATGTGGTTGGATCAAAGCCCTCGGGACGTCTGACTGCTGATGTAGCTGCGCATGAAGTGAGGGTCAGAAGCTGTAAGGATGTCTTACATACTGGAACATAGAACGTGCGAGGCGTGAACCAAGGAAAGTTGGAGGTGGTCAAGAATGAAATGGAGCGTGTACAGCTTGATCTGTTGGGTGTCAGCGAACAGAAATGGACTGGTATCGGGCACTTTTCATCAGATGATCACATGGTCTACTATGCTGGAAATGAAAGGCAAAGAAGAAATTGTGTTGCATTTATAATAAAGAAGAAACTTGCAAGAAATGTAATGAAATACAATGCAGTCAGTAAACGCTTAATCTCTTCGTCTACGAGGAATGCCTATCAACACAACTATAAATCAAGGATATGCCCCAACAACAGCTGCAGAAGAGGATGAAATTGAAGAGTTCTATGAACAAGTTCAAGCTGAAATCGACAGAACATGCAAACAGGATATCTTGATAGTCATGGGTAAGTGGAATGCAAAAGTTGGCAACAAAGAAGAAGGCAAAGTGGTTGGAAATATGGACTTGGCAATAGAAATGCAGCTGGAGAAAGGCTGATAGAATTCTGCAACACCAACGATTTATTCATCTCAAACACCTCCTTCCAGCAACACAAGCGGCGACTGTACACATGGACTTCACCCAATGGATTGTACAAAAATCAAATTGACTATCTGTGGAAATCAACGATGGAAAAGCTCTATAACATCAACAAAGACAAAACCTGGAGCTGACTGTGGCAAAGATCATAAACTACTAATATGCAAACTCAAGCTAAAGTTGAAAAAGAGCAAACCACTCATGAATGCAGCAAAATATGACCTTGAGAATATACCACTGGAATTTAAAGACTGCAAAATCGATTTGCTGCTTTAGATACAAATGACAAAGCTGCAGGAGAGTTGTGGAATGACATCAAGAAGGTTGTGTTGGAAGTAAGCGAGAAGTCTCTACAAAGGGTGAAAAAGCAAAAATGGCCAAAATGGATGACTGAAGAAACTCTGAAAATTGCCCAGAAATGCAGAGAAGCTCAAGCCAGAGGAGAAAGAAAGACAATTGCAGAACTCAACAGAGATTTCCAATGTGCAGCAAGACAGCAAGGAAATAGAAGCAGAAACTATTAGAGGAAGAACAAGATCAGCTTTTCTAAATCTACGAGAGTTAAAAAAAAATTCCAGCCTCGAATTGGAATGTTACAAGATGCTCAAGGTTCTATGTTGAATGATGCTGAGAAGATCAAGAAAAGGTGGAAAGAATATACAGAGTTTTTATATGATAAAGATCAAGTGGACCAACAGCCATTTCAACCTGTACCTTATGATCCAGAACTATTGGTGATGAAAGAAGAAGTTGAAGCAGCATTGAAAGCCCTATCAAAGAACAAAGACCAGGCATTGCTGGCATTCCCACAGAAGTATTACAGCAATCTGATACAGCTGTTACTGTACTTAGAAGGCTCTGCAGACCAAGAAATTTGGAAGACAACATCATGGCCAACTGACTGGAAAAGATCTGTGTTTATACCAATACTAAAGAAAGGTGATCCATAAGAACATAAGATATGCCATACTTGGTCAGACCTAGGTCCATTAAGCCCAGTATCCTGTTTCCAACAGTGGCCAATCTAGGTCATAAGTACCTAGCAGTATCCCCAAAAGACACAGGTTCCTCAATGCTTGTACTGGGTCAAGCAGTGATACCTTGGTTCTCTTTTAATAATGGTTTATGGACCTTTCCTCCATGAACTTGTCCAAACCTTTTTTAAACCCAGCTACACGAACAGCTTTTACTACATCCTCCGGTAACAAATTCCAGAGTTTGATAACACATTGAATGAAAAAATATTTTCTCTTGTTAGTCTTAAATAAGTTACCCTGTAGCTTCATTGCATGTCCCCTAGTCTTTTTATATTCTGATGATGTAAACAATCGATCTACATTTACCTGTTTCACTCCATTTATTAATTTATAGACCTCTATCATATCTCCCCTCACCTGTCTCTTTTCCAGGTTGAAGAGCCCTAACCTTTTTAGCCTCTCTTTATAGGTGTATCCTTCCATCCTCTTTACCATTTTGGTGGCTCTTCTCTTTACCTTTTCTAATAACGCTATATCCTTTTTAAGATACGGCGGCCAGAATTGCACACAGCATTCAAGGTGCGGTCATACCATGGAATGATACAGAGGCATTATAATATCCTTTGTTCTCCAGGACCAAGCAGGAAGTCAGTCCTCACATATGGGTGACGTCGGCGCCGACGGAGCCCTCGCGGAGCAATTTTCCCCAGCTTTCAAAGAAAGCCTTTGGGAATTGCAGCGTGCATGCGCGGTCCCCTTCCCGCCCAAGGGTGCCATCTTAGCCAGTCTTCTTTTTTCCGCGGAGCCCTACAGACGTACCCGTCGTGTCCCCGCTGAAAAAGTTGATTTTAGTGATTTATTTCTATTTTTTTCTTCGGTTCGACGCCGGTCTTTTTTCTGCCCGGACTCGCGACGCCGTTGCGAGTCCTTCTGTTATTTTTCGGTTTTTCTGATTTTCTGTCAGTTTCGTTTTTCGGTTTTTCGCTGGCAGCCCGGTCCTTTGACCTTGCAGGGGCCCTTTTTCCCCGATGGCTGCCAGTGGTTTCAAGTGGTGTGTTCAGTGTGACAGAAATATGTCACTCACTGACACACATGATAATTGCCTCCGCTGCCTCGGCCCGGATCACGAAGAACTGATCTGTGGGGCCTGCAGCAAAATGTCCTCCAAAGCGTTAAGGAGTCGGCGGCACCAGCGGGAACGAATCTTCGCTGATCCCGCCCGTACCCGGACCTCGTCGGAGGCCTCGGCGTCCAGAGGTTCCAGCTCTGACCATCGCCGGAGTTCCTCCGACAGAGGTTCTCCCTCCGGGGACCATCGACGGAAGGTGAAACCCGCGAGGGCGGCGTCGGTGGACGCTCCTGGCTCCGCGAGGGCCAGGTCGCATAGCCCCGATAGCCATCCCGGGTCTTTGGAGAAGGAGCATCTCCCGAAGCGACCTCGTCTGGAGTCGGAGTTGCCTGCTCGGGTAAGTCCTGTAGTCCTCCTGGACTTGCCTCCGAGGGGTCCGACGTCGGGCCCGACGCTGTCGGGGCCCGAGTCGGGGGCTGCTGGGTCACCTGAGGTCGGACTCAGGTTGACGGCCTTGGAGAGCAGACTATCTGCCTTCATGGACCAGCAGCGGGCACTGATCGCTAGCCTCGCTGGCGCCTCTGCCCCGACCGCCGGGACGTCGACGTCTAAGTCGACCCCGGAGACCGAGCCGATCCTCGAGTCCATGCGGGCTCGAGTCGATCCTCGGTCGAGGTCACCCTCGGCCTCCCGTTCGGGACCGAGGTCGTCGACGCCAACTCCCTCGGTGTCGGGGCGGCCGACGCCTCCGCCTGCCCGAGCCGACCCCACCGATTCCTCCTCGGAGTCGGCCTGGGAGTCTGAAGAGGAAGAGTCACCTGATTCGTTTCGAACTCGGTGTGTCCCCTCGGACTCACCTGTGTCCGAACCTCGGAAACAGTCCCCTCCGGAGGATGCCCGGTTCTCGGACTTCGTCAGGGATATGGCCAAGGCTTTGGCCTTCCCTGCGGATCCCGAGGAGGAGCCTCGAGCCGAAGAACTCGATGCCCTTCAGTACGACTCTCCCGCCAGGGAGCACTTTACTGTACCGGTTCCTCCCATGCTGGAACGACTACTCTTCCGCATGTGGGAGAGTCTGGCATCGTCGCCGGTATTAAGCAAGCGGGTCGATTCCATCTATCGAGTCCGCAAGAGTCCTGGCTTCCAAAAAGCACAGCTACCGCACCATTCCATGGTAGTGGAATCGGCCATGCATAGGCTTAAGAGCCAGAAGATGCACTCCTCGGTGCCTCCTGGCAGGGAGCCCCATAACCTGGATGGCCTCGGTAAGAAGTGTTTCCAGGGCTCTATGCTTGCTTGTCGGGTCCAGACCTACCAGCTCTACATGGGCATGTATCTCAGAGACCTGGCTAAAGAGATAGCCGGATTCTCCGCTGGGCTGTCCGAGGAACCTTTGCGGAGGTTCCTAGCCTTGACAACTGGTATTCGGGAATGCTCCAAATTCATGTCCCGAGCAGCCTATGATGGCTTTGAAGCATCGGCTCGAGTGGCCGCAGCCGGCATCGGTGCCCGCCGACAGGCTTGGCTTCAGTCGTCTGACCTTGAACCCTGGGTGCAGGACAAGTTGGTCGATGTCCCCTGCCGAGGTGAGAACCTCTTTGGCAAGCCCATGGCTGAAAAGGCTGCACAAATCGAGACGGAGACTCTCACCAGAACTAGGCTTTCTAGGAAGACCTCCGCCCCTTCCCAGAAAAAGAAGGGCTCGGGAAAGAAGTCCTTTTACCCGAGAAAGGCGGCTGCCTATAAACACTACCCTCAATATCAGGCCTCCGCAGCTCCCCAACAGGGTCAGCAGGCCAAGGGACGGGGTAACGGGTCCCGTAGGCAGCAAGCCCCCAAGCCTGCACCACCGGCCCCTGCTCAGCAGGGTGGGGGTTTTTGACTTCATCAGCATAGCCTCTCCCCCTCAGCTGGTTCCTCCCAGCACCGGAGGCCGGCTGGTTCACTTCACCCACAGGTGGTCCAACATCACTTCAGATGCCTGGGTGCTTCAAATCGTAAGAGAAGGCTATCTTCTCCACTTCCACCAGGTCCCTCCCTCCTATTTCCCGGGAGAACCTCCACGACTCCCTCTGCACAGGGACTTACTCCTTCAGGAGTTAGCAAGTCTTCTTCAGGAACGGGCTGTGGAACCGGTGCCCCACCACCTGAGAGGTCAAGGCTTTTATTCCAGGTATTTCCTTATACCAAAAAGAACAGGAGGCCTCAGACCCATCCTGGACTTGCGCAACCTCAACAAGTTCCTCGTGAGGGAGAAGTTCAAGATGCTTACCCTTGGAATCCTTCTGCCCTACCTCCAGCAGGGAGATTGGCTATGCTCCTTGGATCTAAAGGATGCCTACACGCACATCCTCATCCACCCAAGCCACCGCCAATACCTAAGGTTTGTGGTGGCAGGAAATCATTACCAGTACAGAGTACTGCCCTTTGGCCTATCCTCCGCACCACGAGTATTCACAAAATGTCTCGCGGTGGTGGCGGCTTATCTCCGGCTTCACGGCCTCTATGTCTTTCCGTACCTCGACGACTGGCTCATCAGAGCATCGTCCTCTCTGGAAGTCACCAATGCCACACACCGCACTGTGACTCTTCTGCAGTACTTGGGCTTTGTCATAAACTTCGCAAAGTCCACTTTGCTCCCCTCACAAGATCTCGAGTTCATCGGCGCAAGACTGCACACTCCTCAGGCACGAGCTTTCCTGCCTCTCGACAGGGCGCAACGACTCATGGACCTAGCCGGCCGTTTTCGCAGCCAGTCCCTGGTCTCAGCCAGGCGCTACCTGAGACTACTCGGCCATATGGCTTCCACCGTCCACGTGACCCCCAATGCCCGCCTGAATATGCGGCCTGCTCAATGGTGCCTTCGCAAGCAGTGGCAACAAGCCACGGGCGGCCTAGCCGACTTAGTGCGTGTCTCCGGGCCGCTGGCTTCTTCGCTACAGTGGTGGCTTCATCGGCCGAACCTTGTGCTCGGAATGCCTTTTCAGTCACCTCAGTCGTCTCAAGTGCTGACGACCGATGCTTCTCTCCTAGGATGGGGAGCGCATTGCCAAGGGGCTTGTACTCAAGGTCTCTGGACCACGTGGGAGTCTGCTCAGCAGATCAACTTCCTGGAGCTCAGAGCAATCCGTCTGGCTCTCAAAGCTTTCTCCCACCTGACTTCTCACCAGTCCGTCCTTGTCCAGACGGACAATCAAGTTGCCATGTTCTACGTGAGCAAACAGGGAGGCACGGGCTCCTTCCTTCTCTGTCGAGAAGCACAGAGGCTCTGCTCTTGGGCAGTCAGCCACGACATTCTTCTCAAGGCAGTTTATCTCCCAGGCCAAGAAAATTGACTGGCGGACAAACTCAGCAGGATCCTCCAGCCGCACGAGTGGCGCCTGGATCCCTTGGTAGTTCAGAAGCTTTTTCTGAAGTGGGGCCTCCCCACGATGGATCTCTTTGCCAGTCCTCTCAACCGGCAACTTCCTCGCTTCTGCTCTCGGCAGCCGCATCCCCTTCGAGTAGCGGCGGATGCTTTTCTGCTCTCCTGGTCGAAAAGCCTTCTGTATGCCTTTCCTCCCATACCGCTAGTCTCCCGAACTCTTTTCAAGGTTCGCCGAGACAAAGCTTCCATGATCCTGATAGCTCCTCGCTGGCCCAGACAGCCGTGGTTTCCACTCCTGCTGCAGTTAGCGGTGGAGGATCCGTTTCCTCTGGGGTTTCAACCAGATCTCCTAACACAAGATCAGGGGTCCCTGCTACACCCCAACCTCAGATCTCTACATCTGATGGCCTGGCTGCTGAGAGGGTAGTCCTTGCTCCCCTTCTCTTGCCGGCAGAGGTGGAGGAGGTCGTCCTAGCTTCCCGGCGACCTTCTACCCGTAAATGCTACGCCCTTAAATGGCGTCGCTTTTCCGCTTGGTGTGCCCAGCAGTCTCATGATCCCTTCTCCTGCTCGGTGTCGGTGATCTTGCAGTACTTGCTCTACCTCTCTAATCTGGGACTTAAGTCCAACTCCGTCAAAGTTCACCTCAGTGCTCTCTCAGCACATCATGTGCCGGTGGAAGGCAGACCTCTTTCCAGCGACCCTCTCGTGACGAGGTTTCTCCGAGGTCTCCTTCTACTTAAACCAGCTCTGCGCCCGCCAGCACCTGACTGGGATCTGAATGTAGTTTTACAGCGGATCACCTGTCCGCCTTTTGAACCTATGGCTACCTGTTCTCTACGTTTTCTTTCTTGGAAAACCTTATTCCTGATAGCCCTCACTTCCGCTAGACGCGTAAGTGAATTGCAGGCCCTCGTGTCTGATCCCCCTTACACTCGGTTCTACAAAAATAGGGTAGTCCTACGGACTCACCCAAAATTTCTTCCAAAAGTGGTCTCCCCTTTTCACATCAATCAGGAGGTGGTACTTCCGACCTTCTTTCCCAGGCCACACTCCAGCCGAGCTGAAATGGTCCTGCATACCCTGGACTGTAGAAGGGCACTGAACTTCTACCTTGACCGTACGCGGGAGCACCGTAAAGCTGCTCAGCTTTTTGTGTCTTTTGACCCCAATAAATTGGGGCTCCCGGTCTCCAAGCGTACTCTGTCCATCTGGGTTGCTGACTGTATCGCTTGGGCTTATGGGGCAGCTGGACTCTCGTTAGAAAGTCGGGTCACGGCTCATTGTGTTCGGGCGAAGGCTACGTCAGTGGCTTACCTCCGCTCTGTTCCATTGGCAGACATCTGCCGGGCCGCTACTTGGTCTTCGAGCCAGACTTTTGCGGTCCATTACTGCCTCGAGAGGGAGTCCCGCAGGGACAGTGCTTTCGGACAGGCAGTCCTCCGAAATCTCTTCGAGGTTTGAGCAACTCCTACCCTCCATCCCGGATGGGGGCTACCGGTGGGTAATAATTCAGTGAAGATTCCTTCCTTCTATACTGCTGAGCTAGAGGGAGCTCATTTTTGTGCTTAGGGTCTCCGGTAGCCTTAAGCTTGGGAGTCCCATATGTGAGGACTGACTTTCTGCTTGGTCCTGGAGAAAGTGTAGTTACTCACCTGTAACAGGTGTTCTCCAGGAGCAGCAGGAATCAGTCCTCACAACCCTCCCTCCTCCCCTTGGAGTTGCAATCATCTGCTTTAGTTTTTTTGCAAATTTTTATGGTGTCTTTTAGCTATGTCATCTGACTGGCTAAGATGGCACCCTTGGGCGGGAAGGGGACCGCGCATGCGCGCTGCAATTCCCAAAGGCTTTCTTTGAAAGCTGGGGAAAATTGCTCCGCGAGGGCTCCATCGGCGCCGACGTCACCCATAGGTGAGGACTGATTCCTGCTGCTCCTGGAGAACACCTGTTACAGGTGAGTAACTACGCTTTTTATTTTCCATTTATTTCCTTATGACACCTAGCATTCTATTTGCTCTCTTTGCCGCCGCTGCACACTGAGAGGAGGGTTTTAACATGTTATCCACGATGACGCCCAAATCTTTTTCCTGGGTAGTGGTTCCCAATGTGGAACCTTGCATCGTGTAACCATAGTTTGAGTTGTTCTTTCCTAGGTGCATAACTCTGCACTTGTCCACATTAAATTTCATCTGCCATTTGGATGCCCAGTCTTCCAATTTATCAAGATCCTCTTCCAATTTTCCACAATCCTCTTGTGTTTTAACAACTTTAAATAATTTTGTGTTATCTGCAAATTTGATAACCTCACTCGTTATTCCCTTTTCCAGGTCATTTATGAATATATTGTCACCAGCAGTGGCCGAACTGAGGTGTAGGCAGCCAGTCACACTGCTGGGCCTGACCCTTCTTTATGAAAAGGAGTAGTTGAGACTGAGTGGTCAGGTTTAAGAAGGATTTTATTCCCCTCCCGGGGTTTGGATTTTCAAAAACAGTACAAAAACACAAGAACTTAAAATACAGCCATGCTTCTGGCAAACTGAAGGTGAAAACAAAACACAGCTTCTCGCTTGAACAGAAACAGGAATTACATTGAACAGAAACCAGATGAAAATGCTGACAGTCTCTTCTGTGCTCATTCAGCTCTCTACAAGGCACTCTTGTCTTTAGCTAGCGCAGAGAACTTATATCAGCCATTAATAAAGAGCAATCCATGTCCTCAATATAGGGAGTTAAGATACTTGGCTCTGTAATCATTGGTTCTTCAACCACATTATTTTCTCTAGGGCATAAAGTTTGAAACCTCCTCAATTCAGTCTCTGAACTCTCATCACAGCCCTCTCCACAATAAGGCAGGTAGTTATCAGATAGCTTATAAAAGCAGGACGGAGAAAAAGCTCTGTTTAAACCTGCTTTCTCTTTGTAGCTTTTCAATCTCCTACCTCTCGTGCCTGGCGTTAGCTCATAACACTGTCCTGTTCTGGTCCTGACAGACTTTTCTCTTGGAAGTCTTCTGCAGGGTTTTAGAGACATACATTCATCCTCATCACTCATACAAATATCTTCAACTGAATTACTTTCCCTCTCACAGGGTTGTAAGAATTTCAAGCAGCTCTGCTTTTCAATTATATATGGCTTCTTACCAGCTGCCTCACGTTCCTTCCACTGAGCTCTTGCCTGGGAAAATCACCCTGCGTCAGAGATGTGTTTCCTGTAACTAATCCCTCTTGTTGCAGGTAGCTTTGTTTCCCTTTGCAAATCCCTCCTTGGCTTTCTGCTCCAAGGCTCAGGTAAATCAGAGTCAGCATAGGAGTATTCTGAACCTCCGTCTGAGACCTGCAAGTTTCCTCTTACTTGCCAAGCTTCTGCAGCTTCCTGTTCCTCGTGAACTTCCTGGTCTCTGTGATCTCTCTGGTATCTCTGGTCTAACTCTGTTTGCATTGGACATTCTTTATACAGCCTTAGGGGCGTTTTCTTGCCCATGTGAAGACTGTTTTCCTGATTAACTGGGGCGTGTTTGCTAGCTAGGCGTGCCTTCAGACCTCGTGTCTCAGCCTGTTTTGGTTGCCTATGGTAACTGGGAAGCTTTTGATCTCCCTGCCTGTCAGAATCTGGGCTATCCACAGCAGATTTCTGTGTTTTAAAGGCACAGGGCAGATCTTCCGTGTCACAATATCAAAAAGCAGCGGACCCAGCACAGATCCCTGGGGTACTGCACTATTCACCTTTTTCCATTGGGAAAATTGGCCATTTAGCCCACTGACTGTGGAAATTATCGCACAATCGCTCTGATCCCACATGCCAGCAAGATTCTACTGAAGATTATTCAACAGAGACTACAACTATACCTGGAACAAGAACTACCTGAAGTGCAAGCAGGGTTCAGGAAAGGGCGAGGAATGAGAGACATCATCGTGGATGTGGGATGGATCCTTGAAAAGACTAAAGAATACCAAAAGGATATCTATTTGTGCTTTATCAACTATAGCAAGGCTTTTGACTGTGTTAACCATGAGAAACTCTGGGCCACATTAAGAAGCACGGGTATACCAGAACACCTGATCGTTCTCTTGCACAATCTGAACATTGATCAAGAAGCAACAGTTCGAACAGAACAAGGAGAAACAGAATGGTTTAAAATAAGCAAAGGTGTAAGACAAGGCTGCATACTTTCCCCCTATCTGTTTAATTTATATTGTCAAGGTACTGCTACCACCGTCCCTATTAGGCAGTTGCCTAGGGGCGTGAGGTGCGGGTTGCCTTTATAAAGAATAGTCTGTAGCCATGTGTTAAAGGCAAATAATAATAATGATGAGGTTTTATTCCCCTTCCCTTGTGGATTTCTGTTTTTCTCATACAGCAACAAAGAACTTAAACAAAACTGTTTCTTCACAGCAAAATAAAATGTACCTTTTTCCAAACAGGTATAACAAGGCTCTTGCTTCCTTAATTAACAAAGAGACGTAATCTCATCTGAGATACATAGCGTGCAATCCATAGCACTGGAATCAATGTCCTGGTCAGTGTTTTCCCATTGCATTTGCTCACCGTCAGAAATTGTAAATGGGTAACATTCACCACAACTATTATTTACACAACTCTCTCGAGAGGCAGCAGTTCTTAAGGCAGGAAACTGTTCTGCATAAGGAGGGTCCTGGAGACCTGTACTGAAGCCTGTTTCTCTGAGGCTTCCCCTTTCTCTCCACCAAGGATTATCCTCCCAAGTATTAGCTTTTGCTTTCCTAGCCGCGCCCACCTCTTGCCCTCTAGAGAAATGGGTGTACTTAGCTTTGCTTCTGGGGTGGCTGGCTGGCTTCCACTCCTTCCTCTGTAAACCAGGCTCCTTTATTTGGGCTGTAGCCTGCTTTTCCCCGAGAGTTCCACTCAGCAGTTATCTGGTCTGGGCTGTAGTTACTTCCAGGAAACGTTTCCCTTCTACTGCTACTTGCTGTCGGGCCCCAGCCGGTGCTTCCTGGACCCAGCAAGCTCTCCTGCTTGTGACCTCTGCCCTCCAGCTGCTTACTCACTCTCCACGGGACGATGCCCCTTCTGGCTTGGGAGACTTGTGCACGAGCACTTCCAGCTCTCTCTGTGTCAGCTGCTCTTCCCTTTGCTGCACCTCCCTCTGTGGCACCTCTCTTTGCTGCTCCTCCCTTGGCTGCACCTCCCTTTGCTGCTCCTCTCCCTACTGGGATTTCCCAGCCACTTTTATCCTCCTGGCTCCTGCACGTTGTACGTGCTTTCTTGCCCAGGTGGGGGTGATTAGCTTTCTGGCTTTCTACTGCGTCACACCCAGTGTAGGGAAAGTTTGTTCCACTATTCTCTGGCTCCTCACAACCTGAACATGCTCTCTGCCCAGGTGACTGCAAGGTAAGCTCTTCCTTTTCTCCTGTATCCATGGGTTCTGTGCTGGCCACTGTATCACAATATGCAGAACAAATCATCAGAGAAGCAGGATTGTATGAAGACAAGGTGTGAAGATTGGTGGAAGAGTCATAGTAACATAGTAAATGACGGCAGATAGAGACCAGTATGGTCCATCTAGTCTGCCCAGTAAGATGACAAGAGTAGGTGCACCTGCTGCTCTGTGCAGGCCACCCCTTCCCATGTCTTTGTTTAGGGGTGAACCAACTGCTCCATGTAGGACACCCCTATTTGTTGAGAAATTACATAGTTTAGTTTGATTTTATCCTGTTGCTGTAAAGGGATCCACTGTGTCTGTCCCAGGACATTTTGAATTCTGTCATTGTATTTGCCCCCACTCATCAACAACCTTCGCTATGCTGATGATACCACATTATTGGCTGAAAGTGAAGACGATCTGAAACATTTGCTCCTCACGATCAAAGAACATAGTCTCAAAATGGGCCTGCACCTTAATGTAAAGAAGACAAAGATTATGACAACTGGCAAAATCAACAAGTTCATCATTGAAGGAGAAGAAATTGAAATCATGGACAACTTTAACCTACTTGGATCAACCATCAATAAAGAAGCAACGAGCAGTCAAATAATCCGACGACGCATTGCTCTTGGCAAAATGGCTATGAAAGACCTAGACAAGATTTTCAAGAGCAGAGATGTCCCTCTCCATACAAAGATTTGACTTGTTTGTATTTTCAATAACAACATATGGATGTAAAAGCTGGACAGTGAAAAAGATAGACAGAAAGAAAATTGAAACTTTTGAATTATTGTGCTGGCGGCGAATACTGCGTATACCATGGACTGCCCGAAGAACAAACCAGTCAGTACTAGAGGAGATTAAACCTAAGCTTTCTTTAGAAGCTCAGATGACAAGACTTCGACTTTCATACTTTGGACACATGCAAAGAGAGAGATCATTAGAGAAAGACATCATGCTTGACAAGATAGAAGGTCAACGCAAAAGAGGAAGGCCAGCAATGAGATGGATTGATACAATAACAGCAGCTATGGGTACCAGTCTGTCAACAATGAGCCGCCTGACTGAAGACCGAACACAATTTAGGACAACTATGCAGAGGGTCGTCATAAGTCGACACCAATTCGACAGCACTTAACAACAACATGGACAGATACTCCCATCTCCACTGTCGATCTTTGCAGCTCCTTCAGTGTTATCTTTGGTGTCTTTGTAGCATCTCTGATTAACGCCCTCCTTGCCCGATCTGAGTTTTGAGGGTGACCTTCTCTTATCTGGTTTGTAGTGGTGCCATATTCTTTCTTTTTTGTTATAATGGATTTAATGGTGCTCTGTGGGATATTCAGAATTTGGGATATTTTTTTATAACCCAACACTGATCTATACTTCTCCACAACTTTGTCTCTGACCTGTTTGGAGTGCTCCTTAGTCTTCAGGGGCCTTTCAGAACAGGCATATTTATACAGGCATCATGTGACACTGATTACTAAAAGGTGGACCCTAATCAATTAATTAAAGGAGGTTTTAACCAGGTGGATTCTCCTAGCAGTTAATGCACTAGCCCAATGGTTCTCAACTCAGTCCTCTGGGACCCCCAGGTCAGTCAGGTTTTCAGGATATCTACAATGAATATGCATGAGATAGATCTGCATATAATGGAAGCAGTGCATGCAGATCTATCCCATGCATATTCACTGTGGATATCCTGAAACCCTGACTAGCCTGGGGGTCCGAGAGGACTGGGTTGAGAACCACTGATTACTAGCCAGTGCTCTCAGAGAGAAGTTAAAGGGACTGGCGCAGTGAAAAAATCTGACCCCTTTCTCAAAATAAAGAATGGCCCCCTCCTCCATTCCCTTTGTCAAGAAATCAGGGTGTCTTCCATCTTCCCACTCCCCCCCCCCCAAACACACAAAACAGCCTGAGCCCACTAGAGGCCTGTGGTTAGTATGTGTCAAGTAATAGCCACTGAAGCAGGACCAATTGGGGATTTCTCTTGCTCACCAGGGATTCAAAGGTATGGGGGCAGGTTTTGTCACATGCTGGTTGGTCCTTTAAAAGATAATGGGCCATACTTGAGGGCCTGCTATTTTTGCTTTGCTGCAGCCAAAAATACATAATATTCCCTGCTATAGCAATGCAGAACTGAATTTACCATGGGATTCAATAACTTGCAGTTCTTAGGCACCATGTGTTAGTGAATCCCACTGTAAAATTTCATGCGGTAAAATATCACACGATGTTTTACCATGAGTTAGTAAAGCGTAGTTACTCACCTGTAACAGGTGATCACCGGGAACAGCAGGAATTTAGTCTTCACATATGGGTATCATCGGAACCGACGGAGCCTGCGCGGGAACGGTCCCCAGCGTCCAATAGGAACGCTTTTGGGAGCATCCCTCAGCACATGCGTGCTGCCTTCCCACCTTTCCAACTGTCCCTCTTCATTTAAGTTTGTAGCTGAGTGAAAGGATAGAGGGAGAGAGGAAAGAGATAGAGAGACAACTCCTAGGGGAGATGGGTGGGTTGTGAAGACTAAATTCCTGCTGTTCCTTGAGATCACCTGTTACAGGTGAGTAACTACGCTATCTCCAGGAACAAGCAGGAATGTAGTCTTTACATATGGGGACTCCCTAGCTGAAGATGCCAGGGAGATGACCCCAGGAAGCTGCCACCTGTAGTGAGGTGGGCCATGCTTCTTCCCATGGATCTCTGGCATCCTACCAGGATTGGTGGGTAGGAGTTGTATTAAGATTGAAAGAGATTTTGAAGAACAGCCTGGCCAAAGAAGGCATCCCGTTGATGCAAATGTGAGCATTAAGTTTGGAGTTTTCTCCATAACTTGAAAAATCAGCTCCGTAACAGTCTGAGGCCTAGCTGCAAGAACAAATATCACTATACCTCTAAGGGTGAAGAGTGGAGCATATACAATATTAGTTACTATTTAGTATTTGACGCTCTGAAAAGTGATCACATCTAAGTATTGTTGAACAAAGAAGGCATCCCGACAGGAGGCTTTATCTAGGCAGTAGTGGGCTGTAAAGGTATGTTCCGAAGTACAGGTGGCTGCTCGACAAATGTCATCAATAGACACAGAATGAAGGTTAGCCATAGAGGCTGACATGTCTCTCACATTATGAGCTGTGACATGGCCTTGAAGAGGAAGACTCTTACTCTCATAAGCAAAGGATATGCATTGTACAATCCATTTGGATAAAGTCCTCTTGGAGACTGGACGTCCCAAATGACTAGCATCAAAAGCAATAAAAAGTTGAGAAGACTTTCTATGTTGCTGTGTTCTTTGTAGATAAAAAGCTAAGGCTCTTTTACAGTCCAAAGTGTGAAGGTTCTTCTCTGCATTAGAGGCATGAGGCCTCAGAAAGAATACAGGAAGATAAATCGATTGATTTAAATGAAAAGGCGAAACCCCCTTTGGCATAAAGTGTGGATGAGTTCTGAGGACAATCTTATCATGGTGAAACCTAGTGTAAGGAGGATCATCCACTAACGCTTGCAATTCACTAATGCAATGTGCAGAGGTGATTGCAATTATGAAGATGACCTTCCAGGACAAAAACTTCAGGGTAGTAGTAGCTAAAGGCTCAAAGGGCGGTTTCATGAGCTGCCCGAGAACTAAATTTAAATCCCATGCCACTGGTGGTGGTTTGATAGGAGGTTTTGTTAACAGAAGACCTCTCATAAATCTAGATATGAGAGGAAATTGGTTGTCCATTTAGAGGCTTATAGGAAGCTGTAATTGCGCTAAGATGGACTCTTACTGAATTGGTCTTCAGACCAGAATTTGATAAATGAAGTAGATACTCTAGTATCGCTTCCAAAGGTATCACCAGAGGGTTTAACCCCTTCTGGGAACACCATATAGTGAAACGTTTCCACTTGAAGGCGTAAGATTGTCTTGTGGAAGGTTTTCTAGAAGCCTGAAGGAGATCCTTTACCTGTTGGGAAAGGTTGAGATCCTGAAGATTTAAACTTTCAGCAACCAGGCCGTGAGATGCAGGGACTGGGGATTCGGGTGCCATAGGGTCCCACTCTCTTGGGAAAGGAGATCTGGAACACACCCTAACTCCAGAGGCACAGCTTGAGAGAGATGTAGAAGCAGGGGATACCACATTTGGCATGGCCACCGTGGCGCTATGAGGATCATATGACCTCTGTCTCTCTGAAGCTTGAAGAGTGTTTTGGGGATGAGGGGAATAGGTGGGAAGGCATAGAGGAAGTCCTGACCCCAGTGAAGGAGGAAGGCATCCCTTGCCTGGCAATTGTGAGCCGGAATCCTGGAACAGAACCGGGGAAGTTTGGCATTCAGTGGACTTGCAAAGAGGTCTATGTCTGGAGTCCCCCAGATGTGAAATATCTTTGTCACTTGGTCTAGGTGGACAGACCATTTGTGAGGCAGCAGTACTCGGCTGAGTTTGTCTGCCCAAAGGTTTGGAATGCCTGGACGATATACCACGAGAAGGTGGATTTGATGCTCTCTGGTGAGGGCCCAAAGTCGTAAAGCTTCGTTGCATAACGACAGAGAGCATGTTCCGCCCTGCTTGTTCACATAGAACATTGGCTACTTGATTGTCCGTTTGGACTAGGACTGTCTTGTAGCTGAGCTGGGCATGGAATACTCAAAGAGCTAAATAGATTGCTCTTAATTCTAGGAGGTTTATGTGAAGACAAGCCTCCTGTGGAGTCCAGGTGCCCTGGGTAGAGAGATGATGCAGGTGTGCTCCCCAACCCACCTGTGATGCATCTGTTGTTAGGTTGGCCTGGACTAGGGGGAATAGGGGTTGTTGGAAAGGAGACCCCACCAAAAGATTCTCCAGTGATTACCACCATTGAAGGGACAAGATCAGTCGATGAGAGTTTGATATCTTGTCTGACAGACGTCCTGTGGCCTGTGTCCACTGTGTGGATAGGGTCCATTGGGCTGCTCACATGTGGAGGCGAGAATAGGAAACTACATGAACAGTGGATGCCATGTGTCCCAGTAACTGTAGCAGTTCTCGGGCAGTTAGGGAGGATTTTCACGCTGCTTGAAAAGCTAGTTGCACTATGCGAAGACACCGGGCCTGTGGAAGGAAAGCCCTTGACTGTCTGGTATCTAAACAGGCTTCTATGAACTCCAGGGACTGGGAAGGAACAAGTTGGGATTTTGGGAAGTTTATTACCAATCCCAAGTATTGGAGGATTTCAATTGTGCAAAGTGCAGAGCTTGCTTCTGCACTCGTGGGGGCTCGAATGAGCCAGTCGTCCAAGTAAGGGAAGACAACTATCCCTAGGGTTCGCAGGAATGCAGCTACTATTGCCATGCATTTCGTGAAAACTCTTGGTGCGAAAGCCAGACCAAAGGGAAGAACCCTGTACTTGGAAGTGTTTTCCCTTGAAAAGGAATTGTAAGAATTTCCTGTGATCTGGATGGATCAGAATGTGAGTATATGCATCCTTTAAGTCTAGAGAGCAAAGCCAATCCTGACTTTGAAGGTATGGCAGAAGAGTTCCTAGAGAAATCATTTTGAACTTCTCTCGGAACAGGTATTTGTTCAATTCTCTGAGGTCTAGAATGGGTCTGTGTTCCCCTGTTTTCTTTGGAATAAGAAAATAGGGGGAGTAGAACCCTGAGCCCTGCTGGAGGATGGGTACTTCCTCTATTGCCCCTTGGGCAAGAAGTGTTGAGACCTCGTGATTTAGCAGATTGCAGAGGTCTGGGAATTGAACTGCCTTAGGATTGTAGGAGGGGGCATGCTGTGAAAATGAAGCTTGTACCCCTCCCCTACAATGGACAGAGTCCAATTTTCTGCTGTTATTTGGTGCCATCTGTTGGCAAAATGACACAGCCTGCCTGGAATATTTAGGGGTTCTGGACCCCTCAGAGGCAGGAAGGCTAAGCTCTCTAGGAAGGAGTCAAAGCCCTTGAGGGGGCTGAACCTGCAGAGCTGGTTGGGCTCTCGGGCCTTTTGGCTTCTTCTGCTGTTTAAATTGTTGTTGTTGTCCCCTTTGAGCAACTTGACCGTGAGCTTGGCTTTGCTGGGTATAGGATGGATAAAACTTCCTCTTTTTGCTGAAAGAGGGTTTTTTTTTATAGGGTTTCTTTTTGGCTGGAGTGGCTGTAGATTTTGACAATCTTTCTAAGGTGACATTGTCAGCATCTATCTCATTAGCCTTTTCCTGCCAATTCTTGCCAAAGAGGTTTTCTCCTGTGCAAGGGATATTGCCTAATTTATCCTGTACCCAAATCTCCAAGTCTGATGCCTGAAGCCAGGCAATCCATCGTGCACCAATGGCAATAGAGGTTCTGCTGATGCATTCAAAGCAGTCAAAGGCTGCACGATTCACAAACTTGGAGACATCTTGAGCATGCCTGACAAGCGTAAGGAAGTCTTTTTGTCTGTCATCTGGGAGAAGCGGGCTCATAAGCTCCAAATCTCCTGTGACCTCTTTGGGGAACATTCCCATATAAAATAGATGAGCTGATTCTAGCTGAAAGCATGGAAGCCTGAAAGGTTTGACGCCCAAAAGCATCAAGAGTCCTGCATTCACAACCTAGAGGATTTGGATGCATGTCTCTTTGCACTTTTCATCCTACGCATGGCTGACTCCACTACCATTGAATGGTGTGGCAGCTGAGTCTTTTGAAATCCAGGACATGTTGGAACTCGATAAATGGTGTCAAGCTTCCTAGAATGAGGAGATGTGGTCAAAGGTGTCTCCCACATTCTGAGCATCAGATCATGAAGAATTTCATGAATGGGCAGAGTGGCTGCCTCATTTGGAGCCTTAGGATATTGGAGAATTTCCAATTCCTTTGCTCTAGGTTCCTTTTCAGGAGCTACCGTGATTGAAAGGCCTTTGGCAACATCACAAATAAAATCCTGAAAAGACATGTCCTCTGGAGGCGACATTCTGCGTTGGGGAGAAGAAGAGTCTTCCGGGAGAAAAACTCTGGTACCGGCAGAATTATCAGAATCGGAGGATTCAAAGTATCTCTGATCACGATGTTCATGTAGGGCACGGTCCCGGTATCGATCGAAGTCGGTACCGAGTTGATCCGGTACCGATCTTTCGATGCTCGGCAAAGACGGCATGGGAAGAATTCCCACCAGGGCTGGTACCGTTTGTGCCAGTACCAGTATCTGTGCCGGTACCGGCATCGGTACTGCTGTCAGTACCGGTGCCGATGCCCGTTGAACCATCGGTGTCAACGGTACCGCAGCTGTAAGGAGAGCTGCAATACTGCGCTCGATAGCGAGGAATCTCTGGTCTATCGACGTGCCAATGTCTGGGTGTCGGTACCGTTGAAGGCGGCTGGGACCCCTGAGCATGGCACCAGTAGTTCTGTCGAGGCCAAGGCCTCGAGAACATCCTGGAACCCTGTTGATGCTTTGGAGGCCAAAGCCTCCCGCCGGGGCTGTTTTGCCGGTGTGGTTCCCTCAAGGGCAATGCCAATGGCCTCTCGATGCTTTGCAGGAGAGCTACCCTTTGAGGACCGGCTTTTATGTTTAGTTACCTGAGATCCATGGGAGGAAGAAGAGGCTCTTGAAGACGTCGATGCAATGGATCTGGCATCCGAAGAAAAGAGGGTACCGAGCTTTGCAGCCCGGTTCTGTCTTCCTTTTTTAGTCATTCCCATACAAGAGAGCCACTCAGATGGAGAATGGTCAGGGCCTAAACATTTAAGACACCAGTCATGGGTGTCGGTGATGGAAATGGTACCGCCACACTTAGTGCATTTTTTAAAACCACTAGCTGGTTTTTCCATCTTTAAGGAAAAATGGGGCCTAGTGCCCAAAATGGCGCCTAGCACCGAAAAAGAAAAGTTTCTGAAGAGAAACAATTCAGAATTTTTTTATTTTTTTTTAAGAAGGAAAGAAAAGAAAAGAACCGGCGGTACCGGTAGGCGTCGTGTGGAGGCAATCGTGACCACAAGAAAAGATGAAAGATTAAAGAAGAAATTTTCTGCGGTGACAGGGTATGTGTCCTGTCGGCTCCGCGGAAAACGAAGAACTGAAGAGGGACAGTTGGAAAGGCAGGAAGGCAGCGCGCATGTGCTGAGGGATGCTCCCAAAAGCGTTCCTATTGGACGCTGGGGAGCGTTCCCGCGCAGGCTCCGTGGGTACCGACAATACCCATATGTGAAGACTACATTCCTGCTTGTTCCTGGAGATAAGGCTGATGTTCTTAACAATTTTACCAACTGAATTTCTAGAAAGCATGGTCACTATTACAACTTTAAGGTAACTCTATCTCATCTGTGTTTGCAGAGAGGTGATGAAGATGCAGAAGGAAGCTATAGCCATAGAAACCTCCTTAGAACAGAAGAGATTAGAGAGGCACAATTTGCTTTTGGAATGTAAAATCCAAGATTTGCAGATAAGCCTGCTGCTGGGATCACTGGATGAAATCAGTGAAGTAGAGGTAATTCATTGAGCACTTTGAAAAGCTGTAAAAGAGTGAACTTGTCCATTAAGATTCAGAGCATTTGTTCTCACTCACATGTGCTCTCTCTTGCTCTTCCTCTCTCCATACATATAAATAGAAATATAGATCTATATTTATCTGTAGATCTAAGTGCTCATATATATGCTGTAACTAAAACACACTTTCTAAAACTATAATAACAGAATTCATTAGGAACAATCTGCAGACTAAGTGATGCCAGCTAAATAGTTCCGACTTCTATTCTAGCCAGAGTAGTTACAGAACATGCCTAAAGTCCCTACTTCCATAAGCCCAGAAAAGTCCCCTTTTGGGGGTTACTTTTAAAAGGGGTGTGTGTGTGTGTGTATTCTCCGGGACCAAGCAGGAAGTCAGTCCCCACATATGGGTGACGTCACTGACTGAACTTGCGTGGGAACACTTCCCATCTTCCAAAGGAAGCTTTTGGAAGGTACTCCACACATATGTGCCGGTCTTCCCGCCCAAAGAAGCCATCTTACTCAGTCTTCTTATTTCCACAGAGCACTTCAGACGTCTGAATCCCAGAGATAAGTTGATTTTTTTTATTGTCTGTTTTTGGCCGTTCCGATACTGTCTTATCTCGATTTGTGTTGCCCTTCCCATCTTCGATGATTCCGAGGAGCATCAATGCTTCAGCACCGCATTTTTTTCATTTTTTTCTTTTCTGGTGCGTGGGGTTTTTTCTCACGCCCCACTGGTTAGTGAGGACATTGGAATCCTTTGACTTGGCGGGAGCCATCTTCCCAACCATGTCAAACCCAATCACTGGTTTTAAAAAGTGCACTCAGTGTGGTCAGAACATCTTGATCACCAACCACCACAGTTCATGCCTTCAATGTCTCGGGGCCGACCATGAGCCTTCGACTTGCCCTCTCTGCTTGCAAATGACATGCAAGGGGCTTAAGAACTGGTAGAAGCAGAAGGAATCATTGTTCAGTTTCAAGGCCTCGACACTGTCCCTGGCATCGAACTTGACCGACGCCCTCGAAGGCCCTGCCTGAAGCCTTGGCTCCTAAAGGGGACTGGACAACCTCCAAGCCTCAAGGTCGTGGGGTATTGGACCGGCGGCTCTCCTTTGACGAGGAGCATCCCCGGAAGGAACAAGTCAGCATCGTAAGGCAATGCTAATACAAGAGGTAAAACCCCTGGTCATCGGCGTTGGAGCCCTCGATGTGACTCCAAGGGCAAAGGCTGGGAGCGGCCTCCCAAGCTGCCCCAGCAGGAGAATTTGCCTCCTGAGACCTTCTAGGTTTGGTGCCAGGCTTCCGAGGCTATAACCCTCGAGGAGTCCCCGCTGAAGGAGAATCCACAAAGAAGCAAATGGTGTATAGAGGTCACAGGTGTTTTATTATTCTAATTTAAACTGGTTCTTCATACACATGCAATGAGATATCTTTGACCACTGTTTGCACGAAACAGCAGTGATTTAAAGTATTTCCGCTATTACATATGTCTTAACTATTTGATGACCCAGGCATCAATGCAGCAGGTTTCTGCTTCGTGGTGTAAGGCATATGCTCTTTTTATTTTGTGAGTTTAGTTTATTTGTCCTTTTGATACCAGTACTGGCTCTGTTTCCTTGACTGCAGGTTTAAGTATTACAGTCTTCAGTATTTCTAACTATAATATGATTTTTAATAGATGTTTATATTTTAACTAGTGATATATAGTAATGTTCTTATTTATTATTTTTATCTTTGTTTTTAATTCTTTTGATTAAATGTGTTTGTATTTTTTTTTTAGGTATGCGTACCCCCCTGAAGAAGGCAACAGTTGAAACACGTAGGGGTTCCTCACATAATAAAGCACCTGTGACCTCTATATACCATTCCCTTCTTTGTGGTCTCTGCCTTGTTGTGAGGGTGTTTGCTCTCCATGTGGTTTCTTCTTTTGATCCATAAGCATGTTCTCCCCATGGAAGGACATTTTGAGTTACAATGAAGATGACTTACAGGCAGTGTTGCCAGAAGACCCGTTCTTCATGGAAGAAGAGAGTCCTCCAAATACAGAAGAAGATTGAGGAGAAGTGTTCCGGCTCACACAAAAGTTGATTTGAAAGGATATGCATGCCGCATCCCTTTTAGAATATTGTTGAAAAGATCATTCCTAGGTGCGTTCGTTTCAACAAGGCACCGGGCATGTTCACAGATGATGAAGAGTTTATGGCTAATTGGATAAAAATACTCAACAAATGTTCTCTAGACTTGATGATACTATTGATTAACACATCAAAACATAGGCCGATTACAACCTAGACATTCTCCTGGTCACAGAATCTTGGTTGACTGACTCGGACTCAGTCCTCCCAACTTCTCAATCTTCACCTGCCACAGAACAAACCGCAGAGGAGGAGGTGCATTCATTCTCACTAAGACGGATCTTCAATTCCAACTACTCTCCTCTACTACTACCACATTCCTAGACTCAATCAGCATAACCAACAAACACATCTCAGTATGCCTTATCTACAGATCCCCATCCTCCAGGAACCCACTCAAACCAAACTGGGTAATGGGCGACTTTAACTTACCAGCTCTCCCAAGCAACCACTCCAACACTTTCCTTGAAGCACTCACTGAGTTGGTTTACAATCAGATAATAGACGCTCCTACCCACTCAAAAGGAAATAAACTTGATCTTGTCTTTGCACCGCTTTCAATCACCAACTCAAACTACAACTCCTCACTCTTGATCACTCCAGTCCCATGGTCCGACCACAGCTTGATTAGATTCCAGATGCCTATGCTTCAGGTTCACAACACCCCTCGGGAGGCCACTGATGCTTCCTCAGCTCCCACAAAACGATTCCACCCTATCAACAAAGAGGAGATAATTGACAGTGTCTTACCGAACCTCGGTATGGCATCACCCACCCTCGACTCATTGATATCCACCTGGAACAACAGTCTCAGCTCTTTTGCACTTCTACCGGCCTCAAATAAGCCACCAAGAAGAAGGCAAACAGCACGATGGTTCTCATCAGACTTAGGGACTTCACTATTCCTCCTAAGGAAGCTCGGGAGATGCTGGCGACACACTCGGTCCTCAGATGATCATGGAGCCTACTTATCCCACCTCAATGCACACCAAGAAGCAATCTCCAATTAAATGAAGGAATACCACTCAGAGATCCTGCTCCACTCCCTAAACAAACCTCGTGACCTCTTTAACATCATCAAGACCCTCACTAAGGAGCCTTCTCCCACCCAACCTGGTTTCCTAAACCCCCAGGAATTCGCTGATCCATCTACGTTCCAAAATCAGCCTGGCCAACACCTCTCTCCCTAACTCAGCATCAACCCTAAAACCTATGCTCCCTAAAACTTTTGACCTCCTTCACGCCCCCTTCGGAGCGGTCCATCAAAGACACCATCATATCTATCAACACCACCACATCCCCCAATGACCCTTGTCCAGCATTCTGGATAAGATCTCTGCATGCTGAATTCAGCCCAACCTTAGCTAAGATCATGGAGCTGTCCTTTTCAACAGGAGCATTCCCCCAGACCCTAAAGCAAACCTCCATCCGTCCCCTCCTAAAGAACAGCAAGCTGAATCCACAGAAAGCAGAATCATATCGTCCAATCTCCAGCATCCCCCTGTTGGCAAAGATAATCGAGAAGGTTGTTCAACTCCAAATCCAGCACCACATTGAGACTGCTGCTCCTCTTGACCCATGCCAGCACGGCTTTAGAGAACTCCATGGCGTTGAGACTCTCCTCACCACTCTACTCAACACCCTTCTCACCGGGATCGATAATATCAAACAAGGCTATCCACTAATCTTCATGGACATAGCTTCCGCTTTTGACTCAGTCAACCATGAGCTGCTCCTTACACGTCTGCAAGAGAAGGAAATCTATGGTTCTGCCTTGAGCTGGTGCAAGTCCTACCTATCAGATAGAAGGCAACAAGTGCGAATAGACTCTACGACCTCCGAGCCTTTTCAACAAAAGCAAGGCATCCCTCAAGGCTCCTCTCTCTCTGCCCTCCTTTTTAACATCTATTTACAGCCCATCTGCGCAATCATCCGCTCCTTTAACATCTCCTGCCTTGTGTATGCCGATGACATGCTGTTTACACCATTCTCTATTGACCAACCTGACTTCTCGCTACTAATGAGATGCTTTGATGCAGTTACTGATTGGTTCTCCACGCAAAACCTAAGAATTAACTTCAATAAGACGGACGCCCTATTTATCACAAGAAATCAATCCTTCACCCCTCTTGCTTCAATCAAGGAGAGAGATGCAGAGCTCCCAAGTAGGCCCACCATCCACTACTTGGGTGTCACCCTAGACCAGCAGCTTGATATGAAAAAGCATATAAGCAACATCATCAAGGCAATCTAGCACAAGATACGTACAATTCGCCATCTACGTCCCCTACTGGAGTCCGCTGACTTCCGGACGATATTTCAAGCTCTTGTAACCCCACGTTTTGACTACGCCAACACCATCCTACATGGTCTCCCTAAGAACACACTTAACCCACTTCAACTGGCAATGAACGTTGCTGCCCGTATCTTGCACGGAGCCTCCAGAAGAGATCACATAACCCCTATCTTACAAAACCTCCATTGGCTCCCTATCTACTGCAGACTCACCTTCAAAGTGCTACTGATTACCTTCAAAGCCCTCAACAGTTTATCCTCCAGCTCCCTCACAGACCTTGTTCACACCACTCCTCAGAATAGATCTAGAAGATCAACAGCTGCCAACACACTCACTGTCCCCAATGCAATAACAAAATGCTCCCTTGCAACAAAGAACAGAGTTTTTGTATTTTATGCACCCACTCTTTGGAATGCCCTCCCTACCACCATCCGGTCTATCTCTGACCTCGCTCAATTCAGGAAGGCTCTAAAGCACCACCTTTTCCTTCAGCATTACTCTCAGCCCGGTGACACGACATAACCCAGCATGTCCCCTCTACCCGTCACAACCCAGCATGTCCCCTCTACCCGTCACAACGACACAACCCAACACACCTTTTACCCCTCATATTGACAAAACCATAGCTGTCGATACAATTACATAACTTGTATATAGTCTCCTCTATAGAAACTTGTATATAGTTATCCCTGTTGAATTCAAGTTTATTTCCTGTTCAAACTTGTATATAGATTATCCCGGTTGTAATCCAAGTTTTATCTCCTGTTCCTTGTAAGTTTCAATGTATGTTCCTTCTACATTGTACAATTCATTGATATTTGTAAACCGCACTGATTCTAAAAAGCGCGGTATAAAAAAGGCTTAAATAAATAAAATAAATAAATATTGCTGCTACCTTAAAGGTTGAGGTAGAATCAAAACTTGAACAACT
This sequence comes from Ichthyophis bannanicus, assembly GCA_033557465.1. Lineage (NCBI taxonomy): Eukaryota > Metazoa > Chordata > Amphibia > Gymnophiona > Ichthyophiidae > Ichthyophis > Ichthyophis bannanicus. The sequence goes on from CM066037.1 coordinate 425,277,512, forward strand.
TAAGGGCACAGACTCTAGGACTGAGAGATTGAAAAAGGACTTTGATAGAAACATGACAGACTACAAAAAATAATTTAAAGAGAGAAAACTTAAAAAAGCTGAAGAGATATGAGGAGGATTATAAAACAGGCACAGTATATTACTGGATAAGTAACAATGGGAAGCCCATATTGAGAAGTGAGTCCCGAAGATGGAACTTTGAATTCCAAAAACCAGAACCGACTACGAAAGCCAAAACAAAATTATTCTCACCTGATCGAGGTCTGGAACACAGTACCAAGAGAAGTCTTAGTCAAGCAGAGTCTCACGATAACTCAGCCTCCCTCTTTTCCTCAGGAATCCCCCACACACCAAAATTAGGATTTTCTAATGGATTCCCTTTGGAAGGGGGAGGTCAAAAGACTGTCCAGAACTACCAGAATCCAGTGAAGTCACCAGAATACCATCACTCCAATTTCCCACAGAGGGGAAGAGGGAGGGGCAGAGGACAGACCTACAGGAGGATGTTGGAGCCAGATATATAGGGGATATATTCAACTTACCTAGTTATAAGTTGAATGATACTGAAATCGAGGTGTTGGAAAAGGGTCTTTCCTTTGTTCCTTTCACTAAACATGATAAACATGACATCTTGAACAATTTTCAAAAGACTGTGTTCACAGATGAAGAACCAGGAGCAGGGCCTCAGAAAACACCCACAAATAGGAACAGAAGCGAGGGACATCTTGAAAAATTTTCAGAAGACTGTGTTTGTGAGAAACTAGCTCAACTTAAAGTAGACAAAGCGATGGGACCGGATGGGATACACCCGAGAATACTGAGGGAACTTGGGGACATTCTAGCAGCTCCACTGACTGACCTTTTCAATGCCTCGTTGGAGTCGGGAGTGGTGCCAAAGGACTGGAGAGAGGCTCATGTGGTGCCTTTACACAAAAGCGGAAGTAAGGATGTGGTTGAAAACTACAGGCCGGTTAGTTTAACTTCGGTGGTAGTAAATTATTGGAAACGCTGCTGAAAGAGAAAATAGTGAGGTTTCTGGAGTCCAGCGGATTACAGGATCCAAGGCAGTATGGATTCACCAGAGGCATAAGAACATAAGATATGCCATACTGGGTCAGACCAAGGTCCATCAAGACCAGTATTCTGTTTCCAACAGTGGCCAATCTAGGTCATACGTACCTAGCAGTTTCCCCAAGGGACACAGGTTCCACAATGCTTGTATTGGTTCAAGCATTGATATCCTGGGTCCCTTCTTAATAATGGTTTATGGACCTTTCCTCCAGGAATTTGTCCAAACCTTTTTTAAACCCAGCTACACTAACAGCCTTTACTACATCCTCCGGTAACAAATTCCAGAGTTTGATTACACGTTGAGTGAAAAAATATTTTCTTTTATTAGTCTTAAATAGTTTACCCTGTAGCTTCATTGCATGTCCCCATTTTCTTTATTAGTCTTAAATAGTTTACCCTGTAGCTTCATTGCATGTCCCCTAGTCTTTCTATATTCTGATAAGGTAAACAATCGATCTACGTTTACCCGTTCCACTCCGTTCATTAATTTATAGACTTCTATCATATCTCCCCTCAGCCGTCTCTTTTCCAGGTTAAAGAGCCCCAACCTTTTTAGCCTTTCTTCATAGGAGTATCCTTCCTTCCCCTTTACCATTTTGGTGGCTCTTCTCTGAACCTTTTCTAAAATCGCTATATCCTTTTTAAGATACGGCGACCGGAATTGCACACAATATTCAAGGTGCGGTCTCACCATGGAACGATATAGAGGCATTATAATATCTTTTGTTTTATTTTCCATTCCTTTCCTTATCATACCTAGCATTCTATTTGCTCTCTTGGCCGCTGCTGCACACTGGGCCGAGGGTTTTAACATGGTATCCACAATGACGCCTAAATCTTTTTCCTGGGTGGTGGTTCCTAATGTGGAACCTTGCATCGTGTAACCATAGTTTGGGTTGTTCTTCCCTAGGTGCATAACCTTGCACTTGTCCACATTAAATTTCATCTGCCATTTTGATGCCCAGTCTTCCAATTTATCAAGATCCTCTTGCAATTTTCCACAATCCTCTTGGGTTTTAACAACTTTAAATAGTTTTGTGTCATCTGCAAATTTGATAACCTCACTCGTTATTCCACTTTCCAGGTCATTTATGAATATGTCAAAAAGCAGTGGACCCAGCACAGATCCCTGGGGTACACCACTATTCACCTTTCTCCATTGGGAAAATTGGCCATTTAGCCCTACCCTCTGCTTTCTATCTTTTAACCAGTTCCTGATCCACAATAGTACACTGCCTCCTATCCCATGACTCTTTAGTTTTGCCAAAAGTCTCTGATGAGGGACCTTGTCAAAGGCTTTCTGAAAGTCCAGATACACAATATCAACCGACTCACCTTTGTCCACCTGATTATTCACTCCTTCAAAAAAACATAACAGATCAGTAAGACAAGATCTTCCTTGTCTAAAGCCATGTTGGCTGTCTCCCATTAGGTCATGACTATCTACATGCTGAGTAATTTTATTCTTTATGATGGTTTCTACCATTTTTCCCGGTACTGATGTCAGGCTCACCGGTCTGTAGTTTCCCGGATCATCCCTGGAACCCTTTTTAAAAATTGGTGTTACATTGGCGATCCTCCAATCTTCAGGTATTAGAGATGATTTTAATGATAGTTCACAGATTACTAATAGCAGGTCTGCAATCTCGCATTTCAGTTCTTTCAACACCCTTGGATGTATACCATCCAGCCCAGGTGATTTGCTACTCTTCAGTTTATCTAATAGTTGTAATACATCTTCCCGATGTATTACAGGTCTTGTCAGACAAATCTGATTGATTTCTTTGACTGGGTGACCAGGAAGTTAGACCGAGGGAGAGCCCTAGATGTGGTGTATTTAGATTTCAGTAAAGTCTTTGGCACTGTTCCTCACAGGCGACTTATAAACAAACTGAGCACCCTAGGCATGGACCCTAAAGTTACTGCTTGGGTTAGAAATTGGTTGGGTGGGAGGCGAGAAAGAGTACAAGTAAATGGAGCTCACTCTGAGGAGAAGGATGTTATCAGTGGTGTGCCCCAGGGATCTGTCCTTGGTCCGATTCTTTTTAACATCTTTGTTAGTGATATAGTGGAAGGGCTTTCAGGTAAGGTTTGCCTCTTTGCGGATGATACCAAAATCTGCAATAGAGTAAACACCCACGTAGGGGTAGATAACATGAGGAGGGATCTAGTTAAGCTTGAAGAATGGTCTAGAATTTGGCAGCTGGGATTTAATGTTAAAAAATGTAAGGTCATGCATTTGGGCTGCAGCAATCCAAGGGAGCAATATAGTATAGGGGGTGAAGTACTTTTGTCCACTAAAGAAGAGCGGGACCTAGGCGTGGTTGTGTCTGATGATCTTAAAGTAGCTAAACAGGTAGAAAAGGCGACTGCAAAAGCTAGAAGGATGCTTGGGTGCATACGGAGAGGAATGGCTAGCAGAAAAAAGGAGGTGATAATGCCTCTGTATAAGTCTTTGGTGCGACCTCATTTGGAGTATGGCGTGCAATTCTGGAGACCCCACCTTCAAAAGGATGTGAACAGGATGGAGTCGGTGCAGAGGGTGGCTACTAAAATGATTAGTGGTCTTCATTATAAAGCATATGAGGACAGACTGAAGGATCTTAATATGTACACCTTAGAGGAAAGGCGGGATAGAGGTGATATGATTGAGATGTTTAAATACCTCCGTGGCATACATTTTCAGGGAGAGAGCCTCTTTCATTTGAAAGCAAGTTCTGCTACGAGGGGACATGGGATGAGGGTGAAGGGAGATAGATTCAGGAGTGATATGCGGAAATATTTCTTTACGGAAAGAGTAGTGGATCCGTGGAATAGTCTCCCAGTGGAGGTGGTAGAGATGAGGACAGTAACTGAATTCAAAAAAGCATGGGACAAACACAGAGGATCTCTAAAGGTAAAAAGGGTATTGTTGTAGTTGTTATGGAGGGCCAGACTGGATGGGCCATGTGGTCTTTTTCTGTCGTCATATTTCTATGTTTCTATAAATTTGGGATGCATTTTGAATTATACAAATTTTTCTGTAAACTCAAGATCATTGATTTTTTTGATACACAAAATAAAAGTTCAGACGATGTACCTGTCATTAAAAAAACATCTACATGGGTTCCACATAACAATTCAAATGTACTGATTAACACATTTGAGAAGGTTGTTATGGCATGGGTAGAGAAATTATACACGGAAAAACAGCACACGTTATCAGTCCAACAGAAGACAGCATTATTGGACTTAAAAAACAATCAGGCCATTGTTATTAAACCAGTTGATAAAGGAGGGGCACTAGTTCTCCAAGACAGATTTAGTTATGTTTCTGAGGTCCTTCGCCAAGTCAATGATACTTCCTTCTATACCAAAATTTATGATGATCCAACACCTTTCCTGAAGAACAAAATAGATACTTTATTATGCATAAGACAACAAGCCTGCTATCTTACTAAAAAAGAGATCAGTTTTCTTACTGTCTCATGTCCAGTGACACCAACAATCTACATGCTGCCCAAGATTCATAAGTCCATAGACGACCCACCAGGACGTCCTATCGTATCTGCTATTGGCTCAATACTTGAGCCCTTATCAAAGTTTTTAGATGTTTTCTTTAAACCATTTGTTATCAAGATTACCTAATATATTCACGATTCCTCACACATTATTAACATTTTGCACAAGTTTAAAGGGTATCACCAACAACTTATCCTGGTTACCTTGGACATTAGCTCCCTTTGTATGAATATCCCCCAGAAAGCTGCTCTGGACATTATTTCTGATATTCTTATACAGAGAGACAGACCGGTTCGTATTCCTACCTTCTTTCTGACACAAATGGCTACCTTGGCAACGACCAAGAATTTTTTCTGTTTTAGAGGAGTATTTTATAAACAGATAAAAGGGGTGGCCATGGGGTCATCTGTTACCAGATGTGGCTAATTTACTGTATATGTTGCTGATTTTGAGAAACGCTATTTGAATAGACATCATTTTCAGGCCCAAATGAAGTTATGGAAACTGTATATAGACGATGTTTTAATGATTTGGGACGGCACAGAATTTGAGTTACAAGACTTTTTCGGCTGGCTCAACTCCCTAAATGAGAGTTTACAATTTGAAGGATCTTTCAATCTAAGTCAGATTGCTTATCTAGATATTGTAATTAAGAAGGACCAGCATGGTTTTATAACTGATCTTCATCGCAAACAAACAGATAGGAATTCATTATTGAAATTCGATAGTTTTCACAATAGGTCCTTGAAATATAATCTTCCTCCTGGACAATTTCTGAGGGTTAGAAGACTTTGTGCATCAGAATCAGATTTTCAACGCAATGCTGTAGACATGGGTAAAAGATTTATAAAAGAGGTTATCTGCTAGACTGTATTCAAAAAGCCTACAAGTGTGCTAAATCTACAAATAGGACTGCTGTTTTGAAAGGTACTGAATGACCAATACAAGATAGGATTGTGTGCATGCTAACGTTTTCTAGTTTTCTAAAGACATTTTAAGTATTCTTAAGCAAGAATGGCGCCTTTTAGCCACTATACCAGCATTTGCTACAAAAAAAACTTACCATTGCTCACAAGAGGAATCGTAACTTAGCAAACATCCTTGTTCCATCAGTCCTGTCCAAACCAAGGCCAATATGTAAAGTGAAGGACCACTTTAAATGTGGTTGATATTCGGTCTTGGTTACCAATGTCTTGGTTACCAAAGATTTTTTCGAACATCCCGTAACACGCAAGAAGATTTTCATACAGAATTTTTTAAGTTGTAATACTACGAATGTCATATATCTTATAATCTGCCCATGCAATCTAATTTACATAGGGAAGACCAAGAGATCGATAAAGACCAGAATTATAGAACATAAAAGTTGTTTAAATAGATGTATCCAAGACAAACCGTTGACAGCACACTGGGAAGAAAAGAACCACTGCATTTCTGATTTGAAGTATCTTGTACTTAAAGCTGTTGAACCCCATTGGAGAGATGGTGACATTGACAAGGTTCTTTTGAAACAAGAACAATGATATATCTATGAATTAGAGACGTTAGAACCGCACAGTTTGAATCAAGAAATTAACCTTGCTGTTTTCCTCTAATTAATTTTACGGCACTTTATATTTTTAGTATGGTTTTATGTTTTGTCTTTTACCTCTATTTATTATTTTTCATTTTTTATTGGTACACATATTTAGTTCCTTATCAGTTCCTTTTTGGCCACATCTTTAAGTTGTACTCTATGGCACCCTTTGTCTCTGCCAATGCCAGGCTTCTCTTCTCCTCCTCCCTCTCCCCCTCCTTCCTTTCCCTTTTCCCCCCTCCACCCTTCTTCTCCCTCCTTCCTCCCCATCTCCCTCCCTTCCCTTCCCTCCCCACTCCCCTCCCTTCCCTTTACATATTTTTCATATTATTTTCTTTTACAGTTCTAATTGGCCATCTTATATTTCCTTTTAAGATTGTTTTATAATGATTTTCTCTTTTTTTGTACTTTCTTATTTATTGTTGCACCAATTATTAATATTTTTAATTGCCACATGTTTTTATATCTAGTGTGTTTTCTGTTATCTTTTTATTCTTAGAATTGTTTTTATTTGAAGCTTTTTATGATTTATATTGGTTTTATTTAGTTATTTAATTTAGTCCCCTAAGCGTTTCAACTTCCCCTTCCCTTCATCCCTTCCCTTTCCCCTCCCCCTTTCCCCACTTCCTTGCCTGGCTTTTATTTCATCACGTTTTTTTCATTAGGCTGTGATGTTTCAGTCTTTACAGGTACTTGTGAATGAACAACAATCTTTTCACTCCGGCACCCACAAGATAGACACGCATCATTAAATCATTTCTGAGTTGTCTGTATGTTTAGTACATAGCTCGTAATCATCTCTTAGAGATTTCCTCCTGTGTTTGAGCCTGGCAAACTCCAAGTAGCGATCTCAGATTCAGCACTGGTAGTTCATTTCAGCATCTCTAAGACGGACATACACTATTAGTTACTTTTGGAGCCGTCTGTGTTTCATTGTTGCATAGTTTACATACTATTCCTTATAGTTTTCTTTTTTCTAGGCATCCCCTTGATTAAATTCTTTTAATTTAAGCTGCTTTTTCAGGCGCATGTAAATGAGATACCTCTGACCCCTGTTCGGCGTGAATCAGTGTTGATTTAAAGTACTCCCGCTTTTACGCATGTCCTGAACGTTTCTTGATGACTGTGAAATCGCTGCGGGATTTCTGTGCTGTGGTGGGTAAGATACATGTTCTTTTGATTTTGTGACTTAGTTCCTTTGGTCTGATGCTCAAAAGACAGATATACATAAATAAATCATTTTCAGAGTAGTCCATTTTTTCACTTTTCTAATTTAAACTGGTTCTTCATGCGCATGCAATGAGATATCTTTGACCACTCTTTGGCGTGAAACAGCAGTGATTAAAAGCATTCCCACTATTACATATGTCTCGAACACTATTTGACTAACCAGGCATCACAGTGGCAGGTTTCTGCTTCGTGGTGTAAGGCATACTGTATGTTCTTTTGGTTTTGTGAGTTTAGTTTATTTGTCCTTTTGATACCAGTACTGGCTCTGTTTCCTTGACTGTAGGTTTAATTCTCCAGGACCAAGCAGGAAGTCAGTCCTCACATATGGGTGACGTCGGCGCCGACGGAGCCCTCGCGGAGCAATTTTCCCCAGCTTTCAAAGAAAGCCTTTGGGAATTGCAGCGCGCATGCGCGGTCTCCTTCCCGCCCAAGGGTGCCATCTTAGCCAGTCTTCTTTTTCCGCGGAGCCCTACAGACGTACCCGTCGTGTCCCCGCTGAAAAAGTTGATTTTAGTGATTTATTTCTCTTTTTTCCTTCGGTTCGACGCCGGTCTTTTTCCTGCCCGGACTCGCGACGCCGTTGCGAGTCCTTCTCTTATTTTTCGGTTTTTCTGATTTTTGGTCAGTTTCGTTTTTCGCTGGCAGCCCGGTCCTTTGACCTTGCAGGGGCCCTTTTTCCCCCGATGGCTGCCAGTGGTTTCAAGCGGTGTGTTCAGTGTGACAGAAATATGTCACTCACTGACACACACGATAATTGCCTCCGCTGCCTGGGCCCGGATCACGAAGAACTGATCTGTGGGGCCTGTGGCAAAATGTCCTCCAAAGCGTTAAGGAGTCGGCGGCACCAGCGGGAAAGAATCTTCGCTGACCCCGGCCGTACCCGGACCTCATCGGAGGCCTCGGCGTCCAGAGGTTCCAGCTCTGACCATCGCCGAAGCTCCTCCGACAGGGGTTCTCCCTCCGGGGACCATCGACGGAAGGTAAAACCCGCGAGGGCGGCGTCGGTGGACACTCCTGGCTCCGCGAGGGCCAGGTCGCATAGCCCCGATAGCCGTCCCGGGTCTTTGGAGAAGGAGCACCTCCCGAAGCGACCTCGTCTGGAGTCGGAGTTGCCTGCTCGGGTAAGTCCTGTAGTCCTCCTGGACTCGCCTCCGAGAGGTCCGACATCGGGCCCGACGCCGTCGGGGCCCAAGTCGGGGGCTGCTGGGTCACCTGAGGTCGGACTCAGGTTGACGGCCTTGGAGAGCAGACTATCTGCCTTCATGGACCAGCAGCGGGCACTGATTGCTAGCCTCGCTGGCGCCACTGCCCCGACCGCCGGGACGTCGACGTCTAAGTCGACCCCGGAGACCGAGCCGATCCTCGAGTCCATGCGAACTCGAGTCGATCCTCGGTCGAGGTCACCCTCGGCCTCCCGTTCGGGACCGAGGTCGTCGACGCCGACTCCCTCGGTGTCGGGGCGGCCGACGCCTCCGCCTGCCCGAGCCGACCCCACCGATTCCTCCTCGGAGTCGGCCTGGGAGTCTGAAGAGGAAGAGTCACCTGATTCGTTTCGGACTCGGTGTGTCCCCTCGGACTCACCTGAGTCCGAACCTCGGAAGCAGTCCCCTCCGGAGGATGCCCGGTTCTCGGACTTCGTCAGGGATATGGCCAAGGCTTTGGCCTTCCCTGCGGATCCCGAGGAGGAGCCTCGAGCCGAAGAGCTCGACGCCCTTCAGTATGACTCTCCCGCCAGGGAACACTTTACTGTACCGGTTCCTCCCATGCTGGAACGACTACTCTTCCGCATGTGGGAGAGTCCGGCCTCGTCGCCGGTATTAAGCAAGCGGGTCGATTCCATCTATCGAGTCCGTAAGAGTCCTGGCTTCCAAAAAGCACAGCTGCCGCACCATTCCATGGTAGTGGAATCGGCCATGCATAGGCTTAAGAGCCAAAAGATGCACTCCTCGGTGCCTCCTGGCAGGGAGGCCCGTAACCTGGATGGCCTTGGTAAGAAGTGTTTCCAGGGCTCTATGCTTGCTTGTCGTGTCCAGACCTACCAGCTCTACATGGGCATGTATCTCCGAGACCTGGTTAAAGAGATAGCCGGATTCTCCGCTGGACTGTCCGAGGAACCTTTGCGGAGGTTCCTGGCCTTGACAACTGGTATTCGGGAATGCTCCAAATTCATGTCCCGAGCAGCCTATGATGGCTTTGAAGCATCGGCTCGAGTGGCCGCAGACGGCATCGGTGCCCGCCGACAGGCTTGGCTTCAGTCGTCTGACCTTGAACCCTGTGTGCAGGACAAGTTGGTCGATGTCCCCTGCCGAGGTGAAAACCTCTTTGGCAAGCCCATGGCTGAAAAGGCTGCACAAATCGAGACGGAGACTCTCACCAGGACTAGGCTTTCTAGGAAGACCTCCGCCCCTTCCCAGAAAAAGAAGGGCTCGGGAAAGAAGTCCTTTTACCCGAGAAAGGCGGCTGCCTATAAACACTACCCTCAATATCAGGCCTCTGCAGCTCCCCAACAGGGCCAGCAGGCCAAGGGACGGGGTAACGGGTCCGGTAGGCAGCAAGCCCCCAAGCCTGCACCACCAGCCCCTGCTCAGCAGGGTGGGGGTTTTTGACTTCATCAGCATAGCCTCTTCCCCTCAGCTGGCTCCTCCCAGCACCGGAGGCCGGCTGGTTCACTTCGCCCACAGGTGGTCCAACATCACTTCAGATGCCTGGGTGCTTCGTCGTAAGAGAAGGCTATCTTCTCCACTTCCACCAGGTCCCTCCCTCTTATTTCCCGGGAGAACCTCCACGACTCCCTCTGCACAGGGACTTACTCCTTCAGGAGTTAGCAAGTCTTCTTCAGGAACAGGCTGTGGAACCGGTGCCCCACCACCTGAGAGGTCAAGGCTTTTATTCCAGGTATTTCCTAATACCAAAAAGGACAGGAGGCCTCAGACCCATCCTGGACTTGCGCAACCTCAACAAGTTCCTCGTGCGGGAAAAGTTCAAGATGCTTACCCTTGGAATCCTTCTGCCCTACCTCCAGCAGGGAGATTGGCTATGCTCCTTGGATCTAAAGGATGCCTACACGCACATCCTCATCCACCCAAGCCACCGCCAATACCTAAGGTTTGTGGTGGCAGGAAATCATTACCAGTACAGAGTACTGCCCTTTGGCCTATCCTCCGCACCGCGAGTCTTCACAAAATGTCTCGCGGTGGTGGCGGCCTATCTCCGGCTTCACGGCCTCTATGTCTTTCCGTACCTCGACGACTGGCTCATCAGAGCATCGTCCTCTCCGGAAGTCACCAATGCCACACACCGCACGGTGACTCTTCTGCAGTACTTGGGCTTTGTCATAAACTTCGCAAAGTCCACTTTGCTCCCCTCACAGGATCTCGAGTTCATCGGCGCAAGACTGCACACTCCTCAGGCGCGAGCTTTCCTGCCTCTCGACAGGGCTCAACGGCTCATGGACCTAGCCGGCCGTTTTCGCAGCCAGTCCCTGGTCTCCGCCAGGCGCTTCCTGAGACTACTCGGCCATATGGCTTCCACCGTCCACGTGACCCCCAATGCTCGCCTGAATATGCGGCCTGCTCAATGGTGCCTTCGCAAGCAGTGGCAACAAGCCACCGGCGGACTAGCCGACTTAGTGCGCATCTCCGGGCCGCTGGCCTCTTCTCTACAGTGGTGGCTTCATCGGCCGAACCTGGTGCTCGGAATGCCTTTTCAGTCACCTCAGCCGGCTCAAGTGCTGACGACCGATGCTTCCCTCCTGGGTTGGGGAGCACATTGCCAAGGGGCATGTACTCAAGGTCTCTGGACCGCGTGGGAGTCTGCTCAGCAGATCAACTTCCTGGAGCTCAGAGCAATCCGTCTGGCGCTCAAGGCTTTCTCCCACCTGACTTCTCACCAGTCCGTCCTTGTCCAGACGGACAATCAAGTTGCCATGTTCTACGTGAACAAACAGGGGGGCACGGGCTCCTTCCTTCTCTGCCGAGAAGCTCAGAAGCTCTGCTCTTGGGCCGTCAGTCACGGCATTCTTCTCAAGGCAGTTTATCTCCCAGGCCAAGAAAATTGCCTGGCGGACAAACTCAGCAGGATACTCCAGCCGCACGAGTGGCGTCTGGATCCCTTGGTAGTTCAGAAACTTTTTCTGAAGTGGGGACTCCCCACAATGGATCTCTTTGCCAGTCCTCTCAACCGGCAACTTCCTCGCTTCTGCTCTCGTCAGCCACATCCCCTTCGAGTAGCGGCAGATGCTTTGCTACTCTCATGGTCGGAGAGCCTTCTGTATGCTTTTTCTCCCATCCCGCTAGTCTCTCGAACTCTTTTCAAGGTTCTCCGAGACAAAGCTTCCATGATCCTGGTGGCTCCTCGCTGGCCCAGACAGCCGTGGTTTCCACTCCTGCTGCAATTAGCGGTAGAGGATCCGTTCCCTCTGGGGTTTCAACCGGATCTCCTAACACAGGATCAGGGGTCCCTGCTACACCCCAACCTCAGATCTCTCAATCTAATGGCCTGGCTGCTGAAAGGGTAGTCCTTGCTCCCCTTCTCCTGCCGGCAGAGGTGGAGGAGGTCGTCCTAGCTTCTCGGCGACCTTCTACCCGCAAATGCTACGCCCTTAAATGGCGTCGCTTTTCCGTTTGGTGTGCCCAGCAGTCTCAGGATCCCTTCTCCTGCTCGGTGTCGGTGATCTTGCAGTACTTGCTCTACCTCTCTAACCTGGGACTTAAGTCCAACTCCGTCAAAGTTCACCTCAGTGCTCTTTCAGCACATCATGTGCCGGTGGACGGCAGACCTCTTTCCAGCGACCCTCTCGTAGCGAGGTTTCTCCGAGGTCTCCTTCTACTTAAACCACCTCTGCGCCCGCCAGCTCCTGACTGGGATCTGAATGTGGTTTTACAGCGGATCACCTGTCCGCCTTTTGAACCTATGGCTACCTGTTCTCTCCGTTTCCTTTCTTGGAAAACTTTATTCCTGATAGCCCTCACTTCCGCTAGACGCGTAAGTGAATTGCAGGCCCTCGTGTCTGATCCCCCTTACACTCGGTTCTACAAAAATAGGGTAGTCCTACGGACTCACCCAAAATTTCTTCCAAAAGTGGTCTCCCCTTTTCACATCAATCAGGAGGTGGTACTTCCGACCTTCTTTCCCAGGCCACACTCCAGCCGAGCTGAAATGGTCCTACATACCCTGGACTGTAGAAGGGCATTGAACTTCTACCTTGACCGTACGCGGGAGCACCGTAAAGCGGCTCAGCTTTTTGTGTCTTTTGACCCCAATAAATTGGGGCTCCCGGTCTCCAAGCGTACTCTGTCCATCTGGGTTGCTGACTGTATCGCTTGGGCTTATGGGGCAGCCGGACTCTCGTTAGAAAGTCGAGTCACGGCTCATTGTGTTCGGGCGAAGGCTACGTCAGTGGCTTACCTCCGCTCTGTTCCGCTGGCAGACATCTGCCGGGCCGCTACTTGGTCTTCGAGCCAGACTTTTGCGGTCCATTACTGTCTCGAGAGGGAGTCCCGCAGGGACAGTGCTTTCGGACAGGCAGTCCTCCGAAATCTCTTCGAGGTTTGAGCAACTCCTACCCTCCATCCCGGATGGGGGCTACCGGTGGGTAATAATTCAGTGAAGATTCCTTCCTTCGGTGCTGCTGAGCTAGAGGGAGCTCATTTTTGTGCTTAGGGTCTCCGGTAGCCTTAAGCTTGGGAGTCCCATATGTGAGGACTGACTTCCTGCATGGTCCTGGAGAAAGCGTAGTTACTCACCTGTAACAGGTGTTCTCCAGGAGCAGCAGGAATCAGTCCTCACAACCCTCCCTCCTCCCCTTGGAGTTGCAATCATCTGCTTAAGTTTTTTTGCAAATTTTTATGCTGTCTTTTAGCTATGTCATCAGACTGGCTAAGATGGCACCCTTGGGCGGGAAGGAGACCGCGCATGCGCGCTGCAATTCCCAAAGGCTTTCTTTGAAAGCTGGGGAAAATTGCTCCGCGAGGGCTCCGTCGGCGCCGATGTCACCCATATGTGAGGACTGATTCCTGCTGCTCCTGGAGAACACCTGTTACAGGTGAGTAACTACGCTTTACGGTCTTCAGGATTTCTAACTGTAATATGAGTTCTCATCAATTGGCAGTCCATTCGTCTCTTTAGCATCGGTTCTGGCTCTGACTCCAGTCTTGCAAATCCAAGCACAACTTCTTCCATAAACTGTCCTCTTCCTTTAAGCATTTGAAATTACAATAAAAGTTTCTACTACTCGGCAGTAGTAAAAAAAAAAAATCTCCCCTTTCTATACACTTAGTTCACAGTCAAATTACTTCATTAGACACACAAGATAGGTTTCATTTCAGTACTCATGCTTGTAATATGTAATTACAAAATATATCGTGAGATTAGATTCACTTCTTTTAAAGCTTTTATCGGACTGGATAATTATATAGAATAGGCTTCCCAATAAGCATAAACCATGATGCTCGTTGACTTTGGTTATTTTGTTTTTACAGATCTGATTTTATTAATTATTGGTTTTTCAAAACTGAGTTTCTACAGTGTGCCATTGTAAGTATTATTACACTGTATCTGGTGGATGGCAAACAATCTAGTTCCTCCTCATCTCTCTCTCTCCCCCAATTTGGGGTTTTATATGTTGTGTATGCATGTTCATGTGGTTTGATTTTTTGATATACATTATGCCCTGCGTTTTTTATTTTTAATATATGTTTATATTTTAACGACCAATATATTTATTTATTTATATGTTTATATTGTAATGGTCTTATTTTATTTATTATTTTTACCTTTATTTTTAATTCTTTTAATTAAATGTGTCTGTATTGTTTTTTGAGGTATGTGTACCCCCGAAGAAGGCAACAACTGAAACGCGTAGGGATTCCTCGCGTAATAAAGCACCTGTTACCTCTATACACCACTCGCTTCTTTGTGGTCTCTGCTTTGTTGTTGAGGGTGTTTGCTTTCCGTGTGGTCCCCACTGAAGGAGCCAGCATCGGCTTCGTTGGTGCCAACACTGGTGCCAATACCAGTGGCTGCAGAGCCCTCCCTCCTAACGGAGAGGATGCTGGCTCTTGAGCGCAGCCTGGCTACCTTCATGGCACAACACCCCACCCCCAAGGACCAGGTAACTCTGGTTCCTCTGTATCAGTGATGGCCTCATCCACGGCGGAGACCTCACTGGCCGAGGAACAGCCGATCTGTGAATCCTTTGTGGTTTCCTTCGGTTCGTGAGATCGCTCCTGATCCCAGTTGATGGAGCCAGTTCCTCAGGTGGCTCCGGTTCCAAACATCAAGAACCAAGAATCCTTTCCCATTATTGATAGGGTCCTCGATCCCATCGCTATTTTGAGTTCCTCAGTGACTCATACTCAGACTGGAAGTCTGAGGATGAGTCTACGGAGACGGCGAGGCACTGGGATGTGCCCTCAGATCCCTCACCTCCTCATGAACGTCGAATGTCCCCCCCCCCTTCCAGAGGACCTCTCTTTTCTGTAGTTTGTGAGGGACATGGGAAAGGCCTTGCCTTTCACCTTTGAGGCGGAGGAGGAGCCCCAAGCTGAGGAGCTCGAGATCCACCAGTATCCCACTCCACCAAAGGAGGCCATCACAATCCCTGCCCACCCCATTCTGCACAGCTCCTTAGAAGGATGTGGGAGACCCCACTTAATGGTACTTGCAGTCAGCAAGCGGCTCGATTCCATGTATCAGGTCTGCAGAAGCCCAGGCTTTGCAAAAACCCAACTACCTCACAATTCAATGATGGTGGAGTCGGCCATGCACCATATCAAGAGGACTAAGACACACTCTTCAGTGCTGTCAGACGGCTGCCTGGGTGAGAATCTTCACAGTCTTGGCAAGTGCATATATCTATATGATTTGCAAGGGATTGTGGGCAATGCAGTTCATTCACACCAGACACAGCTGCTCACAATAATTAGTTGTGCTTTTGGGTAAAGCCAATAAGATATTTATTTATGGGGTTATTTCTCCCAACACAGATATGCTTGGTAGCACATAAATCAGGTTACTTGCTTTCAGTGTTAAACTTGAAAAAAACAGAATCAGAAAAACAACATTTAAACTTGTCAGGCAAGCAAAGCAAAAGAAATAAGACCTGGTTGGTACAAACTGGTCTTTTCTGTAGGCACTAGCTAATGTTTTCTTACCATATATCAAACAACAAACCAAAAGCCACAAAGAATGAAAAAACTGTTCTTTTCAGGTAAACTTCTTATATCTTCCCACATAGATTCAGAAGTGATTCTCTTAGAGCTCACAAGCAATTAGGTAAGGCTCAATTGCTAGCATTTATCCAGCTGAAACCCCTTAGCTGGCTTGCTTTCTACTGCGTGGCTAGAAATCCTACACAGGAGCTTTTCTGAGTAGATTAAAGAACAAGTTTGTATTTCTTTGTGATGGTTGCTGTACTTTATAACAGAAAATCACCAAAGGAGTTTAGACAGAGAGCAGTCCATGTAAACAGATTCTTCATCTGCTATCATTCCCTCTTCTTCAACAAGCATGGGTTCAATATCATGGATTGGCACAGATGAATCTCCCAATGGAGCACTTTCAGGAGAATACTTGTTTCCCTGCTGTCTTTCAAGGTTATAGCTAGGGCATAGATCAGTGTTCATACCTGAGCTTCCATTGCTGTTAGAGTTCCTCTCTATATAGCCTGGCCAGTATGTAGTCCAGTTCTTATGTCCAGCCTTCCAATCCAGATCCCTGGACACTGGATCTCTCTTCACATACCTTCTGGCACGGGTCTTAGGGTCCCTTGCATGTGCAGCCGTCTCCCTCACAGGTACCGTCTGGAGATTCCTAGCTCTGCAGTACCATTCCTCTGGCTTTCCCCAGTCCAATGGTGTATGCTGGCCCTTGGAATGCCTCCCAGTATACGTACTGCTCTGGACTCTTCTAGACTTCTCAAAGGCTTTTCTCCTCTTTCTTCCAAAGGGTTTCTTTCCCTCTCTGTCCGTCCGGTTTGGCTTCTGCTTCTGATGATCCTCCTGATGATGAAGATGATCAAGCTCAAGCTGATTCTCTGTAGAATAAACTCTACCTTTATTCTGCTTAGATGAGTGCTCCTCCCTAACACAGCGCAGCTGTGCTGAATCAGGCCCTGCCCTTTGAAATGAATGCTTAGGGATTACCTCATAGCCCTCCTGATTGAACACACGTTTCCCCACTTCAGCTCCTCTAATGGCTGTTGGAAACCTGGTGCATTCTGGGACTGGTAGTCTTTTATGGGAAAATTCTGTTTTCTTATTTCTACCAGAACTGACAGGTTGCTTGTTCAGAGTCACTTCACCTTTCCTATAACTCCTTCCTGAGCTATGATAAGCTTCCTTATCACAGTGCTCCTGAGTTGAGAGGCTGCACCATGGATGGCTTTAGCAGGAAATCTTACTAGGGCATAATGCTCTTGGCCCATATACAAGCATACTAGCCTATACATGGTGTCATGAAGAAGACCCTTCTGAGCCAATGGAGTTGGTGAGAGAAGAGGATTCCGTTGCAGAAACTGACAGGCAGTCTGAACACATGGCTCAGTGTTTTCAGAGAGAATGTAAACAAAGAGAGTCACGAGCTGGAAAGACACTCCCACACTGTCACGTAGTACCTAGTTCAGGAGATAATGAGATACACCTGTTTAAGGGAGGGGCACAGTTTAGCCCGGAGAAACAGGATGATAAAAAGTGGTCATTAGCCTGGACTAGAGGGGAGCAGAAAGGAGGAAGACGTCAAGAGGGGAGAACCAAGGGAGCCATAGTCCTAACGCCAGAAAGAAGCAGCACAGGACAGGTGACGTCTGGTAAAGGCAAGAAGGATAAGATATTTCCTGGAAGGCAGGCTTGGGAAAACTCACATGCTCCAGAGAGAGAAACCTGCTGGCATGTGTTTGGGAATCAGTCTGACTTTGCAGAGCTGAGCATTCTTTTCCCTCCAAAGCTAAAAGGTAGGCTTCACAACTTACATAGATTTGAACCTAGTTATAAAGTATTTCCCTGCAGTTGCCAGAATGTAACAGACACTCTAAAAAGAAACTTCAGTATATACGGTAATTCACAGTCCTATCCTTTAGAGTGCTACCGAGAGAAGCCATGTGAGGATAGTGAAGACGTCTGTTTTAAAGTTCAGGATAGCAGCTCACTGACACATCCTGCTATTGCTGACGCTGAAGAAATGCAGATTGACTCTGATAGCAGTGAAATAGTGGATAACCAGATGGACTGCACGTTATGTTTTGCTGACCACGTGGAGTCTCCGTGCTGAACACTAGTTTGAGAAAGCTGGTAAAGCAACAGAAAGAATGGGGAACATTTTCTTTTGTTGAAGGAAGCTGTTATTGTTTGTTTGTACCGAGCACTGCACGTTGTGAGCCTGAAGCTGATAAGGCTAATTTACCTGAGTTCTTGTACATATCCCTCAAGCCAATTGGATGGCAGTTTGTCCTAAGTTATTTACCTGCACACCTCACCGAGCGAGCGCACATACTTTACAACAGAGCGCACAAAAATTACGGCTCTGATTCTGATAGAAAACAACACAGACATCTTAAAATTTAAAAGTTATGATTGTAATTACTAGAAATTTCCCGCTTCATTTAGTAATCGTCTATTTTCATTTAATTTGATTAAAATCAATGTGGTGTACATACTGTATTCTGACGTGTAGTCAAATTTTAAAGTATATAACTCCGAGTGTCGTTATGTGGCGCACAAAAGTTTAACCTTCCTTCAAAAGCTGCACACAGCTGATATTTTATGCACACACAGCCTACAGAAAATTAGAGGGAACATTGCCTGCACAGAAATCCGTTGGGAAGGGGGAAAAATAAATTCTTGTCATTGCCTGAAACACTCGACTACAACTCTTCTGTTCTCAAAGGGTAAAAGGGACTACCATTCCCAGAGGGCCTTGCAGGACCAATGCAGGGTCATACTCTCTGAGTCAGGAATACAAAGGCAGACCAACTCTCAGCGCCCTAGGCGCTGGGCTGGCCACCGAGAGGGTGACAATGGGCATGTACTTGAGAGACCTGGCAGGGGAGTTTGCTGGGTTTTCAGCTGGGCTTTCTAGTGACCATCTCAAGAGCTTTCAGGGCTTGGTCTGTAAAAACAAGAAATGCTCCAAATCTGTGATTTGGGCAGCCTATGACAGCTTTGAGTCTGTGGCTGCGGTGGTCATTGGTGCTCACTGCCTGGCATGGCTACAGTCCTTGGACATGGAGCAATGGGCTGATGTCTTGTGTCAGGACCATGGAGAAGGCTGCTGAGTTTGAGAGTGAACAACTCGCCATGACCAAGCTCTCCAGAAAGACTGCTGACCCTTCCCAACACCTTTTACCTGAAGAATAAGAGAGCCTATGTTGCATACCTCCCATACCACTCCTACCAGGCACCCCCACAGGAGCAGCAGACCAAAAGCCAAGGTCAAAGGCAGCTGCGTAAGCCTAAGATCCCAAAATCTCAACCAGCGCCTCAGCCGCATCCTGGGGGGTGGGGGATTTTGGCTCCCGAACCAAGGCCTTTCTTCCCCTTTCAGGCCCAGTTCTGCAGCAGATTGGGGGGCGCCTCCAGTTCTTTGCCCACCGTTGGCTCAGTATCACCACAGACACCTGGGCATTGCAGATTAGTAAAATAGGGTTTTTCCAGAATCAAGCAGGAAGCTGCATTGCAGGAAGCTGCAGCAGATTGGGGGGGCGCCTCCAGTTCTTTGCCCACCGTTGGCTCAGTATCACCACAGACACCTGGGCATTGCAGATTAGTAAAATAGGGTTTTTCCAGGATCAAGCAGGAAGTCAGACCTCACATATGGGTGATGTCAGAGGCGGCAGAGCCTATGCGGAGCATTTCCCCAGCTTTCAAAAAAAGCCATTGGGAATGCTACCACGCATGCGTGGTCCCCTTCCCGCCCAAGGGTGCCATCTGTTTCAGTCTCCTTTTTTCCATGGAGCCCAATGGACGTGGTCCTCATCTCTCCCAGAAAAAGTGATTATTTCCCTTCCAAATTCTTGGCTTCGGTCCCTGTACAGCCTCCGCCTCGAGTCGGGCACCTCAATGCCATTCTCAACCTCGTGTGGTCCCTTTTTTGTCGAGGTCTTCCTTGACTGACTTTTGCACCTTTTTTTCACCTGAGGGTCCTCAACCCCAGTCGGGTGTTCTCCCACCATATCTCCCACTGGGTTTAAAAAGTGTGACCGATGTGGCCAAACCATATCAGGTACTGATACTCATGATTACTGCCTCCACTGTCTGGGCCCAGACCACAACAGCTCCTCCTGTGACCGGTGCCAGGCCCAACAGAAAACATTCGGAGTTGCAGGGGAAGCTGCCTCCCAAGCCAGACTCCACTCTGGCGTCCCCCTCTCCCAGTCCAAAGGAGGGTTTCTCGAGGGAGGTTCAGGTATCCTCGGAGTCCCACGGCGGCGGCTCCTCCGGTAGGTCGCTGGACCCTCCTAAGTAGAAGAAGAAGAAGGAGCAGCCCCCCCCCCCCCCGAGTTGCTGACAAAGCCTGGGAAGGTCCCATAGCGGGACTCGGGCGACTCGGTGCAGTGCCCTCCTAAGCTCTCGAGGCAAGAGCTCTCAGCCGGAGGTGACTGCGCCAGGGTTTAGGAACCCATAGTCCTCCTGGAGGATGCACTCTCTGGAGTGGTGCCGCCGGACCCAAAGCCCTCGGTGTACACACCACAGACTGATGAGCCATCGGGTCTCGAGGCCCTTATAGCAGCCGTGGAGCAGAGTCTCTCTTCCATTCTGGCCTTGCAGCAGGTATTGATATCTGGACTCCCAGCATCATCGGCCTCAACACTTGACCCCCCCAGCCTTGGGGGAACCAGGCACCGAGTGCTGCCGGCCTCGGGTAAGTCCTCAGCCCTGGTTGAGGTCCCAGTCCCGGTCCTCAGGGTTCCAGTCCTCCCCAGCAAGCCTGCAGGGATCTGACCTCTGGTCCTTGAGTGGTCCCCGGTTCCTGGGGGTTACCCCTGAGGCCGAATTGTCGACAACCTCGGGCTCCATGTGGGAGACCGAGGATGAGGCTTCTCCCGAGACTTCCCGGCATAGGGACATTCCCTCTGAGCCTCGATGCCACTCCCCACCTGAGGATGTGGCATGCCATGATTTCGTCTGGGACATGGCTCAGGCTCTCTCAGTGGAGGATCCGTGCACCAAGGAGCTGGAAATTTTACAGTACGAGTTTCCACCTAAGGAGACCCTCACAGTCCCAATCCCCACCCATCCTCGAGAGGCTCCTTCTCCGGTCTTGGGAGACCCCGGTCTCGGTGCCAGTGGTTAGTCGGCATGTCAATGCCATTTACCGAGTCTGGAAGGGTGCGGGGTTCCACAAGCCTCAGCTTCCCCACAATTCAATGGTGGTGGAGTTGTCAATGCAAAAGCTTAAGAGTCAAAAGACTTACTTGTCTGTGCCCCTGAGCAAGGAAGCCCAGACCCTCGACGCCCTGGGCTGTAAGTGCTACCGGGGCGCCATGCTCGGGTGCCATATACAAGCCTATGAGGGGATGTATTTGAAGAGCCTGGTCCAGGAGTTCTCGGGGTTCTTGGCAGGCCTCACTGGGGAACTTCTCCAGCACTTCTTGTCCCTGGCCAGGGCTGTCCGGGACTGCTCTAAGTTTCTCTCTAGAGCTGCCTACGATGGGTTTGAGGACTCAGCCCAGGTGGTGGCTGCGGGCTTTGGGGCCTGGTGCCAGGCGTGGCTGCATACCTCGGACCTGGAGCAGTGGGTGCAGGAGAAGCTCCTGGATGTGCCCTGCAATGGGGAGAATCTTTTTGGGAAGCCAATGTCGGATAAGGCCGCCGAGATTGAGGCCAAGGTAGTTACCCAGCAGAGGCTTTCCAAAAAGACCTTGGCTGTTCCCAGGAAGAAGCCCTCAGGAAAGACGATATCATGGTATACACCCCAGTAAACATACAGGCCCTGGACCTCACCTCCATAACTAACTGCCTGGATGAGATGATCGCATTTCTTACCAACAACAACTTGTCGGTAAACTATAACAAGACGGAAGCCATGTTTACCAGAAGTACCAACTTCAACCCACCATCCACAATCGGCATCCGGGACAAATCTATCGACATGAAGGATGAAATAAGATACTTCGGAATCACCCTAGACATAAGAACATAAGATATGCCATACTGGGTCAGACCAAGGTCCATCAAGCCCAGTATTCTGTTTCCAACAGTGGCCAATCTAGGTCATACGTACCTAGCAGTTTCCCCAAGGGACACAGGTTCCACAATGCTTGTATTGGTTCAAGCATTGATATCCTGGGTCCCTTCTTAATAATGGTTTATGGACCTTTCCTCCAGGAACTTGTCCAAACCTTTTTTAAACCCAGCTACACTAACAGCCTTTACTACATCCTCCGGTAACAAATTCCAGAGTTTGATTACACGTTGAGTGAAAAAATATTTTCTTTTATTAGTCTTAAATAGTTTACCCTGTAGCTTCATTGCATGTCCCCTAGTCTTTCTATATTCTGATAAGGTAAACAATCGATCTACGTTTACCCGTTCCACTCCGTTCATTAATTTATAGACTTCTATCATATCTCCCTCAGCCGTCTCTTTTCCAGGTTAAAGAGCCCCAACCTTTTTAGCCTTTCTTCATAGGAGTAGCCTTCCATCCCCTTTACCATTTTGGTGGCTCTTCTCTGAACCTTTTCTAAAATTGCTATATCCTTTTTAAGATATGGCGACCAGAATTGCACACAATATTCAAGGTGCGGTCTCACCATGGAACGATAAAGAGGCATTATAATATCTTTTGTTTTATTTTCCATTCCTTTCCTTATCATACCTAGCATTCTATTTGCTCTCTTGGCCGCCGCTGCACACTGGGCCGAGGGTTTTAACATGGTATCCACAAGGACGCCTAAATCTTTTTCTTGGGTGGTGGTTCCTAATGTGGAACCTTGCATCGTGTAACCATAGTTTGGGTTGTTCTTCCCTAGGTGCATAACCTTGCACTTCTCCACATTAAATTTCATCTGCCATTTTGATGCCCAGTCTTCCAATTTATCAAGATCCTCTTGCAATTTTCCACAATCCTCCTGGGTTTTAACAACTTTAAATAGTTTTGTGTCATCAGCAAATTTGATAACCTCACTCGTTATTCCACTTTCCAGGTCATTTATGAATATGTCAAAAAGCAGCGGACCCAGCACAGATCCCTGGGGTACACCACTATTCACCTTTCTCCATTGGGAAAATTGGCCATTTAGCCCTACCCTCTGCTTTCTATCTTTTAACCAGTTCCTGATCCACAGTAGTACACTGCCTCCTATCCCATGACTCTTTAGTTTTGCCAAAAGTCTCTCATGAGGGACCTTGTCAAAGGCTTTCTGAAAGTCCAGATACACAATATCAACCGACTCACCTTTGTCCACCTGTTTATTCACTCCTTCAAAAAACATAACAGATTAGTAAGACAAGATCTTCCTTGTCTAAAGCCATGTTGGCTGTCTCCCATTAGGTCATGACTATCTATATGCTGAGTAATTTTATTCTTTATGATGGTTTCTACCATTTTTCCTGGTACTGATGTCAAGCTCACCGGTCTGTAGTTTCCCGGATCACCCCTCGAACCCTTTTTAAAAATTGGTGTTACATTGGCGATCCTCCAATCCTCAGGTATTAGAGATGATTTTAATGATAGTTCACAGATTACTGATAGCAGGTCTGCAATCTCAAATTTCAGTTCTTTCAACACCCTTGGATGTATACCATCTGGCCCAGGTGATTTGCTACTCTTCAGTTTATCTAATAGTTGTAAGACATCTTCCCGATGTATCGATATTTCCTTCAATTCTTCCACACCTTTAAATACCACTTCAGTCGTGGGTAACATCCCTACATCTTCCTCAGTAAAGACCGAAGCAAAGAATTCATTCAGCATGCTAAATCTCCATTCACACATTTAAAAAACTGCTGCAAAGGCATACTACAAATTAAAACTCATCAGGAGACTCAAACCAATCCTAAGCCAAGATCACTTCAGAACGGTATGTCAGGCAATCATCACGCCTATAGTGGACTACAGTAATTTATTATATCAGGGACTCCATAAACAAACCACCCACCCTCTCCAGTTGGTGCAGAACACAGCGGCCAGGATCATCACAAACACTGCAAAAAATGAGCACATCACACGAGTGCTCCAGCACCTCTACTGGTTGCACGCACAAGATACAGAGCAACTTTAAATATTTTCAAAATCATTCACAACATTTCAGCTAATGCCCTTCAGAACTTAGTAACCAGACACACCAGCACGCGGCCAGGAAGAACTAGCATGGATAACAAGATGGCCATTCCCCTCTGAATACCACAGAAAAAATCAGGCAACATCCAGAAGGGCACCATCCCTCTATGCACCAGAACTATGGAACACTCTACCCAACGACATGAGAGCCATGAGCAAAATAAAGGACTTCAGACGTATGCTCAAGACCATACTCTTTGTACAATACTATGGACTCTCCCAGAGCACACAAGCCTAGCTATGGACATGATTGCAAACAGCCCACAACGGTCTCAATCAATAAATTGTAAATAGTTACAGATGCATATACCTCCTCCAGTATCCCCCCCCCCCGACCCCATAAATGTACACAACTTAGTTACTTGTAAATCACTTTGATTGAAGGAAAAGGTGGTATATAAAACTGGTTAAATAAATAAATATATAAAGAAGACCTTTTTTTCCTGAGGAAAAAGGGTTACCCTTTGTCCGGCCATTCCAGCCTTACCAGGGTCCGCCTCACCAACCCGCACAACCAAAGGGCCAAGGGCAATGGCCCAGGAAGCCCAAGGCCCCAAAGCCCCAGGCACCAGCGCCCCCTCAGTCTGGGGTGAGCTTTTGACTCAGTGGGCAGGGTCTCCCTCCCCCTGAGACCCACCTCAGCCCATAGGGGGTCAACTGGCCTCCTTTGCCGACAGCTGGGCCACCATCACTACAGACCAGTGGGTCCTGTGGGTGGTGAGAGAGGGTATTTCCTCCACTTGCAACAAAGCCCTCCAGAGTACTTTCCAGGGGAGCCACCCCATCCCCTCCTTCACCAGGCCTTGCTCGTCACAGAGCTTGCAAACCTCCTCAAGGACAAGGTGGTGGAACCTGTGCCCCACCACCTCTGGGGCAGGGGATTCTACTCAAGGTATTTCCTTGTCCCCAAAAGAACAGGAGGCCTCCGGCTTATCCTGGATCTGTGCAGCCTCAACAGGTTACTGGTGAGGGAGCAGTTCAATATGCTCTCCCTTGGAACACTGCTGCCCTACCTCCGCCTTTGCTCCTTGGATCTCAAGGACGCTTATGCCCACATCCTGATTCATCCCTCCCACAGGCACTACCTGAGGTTTGTGGTAGGAGGTCTGCACTTCCAGTACAGGGTTCTCCCATTCGGGCTTGCCTCCTCCCCGAGGGTCTTCACAAAGTGCCTGGCCGCAGTAGTCGCACTTGTGCGCCTTCAAGGGGCTCACGTCTTCCCCTATCTGGACGATTGACTCGTCAGTGGCAGCACCACCAGGGAGGTGCATCAGGCCACAAGGCTGACCATTCACGCCCTCCATCAGTTGCACTTCGTCATCAACTACCCCAAATCCAGGCTCTCCCCGACACAGACCCTGGAATTTATAGGGGCCCGGCTGAACACTGCAGGTCAGTGCCAGCCCGTCGGCTCCTTTTGCTGGGCCACATGGCCTCAACGGTGCACATTAGGTCCATAGCCCGCCTACACATTCGAGCAGCCCAGTGGTGCCTCTAGTCTTAGTGGTCTCAGGCCACGAGCGGACTGAAGGACAAGGTGTGGGTCATCCAGCAGCTGGCAGGCCTCCCTTATCTGGTAGAAGTCCCCACACCACCTCAGGGTGGGGATGCCTTTCCAGGCACCAGCACCTCAGAGTTTTCTGACTACAGATGCCTCTTGGCAGGCTGGGGTGCACATTGTGAGGGCCAGGGCACTCGGGGCCACTGGTCTACCAAGGAGTCTCTCCTGCAGATCAACCCCCTCGAGCTCCGGGCTATCTTTCTGGCCCTGCAGGCCTTCTGCCACCTGCTCCGAGACCTTCCAATCCTCATTCAGATGGACATCCAGGTGGCCATGTTCTACATGAACAAGCAGGGCGGAATGGGCTCCTACTTCCTCTGTCAGGAGGCCATAGCACTTCATTCCTTTGCGGTACGCAACTGCGTGACCCTAAGGGCGTTGTACCTACCGGCCCAGGACATCTCCCTGGCGGACAGGCTCAGCAGAGTCTGCTGCCCACATGAGTGGCACCTGGACCCCAAGGTGCCTGGACCTGTTCACCTCTCCGGACAATGCTTAGCTTCTGGCAGATGCGTTTCTGATCTCATGGTGGCAGGGCCTGCTTTGCGCATTCCCACTGACCCCCCTGATATCAGTGTTCAAAATCCAGAGTGAGCACGCCTCAGTGATCCTGGTGGTCCCCAGATGGCTCAGGCAGCCTTGGTTTCCCCTGCTGCTCTCCCTATCTGTGACAGCCCCAGTACCCCTGGGCCAGGCCCCGGGTCTCCTCTCGCAGGAGGAGGGCTCCCTCCTGCACCCCAACCTGAGGGCTCTAACGCTAACAGCGTGGCTGCTGAACGGGTAGCGTTGGTCCCTTTCCACCTCACAAGGGAGGTAGAGGAGGTTCTCCTGGCCTCTAGGAAGGGAGGGCTTATGCTTTCAAGTGGAGGAGGTTCTCCATCTGGTGCACAGACAGGAACGTGAATCTGTTCTCCTGCCAGGTACAACTCGTTTTGCAGTACCTTTTGCATCTCTCGCACTCAGGCCTGAAATCTAACTCAGTCAGGGGTGTATCTCAGACCATGTGACCCCAATTCTACTAGACTTACACTGGCTCCCTATAAACAGCCGAATAAAATATAAAATCCTCCTAACTACATTCAAAATCATCAACAACATCTCCCCATCACAACTATCCACCCTAATACACCCCCCATCGGATACTAGATCACGCAGACAGAACGCAACCCACTCCCTCAACATAAAAACAAATTTTAGAAAAACTAAAGCGACAACAAGTGACAGGGCCTTCTCCTTTGCTGCCCCCACCCTCTGGAATGAAATACCATTAACACTCCGCATGATAAAAGACCTTCACCAATTCAAAAAGGAATTAAAAACCTACCTCTTTACAAAACACTTTGAAATCCCCTACCAACAAAGAACCTCACCAATACAATCACAGAAACACATCCACTGTACCCAAGACAGAACAAATGACTAACACAGGAAATTTTACAAACCTCACACAACACGCTAATGAACCACTCAAAAAGTTGACTATTTCACCATTGTAAATAACCACCGTAACTAACTATGCTGCGCTCCATGTATATAACTTGTAAATAGTTTGAAAAGCTGTTATAGTTAATGTTCAAAATATGTTCCCTGTAAGTACACCTGTATATAGTTAAAGCATAATGTTCCTTGTAAATGTATACAGAAGTATACAATTGTTCTGTTTAATGTTCAATGTAAACCGCCCCTGATCTCTGGAAGGGGCGGTATAGAAAAGACTGTTAAATAAATAAAATAGTGGCAAACCACCACCTTGTAGCGGGGAAGCCCCTCTTGACCTTCCCCTGCCCCTGGCCTTAGTGGCCTTCTGTTGTCTGGCACCGGAATAGGACCTCAATGTGGTGCTGTTCCAGCTCACCAGACTGCCATTTGAGCCTATGGCAACCTGTCACCTGAGATACCTCTCCTGGAAGGTGGCTTTCCTGGTGACTGTGACCTCTGCCTGCAGGATGAGCAGGCTGCAGATCCTGGTGATGGATCCTCCCTACACCCGGTTCTACACAAACAGAATAGTGCTGCGGACGCATGCCAAGTTCCTTCCTAAAGTGGTGTCTACTTTTCACTTTTCATTCATGCGGGAGCCATCAAACAAAAGTGGACATCGGATGTTTTTTAAGGTTGAATCATTCACCCTGACGAAGCCATGTTGTGGCGAAACTAACGCTCATGCTGTGAATGGAGGTTTTCAACATGAAGCGGTGATAGTGCTTCGTTTGTTTCCGATGGTGGAAGTTTCCCTTAGGGGATCTGTTTCAAATTACTGAAGGGGGAGAATTTTATGGTTGCAGTATTAAGGTGTTTCGCATTTATTGTGGAAGGTTGGCGGTGAGATTCGTCGGTTCCTGGATGATGGACTGATTGGATACGACATCATCGTGGTTTATACCACTCTTTACTGGAGCCCTTGAATGATCTTCCTTGGGATAGTAATAGCGGTCTAAACGTGGTACAGCTTTCCCTGCATGGCAGGGACTCTTGTGTAGATATTTTTCCATCGGTTTCAAAAATCTTTTTGCATATTTGTTAAAATCTCATGGGCATTAGTTGGTTAATGTTATTGTTATAATTTGTTTGCAGTTTTTTTGCAGTGTGTGTATTGTATGAATTTATGTATGTTAATGTATTATTATGTATGACTGTATTATGTATTGGGTATTGAGATAGTGGGTATAGAATATTGTTATGTGTTTTAGTAATTGTGATTGTATTGTATGAGTGTATGTGTGAATGGTGAGTGTATGGGATTTGTGTCTTTTTTATGTGTTGTAATTTAGGTAAATTTTAGGTAAATTGGCGATGATATTGCCTTTGGAAGAATTGCATTATATTAAATATGCCATCAATATTTACATATTTTGATGTATCCTATGTATTTTTGAAAGATGTGTGTTTATTACACTGTTACATGACTAATATTATTTATAAAATTTGTTAAATTGATATATGTTGCATTGTATTTTTTTATATTACTTTTCACTTCAACCAGGAGGTGGTTCTCCCTACCTTCTTCCCACGGCCTCACTCCAGCAAAGTGGATTCGGTCTTGCACACCTTGGATTGCAAGAGGGCCCTGTCCTTCTATCTTCATAGGACCAGGGACCACCGCAACGTGCCCCAACTCTTTGTCTCGTTTGACCCCAATAAACGGGCTGCTAGTAACCAAATGGACTCTGTCCTCTTGGGTGGCAGACTGCATCGCCTTTGCTTACAAGCAGGCAGTCCTTTCCTGGCAGCACCTGATCACTGCTCATTGCGTCAGAGCTATGGCCGCTTCAGTGGCCAACCTGCGCTCAATACCAGTAATTGACATATGCAAGGCCGCCACATATGCAAGGCCTGCCTAGAGAGTGAGTCCCGCAGGGACAGTGCCTTCGACCAGGCGGTAATTCGTAATATACTCAGTATCTTGGCAACTTCTGCCCACCAACCTGTCGATGGTCAGGCTCCCAGACTGTTGGTGAGGAGGATTGCTGGGCATTGTGGAGTCTCTGCATAGGGACTTGTCTTCTGCAGCTGGCGGCCGCTGTAGGTGCTATCGTGGTTCGAGTCTTGGCAGCCTGGAGCTAGGGAGTCCCATATGTGAGGATTGACTTCCTGCTTGTTCCTGGAGAAAGTGTAGTTACTCACCGGGAACAGCAGGAATCAGTCCTCACGACCCTCCCTCCTCCCCTAGGAGTTACCTCCTCTGTCTGTTTTTGACTTTCGCCTAAGCTGTGTCATCTGGCTGAACAAGATGGCTCCCTTGGGCAGGAAGGGGACCACGCATGTATGGTAGCATTCCCAAAGACTTTCTTTGAAAGCTGGGGAAATGCTCTGTGCGGGCTCCATCGGTGCTGATGTCACCCATATGTGAGGACCGATTCCTGCTGTTCCTGCAGAACACCTGTTACAGATGAGTAACTACACTTACCTCTTATACTTCGAACAGACCCCCCCCCCTTCATTGTTTCCACGGGAATGCCTTCTGTTGTTTCCATGGGACTGCCCTATGGAACCTCACTATTGAGAACTTCTCCATTTGGAAGTAGCCAACCTTTTGGAAGCCAGGAAGGTGGAACTGGTTCCACCATCTCAGACAGGGTTCTTCTCCCTGGTTCCCAAAAAGACAAGCGGTTTCCGACCAATTCTGGATCTTCACAATCTAAATCTCTTCCTTGTCAGAGAGAAGTTCAAGATGGTATCCCTTGGAATGTTGCTCCCCTATCTCTAGTGGGGAGATTAACTGCTCTTTGAATCTAAAAAATACCTATACCCACATCCTCATTCATCCCCTGCACCAACAATACCTCCACTTCATCATCAGCGGCAGGCACTACCAATACAAGGTTCTTCTTTTCGGATAAGTGTCCGCTCCCAGAGTTTTCACAAAGTGCCTAGCGATCGTGGCTGCTCTTCTCCACATGTGGGGGATTTTTGTCTTCCCTTACCTGGACGACTGGTTGGTAAGAGGCAGCTCTCCAGATGAAGATCGTCAGGCCATGCAGCATACCATCCAAGTCCTGGAGAAGCTGGCATCAATTATCCAGAGTCCCACCAGCACCTCAAGTTCATTGGGGCTCTTCTCAATACTTTGGTGGTCAGAGCATATCTCCCGACAAACTCCCACTGACTAGTGTCTCTCTGGTGCACCAGATTCACTGCTGCTTGATGGTGTCCTCTCGCCAGATGCTTCGACTCCTGGGCTACATGGCTTCCACAGTCCATGTCACCCAGTTTGCCCACCTCCATATACGGCAAGCGCAGTGGACCCTCTGCACTCAGTGGCGTCAGGCATCGGGCCGCCTCTCCAACAGTGTGCACTTAACTCCACCACTACTCAGTTCCCTCTCCTGGTGGCAGCAGTCTGTGCATCTTCTAGTGGGGCTGCCCTTCCATGCGCCCCCGCACCAGCAAATTCTGATGATGGATGCCTCCAAGCTCGGCTAGGGAGCCCATCTTGGCGGTCTCTGCCCACAAGGCCTCTGGTCGTAGAGAAAGATCCTTCACCAGATAAACTTCCTTGAAATCAGAGCCATTGCTTCCAGACGCAGCTGGCAGGTCAGGTCATTCTCATACAAACAGAAAACCAGGTAGCAGTGCTCTACATCAACACACAAGGGAGCACAGGCTCGTACCCTCTCTGTTGGAAGGCAGTCTGACTCTGGAAGTTTACCATGAAGCACCAGATGCTTCTCCGGGCAGTGTATCTCCCATGAGAGGACAATGCCTTAGCGGACAAGCTCAGCAGAGTCCTGCAACCTCAGTGCCCAGGTGGCCTGCAAGATCTTTCAGATTTGTGGCACCCCCACCATGGATCTCTTCACATCTCCTCACTATGCCCAGCTGCCGCTTTTTTGCTTCAGGATGCCCTGCCCCAGTCGGATGGCCTCCAATGCCTTCCTCCTGGATTGGAGTGAGGGCTTCCTCTACGCTTACCCACTGACTCTCCTGGTGGCCAAGACACTCTTCAAGGTCCAAGCGGATAGGGTCTCCTTAATACTTATTGCCCTATGGTGGCCCTGGCACCATGGTACCCCTTGTTACTTCAGCTGTCTTGGGCACCGCCCCTTCCCCTGGGCTGTGCTCCAGATCTATTCTCGCAGGAGAAGAGCACCCTACTACACCCCAACCTCTGCTCTCTCTTGCACACTGTTTGGCTGCTGAGTGGGTAGCACTGGCGGAGATCCATCTGCCCATAGGTGTCGAGAACATTCTCCTGGCATTCCACAAGGATTCCACCAGGAGGGCATATATGAGGTACGATCAACACAAGAAGTATAACACTGACAGTTATTGTACTCAGTCTCCTTCAAAGTAGTCCCCTTCTGATAAAACACACTTCCTCCAGCATTCCTGCCACTGCTGGAAACAATTTTGTAATGCCTCTTTTGTTATTCTGTGTTGAATTTTGCTTAATGATCTTCAAGTCATCGAATCTTCTTCGTTTCAGTGATAATTTTAGTTTTCGAAATAAGAAAAAGTCACAGGATGCGAGGTCAGTTGAGTACAGAGACTGACCGACTTGCTCGATTTGGTGTTTGGCCAAAAAGTGCAGGTCAAGATGTGATGAGTGAGCTGGGGCGTTATCGTGATGAAGCAACCATTGTGATGTAGAAGGTCCCTCTGATCCCGTAGAGATAAGTGAAACAGAAGAATTGGCGTCAGTAGCTGACAGGCAGCTAAAGCACATGGCTCATGGTTTCCAGGGAAACCACAAGCAGAATGAGTCACAAGAGAGGAAAACACGCCCCTGCTGCAGTTTATCCCCACAGTCAGGATTTGAGGTAAAACACCAGGTCGGGGGAAGGGCTAAGTTAAACCCTAGAAAGCAGGGATATAAGAAATGCTCATTAGAGAGAAAGTCAGAGCCAGAGTGGGAGAGAGAGCGAGAGAGAGAACCGGAGTTGGAGTCGGAGTCAGAGCCAGAATCAGAGCCAGAGCCAGATTCAGAACAGAAATGAGAATTTGAAGCAGAAAAGGAGCTGTATTGGAGTGAGAACTCAGAGGAGCTGAAGTTGGGAGACGACTCTCTGAGGTATAACTCTGAGAGGGAAACCAGCAAGAGAAACAATTGGAGAACCAGTGCCAAGAAGCCAGGTAGAAACAGCCCAGGTTTGGTGCCGTGTCTGAAAGGCAGCCAAAGGGAAAGAATACTGGGAAGGCTAAGTTGGGAGCACTCACAAACTCCAAAGTTTGGAACCTTAGCTGACCCTGCAGTACTGAGAAGTTCTCCTGTACGAAAGCCAAAAGGTAGGCTGAGTAATTGGCTCAGAGATAAAACTGCTTTTAAGAATTTGTCTTATGCCAGCGATGGCGAACCTATGGCACGCGTGCCAGCTGTGGCACGCGAAGGCCTTGCAGCTGGCACGCGGGCCATAGGTCCGCAAAAAAAAGAAAAAGCTGTCTCTGACTGCGGACGCGGCAAGGGCAGAATGCAGCGTCCCGCGGGCCCCCACCGCCCGCCAAGCCCCTCTGCAAGAGCTCTCCGCTTCGCGAGGGAGAGCGTCTCCCTCGCGTCTCTGTTAAGCCCGCAGGGGCTAATGGGAAATTTCCCATCAGCCCCTTTAGACGCGAGGGACTGATGGGAAATTTCCCATTAGCCCCTGCGGGCTTAACAGAGACGCGAGGGAGACGCTCTCCCTCGCGAATCTGAAAGCCCTTGCAGAGGGGCTTAGCGGGCGGAGGGGGCCCCGCGGGACATTGCAATCTGCCGCGGCAGCAGCCAGAGCCTGCTTTTTTTTTTTTTTAAATTTGCCGGGGGGGGGGGGGTTAGGAATGCTAATGGGCAGGAGGGGGGGGGGTTAGGACTGCTAATGGGCAGGAGGGGGGGGGGTTAGGACTGCTAATGGGCAGGAGGGGGGGTTAGGACTGCTAATGGGCAGGAGGGGGGGTTAGGACTGCTAATGGGCAGGAGGGGGGGTTAGGACTGCTAAGGGGCAGGGAGGAGGGGGGGTTAGGACTGCTAATGGGCAGGAGGAGGAGGAGGAGGAGGGGGGGGGTTAGGACTGCTAATGGGCAGGAGGGGGGGTTAGGACTGCTAATGGGCAGGAGGGGGGGTTAGGACTGCTATTGGGCAGGAGGAGGGGGGGTTAGGACTGCTAATGGGCTGGTGGGGGGGGGTTAGGACTGCTAATGGGCAGGAGGGGGGGTTAGGACTGCTAATGGGCAGGAGGGGGGGGTTAGGACTGCTAATGGGCAGGGGGGTTAGGACTGCTAATGGGCAGGGGGGGAGGTTAGGACTGCTAATGGGCAGGAGGGGGGGTTAGGACTGCTAATGGGCAGGAGGAGGGGGGGTTAGGACTGCTAATGGGCAGGAGGGGGGGGGTTATGACTCCTAATGGGCAGGAGGGGGGGGGTTAGGACTGCTAATGGGCAGGGGGGGTTAGGACTGCTAATGGGCAGGAGGGGGGGTGTTAGGACTGCTAATGGGCGGGCGGGCGGGGGTAGGACTGCTAATGGGCTGGGGGGGTAGGACTGCTAATGGGCTGTGGGCTGATGGGGGCTGTCTGGAAATGGGGTGATGGGGGTTTAGGGCTGGAAGTGAGTTGATGGGGGGGCTAGGACTGGTATTGGGTTGGGGGGTTGCTAGGACTGGAAATGGGCTGATGCAGGGACTAGAAGGGAATGGATGCTGGGTGAGGCTGGAACTAGAAGGGAGCTGATGTTGGGGGAGGATTAGAATGGGATGGGGCTGGGAGAGTAAAATGGAGAGGGGAAAAATATTTTGTGTGGGAGGGATAAAAATCTACTATTGGCCGGGTATTGGGAGAGTAAGTGGGGATTGAGGATGGAGGGGTAAAATTTGAGTGGATGAAATAGGAATGAGGAAAGAGCAAAAGGAGAAAGATTAGTATGTTAAAGCAGATGTAGAGAGAGAGAATGGAAAAAAAAACTAGAAGAGAGAAGAAAGGACAAATGGACAGCAGATGATGGAGAGTTAGCAGAAAACATGAAGAAACCAGAAGAAAGTGGCTGGAGCAATTGCAACTGTGTAACTGAGCTGAGGTATTCTGTTTATGTAATTCCTTTTTGACATTGCCACTTGTTCTCTTTCCCCAGTAGGTCATGTATTGTTATTGTCTGAAATGTATTGGTTTAATATTTGCAGTGTTGCCTTTTGATAGGTATGGTGTGGTGCTTTGTGAGTCCTGGTAGTGCTGTTAGGATACGGCGGGTTTGCTATTGGTTCTAAATGGGCAGTGTTTGTAGTAGTTCCTAATGTGCCTGGCGGTTGGCACTGGATTATAGTAATGTAGAAATCTTTTAGTCTGTCTTTATCCATACACTCATTAAGAGACATGTTTACTAAAAGTTAGTGTATGTTAGCATTATGCAAATATTTATGCAAATTGACGTGCTGGCACTTTGAGGAAATTCTTTGGTTTTGTGCGGCAGTTTGGGCACTCGGGCTCAAAAAGGTTAGCCATCACTGTCTTATGCTAACCCAGAAGGGTGGGACTCTCTTCCTGCTAAATCCAGTATATATGGTAATTCTCAACCGTATCTGTTAGAGTGCTGTAAGGAGAAGCCTCGAGAAGAGAAACTGGGTGTGTGCTTAGAAACACCGTGTAACAAGTTTCAAACTTACCCAGCTGATAGCCAGTATGAAGCAATGGAGACAGAACCGGTTGTAGAAAATATAGTAGAAGAACAAATGGATTGTACACTGTCTATTACCGATGATATAATTTCATTGTGCTAAAGCCAGGCTGTTCAGAGAGCTGTATGAATCAGCAGAGAGAAAGCACCAACCTTTTTGGTCTGAGAAGTGTTTGTTTAACTTTGAGTGCTGTGAAGCAAATGCACATGCTGAAGTAAGAAGATATTTTTGTTAGTTCTTGTATTGTTTTTTCCTGCCAGAGATGTATGGCTATTTGTCCTGAATTTCCTTTGTTTTGAATCCGCCCGGAGAGGAAATAAAATCCTGTCATTTTTGCCTGAAACCATTCGTTCACAACTGCTCCTTATTTGGATAATAAAAGTGGTACTACAACTCCCATGAGGCAGTGCATGCTCAAAGCCCTGCCGTGCTGTCTGAATAAGGGATCCCATGCAGCTTAACCCTATATGCCTAGGCTGTGGGGTGGCTACTGGTGACACCATGCACCATTCCTGTGCAATGCTAGCCTCTTATGATGAACTGCATCTCTCAAACGAGTCAGAACTTGGACGTAATGGTTTGGCCTTTTGGGGCATACTCATGATAATTAAAGAAAACTATGAGCATGACCTTGACATTACTCACCTGAAGGGCTTTCTTGGGATGGGAGAGCCTGGAGTCATCCATTGTGAGGACTAAGCCTTATTTTCTGGGTCATAACCATAAATCCATGATTCATCACCAGTAATAATAATATTAATGACACCTGAATCATTTTCAGCGTATTCCAACCATTCCCCTGGCTGCAGATAGTCTATCTTCTTTTTGACCAGGGAACAGGAGTGCTGGCATTAATTTTGCAGACACACATCTCATCCCGAAATCAACAGTAAGAATGGACTGTACCAACCCAAAACTGATGTCCATGTCCTCAGCAAGCTCCCTGATAGTCAATCAATGATTAGGCCTTCTCTGGTATTACTAAAATTCAACTTCATCACTTACAACTGATACAGAATACAGCTACCCGGATCATAACTCATTCCTCCCCCCGTGATCATATCACACCAGTTCTTATCCAGTTACACTGGCTTCCTGTAGCTTACCGCTTTCAATACAAAATCTTAACACTGACCCATCGCGTTATATATACCAGTATTCCACAGTATTTGGTTGACTTAGTGCAATTCCATACCCCCTCTCGCAGTCTTCGCTCTAACCATATTAACCGCCTGGTGCTCCCATCTCCCTCCCGTGCACACCTCCAATCTACCCGGCACTCTGCAGTCTTTTTTCTGGGACCCTCACTGTGGAACTCTCTCCCCTCCACAATACAGCAGGAACCAGTTTTTGCGAAATTCAAAACCCTTCTGAAAACGCATCTTTTTCAAACCGCTTTTGATTTGCAATCAACCATTACCTAACCTCTGCCCTCCAGACTCTTAAAGGTACCTTTTCTCTTCTCTTTTTGTTCTGCCTTCCACTTTCTCTCTCCTTTCATTTAGTGGAGTTCTTTTCCTTTTCTACGGCCTATGGCCATTGTGTTTGTTACTAATTGTAAACCGCTCTGGACCAATAAGGCACGGTATATCACGTATTCTAATAAACATAAACGGCACACATTGCTTCAACTTTGTCTTCATTCCTAGCTGCTGAGAGAAAATTCTTCTCACTACCAAACAATATGTAAATACACACCACCAAAAACATCTATACATAGTGTCACCAGCAGTGGCTGGACAGGGCGTAGGCAGCCAGACACACTGCTGGGCCTGACCCTTCTATATGAAAAGGAGTAGTTGAGACTGAGTGGTCAGGTTGAAAAAGGATTTTATTCCCCTCCCGGGGTTTTGGATTTTCAAAACAGTACAAAACACAAGAACTTAAGAGGTAGCCATACTTCTGGCAAAACTGAGGGTGAAAAGAAACACAGCTTCTTGCTTGAACAAAAACAGGGATTATAACAAACAGAAATCAGGTAAAAAATGCTGACAGTTTCTTCTGTGCACGTTCAGCTCTCTACAAGGCACTCTTGTCTTCAGCTAGCGCAGAGAATTTATATCAGTCATTACCAAAGAGCAGTCCATTTCTTCAATATAAGGAGTTAAACTACTTGGCTCCGTGATCATGGGCTCTTCAACCACCTTACATTCCCTAGGGCAGAGAGTTTGGAACTTCCTTAAATCAGTCCCTGAACTTTCTTCACAGCTCTCTCCACAATATGGCAGGTAGTTACCAGATAGCTTATAAAACTGCCCTGTTCTTTTCCTAACAGACTTTTCTCTTTGCAGTCTTCTGCAGGGCTTTAAAGACACCCATTCATCTTCTTCACTCATACAAATATCGTCAATTGAATTACTTTCCTTTTCCCAAGGTTGCAAGTATTTCAGGCAGCTCTGCCTTTCACTTATATATAGTTCCTTACCAGCTGCCTTCCGTTCCTTCCACTGAGCTCTGTGTCTGGGAAAATCTCCCTGCGTCAGAGGTGAGGGTTTCCTGTAATTAATCCCTCTGCTGGCAGATAGCTTTCTTTCCCTTTTCAAATCCCTCCTTGGCTTTCTGCTCCAAGGCTCAAATAAAACAGAGTCAGCATGGGAGTATTCTGAACCTCCATCTGAGACCTGCAAGTCTCCCCTTACTTGCCAAGCTTCCTGTTCCTCGTGAACTTCCTGCTTGCCTCGGTCTCTCTGATCCTCCAAATCTTCAAAACCCTCAAAACCTTCAAAACCTAACTCTGTTTGCTTTACACGTTTTTTATACAGGTTTAGGGGCATTTTCCTGGCCATGTGCAAACTGTTCTCCTGATTACTTGGGGAGTGTTTGTTAGCTAGGCGTGCCTTCAGACCTCGTGTCTCAGCCTGCTTTGGTTGCTCATGGTAACTGGGAAGCTTTTGATCTCCCTGCCTGTCAGAATCTGTGCTAAACCCAGCAGATGTCTGTGTTTTAAAGGCATAGGGCAGATCTTCGGTGTCACACATCCCCCTCCTTAAGATATTACGAGCTGCAGACGTCCTCGTCGGACAGCGCGTAATCTCACCTGAGTTGAATCTTTTGCTCACTACCTGTACCAACCTCACTTCCGCTGACCTTTCACACGAAGGCTTCAGCAGGTTCAAGTGGTATACTTGGCGGCGCCCTTTTTCGTTTTCCACTTTATAGGAAACAGGACCCACCTGGCCAACTATTGTACCCGTGCCTTTCCATCTAGCCTCAAACTTCGGACCAGCGTCCGCTACTAGGATTAAAACCTTATCTCCTATGGATAAATTCCTTGTTTTAGTCCCCCGGTCATAATATTTTTTCTGCCGGCGCTGACTGGCCTGCAGATTGTCCATAGACACTTGGGATGTCCTTTCTAAACGGTTCCTGAGGTCTTTTAGAAATTGGGGTACCCCTACTTCTGTCTCATCTGGTGCAACCCACTGCTCCCTAAGGATATCCAGGATCCCTCTCGGAGCCCTACCAAATAACAGCTCGTAAGGTGATGCTCCCAATGATGCCTGTACGCGCTCACGACACGCGTAAAGGACGAATGGGAGGACATTGTCCCATTCAACCATATTCCCTCCTAAGCTCCGCCTTAACATCTGCTTTAAGGACTGATTCATGCGTTCCACCAGTCCGTTGGACTGGGGGTGGTACGCTGAGGTGCGGATATGACGTATCCCAAAGGCGTCCCAAAGCATGGCCAAGTGTTTGACGTGAAATTTGTCCCTTGATCAGTCAAGATCTCCTGGGGAAACCCAATCTCACAAAACAACTTTATGAGCTCTATCGATATGGTTTTCGCCGAAATATTGAGCAGGGGTATTGCCCATGGAAACCTGGTTGCATGGTCCATAATTACTAAAATATATTGAAAACCCCTTGGTGTTCTTATTAACGGGCCTACAATATCCATTGCCAATTTCCTCACTGGGGTTGCAATGGTGGGTGGTGTAACCATCGGTACTGGCTTTGGCTTGGCAGCCATAACCCGTTGGCATGCTGGACAGGACTCGCAATACCGGGTTGTTTCTTTAAACACTCCCGGCCAGTAAAAGCGAGCCAGCACCTGGTCCAATGTCCCTTGGACACCTTTATGACTGCCTATGGGGTGGTCGTGCGCCAATTTCAATACTACCGATTTAAAAGTAGTTGGCACCACTAACTGCTTGCGTACAGTAGCTGTCCTGGGATCTGCGCTCTCCCTGTACAACAGTTCCCCTTCTAAGAAGAACCTGGGCAAAATTGTCCTAGCCTCTTGAGCATACTCGAATGCCCTTTTCAATGCTGGATCACCCTGCTGTTCTTTAGGGAAGGAAGGGAATTTCCTTACCAGCTTGGCTGGCACCCAAGGTAAACCCTCCCCGGCTTCCAGGTCTGCTCTTCCCTGCGACCTCTGTCTCCTCTCTTGACGTCTCTTTGCCTTATTCTTCCTAACCTTTTTAGGAAGGTTAACTAAATCCTCATTAGAGGGAAGTATGTCTTGGGGTTCCTCATCTGGGTTGGGCTCTGGCTCTGGGGTCATATCCCTATCCTCGGGCACTTCATCTGGCTCTGATAGTGGACTTGTCCCTGCCCCTGAGACCTTACTTTGGGGGGACCTAGTGGAAACTAGACCTATTCTTTCATCTAGCCTCTCCTTAAGGGCTTTTTGAAAAGAAGGCCAATCCCTTCCTAACACCACCTCTCTGGGAAGGTGTGGGATTACCACTATTGGCACTTTCTCACTAGTACCTAGTCCCTCTATAAGCACATCATACAATGAGTAATAAGATGAGGTTCCATGCATACATTTCACTTTCACATTCGGGGGTATCTGGCATAAGACAGAGGGGTTACTAGTCAGAATAGCCTGCCACATCGTATGTGAGACCATACTCTGGTCTGCTCCTGTATCAAGGAGTGCTACTGCCTTCACACCCTCCACTTGGACGTCTATGAGAAATCCTCCCCCGGGGTCTCTCTCTCCCCCTGAGATAAGGGCAACACGCTCTTTACAGTCCCTGCGTATGTGACCACTTTTCCCGCATTGAAAACATTTCATCACATCATCATATTTCCTTACATTTTCCTTATGTACCTTAGGAGTATAAGCCTTCTTTATACCTGGCATTCTTTCCATGCCGGTTACTCTTAGCATGCTATCCCTGGAAGCTCCGGCTAATTCAGCTTCAAAATAACATTCTGTCATTTCAGCTGCTTCCCTAGTGGATTTGCATTTCTGCAACAACAAGAAAGCTTTTACTTCACGTGGTACAGCCTCAAAATATTGCTCAAGGAGCACAGCGTCCATTAAGGATTCCACTGTGGCCTTCTCTGGAGCAAGCCATTTTGTTGCTAGACCTTTAAGTCGCTGCATCAAAGCCTTCGGCGTCTCTTTAGGCAAGAGACTTGCCTCTCTAAAAAGACGTCGATAGTGCGTAGGTGTTAAACCTAGCCTATCTCTTACCGCTAGTTTTACGTCCGGGTAATTGGACGCTAGGCCTGCGGGCATCGCCTTGTAGGCCGCCAATGCCTCTCCGGTTAAAGACATGGCGAACCTAACGGCCCACTGGTCTAGTGGCCATTTAGCCGCCTCCGCAATCCTTTCAAAGGCATCAGAGTAGTCGTCAAAATTGTCATTCTTTTGCAAAGGTCCTAGTGCCAACGCACTACAGTTCTGCAGTCCTACCACAGGTGGTATCGGTACGCCTTCCTCATCTGTGGTGGGTGTCCTCTTCAGCAGTGCGGTTAGCAAGTCCAGGAGTGGCTTCTGCTGTGCAGCCAGCACTGCCATAGTCCTGTCCTGGGCTTGTCTCGCGAGCTCACTCTGGGCCTTCCATTGTTCTTCCATCCAGCGAAGCATGTCCTGGGGATCCATCCCGGCGTTGAGGTATACCTGTATGGGCGAGAAAAAAAAACAGGGCCCACCAAGTGCAGCACAATATATATAGTTTTTCTCCCTGTCTGCCTTTAGCAAGGTATCCTTCGTCCCCCTTTCTCAGCAATCCCTACCCCCGTGCCCACCTACTTATACCTTAGCACGGTGTAGGATCTTGCGTTGAGAAAGGTTCTCTGCACGCCTCCTTCAGGTCAGCCTGTGGATGTCCACTCACTGTGTCAGGATTTCCTCTTTCAGGATTTTCCTTTTTCACTGCTGTTTTTTTTTTCCCCCTTCTTTTCAGCCACTTGTATCCTCTCTTAGGAAAAAGCCTTGGGTAGTACTCTTTTTTTTTCAAAAATCCAAATTACTACGCCATTTATGTCACCAGCAGTGGCTGGACTGGGCGTAGGCAGCCAGACACACTGCTGGGCCTGACCCTTCTATATGAAAAGGAGTAGTTGAGACTGAGTGGTCAGGTTGAAAAAGGATTTTATTCCCCTCCCGGGGTTTTGGATTTTCAAAACAGTACAAAACACAAGAACTTAAGAGGTAGCCATACTTCTGGCAAAACTGAGGGTGAAAAGAAACACAGCTTCTTGCTTGAACAAAAACAGGGATTATAACAAACAGAAATCAGGTAAAAAATGCTGACAGTTTCCTCTGTGCACGTTCAGCTCTCTACAAGGCACTCTTGTCTTCAGCTAGCGCAGAGAATTTATATCAGTCATTATCAAAGAGCAGTCCATGTCTTCAATATAAGGAGTTAAACTACTTGGCTCCGTGATCATGGGCTCTTCAACCACCTTACTTTCCCTAGGGCAGAGAGTTTGGAACTTCCTTAAATCAGTCCCTGAACTTTCTTCACAGCTCTCTCCACAATATGGCAGGTAGTTACCAGATAGCTTATAAAACTGCCCTGTTCTGTTCCTAACAGACTTTTCTCTTTGCAGTCTTCTGCAGGGCTTTAAAGACACCCATTCATCTTCTTCACTCATACAAATATCTTCAATTGAATTACTGTCCTTTTCCCAAGGTTGCAAGTATTTCAGGCAGCTCTGCCTTTCACTTATATATGGTTCCTTACCAGCTGCCTTCTGTTCCTTCCACTGAGCTCTGTGTCTGGGAAAATCTCCCTGCGTCAGAGGTGAGGGTTTCCTGTAATTAATCCCTCTGCTGGCAGATAGCTTTCTTTCCCTTTTCAAATCCCTCCCTGGCTTTCTGCTCCAAGGCTCAAATAAAACAGAGTCAGCATGGGAGTATTCTGAACCTCCGTCTGAGACCTGCAAGTCTCCCCTTACTTGCCAAGCTTCCTGTTCCTTGTGAACTTCCTGCTTCCTCGGTCTCTCTGATCCTCCAAATCTTCAAAACCCTCAAAACCTTCAAAACCTAACTCTGTTTGCTTTACACGTTTTTTATACAGGTTTAGGGGCGTTTTCCTGGCCATGTGCAAACTGTTCTCCTGATTACTTGGGGAGTGTTTGTTAGCTAGGCGTGCCTTCAGACCTCGTGTCTCAGCCTGCTTTGGTTGCCCATGGTAACTGGGAAGCTTTTGATCTCCCTGCCTGTCAGAATCTGTGCTAAACCCAGCAGATTTCTGTGTTTTAAAGGCATAGGGCAGATCTTCGGTGTCACAATAGTAAGGAGTTTTGCAGAAAATTGACCAACCTAATAAGATAGATTCTCAGACCTGGTCATACAATAACCATCAAATAGCAAACCCGACACCCTACCCAACAACATTTTGCAACTATACGCCCTCATCTACTACCTGATAGCCCTACTTATCCTATTCTCCACTGCAAATTCCCTCCTACATTCCCATTCAAACTGCCCCCCCCACCGCTACCTCCCCACTTCATCATCACCCATCACCCCCTCCCCCCTACAAAATAATAGCTAACTTCCCCCACCTCCGCTCCCACAACACAAAACACCTCATTACCCATTTCAGCACATAACACCCTGCCCTCCATCATAAGTAAACCCCTTACTCAGTACCCCTCAACTGCACCCTCATCAATGCACACTCAACAAAGAACAAAACAACACCCATAAGAGATCTCATTCTCACCCACAACCTGGACATCCTCTGCATCACAGAGTCATGGCTCACAGAAACCGACACAATCTTCTTAAATCAAATTTGACCTCCAAACTTCAGTCTTTTCCACTCCCCACGCACTCATAAAAAGGGAGGTGGCGTCTTCATTCTTGCCAAATCCGATCTAAACTTCACCAAGAAAACTGCTGAATCCACCACTACCCTAGACACATTTACCATCTCAAACAACTCACCATCTGCCTTATCTACTGCTCTCCCCATCAGCACCAGCTAGTGACCTCTCCGACCTCATTCATGCAACCCTCGAGAACAACACAAAGCACAAGGACCCTCATCCT
Source organism: Ichthyophis bannanicus (assembly GCA_033557465.1). NCBI lineage: Eukaryota > Metazoa > Chordata > Amphibia > Gymnophiona > Ichthyophiidae > Ichthyophis > Ichthyophis bannanicus. The sequence continues at coordinate 425,320,050 of CM066037.1, forward strand.
AATAGGAAATCTCAACCTCCAGTCAGCCCCAACCAAACAAGCGACAGCCTTCATGGAAGCAGTGATGGCAATGGACCTCTTGCAAATAGTGAACTCCCCCACCCCTGCAAAGGCAACATCCTGGACCTCATCTTCACCACTAACAGTCCCACCCACATCGTCTCTCTACTTACAGTCCAAACCATCCCAGTACCCTGGTCAGACCACAAGGTAGTAGCCTTCCAACTGCCCTTCAACAGCCTCCGCAAGCCCACAATCCCCAACCTGCACAGGAATTGATTCGGACAATTCCACAAAGACTCTCCTTGTCCATATTTCCCCAATCATCACCACAGAACCTCAAGACCTTGATTCTACTATCAATACCTGGAATGAACTCATTAGCGAAGCAGCCTCTACACCAACCTCAACCCATCCTCATGACCCTGTCCATAAGCGGACCCCATGGTACACCCTGACCTCCGCAAGCTCAAATCCCAACTAAGGAAACAAGAATGCAGATGGAGAAAATCACAACTATCCACAGATAAAACCCAATAATATTACCCTTTTAAGAGAGTAAAACCGAGCTACCAACCTCTCAAAACAAAGCTACCACACAAAACTAATACAAAGATCTCTCAACCGCCCAAGAGAATTATTCACCCTTGTAAAAGAACTCACTTCAACACCCACCAACAATGCAACTAACTGTCCCATCATTCCTCAACAGCTGGCAGACTACTTCTCTACTCGCCACTCCCAACCACCAGCTCAACCTGCTTCATTCCCATCACGTACCAAGCCAACGCACTCATTGGCCACCTTTGAAACTATCTCAGCTGAAAACATTCAAAACATCATTTCATCGCTTAACACCACCACCCACCCCCCTTGACCCCTTTCCAGTCAGCTGGATTAAAGTCACCATACCTGATCTCACAAACTCACCCAATGCTCTGTGCCACATGGCTACTTAGCAGCCTGCCTAAAAACCTTCTCAATTTGCCCTCTCCTAAAAAAGCCTCACCTTGAGCCATCAGATCTGTCCTCTTACAGACTTTCGCTCTGGTCACAGCACGGAAACGGTTCTTCTTTCTCTTCTCAATGAACTTCACACTGCTCACGACCACGGTCTTTACACCTTGGCTGTCTCCCTTGATCTTTCTGCAGCGTTTGACCTGGTGGATCATCGCACACTTTTTGCTCGTCTACAGGATGCTGGTCTCTCTGGGGTGGTTCTTCAATGGTTTCATTCTTTTCTTTCCTGTCGCTCTTTCTCAGTTGTAACCGGGTCCTCCTCTTCAGCCTCCACTCCTCTTTCCTGTGGTGTGCCCCAAGGGTCTGTTCTTGCCCCTCTACTCTTCAATGTTTTCCTAGCCCCTCTTGCCCTCATAATCCAGCAGTTTGGCATCTCGGCATATTACTATGCCGATGATATCATCCTATTACATCATACCAATTGCCTTATGCCTGATCTTTCCCCTCTTAATCTCTGTCTTTCTGCTGTTGCCTCCTGGTTCTCCTCTAATTTTCTTCACGTAAACCCGGCTAAGTCCTTTGCTATTTGGTTCACATTTGGAAGTCCCTCCCCCACTTGTGCTCCCTCTTTTTCCACCAATCCTATTCCTCTTGTTTCCTCTATTCGTTATCTTGGTGGTGTTCTCGATTCTGCACTTTCTTTTAAGGAGCATATTCCGTCAGTAGTCCAGCGTTCTTTCCTTTCCCTTAAACAACTTCGGGCTGTGCGTCCTTTTCTTTCCTCCTCTGCCCTGGCCACTCTCCTCCTTTCCTTTGTGATGTCCCGTCTTGACTATTGTAATGTTTCCCTTGCCGGTCTCCCACAGTCACAACTCTCCCGTCTTCAGCGTGTTCAGAATACTGCCGTTCGTCTTCTCACCCATGCCTCCCGCTATGACCATGTCACTCCTCTTCTCCTCCAGCAGCATTGGTTACCCATTCCATTTCGTGTCCAGTATAAAATCCTCACTTTTACACATAGGGTGGTTCGCACCGGTATCCCTCTCTACCTTGCTGATCAGATTCATTTTCGCACCTCTCATCGTCTGCTCCGTTCTATTCACACTAACCGGTTATCCCTCCCCTCTCCTTCACAGGCTCACCTTGAATCTACCCGTTCCTCTGCTTTTTACTTCCTAGGCCCTAAACTCTGGAACTCACTCCCCCCTTCCCTCCGTGCAGAAGAGTCATTCCAGTCTTTTAAAGCGCAACTCAAAACCCATCTTTTTTGTCTGGCGTTTAACCTTCCACCCACAGTTGCGTCTCCTTCTCCTCCCTCCCGTTGATGTGTGTTTTGTCTGTTGTCCTTCTCTGTCCTTTTTCTAGTCTTTCCTATTTTTTAATGGCGTTCCTTTCCTTCCTAGCAGTCTGTATTTTTAAGGTTTTAATTGTTTTTGCCCACTGTAAACCGCTCAGATGCCTTTGGCCTTGGGCGGTATATTAAATCTTTTAATAAACATAATAAACATAAACTGTCACCAGTAGTCAGACCATAGCCTCAGCGTACGGGGTAGATAGCCTGGAGACCCTTTATTGAAAGGTTGGAGTCAATGCTTTATGGTTGCATTGCCTCCTGGGAGTTGTAGTTGTGTCCCTTTTCAATAAGATGTAGTTGTGAAACGAGTGTTCAGGCAAAGACAGGCTTTTAATTCCCCTCCCGGGGCGGATTCAAACACAATGTAACTTAGGATCAGAAAGCCATACACTCTGGCACAAGGTAAGAAAAAGAACTAATAACAGCTTCCAAACTTAACTCAAAAGTGTCACGGTATTCACAGCATACAGTCACTTCTTATAAGCAAAATAAACTCCGGTGCTTCTCAATTGCCAGTTAAATAGCGTCCTCAGATTATCTGGCTCAGCACAATGAAATCACATCATCAGTAACCGTTAATGTACAATCCATTTGGTTATCAGACAATTCTTCCTCTGGAGGATCAATTAGCATTGACTCATGCTGGTTCTCAGCTGAATACAACTTCTGCTTTGTATATAACGTTTCCAGACTTTCCTCCTCTGCCTGTTCCTGAGGCTTCCCTATTACTGCCTCTGTGAGATAGGGTTCAGCCCTACCGTATATCCTGGTATAGCCTAGAGGAGAGTCATACCCTTTAGGGTTTCTAGGAGAGAAATTCTTGTAACCACTTTTATAGTAATTAGACAGCCTACCTTCTGGCTTTGAGGCAGGGGAAAGTCTGTGCACAGCTCTATCAGGACGGGGTTTAAACCTCAGAGGTTTTTCTCTGTATTCTGGCTGCTCACCTTCTTCCTCTGACATACAAATGTCTTGCACCGTATACTTTTCACTCCTTGGAGCTTGTAAGTACTTCCCAGCTATCCTTACTGGTAACTTTTCCCTCTGTGTGCCTTCACCATAGGATAAATGCCTGGAATTCTGGCCAAAGGGTTTTTGTGCCCTGCTCCTCCAGTTATTCCTGCCAGTTACTTTCTGTCTTTCTCTCTCACACTCAGAATCAGAATCCACTGAGTCATTCACATACGTTTTCCTTTCACACCGAGACAGACGCTGTTTCCAAGACCCAGACTTCAGCTCACACAATCCTTCCAGTTGGTTCTGCTCTCTTCCGTCTTTCTCTTGCTTCTGCTCTCTGTTCTCTCCGTTCTTCCTGTTCTCCCTTTCAAACTCTAATGAACATTTCTTATACGTTTGCTTGGGAGCTAATCTAGCCCTTCCCCCTCCCAGGTGAAAGCAATTAGGCCCAGGAGATGGGGATTGTTTGCTAGCTGGGCGGTGTTCCTGCCCTCGTGGCTGGGATTGTTTATGTTGCTCCTGGCAACTGGGAGTCCTGAGCTTTTCCTTCCTGCCAGCAACAAACCTCCTGCTCTCAGGTTCCTCTGTTTCCATAGCACAGGATGTCTCTTCCCCATTACAAGACCCATTGCAAGCCTATCGTGCTTATCCAAAATAATAGAGAAAACAGTCCAAACCCAGCGACAGGAACACCTCGACACACATGCACCACTCGACCCTCAGCATTACGGTTTCTGACCTCAGCACAGAGTGGAAATCCTTCTAACCTCGCTTCTCAACAACCTCATAAAGAACATCCACCAAGGATTTATCCTGGTGTTCCTCAACATTTCCGCTGCCTTTGACACCATCAACCACAATACCCTCCTACAGCACCTCCAGTCAATCAGAATACAGGACACTGGTATTATAATGCCTCTGTATCGTTCCATGGTGCGACTGCACCTTGAATATTGTGTGCAATTCTGGTCGCCGTATCTTAAAAAGGATATAGTGTTATTAGAAAAGGTTCAGAGAAGAGCCACCAAAATGGTAAATGGGATGGAAGGATACCCCTATGAAGAAAGGCTAAAAAGGTTAGGGCTCTTTAACCTGGAAAAGAGACGGCTGAGGGGAGATATGATAGAAATCTATAAATTAATGAACGGAGTGGAATGGGTAAATGTAGGTAGATTGTTTACATTACACAGGTACACTACCAAAAAACTGCCTCCAGTTTTGCAACTGATTCCTATAGATTTTGGGGTGCTGAATCCAGGAAAAATAGCCAAAATGTTGCATCACGTCACGTTTTCTTGCAAAATTAGATTTCTTACCCATATAAGGAATGTTCACATAATTTCTTTTTAGCCGACTGCAGTTTATTTTCTTGGCCCAAAATAGAGGTTGTAATGGTTAACTAACTAGAAACACTCCCTCATGATATTTTAGAGTGTTTTGTATTCATTTTATACATTAACAGGACAATTGGGAGGCGGGGGGCTAAATCCAGTACTCGCGCTGGCGCATGTTCTTTCCTGTTCGCCTCGCCTCGTTCGCTCGCTCAAACACGGTGGTTGCGACATGAACGTTCCTGTGAAATTTCAGTTTCTTGCAAGTTCATTATTACCTTTTGTTTGCTCAGTCGTAATCCAGCTTTATTCCGAAGTGGTTCACTACAGTTGTAGTTTGCAGTGCTGTGTATTTGTGATGGCTCACAGAGCCAGAGGTTGCGTCAACTCTCCGGACAGTTTTTGTTTTATTTGTGGGGAATATACCGTGAAAAAGCGGCAGAGGAACATTTCTGCATTTATTAAAAAAGTATATTTCGCCTATTTCGGTTTGAAGTTAGGCGATCAAGACAAACCGTGGGCTCCTCACAAAGTGTGCAAGACATGTGAGGAAGATCTACGCTTACGGATGAAAGGTAAAAAACAAGCATTTCGTTTCGGAATACCTATGATGTGGCGTGAACAAAGAGACCACAGCAGTGACTGCTATTTTTGCTCTTGCATTGTGAAGGGATACAACTTAAAAAATAAGAACGTAATAAGTTACCCCAACCTTCCCTCAGCAATTAGGCCTATGCCTCATAGCAACGAAGTACCTGTGCCTGAACCACCAAAATCTTTGGATCATATTTGTGTGGACGGTTCTGATCATGAGGACTCATCAGATGGCTTTTCCCGATGAGTCCAGTACTTCCGAGTTTGAAACTGAACCAGATCCGAAACCTGAACTTTTCTCTCAAGCTGAATTGAATGATTTAGTCCGGGATTTAGGACTCCCAAAAGATGCTGCCCAACTGCTAGGTTCTCGGCTTAAACAGAAAAATCTATTGTCACCAGGAACAACTTTTTATTGGTACCGCAACCGCGAGACACAATTTTTGAAGTATTTCAGCAAAGAGGAAGATTTGGTATTTTGCAACGATATATACGGAGTGATGGAAAAGTTTAAACTCAAGTATGATCCTGCTGAATGGCGGCTGTTCATTGATTCGTCAAAAGACAGCATAAAAGGTGTTCTTCTTCATAATGGCAACACATTCACTTCAGTTCCTATTGCTCACTCTGTTCTCCAAGAAAAATACGAGAATTTGGCCCTGATTCTTCAGAAGATTCGTTATGATGAGCATAAGTGGATGATTTGTGGAGACTTTAAAATTCTATCCATGCTATTAGGGCAGCAATCCGGTTTCACCAAATATCCCTGCTTCCTTTGCTTGTGGGATAGCCGGGCCCGCGACCTACACTGGGGGAAAAAAGACTGGCCAATTCGGGAGTATTTGAGACCCGGTGAGAAAAATGTTCTTCATGAGAGCTTGGTACCTCGTGATAAAATTCTATTACCACCTCTCCACATTAAGTTGGGTCTCATTAAGCAATTCATCAAGTCCCTTCCAAAGTTCCCCCGACTTTCTGAAGCAAAGCTAAAGGAAGGAGTGTTTGTTGGCCCTGATATAAGGAAACTCATTTCAGATGGAGCATTCGCTGAAACGATGTCTGAGAAGGAAAAAGAAGCCTGGGATTCCTTCAAGGATGTTCTCAAATTCTTGGGGAACAGGCGGGATGAGAACTATAAGGATATTGTTGCCAGGATGCTCAATGCCTTCAAAGAACAAGGCTGTAACATAAGCCTGAAAGTCCATTTCTTGCACTCCCATGTGAACTACTTTCCCGAAAACTTGGGGGCGTACAGTGAAGAACAAGGTGAAAAGTTTCACCAGGACATCAAGGACGCAGAGAGAAGGTACCAAGGAAGATGGAACACCACTATGATGGCTGATTTCTGCTGGTTGCTGCTGCGGGAAACCCCAGATGAAAAATACGCCAAGCAGCGCACCAAGAGAAGCATTCGGGGGAAGAAGAAACGGGCCCACCAGGAGATTGATTGACCCAAGAATGACTTTAAAATCTAAACTGTGTTGACAAATATCGTGTTTTTACTAAACTTTGAAATAAAAATTTGCTAGTTATTACCACAGTGTCGGATCTCATTTATTAGAATTTTATTTTCACACCATCGGGTGTTTGTCTTCATGTATTGCAATGGTGCGGTTTGCGTTTTCTATTCTTACATACATACCTGTACAACATTTTTTGCACATTTCTTTGCTTTGCTTTGCTTTGTGTTTAACCTCGCTCTTATATGCTCAATGTTTGTGCACATGTATGTGGCTGTTTTAAGTGCAGACAATTTTGCTACCATCACAGTGTGTTTTGTTGACATTACTCTATTCTTATGTGCTGCCTTGTTACAATTTTCTTCTTATTTGAATAACTACTAAACAATTAGTATAAAGAATTCATCCAAGAAACTTTTATCTCGATCGCACTCAATCTGAAACGTTCACCTCAAACTGCTAACCCAATGTAGCAAAAAATCTGTACGTGATGGAGCAAATTGGTTACCAGATTTGGATTCAGCGCAGCAAAAAACGTAAAAATCAATCGAAACATTAGAGGCAGTTTAAAAAAAAAATTTTTTAGTGTACCTGTGTTATCAGAATATAGGACGACTAGGGGACATGCAATGAAGCTTCAGGGAAAACTATTTAAGACATAAGAGAAAATATTTTTTCACTCAACGTGTAATCAAACTCTGGAATTTGTTACTGGAGGATATAGTAAAAGCTGTTAGTGTAGCTTTTATTTATTTATTTAGTAAGCATTTCTATACCGCTGCTTCCTATGATCAGCAGCGGTTTACTTTACAGAATCATAATGTATCGTACAATACAGAGAATTTTTAAGATATACATTTCGATTGAGCAATGATTTAAATAACACAGGAAATAGCAATTAGATACTTTATACATCGGATTGGGGCTCACAAATCTAAAAATACATTTGATTGTAGGTGTGTCAGAGGGGCCCAAAATATACATATATATAAGATTATATACCGGTATTCCAAATGCCATCATGGCAGGCAAAAGTCGTCTCGTTGAGGTAAGGTGTCGCACTTAGGTCGGGTTGTAGTGAGCCTGAAATAAGTGGGTTTCGAGTTTCTTTCTGAATTCACTCAAATTATTTGTCAGTCGCAACTCGTGTGGGAGTTGGTTCCAGTGGATTGGTGCTGTATATGTGAATGCTCTATTGCTTGTTTCTGCTTTGACAGTTCTTATGCTGTTTGGAACACAGCTGGGTTTAAAAAAGGTTTGGACAAGTTCCTGGAAGAAAGGTCCATAAACCATTATTAAAAAGGGACCCAGGATATCTCTGCTTGACCCAATACAAGCATTGTGGAACCTGTGTCTTTTGGGGAAACTGCTAGGTACGTATGACCTAGATTGTCCACTGTTGGAAACAGGATACTGGGCTTGATGGACCTTGGTCTGACCCAGTATGGCATATCTTATGTTCTTATGATTCCAAGACTACCTCCACAACAGAACTCAGCTGATAAGAATCAGACCACTATCATCAACTCCGTACACTCAAACTCAAAGTGCTCTCTTCAACATCTACCTGCAACTGCTCTGCAACATCCAATTCTCCAGGAACAAGCAGGAAGTCAGTCCTCACATATTGGTGACGTCGGCGTCCACTGGCCACCAGGGAGACGTGACGACAGTACGTAGCTGACACCACACAGAAAACCTTTTACTTACATTCTCTTATATACCGCGCTATTCTGCATCAGCACAGTTTACATTGAACAAACTGAAATTACATTGAACAGGGCATTATAACTTGGAGATAACTATTTTACAGGGAACATGGGCTATGGAGGGTTAAGTGGCTTGCCCAAGACCACAAGGAGCACCTGTGGGACTAGAAACCCCAGTCCTTCCGGCCCAAGGTTGCTGTCCTCTAGTGGGATTTGAACCCCCGACCTGCCGGCCTGAAGTACCTTGCCCCAACCACTAGTCCACTCCTCCACCCCATCCTCTGCACCGACTCCTTCCTGTTTATATCCTTTTGAAGGTATGGCCTCCAGTGCTGCACACAGTACTCTAAATTAGGTCTCACCAAAGACAAACAGAGGCACTATCACCTCCTCCTTCTTGCTGGCCATTCATCTCCCTGTGCACGCAAGCATCCTTCTGGCTCCTCGCTACCGTGATCGCCAGCCTTTCTCCTCCTGTCTGCCCGCGGAGATCCAATCTCCCATGGGTAGACAGGAGGGGAACATTATCATTGGGAACTGGCAGGGAGCAGGTTGCCCACATGGATCCCATCCCCCATGGGCAGAAGATTGGCAAACACTGCTCCTGTTTGCCTGCAGGAGATTGGATCCCTGTAGGTAGACAGGAGGGGAAAGGCTGGTGATCAGGTAGCGAGGTTTTGGTGAGACCAGGGCCCCTGTGGCCCACCCGTTTCCGATGCCGCTGCATGTGCCAGAAGGGGAAGGCCAACGATTGCAGCCACACTCAGTGTGGCTGGCTGAGGGACAGAGCTTGCCCCCCCCCCCCCAACAGAACGGTGTTCCACTACCCCTGGGTACACATGTTTACAGGATGGTTTGCAAATGGAGGCAGGTGCTGGAGGGAAGATAAGAAGCAAGCAAAGGAAAAGAGACTGAGGCAAATGCTGAAATGGGGAGGAAGGAAGGAATCAAATGACAAACACTTGTGTGTGAGGAGTAGGGGAACAGAGCTGGAAGTGTGAACAATAGTCAGACTTTGCAGCTATGCAGGTAGTATGGAAATTGCTCTCTACACCTTTATTCAGAAAACAAAAATTTTCAGAAAGAGTGAGGGTCATGCACCATGAGGAATGCCAGAGACCCATGTGTATTTACCTATAACATCCCCTTTTCCCTTTAGGTTGAGCCCTCCAGTACTCAGAGGCTGCCAGGACGAAGTATGAACCCAAGGTGTTCCTCACAGCCATGTGGGCTCCAGTTGCCAGTGCTGGAGGAGGCAGGAAACATATCGAGACACTATGCTATAGTGGTCAGATTCATCAGGCAATCTAGCAGAATCAGGAATTAAGATACATTTTACATACTGATAATTTACTTTCCTTTGATCCTTCTAGACCAGTCTAGACAAGTAGGTTTTGCTTCCTTGCCAGCAGGTCATCACTGAGAGAATCCAGTAAGATATTTCCCAAACGGTAAAAAAACTGGAAAACTCAGAAAATACTCAGTAAAGGTTAATAAACACACTCAACTTTGTCATGAAAAATGTGAGCAAGCCTTTGGCTCTTACCATGAAGAAATTGGAGTTGGACTATGGGGCTGACTAGGCCTTTACCGCAACTGGACCCCCAGACCTGCAGAAAAAATCTTCCAGGCACTGATATCAGCAATGTGACCAAAAACAAGAGCAGGCTTCCCAACATGTCATAGGAGTCTTCCAGGGCAGGCCTTGGCCTAGTCTAGCAGGATTCAAAGAAAGTAAATTATCAGGTATGTAATATTTATCCTTCCTTATCATTCTGCTTGTCCAGTCCAGATGAGTGGGATGTACCCAAGAAGTCAGGGCCCAGGGTCGGAGGAAGGCGACACTCAGGACAGACTTAACCACCAAAGACATCAATGTACCAACCTCCACAAAGACACTGTAGGGCTCAGAAAGAAATTCAGCAAAGACCAGGAATCCTCTTTAGAGATGTCTCTTGGAGATACCAAAGTGTACTCCACCTAGGAGGCCTGTGCCCAGTGGAGTGAGCTCCATGCCCACTCCAGCACGTGCTTACTGGCCAGAATGCACACTAACTCAATAGCCTCTAGATCAGTGAAGAAGAGAGGATTTGAGTTCTGTCTGCTGTTTCCTCGAACCATCAAGGAAGCCCAGAAAGAATCCGGCCAGAGGGAGAAACTAGCAAATGTCATGCAACTGTGCAACGTCCCCCGCACATCCAGAAGAGGCAGCAAAGGATCCTTTTGAAAATCCTTCTCTGAGAAAGCAGGAAGGACAACAGTCTGGTCCCCATGAAAAAGGGGGCAACACCCTTGAGAGAAGGACAGCATAGCTCTCAAAGCACAAGACACCATCAAAGATTAGACTGTGAGAAACAGGGCCACAGAATGGACACCACCTGGTGGATACTGGGGTCCCAGGAGGCCACTTGAAGGAGCCAATCCTCTAGAAAGACCTTACATCTGGGCCCAATGTCCTCAACCTCAGAGAAGCCCTCTGAGGCACATCAAACACCCAAGTGGCTAGAACTGCACCACTTCTGAGGAAGCGGGCAATGCCACGGTGCACTGCCAAGGAACCCTTGGATGTGACTCTTGTAGCACCACAGGGCCCACACCACAATCTTTGAGAGTTCGGGACCAAACGTCCGCAAAAGGACTCTGATAAGCTAGTGAAATAGAGACCCACCAGGCCATAAGTAGGGAGATTACTATCACTCCAGAGCAACCTTTCTTGGAGGCCTACATCACACAGGGGCTAGATCTTAAGTGAGCAGGGGCTAGGTCCTAAGCGAGGAGGGGCTGGGAACCTGTATTAGCAGGAGCCCCTGCCATGATAGGCCCATCTCTTGGGGTAGCAGGAGATAGAGGGCCACAACTGCTGGATTAAGAATGTGCATACCCCAATGTGTTAAGCCAACCCATGTTCAATAGGTCACACCTATTGAAAATGGATGGGCTTCACACATTGGGATATGCACATTCTTAATCCAGCAGTTATGGCCTTATCTGATGATCTTAAAGTAGCTAAATAGGTAGAAAAGGCGACGGTGAAAGCTAGAAGGGTGCTTGGGTGCATAGGGAGAGGAATAGCCAGCAGAAAAAAGGAGTTGATAGAGCCTCTCTATAAGTCTTTGGTGCAGCCTCATTTGGAGTATTGTGTGCAATTCTGGAGACCGCACCTTCAAAAGGATATAAACAGGTTGGAGTCGGTGCAGAGGGTTGCTATCAAAATGGTTAGTGGTCTTTGTTATAAAGCATATGAGGACAGATTTAAGGAACTTAATATGTATACTTTAGAGGAAAGGCGGGATAGAGGTAATATGATTGAGATGTTTAAATATCTCCATGGCATAAATGCACAGGAGGAGAGCCTCTATCGATTGAAAGCAAGTTCTGCTATGAGGGGACATAGGATGAGTGTGAAAGGGGATAGATTCAGGAGTAGTATGCAGAAATATTTCTTTACGGAAAGAGTGGTAGATGCGTAGAATAGTCTCCCAGTGGAGGTGGTAGAGATGAGGACAATATCTGAATTCAAAAATGCATGGGACAAACAGAGGATCTTTAATTAATTAATTTATTTATTTAACAGGTTTTCTATACCGCCTTTTCCTTAAATCAAAGCGGTTACCAAGACACAAGAAGGGAGAACAGAGGCAGGGAGGCATACACTGACTAAACTATACAGTGAAAGTAAAATTGGGATACACAACATCAAGGAACTGTTACAGATAAACACGTTACATGCAGGCTATAATAATAAAGACTTGTTAGGTGTCTGTGCCATAGTGCTCAATGAAGAGTACAAACTTCAGTTGTTTTCTGAACTCCTTTAAATCATCTATGGATCGCACATCGGGAGGGAGAGAGTTCCAGATAAGTGGGGCCGATAAGGAAATTGCCCTTTGTGTAGTACATTTACACGCTTTTCTGAAGCTACTTGGGGTGCTGAGAGTGTTTGATGTAGTTATTCTTCTTGGCCTGTTGTTATTCTGGAGTAAGAGATTATGAAGGCTAAAAGCAGAGCACTTGTGTCTGATCTTGAATATATTAATTACCATCTTATATTTGACGCGCTGGCTTATTGGAAGCCAGTGGAGCTCTTTGAGAGTAGGGGTGATGTGATCTTGAGATGTTGAGCCAGCAATTATTCTGGCTGCTGTATTCTGAGCCATCTGAAGAGGCTTAAGTGAGTGTTTTGATAGTCCGTAGTAAATAGGATTACAAAAGTCCAGAATAGGAGTTATTAAGGCTTGGCAGACTGACCGGAAGTGGTCATATGAGAGTAAGGGCTTGAGGCGTCTAATCACTTTCATTCTATAGTATGCACTCCTCACAGTCTTTCTGATATGTGACTGGAGGGTTACTCCTTTATTGAGGGTAATTCCAAGATATCTAACTTCTTCCTTGACTGGTATTGTAATATTGTTGTATTTAATGAAAGGTGGGGGGTTGAAGTCGGTGTTTCGAGTGACAATAAGTGCCTCTGTCTTATTGTAGTTTATGGCAAGGTTATTGAGTGTGAGCCAGGAAGACATGTTGTCAAGGCAATTTATAATCTTGCTGTAGTCGGGGCTGATGAGATCAATCGGTGTATAAATCATAATGTCATCTGCATAAATCGTGTAACTTATTTGATGGGCTGCCATAATTTGACAAATTGGCTGGATAAAAATGTTGAACAGAAGGGAAGAAAGCGCAGATCCCTGTGGTACTCCTTGTTTGATATTTGTAGGTTGTGAAGTGTTGGTTCCAATTTTAACCTGGAACTGCCTGTTTGTTAAGTAAGAGTTAAACCAACTAAGGACAGTACCAGAGATACCGATATTTTCCAATCTTGATAGGAGGATAGTGTGGTCAACTGTGTCGAACGCCGCTGATATATCTATGAAGATCATTAGAGATCCTTGCCTGTAATTATCTATGGTCTGGGTGATATCATTGAACAGATATAGCAGCAGTGTTTCAACTCCATGGTTGGGGCGGAAGCCATGTTGATGTAGATCGAGTGGGGCATGCTCGTCAACATGGTCTTGGAGTTGTAGCTGTACTGCTTTTTCTATTACTTTGGCTAGGAGTGGTATGCTAGAGATTGGCCTGTAAGCTGCTGGATTGCTCTTATCCAGGTTGTTTTTTTTGAGGATAGGCCTTATTGAGGCTAGTTTAAGTTGTTCAGGCATTGTTCCTTGAGATAGGGAGATGGATACGATGTTGTGTATATAACTGAGGAAGTTATGCTTGGTTGCTTTGAGCCATTGAACTGGGCAAGGATCAGTAGGCGCAGTGCTGGTATTGAGAGCAGAGATGATATCCAAAATTTGTTTGATTGAAGGAGTGTGGAATCTGTCCCAACTTGTTGTTGTTGTTGTGATGGAGTTGTAGGTTTCAGTATGTATTTGAGTCGGTGCGTGACCTATTTTCTCATGAAGAAAGTTTGCAAAGGTTTGAGGGTTGATTTGTATGTCTTTGTCAGGACTTGGTTCATTAGTTAGATCTTTTACTATCTCGAAGAGTTCTCTGGGTTTATTGTAGGCTTTCAGAATAGTGTTTGTGTGATGCTCTCGTTTTGTATCGTTAATAAGATCATTATATATCTTTTGCTTTGTTAAGTAAATGTTATGTGCGGTTGGAGATTTGGAGCGTCTCCAGTGGCGTTCTAACTTCCTTAACTCTCTTTTAGCGTTACGTATGGTATTGGAGTACCATGGAGCGTGTTGTCTTATGCTCTTTGATTTTATGTATGGTTTAGATTTTGCTGCTGTACTGATGGTAATGTTCCAATTCTTAACCAGTTCATCCAGGTCAGGTTCATCCGAGTTGAGATAGGGTAGTGTGTCTTTTAAGAATTGATCTTTTCTGAAAGCTTTAAATCTTCTAATTCCAAATGAAGCAGAGTGTGCTTTGTTAAACTTGCCCGTATTGTTTGTGAATTCAATTTTGATTCTGTGGTGATCAGACCAAGGAATTGGGGTGATTATGGGTGAGGGAATATATCCCTTGTCTAAGATATAATTTGGGGCAAAAACTAGGTCTGGTGTGGAACCATATCTATGGGTGGGAGTGGTTATTAGCTGAGAATAATGGAAAAAAGGGAACTGTTGTAGTGGTTGAAATGGAAAGGCAGACTAGATAGGCCATGTAGTCTTTTTCTGCCATCATGTTTCTATGTTGTGTTGTCTGTCTTGACTAGACTGTAAGCTCTGATTAGGATGGACCATCTTTCACATATGCCTGTAAGGCGCTGCGTATGCCTTGTGGTGTTATACAAATGATCAGTAGTAGTAATAGGATTATCAGGCCCAGATAAGCTTGAAGCCTATCTAGAAATGGCTCATCAAAGGCCAGGGAGGTACAGCATCCTTTTCCAGGCCACACCTGAAGCAATGCAACCAAGCCCGCCATCCTCAGAACCTCCCCATAGCTGAATAACTTCACCTATTGGCATCCATCTGAGTGGTCATCAAATGGAGCCCCAGAAGACCCCATCTTCAAACTATGGGGTCACATGCGGAAGAATGAGACTCTCACTTTACCTCGACCCATACAATTCCGACGCGGAATGGTGGCCTGCAGCTTATTGAAGTTGTAATGTGCACTGCAGACAGAGCAGCCCAATGCTCCTCTGCCCAGCAGTACCACTCCGCAACTTAGGGATCTGTTCCAGCCCCTTGAGGTCTGCCTTATTGGTGGACACACACTACCACAAGGGCAGCAATTGGCAACACACAGCCCACTTTGTCTACCAGAAGAAGCCTGAACCTCTCCAAGGCTAAGCTGCGTGCTCTATCCTTCCAGCACAACATTGCCCTGGAGTCCTCCTGAGGAGCCTAGAGCCAAATGGACCAGGCATCGCACTCCCAGCCCTGGGATCAGAGATGACAGGCATTCTATCCAATGCTTCCAACAGTACCCAGACCATCAGATGGCGGAACCACAACCAACACCTCAACTGATTCTTGATCTCCTGGTGAGAGGAAGGGAATGGTCAAACAGTGGGAAACATAGAACCTCGAAGGTTCGTAGATGCTTTGTAGTGAGTGCACATATATCCTGGCCCAAAGAACCAGCTCCAAAATTGACATCTGGACCTGAAGACCTGCAACATCCTAGGCTCTTAGAGCTGGCTAAGCATTGCATGCTCTCAGCTGGCTGAAGCATTGGTGAGTTCTCTTTTGTCAGAAATTCAGCTCAGGAAAGTATTGGAACCAAGCCCCAGGTAGGCAAAATCCTGGGAGAGAACTAGGATGTTCTAAGAACAGATTATCACAGACACCAGCTTCTTCAGCCAGAACTCACTAGGTCCATTTGGTATATGGCCTTCACCCAAGAAACAGAGTGGCCAACCTAATGTCTATGTGTGGGCCACCTGGGACCTCTGCATGTAACAGGGCACTGCTCCCATCATTATTACCTTGAAAAGATACAGGGAGCCATGTCTAGGTCAAAAGCAAGGTTCAGCACTAAAGAGGCAGCCCAGAACACACAAGCAGAAAAACAACTAAAAACTATGCACGCTGGGGAGGCAACCCATGCCATGGCAAGGTCCAGGGACTAAAAAGCATTCTTCAACTGATGCTACAGTGGAAGATCCAAAGGACCTCATAGGAAAAGGAGAGACACTGAGCCCAAAAATCACTAGCTCTAGGTCCAGGACATGCTGGAAGGAACCTCCCTTCCTGGTTACTTAAGTAGCAGGGATAACATCCTTAGCTCCACAGTGGAGGGCATAGGAAAAGAATAACCTGTCCTTACAGGAGACACTGCAGAACTTCCACAAAAGTCACTCACATGAGCAGAATGCTACTGGAAACTATATCAAGGAGACTCTTATATGCCCTGCTGCAATATACACATGTGCCTCAGGATTCCCCCAGCTTGCCCGAACTACGGAAGGCAGGCACTTTGTAAGAGGGACTGTGACTTCTCTTTGGCCTTGCCTAAGGACCCCGAAGACTCACAAACACCTGTGGTGTGGGTCCATCCAGAAAGAATAGCCTAAATTGCATGAACAACGGCTTAAACCTGAGTGGGATTGCCAGTTCTCATGGATGGGAAATACTGACTCTCAAAAGTAGTCCTGGAGGTGATCAGAAAACGGCAAAGGCTTCACCTGAACCACCCTACTACCACTGAGGCTCCAAGGACTCACCATAGCAATGAACATTTTGAGCTTTTTGCAAGGTCATACAAGGCCCCATGACCCTTCTAGACTGGACTTCCAGGCGTCTCAGTAAACTAACTGCTTCCTCCTCCATAGACCAGAGCTAGGATCCAGTGACTACAGCAAACATCAATCCTATCAACTGACCAATACCACAGCCACCATGGAGCTTAATAGAGACACCGACCAGACTTAACAGGCAGCAGTCCCCTAAGTGGCCCCTCACAAGCCTGCTAGTATACGGCAGGAGACTACACTGAATGACCAATTGGCCCCAGGAGATCCAGGAAGCCTGTCACTTTGAGTAACCAGGCCACAGCCATATGGCTGGAGCCCCAAGGCTACCAGCAGAGGGCGGTGCCCTCAGCTGAAGACCAGCCTCTGCGTATGCACCCAGTACTTCCCGAGAATTCATGGTGGCTGCTACCAAGTCAATGACCTCGACATTCCAATTTGACACTGTGATAAGGAAGCTTATCATAGCTCAGGAAGGAGCTATAGTAAAGGTGAAGTGACTCTGAACAAGCAACCTGTCAGTTCTGGTAGAAATGAGAAAGCAGAATATTTCCATAAAAGACTACCAGTCCCAGAATGCACCAGGTTTCCAACAGCCATTAGAGGAGCTGAAGTGAGGAAACGTGTGTTCAATCAGGAGGGCTATGAGGTAATCCCCAAGCACTCATCTCAAAGGGCAGGGCCTGATTCAGCACAGCTGCGCTGTGCTAGGGTGGAGCACTCATCTAAGCAGAATAAAGGTAGAGTTTATTCTACAGAGAATCATCCTCAGAATCAGCTTGGATATCCTCAGCTTGGACGTCTTCATCATCTGGAGGATCATCAGAAGCAGAAGCCAGAGCGGACAGACAGAGAGGGCAAGAAACCCTTTGGAAGAAAGAAGAGAAAAGCATTTGGGAGGTCTAAAGGAGTCCAGAGCAGTACGTATACTGGGAGACATTCAAAAGGCCAACATACACCATTGGACTGGGGAAAACCAGAGGAGTGGTGCTGCAGAGCTAGGAATCTCCAGACGGTACCTGTGAGGGAGACGGCTGCACTTGGAAGTGACCCTAGGACCCGTGCCAGAAGGTATGTGAAGAGAGATCCAGTGTCCAGGGATCTGGATTGGAAGGCTGGACATAAAAACTGGACTACATACTGGCCAGGCTATTTAGAGAGGAACTCTAACAGCAATGGAAGCTCAGGTATGAACACTGATCTATGCTCTAGCCTATACCCTTGAAAGACAGCAGGGAAACAAGTATTCTCCTGAGAGTGCTTCATTGAGAAATTCCTCTGTGCCAATCCAAGATATTGAACCCATGATTGTTGAAGAAGGGGGAGAGGTTGTAGATGAAGGTTGTGTATACATGGATTGTTCTCTGTCTAAACTCCTGTGGTAAATTGCTGTTAAAAAAATACAACAACCATCACAAAGAAATACAAACTTGTTCTTTAATCTACTCAGAAAAGCTCCTGAGTAGGATTTGAGCCACGCAGCAGAAAGTAAGCCAGCTAAAGGGTTTCAGCTGGGTAACTGCTAGCAATTGAGCCTTACCTAATTGGTTGTGAGCTCTGAGGGAACACTTCTGAGTCTGTGTGTGAAGATATAAGATGTTAACCTGAAAAGAACAGTTTTTCCCTACTTTGGGGGTTTTGTTTGTTGATTGACACACTGCTAAGAAAATATTAGCTAGAGCCTACAGAAATGACCAGTTTGTTACCAACCAGGTCTTTATTCTTTGATTTGATTGCCTGACAAGTTCAACTGTTGTTTTCCTGATTTTGTTTTTCTAAGTATAACACTGAAAGCAAGTATCCTGTTTTATGTGCTACCAAGCATATCTGTGTTGGGAGAAATAACCCCATAAATAAATATCTTATTGGCTTTACACTCAAGCAAGCACAACTAATTATTGTGAACGGCTGTGTCTGATATGAATGGACTACATTTCCCACAATCCCTTGCAAGTCATATTAATATATGCCTTTGCCAAGACTGTGAACATTCTCACCCAGGCACCCGTCTGACAACACTCCTTACATACAGTACCTCTCCCCCAACAGGATGGTCATGTTCTCCAGGACCAAGCAGGAAGTCAGTCCTCACATATGGGGGACGTCGGCGCCAACGGAGCCCCCATGCGGAGCATTTCCCCAGCTTTCAAAGAAAGCCTTTGGGAATGCAGCGTGCATGCGCGGTCCCCTTCCCGCCCAAGGGTGCCATCTTGCTCAGTCTTCTTTTTTCCGCGGAGCTCAACGCAAGTGTGTCGTGGTCACCCGTGAAAAAGTTGATTTTTTTCAGTGTGGATCCGTGTTTTTCTCGGTTCGACGCCGGTTCCCTTTCCTGCCTGGGCCCGGTACACCGGTATCGAGCCCGGATCTCATTTTTCGGTTTTTGTCCTTAGAGACTAGCATTCACGCCATTTTTTTATTTTTCCCTGGCAGCCCAGTCTTTTGACCGTGCAGGGGCTCTTTTTCCCCCGATGGCTGCCAGCGGGTTTAAGAAGTGTGATTGGTGTAAGAAACTGATGTCTCTCACTGACACACACGATTGCTGCCTCCGGTGCCTTGGGCCCGACCATGACCCGCTCGTCTGTGTCCCGTGTGGCAAAATGTCTTCCAAGGCATTGAGGAGCCGGCAGCATCAACGCGAAAGGATCTTCTCTGATTCCGCGTCCGGCCAAGCCCGGACTTCGTCAGAGGCCTCGACGTCACGGGAGTCCGACCGCGAGTATCGTCGGGGCTCCTCTGAGAGGGGGTCTCCTACGCGGGAGCACTGCAGGAAGAAGAAACCCGCGAGGGTGGCGTCGGTAGACGCTCTTGGCTCCTCGAGGGCCAGGTCGCATAGCCCCGACCGCCGTCCCGGGTCTTCAGAGTCGGAGAGGCCTGCTAAACAACCTCGTGTAGAGACGGAGGCCCCGGGTCACGTGAGTACTGTAGTCCTCGTGGACTCTCCTCCGGGGGAGCCGACGTCGGGTCTGACACCGTCGGGGCCCGAGTCGGAGGCTGCTGGGGTCTCCTGAGCTCGGACTCAGGTTGACGGCCTTGGAGAGCAGTTTGGCTGCCTTCATGGAACAGCAGCAGGTACTGATCGCCGGTCTCACTGGTGCATCTGCCCCGACCACCGGGACCTTGACGTCCAAGTCGACCCCGGAGGCTGAGCCGATCCTTGAGTCCATGAGATCTCGAGTCGATCCTCGGCCGAGGTCACCCTCGATCTCCCGTGCGGGACCGAGGTCGTTGACGCCGGTGCCCTCGGCGTCGGGGCGGATGGCATCAGTACCTGCCTGACCGGAGCCGCTCGACTCCTCCTCGGAGGGGTTGTGATGAGAAACTGAGGACGAGGATTCCCCGGATACCTTTTGGACCCGATGCGTCCCTTCGGACTCACAGGAGTCTGAACCTCGGAGTAGGTCCCTACCCCTGGAGGATACCCGGTTCTCGGATTTCGTGAGGGACATGGCCAAGGCCTTGGCCTTCCCCACGAACCCCGAGGAGGAGCCTCGAGCCGAGGAGCTTGAGGCCCTAAAGTATGACTCTCCCCCCAAGGAGGCCTTTACTGTACCGGTTCCTCTGATGCTGGAACGGTTGCTCTTCCGCATGTGGGAGGCGCCGGCCTCAACGCCGGTTCTTAGCAAGCGGGTCGATTCCATCTATCGAGTCCACAAGAGTCCTGGGTTCCAGAAGGCACAGCTGCCGCACCACTCCATGGTTGTGGAATTGGCCATGCATCGTCTGAAGAGTCAGAAGATGCACTCCTCGGCGCCTCCAGGCAGGGAGGCCCGGAACCTGGATGCCATCGGTAGAAAGTGCTTGCAGGGCTCTATGCTTGCTTGCCGTGTCCAGACTTACCAGCCGTACATAGGCATGTACCTTCGAGACCTGGCAAAGGAGATTGCCGGGTTCCCTGCTGGTCTCTCTGAGGAACCTTTGCAGAGGTTCACAGCCTTGTCAACTGGGATCCGAGAGTGCTCGAAGTTTATGTCTCGAGCAGCTTATGATGGCTTTGAGGCTTCGGCCCGAGTAGCCGCAGCCGGCATCGGTGCATGCCATCAGGCCTGGCTACAGTCATCGGACCTCGAACCATGGGTGCAGGACAAGTTGGTCGATGTCCCTTGCCGAGGTGAAAACCTCTTTGGCAAGCCCATGGCTGAAAAGGCTGCAGAACTCGAGTCCGAGACTCTCACCAGGACAAGGTTGTCCAGAAAGATCTCTGCCCCTTCTCAAAAGAAGAAGGGCTCGGGGAAAAAGTCCTTTTACCCGAGGAAGTCATCTGCCTACAAATCATACCCTCAATATCAGGCCTCCACAGCTCCCCAATAGGGTCAGCAGGCCAAGGGGCAGGGACATGGGCCCCGTAGGCAGAAAACCCCCAAGCCACAGTGCGATGAATATAGAGCCGTTTATTGTCAAGAAAAACCTAACTTGAAATGTTACTTTAAAAACAGTCATACATATTACGGAAAGCAATGTTGTCTCACTTACATTATTATTGTGACCTTCACGTACGCATACATAATAGTCCTCTCATAGATTGATACTATTTATTTATCCGCACACCTCCATATGCTATAGACATTGGAGTATTTTAAGGCATGAAAAAATTAGCCTTTGGATTCATGAATATATAAAACTTGTTTACCTTTATACAAGTTAGATATTAGTAAGGCGATTCTATTAGGTTAATAGATCTAAAGGTTTTGTTTATGAGCAATGTCAGGATAAATAGGTTTTAAGTATATCAAGTGTTTAACATCATAGAGTTTAGATCGGTGGTCTTTTAACTATATCGGAAGATCCTTGAATCTTGTTTTAACTCAATGGTACATTTTACATATAGCCGGTACTAATAATAGTTGTGCACAAACATGGTGAGCCAGAATATATTGCTTTCTTCCCACGACAACAATTATTTTACTAGATATTTTTAATTATTTATTTATTTATTCCTTTATATGCCAATTCTAAATGCCTGTAGGTATTAGAATATAATCATGTTTTTAACAACTTTTTCCCGGTTTCAGAGATGAACAGAAATTGTACAACCCATGTATAAGACAAATACAAATTGATTTGAACCAATCAGGTCAGTAGACCAAATGGTTATGTCTGACAAACATGCTAAGCTAGCAAGGTTTGACACTTCATAAATGTTTTATAGTGCGTTCATCGATATAACATCTAAGCAGCAAAACAGAATAGTTTGATAACTACCACAGCTATTAAACTATATCAAGGTGGAATGTATTAACACCCAATTCCATATTAAATAAATACAAATTCAATAGCGAATTTCCACGATATAGCTTCTCAATACTATATACGATTAATATTACACCTCGGTTTTAATTTTTATTTTTATCTTTATCCTATCTTATTTATGGCTCAACCTTTTAAGCTTTTTACCGTGTTTTTTATTATTCATTATTGGCATTCCTCATCCTCATCTAGTATAGTTATAATTTATTTATTCTGTTTGTCCATCATGGTTTTTACCTCAAGTCCTGCGTTTGTAGCTTTTTATATGTAACATTCTTTATTATCTATCAATAATTTTATATCAATGTATAGATATCATGTACTCGATCAAATGCTTCAATTTTGAATATTTATAGAACATATCCTATCATCATTTACAACAGTATATTTATTAATTTTTAGTCATAAATATCCATCTTGTGTCTGACATTCATTTAAATAATTATTTATTTATATGTATCTTATTAAAGTATATTATAGTTTGTTTTTAAGCTATATTCCCCCTGATGAAGGCGGTCACGCCGAAACGCGTTGGGGTTTTCATCAATAAAGGATCTTAAACATCCTACCTTCGTCTCTTGCTTCGGAAATCATTTTCAGTACAGAGTACTTCCCTTTGGCCTAACCTCCGCGCCCAGGATTTTCACCAAATGCCTGGCGGTGTTAGCGGCCTATCTCAGGGTCCAGGGCATATTTGTCTTTCCATACCTGGACGACTGGCTCATCAGGGGTCAGTCTCCACAGGAAACCAGACAGGCCACCCTCCGCACTGTCTGCCTTCTACAGCATCTCGGTTTTGTCATAAACTTCGCAAAGTCCACTTTGCACCCCTCACAGAACACAGAGTTCATAGGAGTAAGACTGGATACCCTTCAGGCGAAGGCTTATCTGCCTGTAGACAGGGCCCACAGACTAATGGACTTGGCCAGACAGTTCCACAGCAATTCTCTGGCTTCCACCAGGCAATTCCTGAGACTATTGGGCCACATGGCATCCACGGTCCATGTTACTCCAAATGCCCATCTGCACATGAGGCCTGCTCAGTGGGGCCTCAGAACTCAGTGGCTACAAGCCACAGGATACTTAAATGACAAAGTAAGGGTGTCCAAACTGCTGGTGGCCTCCCTGCAATGGTGGCTGCATCTCCCGAATCTAGTGCGTGGAGTGCCTTTTCAGCCACCACCACAAACAAGTACTGACAACAGATGCTTCTCTTCAGGGTTGGGGTGCACATTGCCAGGGGGTATGCACCCAAGGCCTCTGGTCTCCTTAGGAGGCCGCACAGCAGATCAACCTCTTGGAGCGCAGAGCTATTCGCTTGGCTCTCCAAACTTTCTCTCATGCTCTCTCTCGCCAGTCTGTTCTGGTTCAGACAGACAATCAAGTCACCATGTTCTATGTGAACAAACAAGGAGGCACAGGATCTCGATTTCTGTGTCAGGAGGCTCAAGCACTGTGCTCATGGGCAGTCCAACAGGGCATACTCCTCAAGGCGGTTTATCTGCCCGGTCAAGAGAATTACCTGGCAGACAGGCTGAACAGGACTCTGCAACCACACGAGTGGCAGTTGAATCCTCTGGTGCTCCAGAGGGTCTTCCTAAGATGGGGTCTTCCAACAATCGATCTCTTTGCCACTCCACTCAACCGTCAGCTATCCAGGTTCTGCTCCAGGCAACCACATCCTCCGAGAATAGCAGCAGATGCGTTTCTAATCTCTTGGTCTACGGGCCTACTGTATGCGTTTCCTCCCACGCCTCTAGTGGCCCGAACCCTTTTCAAGGTGCTTCGGGACAAGGCCTCGGTGATCCTGGTGGCCCCCAGTTGGCCGAGGCAACCGTGGTTTCCACTCCTTCTGCAATTGGCTGTGGACACTCCACTTCCTCTGGGGGTGCAACCCAATCTCCTATCTCAGGATCAGGGATCTCTCCTGCACCCAACCTCTAGTCCCTCAATTTGATGGCCTGAATGCTGAAAGGGTAGTTCTAGCTCCCTTGCTGCTACCTAGGGAGGTGGAGGAGGTGGTCTTGGCCTCTAGGAGGCACTCCACTAGAAAATCTTATGCCCTCAAGTGGCGTAGGTTCTCCACCTGGTGTGCTCAACACAAAGAGGATCCGTTTTCGTGCCTGGTGCCAGTGGTGCTGCAATATTTGCTTCATCTGTCCGACCTGGGCCTTAAATCCAACTCTGTTCGGGTCCACCTCAGTGCTCTGTCAGCGCACCACTCAACAGTGGAAGGTCAGTCTCTATCAGGCCACCCTTTAGTGACCCGCTTCCTCAGAGGCCTCCTTTTGCTCAAGCCTCCGATTCATCCACCAGCACCTGAGTGGGATTTGAATGTGGTCTTGCAACAACTTATTTGCCCACCATTTGAGCCTATGGCTACTTGTCCTTTACGCTTTCTTTCCTGGAAGGCGTTATTTTTGGTAGCTCTTACCTCAGTCAGGCGAGTCAGTGAGATGCAAGCTCTGGTCTCAGAGCCACCATACACAAGGTTCTATAGGAACAGGGTGGTCTTACGGACTCACCCAAAGTTCCTTCCTAAGATTGTCTCCTCCTTCCATTTCAATCAGGAGGTGGCTCTTCCGACTTTCTTTCCCAGGCCGCATGCCAGCCGGGCTGAAATGGTCTTGCATACCCCGGACTATAGGAGGGTGTTGTCCTTGTACCTTGACCGTACGCAAGGAAATCGAAGGGCTGTTCAACTCTTCGTATCTTTTGACCCTAATAAACTGGGTATACCGGTCTCCAAGCGTACCTTGTCCATCTGGGTGGCAGACTGTATCGCCTGGGCGTACAGGGCAGCCAGCCTCTCCTTGCAGGGTCGGATCATGGCCCACCGTGTCAGGGCAAAGGCTGCGTCAGTAGCTCATCTCCGCTCTGTTCCGTTGGCAGACATCTGCCGGGCCGCTACTTGGTCTTCAAGCCAGACTTTTGCGGCCCACTACTTCCTCGAGAGGGAGTCCTGCAGGGACAGTGCTTTCGGACAGGCGGTGCTCCGTAATCTCTTTGAGGTATAGGCAACTCCTACCCTCCGGCCCTGGTGCTGGGCTACCGTACGGAGGCGTTATCAGAGAAGATTCTATCACGCATGCTGGGGCTCTAGAGGGAGCTCATTGTTAAGCTTTGGTTTCCCGGTAGCCTAGAGCTAGAGAGTCCCATATGTGAGGACTGACTTCCTGCTTGGTCCTGGAGAAAGAGTAGTTATTCACCTGTAACAGGTGTTCTCCAGGAGCAGCAGGAATCAGTCCTCACAACCCTCCCTCCTCCCCTGGGAGTTGCAGTCATATCATTCATTTTGTTTTTTTGCTGTCTTTTAGCTATGTCATCAGACTGAGCAAGATGGCACCCTTGGGTGGGAAGGGGACCGCGCATGCGCGCTGCATTCCCAAAGGCTTTCTTTGAAAGCTGGGGAAATGCTCCGCATGGGGGCTCTGTCGGCGCCAACGTCACCCATATGTGAGGACTGATTCCTGCTGCTCCTGGAGAACACCTGTTACAGGTGAGTAACTACTCTTGTTAACTGGACTCCCACCCAGGGATGCAGAGAGCAGATCCTGTTCATCTCAGGCAGAGAAAACAGCCGAGACAGCACCATAGCACCCACAGGTCCTGTTCAGAGGTCTTCCCTAACACCCTATGCCCTGCTGCAAATTTATTTATTTTTAGTATTTAGCTCACGCCTTTCCAATGGTAGTTCAAGATGAGTTACATTCAGGTACATAGGTATTTCCCTGTCCCTAGAAGGGCCCACAATCTGTTTGTACCTGAGGCAATGGAACATTAAATGACTTGCCCAAGGTCACAAGGATCGCCAGTGGGAGTCAAACCCAGATCTGTTGGTTACTAGGCTTGAGAAATAATGCAGCAGGATGCCAGATTCCCCATAATACATAGGGGACTCTCCTGCTAACCCCACCCAAAAACTGGATCCACAACTTGCAGAGCTGCCATACTGTCCTGAAAGGGCATAAATGCACTCTGGCAGAAAAAGGCAGATCACAAGGATCTAATCGGCACCTGGGGGAACCATCACTCTGTCCTCCTCTGACTTACCTTGCAAATGACAAGGATTTCGCTTGAGTCCTTTAGCCAAATCCTGTAGAGAAAAAGGCTGAGTCCCTGGATGGATGGAGGAGCACAAAGGTGAAGCAGGGTGGTGTTCTCTTCAGCTGCCTGTACAGAAACGCTCTTGGGTCGCAAGGGGTCTACCATGCAGTCAGTCCACCTGAATACAGTCCGTGAGCTGTTGCGGGAGCTGCAGTGAGGCCACCAGGCATGTGGCTATGGCCATCCCACCATGCCCCATCTCCTCCAGGAACAATCTGCCTCCCAAAGTTGCTGCAGTGTTCACTGCCATTACTGAAAAATGAAAGGAGTGGCAGGGGCCACAAAACTGCCACCGGATTTTGGGCTTCCCATGGGGAGGATCCCTTTAATACCAGCAAAATTATGCCCCAGGCCTTGCAGTCACATCACAAGCAAAAAATAGCAGCTGCAGTAAATAAAACCACTAGAGGCCGCAGGCTGCATTGGGCCACATGGCTGAACACAGCAGCAGCACTGAAAGAAAACTAAAAGACACACAGAAAAGAATGCAAAAAAAAAAAAAAAGCACAGGGTCTCAGTGAAAAATGAGTCCTGAAAAGGAAATCCAAAACCTGTCGGGCAGACCCTGGAGGCTTTCAGAGGCCTGGGAGGCCCAGCTGCTGAAGAAGTGACCTCTTTTTTTTTTTTTTATTTGAAGCTGCTTTATTTAAAGCAGCAGAGGCTGCCCATTGAAATCAATGGGAAAAAACACAAAAAAATCCCCCCCCCCCCCATTTAGAAGAAAACTACGGAATGCAGATAAGGACAGCAAGAGGGAAGGGGGGCCTGGGTCCAAATTTTTTTTTTTTTTTTTTTTTTTATTTATTAGTTTCAAGTTTACATCCAATGAAATACAGAAAAAAGAAAATAAGTGATATGAACAATGAATAACAAAACTCTTAAATCTAAGAGAAAAGGAAAAATATAAATACAATATCATACCACTAAATCAGCCACATCAAGAAGAACCAGCTAAGGGAGAGATACCAGGGCACAAACTATAAGGCTACTACACCCATCCTACCACATTCCATAAAAAAGCAAGAAAAAAGAAAAAGAATAAACCTATAACACTCAAGCCTGTAGAGAAACCAAAAATGATTCGAGCAAGGAAGGATCATAATATACATAACTAGAACCGTGTATTGTCACCAGACATTTACATGGAAACCGTAAAAGAAAGGTAACCCCCCCCCCCCCCCCAGCCATAACACGAGATTTCAGCTGAAGGAAAGACCTTCTATGGCTCTGCGTCTGTCTGGAGACATCCGGGAAAATAGACATCTTCTGACCATAAAAAAGAAAATCCTTTTTAGGAAAAAAAGCCTTCAAAATAGAAGATTTGTCTGAAAAATGAGCCAATGAAACCAACAAAGTGGCGCGAGTAGAGATAGGAGTCTGAGAATGTTCCAAAAAATTAGTAAGGTCCATAGAAGCTCCTTCCTCTTGCCGCGCCACTACAGGTTCCCCGGAGGTCGCCGAGGCAGACAAATAAAACATCCTAGCTAACACAACAGTGTCGGCATTAGGAAGCATCAAAACATCTTTACAATATTGTCTAAATTGATAATCAGATGTCAATAAGTGAGTCTTAGGAAAATTCAAAACCCGCAAGTTTTTTGCTCGAGAAGCATTATCTAAAACTTCAAGTTGCTGATAAAACAATACTGTTTCCTTTGAAGCTAACACATTTGCAGATTGCAATGAGGCCACATGCGAATCTAGCTGATCAGCACGCTGAGACAGCTGATTAACAGAGGTCTCTACAGTTTGAAATTTACTGGAAACCTGTTGAGAAAACACAGCTGTTTGATTCATAAATTGAGATATCATTAAATTAGTTGCAGTAACCTGTTTCCAAATGTCTGCTAAAGTAACAGTATCAGGATTCTCAATTTGAGGAAAACTAGGAACCGCAATACCGACAACCGTGAAGATAGGAGCTAGAGAAAAGTACCTCTGGTGAAGACACAGAAAGAGAAACAGGAAATTCTTCCTCTTCCCCCGAAGAAGAGGACGCTCCAGAAGAAGATAAAGAATCCACAGACGCTTGAGAGGATCCTGGGTTGGGTGGGGGAGTCCTTTCGATGGAACTCAAAGTAATGCCGGAACCAGGCGACGAAGAGTGTTGGACAACAGAAGCAGATTGGGGAAGAATTACAACGTGTTGATCCATAGGCCCAATAATAGTAGAAGGGGTAGACGTGACTGCAGCAGATTGTTTAGCCGACTGACTTCCCTGGAGCTTCTTACTCTTTCTTTTCGCGTGACCTCGCGGCATACCTGCGGCAACAAATTCGAAGGCCCAAAATAGCCCCGAATTGGCACCGAAGGGGCACCAAAGGGGCGTTCCCCCTTTGGTCACGCCCCCTTCAGGTGCGCGACCGCGGGCCGCAACCGCAGCCGCAAAGGCAGCCGGTGTTGAAATATGCTGCCGAGAACCGCCGGGGCAGACGGGAGGAGTCTGCTGCAGCCTATCAGATGTAATTCACTGCCACACAGCACCGGATTCTCACACAGCTGATTCTCACACTCCCAAGGCAGCCGGTGTTGAAATATGCTGCCGAGAACCGCCGGGGCAGACGGGAGGAGTCTGCTGCAGCCTATCAGATGTAATTCACTGCCACACAGCACCGGATTCTCACACAGCTGATTCTCACACTCCCAAGGCAGCCGGTGTTGAAATATGCTGCCGAGAACCGCCGGGGCAGACGGGAGGAGTCTGCTGCAGCCTATCAGATGTAATTCACTGCCACACAGCACCGGATTCTCACACAGCTGATTCTCACACTCCCAAGGCAGCCGGTGTTGAAATATGCTGCCGAGAACCGCCGGGGCAGACGGGAGGAGTCTGCTGCAGCCTATCAGATGTAATTCACTGCCACACAGCACTGGATTCTCACACAGCTGATTCTCACACTCCCAAGGCAGCCGGTGTTGAAATATGCTGCCGAGAACCGCCGGGGCAGACGGGAGGAGTCTGCTGCAGCCTATCAGATGTAATTCACTGCCACACAGCACCGGATTCTCACACAGCTGATTCTCACACTCCCAAGGCAGCCGGTGTTGAAATATGCTGCCGAGAACCGCCGGGGCAGACGGGAGGAGTCTGCTGCAGCCTATCAGATGTAATTCACTGCCACACAGCACCGGATTCTCACACAGCTGATTCTCACACTCCCAAGGCAGCCGGTGTTGAAATATGCTGCCGAGAACCGCCGGGGCAGACGGGAGGAGTCTGCTGCAGCCTATCAGATGTAATTCACTGCCACACAGCACCGGATTCTCACACAGCTGATTCTCCGGCCTGTGTCCAACTTATTAGCCCCCCTCAGGCGCCCGTGGGGTTTCCTGTTTTTCATCAGGCTCACTGAGCACTTGTAACCCATGGGAAACAGCAATGGATCCTGAGCAGTTATCTGTTTGAGGAGTCAACTGTTCCGAGTGCTGTTAGGCCCTTCCATCTCAAACCTGAAGCCTCTGCACTGTAGTGTGGGTCAGGACTATCTGCATTACTGTACCAGTCCACACACTCTGCCACCTGCTGGAGGCAGAAACTACTGGATTTTCTTAGTGCTGCATCAGCATCACTAAAAATTGCTCAAGTCTGCCTCCAGTTGTTGGTAAGGGAGCATAATTCACTTGTCTTGACTGATCTAGCAGGATGATAAGGAATATAGAATCGGTAGGTAGAAGAGTGATCAGGAAACAAGGTCAGGGCAGGAAGAACAGGATCAGAACCAACAGGCAAGCAAAAGTCAGCAACCGAAGATCAGCAGAGGAAGCAAAGCATCCAGGAACTTACATGTGAAACCTATCCAAGAGTGAGGTAGAATGGGAGCTAAAGAAAAACAACCATTTAATTGATAAGTAGTAATGGTATTGTTAGGGTGGAACAATGAAATAATCCTGCTGCTGGATTTAAGCGAGCAGGATGAGATCTGTAGTACATGGTTCAGATCTTCTGCGTATTCGCTGCTGCTGAGCTGACGCTGAATCCACCAGAAGGAATTGTAGCACATCCAATAAATGAAAAGAATTTCTTTGAATGAGAGGCTGTGAATATTGTTTGTTGTCCACCTCTACCTCCTATGCCTGATTCCATCCGCTAGATGCAACCCCACCAACTTGACCTCCAACATCGTAAGGCTTTTTATTGTCCACCTCTATTTCCTGTGCCTGATTCCATTTACTAGATGCAACCCCACCCACATGACCTCTGGTGCAGTAAGGTAATTGCATTATGGAGCACACTAATTTCAGGGCAGGAACGGTGTCCGTGCCGTGGGTGCATGCCCAAAGAGCAGGTCCTGCTCCTTGGGCGAGCTCCTTGGGCCTTGGGACATATGCAAGTACGTCCTTGAAATTCTTTCTATTTTGGCTTATGTTTTGCACTCTTATTTGTTTATTCAACATTTTTTTATATACCGCCTTTCAGAATCTCAAGGTTGTTTACATAGAACAGAACTTCTTTTACATAGAATGTTTTTCAAAACTATATACAGGTTTCCATAGAGCAGAATTTCGTTTACATAGTACATTTTTTCCAAACTATGTAGAGCAATGTTTACCATGTTTACATTTAACTATTTACATAAAGTTTGTGCTCTGCTTGGTGCCTACGGTTCGGTCTGTTAAGTGGTAGGCAGTCCGTTACAGGATGGTGGAGTATAGTAGTGTTCAGTAAATAGGTGTGTTTTCAAGAGCTTCCTAAATGTAGAGATGTCTGTGGCGGCTCTCAGGGGGTGAGGGAGGGATTTCCAGAGTGCAGGTGTGTAGAATTCGAAGGCTCTCTTTAGAGTATTCTGGGATATTCCTGTGCGGGATGTGGAGCATGCAAGTGAGTCTTGATGTTGTGTTCTTCGTGATTTGTTGTTAGGAGTTTTTTGGATTAGTTCATTTAAGCAACCTGCAGATTGGTTCTTTTGAATTTTGAATGCCAGCATTATGCTTTTATATTTTATTCTGGAGGTGATGGGAAGCCAATGAAGGGATTCGAGAATGGGGGTGATGTGGTCTTGTTTGCTGGATCTTGTGATTAGACGTGCTGCTGCATTCTGAGCTAGCTGTAAGGCTTGAATTGAGCTTTTTGGTAGGCCGTGTAGGATTAGGTTGCAGTAATCGAGGTGTGGTGTGATGAGCGCTTGACACACAGTTAGGAAATGGTTCTGCTCAAGTAGGGGACGTAGGTTTTGCAAGTATTTCATCTTGTATGTTTTGGAGGTGGTCTTCCTGATGTGAGTCTGAAAATTGAGTCTCTGGTCAAGGTGAATTCCTAGGTATTTTACCTCATTTTTTACGGGGATTGATCTGGTTCCAATTGTTATGTTCTCTGGAGGTTTGAATGCAGAGTTCTTTGTGACAATAAGGGCTTCCGATTTTTTGTAGTTGATCTCGAGGTTCTTTAAAGTTAACCAATCAGTTATTGCTGTAATGCAGGATGAGATGGTGGAGTAGTCTGGATTCTTTGTGTCTAGAGTGGTGTAGATCATTAGGTCATCCGCATATAGGTAATAGTGAATGTTGTAGGCCTGTAGAATTTTGCAAACTGGTTGTAGGTACGGATTGAAGAGTAAAGCTGAGAGGGCTGATCCTTGGGGAAGGCCTTGTTTTGGTGAGAGAGGTCTTGATACATTGTGATTTATCTTGACTTGGGATTTCCTGTCTGTGAGGTAGCAGCGGTACCATGGCAGGGTTGTGCCACTTACTCCTATTTCAATTAGTCTATCTAGTAGTGTGTGGTGATTTATTGAGTCCAAGGCGGCTGTTATGTCGATGAAAATGAGGACAAAGCCTTTCTTGATGTCTTCGATTCCTCTTAACTCTCTTCCCGTCTCTGCAAGTTAACCATTAGATATGATGGCCTCTATCCAGTGCATTGGTCTTTCAGATCATAGCATTTTTCCTCGTGATTTCACCTAGAATTCACCAATTTGAAAATTTAGTATCATGTTCCACGTTATCTTACCAGGCGCCCAGAACTTACCCTATATCTAACAATACATGTAACGCACCGATCTGCATGGCCTTGTTGAATTGCACAAATTAAAGTTCTTTTGCATACTGTGTTGTCACGCTTAGATTACTGTAATATCTCTTACTTAGGTCTTCCTCATTTCCAGATAAAGCAGCTTCAAACTATTCAAAATACGGCGAGTCGTACCTTAACTAGAGCTAGAAAATATGATTCCACTTTTAATTCAATACCATTGGTTACCCATAAACTGCCATATTCAGTTTAAGCTATTAACCTTGGTTCACAAAGCTATTCATAAGTCTGCTTTTGAATACCTTACCTCACTTATAACCTTGCACGCTCCAGTCAAAGCTTTGCGGTCAGTCCATGGGCAATCGCTGCACTTTCCATCTCCAGCCATTGTCAAATATGACAATACTTGGAAGTCCACCTTTTTTGCAGCAGCTCCATTCCTCTGAAACAACTTACATGCCCCTATTCATCTGGAACATAGGTTTGGAGCCTTTAAAAAAAGCCCTAAAGACGTTTCTTTTTGAAACAGTCTTTGATTTTAGATCTACAGCATTTGGAGAACTCTAGCCCAGGGTGGTGGTGGTTGACAGCCATTTGCCCCAACTTGACCTTTTTTCCCTACCCTTGACCCTGTCACCCTTCCTTTAATCTTGTACTCCCTTGCCTAATATTTCCTTATTGTATAATTTACGTTCCTATCGATTATTATAACTTCCTTTTGTTATTTTTAATATTTTAATCTTGTATTTTCAGAATTTGTGGTATATTAAATAAAATATAACCATAACCATGGGAGTTCCTGGGACTAAATAGGTACAGGGAAACAATCGGAGCAGATCCATTTTTAGAGAGCTAATTAAACAAAGATCCATTATCAGATAACCCATTAGAGCAAGTGGAATCATCAAATAGCAGCTAGTGGCAGCACAAAAAGCAGGAAGGAACTAAAGCTTACTTGTAATATGAGAGTAATCTGGGGGTAAGTAGTGACAGTGTGCAGGTGTTTGTATTATATGGATCTGTTAAGAAAGGAATTCTGGTTTCTTTTACTTTGTTGCTATATATCTTTGTTTCTTAATTATTGAGTTGTATAAGATAGCCCAGAACGCTGCTCCAAGTTTCTTCACTTGAGGTGTGTTGTCATCTTTGCTAAAAAGACGTCTGCTTCAGTAGAAGAAATAATATAAAGCAGCTGTGTGGGGTAGGATCCTATCTTCATGAAAAGCAGTGTGAAAACTGGCCACCAGCAGATGTCTTTTAGCAGATACGATTCTCCAGCTGTAGTTAACCTCACTATGTAATATGCTAATCTTAATCGGTACTGACTATCTATTTAGCACTTATAGAGCGCCACGCACGCAGCACTGTACAGCTGACCTACAAGAGGCAGCCCACTACAAAAGAGAGTCCCTGCCCGTCAGAGTCATGCTCATCGGAGCTTACAATCTAGTCAGAATAATTCAGAGCATAAGCTTACAATCTAGTCAGAGTAATACAGAGCATAGGTCAGTTCAGTGCAAGGCATAAGATAGGGATAGAAGTCAGGATCTGAAAGCAATGGTGAAGAGGTGGGTCTTCAATCTAGATTTGAAGAGGGCCAGGGAGGGTGCCTGGCGTACAGACACAAGTAGGTTGTTCTAGGCGTATGGTGCAGCGAGGTGGAAGGAGCGAAGTCGTGAGTTGGCGGTGCGGGTGAAAGGCATAGATAAAAGTAATTTGCTAGCAGAGCACAGGTTCCGAGGGGGGACGTAGGGAGAGACAAGAGATAAGAGGTATTGAGGGGCAGTAGAGTGAATGCATTTATAGGTCAGTAGGAGAAGCTTGAATTGGATGCGGAATTGGACGGGGAGCCAGTGAAGCGACTTGAGAAGTGGAGTAATGTGGGCATGGCGAGACTGGCGGAAGATTAGTTGAGCAGCATGATTTTGTATGGATTGAAGGGGAAGGAGGTGGCTCACGGGGAAACCTGCAAGGAGTAGGTTGCAGTAGTCGAGACGAGAGGAGATTAAGGAGTGGATAAGGGTTTTGGTAGTGTGTTCAGAGAGGAAGGGGCGGATTTTGCTAATGTAGAGAAAGAAGCGGCAAGTCTTAGCTACAAGCTGGATATGTGCGGAGAAGGAGAGAGAGGTATCAAAGATAACCCCTAGATTGCGGGCCGAGGGAACAGGAAGGATGGTGGAACCGTCCACATAGACTGAGAATGGGGGAAGAGGAGGGGAGGAATTTGGGGGAAAGACAAGGAGTTCAGTCTTTGCCATATTCAGTTTCAGTCGGCGATGAGACATCCAGGCGGCGATGTCGGAAAGACAGGCAGAGATCTTGGACTGGGTTGCCGGAGAAATATCAGGTGTACTGTAGAGAGGTAGATCTGGGAGTCTTCGGCATAGAGATGGTACTGGAAGCCATGGGAGGAGATAAGCGCGCCAAGGCCCTTGGTATAGAGAGAGAAAAGGAGGGGGCCTAAGACGGAGCCCTGGGGTACACCTACATGGAGCGGGGTGGGGTAGGGGAGGAGGAGGAGCCGCCAGAGCATACACTGAATGAGCGATGGGAGAGGTAGGAGGAGAACCAGGACAGTAAGGAGTCCTTGAAACCAAGCGAGGAGAGGGTGGTGAGGAGAAGATTGTGGACTGAGTGGAATAGTATAAACATTTCTTACTAAACCCTTTATATTAACTTCAACATCACCATTAAATGGGAATGTTCTAACTGCTTCTGTTTTTGAGACTTTTTAAATACCCGTAGATAGTTGAGAAAGTGCTCAGTCTGTTGATGATAACCATATGTACAATGAGAGAGGAAGATCTTCATTTCATTTATTACATTTAGTCCGCCAATCATATATTCTTCTGAGTGGATACTACAGAACATACACAATCACCGATATATAATCCACATTACACTGCTCAAGTTCTTGGAGGGAAAAGCTTTTGAAAAAAGAATTCTTTGGGCTTTTAGGAAAAAAATAATAAAGGCTGTAATTCCCATAACACAGATGATAATACATTCCAAAGGTGTGGGCCATACATTGCAAAAGCACAATCTCTAGTTCTCACTTTAGTGGTCCATAAATTAAAAGCCTGCAATAGATATTGAAAGGCTGAGCAAAAAGCCCTAGAAAGCTGATAATTACTAAGACTGAAGATTACCCGCCACCATTAAAAATTAAACAGGCACATTTAAACTGCACTCAAATGTGGTGTCTGCTGTGGTATGATTCTTCTAAAATACTCCTTAAAACAAAGGGTTTTACAGTTCTAGAATTAATAAAATAAGAAATTAACAGTGAGAAATGTCCTGTACAGTATATTCTATTTCATTTTCTTCCAGAAAAGCTAGAGTTTTATAAAGTTGTCATCCTACTTCATAAGATTAAAGCAAGGAAAAGCATGGATTGCCAGGAAGCTAACCGGGCAGCGGCAATATTCAGTTGCTGCCCAGTTAGCTTCAGCAGCAAAAGTTATGCAGGCCTTTATTATGCCTGACATTTGCTGCTTAATAATAACCGGACAGCGGCTCAATATTGCTGCTGCCTGGTTATCGCCGAATGCTTCTGTTACTGCTGCCGAATACCCCCTTACTATCAAGTCCAAGCTGCTTCTGAGTGTATGACAGCTTTCTCTAGGCCAAATGTACTAAAAGGTTTTTCCAGATCATTATGCTCAATCAGTCCAGATAAGTGGGTAATGCTCCCCTGGCAGAAGATGATGGAGATAAGAAAAATTAGAAGTTTCCTGTGACATCATCGCTAATACTAGGTTTAGTGCAGCTAGGGGCACCCTTTAGTATTTCTATGTCTCCAGCAGATGATGGTTGCTGGACTTGTAACAGCTTAAGGATTCCTAAGGTTCTTAGGCAGTTGCCTGCAGGATGCCTTCCCAGTGGAGCCAGAGTGGTAGGGCTCCAGAACGTGACTGCGGATCAACTCTCTGGGGCCTCCACGTGGAGAGGGAGGTCTGGGCTCCCTGCCAGCTGTGGCTAGCCGTTCAAGCCCCTGCAGTGGCCTTCGCATCTATTCAGGTGGACTTCCTCAGAGAACCCCTTACTCAGCCCACTCGAGCTTATTGGCCCTTCCCCTCTCTCTCCCCCTCTCTCCCTCACTTTCTCTCTCTTTGCTGGCCCTTTGAAATTGAAAAAAAAACCAAAGAAACCTGGCCCTTTCATTGAATTGAAGAAGCCTTGCCTTCTTATTGCTGCAGACTTCAGCAAGCTAAGGTGGGAAGCAGGCTTCCACCCTGATAAGGGTGCATTTGGAACTCAGTTCACCAATGGAAACAGATTGCGGCTAGATTACTTGAATTCTCCAGGAACAAGTAGGAAGTCAGTCTGCATTTATGGGTGACGTCGGCACCGACGGAGCCCACGCGGAGCAATTCCCCAGCTTTCAAAGAAAGCCTTTGGGATTGCTACCACGCATGCGTGGTCCTCTTCCCCCCCAAGGGTGCCATCTTGCTCATTCTCCTTTTTTCCGTAGAGCCCTTCATACGCACATCCTCGTCCCTTGGAAAAAGTGTTTCATTTTCAGCCTCTGGCCCTCTCTTTTCAGGTTGTACCAGTCCTCTCCCATCCTTTCCTTCGCTCTCTTTTCCCCCGAGCGAGGGAACATACTTTTTGGAAACATTTTTCTCTCCGGGCCTTTTCATGCCCTTTTTCAACCACTGGCCTTGAGGATCTTCGACCTAGCAGGGGCCCTTTTTACCTCAATGGCCACCGGTTTTAAAAAATGTGACAGATGCTCCAAAAATATGTCGGTCACAGACACCCATGACTGCTGTCCCCCGTATCTGGGAGCCAACCATAATCCGGAGCTCTATTCTCTCTGTAAGAAAATGTCTTCCAAGGCCCTGCTCAGTCATAAGCATAAGTCCGACGGCATTTTCCGTAAGGCAGCCCCGAAATCCCCGGGGCCATCCTCGGCCATCCCTCAGCTTGCGGAATTCTCTGCTGCTGCTGCTCTGCTTTCCAGGTGGCACTCCGATCAAGGATCCCCTGAGGTGGAGATGCGCAAGAAGAATAAGCCCTCAAAGTCACTGTTGGGGGCTCTGGACAAGCACAAACGTTCCCGCGCTCAGTTTCTCAGCCCTCCCTGGCATTCCCGAGAGTCGAACAAGGAGCGGCCTCGAAAGACACTGAGGCCTCCAGCGATGGCGCCCGGTCTCCTGAGGGTCGTCCTGGTGAAGACCCCCTTCTCCTCTTCCATGCCAGATCCGGTAACCCCGGTGTCGGCATTGCAGGGACCCACATCCGCGTGGGAGTCCTGAATACTGGCAATAGAGTGCAGCGTTTCTGCCTTCTTAGCTGCCCCTGAGGAGGACACCTAAACCCACCCTAGAAACCTCCAAGAGCGTGGGCCTCGTGAGGGTCGTCGGCACTGGTCTCATTCGCCGTCCCGCTCCTCGGAGGCAAGGTCTTCCAAGGCCTCTGGCTCCAAGTGGGCCTCAGTTTCTGGACAGGGCGACCAGCCTGACTCAGACTCCCTTTCAGATCCCTGATGTTGAAGCTTTGGTGGGAGTGGCTGACTTGGATTTAGTGGCAGTTACAGAAACATGGTTCACAGAAAACCATGATTGGGATGTAACTATACCTGGCTATACTTTATTCAGAAAGGACAGGGTAGGAAGAAGGGGAGGAGGAGTGGCACTATATGTAAAAACTACTATTAAAACTTTGGAATTACAGAGCTTAAAAGGGAGAGAGGAGGCATTGTGGGTTAAACTAGAAAGAGGGAAAGAGAAATCTATTTGCATTGGTGTGATATACAGACCTCCCTCACAAGAGGAAGTGGTGGACAGAGAGTTAATTGAAGACATACGTAGCATTGCTAGGAAAGGGGAAGTGCTACTGATAGGAGATTTCAATATGCCAGATGTTGATTGGCACATTCCTGCTGCAGTATCATCTAGAAGTAAGGAGATCCTGGATTCTCTACAGGGAGAACTATTCAGGCAATTGGTAACAGACCCCACACGTGAAGGGGCCATACTGGACTTGGTGCTTACCAATGGTGAAAGTGTTTCTGATGTTGTAGTGGGAGATCATTTTGCATCCAGTGATCACCAGATGGTGTGGTTTAGTATTAGGACTAGGGCTGTTAGAATCCATTCAAAGGTGAGGATCTTAGACTTTAGGAAGACTAATTTTGCGAAGATGGGCCAATACCTCAGGGAGTCATTAGTGGGATGGAAACAGCTGGGGGATGTCGAAAAACAGTGGGCAAAACTGAAAGGGGATATTTTAAGGGCAGCTAACCTTTTTGTTAAAATGGTAAATAAAGGTAAAAGGAAAAGGAGACCGCTATGGTTTTCGAAAGAAGTAGCTGAAAAAGCGAAGAAAAAGAGGGAGGCCTTCATGAAATACAAGAGATCACACAGAGAGAGAGGAAGACAGGCATCTGTATTTGGAAAAACTTAGAGAAGCTAGCAAAGTAGTTAGGAAGGCAAAGATTCAAAAGGATGAGGAAATAGCCAATGCAATAAAATGGGGGGATAAGACATTTTTCAGATATATTAGTGAGAAGAGGAAGGGCAAAAGTGGTATTGTCAGACTCAACGGTGTAGGGGAGGAATATGTAGAAGCTGATAAGGATAAAGCGGAATTGCTTAACAAATATTTCTGTTCTGTGTTCACAGATGAAGAACCAGGAGCAGGACCTCAGAAAACACCCACAAACAGGAACAGAAGCGAGGGACATCTTGAACAATTTTCAGAAGACTGTGTTTGTGAGAAACTAGCTCAACTTAAAGTAGACAAAGCGATGGGACCGGGTGGGATATACCCTAGAATACTGAGGGAACTTGGGGACGTTCTAGCAGCTCCAGTGACTGACCTTTTCAATGCCTCGTTGGAGTTGGGAGTAGTGCCAAAGGACTGGAGAGAGGCTCATGTGGTGCCTCTTTACACAAAAGCGGAAGTAAGGATGTGGTTGAAAACTACAGGCCAGTTAGTTTAACTTCGGTGGTGAGTAAATTATTGGAAACGCTGCTGAAAGAGAAAATAGTGAGGTTTCTGGAGTCCAGCAGATTACTGGATCCGAGGCAGCATGGATTCACCAGAGGCAGGTCTTGTCAGACAAATCTGATTGATTTCTTTGACTGGGTGACCAGGGAGTTGGACCGAGGGAGAGCCCTAGATGTGGTGTATTTAGATTTCAGTAAAGCCTTTGACACTGTTCCTCACAGGCGACTTATAAACAAACTGAGCACCCTAGGGATGGACCCTAAAGTTACTGCTTGCGTTAGAAATTGGTTGGGTGGGAGGCGAGAAAGAGTACAAGTAAATGGAGCTCACTCTGAGGAGAAGGATGTTACCAGTGATCTGTCCTTGGTCCGATTCTTTTTAACATCTTTGTTAGTGATATAGCGGAAGGGTTGTTGGGTAAGGTTTGCCTCTTTGAGGATGATACCAAAATCTGCAATAGAGTAGACACCCAGGAAGGTGTAGATAACATGAGGAGGGATCTAGCTAAGCTTGAAGAATGGTCTAGAATTTGGCAGCTGGGATTTAATGTTAAAAAAATGTAAGGTCATGCATTTGGGCTGTAGCAATCCAAAGGAGCAATATAGTATAGGGGATGAAGTACTTTTGTCCCCAAAGAAGAGCGGGACCTAGGCGTGGTTGTGTCTGATGATCTTAAAGTAGCTAAACAGGTAGAAAAGGCAACGGCAAAAGCTAGAAGGATGCTTGGGTGCATACGGAGAGGAATGGCTAGCAGAAAAAAGGAGGTGATAGTGCCTCTGTATAAGTCTTTGGTGCGACCTCATTTGGAGTGTAGTGTGCAATTCTGGAGACCGCACCTTCAAAAGGATGTGAACAGGATGGAGTCGGTGCAGAGGGTGGCTACTAAAATGATTAGTGGTCTTCATTATAAAGCATATGAGAACAGACTTAAGGATCTTAATATGTACACCTTAGAGGAAAGGTGGGATAGAGGTGATATGATTGAGATGTTTAAATACCTCCATGGCATAAATGTTCAGGGAGAGAGCCTCTTTCAACTGAAAACAAGTTCTGCTACGAGAGGACATGGGATGAGGGTGAAAGGAGATAGATTCAGGAGTGATATGCGGAACTATTTCTTTATGGAAAGAGTAGTGGATCCATGGAATAGTCTCCCTGTGGACGTGGTAGAGATGAGGACAGTAACTGAATTCAAAAAAGCATGGGACAAACACAGAGGATCTCTAAAGGTAAAAAGGGGACTGTTGTAGTTGTTGATATGGAAGGACAGACTAAAAAGGCCATGTGGTCTTTTTCTGTCATCATATTTCTGTGTTTCTCGGGCTGGGCGTCGGATGGGGATACTTTCCCGGAGACCCGCGCTCACAGGGACCTTCCCTCAGACCCGTCCTCACCCACCTCCCAGAGGCATTCGCCTCCTGAGGATACATCCTTTCTGGTGTTCGTGTGGGACTTGGCGCAGGCCCTCAAGCTGGTCACGCGGAGGAACCGGGCCAACGCTGGTCAAGCGGAGGAACTTCATATCTTACAGTATGAGTCCCCGCCCCAGGTGTCTCTTACGGTCCCCATACCTCCCATTCTGTCCCGGCTGCTCCTCCGCTTGTGGGAGGCGCCAGCCTCGGTCCGCATTGTGAGCAAACGGCTCAATGCCATGTATAGGGTCCAGCATGGCCCGGGGTTACGAAAGACCCAGCTCCCACATACCTCCATGGTAGTGGAATCAGCGATGCGGAAGCAAAAGAGCCCGAAGTCACATTCTTCGGTCCCGCCGGGCAGGGAGTCCAGGGCCCTTGAGCCCTGGGGCGGAAGGCCTATCAAGGGTCCATGCTGACATGTCGTATTCAGGCCTGTCAACTGTACATGGGCATGTTCCTGCATGACCTCGCCAAAGAGCTTGGCGGATTTTCTGCAGGTTTTGGGGGAGAACACCTTCTCAGGTTCCAGACCCTCCTGAGGTCAGTCGCAGACTGCTCAAAGTACCTCTACCGTGATGCGTATGACAGGTTTGAATCGTCTGCCCGAGTAGCAGCGGCCGGCATCGGGGCTCAACGCCAGGCATGGCTCCAATCCTCAGGTCTGGAGCAATGGGTCCAAGAGAAACTCCTGGATGTCCCCTGCCTAGGGGAACAACTATTTAGCAAACCCATGGAGGATAAGGCTCCTGAGATTGAAACAGAGTTTGTAACTCAAACCCACTTCTCGCGTAAGACATCTTCTCTCCCTCGGAAGAAGCAGCCAGCAAAGAAGCCATTCTTCCAGAGAAAGAGACTTTCCTACCGGGGATATCTGCCCTACCCATCCACCCCACTCCACCCATTGGCACGCAGGGTAAGGGAGGTGCACACGGCCATCGCAAGCCCAAAGGGCCTAAAGCCCAACTGCTGGCGCCACCTCATCCCACGCAGGGCTTTTGACGCTGATGGCATAGCCTCTCGCCCCCAGGTGGGGCCTCCGCCTGTGGGGGCCACCTGTCCCTTTTCGCGCCCCAATGGGCATCGATCACGTCGGACACCTGGGTCCTCTGGGTGGTCCGGGACGGTTACCATCTTCATATGGACAGGCTTCCTTCTCCCCAGTGGAGCCTTCTCGGCTTCCCTCACACTTGGCTTGTTTGCAGCAGGAGCTGACCAACCTCCTCGGCCAGTGGACGGTCGAAAGGGTACTGTCGCACCTCTGAGATCGAGGGTTCTACTCCCGATACTTCCTCGTTCTGAAGAAGTCAGGGGGCCTACGCCCTGTCCTCGATCTCCAGAACCTAAACAGGTTTCTAGTGCGGGAGAAGTTCAAAATGCTATCACTTGGTGTCTTGCTGCCCTTCCTCCAGCAGAGCGATTGGCTATGCTCCTTGGACCTCAAAGACGCTTATGCCCACATACTGGTCCACCCCCAGCATAGTCGGTAGTACAGGGTGTTCCCCTTCGTGCTTGCATGTGCCCCGCGGGTCTTCACCAAGTGTCTTTCCGCAGTCGCCGCCTATCTGTGGTGGCAGGGCATACCCATTTTCCCCTACCTAGATGACTGGCTCGTCACGGCGGTATCGACCAAGGAAGTCCACATTGCAGCGTCGCACATGATCCTTCTCCTCGAATGCCTAGGCTTTTTGGTCAATTACTCCAAATCCCACCTCGATCCGATGCGGATCCTGGAGTTCATCTGCGCACTCTTCGACATGGAGCAGGCGACCGCCTTCCTGCCCCGGGATCATGCGGACCATCTCCATGCCCTGGTGCCCAAGGTCCAGGGCCAGGTTTGGATTCCAGCACGAGCCATGTTGCGCCTTCTGGGGCACATGGCCTCCACGGTTCATGTGGTCCCTCACGCCCGCATGCACATGTGGGCAGCTCAGTGGTATCTCAGGGCTCAATGGAGCCAGGCCTCCGGTCAACTCCGAGACCCTGTCTGGATCTCTCGTAGTCTTTACACCTCCCTGGATTGGTGGCAGGATCCCCTAAGCCTCCTTCGAGGGATGCCTTGCCAGGCCCCACAACACAAGCTCAACCTGACGACAAATGCTTCCCTGCTGGGGTGGGGAGCCCACTGCAGCGGTCTACACACCCAAGGGCAGTGGTCACCCGATGAGGCTCAACACCAGATCGATCTCTTTGAGCTTTGGGCGGTTCGGTGGGGCCTGAGGGCCTTCGAGTACCACCTGTGGGGGCAAGTCAGTGCTCGTGCAGACCGACAACAGGGTAGCTATGTTCTACATAAACAAGGAAGGGGGAACAGGTTCTCGCCCCCTCTGTCGGGAGGTGATCCTCCTTTGCCGTTCGCCGGGGCATAACCCTCAGAGCGGTCTATCTCCCGGGACAGGAGAATGTCCTCGTGGACAAACTTAGCAGAGTCCTCCACCCACATGAATGGCGCCTTGACCCATAGGTGGCCAGTCTTTTATTCCACCAGTGGGGGACTCCGTCCATGGACCTGTTTGCCAGTCCGATGAATGCACAGCTCCCCTGAATCTGTGGACCGGTTCCGCACCCGAGCAGGATGGCTCTGGATGCGTTCCTCCTGAGTTGGGTCTCCGGGCTCCTTTACGCCTTCCCCACTCCTCTCATTGTGAGGACCCTGCACAAGGTCCAGCAGGATCGAGCTACTATGATTCTCGTGGCTCCTTCGTGGCCTCGACAGCCTTGGTTTCCACTTCTGCTCCAGCTCTCGTCTGAATCTCCAGTCCCCCTAGGCTGTGCCTCGGGCCTGCTAACACAGGAGGAGGGACAGGTGCTCCACCCAAATCTGACCTCGCTGTCCCTTACAGCCCGGTGTCTGAATGGGTCTCCTTAGCCCCACTGAAACTTCCAGGGGAGGTTGAGGAGGTCCTCCTCTCATCGAGAAAGGACTTGATGAGGCGGGCCTATGCCTTTAAGTGGCGGCGTTTCTCAACCTGGTGCTCCGAGCTCCAGGTCAACCCGTTCTCCTGCTCTCTCCGGTGTGTTCTCCAATATCTCTTACACCTAATGAAGTAGGGGCTGAAGTCCAACTCAGTCAGGATACACCTGAGCGCCATCTTGGCTAACCACCTCCCCATCGAGGATAAACCCCTCTCAGGGCAGCCCTTGGTCT
This sequence comes from Ichthyophis bannanicus, assembly GCA_033557465.1. Classification (NCBI taxonomy): domain Eukaryota; kingdom Metazoa; phylum Chordata; class Amphibia; order Gymnophiona; family Ichthyophiidae; genus Ichthyophis; species Ichthyophis bannanicus. Next base: position 425,363,409 of record CM066037.1, read on the forward strand.
CCCACGTCATGCGGGGTCTCTTTCCAAGTTTCCCATCCGACCTCCTTCGGCGGAGTGGGACCTCAACATCATGCTCATGCAGGTGATGCAGCTGGCCTTTGAGCCAATGGCGACATGCTCGCTTCGGCACCTCTCTTGAAAGATGGTCTTCCTGGTGGCTCTGACCTCGGCTCAGCGAGTCAGCGAACTCCAGGCCCTCATGGCTGAGGCTCCCTACACCAGGTTCTATGGGAACAGGGTGGTCCTCCGTACCCACCTCAAGTTTCTGCCGAAGGTTATCTCGGATTTTCATCTCAATCAGGAGATAGTCTTGCCGATCTTCTTCCTGAGACCTCATGCCGACCGGGCATCGACGGTCTTACATACACACAAGTGCAAGAGGGCTCTCGCCTTCTACCTGCAGCACACCCAGGTTCATCGCAAGTCCGATCGGCTCTTCGTTGCCTACGATCCCAGCCGCCACCAAGCGCACCCTCTCCATCTGGGTGGTGGACTCCATCACCTTCGCTCAGGCGAAGGTGGGTGTCCCGCTGGTTCGGCGAGTCACAGCGCACGGTGTCCATGCCAAGGCGGCTTCTGTGTCTTCGCTGTGCTCAGTGCCTCTAATGGACATCTGTCGGGGTGCAACTTGGTCATCCGTGAACACTTTCACGTCGCACTACTGTCTGGAGAGGGAGTCCCACTGGGACAGTGCCTTCGGCCAGGCTGTACTCCATAATCAGTTCGGGGTATAAACAATTCCTGCCCTCCGACCCTTCTTCGACAGCTACCGAGAGCTTGCCCCCAAGGACTCGGGCTCCTTCGGGCATCGGCTTCTGCTCACGGCCTCGTGGAGGCGTTTTTGGACTACAGGGTTCAGTAACCTGTAGCTGGGGAGTCCCATAAGTGAGAACTGACTTCCTGCTTGTTCCTGGAGAAAGCATAGTTACTCACCTGTAACAGGTGTTCTCTAGGTACAGCAGGAATCAGTCCTCACTACCCTCCCACCTCCCCTGAAGAGTTGCTATTTTTATCCTTCCCTTGCCATCTGCTTAGTAGGTCTCTAGCTATGGGACTTGACTGAGCAAGATGGCACCCTTGGGTGGAAAGAGGACCATGCATGCGTGGTAGCAATCCCAAAGGCTTTCTTTGAAAGCTGGGGAATTGCTCCACGTGGTCTCCGTCAGTGCTGACATCACCCATAAGTGAAGACTGATTCCTGCTGTCCCTGGAGAACACCTGTTACAGGTGAGTAATTGCTTTATCTAAATTCCGAGAGCCTGTGGGGTTCAGTACTTCAGTTTCCCAGGCACCCCCTTCACTGTGCAGCCCAGATGAGCAGGTGGCCTCTCAGCTTGTCTCTGCAGTGAAGGTAGGAAGCGATGCCATTTTGGTGGGCCACAGCATGACCAGCCCAAAATGGGGCTCCTCCAGTCCTCCTGCCAAAATTGGCTATTAGGGAGGCCCTTGGAAGCTCCCTTCCTCTCTCACCCTTCAGAGACTGCTGCAGATGAATTTCTATGCCTGGTGCCTCTGAGACCGCAGTGCTGCAAACCACTTGTCCTCTGGGGAGGTTCCTGTATAGTGACTCTGGCATAGAAAGCAGTCTCATGGGGGAGGGGGGGTTGGCACAGAAGAAACCCCAAGCCATGAAAGTGCTCAAGTCCTCCAGGTCCAGGGAGCGATCCCAGTGGAGAACGGAGATGAGGATTTTGCACCGGATATTCTGGGAAATAGAGAAAACCTTGAGGAAGCAGAGCTTTTGCCACTGTGGTAGGAGGATGACAACTCTTGGTTGTTCATCTTTTCCAGTGTGAGGCGTTATTGGCCTTGATTGTCCAAGTCTCGTCTTTGCTCCATATTTCCAAAGCTCCTGTGGAGACCATCTATTCGGTTTCCATAGATCCTCCAAGGCCTTTCCCCCTGCCACAGGCGCTCTGATAATTGATGAATGGGAGTCCCCAGATGCACTTTTATGAGATGGTAAAGTGATTGGCCAGCTATATGCCCTGCCCTGGCAGATATCGGCAGTTGATTTTGTTTCCCCAAGGTGGATGCATCAGTGATGGTGTTCACAAAGCGCACCACCATTATGGTTGAGTGGGGTGCATCCCTCAGGGATCAGCAAGAGTGTAAAGTGGAGGCTCTGCTGAAGACCGTCTTCTCATTACTTATTACTATGCCGATGATATCTTTCTTCTTCATCACACCGATTCCTCTGCTCCAGACATCACCCCTCTCAACGATTGTCTTTCCTCCGTTGCCTCTTGGATTTCTTCTGATTTTCTCCCCATCAATCTCTCCAAAACCTCAGCAATTTGGTTCACTTTTAGTTATCCCCCCCTCCCCTTATACCTTTGCTTTCTTCTGCACCTATCCCTATGGTTTCTTCTCTCAGATATCTGGGTGTCACCCCTGATTCTGCTCTTTCCTTTAAAGATCACATTTCTTCTATTGTCCAACGTTCTTTTTTTTGCTCTTAAACAACTTCGCACTTTTCGTCCTTTCCTCTCTTCTTCCTCTATGACTACACTGCTTCTCTCTCTGGTTATTTCACATCTTGATTATTGTAATGTCTCTTTGGCCGGTCTCCCCCAATCTCAGCTTTCTCGTCTCCAGCGCGTTCAAAACACTGCCGTCCGCATCCTCACTCATGCTTCCCGTTTCGACCATGTCACACCTCTTCTTCTGCACCAACACTGGCTCCCCACCACCTATCGAATGCAGTTTAAAATCCTCATCTTTGTACACAGAGCTATCTACACTGGTATTCCCCTTTATCTTGCCGATCAGGTCCGCCTCCATACCTCCCACCGTTCCCTCCGATCCATCCACATTAACCGCATGTTCCTCCCCTCCCCATCCCAGGCTCACCTAGAATTCACTTGGTCCTCAGCTTTCTTCTTCCTTGGCCCAAGACTCTGGAACTCGCTCCCCTCCACCCTTCGACTGGATCCCTCTTTTAAATCTTTCAAAACACAATTGAAAACTCACCTCTTTTGCGCAGCTTTTGACCTCCCTCCCCCTCCCCCTCTCCCCTCTCCTCTCCCAAGTAATAAAATAAAATAACCTCTCCCCAGCTTCCTCTTTATCCTCCCTTCCTATTGTTGGTCTTTACCTACTGTAATTGCTACCTATTGTTCCTTTCTTTTCCTCTCTATCCACTGTCTCTACTTCTTTCCTTTCCTTTAGAGGTTTTATTATTGGCGTTCATCTTTCTTTTTCTGCAGCATCTTTTTAAATTCACAAATTTTATTGTTGATTGTAAACCACCTAGGTACTTTCTGTAAGGGCGGTATATAAAGTTTTAAATAAACATAAACATTGTCACTGGTGCTACAGGCACCTGTTGGGCCAGGTGCTTTTGCGCTGGGTACAGTAGCTGCCAGCAAATAGAACTTTGGCCTGCCTTCAGTCCATGGCAGATGATATAGTTGATCTCTTGTTTTTCAGTGAGAGCAATTGCAGCAACCACTGCGGCCAGGTGCTGGCTGTGGCTCTGTCATTGGACTGTGGATGCGGCCTCCAAGACCTCTTTGATCAAGCTTCCTTTTTAGGGTCTGCTCCTTTTCAGGGAAGACCTCAAGAAGCTTGTGAAAGACTTAGTCAAGATTATGCCTTAGTGCCTGTCCAAATATTGGCCTAAGGGTTCCTCTAAGTGCTTGGTGTCTCACTCCCAGTTTAGAGACTTCTGACATTACCAACCAGATAAACAGGTCACATTATTTGGTAAGGCTCGAGGGAAGTCTCATCCCCTTTGAATCCTCAAGGCCAGGCCTCCTTTACCTTGGGATCTGCTGGCTTGCACCCTGGCCAGTGATGGACTTGGGATGCCCCAGTAAGCAACAGGCTTCGTCTCTTTCACCAGGAATGGGCCTGTATCACATCCAGTTGGTGGATTCTCAATACAATTTGACATGATTAAGTCCTGGAGAGCATCAAATCTGTTTCAGACGCCTTCATGGTCTCTCCATGCAGTTCCACAGCCAAAAGGTCAACCATCCAAGCCACCCTCAAAACTCTTTTCCAGCTCTACACCATCGTGCTGATGGACCCTGACCAGAGAGGAAGGGGAAGGTATTCCATTTACTTTATAGTGCCCAAGAAGTATGGTGTGTTCAGACCCCTTGTCAATCTCAAGGCAGTCAATGCCTGCCTACGCGTCTCTCGGTTCAGTATGGAGATGCTAAGGTTGGTTATCCAGGCAGTCAGGAAGAGAGATCTAACCGAAGCATACTTCCATATCCCTATTCAAGAAGATCAACAGTGATTCCTGCTGTTTGCCTCCTGGGCAGGCATTTCCAGTTTTGTATCATGTCCTTCGGCCTTACAACACCACCCAGGACCTTTTCTGAAGTTATGGAGATAGAGGCTTCAGTTCTGTCGCAAGGGCATTCAGTTTCACCCGTATTTGGACGACTCACTCATCCAAGCGAAGTCATTAGTCGATGCTCACCAGGTGACTTTCTGAGTGCTTCAGTTCTTGCAGAGTTGGAATGGGTTGCAAATCACAACAAGAGCCATTTCGCACCCTCACAGTTCCTGGAGTACCTTGGCACGCAGTTCTATACCCGCTAAGGCAGGATATTCCTGACCAGTGAGAGGCAAAACAAGGTCTTTAACCAGCTTGCAGGCTTCTGGAGCCAGCAGGTACCCAGAGCCTGGGACTACTTGCAGCTGCTGGGCACAGTGGTGGTCATGATAGACATAGAGCCCTGGGAAAGGGCCAAGATGTACCTGTTTCAGAGAGCTTTGCTGTCGAGGTGGTCCCCTCTTTTGTAGGATTACAAAGTCCAACTTCCCTTGCAATAGACGGTAGCAAAGAGTCTGCTGTGGTTGTGGTCCCAGTGCTCCAGTCTAAAGAAGGGAATGCTCCTGGAGATTCCCTAATGGGTGATGATGACCTCCGATGCCAACCTCTCAGGCTGGGAGGTGCATTGCTTGGGTCCTATGGTTTAGGACCGGTGGTCTGTCCATGAAGCATCCTAGCCAATCAACCGCCTGAAGGCTACTACTACTATTGGGCCATCCACCTAGCCTTGCTGTCCCCTAGTTCTCAGCCATGCGGTCTAGGTATTCTCAGAGAATGCAAAGGTGGTTGCATATGTCAACAGAAAAGGGGGCACCAAAAATACAATGTTTGCTCTCGAGATGAGCTGCTTGTTCCCCTGGGTGGAGCAGCATTTATTGGTGCTCTAGGTACAGCAAATAGCAGGTGCCAATAATGTTAAGACAGATTTCCTCAAAAGACATACTGTCAAGCCCGGGGAATGGGAACTTGTTCCGCAGCCTTTCCAGTAAGTTGTAGATCACTGGGAGCACCATCCCTGAATGTAATGGTTATCCAAGCGAATGCCATGGGGAAGCAGTTTTTCAGTCGGCAGAAAAAGAGCAGTTCTAAGGGAGTGGATGTGCTGGTGCAACCATGGTCCCCACGACTTTCTCCTGTATATATGTCCACCATGACCGTTGATCAGATATGTGGTTCTCAGTAGAGAGAACCATCCAGGCCTCACAATACTAGTTGGGCTGGATTGGCCTTGCAGACCATGGGATGCCGTCCTCATAAGGCTGCTGGCATAGCAGCCCCTTCCCTTCCAGTATAAGAACATAAGAAATGCCATACTGGGTCAGACCAAGGTCCATCAAGACCAGTATCCTGTTTCCAACAATGGTCAATCCAGGTCAGAAGTATCTGGCAGGATCCCGAAAAGGCACACAGGTTCCACAGTACTCGTCCTGGGATAATCAGTGCATTTCCCAGATCCTGTTTAATAATAGTTTATCAACCTTTCCTCCAGGAACTTGTCCAAACCTTTTTTAAACCCAGCTACACTAACAACTTTTACTACATCCTCCGGTAATGAATTCCAGAGTTTGATTATGCGTTGAGAAAAAAAAATTCTCTTTTTAGTCTTAAATAGGTTACATTGTAGCTTCATTGCATGTCCTCTAGTCTTTCTACTTTTTGATGGCATAAACAACTGATCTACGTTTACCTGTTCCACTTCATTCATTCATTTATAGACCTCCATTATATCCCCCCCCCCCACCAGCCATCTCTTCCAAGTTGAGAGCCCCAACCTTTTAAGCCTCTCTTCGTAGAGGTATCCTTCCACCCCTTTATCATTTTTGTCGCTCTTCTCTGTACCTTTTCTAATTCCGCTATATCCTTTCTAAGATATGGCGACCAGAATTGCACAGAATATTCAAGAGGCAATCGCACCATGGAAAGATACAGAGGCATTATAATATTCTTGGTTTTATTCTCCATTCCTTTGCTAATGATTCCTAGCATTCTATTTGCTTCCTTGGCCGCTGCTGCACACTGGGCAGAAGGTTTCAATATATTCTCCAGGAATAAGCAGGAAGTCAGTTCTCACATAAGGGTGACGACGCTGTTGGAGCCCCGTGGAAGCATCTCCCCAGCTTTCAAAGAAAGCCTTTGGGAGATGCCACCACACATGCATGGTCCTCTTCCCCCCCCCCCCCCCCAAGGGTGCCATCTTACTCAGTCTCTCTTTTTCCACAGAGACCTACAGACATCTGTCTTCTTCCCCTGGAAAAAAGTTGATTTTCTTGTGCATTAAAGTGCATTTCCTTCTCCGGTTAACACCGTTCTCCAGGAAAGAGCATAAAGTCAGTCCTCACATATAGGCGACGTCAGCACCGACGGAGCCTGCGCGGAGCATTCCAGCTTTCAAAGAAAGCCTTTGGGAATATCACCCCACATGCATGCTCCCCTTCCCGCACAACGGTGTCATCATGATCAGTCTTCCTTTTTCTACGGAGCCCTTCAGACGCACGTCCCTGTACCTCGGAAAAAGACTTTTCTTATTGTCTTCTATTCCGGTTTCCCAATCCTCTTCCTGCTGTCCCCAGTGCCGCTGCTTCGGTAACGGACCCTGGGACTTTGTTATTTTTTCTTTTTTCCCCTTTTTCTTCATGAGTTCGTCTCCAGTGCGTTTCACGCCATTTTCAACCGCTGGCCGAACCGAAGGTCTTTGATCTTGTGGGGATTCTTTTTGCCCCTGTGGCCTCTGGTTTCAAAAAGTGTGACAGATGCTCCAAAAACATGTCACTCAGGGACACCCATGACTGTTGTCTCAGGTGTCTGGGAGTGGACCATAACCCAGAGCTCTGCTCCCTTTGTAAAAAGATGTCCTCCAAGACCATCCAGATCCATAAGCAGAAACTGGATGATATTTTCTGCAAGATGGCCCTGGTGTCCCCGGTAACTTCCCGTTCCACCAACCTTTCGCCTCTGGGGTCCCCCGTGGCTTCTCCATGGCCCTGGCGCCACTCTGAGCATGGGTCCCCAGAAAGGGAGTGGAAGAAGAAGAAGGTGGCTTTGAGGACCCCGTTGGGGGCTCCAGACAAGTGTGAGCATTCTCACGCTTGGTCCCTTAGCCCTCCTCAACAGTCCCTGGAGTCGGAGAAGGAGCGGCCTTGAAAGTTACCTCGTACAGATACAGAGGCCTCCAGCGATGGCGCCCAGTCTCCTGTAGGTAGTCCCAGCGAGGACCCCCTCTCCTCTTCGACACACGACCCGGTTACTCCAGTGTTGGCATTGCAGGGCCCAACTCCTGAATGGCAGGCCCGAATGCTGGCACTAGAGCTCAGTGTTTCTGCTTTCCTTGTTGCCCCGCTGGCACACACCCTGAAACCTCGAGGGCGGCGCCTGTTTTGGCTCCCCAGACTGCCATGACACCCCCCAAGTGCCAAAGGCCTCGTAAGGGATTCCGGCAGAGGTCTCAATCTCCATCTCGGTCCTCGGGTGCGAGATCTTTCTGTGCCAGAACATCCAAGGAAGGCTCTGCTCAAGCAGTCTAGCTCCGAGTCTTCCTCTGAGTTTTCGGGCTGGGAGTCCGATGGGGATACTTCCCCTGAATCCCAGGTTCATCAGGATCTCCCCTCAGATCCCTTCCCCGCCAGTTCAAAAGTGGCGGTCGCCTCCCGAGAATACCACCTTTCTGGAGTTTGTGCGGGACATGGCTCGAGCCCTGGCGTTCTCTACACAATCCAAGGAGGAGCCCCATGCGGAGGAACTTGATATTTTACAATATGAGGCCCTGCCGAGGGAATCCCTCACAGTCCTGGTCCCACCCATTCTGACCCAGCTGCTCCTCCACATGTAGGAGACACCTATGTCTTGTCATGAGGCTGGAGCCACGGAAGGTGCAGGTTTAGAAAAAAAAAACTGTCTTTCATAGAGCTGTGGATGTGCAGAAGATGCAATTACCTCGCAGCACAGTTAGAGGGGGCAGGAGTAATCCTACAGAGGCTGAGTCAACATGCCCAGCCACTGATTGTATGAGTGTTAACCAGCTGCACCTGAAGGCAAGCCCGGGAGTTTCAAAGGTAAAATGCCTTTATAAAGGAAAGACAGCCAGAAGGAAGTGGAGTGGAGGAGGAATCCAGTTAGGAGGAATCCATTCGGAGGGAACTCAGCCGGCAGCACTTCAGCCAGAAGGAAGGAAAGGAGTGTGGAGAAGGAGAGAGTCCACACGGAGCAAGCCCAGAAGGACAGAATCCAGACGGAGACTATCCAGAGGGATAGAGTCCAGAGGGGCAGAGCACAGAGAGACGGAGTCCAGAGAGAGGCTGCCAGGAGAAGCAGTTTGGCTGGAAGGAGTGACACTCCCAGCCCAAGTAACGTAGCTGGATCAAGCAACACAACAAGAGCAGCAACAGCTGAAAGAAGAGCACAGAAAACCAAGGAGCCATGCTTTAAGAGAAGCCTACATTCACCTGAGTTCACTGGACCAGGATTACAAGGTACAAGGAGGAGAGGTTCCTATAGCAAAGCTACCTTTACACAGAAGCACAGAGGTTGGGAATCCTCACCAGGTTTTCCTGGGCTTCAGGAGGGCAAAGCACTGCACAAGAAAACCTGTCTCCAGAGAGAAGTACGTCAGAGAGAGAGCTCCAGGTGTAGCAGCTGCAGGAAGCCAAGGTAGGGTGGCTCTTTACTTTTAAAAGAAAGCTTTGCTCCTAGAAACTCTGATAAAGCAGATGCTCAGTATATGAGAAGGGGGAACAAAGCAGAGCTTTTCAAAACAATACCTAAGGGCTTAACAGAAGAGTCTTACTGGAAGCAAAGAAACAGAGACAGACCTTCTAAACTTGTAGCCGTAAAGGAAAGCACTTATTCAGAGGGAGAAGCCAGTGATGCAGAGTCCATGGAAATAGAGTTTGAGAATACTATTCCCATTCCTCAGGATGAATCCATGGATTGTACTTTTTGTGCTACTACTAGTCTTGAGTCCTTAGTAGAACTGCAATCAATTGTGAAGCTTATAACAGTTTGTTTGCCTGCTTGTTTAATTTACTTTGGAATGAAAGAATCCTCAGTTAAACCCTGCATTCACTTGTGAAGCTTATAACAGTTGTATGCCTGCTTATTTGGTGGAACCCTTTATAAAGAAGGACTATTTTTATTTTCTTATGTCTTAGTGAACCCTTGCGTTAAAGGGGAAATAAAGCCTTATTACCCTCCACTCTTGGCTTATATAATTTGTTCTCACAAAGGAGCTAAAACTCCAAGGACCAAACTGCACTGGGCCTTAAAGAGCCATTGCTCCTTAAAAATAATAAAAATGCTCAGCATGTCCTTACAGCCATTGGCCACTGGGGGCACCTGACGACAGTCTATCCCCATTGTCAGCAAGCGCCTGGACACTATGTACAGGGTCCAGTGGGGGCCTGGCTTTCAGAAGGTCCAGCTCCCCCATATCTCGATGGTAGTGGAGTCTACCATGCGGAAACAGAAAAGTCCAGAATCTCACTCTTCAGTCCTGCTGGGTAGGGAGTCTTATGCCCTCAGGTGTAAGGCCTACTAAGGCTCCATGCTGGCTTGCCGCATCCAGGCTTACTAGCTAGATTTAGGTATGTTCCTTCATGACCTCACGAAGGAGCTCGGAGGCTTCCAGGTGGGTATCAACTGCGATTACCTCCACCATTTCCAGTCCCTCCTGAAATCAGTGTGGGATTGTTCGAAGTGCCTTTCACGTGCTGCATATGACAGCTTCGAGTCCTCTGCTTGGGTAGCAGCTGCGGGTATTGGGGACAGGAAAAGCTGCTTGATGTACCTTGCCTGGGCAAACAATTGTACAGCAAACCTATGGAGGACAAAGCAGCGGAGATAGAGACGGAGTACATCATGCACCTGCCTCTCCCAGAAGACTTTCTCTCTCCCGCGGAAGAAACAGCAGAGCAAGAAGCCTTTCTTCCAGAGGAAGGGTTTCTCTTACCGAGGCTACTCACCTTACCCTCCGGTGCCAGCCCCATTCCAGGATGGGTAGGGCCAGCATAAGCCTAAGGGACCTAAAAACCAGACCCCAGCTCTGGCCCAGTCGGCCCTGGTTTTTCAACACCAGATGCATAGCAATCCACCTTTCGCCAACCCAGCTACCGGTGGGTGGGTGCCTGATCCACTTTGCTTCCCGCTGGGAGTCTGTAACTTCAGATGCCTGGGTACTCCAGGTCATACAGGAGGGTTACCTCCTTCATCTGGACTGGCTTCCTCCACCCGTTTGCCCCGTAGAGCCCTCTCGACTCCCCGCGCACCAGACCACCTTGGCGCAAGAGCTCGCCAACCTCCTTGAGGAACAAGCAGTGGAATTGGTCCCACCACATCTCAAAGGTCGCAGTTCTACTCCCGCTACTTCCTTGAGCCAAAGCGGATGGGTGGTTTCTGACCCATCCTCGATTTAAGAAATCTCAACAAATATCTGGTGCTGGAAAAATTCAAAATGCTATCCCTTGGTAGCTTGCTGCCCTTCCTCCGGCAGGGCGGCTGGCTATGCTCCTTGGACCTTCGGGATGCGTATGCTAACATCCTTGTCCACCCGAAATACAGAAAATGCTTGCACTTCAGAGTACAAGGGAACCACTACCAATACAGGGGTGCCCATCTGCATATGCAAGCGGCACAATGGTGCCTTCGCACTCAGTGGGCTCAGGCGACGGGCCGTCTCTGAGACGCCGCTAGCTGTCCAAGTCTCTCGACTGACGGAACATCCAGAATCTGCTTTGAGGCATGCCCCTCTAGGCCCCACAGCACAACATGGTTTTGACCACTGATGCCTCTCTAACGGGCTGGGGAGCACACGCAAGAGATATGGTCCCTTGAGGAGTCCTGACTGCCGATCAACTTCCTCGAGGTCTGGATGGTCCTTCTCGTCCTCCGGGCACTCAGGCACCACATTCACCATCAGGCGGTGCTTGTCCAGATGGACAACCAGGTGGTAATGTTCTATATAAACAAACAGGGAGCACCGGCTCTTACAGCCTCTACCTGGAGGCGGTAGCCGTATGGTCCTTTGCAATTCACCAAGGCATAGTCCTACGGGCCAACTATCTCCCAGGTCAGGACAATGTTCGGGCAGACAGACTGAGCAAGATCCTTCAGCCACATGAATCATGCCTCTGCCTGCAGATGGCGCAGTGGCTGTTCCGGCGCTGGGGGACTCCGGTCCTGGACCTTTTCGCCAGCCCAACAAATTCGCAGCTCTCGCGGTTCTGCAACCCAGTTCCCCACCTGAGCAGGGAGGCCTCCGGTGCCTTCCTTCTTTCGTGGATGCACGGCCTCCTGTATGCGTTTCCTCCCATCCCGCTCATAGCGCGAGTTCTCCTCAAGATACAGCGGGACAGGGCCTCAGTCATTTTCGTGGCCCCGCGGTGGCCTCGGCAGTCCTGGTTCTTGCTGCTGCTCTGCCTCTCCTCAGAGCTTCCAGTTCCCCTCAGCAGCACGCCGGGCTTGTTAACACAGGAGGAGCGTCTCCTGCTTCACCCAAACCTGAGGTCCCTATCCCTCACAGCTTGGCAGCTGATCGGGTCACGCTAGCCCCTCTTCATCTCCCAGTGGAGATCGAGAACATATTGCTGGCCTCACGCAAGGACTCGACTAGGAGGGCTTATGCCTTTAAGTGGTATTGGTTCTTGGTGTGGTGCTCGGGGGTACAGGCCGACCTGTTCTCTTGCCCCACCCACTTGGTCCTGCAGTACTTACTCCATCTCTCACAGGCAGGCCTAAAGTCCAACTAGGTCATGGTCCACCTGAGCGCGATCTCTGCCAACCACCACCCAGTCGAGGCCGGACCCCTCTCGGACCAGCCACTGGTTTCCCGCTCCATGCACAGGCTGCTTCTTTCCAGGCCCCCCATCCGACCGCCTCCGGCAGAGTGGGATCTCAATGTCGTCCTCGCACAGCTAACCCAGCCGCCCTTCGATCCGATGGTGTCCTGCTCGCTTCAGTAGCTTTCTTGGAAGGTGTTTTTTCTGATGACCCAGAGGGTCAGTGAGCTTCAGGCCCTGATGGCCGGCACTCCCTACACTAGATTCTACGGGAATCGGGTGATTCTCTGAACGCACCCTACGTTTGTCCCGAAGGTTGTCTCGGATTTCCACCTCAATCAGGAGATAGTGCTGCCGACCTTCTTTCCGAAGCCCCACGCCGACCAGGCATTAGCGATCCTCCACACCTTTGACTGTAGGAGGGCTCTTTCCTTCTACCTGCAGCGCACGCAGGCCCACTACAGGTCCGAGAGGCTCTTCATCTCATATGACCCTGCCCGTTTGGGGCTCGCAGTCACCAAGCGGACCCTCTCCCTCTGGGTGGCGGATTGTATCACCTTCGCCCAGACTCAGGCTTGGCTACCGCTGGACCGCCGAGTCAAGCACACAGTGTCCATGCAAGGACAGCGTCAGTGGCACATCTGCGCTCCATGCCCCTGGTGGACATCTGCCGAGCCGCAACCTGGTCCTCGGCTAATACCTTTGCGATGCATTACTGCCTGAAGAGGGAGTCCTGTTGGGACAGTGCCTTCGGCCAGGCCATACTCTGTAATCTTTTCGAGGTTTAGGCAACTCCGGCCGTCTGACCCTTCTTCTGCAGCTACCGGGAGTGTGGTCTTCTGGAGACCCGAGGTCCTTGGGCTGTCTTCGGTTACCAGTGTCTGCTCATGGCTCGCCATGGCACTTTTCTACAGATCCTCGGTAACCTGTAGCTGGGGATTCCCATATTTGAGGACTGACTTCCTGCTTGTTCCTGGAGAAAACAAAGTTACTCACCTGTAACTGGTGTTCTCCAGGGTCAGCAGGAATCAGTCCTCACAACCCACCCACCTCCCCTAGGATCTAAACATTTTTATCCTTTGCCTGAGCTATGTCATCTGACTGATCAAGATGGCACCCTTTAGTGGGAAGGGGACATTCCCAAAGGCTTTCTTTGAAAGATGGAGAAATGCTCTGCGTGGTCTCCGTTGGTGCCAACGTTGCCTATATGTGAGGACTGATTCCTGCTTTCCTTGGAGAATACCTGTTACAGGTGAGTAACTACACTGTCCCCTTCCCGTCTCCGAGCCCCATTGCCTCGGCTTCGAGTCTCGGAACAATTTTTATTATTTTTTTCTCCAGCACGGTTTCACGCCTTTTCTAACCGCTGGTTCTTCAACCTCGCAGGGGTCCTTTTTGCCCCAATGGCCAGTGGGTTCAAAAAGTGTGATCGGTTCATAAAGAACACATCACTAACCATCAACCTTTAGAAAAGCCATAAAGACTCACTTGTTCCAGCTATTCTTTTTTTTTTTTTTTTTTGGTGCCATCAAGTCAGTGTTGACTCATAGCGACCCAGCTACATCTGGGTTTTCTTGGCAATGTATCACCGGAAGTAGATTGCCAGCCTTTACTTCTGAGGCAATGGAGGTAAAGTGACTTGCCCAAGGTCACAAGGAGTGCCAGTGGGAATTGAACCCTTGATCATCTGGGTACTAGGCAGTTGCTCTAACTACTAGGCTACTCCTCCACTAACACATCACTAACCATCAACCTTTAGAAAAGCCATAAAGACTCACTTGTTCCAGCTATTCTACGACCACATAAATACTATAGATATGAAAGGCACAATGCCTGTCAATCCATAGCTCAACCTTCCCTATGTAACCATTAAGATCTACTGACCAACTTGTAATTTAGTTTCCCCTGTTCTATCCAAGTTGATGTTCCTGTTCAATATTAATCACTTTTTCTATGTAAAACGATTCTATTGTTCATGTTCTATGTATACCGCACTGATTTTGAAATAGTGCGGTATATAAAAGCAAATAAGCAAATAAATACATAATACACATGACTGTGTCTCCGGTGTCTAGGTGCCGATCATGACCCAGAGGTTTGCGCCCTGTGCAAAAGATGTCCGCTAAGGCTATCCAAAGACGGCAGAAGCAGGGCGACATCTTCCACAGGTCAGAGTCAGCCCCGGTATCCCCACTAACCTCGCGCTCTAAGGCCCCGCACAAATCCTCGGAGTCATGTAAAGCCACCGCGGAGCTCGATCGGGTCTGTGGACACTCCAACAAGGGTCCTCCAGAGCAGGAGCGCAAGAAGAAGAAGAAATCCTCGATGACCTCATCCTGGGAATCAGACACACATGGCAAGTCCCATGCAAGGTCTCACAGTCCCCGGAGGGTATCCGAGTAGCAGAAGCAGCCGGCAAAGGTGCCCAGAACAGATGCCGAGGCCTCCAGCAACAGAATACGGACCCCCGAGGCCTGTCCCATTGAAGACTCCCTCTCCTCACCGACGCCGGACCCAGTCACCCCAGTGTCCATGTCGAAGGCTGCAACTCCTGAGTGGGAAGCCAGGATGATAGCGTTTGAACTCGGTGTCACTGCCTTCCTTGCATCACAGCCAGTGTTGATGCCAGGCTCTGCCGGGATTCGTGCAGAGACCGCAGGGACCTCGATGTCAAGGACTCCCCGGGCCACCAATATGATCCTCGAGGATCTCCCTGGTAAGCGCTTGTGGCTCTGGTCAAGCAACAACCGTGGGTCACCGAAAACCTGATCCAAGCCCAACACCTCAGGAGCCGTCAGGCTTTAAGTCCTTGACAGACTGGGACTCCGAGGACGAGGCTTCCTCGGAGACACGTAAACACTGTGATTTCCCCTCGGATCTGTCTCCCCCGGCATTGAGACGCTGGTCCCCTCCCGAGGACGCCTTGTTCCTCGGGTTTGTCCAGGACATGCCGAAGGCCTTGTCTCTCACCACAGAGTCGGAGGAGGACCCTCGCATGGAGGAACTTGAAATCCTCCAGTATGAGGCTCCACCTATGGAGGCCGTGACAGTCCCCATCCCTGCTATTCTCGCATGACTTCTCCTGTGGATGTGGGAGACATCGGCGTCAGTGCCGATAGTTAGCCAACGCTTGGACATGAAGTACTGGGTCCAGTGAGGCCCCGGCTTCTGGAAGGCACAACTTCCTCACACCTCTATGTTGGCGGAGTCGACCATGCGCCAGCAGAAAAGCCCAAAGACTCACTCTTCCATGCCCCCAGGCAGGGAGTTCCTCGCCCTCGATGCCCTTGGATGCAAATGCTACCAGAGCTCTATGCTGGGTTGCTGAATACAAGCATATCAGCTGTATATTGGCATGTATCTCCGAAACCTAGCAAAAAAACTCGCTGGTTTCTCGGCGGGTCTCAGTGGAGATCACATCCAGCAATTCCAAACCCTCACAAAGTGCATCGGGGAGTGCTCGAAGTACATGTCTACAGCCGCCTATGCCAGCTTCGAGTCTAATGCGAGAGTGGCGGCCTCCATCAGGGAGATTGTCTATGCTCCTTGGACCTAAAGGATGCTTATACCCACATCCTTATTCATACCTGCCACAGGCAGTACCTGAGGTTCATGATCAGGGGTGACCACTACCAGTACAGGATACTATTTAGCCTCCGCACCAAGAGTCTTCACCAAATGCCTGGTAGTGGTGGCCGCCAGCCTTCGTCTTACCATACTTGGATCACTGGCTCATGAAAGTGGACCTGGCCACCGAGGTGCAACAGGCCACAGCCCGCACCATCAAGGTCCTGCAGCATTTGTGGTTCGTGATAAACCACCCGAAATCTCATCTCACTCCAACACAGGATCTGGAGTTCATAGGAGCTCGTCTGGACACTCTCCAGGCCAGGGTCTTCCTCCCCCTGCAGAGGCTGAATCGCCTCAGGGCCCTGGCCACTGAGGTGCAGTGCAGTCACTCAGTGTTGGCGTGGTCCATGTTCCACCTACAATGCCACATGGCATCCACAGTCCATGTGGTCCACAATGCCTGCCTATACATGCGGACAGCTCAGTGGTGGCTCTAATCACAGCGGACACAAGCCACGGGCAGGCTCTTAGACAGGGTCCCAGTGTCCCGTCAACTAGCAGAGTCACTCAGTTGATGGCAGGGTGCACAGCACCTGCAGAAGGGCATGCCCTTCCAGCCACCAAACCCCAATAGGGTCCTCACCATAGACGCATCCCTACTAGGCTGTGGTGCCCTCTGCGAGGAACTGTGCACACACAGCAATTAGTCCCTAGCAGAGAGATGTAGAAAAACAGTGGGCAAAACTGAAAGGGGGTATTTTAAGGGCAGCCAACCTTTTTGTTAAAATGGTAAATAAAGGCAAAAGGAACAGGAGACCGCAATGGTTTTCGAAGGAAGTAGCTGAAAAAGTGAAGAAAAAGAGGGAGGCCTTCATGAAATACAAGAGATCACAGAGAGAGGAAGACAGGCATCTGTATTTGGAAAAACTTAGAGAAGCTAGCAAAGTAGTCAAGAAGGCAAAGATTCAAAAGGAGGAGGAAATAGCCAATGCAATAAAATGGGGGGATAAGACATTTTTCAGATATATTAGTGAGAAGAGGAAGGGCAAAAGTGGTATTGTCAGACTCAAGGGTGCAGGGGGGGAATATGTAGAAGCTGATAAGGATAAAGCGGAATTGCTTAACAAATATTTTTGTTCTGTGTTCACAGATGAAGAACCAGGAGCAGGACCTCAGAAAACACCCACAAATAAGAACAGAAGCGAGGGACATCTTGAACAATTTTCAGAAGACTGTGTTCGTGAGAAACTAGCTCAACTTAAAGTAGACAAAGCGATGGGACCGGATGGGATACACCCTAGAATACTGAGGGAACTTGGGGACGTTCTAGCAACTCCACTGACTGACCTTTTCAATGCCTCGTTGGAGTCAGGAGTGGTGCCAAAGGACTGGAGAGAGGCTCATGTGGTGCCTTTACACAAAAGCAGAAGTAAGGATGTGGTTGAAAACTACAGGCTGGTTAATTTAACTTCGGTGGTGAGTAAATGATTGGAAACGCTGCTGAAAGAGAAAATAGTGAGGTTTCTGGAGTCCAGCTGATTACAGGATCCGAGGCAGTATGGATTCACCAGAGGCAGGTCTTGTCAGACAAATCTGATTGATTTCTTTGACTGGGTGACCAGGGAGTTGGACCGAGGGAGAGCTCTAGATGTGGTGTATTTAGATTTCAGTAAAGCCTTTGACACTGTTCCTCACAGGCGACTTATAAACAAACTGAGCACCCTAGGGATGGACCCTAAAGTTACTGCTTGGGTTAGAAATTGGTTGGGTGGGAGGCGACAAAGAGTGCAAGTAAATGGAGCTCACTCTGAGGAGAAGGATGTTACCAGTGGTGTGCCCCAGGGATCTGTCCTTGGTCCGATTCTTTTTAACATCTTTGTTAGTGATATAGCGGAAGGGCTGTCGGGTAAGGTTTGCCTCTTTGCAGATGATACCAAAATCTGCAATAGAGTAGACACCCAGGAAGGTGTAGATAACATGAGGAGGGATCTAGCTAAGCTTGAAGAATGGTCTAGAATTTGGCAGCTGGGATTTAATGTTAAAAAATGTAAGGTCATGCATTTGGGCTGCAGCAATCCAAGGGAGCAATACAGTATAGGAGGTAAAGTACTTTTGTCCACTAAAGAAGAGCGGGACCTAGGCGTGGTTGTGTCTGATGATCTTAAAGTAGCTAAACAGGTAGAAAAGGCGACGGCAAAAGCTAGAAGGATGCTTGGGTGCATACGGAGAGGAATGGCTAGCAGAAAAAAGGAGGTGATAATGCCTCTGTATAAGTCTTTGGTGCGACCTCATTTGGAGTATGGTGTGCAATTCTGGAGACCGCACCTTCAAAAGGATGTGAACAGGATGGAGTCGGTGCAGAGGGTGGCTACTAAAATGATTAATGGGCTTCATTATAAAGCATATGAGGACAGATTTAAGGATCTTAATATGTACACCTTAGAGGAAAGGTGGGATAGAGGTGATATGATTGAGATGTTTAAATACCTCTGTGGCATAAATGTTCAGGGAGAGAGCCTCTTTCAGTTGAAAGCAAGTTCTGCTATGAGGGGACATGGGATGAGGGTGAAGGGAGATAGATTCAGGAGTGATATGTGGAAATATTTCTTTACAGAAAGAGTAGTGGATCCATGGAATAGTCTCCCAGTGGAGGTGGTAGAGATGAGGACAGTAACTGAATTCAAAAAAGCATGGGACCAACACAGAGGATCTCTAAAGGTAAAAAGTGGACTGTTGTAGTTGTTGTTATGGAAGGACAGACTAGATAGGCCATGTGGTCTTTTTCTGTCATCATGTTTCTATGAGAGACAACAGCAGATCAACTTGCTGGAGCTCTAGGCCATTTTTCTGGCAGTCAAGGCCTTCCACTACCGCCCGCGGAACCAGTTGATGCTAGTCCAAACGGAAAAGCAGGTTACGATGTTCTACCTGAACAAGCAGAGGGGCATAGGGTCTCAGTACCTCTGCCAGGAGGCAGTAGCCCTCTGCTCGTACGCGATCAGTAGGGACCAACCTAATTCACGATTTCACGGCCGTGGCATTTTCCGTGAATTTGGCCGTCTTCCGTGAAAAATGTGAAATTCCAGCGAAGGGGTGAGAGAGCCGGTTCAGGAGCTGCTGACCTGTGTGTGGCAGCCCTTCTGACGTCATCTCTGGGCCCCGATAAAAGAACTGCGCATGGTGCTTCAATTTGGGAGCGTTTACTTACAGCCTGATTCCCGCGGAGGGGTGAGAGAGCCGGTTCGGGAGCAGCCCTTCTGACGTCATCTCTGGGCCCTGATAAAAGAACTGTGCATGGTGCTTCAATTTGGGAGTGTTTACTTACAGCCTGATTCCCGCGGAGGGGTGAGAGAGCCGGTTCGGGAGCAGCCCTTCTGATGTCATCTCTTGGCCCCGATAAAAAGAACTGCGCAGGGTGCTTCAATCTCTTCTACCACCAATTGAGCTGCTGACCTATGTGTGGCAGCCCTTCCAACGTCATCTCTGGGCCCCGATAAAAAGAACTGCGCAGGGTGCTTCAATTGGGAGCGTTTACTTACAGCCTGATTCAGGTAGTCCACAGTATACACAGTATTCTTTGCCACCACCATAATTTGAAGGCAGGGTGCTTCAGTTTGGGAGCGTTTAGTCTGAATTCAAAATTGAATTATCAAAGTGCATCAATGATGTCGATAATGAAGAAAACTGAACATGTCTCTTGTGCAGAACAAGCTAAGCAGTATCCAAAGGGAACTTTACATGCCGATTCTGGAAAATTATTTTGTTCGTACTGTAACGTTACTATTGATCACACCTGGAAAGGAAGTATTGACAGGCACTTGGAATCGTCAGTTCATGCTTCCAAAAGAAAAGCAGCAGAAGAAGCACTGGATAGAAAGGCAAAAAAGCAGGCGACGGTTACGGGAATGTTTTCACTTAGCACAGATGCGAGGGACGCGCGCAATATGGCTGTATTTGAATTGGTTGAAGCATTTACTGAAGCTAACATTCCTTTGGAAAAACTAGATCATCCCACCTTGCGCTCCTACCTACAAAACCACATCCCGAACCTCGACTTCACAATACCTGCGAACAGACTTCCAACAGAAAGTTTTTTCCAACCACAAACAACAATTGAAGGATCTTTTGTCAGCTGCGCCATCCATTTCGATTGTTAATGATGAAGTCAGCGATTCTCAGGACAGGTTTTGTTTGCATATTTTGTTTGTTACTGAAGTTAAAGTGTCTGCAGCTCGACCGACTGCTTATTTAGCTGACATCATTTATCTTGAAAAAGTAAATGCAGTTACTGTTAGCTAAGCTGTACTTGCCTGTGTGGCTAACATGGGAATTTCTTACATTAACGTTAGTGCTTTCGTAACTGATAATGCGTCATACATGTCCAAAGCGTTTGAGAAAATAGCAGCAGTGCTACCGAACGCTGTTCACTGTACATGCAATGTGCAAATTGTTAGCCTGGTTGTTGAGACCTGGCAAAAAAACTTCAAACACGTCGATCGTCTGGTGGCATTGTTCAAGTCCATTTTTAGTTACTCCTCCGCTAGGAAGTGCAGATACAAGGAGTTCTTGGCTGTGAAAACTGAAACAGAAGTGCCGCTGCCTCCTATCCCAGTAGTTGCCAGGTGGAACAGCTGGTTTAAAACTGTTATGCTCCATGCCAAATTCATCCAGTTCTACAAAGATTTCATTGCTGAAGAATTGCAACTGAGAGATGCAACAAATGCACTGACTGAATTGTACAAGCTTCTTGATGTTCCTGCTATCATCGCAGAAGATGTGAACTTCATCGCTGCTAATGCAGTGAAGCTTGTAGACTTGCTCACATGATTTGAGTCCACCGATGTTCGCATACATCGGGCGTACAACAAAGTGATAGACGTTCTGGCTTGGGCAGAATACGAAGCAAGTATTGCCATTGTCGCCAAGTACAAAAAGGCCTTTGAAGATACCGCTGACAAGCATAGTCAATACTACAAACCTACAGGTCATCAACGATTCTCCCAGCCAGGGCTGAACTTCTTGAAGTCGGTCAGAGTGTTTGATTTTACGCAGGTCTTGCTTTTGCAATGTGATGAGTTGATACAGAACATACTTGGAATGGATGACCATCATCTCTTGGCTGAATTTGCAGCGTACAAAGCAGTGGCTGTAGATGTTCCCGCAGAAACATCTGTTACATCATTATGGTTTGCAAGCACTGGCAGATTCCCGCTGTTGAGCCGGTTGGCGCTACAATACTTATCTGTGCCCACAAACAGTGTTGATGCTGAAAGGAGTGTGAGCCAATACACGACTGTCAGTGCACCGCAGCGCCAAAGACTGTTGACGAGCAATTTGACAAATCAAATGATTATTGCAAAGAACTCAAAACTGTGAATGCCTGAGTATTTGTTGTTTAATTATGTCTTTTTCAATAAAGTTATTTTTGGATATTCCTTGTGTTGGCCGTGGTTTTTGTCCTCCGTTCTGACAGTTGACAGCAATTACTTGAAATAGACACTATAACTGCTAGTTAAGGTTCACATAAAACGTTGAAATAAAGACCCATGAATTTTCCTTGAAATATGTTGAATTTTCAAAGACCTCCCATGAAGTTTCCATGAAATATGTTGAATTTTCAAAGACTCCCCATGAAATAGCGCATTTCTTCCCGTGAATTTGGTTGGTCCCTAGCGATCAGTCAGGGAATGCTCCTCAGGACAGTATACCTTCCAGGCCAAGACAATGCCCTAGTGGACAGGCTGAGCAGGGTCCTCCAGCCGCAAGAATGGCGTCTAGACCCCAGGGTGGTGCAGCGGCTGTTTCGACTCTGGGGAACCCCAAGTCAGGACCTCTTTGCCAGCCCAGCAAATGCTCATCTGCCCTGCTTCTGCTGTCCCCCCAACTCCATCCGTCCCGGATAGCGGCAGACGCCTACCTCATTTTGTGATTGGAAGGCCTTCTGTATGCCTTCTCTCCCATGCCCCTAATCATCCTGACCCTCTTCAAAGTCCAGTGGGACAAGGCCTCCATGATCCTGGTGGCCCCGCGGTGGCCCAGACAGCCTTGGTTCCCCCTGTTGCTCTGCCTCTCGATGGCGCTCCTAGTCCCTCTGGGGAATGCTCTGGGGCTACTGACCCAGGAGGAAGACTCGCTTCTTCACCCCAACCTGCTGCTTAGCACCCTTCAATCTCCCAAGGGAGGTGGAGGAAGTCCTCCTGGCCTCTCATAAGAACTCTGTGAAACGGGCCTACGCCTTCAAGTAGTGCAGATTCTCAGTATGGTGTGTGGAGCAATGGGTAGACCCGTTCACTTGCCAGGTGCACACAGTGCTGCAGTACTTTCTCCACCATTCGCAGAATGGACTCACGTCCAACTCTATCAGAGTGCACCCTCTGCGCACTATCACTCTGTAGAAGGAAAACCTCTTTCTGCGCAGCCTCTCATTACCCGATTTATGCAGGGCTTGCTGCTATCTAAGCCTCCCATCTGCCTGCCCCCAGCAGAATGGGATCTCATTGTAGTTCTGACACAGGTTCACCAAGCCACCTTTCGAACCTCTGGCTACCTGCTATTTGCGTTATCTATCCTGGAAGGTTATCTTCCTGGTGGCGCTCACTTCTGCACGCAGAGTCAGCGAGCTTCAGGTCTTGGTGGCTGAGCCACCTTACACCAGGTTCTACAAGAATAGGGTCATGCTTCACAGTCACCCTAAATTCCTTCTGAAGGTGTTATCTGACTTCCATCTCAATCAGGAGGTGGTGCTACCCTACCTTCTTTCCACGACCCCTTGCCGACAAGGCAGTGGCCATTCTCCATACTCTGGACTATAAGAGGGCCTTGTCCTTCTACCAGCAACATATTCAGGGCCATCGCAAAGCCTCGCAGATTTTCGTTTCTACGACCCTAGTTGACTGGGGAGGCTGTTACCAAGTGGACCTGGGTGGCGGACTGCATCGCCTTCATCCATGATCAGGCTGGGCTCTCAGAACACCAGATCCACAGTGCACAACATCAGGGCTATGGCGACTTCTGTTGCAAGCCTAAGCTCTGTCCCTATGGCAGACATCTGCCGGGCTGCCACCTGGTCCTCAGTTCACACCTCTGCAGCTCACTACTGCCTGGACAGGGAGTCCTGATGGGACAGTGCTTTCAGCCAGGCCGTACTCCGTAATCTGCTCGGGGTTTAGACAACTCCTGCCCTCTGATCCTTCTTGTTCAGGCTACTGGAGTGATGGTTCTCCCTGGATACTCTCTTTCCTCAGATTCACTGGTGGCTGCTTATTGCTGGGCCATGTTTTTCTACAGGTTCTCGGTAGCCTGTAGCTAGGGAGTCCCATATGTGAGGACTGACTTCCTACTTGTTCCTGGAGAAAGTGCAGTTACTCACCTGTAGCAGGTCTTCTCCAGAGACAGCAGGAATCAGTCCTCACAACGCTCCCTCATCCCCTTCGAGTTGCTGTACAATTTTTGCCATCTTCTTTTGTTGTCTATAGCTATGTTTTATAACTGAGTAAGATGGCACCCTTGGGTTGGAAGGGGATCACACATGAGTGGTGGCATCTCCCAAAGGCTTTCTTTGAAAGCTGGGGAGATGCTTCCACGGGGCTCTGTTGGTGTTGATGTCACCCATATGTGAGGACTGATTCCTGCTGTCCCTGGAGAACACCTGTTACAGGTGAGTAACTACGCTTTATCCACGATGACGCCTAAATTGTTTTCCTGGGTGGTGGTTTCTAAAGAGGTACCTTGCATCATGTAACCAGTTTGGGTTATTCTTTCCTAGGTGAATAACTTGTCCACATTAAATTTCATCTCCGATTTGGACATCCAGTCTTCCAATTTATCAAGGACCTCTTGCAATTTTTCACAATCCTTTTGTGTTTTAACAACTTTGAATAATTTTGTGTCCTCTGCATATTGGATCACCTCACTTGTTGTTCCCATTTCCAGGACATTTATGACTATCGTAAAAATCAGCAGGCCCAACACAGATCTCTGGGGTACTCCACTATTTACCATTCTCGATTGAGAAAATTGGCCATTTAGCCCTACTCTCTGCTTTTTCTACCTTTAACCCAGTTCCTGATGCACAATACTACACTGTCTCCAGTCCCATGACTTTTTAATTTTGCCAAGAGTCTCTCATGAGGGACCTTGTCAAGGGTTTTCTGAAAATCCAGATACACTATATCAACCGGCTCACCTTTGTCTTCCTGATTATTCACATCTTCAAAAAAATATAACAGAATAGTAAGACAAGACATTCCTTGGCTAAATCCATGTTGGCTTTCTCCCATTAAACCATGGCTAGCTACGTATTCAGTAATTTTATTCTTTATAATTGTTTTTGCCATTTTGCTCGGTATTGACGTCAGGCTCACTGGTCTGTAGTTAATAAGATCACCCCAGGAACCCCTTTATAAACCCTGGTACTATAGATGATTTTAATGATAGTTCACAGATTACTAATAGTAGATCTGCAATCTCATATTTCAGTTCTTTCAACCCCCTTGAATGTATACTATTTGGTCCAGGTGATTTGCTACTCTTCAGTTTATGAAATAGTTGTAATACATCTTCCTGGTTTATCGATATTTCTTTCAGTTTTTCTGATACATCATTTTTATATACTATTTCAGGCACAGATAACTTCCCTACATCTTTTTCATTAAAGACCAAAACAAAGAATTCATTCCATCTCTCCCCTATGATCTTGTCCTTATTTAGCGCCCCTTTTACCCCTCTATCATCCAGTGATCCATCTGACTCTCTCATAGGTCTTTTTGCTACGAATGTACTAGAAAATGTTTTTATAATGCGTTTTTATTATGCATTTTTGCTTCCACGGCCAGCTTCTTTTCAAATTCTCTCTTTACCTGCCTTATCAATGCCTTGTATCTAACTTGCCAATGCTTATGTTGTTTCTTATGTTCATCACTGGGCTCTTAATTCCTTTTCCTGAAAGATGCTTTTTTGACAACAGTCTTTCTGACCTCAACTTTTAAATCATGCTGGCAGTTTTTTTGTCTTCCTTCCACTTTTCATAAAGCATGAAATACATCTGTCCTGGGTTTCCACTATCATATTGTTAAACAATGCCCATGCTTGATATAAATCTTTAACCTCTGCAGCTGCTCCTTATAGTTTTTTCTTAACTTTTTTCCTCATTTTAGCATAGACTCCTGTTTGAAAGTTAAAAGGTAGTACTGTGGATTTCCTTGCTGTCCTCCTTCCATTTATTAAATCAAATGCAATCATGCTATGATCACTATTGCCAGATGGCCCCAAAGCGCTTATCTCTTGCACGCGATCCTGTGTTCCACTAAGGACTAGGTCCAAAATAGATTCCCTTCTTGTCTGTTCATGAACAAGGTGCTCCAAGAAGCAGTCATTTATTTCATCTAGAAACCTGATCTCTCTAGCATGTCCTGCTATAATATTGACCAGTCGATACCAGGGTAATTGAAAGCACCCATTATTACTGTGTTGTAACCTTTGTTATCTTCCATGATTTCTTTCAGCATTTCATCATCCATCTGTTCAATCTTGCCAAGCGGTCAGTAGTACACTCCCATTGCTATCGCCTTCCCCTTCCTCTTTTAAAGGGAATTTCTATTCATAGAGATTCTATAGTGTATTTTGTTTCCTGCAAAAGTTTAATCCTATGTGACTCTATGCTCTCTCTAACATAGAACGCAACCCCTCCACCAATTTGATCTACCCTATCATTGCGATATAGTTTGTACCCAGGTATCAGTGTTCCATTGTTGTCCTCCTTCCACCAGGTCTCTGAGATGCCAATCATATCTAACCTTTCATTTAGTGCTATATATTCTAGCTTTCCCATCTCATTTTTTAGACTTCTAGCATTTGTATACAGACATTTTAGAGATTGTATTTTATTCATATTAATCTGGTTATCAGTTGATAGGGGTAATTTGGAATCTTTCAGCTCTGCTCTGTACTTAAGGGCATCTGGGTTACTTTTATCTTTATTGGAACCTCTCTGTCAGGATGCCTTAACTTCCCTCTTTTGCTAGTATTCTTCAAGGATATATCCTTCCAAACCATGCACTGCTGGCTGTCCCCTATTATCTAGTTTAAAAGCTGCTCTATCTCCTTTTTAAAGGTTAATGCCAGCAGCCTGGTTCCCTCCCAGTTAAGATGGATCCCATCCTTTTGGAAAAGCCCCTCGCTTCTCCAGAATGTTGCCCAGTTCCTAACAAATCCAAAACCCTCTTCTTTGCACCATCGTCTCATCCACACATTGAGACTCTGGAGCTCTGCCTGCCTTTTGGATCCTGCTCATGGAACAGGAAGCATTTCAGAGAATGCTAGCCTGGAAATTCTGGATTTAAACTACCTAAAAGCCTAAATTTGGCCTCCAGAACCTCCCTCCTACACTTTCCTATGTCATTGGTGCCAACATGTATCAAGACAGCAAGCTCCTCCCCAGCGCTATCTAAAACCATGTCTAGGTGGTGCGTGAGGCCTACTACCTTCGCACCAGGTAGGCATATTATCAGGCGATCCACATATCCACCATCCACCCAGATATCGATATGCCTAATGACTGAATCACCAACTATAATGGCTGTCCTAACCCTTTTCTCATGGGCACATGGTTCAGGAGACGCTTCCTCAATGCAAGAGGGTTTTACATTATCTGGAGGACAGGTTCTAGCTACAGGATCAATTCCTGCAACACCATGGTGATATTCTCTTATCACATGACCTCTCTCCTCCATAGCAGTAGGAAAGCTGCCAGATTGGAGATGGGACTTCAGTACTACGTCACTGTAGATCTCTTCTTCGTAGCTCTCTGTCTTCCATATGTCCTCCAAGTCTGCTACTCTAGCCTCCAGAGATCGGACTTGTTTCCTTAGGGCAAAAGGCTCCTTGCACCTAGATCACACATAAGACCCCTCACATCTTGGGAGAAAATCGTACATGTGACACTCAATGCAGAGGACTGGATAGCCCCATCTCGCTACTGGACTGCTGTCTGCATCTTATTTTTAAGGTTTTGTGTAGCTATTTAAGTTGTTTGCTTAAAGTTGCTAGGGATACTTGTACTGATACAGATATACCAATTAAGTTTTAGGGACTTTGTTCACCTCAAGATTAATTTATTTCAGGGTCTTAATTAATCTAATCCTGGTGATGATAGCCAGGTGAATTTGAAAGTGAATTTGACCACCTTTCCCCTTTAATAGGTTTAAGAGCCTATAAGACTAAGATTATGCCTGGGGTGTGTGGGAGAGAATTAACCCTTAGTAAAGGCTGGCTTGCTACACATATCCCAAACCTGTGCTTCTAAGGTACTCTGTTAACAATTTCCTGGGCGATTCACACAGCCCTTGGTTTGATAGTCTTTCAAAATACTCCTTTGATCTGTCACTTGGATTTAACACCTATTTAAAAAAAATTCCCAGATCTCTTGTCTCCTAATTGGAAGGCCTATGTTGTAAAGGTCTCTAGAAACAATTTCTTTCTTTCAACTCAAAGAATATTTACCCTATTCTTCCTTCTATACTAAGCTATTCTCTGATTTGATTTACATTAAAAGTTCTCTGCTGATACTATGCCCTGACTGAGTTTCAAATTTAAATGAAAAGCTCTCTGCTGAGTTTTAAATTTAAATTAAAAGCTTCTGCTGATACTAGGCTCTGACTGAGTTTTAAATTTAAACTAAAAGTGCTCTGCTGTGTTTTAAATTTAAACTAAAGGCTCTCTGCTGAGATTTAAATTAAAAGCTCTCTACTGATACTAGGCCCTGACTGAGTTAACAAATACACTGGATTCTAAAATACACAGATTTATCAGCTTTAGCCCAAAGAATTCCCGTTTCCCCAAGATTTAGAGAATTTCCCAAAAGTAAATACAAGAGCAGATTTCTTTTCAGCAGTAGCAGTCCCTTTTAATAGTGCCTTATATCAAGGTCATGTTCTGCTGGACAACCTGGCATCATTCTCGCCTTTGGCTTGGCCCTTGAAAGGCACCATCTAAGGCGGAAAGGATACTCTTCTATGGTGGTTTCCAGATCTACCTGCCTAGCCTACATCTGGGTTTGGTGTCTCTTTGAAGTGCGGTGTCAGGAACCCGATTCTTTGCCTTGGCGTGTGGGCTTGCCATGCCTGCTGACGTTCCTTCAGATTGGGTTTAATGATCGGCTCACATTGAGCTCGCTACGAGTCCAGATCGTAGCATTGGCATGCTTCCATGGTCTTGATGGAGGGCTCACTTTAAACCATTAAGACCAGCCATTCTTAAGTATTTCTCTCTTAAGACAGTGTTCTTGGTAGCCATTTGCTTGGTCCAGCATATTTCCGAGTTGCAGGCCTTGTGCTGTAGAGATCCATACTTAACTTTCTCGCCAGAAGCAGTTCTGCTATGCTGTTTCCTTCCTTTTTGTTCAAGGTGGTTTCTGACTTTGTCTACCAGGTGGTGTCTCTCTCGGCCTTTTCCTCTGAGCAATGTCTGGGGAAGGGCAAGGATCTGCTTCTCTTAGATGTCTGTAGGGTGTTGCTCCATTACTTAAAGGTAACTAATACTTTCTGTAGATCTGACTGGCTGTTCATCTTGTTTGGGGGGGGCATGCAGGTATGAACCCACCTCCAAGGCCATCCTGGGTTACTGGATTAAAGAGGTGGTCGCTTCTGCCTACATTCTCAGTGGTAAAACTGTACCGGTGGGTTTGAAGGCCCACCAGATTTCAGGCATCTTCCTGGACAGAAGCAGGCTTGGTTACTCCACTAGATATCTGTTGGGCAACTACATGGTCCTCTCTGTCTACCTTTGTCAGGCATTATTGTTTGGACAGGAAGATGACATGACCAGGCAGCCATGTCATCTTCCTGTCCAGTCAAGTCATAGCTTTGGCACTTCCTACTTGTCTAGCCGGATGATCTGTAAGGTAACATTTTACTTATTTGATAATTTTCTTTCCTGGAATCCCTCTAGACCAATCCAGGACCCACCCTGAGTAGTTTAATGCTGTCTATCATGCTTTGGTGTTCATAAAGCTATTTATTGTGTTTGTAAAATTCTTCTATATAGTTGGGTCTGTTATCCTTCATTCTGAGTGTTGAGTTCAGATTCTCCTGATTTGATCCTCTGGGGGTTTAAATCAAGGAGCTTTGTTAGGGATATACTGAATTCCCCTAGGTGCATCAAGCCTAGTACTAGTGGGGATGTGGCTGGAAAAATCTAGTTTTTCTCTGTCTCCATCGTCTGCTGGCAGAGGGATAGTGGTCTAGCGGGATTCCAGGAAAGGAAATAATCAGATAAGTAAAATTTAACCTTATATTGTATGTATGGGAAAAAGTTTTAATACATCTAGCCCTCTACATGATAATCCAGGGAAAGAGAAAAAATATTGTATAGTTATAGATGATTAATTCTGTGCTTTGGGAAAATAAATGCATTTAGCAATATTTCTTAGTAAAGGCTGCATTCAGATGTTATATGTTACTTAAAGAATATGTCATGTATCTGGGGTTTTTTTTAGTTGCAAGCTGACATGGAAAGCACTCAAGCTACTGCTGATATTTATGAAAGAGAGCGTAACCTTCTGATAGATTACAACAGCCTGCCAGAGGATTTAAAGGTAAAAAATTGTGTGATACTGATCTCTTCACAATACTCTAGATTTAACCAGGCATTCAGTTGCTTTTTTCAGTAGACCTGAGCTCTTGGTTTCTGGAAGAGAGAGAAATTGAGAAATAGAAGTTACCAGATTAAAAAGAAAATCACTTTGTATCTTACAGGCTGATGTAGAAAGTCGGCAGTGAAGTCGCTCACTATTAGCTGTGTACGTATTTTTGTAACGTGTCAATAGTGCGAGACTTCAGCACTAGTATGCAACAAGGGAATGTATGCAAATGAGCTGTGTGCAAAATTTTGGCATAAAGTTGAAAGGAGGGGAGCCAGCGCATGCACAAACAACAAATGTCAGGCACAAAGAGAGCAGCAGCTCTTGCAAGTTCATTCAGGAAACACAAGGAGCAAGAGTGGTGATGACACAATTGCTTTATTGATATTCCCCAACGCGTTTCGGCGGAACGCCTTCCTCAGGGGGTTAAAATCACTTACAAACATATAAGAAAAACATATATTAAAAACATATCAAAAACATTTAAAAGAATATAAATTAAACAATTAAAAGGAACATATTCAAGCTAACCGGGCATTATGTTAAAAAATAAAAAGAACAACACATCTACATCACATGACACTCAAATCAATTAAATAAATACATAATTAAATAATTAATAAGAGCATATATAGATAAAAGTTATTACATAAAAAGACCATACACAATTTTACATGTATATGTATCATAAAGTGCAACTTGTACATAATCACAAATAAAAGAACCAAAAGAAAACAATAGACGCAGGGCAGAAAGGAAGCTAAGAAATAAATAATAGATAATAAAAAGTAAAATGCTCAAGAATAAACCACTCAAGGAACCATATAAAAAGTTTTAACAATCGGTACTCACTAACAGGTACCATAGGAAAGTTTCCATATGGTGAGGTCTAAATGGCAATCGCCGTGAATCCAACAGTAGGAGCACCTAATGGGGATAAAGTTGAAAAGGGCTACAAACCAATAAGGCATAAAGTTAAAATCCATTTATTATCAAAAAAGCTGTCACATCTCTATGCAAAATTTATTAATTAACAAGAAGTTTCGGGGAGCTCAGCATGTTATCAATTCTAAGTTATAAACTAAAGTAAATTAATGTTGAACTGGCGCGGAACCGTCAGTACATTGTCTAAAGCCATATACAAAAGGCTACACGTAGCAGAGAGATATCCTTTATTAAACCAGGTGTTTATAAGACTTGGTCCAATGGTGTTAACAAAACAGAAGGGCTCACTTTCCGACAGGGTAGGGGAGTGCTATACAAGTTAAAATTGCACTTACTGAAACAGAGTGAACTCTTAGAGTATTGACACGATCTTCTAGCAGGAGTTACAGCACCGTTGCAACTGTACGGTAAAATGCTAAACATTTAGAAGGAAGAGTAATAGCAAAAGAATCAACTTGGTTCCGCGCCAGTTCAACATTAATTTACTTTCGTTTATAACTTAGAATTGATAACATGCTGAGCTCCCCGAAACTTCTTGTTAATTAATAAATTTTGCATAGAGATGTGACAGCTTTTTTGATAATAAATGGATTTTAACTTTATGCCTTATTGGTTTGTAGCCCTTTTCAACTTTATCCCCATTAGGTGCTCCTACTATTGGATTCACGGCGATTGCCATTTAGACCTCACCATATGGAAACTTTCCTATGGTACCTGTTAGTGAGTACCGATTGTTAAAACTTTTTATATGGTTCCTTGAGTGGTTTATTCTTGAGCATTTTACTTTTTATTATCTATTATTTATTTCTTAGCTTCCTTTCTGCCCTGCGTCTATTGTTTTCTTTTGGTTCTTTTATTTGCGATTATGTACAAGTTGCACTTTATGATACGTATACATGTAATATTGTGTATGGTCTTTTTATGTAATAACTTTTATCTATATATGCTCTTATTAATTATTTAATTATTTATTTATTTAATTGATTTGAGTGTCATGTGATGTAGATATGTTGTTCTTTTTATTTTTTAACATAATGCCCGGTTAGCTTGAATATGTTCCTTTTAATTGTTTAATTTATATTCTTTTAAATGTTTTTAATATGTTTTTAATATATGTTTTTCTTATATGTTTGTAAGTGATTTTAACCCCCTGAGGAAGGCGTTCCGCCGAAACGCGTTGGGGAATATCAATAAAGCAATTGTGTCATCACCACTCTTGCTCCTTGTGTTTCCAAACAACAAATGTGCCACAGGTGGCCATGTGCGCATGTGCATAAATGTCAAACGCATGTGCACATGACATGCAGGTTCTTTTGACGCTCAGCCCATAATAATCAACACTATTTCACCCAAAAGCAAATTTTTATGAAATCACAAAAGAGACCTAACAGTAAATGGAGAATGATATAAGTGATTCCAAAAACCACATAAGACATTTGTTCTTGAATGCTGAACTTTCACTTATAGGCTTAAAGATGCACCCAGAAAATTTTCAGGTAGAAATAACTGTTCACTGGTACATACCCTAAAACAGTCATTCGCTACATGAGCAAGATATTTAAAGTTACCTCGGACCAAGCGCAGAGATATTGTCGCTCTTGCTGGTTATGTAATCTTCTACACATTTCTCTGCATCGGGCGCAGACCTTATTACCATCTCATTTTAATACAGGCAGCTCATTTGCATGTAATTTAAATACACTTGGCATTGCTGTGTGCACATATTTTTACTCCCTCTTTACACGTGTGTCAAGCTCTTTTCTGCATTTGATGTGGCAGAATTTATGCATATAAGTTGCATTATCTGTGCTTAAAGGGCACAGTAGCTTTCATGATCGGCTTGTTAGAACCTTTTTCTTGAAAGTACATTTAAAGCAAGGCATCTTCTGTTACCCATACTGTTTATAACAAGCCCTAGATTCAAGGCACTCTGTATTCATTACAGTCTTGTAAGAATATGGAGTGCTCGTTGGCTCAGTTTTTCAGAAATCGTTCTCTCAAAACAAGCAGGCATTATGCGCTCACATTTGCGAGCCGCCTCATTTGTGTCACACACATTATCTGATAATCATCCAAACCTTTCTAGTCCAGTTTTGAGCATGTGTATTAAGTGTCCACATTACTACTAAGTAAACTATTACTAATTTCTAAAAAAGATCTTTCAGCTTGTAGCGCTATACAAATGATCATTCCAATTCATCTTTTTAGACCAGTCCAGACAAGTGGGTTACTCCCCCTGCCAGCAGATGTTGGAGACAGAGAAAGTACCAGAAACATCAGCAAATGGGTTCTGGCATATAGAGAAGCTCCCCTAGGGGTCACCCTCAGCATTTCTCTGTCTCCAGCAGATGATGAATGTCTTTTTCCTCTTCTCCTGGCAGCCATTCTGAGGGTACTCTGCCAGTGGAGCTTGCCTGTGTGGATGTCTTCAGAGAACACATGAGGTGTCCCCCCTGAAGTTTCCCACTAGATTTTCTCACTTCTTTTTGAGAGCAGGTCCTGATTAGGAGGACCAGTGTAACTTCTCGAGGGGGCAGGTTCCTGGTCAGGAGGACCGGTAGAGGCCAGTTAAGGGGAGAGCCATCAGTATCCCTGTAGCAGCAAGAAGAGATTCCTATCTACTCAATTTTCTTTTGTAAACAAAAAAGAATTAATACTAATAATAAATCTTGAGACGTACAGCCTTGATTCCTCAGTTCAAGCCTGCATTACTTCTTATTTATTTATTTATTATAAATTTCTATACCGCATTTTTCCAAAGGATCAAAAGCGGTTTACATCGAACAACAATTTGAATATTACATAGCAAGTAATTATTCAATTACAGGGAACATTTTCTTCTCAAACTATATACAGTATATTCATATACAGAACATTGGTTTTTTTTTGTTTTTTTTTAAATACTTTATTTATATTTTCCAACTCAAATAAACAATGACATTCAACAAAGAACATAACATCAAACTACAAGAAACAACACCTCCCCACATCCCCCCCGCCCCCGAAGTCAACCCATGAGCTACAGCTCTTTACTGGGCAAAATATCAGCACTAACCCAACCTACTAACTCAGGACGATTTCACAGCTTTAGGGCATCCCACACTGGGCCGCCTCCCCAAATTCTAACAGAGCTTTCCATTTTTCTCTGTGTCTAGGTGACTTCAGTTCTCCCCGCCGGGGCTGCAGTTCAAATTTACAGTAGTCACATACGAGACCCCACCATGCTTGCCAGTGAAGGGAGGTAACCTCCTTCCAGTTCCGTATCCTACAACATATGGCAACACCTAGTAAAAAATCTAAGAGAAAGCCCTTCCTGCTACATTTCAGTAAGATATCTGAGACAGAGCGATAGACCAAAATCTCCCATGAAAGTGGGGTATTAAAGCCCAATACCCTTTGGATACACTCCCAGACCTGCAACCAATAAGTTTGGACATTGAGACAGTCAAAAACAACGTGTCTAAAAGTGCCAATTTCTTTTTGGCAAATCCAACACTTATTGCTTGCCATTTTGTCCCATCTGCTAAGGCACACAGGGGTAATGTAAGCTCTATGCGCAAAGAAAAACAAAGTTTGGGTAACAGAGGCGGATTTGGTAATCCGTACATGAGAGGACCAAAACTTTCCCCACCCCTTCTGAGAGAGGGCTACCCCAGTGTCCGCTTCCCACACCCCTCCCATGCTACTAGGAGGCCGAAGACTAGTCTGTTTCAGCACTTTATACAAAAAGGAGGCTTTCCCCGCCATGTCCTGAACTTGCTCGATTATGGCATCCAGCTTCCCCCCAGCTTTCAACTGCCGAAGGTCCCCAAGAACTCTCCCGACACAGTGCTGCAGCTGAAGCCACTGAAAATAGGCCGAGCTCGGAAGACGAGACTCCTCCTGCAGCCTATCAAAACTTTTCCATTTTCCGTGATCAATTAACTGACCAACTGTCCGAATATGCCTACTATACCAGGGCTTCCACGCGAAGGATTTATGCTGGATCTTGAAAAGCGGGTTCAGCCACAAAGACAGACCCAACAATAGCACCTCTTCTGGACAACTACTGCTCATTAGAATCCGAAAAGCCCTCTGTGTGTCCACAATCATTCGAGGCTTTGGGGATACCTCACTAAATACCATACCAGGAAGCAAGGACAGTGGAAAGGGGGCTGCCAATTTCTCCTCCAGCCTGAGCCAGACCGGACTTTGGTCACTCAGTTGTTCCGACTACCTCGCCCCCTGCTTCATTAAAAAAGCATGATGATAAAGCCGAAAGTCTGGAAAATTCACGCCCCCATCCTCTTTCCCCAGCTTAAGTTTACAAAGGGCAATTCTGGGAGGCTTATTGCTCCACAAAAACGAGGCCAAAAGCCTCTCCATCTGATGGTAGACCGGTGCCGGAAGAAACAAGGGCAACATTTCCAAAATATAAGTTACTTTAGGCACAATTGCCATTTTAACAGTCTCCAGCCGCCCCCACCACATTAAGCGCAGTGGAGACCATTTGGTAGTCATCGATTGTATAGTTGAAATCAGTGAGCTGGCATTGAAATTAACCGCTTCCTCTAAGGGGTAACAGTAATGAACACCCAAGTACTTCACCGGGTCTGACACCCAAACAAAGGGAAACTCAGAAAGCATAGCCTTGTAGGTAGAAGAGTTGAGGGCAAAGGCTACAGACTTAGTCCAGTTGATCTTGTATCCCGACAGGACTGAGTATCTTCCTATCTGCTCAAGGATATGGGAAATTGAATCAGAGGTGGTAAATAGGAGGAGATCATCGGCATAAGTCTAGAGCTTAATTTCCATACCCAAAGTAGCATATCCCTGAATCCTAGGATTCTGCCGGAGCAACAAGGCAAGAGGCTCCAGTGCGATGTTAAAAAGCATAGGGATAAGGGGCACCCCTGTCTCGAACCACGGCCTAGCAAAAGTTCACGGGATTGAGTGTTCACGCAAATATTCGCTAATGGACGGGCATACAACACCTTAACAAAATTAATGAAACCAGCTCCAAATCCGAACCACGGAAGAGTAGAAAACAAAAATGACCATTCCAACCTTTTCGGCATCTAACGACAATCCCACCAATGGGCCCTCCACCTTCTCTGCCCCGGCCAGAACATGACAAAAAAGCCTAGCATTATTAGCAGTAGACCTTCCCTCCACAAAACCACACTGATCTGGGTGTATCAGAAGGGGTAGCACTCCCGCAAGGCGCCGCGCTAAAACTGTCGCATAAATTTTGTAGTCCACGTTGAGCAAAGAGATTGGCCGGTAATTGCTTACCAACTGCGGGTCCCGCCCCGCTTTTTCAATCACAACCACCTTAGACGAAGCGAAAGCGCCCACCTGAGGACTTTCATCCAATAGTGCCAGGAAGTACTGTTGTAGAAAGGGATCTAACTCTTTTGCAAAAGTTCTAAAGAATTCCGCGGGCAACCCATCCGGTCCCGCAGCCTTCCCGGTCACTAAGGAGACAATTGCCTTCTGTATCTCTTCCAGAGATAACGGCTCATCAAGACAGTTTGCCACCTCTGGATCTACCATTGGACATTGGGTCTCGGATAATAACTGCAGAAAAGTCTCCGGGGAACACCCCGTCTCAGAGGTATACAGCTGCTCATAGAAGGATCTAAAAGACTCCGCAATGGCTAAGTCGTCTAACAACAACCCCGAGCTGCCCTGATCTCTGATAGCAGCAATTCTACCAGATTCTTTACGGGCTCTCAACGCGTTGGCAAGCAGCCTGCTGGCCTTATTTCCTTCTCTATAGTACACACTCTCCTGGGCCTTAATGTACTGCGAGGCCTCCGAAGTCAGGATCTGATTATATCTAAAGCGCAACCTTTGCAATCTCAGCAGTATACAGGGGTCAGATCGCTTAGTCAAAACCCGCTCCTCGGCCTGTATTTGCGACTCCAAGACCTTGAGCTGCTCTTTACGCTGCTTGGCCTGTCCAATGCTAAAACTGGTGATGACGGCTCGCAGGGAAGCTTTCATCCCCTCCCACCTAGCCCACCCTTTAGTCAAATGAGGGTTATTGAAGACAAAATACTCCTGAATGGCCTTTCGAATCATTGAGCAAAAGGTCTCGTTGTCTAGCAATGCTCTATCGAAGGACCATCCAGAGGATGAGGAACTCAAGACCCCCATCCTGCAAAACCACCAATACAGCAGCATGGTCAGAGATATGCATCGGGTGAATTTCAGCGGCCACCAGGTTTGGCATCAGGGGCTTCGATACCAGGATATAATCTATTCGCGACAAGGACTGGTGAGGGGGCGAAAAAAAGGTGAATTCCAAATCACTAGGGTGCAACATACGCCATGCATCCACAAACCCCATTTCTCCCATCATAGAAGTTAGAACCTTCTGCGCCCTAGTTGGTCCCAGGGTTCTCAATGGCTTCCTGTCCACCAGGCCATCCATTACTAGATTCAAATCCCCGGCTAGGATTTTCAGGGGTGAAGAGTAAGAATGCAATTCCTCCGCTATCGTGCGAAAGAACTCCGGACAGTCCCTATTAGGGGCATACATATTCATCAAAAGCAGATCCAAAGCCCCCACTTTCAGACACACTTTGACCCACCTCCCTTCCTGATCAGCCCTAACGCCAGACACAGTAGCATTAAGAGACTTACGGGCTAAAATAGCAACCCCGTTACGCTTGCCCAGTGCAGCAGAAAAGGCCAGAAGTGTGAAAGGCTTGATATTTAATTTAAGCGACTCTTTCCCGCTGAGATGAGTCTCTTGAAGGAGCAAGACGTCACATTTTTCATGTTTCCCATATAGAATAATCTTCTTCCGCTTAATGGGGTTATTTATGCCCTTAACATTTAAAGAAAGAACCTTAATAGGCGCCATATCTCATCCAGCAATTACAAGTCAAATTCCCCTTGATCAAGTAGCTGAGTTCTTGAGATACATTCAACACTATCATACACAATGCCCCGTTATACTTTGCCCCCCTTCCAAACCACAGCTGTGAAAATGACAATACAATACAATCAACTGTAACTAACCCATAGCAAGTATCAAAGACCAAAGTAATCTTAATAGACCCCGGGGGGGGGGGGGGGAACTGAAACTCCACCAGGTAAACCCAAAGCAAGCAGAGCAGGTACAGAGGTGCCTTATAGTGACTAAGTAGACATATAAACAATTGCGCTATCAGTGGTTATACAGCAAGTGACACTAACAGTGATGTCAATAGTACAAGTGAACAGAGCCCCAAAGCGCTACGCCCAGGGCGTATCCCACAGGCCCCGTGAAAGTTGGTCCAACATATAGGACCACCATCCAGGCACGAGTCTCTCTTTGCAGGCCTCAGCGCATCAGCTCTTGTTCTTTTTCGTCCAGAAAGGCATACAGCAAATCAGGGTCTTCAAAAGTCCTCGTGCTATTATGGAGCGTAATCCTCATCCTGGCAGGGTGAAGCAGTCCAAATCTCGCCTGCAGCTTCTGGAGCCTGGGGAGCATTTCCAAAAACCTTCTCCGCTTATCCACCTTGCTTTTGGCAAAGTCCGGGAAAAACATCAGTCTATGCCCTTCAAATTCAACAGGTGCTCGAGCGCGAGCCGCCTCCATGATCCTAAGTACCTGCTGGTGCCGCAGCACTTTAAGGATTATCGGCCGCGGCCACTTGTTACCAGCTTGGAGTTGTGAGGGCACCCTGTGCGCTCTTTCGATCTCAAACGGCATGTCAAAAGCCAGGTGCAATGCAGCAGGAATCAGTTTGTACAGAAAGGCAAAAATATCTGTCCCCTCGGCCCCCTCAGGGACACCAACAATACGAATATTGTTTCTGCGGGATCTGTTATTATCTTCCAACTCTTTCTGCAATTGCTTGATTTGCCTGGCCTGCCGGTCCAAAGCTTTAAATCTTTCCTCGTGCGCCTGCAGTCGCTGTTCCATCTGCTCTTTTCGGAGGCTAAGGCTCTCCATACCACTTTTGAGCTTGCTCATGTCACCCTGCACAGTAGCCAGCGTTTCGCTATTTGCTGAGACTATATCCTTTATTGCCCGCACCTCTGCGAGTAGCTCTTGAAGAGCCTCAGGGTACTCTCGCGCTGCTGCAATTTTCTGCGGGGACGGAGGCTCTGGTTTAGATCTCTTTGTACCCGTGGTTTGCCCTGCATTGAAATCCAAACGTGCGGGTTTGGGTCCCGACATCCTTCCACTCTTCAGGGCGCAGTGCTCTCGAGCTTCTCCACCAAAATTAAGCACAATTGCAGGATTCTTGACTAGGCCTCTCCGGAGCTAACACTCTACACAGCCACCCTGCTTCGCTCCAAGCTCCGCCCCCCCCCCCCCCCCCCCCCCATATACAGAACATTGTTAACTCATTTAGCAACTCTATCAAACTATTTACAGATGTTGGAGATTCTTGTAATGCGCATAGCATGGAAACATGGTGTTTGGTGTGTACATTTTTTGTATGTCGTGATCTGGTCTGGGTAATGTGTTTTTCATTGACTTCCATTACGAGTTAGTGTGTGCTGGGGTGGGGTACTATAATGTGGTGGTTGGGGTTTGTGATCATTTTCGTTTCTTGTGCCAAAGTGGAGGGTAAATAGGGGAGTTTTAAGATGTTTTCTGAATATTTTGAGGTCATTTATTTCTCTTATGGGGTCAGGGAGGGCATTCCAGAGGCTGGGGGCAATGTGGGAGAATGCTTTAGTGTTGGTTGTCTTAGTTGTTTTTCTGAAATCGGGTGGTATAGAAATTTTATTCTTGTTGCAATCTCGTTGGGAATGGGAATTGGTTTCTTTTTGTTTGAGCGTTGATAGGTGTGAGGGAGAGATATCATGGATTAATTTAAAGGTGGCAAGTATTTTGTAGGTTATGCGGCTTTGTATGGGGAGCCAGTGGAGGTCGAATAGTGTTGGGGTTATATGTTCTATAGTGTTGATGTTCATAGTTATCCTGGCTGCAGTATGTTGTGCTACTTGGAGTTGTCTTAGTGTTTGTTTTATTATGCCTTGAAGGGTGGTGTTGGCAAAGTCGAAATGGGGGATAATGATTGCTTGGATTATGACTTTGAAGTCGTTGAGGTGGAGTAATGGGTGGAGTAGCTTCAGCATTTTGAGTTTATAGTGGATCTTTTTTGTTGTGTATTTTATATGGGATGTCATGTTGAGGGTACGGTCGATGATGACTCCTAAGTATTTTATTTCATTTGTAACTGTTATGTTTGTATCTTGTAACTTGATCGATATTGGTGGGGTGAAGGTCTGGTTTCTTGTTACGTACATTGCCTCGGTCTTTGTGAGGTTAATCTTAAGGTTGTGATTTGTAAGCCATTCTGTTATTTCTGCAAAGCATTCTGTCAGTTTTTGGGTTGGTGAGCTTATTATGTTAAATGGGAGATATAACATTATATCGTCTGCATATAAGAGATAATTTATTTTGAATTTTTTAAAAATGGCACAGATGGGTTGGATAAAAATATTGAAGTGTATGGCTGAAAGCGCAGACCCT
This sequence comes from Ichthyophis bannanicus, assembly GCA_033557465.1. NCBI lineage: Eukaryota > Metazoa > Chordata > Amphibia > Gymnophiona > Ichthyophiidae > Ichthyophis > Ichthyophis bannanicus. The sequence goes on from CM066037.1 coordinate 425,403,086, forward strand.
TGTGGTAAGCCTTGTTCTTGTCTGTATTGTTTGCACATCTGGTGTTTGATTCTTACTTGTTGTGTTCTGTTATTTATTTAAAGTTTTTTTTTATATACCGCCCTTCTACAATTCAAGATGGTTTACAGAGAACTCAACATAACATTGCAGATGCATCTGTTTTACATAGAACATTTGAACGATACGACACCTAGACCTGCCTATATACTACCCTTACTCAATCCCCCCCCCCCCACCCCCCATTCTAATGTACATAGTTGTCGTTCTCAGCTTGATAGTCAACTGTTAAGGTGTCGCTAGGTTGGGTGGAGATATGGGTGATGGTACTAAAATATTCCTGGAAAAGGAACGTTTTTAGTTTTTTGTGAAATTCTGTATGATCAGGGCAATTCCTAAGGTCTGGTGGGAGGGCGTTCCACTCCTTGGGGGCATAGAGGGAGAATGTACGGTTGCATGTGGTTTGTGTGCTTTTTTAATTTTTGGGCTGGGATGTATAGAAGGTTAGTTGAGTTAGATCTATAGGGTCTAAGGTTGGTAGGCTTGGTTAAGAGTGAGTGAAGGCAGGGGGCAGATTCCTGTTAGATAACCTTATGGATAAGGGTAAGGGTTTTGAATTTTATTCTAGAATGGATAGGGAGCCAGTGTAGTAGTTGGAGTATGGGGGTAATGTGAGTTCTTCTGGAGGTATTGGAGATTAGGCATGCTATCGTGTTTTGTGCTAATTGGAAGGGGTAGAGGGTGTGTTTTGGGAGGCCATGGTATATGTGGTTACAGTAGTTGAGTGTGGGGATAGTGAGGGCTTGGCAAACAGTAAGGAATGAGTCGGGATTTAATAGGGGTCGGAGGTTTTTCAGGGTTCGTATCTTAGAGTATATGGAACGAGTTGTTTTTTGTATGTGTTCTTGGAAGGTAAGGTTCTGATCTAGCATTATACCGAGGTATTTAACTTCGGTTTTAACAGTAATCGTGTAGTTATCGATAACCAGGGAAGACGGGGGTGTATAAGAGGTGTCAGTGAATAGGTGGAGGGCTTCGGTTTTGTTTAGGTTTATAATAAGATTATGCTGAAGAAGCCATTGTCTAATTTCCTTGAAGCAGTTGTAAATATTGGTGAGGTCTGGCTTTGTGATGTTAAATGAAGTGAGGAACATGATATCGTCCACATAGATTTGGTAGTGGATTTTGTGGTATTGAAAGATTTTGCAATCGGTTGGAGGAAGATATAAACAGGAGTGCAGATAGGCTAGAGCCTTGGGGGACACCTTGCAATTGAAGGAATGGCTGGGAGGTCTTTTCACCAATTCTTACCTGCTGTGTTCTATGGTATAGGTATGAATGGAACCAGTTGAAGGTGATATCCCTGAGGCAGATATTATAGAGTCTGTTGAGTAGTTGGTTGTGGGGAAGAGAGTCGAAGGCTGAGGATATATTTAGGAAAATTAGGAGACATCCCTGGGTAGGTGTTTGGAGGTATGGGATTACTGTTGGCCAAGTATGATGAGAACCATTGTAGAACTGTATCTTTTATACCTATTTGTTGGAGTCTGAGGAACATAATGTGATGAATTATGCTGTCAAAGGCTGCGGTAATGTCAAGAAAGATGAGCAGGAAGACTTTCTTGGCGTCATCAATTCCTCATATAAGTTGGTCGAATAAGATGGTGAGGAGTGTCTCGACTCCATGGAATGGCCGAAAATAAAATTGGTGTTTGTTAAGTGGGGCATAGGAGTTTTTATAATCCTGGAGTTGTATTTGAACTGTTTTTTTCTGTTAGTTTGGCCATGAAGGGGAGTCTTGAAATAGGTCTGTAGGATGTGGGAGAGTTTTTGTCCAGTGTGTTGTTTTTTAGGATTGGGCGAATTATTGCATGTTTAAGCGGTAATGGTAAGTGACCTTGCTGGAGGGAGAGGTTTACAATAGGGAGGATAAATACGGAGAGTTCCAGTTTTGATGCTCTTATCCAATTGTTTGAGCAGGGGTCGAGGTGTGAGGTAGTTGTGTTGGTCTTGGAGAAGATGCTTTTGAGTGTCTCTTTTGACATGGGGGTGAATGTTGACCAGGAGTTTTGTGTTTGGTGGGTAATGCTTATGTCTGTTTTAGCTATGTCTTGGTGTGATAGTTTCTCCTTGTAATAGCTAATTTCTATGGTGTAATGGTACTGTCGGAGGAGGTCTTGTTGGCTGTGTTATTAGAGAGGGATTTGACTATTTCGAACAGGTCTCTTGGTCGGTTCAGTGAGTTAGATAGTAGCTTGGAGTAGTAGCTTATTTTAGCAGTGTTGATTGTTTCTTTGTATAGTTGTAAAGCTTCTTGGTATAGTAATTGGTGGGTATGAGATTTTGTCAGGCGCCATTTGCGCTCACATTTGCATAGGTTTGCTTTCATTTGCTTTAGTTCATGACTGAAACATGATGCATTTTGGGGGTTTTTGCATGATGGGGGTGTTGTATATGTATTATGGCTGCATTAGATATTGTGTCATGCCAGTGAGTTACAGCTTCATCCAGGTCAGTTGGGTCTTGAATGAGGTACGGGATGGTTTGGTCCAGAAATTTGTCCTTGTTGAATTTCTTGAATCTTCTGAGGTGGGAGGTACGTGAATGTTTTGGTTGAGTAGTGGTGTAGTATGGAATATTGACTTTGATCAGGTGGTGGTCGGACCAGGGGATGGGTAGAATTTCTAAGGTTGTTGGGTCGTAGACTTTGAAGATGGGTGATGGTAGGAACGCTAGATCTAGCGTATTACCTTTGATATGGGTTTGGGTATTAATTATTTGATGGTGATCGGAGTCGCTGATGGAGGCTAGGAAGTCAGACATGTTTATGTGATAGTGATGGTAGATTGAGGTCTCCTAGTAAGATCATGGGGTTGTTTTCTGTAGAGGAGTATATTAGTTCAGATAGGATGTCTAAGTTGTCAGATTTTGGGTCTGGAGGTCTGTAAGCTAGCGAGATGTGAAGGTGTTTGATTTTTATGGTGAGTGTCAATATTTTCAGTGTTGTTGGCAATGATTAGGGAGGCTTTCAGTTTTTCTTTTATGATTATTAAGACTCCTCCTCCTCGTCTCATGGATCTGTGAGAGTGGAATATAACGTATCCTGGAGCTTTTAGTTGGTTTATTAATACAGTGTCTGTGTCGGTGAGCCATGTTTCTGTGATACAGATAAAGTCTGGTGAGTTGTCAGCGAGTAGGTCTTGGAAGATGGGTATCTTGTTTCTTATTGATCTGGTATTGATAAGATAGCATTTTAGGTCTGTGTATTGTGGGGTGATTAGGGAGGGAGCTGAGGGGCTAGTAGGTTTTGGTTTTATTGTGATTAATCTATTGTGGTTAGGTTTGGGGTTATATCTGTGTCTATAGAGGGTGGGTATGTATGTGTATCTAGAAGTGTTGTAAATTATGAGTCTAGAGTGGGAGTAGGTTGGAGTGAGTGCATGGGTTCTTGTGGTGTCACTAATTAGGCTGAAACATATGCAGAGTATCCAGAAGGTTGATGTGTATTTGGTGGCCATGGTCTTTTGTGTGCCTGGGGGGATTCAGCTCAGCAGTAAGATGTTACAGATTAAGTATCTGCAATGATGTGTATCATTAAAGGTGGGTATGTGTAATCTGAGTACATATGGAGAGTAACTTGACAGTAACATTTGTACGTTGATATTAATAGTGTTTCTTGGATGTAGTAGAGCTTGGCTGTAGAGGGTGTAAAGTCAACTTACAAGTTCATGGGCTGAGGAGGTTCTTGTGAAATGATATTGGATGTAGGAGGTCTCAGCCTTTGTAAACCAATGTTGTCAGTGGATCTCTTCGCCCCTGTGTTCCCGTTTGTTGTGCAGATGGTGGGGAGTCACGGAAGCTCTGCTCTGTGGCGGTGCTGTGATGGGAAGAGGTCGCTGGAAAGAGTCTTTGCCGCCTTGGGACTCCACCTAAGGGCCACACCAAAGGGCCCTCTGGCGAGACCCTCAGGCGCGAGCCTGCTCTTAGGCGCCTCGGTTTAAAGTTCTGCAGGTCGGGCCTGATTGGTCTTCGGTGCAGGGAGTGGGAGGAGTCTCCGATCCGCTCCCTGTGCTGGATGCTGATCGGGCTTTGTTGAGGTGGAGTGCTGCTGGTCTTCAGCTGCTGATTGTCAGGACTGCAGTGAGTTATTTCTTCTTCCTCCTCTGGAATTGCCACTTCCTCTACCTTCAGGGGCACCTGCTGAGCATCTCTTTCCTCACTCTCCGGAGAACGGACTTCGCCATCACAGCCCCTACAGCGTTTCCTTCTGTCCCGTTGGTCCCCAGCTTCACAGTAGTACGACACTCTTCTTCCTCTTACCAGGACCGTTCTCTCTAGTCTGCGCTGGTGGCTCTGTCCAAACCACTTGCTGTCAGGAGTTCCCTTGGAAACTCCACATTGGGTTCTAGTCATGACAGGCGCCAGAGTTGTGGCGTGCATTGTCTGGACCAAAAATCCCAGGGCTCATCGAACAGTCAGGAATCCAGGTGGATGATCAACCATCTCAAGACAAGAGCGGTCTGCCTTGCCCTATAAGCCTTTCTGCCTCACCTCCGCCATCAGCCAGTTTTGCGTCCTCTGTGACAATGCTACGATGGTGTCCTACCCCAACCAACAGGGTGGCACCAAAGCTCCAGGAGTGGCCAGGGAGATGAATCTTCTCCTCCCTTGGGCCGAGAAACACCTGCAGACTCTCTCATCCCAACACATTGCGGGAGTGGACAACATTCAAGCCAACTTTCTCAGTTACCATGCTTTGGAGCCCAGCGAAGGGGAGCTCACTCCAGAGGCATTTCAGCGCATAGTGCGCGCCTGGGGTCAACCCAACTTAAATCTGATGGCTGTGGCAAAGAATGCCAAGGTTCCCACCTTCTTCAGTTGCAGGAAGGAATACAACTCTCAGGGTCTAGACGCGCTGGTCCACCCATGGTCAGTGGTAGTGCTTCTCTACCTGTTCCCACTGTGGGCAATGATCGAACGCTGTCTTCGCTACATCAAGACCCACCCCGGTCAAGTGATTCTGATGGTGCCCGACTGGCCTTGGTGCCCGTGGTATGCTGACCTCATCCATCTGAATGCAGCATCGCCTCTACTGCTCAGATCTCGCCAGAATCTCCTGAGGCAGTGCCCAGTTCTGATGGATGACCCGGCTCCTTGCTCACTTACGGCCTGGCTCTTAAAGGGCGACAGCTAATCCGCAAAGGCTATTCTCACAAAGTTGTGGATACCCTTCTCAAAGCACGGTGCCCTTCTACCTCTTTCGCCTACGCTAGAGTATGGCACCTTTTTGAGTCATGGTGCACTCTGCAAAACCTTTCTCTCTGACAAGTTCAGATACCTAATATTCTGGCATTTCCACAAGAAGGGTTTGATATGGGTTTTAACCCTTAACTTCCTCCGGGTGCAGGTAGCTGCCCTCAATTTTTTTGAGGCCCGGTAGCGGGGTACCTACTCCTCAAGCAGATTTCAGCTATTTCCTGTGTGGAGTACATATGCTCCAGTCTCTGCTTAGCTCTCTTGTCCCTCTCTGGGACCTTTCCCTGGTACTGCAGAGCCTCATGAAGGCTCCCTTTGTGCCTCTTAAGCATTTCACTCTGCGGGATCTGTCTCTGAAGACTGCCTTCCTTGTCGCCATCACCTCAGCTCGATGGGTGTCTGAGCTGCAGGCTCTGTCCTTTCGAGAGCCCTTTCTCTCATTCTCCTCAGTAGGAGTGTACACTCCTTTTTGCCAAAGGTTTTCTCACCTTTACATGTGAATCAAACCATTTCACTCCCTTCCTTTCCCGGGGAGCAGTGCTCTAGGATGCATAGTGGATTCCGCGCTGTTGATGTCAAGAGAGTATTCTGTCACTATCTTAAGGTCACCAATCCCTTTCGGAAGTCCGATCGCCTCTTTGTCCTTTTTGTAGGCCCTCATAAAGGCCTCACTGCTTTCAAGGCTACAATTTTGTGCTGAATTAAATTCATTATCGAATCTGCTTATATTCTGCATAAGAAGCCTATACCTATGAGGCTTCATGCTTACTCCATGCGTACTCAAGCAGCTTCTTGGGCTGAACAGTCACTTGTGTCCCCCATAGACATTTGTCAGGCGCCCATCAGGTCCTCCTTGTCCATCTTTGTTGCTACTTCCATCTCGATCTCCACGCTCAAGACTTGGTGCATTTTGGGGCCAGTGTGGTGGCGGCGGCGTCTTTTTCTTCCTGCCCAGGGGTGGTATAGCTTTGGTACTTCCCACATCTCTGGACTGGTCTAGCAGAATGAATTTCCTTTCCTGGAATCCATCTAGACCAGTCCAGGACTCACCCCTCACTACATTCTCTGGCAACAGCCTTCTTGGCCGACTCGACAGTCATATCAGCAGAGCCTTACCAAAATTACAGCTATATTGTCTGCCTCATGCTTTCTGTATCCTATTAGCCCTGTTGGGCTCCTTGTACATAGTTGCACTACTTAGTGCTTTCAGGTCATTGACAGTTACATTCAAATTCGCCAAGGGACTTCCTCTGCTTTTCCAGGAGTATACTGAGGATGACCCCCAGGGGAGCCTTTCTATATACCAGAGCCCATTTGCTGATGCTTCTGGCAGTTTCTCTGTCTCCAACATCTGTTGGCAGAAGGAGTTAACCACTTGTCTGGACTGGTCTAGCAGGATTCCAAGAAAGGAAATTAACGGTAAGTGAAATTTCTCCATAGTAGTAGTATCCCTCAAAAATCAGAATTTTCAAGGATTTTTTTCTTCTGATATTTCTATTTAGCTGTTTCATGAAAGTTTAAAGTTTAATTTTTAAACTGTTTTACGTTATGGCTTTTTTTCACTGCCGCATTGACCATGCTCTGTGACTACAGTAGGCTTATACTTCATTTGACCACTGAGAACAAACAGGATATGAAATCCTCACAATGGTGATGTCACTGATAGAACCCAAGGTAAAGAAAAAGGGTAGCAAAGGTCTAATAGTTTTCAAGAGTGACAAATAGTGCATGTGTGATATGTCCTATGTCATAAGAAATATAAGAAAAGCCATGTTGGGTCAGACAAAAGTCCATCAAGCCCATCATCCTGTCGCAACTACCTGGCAGATCCCAAAATGTAGATCTATTTCTCAAATCTCATTTCCAAGGATGAGTAATTGCTCTCCCAAGTCTAAATGGCTAATAATTTTTTATGGACGTTTTCTCCAGGAACTTGTGAAAACCTCTTTTGAATCCTGCTGTGCTGGTTGCTTTGACCACATTTTCTGGCAACAGATTCCACAACTTCATTATACACCGCATGAAAAAAAGTTTCTAGTTTATTTTCAATCTGCTGGTCATTATTTTCATAGCGTGTCCTCTTGTTATTGTGTTTGACAGATTAAACAAATGTTCCCCATTTAACTGGTCCACTCCACTCATGGTTTTATAGACTTCTATCACCTCCTCTCTGTTGTATGTTTTTCAAGCTGAAGAACTCTGACCTGTTTAGCCTCTCTTTATAGGGGAGGTATCTCCTCTCTCTGAACATTTTCTAATTATGCTATATCCTTTTTAAGACCAGAACTGCATACCTCTTCCCCCAACCTCCCAGTGTGGGTAAATAGCACATGCACTTAAATCAGGGGAAGGGAAATATGCATGGAAATTTTATTTTGAAATTTCTTCATGTACTTTCTGGTGCATACTTTGCACTCATGTTGTGCAAAATGGCTGGATTTTTAAAGGGAAACTCTACTACTACTAAGCATTTATAAAGCGCTACCAGGCGCACGCAGCGCTGTACAAAGTAAAAACAAATACGAAACAGTCCCTGCTCAAAGAGCTTACAATCTAAAAAGACAAAACAAGAAAACAGCTCTTTTTAACAAAACAAGAAAAGGAGAAGAACAGATAAGAACAAGGGCAAAGAGACGAGAGCGGTAGAGGCAAGACAGAAGAAAGAGGTAAGAACAAGTGCAAGAGGAGGAAGGAAGGTGAAATAAAAGAGGGGAAGGAAGGAGAACAGCAAAATCAAGAGCCAAAGGCAGAGACGAAAAGATGAGCTTTTAACTTAAGTTTGAAGAGGGACAAAGAAGATGCCTGACGAATAGACAAAGGAAGTTTATTCCAATCGGTAAGGTGCAGCAAGGTGAAAAGAGCGGAATCTGGAGTTGGCAATAGAGGAGAAGGGCATAGCAAGAAGCAACTGGCTATAAGAACAGAGTTCACGAGGGGGAAAGTAGGGAGAAATGAGAGAAGAAAGGTACTGAGGAGCCAAAGAATGAATGCACTTATAGGTCAAGAGGAGAAGTTTAAAATGAATACGGAAACGGATAGGGAGCCAGTGAAGAGATCTGAGGAGTGGAGTGATGTGGGCAAAACGAGGCTGACGGAAAATCAAACGTGCAGCGGAGTGCTGAATAGACTGAAGGGGGAAGAGATGAGTCTGAGGGAGACCAGCAAGGAGCAGGTTACAATAATCCAGACGGGAGGTGATTAGGGAATGGATGAGAGTTTTAGTTGTGAGCTCAGAAAGAAAAGGGCGGATTTTGCCAATGTTGAAGAGAAAGAAGCGACAGGTCTTAGCGATGAGTTGGATATGAGAGGAGAAAGAGAGCGAAGAGTCAAAAATAATACCCAGATTGCGAGCGGAAGAAACAGGTTGGAGAACCGAGCCATCCACAGAGACAGAAAAAGAAGAAGGAGAAAGGGGAATTTTAGGAGAAAAAATGAGAAATTCAGTCTTGGACATGTTCAATTTCAAGCGACGCTGGAACATTCAAGCAGCGATGGCAGAGAGACAGCTAGAGATCCGGGACTGAAAAGCAGAAGAAAGATTAGGAGTGGAGAGATAGATCTGGGAGTCATCAGCATAGAGATGGTACTGAAAACCATAAGAGGAAATGAGCGCACCAAGGGATTGGGTATAGAGAGAAAAAAGGAGGGACCCAAGACAGAACACCAACCGAGAGCAGGGTAACAGAGGAGGAAGAGCCACCAGAACAAACACTAAAGGAGCGATGGGAGAGATAGGAGGAGAACCAAGAAAGAACAGAGTCCCTAAAGCCAAGGGAGGACAAAGTGTCAAGGAGAAGATCATGGTCAACAGTGTCAAAGGCAGCAGAAAGGTCATGGAGAATAAGGACAGAGTAGAGGCCCTTAGATTTAGCCAGGAACAAGTCACTGGAGACTTTGAGAAGAGCAGTTTCAGTAGAGTGCAAGGGACGAAAAACAGATTGTAAGGGATCAAGAAGAGCATGGGAAGAGAGGAAGTCAAGGCAAGGGCGGTAAACCGCACGTTCAAGCAGTTTAGAAATGAAAGGAAGGAGAGAAATGGGACGATAATTAGAAGGACAAGAGGGATCAAGTGAGGGTTTCTTAAGGAAAAGCGTGACCACAGCATGTTTAAAGGCAGCTGGGACAGTAGCAGTGGAGAGCGAGAGGTTGAGGATATGAGAAATGGAGGGGATAACGGTAGAAGAAATAGAGAAGAGGAGAAGGGATGAGATAGGATCAGAGGAGCAGGTGGTTAGCTTGGAGGAGGAGAGAAGAGCAGTTTCATCAATAGAAATCGTAGGAAAGGAAGAGAGGGAAGGATAAGAAGGGGGGAGATTGAGAGCAAGAAGGGGAAATAGGGGATTTACAGATAAATTGGAGAGTGATCTTATGGATTTTATAAAGGAAGTAATCAGCCAGGGTTTGGGCAGAAAGGGAAGGAGGGATCAGAGGTGGAGGCACTTTGAGGAGAGAATTGAGAGTAGTGAAGAGACGGCGAGGATCAGAGGCATGAGAATTAGTCAGGCGAACAAAGTAATCTGAGCTTGCATCTTCCCTTGACAAGCAGGATTGAGTCAAGCAGATAAGTGAGTGATGTCATCTAGTAGCACTGGGACGGAACTGCTGTCCTACAGTTCAGAATGTTAGGGTAAAAGTCTGAGCATGCACAGTCCTTTCTATGCACAGCAATCTCCTCAGCTCTTTAGTTTTGTTTTTTCTTCTCTGCCGAAGGGATGTGAAACAAAGCTCTTCCAATTTTTTTGCTTTATTCTTATATCTGATGCCATTTGTTATTTTTCATAGAAAAGTATTAAAAAAAAAAAACTGAAATGACTCCGAAAGCAGATTTCAGACCCTGTCTAAAATGCAGAGGGAAGATTCAAAATTTTAACATGCTTTCCAGGTCTCTCCTGCATTTAGATTCTAACCATAACCTGAAAGATTGCAACCCTAGGCAGAAGGGGACTCCCTGTTAAGAGACAAGCCTTAAACTCTTGTAGTGCAATACCAGCTGCGCAGTGTCTCTGCATCTGCCCTGGATACTTCCAAATACCACATTAGTGTTTATCCTTTTGCCTCTGCATAGATCTTTGTGCAACAGCCTGCTCCTGCTATGCTGATATTAGTTACAAAAGAGTGATTCTTCTTCACTGCTGTCTATATTTCCCCCGCAATATATACATTCTTTTATGCAAAAGATGTTTGAGGGCTTTATGAAAAGAAATTTAAAAAATATGGCTGATGTGTCTTCACCATACTGTTCTGCACAATCCTCTCATTTACCTGGCTTTATGCCAGCGCAGAGACACTCAGACTAATCCTATTGTGTCATAATTGTCTACTTCAGATTCTGAGCTGGAGCATGCACACTTCCTCTGTCATCTCCAGGCTCTCTCCATTCTAATGTGGTCGACCTCCTGGATCTTCTCAATACTCTTCTATCTTCTAAAGACGTGGTTATGGAGGACATTTTTTAACTGTACTTGAATTGAATTGTTTTATTATTATTATTACTTTTGTACTCCGCTTTGTACATCTGTTGATAGTACAGGCGGAATATAAGCAATGAGTGGCATTCCATCCGGGACGCCCATGCCCCTGTGCACCCAATTAGAATCGGACACATAGGGGTAGACGTGATTCTGATCCTGCAGGGCACATCTAGCCCCGCACGATCAGAATTGCGACTAGGCCTGTACATGCAGGCCTAGGACCCAATCCCGGTTGGACTGCACATACATGCCTCCACCCGGCTAACTCAGTCAGGGCTCCTGAATGGAGCCGCGGCGCCATGACGTCTGTTGCCATGGCATCACGGCTCCAATCGGGAGCCGCGATCTCTGGACACCGAAAACTTGGTGCTTTCCCTGCAGCCCGACACCCGATCCCGCCTCCCACGGCCAGGATCAGACTGCGGGGAATCTCCACCCCCTCCACCCTTCGATATGCCCCAGGCCTGCTATCTCCCCCCATCTGGGGGAACTTATTCCACCTCAGAGATGGAATAAGTTCACCATTTGGTCTGCCAGCCCCGGACGTACAGGGCCGACATCGGAATTGGCCCTGTGTGTCCAGGACCGCAGATCACCCACTGCATGTTCTAATTCCGCCCCTTCCTGTCCCCGTCTAGCCTCCCCGTACAAACAACTTGTTCATGCGGAAAGGTTAGCCAGGGATACAGAGAGTGCAAAATAACAGAGATGGATGTCCCAATGGGACGTCCATCCCCACTATTCATGGCTTGGAATGACCCCAAATGTGATTAAATTAAATTATTTGGATGATGGACCAGGGGGCTGTACCTCTATACCTGCTGATCCTTCTACTCTTCCTTAGAATGAATCTCCTCCTGGGAACATTTCTTATCAAAAATTTGCCCAAAAGATGACAAAAGAGGTTCCTTTCCATTGCAACAATAATTCACACAATGGCCTGAATCTTTTGGCTTATTAAAATACATAGAAGCCCCAAAAACAACTGTTGTAGTTCCAGTGCATGGTCTGATGAAAGATAAGCAATATCATATGTAACAGATTCCACTCACTATCTAATCCTTTTCAAAGAAGTTGGATCTGAAATACTATATACGTTCCTCTTGGGGTTTTAATAAAGTTCAGCTCTTCTACTCTTCTATAGTCATGGAGGCAAATATAAGGAAAGCAAAGAAATGCAGAGATATCGCCAACATCCTTCCAGGCAAAGAACATCAATTGCTAGATCATATTGGAAAGTTTTCCAAGTTGCTTTACATTCTGCCCACATTGCTGCTCATGAGTTATATATGGTTCAGTACATGCACACTATATTCCAGATAGTTCAAGCTTTTTCTCCTACTCTTGCTAAACCAAAACAATCTCAGTTAGCTTCTATATTAGCTGAGGCAGATGAATGTAGTACCCATCTCTTTAGATCTGCCTATAACATTTTTGAGACCTCATCTACAATCTCCGCTTACTACTACTACTATTACTAATCATTTGTATAGCACTACAAGGCATACACAGTGCTGTACAGAAACATATAAGAGACAGTCCCTGCTCATCAGAGATTACAGTCTACTCAAGACAAACACAACAGCTGGGGACTAGGATATGTCTAGGGCAGGGGTCACCAACCTGCGGCCCGCGAGGTCCCTTCGTGCGGCCCGCGAGGCTCTACCCCGGTTAACATTACGTGCGGCCCGCCAAGGATTCCCGCCATTGTATCCACGCGCTCGCAGCTCACCGACGACCACCTGCAAGCGTCCCTTCTCCTGTCAGTGTCATCTGTGAAGCCGGACTTTAAGCGTTTGTCTGCTAGCATGAATCATCAGCCATCTCATTAAATTCAATAAAGGTGATCAGCCATTGTTTTCATAATTTTGCGTTTGTTGTTTTTTTTCGCGGGGGCTGGGAGAAGGGGGGTGCGGCCCGCGAGGCTCCCGGTAGTCGGCTGTGCGGCCCGCGGCCCTCTGGAGGTTGGTGACCCCAGGTCTAAGGGAATGGTAAGGAAACATATAGTTGTAGAGCAGGAGACTAAGAGGGTCATTTTAAAAGGTTTAGTCATGGTTTGGATGACTGCAGATATGCACACGCATGTCGAAATCAGGGACTTGTCTCTGTAACCATTCCACAAATGCCGTTTGCAGACATCTCCAGTATGGAGACGTTCAAGTAGGCATGAGGATGTGGCAGGGGAGGGGCAATGGACTTACACACCCCCTTTCAGTCCCAGAAGCAGCAGAGCCATCTGCAGTCACATGCATGTTTATTTCTGCTCCAGGCATGAATAGGCATCAGGAAAGTGTTTGTTTTAATCTTAAAACATTCAGAGAGTGTAGAGATGATGGAGAATTAAGTGACTAGCTTTAGATTACAAAGTCACACACTGGGATTTGAATCCTGGCCACACAGGTCTTAAGCCACTACTCTAACCATTATGCTATTAGACATCTTGGCTCTCCTGGGGATGTCTATATAGACATTTGATACACGTGTATATCGGGCACGTCCATGTTTCTGGAACTGTGCCTGAACTTGCACGTGCCTGCCTTTCTTTTTAGACTTTCTGGCTTTGACGTTCCAGATTGTTCTTGGACGTCCCATTTGAAATGTGCCTCTAAGCATATCAGGATCCAAAAGCAGCTTCTGCTATTGCATCTTGGCACTTGGCATGGCTACGAGCTTTTGGACTGTGAGAAGATGCCCACTCTAAACTTGTCGATGCCACTTGTACAGGTGACTCACTTTTTGGAGAAAAAGTGAAATAACCAATGGATATGATCAGAAATGATTGTACTATGCTACAGCATCTTTTGGCAGTCCAGTCTTTGACAGAGACTTCATTAACTAGACCAGGGATCTCCAACTCTGGTCCTAGAGGGCACCAAGCCAGTTAGGTTTTCGGGATATCCATAATGAATATGTATGAGAGAAATTTGAATGCAATGGGGGCAGTGCATGCAAATATATCTCATGCATATTTATTAAGGGTATCCCGAAAACCTGACTGGTTTGGTGCCCTCCAGGGCTGGAGTTGGAGGCCCCTGATCTAGACGGACTTCTTTTAACCAGTACAGGCATGGTTTTTATCACAGATGGTACCAGAAACAGCCTCAACAAACTCAAAGATTTGTTTCTGCTAAACACAGAAAGAGAGGGCTCCACCTAAGCAGGCACATCTCACTCAACAGAATCAACAGCCTTCTTTTTGACTATTATCAAGTCTTTCACTCCCTGCAGAACACACATCCTGAACTTCCTGTGGGAGGATGATTTTTTTCACACTTTCGGTTGATGCCCAGGCTACTTCATGGGATGCTACTTTGATTCAACACTGGATATTGTGGCCCCATGTAAGGAACATACACGGTCTGTACATTGTTCCTTTACATGTTTCCATGAAGGCCTTCGTCTGCTTAGATGTCAGATTAGGGCTGCAGAAAGGAAATGGCATAAGGATAGATTGTCTTCAGCACTCCTTCATTTCCAGAATACTCATGCACACTATCACTCTCAGATTATTCAAGCAAAAAAGCAGTATTTTTCTTCCATGATTGAGACTTCCTCTAATCCAAGTTGTGCTATTTTTGCGATGGTAAACCAACCTAGGTCTTTGAACTTATCTGATACCCTTCTTCCTTGGAAGGGACCGTCGGCAGAAAACCTGTTTCACACTTCTCACAAAAGATGTCACAATTACAAGTAACTCTCCCAACTAATCATTCTTTTTCATTATTTGATGCACATAGTTTTATGGGCCATATTTTAAATCACACTTGGTCTAACGTCACTCTAATTACTATATCAGACCTATCTTAGTTGAGGCAAGGCATTTGAACAACTACATGTATATTGGACCCTATTCCTTTTTCTTGGGACTTCTGCAATCCTTGGGACTTCTGCCTGTCTTGCTTGTACTTCTTAATAGTAGCTGAACTCTAGGGGTTGTACCCTCCATATGGAAAAAAGGCTGTAGTAAGACCTATAATCGATGATGTCTGTGAAAAATCTTCTGATACAAAGAATTACTGGCCCATATCAAATTTAACTTTTGCATCCAAAGTTCTGGAGAAACTGGTACTCCAGCAATTTTCGTCACATGTGGAACAAGTCCATGCCTTACATCCTAGACAGTCTGGATTTCAATCTCAACATAGCACGGAAACAATCTTAGCAGCTGTGTTAAATAACATTCATAAGGCCTGGAATCAAGGAAAAGCATTGCTTGCCATTTCCTTGGACATCAGCAGCATTTGACCTTGTTAATCATAATCTTCTTATGGCCCAGCTTTTTGATATAGGTCTTCATGACCGTCCGCTTGCTTGGTTTTACTGTTTCCTACAAGGGCACACATATCAGGTTAAGGTGTCAGACATTATCTCCTCCGCATATGACCTTACATGCGGGGTACCCCAGGGTTCTATATTGTCCCCTATTTTGTTTAATATTTTCTTAAGTCCATTAGCTACACTTATTCTGAGCTTAGGGGTCACTGCTCTCATCTATGCAGATGATATTTTATTATTATATCCAATGAACTTAGCAACTCCAGATACTGTATGTCAGGAATTAATTCTTATTTGTCATGTATTGCCACCTGGTTGCATAATAGTTCTCTGGTACTCAACCCAAGCAAATCAGTGGCAATGTGATTTTATTACTCCATAGAAGGTACTGGTCCTGCCTCTCTTATTGAAGGCATCCCACTAACACTGCAGAAAACACTTAAGTATTCAGGAATGACTCTTGATTCTAATTTGTCCTTCTCACTGCAACTATCTTGTATTATAAAGTCATCATTTTGTGCACTCCTTTGTTTTAGAGTTATTCAGCCTTTTTAGATCTGGCTGCTCAGACAGAAGTGATGCTTCATACTGTGGTATCCCTTTTGGATTAATGCAACATTGTTTATGTAGGTTTACCCCATTTCCAACTTCGGCGCCTACAGACAATATGTACCTTAGCCTGTGCACACCATTATGACCATTTCCAAGTCATCCTGCTAGACCAGTCCAGACAAATGGTTAAGTCCCCCTGCCAGCAGATGTTGGAGACAGAGAAAAACTACCAGAAGCTTGATTGGTTGAGCCCTGGTAGACATAGCTGTACCCCTAGAGGTCGCCCTCAGTATTTTCTGTCTCCAGCAGATGCTGGTGTTCTTCTGTTTTTCTCTTCAGGTTTTCTTTTAAGTTATTAATTTCATCTGGATGTTTTCAGTGTGCACAGGAGGTGCCCCTCTGAAATTTCCCAGCTCATCGCCTTGGGGATCTGGTTGAGATCCTGGTCAAGAGGACTAGTCAAGCTCCTATTATGCGAGGGGAAGGCCACCTCCTGATCACGAGGACCTGGTAGGCCAGCAGCAGTGGGAGCCTTCATTGCTCTTATAGAGCTTAGCTACAGCAGCAGTTTGTCAGCCTTCTTGCAGCGTCTGCCTTGGGAGCTTAGCTACAGCAGCAGTTTTTGGTCAGCCTTCTTGCAGCGTCTGTCTTGGCTCCCCTGCTCTACTACTCCTGCGATCGCATGGGGCACAGTGAGTAAGTTCCTCCCCCCCCCCCCCCCCAGGTCTGCCGCTCTTCTTTACCTTCTGGGATACGGAGGCTCCAGTCGCTTGTACAGCGGGGGTTCCAGTAGGCTGGCAGCAGGGAGAGCCTTTTTATTTTTGCTAAGCACTCTGAGTCAGTCTCTTGCAATACTGCTCCTGTCTTGGCTCTCCTGCTTCTCCAGGAGGACACTGGGAGTTTGAATTCCCCCCCCCCCCCCCCCGGGTCGCACTGCCACTATCGCGGAGACACTGGTTTTTTCTTTACTTTGAGACTGCTGCGGCTGCACTGCCCCGCTTTCTGCACTGCTGTGTTTCCATTTCTCTGCTTCCCGCCTTTTTGTTCGGACTGATCCTGCATGTGCGACAGCAATTTCCTCAGCCACGGGGGGCTTTTTTTTTATCGGGACACATTCAGTGTCTCTTCAGCTTTTGCTATGCGTGATATTTTCATAGTTCTGGTTCCTGATGAAGCCTGGTGGCGAAAAAAAAGCTTTTGTTGAACAATGAACGGCAATTATTGAGGTGGCTTGTTGGCGACTGCAGGAGTGCTGAAGTTGAGCTTTTAACAGATAAGTAGTAGATTGCTCTTTGTATGAAGCCGAGTGATGTCATTTATCTAAGAAGTCTATCTTTATTCCTTTTAGTATATCGTGTATGAACATCATGATTGTATTTGGAAGATATGAACATCGTAATCGACTTTAAAGGGCACTGAACGTCATTATCTGTTTTATAAAGTGTAGCGGACACTTCTTGCAGTAATATATGTAGTGTGTTTGTTTGAGGAGAATATGTTGACTGTATTGCTGTCTATTAATGTTATTTTGTGTGAATCTCTATAGAGGTTGTTGGTGGAGTCAAGAGGCTTTTTAAGAAAAAGAGTTTTCATATTTCTTATAATAAAATTAATAAATTATTTAAGCTAAGGACTTATGATGTGAGTGTCCGCCATTTCCCTATGGTGATGAATTTCGCCAAATGGAGGGTGAGTGAAACCTGAGGTCCAGTGATTGCTTGTTGTTTGTAGGTTGAAGTGACTTAATAAGATTTCCGTTTAACTATACCATCCCCAGCCATTATCAATTATGAGTCTACCAGATGTTCAGTTTTCTTTACAGTAGCTCGCACTCTATGGAACTGTCTTCCTATTGCGCTACATACTACCTTGGACTTGAAGAGTTTCAGGTCATCTTTAAAGACTCACCTGTTTAGTGTTGCATTTGGGTCGGATATAGTTTGAGCTCGAGAGGGTTGTGATCATGGAATGAATGCAATCTGTATATGTTTATGTTTATTAATTAATTATCTCAGCACTCTTTTTAATATGTTATCTTTTCTGTAATGATGTTACTTTGTTGTACCTTTCCTGTTTACTTTGACGTTCTTTTCATTATATAATTTATGTATGTTATTATTATTGTAAACTGCATAGGTTTATAGATATTTGGTATATCAAATAAACAGTAACATAACATTACATAACATGAAATCAAGTTCCTTATCGTTCCTCCAGTTTAGTCCTCCACCTCTGTGTTGTGTACCTCCTCCTGCAGCTTGGAGACTGGGCATGTCAAACTCGTGACATCACTGAATGTAGCCTGCTGGAATCTCCCATCAGCCCCAGTGTGTCCAGTCTCCATGCAGCAGGAGGACATAGTGAGCCTAGGTGCTGGGCTCACTAGAGAAATGGATAAGGAGCAAATTAGTTAGGGATCTAGATTACAAAGTTCTTTGTCCTTAATTCTCTGTGTTCCATTCAATTTTGGTTTGGCCCTTTAAATTTGTTTGATTTCTGGGATATCACTTAAAAAAAAAAATCGGGCTTAGTTTTCCCTGCCGCACCAAGGCGTCTTTATTTCTTGGGATCGCTCCCCCTGGACAGCACAGGGGAGAGCTCCTGAGCCAGCGCACCTTCACACAGGCTCCGACGGTGCGATGGCCCATCGCTCTGAGTCTCTGGTACTGGAGCATGGTCGGCTATAGAGGAGGCTCTCGCTGCAGACGTTGTTCGTGGTAGCACGGAGCGACGTCGCAGCTTGCAGGGCTCTCATTCTTGGCGGTAAGGCTTCCTTTCTCTGCGGCAGTATTGAAGTCTGGGTCTGTTTTGCAGCCGGGAGACTTCTTCATGTTTTGCGCGCCAAAACCTTCTCTCACAGGAACCGCGGCCATTTTAAATTAGCGGTTTTTACCGTGTGGCTGCTTGGTGCAGCGGCAGGGTTTGAGTACCGCTGCGGGGAGGTATTTCATCTAGCCTCCGCTTCCCTTATTTCCTTTAGTTCCGCTTATGGCCATTTCTTTTCAGTTTGTTTAAGTTTTTCCTTTTCTTTTTGTCCTGGGTGGGTTTAGTTTCAGTGGTTTTCTAATTCTCCCTAGCAATTACAGGTGAGAGCAGTATTTGATAGTTCCCTTTGTTTATGCCATTCGTTTAAAAAAAAAAAAAAAGAAACTCAAGCAGAGAGGACTTCAACGGGACTGTCGGTGCCTGTTTCCTGACCAGGTCTGGTTGGTGCGTCAGCATATGTCAGCACGCCTGCAGTGCGTGGTCTGTGGCACGCACAGAGGCAAGGTAGCAGACACCGGCATCTGTAGGGGCTGTGCTGCTGTATCTGCCAGTGTGGAGCAGCAGATGGAGAGCACAGTGGCCCCAGCTTCCCAGGGGGCTACGGCGGGGTTAGAAGGAGAAGCGGGGATGGCTACCCCGTCTGTGCCCGCTCCAGAAGTTTCAGCAGCAATCCCTACTGCGTTCCCGGGTCCAGGGTCAGGTCTACAGCTGGGGGATTTTTCCCCTAACTTTGTCTTGATAATGCATCAGGCATTTTGTTTAAGGCGTCAGGGTACATTACCTGATCCCATGCCTCTGCCCTCGGCTACACCGCAGCCCGGGAGGGCGGATGGGAGAGGTCTTTCCCCGAGACCGCCGAAGAGGATCAGTCTCCTTCCAAGCTGGGGTGGCAGGAGGTGGAAGACACAGACTTGGAGCTTGATGCGGATTTAGAAGAGTTGGAAGAAGGGGAAATCCCTGAACCTGAGGATCAGGCGAAAATCATTCGGGTGTTCCGGAAAAACGAGCTAACAGCGCTGATTATGGAATCCCTGAAGACGCTAAAGCTCGCTACGATGCAACCGGTTGAGGAAGACAATGGAGAAGACCCTATCATTCAAGCGGTGCGGCAGGAACTGGAACTGGCCAGGAAACAGCTGGTGTGCTGATGGCACCAAGCACCTTTGTAGTATGGTGATGTACTTGGCCCCGTTGACCATTCCATCGATGATGTGAAGACGTCCAACGCCACTGGCAGCCATGCAGCCCCAGACCATGACCTTCAAAGGATGCTTCACAGTGAGGTTGAGACACTCAGGCTTGAATTCCTCTCCAGGAAATCTCCTCACACAGGTGTGGGTCTGGTTACCAAACTGGCAGAAGGTGCTTTCATCGCTGAATAGCACCTTTTCCTAAATTTCAGTCGACCAGGTTGAGTGATTTCTCACCCACACGATCCTGTTGCGCCTTTGTATGTCAGTCATCAGTGACTTATTCTGTGCTTTGCAGCCCCGGAGACCAAACTGCAGGCACTGGCGATGAACTGTTGATGAGCTGACACTGACCTCACTCTTGTCTGACCACTCTCAAAGTTGCTGAGGAGAGGTCAACTTGCGCTTAGTCATTGAAATGCATCATAGTACGTGGTCCTGGCGTGATGTTGATGCACGTGGACGACCTGAACGAGGCTTTCCACCACTGAACCCGTTTCTTTCTTCTTCTGTACAATCTTAACAGCGCTCTGACTGCACCAAAATTTCCTGGCTATCTGACGGCTTGAAAATCCTTCCTCGCTCATAAAGGACACACGAACACACTCCTCCAACGTCAAGGTCCAAGTCATCTCCATGGTCGATCCAGAAAGCGTATGAAATTCAAAAGTTCCGTGCGTTTTTATAGCTGCACTGTTGGCTAGATATCTGCATTGTGATTGGTTAGTGAAACCAACCTCCTGATTGGTCAGAAATAACGTGTGCAGGGGGGGGAGATTCGATTCAAGATGGCCGCTAAGAGTCTAGGCTGAATGGATGCCGAAACGAAAGGGGAAGTTGAGGGCTCTCCCCTCAGAGCCCCAACCCCAATCTACCGGTCCTATGGATCGCTTTGTTTCATTGACCCCAGATCAAAGAAGGGAGTTTCGAGCCGGCTTGGCGGTGCTGAGTGAAGAGGCCACGGCACCGTTGTTGGAAGCTGAGATATCTCTCTCTCCCGAGCAGAGGACGCCGCTGGAATGCCCTGCTGTTGCTGGTCCTGCCTCCGCGGCTCTGACGCCAACACCTCCCGAGGTGGGGGTTGCTGATGTCGCTCGAGGGGAGCTTGCTGCCGGTGTGGTCTTGCAATCCCCTGATGAATCCAGGGAGGCATTGGGTATGCTAGCTACGGCGGTTTCTTCAGAACGACGTCCCTCAGAGATTGCTTCCTCTCCATTGTGTATTTCAACTTTTTTCTTTGCCTCAACCTAAGGTCTTCTCGCTGGAATCCATTTGGGAGGCTATTGCTACTCTCTCTGGAGCAGTCCATTCTCAGTCTACAGCTTTTGCGATGCGTATCCAGGAGAATGAAGTGCACATTCAGGAAAATGCTGGTAAGATCAACACAGTTGTATCTGATTGTGAGACTTTAAAAATGTCGGTAGCTGATCATGGAACTTAATTGATGACTCTTTCTGATCAGTCTTCTGCTTTATCCAAAGATAACAGGATTCTTCGTTATAAATTAGAAGTGCTGGAAAATGCTGCTAGGGCCGCAAATTTGTGGGTCCTGAATTTTCCATAAATTCAGGGGGTAACAGCGCTAGACATGTTTAAAAAATATTTGCAAGAGATATTGAAGGTCCCTGTTGACTTGTTTCTGCCCTTGACCAAGGTATATTATCTTCCTCGTGGCAAAAAAGACTCTGGAACTCCATTTGATGTGTCCAATGTGGAATATGATGTCCTGAATGTTTCAAATCTTATTGAGGATACCGGTGGCAGAGGATGTTTTCCTGTCACCTTGTTAGTCCAGTGTGCTCTAGCCTCAGATAAGGACTGGCTCCTGAAGATGTTTTTCAATAAGCATTTGGAGTCCTTTCTTGGTCTAACTATCTCCATGTATCCTGGCCTTACTCGGGAAACTCAGAAACGACAGAAACAGTTTTTGTTATTGAAACCTGGAGTGTTGCAACTTGGAGGGTCCTTTTTCTTGCACGTTCCGTGTAGATGCCTCATATATAAATCTACTAGATATTTTTTCACTAATCCCTTGGATCTTGCTAGTTTCATAAATGTTAGGTTATCTACACAAAATGTATTAGAATAATGTGTATTTTCTGCTCATGATATAGAGGGTTTGGGGTGTCTCACGGCCTCTTGGTATTTCTTGGTTGTTTTCTCAAAGTTTTCTTTGTATAGACCAGGTATTCTTGCCCTGGGTTCTATTTTCCTTATTTCTCCCCCCGTTACATATGTGGGCTATATGGGAGTTACTGAATATGTTTCTATTTGATAGGGTTCTTTCTGAATGTTTTTTTATTTGTAACATTCTCATTTTCTTGCAAGATTATGTTATGTCTTTCTTGCTGGTTTATGTAAAAATTCTATAAATAATAAAAAAAAAAGAAATAACGTGTGCATATTGGATAATCTCGATCCAGTTTTGATGCAGGATCCACAAAACTCCCAATGTCTGTAAAGTATTTAAATTGGAAGCTAGGAATGCAAAAAAGTCAACTCTGATAGCCAAATGTATCCCTTTTAACGTGGTAGAAAGATGAATATGCTGGGCTAATGCAAAATTTAAAAAAAAAAAGTTAGAAAGTACGAAAAACGCAAAACTCACAAGTAATTCCAGACTTTTGCACACCACTGTAAGTGTAATTTCTATTTTTCCTTGCAGCCTGGAAAGAGATCACCACGGACTAATGGGTCCTTTCCATATTCTGTTACATCTACCAGCTCATATTTCTCAACTGTCCACCAGATTCTCCATTATCATAGCTCCAGCCACTTTCTGGCCATCTGACTCTCTTGCAAGAAGAAGTATATCTTCTCCTTCAGGACAAGACTATAGAACCTGTTCCCTCACAGGAGTTAAACTGTGGATTTTACTTAAAATATTTTCTGATTCCAAAAAAGACTGGAGTCTTGCACTCGATCCTAGAGCTTAACGATTTAAATTACTTACTGCTCAAAGAAAAGTTCAAAATGACAATTCTCTCCATTCTTCCCCTATTCAACAAATGGAATGGATATGTACTCTAGACCTTAACGATGTATACAGTTATATCCCAGTACAATTGTGATACAAGATCATTCAATCCAGCCATTACCATCCCTTCGGACTACCGTCAACATTAAGAGTATTTTCAAAGCCTTGTAGTAGCAGCATCACACTTCCACAAACAGATTTTTTCCTTACTCTGATGACTGGTTACTAGTAGCTCAAACTCATTCTCAAGCTTTGGCACTGCTACACTAAACAATTGCTCATTTTCAACTTTCAGAAATCTACCTTCTGTTCTGCAAACCTCATTTCCTTTATAGGAATGGTGTTGGACTGTTCAGTCCAGAGCTTTATTTCCTGTAAACAGGATTCAAGCTCTGCAAGACTGTATCTACAAATGCTAGGACATATGATGACTGCAGTTCATATCCTTCCTTTAGCCCAATTAAAAAAACAAAGGCCACAATGGGATCTCAAATTACAATAGAATCAGTGCTCTTAACCCCTATCCTCAGTAATTTACCCATCACCTCGGTTTAGGGTTGCCAACTTTTTCACCGAGAAAAACCCGACACCTTTGGCTCGCCATGCTCCACCCATTCTCCTCCCCTAGTCCCACCCCTGCCCTGCCCCCAGCCCCACCCACAAAAATTACCGAGGATACATGTAGGCTAACTTCCTTGGTCAGATAATAATTAAACTGGGAACCCCAAAATCCAAACATGAAATGTACAACACTGGAGAAATAAAACTATAAAGTAATTTCCTCTTGCACTAAACAAAAACGCAAAGATGTTAGCAATACACACTTCCCAGACCAGACATATTCCAGTTAATAAATTCAAAATAAAAAGTATTTTTCTACCTTGTGTTTGGGCATTTCATTTTTCAGTTGCAATTGCTCCAGTCACTTTCTTCTGGTTTCTTCGTGTCTTCTGCGAGCTATCCATTTGTCCTTTCTTCTCTTTTAGATGTTTTCCATTCTCTCTCTATATCTGCTTTAACATACTGATTGTTTCCTTTTTGCTCTTTCCCCCAATTCTTTCCTTATCCTTTATCATCCATTTAAAATTTCACCCTTCCATTCTCAAGCCCCTCTTACTCTCCCAATACCCGACCCATCATAGACTTTTCTTCCACACAAAATATTTTTTCCCCTCTCCATTCTCATTCCCCATCCATTCTAGTCCTCCCCCAAAATCAGTTCCCTTATAGTTCTAGACCCACCCAGCATCCACTCCCTTCTAGTCCCATTCTCCCATGCCCCACATCAGCCCATTTCCAGTCCTATTCCAGCTCTTCATCAGCCCATTTCCAGTGCTAGCCCTCACATCACAGGCCATTTCCAGTCCTAGCCCCCCCCCCCCAATCACAGCCAATTTCCAGTCCAAGTCCCCCATCACAGCCTATTTCCAGTCCTAGGCCCCCCCACCATCACAGCCCATTTGCAGTCCTAGCCCCCCTAATCACAGCCTATTTCCAGTGCTAGCCCTCACATCACAGGCCATTTCCAGTCCTAGCCCCTGCCCCCCAATCACAGCCCATTTACAGTCCAAGTCCCCCATCACAGCCTATTTGCAGTCCTAGGCCACCCCACCATCACAGCCCATTTGCAGTCCTAGCCCCCCCCCCCCACCATCACAGCCCATTTGCAGTCCTAGCCCCCCTAATCACAGCCTATTTCCAGTCCAAGTTCCCCCTCCCTCCACCATAGCCCATTTCCAGTCCAAGTTCCCCCCCCCCATCATAGCCCTTTTCCAGTCAAGGTCCCCCCCATCACAACCCATTTCCAGTCCATGTCCCCCATTGACCTTTTTCATTCCTGGTCCCCCCCCCCATCACAGCCCATTTCCAGTCCAAGTCCCCCCCCCCATAGCCCTTTTCCAGTACAGGTCCCCCCCCCCATCACATCCCATTTGTAGTCCCCCCCCTCCCGTGCAGCTGCTGCTCCTGCTTATTACTGAGCAGCAGCTGCAATAAAGTTAATTTAAAAGTAAGGAAACCTGTGAGAAACCCTCAGCTCCTATGAAACTCCTTCTGCAGGGTCCCTGACTGAAAAGGAAGTGACATCAGAGGGGCGGGCACTGCAGAAGGAGTTTCATAGGGCCGGAAGGCCCCCCACAGGATTCCTTACTTTTAAATTAACTTTATTGCAGCCGCTGCTCTGTAAGAAGCAGCAGCAGCGGCTGCAAGGGGGGGCCAGGACTGTGATCGCGATCGCAAGCGCAAAGCCGGTTTTCTGCTCTGGCCGCTCCCAATCTCGCAGCCAGAGCAAAAAACCGGCTTTTCAATGGCCGGTTTCGGTTCTCTGCCGGCAGCCGGCCCGACCACAGGAAAACCGGCCAGGCCGGCTGAAAACCGGCTGGTTGGCAACCCTACCTCGGTTACACCTCACCTTACAATGGTGGACACTTAGATCCAGCTTCTCAATGGGGGTCCTCATATTGGAAAGCAGCAAAATCAAATGACTCTTATGGAAAAAAAAAACAGTAGACACACCTGAGGCCTAAATGCGGCCTCTAGTGGTGACATGAGAAAAATACAGGAAACTTTAAACGACTGAAAACTACACTAAAAAAAGATTAAGGGAAGGCATCGAGGACCAAAGATGAGCTTTGGGCGGAGACTTTGGTGCACTGATAATCCAGATCCATCAGAGCGCGATACCGAACACCTGAAGGTATCGGAGAAACCCCAATCCTTGAAGCATCCCTGACATGAGGACCACACATCCTTCTCTGTATTGGAGGGCTGGGTTAGCCTCCACAAAACCAGACCAGCATGCCAATAATCCTCATCAGATTCTACAGACATCTGCTTAATCTGCTGCATGCCTTGCATCTTTGCCCATGGCAGCCCTTGAGGAACAGCTTATGAAAGGGTTCAAACAGAGGATAACTATATTCCTTCCTTTTGTGAAATTGCAACTTTGATAGCATTGACAATGGCTCTTCAAGCCCATGCTCAAAACACCTAGACTGCCTGTGGGAGAGGAATCATCACTGAGAGCTCGAAGGGCCTTGATATCAGTTTCTGCCTGGCCAATATCACTTTCCACTGCATCAGGAGGTGATTGCTCCCACTGCAGGCCATCAGTGAATCTACACTCCCAGAGGAGATCTGTCTTCCCTGTGAGGCAGAGGTTGAAACAGACAGAGGCTGAGAGGTCATTTGAGTACCTTGCCGAGTCAGAGTTTGACTCGGAATACTTCTCAGAGGAGAGGCTGCCAGAGTTACCCTCAGACCCCACTCATGAGCACCATAGGTCTTCAGGGAAATGGCCGAGTCCATTCTATTTCTGCTCGAGATGGAGGAACCCAGAACCAGAGGAGCTGCATATCCTCTACTGTTGCCGCTAAGGAGGTGGTGACAATGCCTGTGCATCACATCCTGCAGATACTGCAGATGAGAATATGAGAGACTCCCCCTCCCCCGTGCCTTCTGTCAATAAGTTGACTCTATATAGCGTTCAGAAGACTTCTACACCATTGTCTTCAAATCCATTCTCAAAAGGGCTAAGAGATGGCCCCAGGGAGAGAGGCTTGGACTTTAGATTCCTTTGGTAGAAAGTTCTTTTAGAAAGTTATGCTCATGTCCCGCATAGCATCCTACCAGCTCTTCCTGTTCATATGGAACATCATGCGCAACTTAAGAGAATATGACAACTTTCTCCAGAGAAAGCTGAGCAATACCACTCATAAGAATATAAGAAATGCCATACTGGGTCAGACCAAGGTCCATCAAGTCCAGTATCCTGTTTCCAACAGTGGCCAATCCAAGTCACAAGTACTAGCAGGTTCCGAAAAAGGCACACAGGTTCCACAATGCTCGTCCTAGGGTAAGCAGTGGATTTCCCGGATCCTTTTTAATAATGGTTTATGGACCTTTCCTCTAGGACCTTGCCCAACCTTTTTTAAACCCAGCTACACTAATAACTTTTACTACATCTGCCGGTGACGAATTCTAGAGTATGATTACGCATTGAGTGGAAAAAGATTTTCTCTTGTTAGTCTTAAATGGGTTTACATTCTAGCTTCATTGCATGTCCTCTAGTCTTTCTACGTTTTGAAGGCATAAACAACTGATCTACGTTTACCCGTTCCACTCCATTCAGTCATTTATAGATGTCTATCATATCCCCCCCCCCCCCAGCCGCTTCTTTTCCAAGTTGAAGAGCCCTAACCTTTTAAGCCTATCCTTATAGGGGTATCCTTCCATACCTTTTACCGTTTTTGCTGCTCTGCTCCTTACCTTTTCTAATTCTGCTATATTCTTTTTAAGATATAGCGACCACAATTGCACACAATATTCAAGGTGCGGTCACACTATGGAAAAATACAGAGGCATTATAATTTACTTGGGTTTTTTTCCCAGTACAATTCGTAGTATAAAGGAAGGGAAGATTTTATTTATTTATTTATTTATTTAGTAAGGACTTATATACCGCTCCTTCCAGCGATCAGAAGCGGTTTGATTACAATTACGGGATTTGTCATAAATTACAGACAGAATTATTTGGGGATTAGATAGAGAGAGCAGGGGGATACACAGCACACATATGCGGGTCCATATAAAGACCTTAGCTATTATCATACATTTACACAGTCACTAACCACCATCTATTTACATTTGTACATACAGCAATTCAATTTCTTTTGTCCTTTTGGATTTTCATCTGGTATAATGACAATTGAACAGGTGCGTCTTCAGTTGTTTTCTGAAGTTGCTTATGTCTTTAATTTCTCTCAGCTCGTGTGGGAGCTGGTTCCATAACGTGGGGGCAGATAAGGAGAACGCTCTGCGACTAGTACTGACCTTTACGTGCCTAAAGCTGTTTGGAACTCTTAGTGTGTCAGAGTTCATGGTTCTCCTGCTTCTGGTTGTAGGTTGCATGGTTGTAGGTTGCATATTTATTGTGCTTCCTTGGTGGACTTCTTGGGGTTTTTTCTCCATTCCCTTCCTTATGATTTCTAGAATTCTATTTACTTTCTTGGTCGCCATTGCACACTGGGCAGAGGGTTTCAACATATTATCCACAATGATGCCTAAATCTTTTTCCTAGATGGTGGTTTCTAAGGTAGTACCTTGAATCGTGTAACCAAGGTTTGAGTTGTTCTTTCCTAGGTGCATAACATTGCACTTGTCCACAATTAATTTTGTCTGCCATTTGGAAATTCAGTCTTCCAATTTATCATGGTCTTCTTGCAATTTTTCACAATCCTCTTCTGTTTTAACAACTTTGAATAATTTTGTGTGATCTGCATATTTGATCACCTTACTCGTCATTCCCATTTCCAGGTCATTTATGAATATGTTAAAAAGCAGCGAACCCAGCACAGATCCCTGGGGTACTTCACTATTCATCTTTCAATTTGGAAAATTGTCCATTTAGCCCTACCCTCTGCTTTCTATCTTTTAACCAGTTCCTGATCCACAATAGTACACTGTCTCCAATCCCATGACTTTTTAATTTTGCCAAGAGCTTCTCATGACGGACCTCATCAAAGGCTTTCTGAAAGTCCAGATACACTAAATCGACCGGCTCACCTTTGTCTACCTGTTTATTCACACCTTCAAAAAAATATAACCGATTAGTAAGACAAGACTTTCCTGGGTAAATCCATGTTGGGTTCTCCCATTAAACCATGACTATCTACATCAGGGGTGGCCAACTCTGACCCTGGTTCACCACAATCCAGCCTGGTTGTCAGGATGTCCCTAATGAATATTCATGAGCTATATTTGCATACAATGGGAGGCAGTGGGTGCAAATCAACCTCATGAATATTCATTAGGGACATCCTGAAAACCAGGCTGGATCGTTGTGCACTAGGACCAGAGTTGGCCACCCTCATCTACATATTCAGTAATTTTATTCTTTTTAATGGTTTCTATCAATCTCCAGGAACAAGCAGGAATGAGTCTTCACATATGGGTACGTCGGTACCGATGGAGCCTGCGCGGGAACGCTCCCCAGCGTCCAATCAGAAAGCTTTTGGGAGCATCCCACAGCGCCTGCGTGCTGCCTTCCAACTGTCTCTCCTCAGTTGTTCTTTTTCCGCGGAACCAGCAGGTCATGTTCCTGTCAACGCAGAAGAATTTCCTTTTTTTAAATTTATTTATTTCTTTTCTGTACGCGTCTGCCTTCCTCGACGCTATACCGGTACCGCCGGTTCTTATTTCTTTCTTAAAAAAAAAAAAAAGACCTTCTATTTTTCCTTCAGTTGTACTTCAGTTTTGGGCCTTAGGCCCAAAACCTTTTTCCTTAAATATGGAAAAACCTGCCTCAGATTTTAAGAAGTGCACAAAATGTGGCGGTACTATATCCGTCACCGACACCCATGACTGGCGTCTCAAATGTTTAGGCCCTGACCATTTCATTAAAGATTGTATGTCCTGTTCCATGATGTCTAAGAGAGGTTGACAGAACCGAGCTGCCAAGCTCAGTACCCTGTTTCCCTCTGATGCGGCTTCGGTGGCATCGACGTCTTCCAGGGCTTCTTCTTCCTCACATGGATCTCAGGTAACTAAACATAAATCCAGCCAGTCCTCGAAGGGCAAATCTCCTTCTAAGCATCGAGATGCCTCTGGCCTTGCCCTCGAGGATTCTGCACCGGCAAAATTGCCCCGGCGGGAGGCTTCGGCTTCTAAAGCATCATCATTGGGGTTCCAGGACGATCTAGATGGCGTGGCCTCAACATATCTCCTGGTGCCATGCTCTGGGGTACCGGTGGCCTCCACCGGTACCAATTTCCAGGCATTGGCAGCGTCGATGGATCAGAGGATTCTGTCCATGGAACGCAGTCTGGCGGCTTTCCTTGTGGCATCGACGCCCGTGGTACCGCAACAGACTACTCCGCAGGTACCGGCTCCAGTATCGCCATCGGTACCGATCCCGGTACCGGTGGCATCGACATCGGCATCGGTGTCAGCCATGCCGGTACCCTGCCCTCTGCAGCCTTCCGGTACCAATACCCCGGTACCGATGATTCCCGATACCGACCTCGGTCGGTACGTGTATCAGGCTTTGCAAGAGCATCCCGACAGACGATACTTCAATTCCTCTGATGACTCTGATGCAGCGATGCTTCTTCCACAGGAGGAGTCCTCTCCTAAATGAAGGATGTCTCCTCCAGAAGACTTGTCTTTTCAGAACTTTATCAGAGAGGTGGCTCGGGGTCTCTCTATTACAGTAGCCCCAGAGTCAGAGTCTAGAGGTAAGGAGTTAGATATTCTAAAATATCCTAAAACTCCTAAAGAGGCAGCTACCTTGCCTATTCATGAGATTCTGTATGATCTCATGTTAAGGATGTGGGAAGCACCTCTAACCACCTCTCCTCATTCTCGCAGGTTGGACACAATGTATCGTGTCCCTCCTTGTCCTGGTTTCCATAAAACTCAGCTTCCTCACCACTCTATTGTGGTTGAGTCTGCAATGAAAAAGATTAGAAGTGCCAAAAGACATGCCTCTAATCCACTGGGACGTGAATGTAGAACCCTGGATGCTTTTGGTAGAAGAGTCTTCCAAGCTTCCATGCTTGCTGCGAGAATTAATTCTTATAGTCTCTACATGGGCATGTTCTTAAAAGAAGTCACTGACCATTTGCAAACTTTAAGTCCTTTTATGTTTGACAATAAAAGGCAAGAATTTCTCTCTGGGCTCAAACATGCCCAGGATATCTCCAAATTCTCCAACCGTGCAGCTTTCGATTCCTTTGAATGCGTAAGCAGAGCCTCAGCTATAGCTATAGGAGCACGTAGGATTGCTTGGCTTCAAGCATCTGATTTGGAGACCTGGGTCTAAGATGAATTGGGAAATATCCCTTGTACATGTGAAAATCTGTTTGGTAAGGATTGGCAAGCAAAAGCCAATCAGATGGATGCTGAAAATTCTGCTTTGGATAGACTATCCAAATCTTCAGCTGCTCCTGCTAAGAAAAGGTTGTTCAAGAAAACACCTTTTTCAAAAAAGGGAAGATCCTATCCTGCTTATAGTCAGAGAGCATCTTCTGCAGCTCAGTTCCCTTCCAAACTTCAGCAATCCTCCAAACAGACCAAGGCAAAGGCTGCGAGGCCTGCTCCAGCCCAGCAGTCTCAGCCACCTCAGGGCCTTTGACTTTCTGCTAGAGAACTTAGCCTTCCTGGCTCTAGAAGGACCAGAGCTCTCCACCATTCCAGGAAGGCTATGTCACTTTGCTCCCAGATGGGGGCAAATCACAGCAGAGCAGTGGACACTCTCCATCATAAGAGAGGGATACAAACTTCATTTTTCCAGCTTGCCCCCTCTCACAAGAGTGCACCAATTCAATTCTCCAACCTCCCTCCTCAGCCTATTAGAGCAGGAGGTTGCCACACTTCTAGCCCAAGGGGCAGTAGAGGAAGTGCCTTCTCAACAACAGGGCACAGGTTTCTACTCCCCCTATTTTCTTATCCCAAAGAAAACAGGGGGTTTCAGACCCATTTCAGATCTCAGAGAATTGAACAGATTCCTAGTCAAAGAAAAATTCAAGATGGTTTCTCTAGGAACTCTGCTGCCATACCTTCAGAGTCAGGATTGGATTTGTTCTCTAGATCTCAAGGATGCGTACACTCATGTTCTCATCCATCCAACTCACAGAAGGTTCCTTCGGTTCCTTTTCCAGGAGAAGCACTATCAATACAGAGTGCTCCCCTTTGGCCTGGCCTCTGCACCAAGGGTGTTCACGAAATGCATGGCAGTGGTTGCTGCTTTTCTGCTCACCCTGGGAATATTTGCCTTCCCCTATCTGGACGACTGGCTCATTTGAGCTCCCACTCAATCAGAGGCCAGGACTGCTCTAACCTGCACTATGCGTATCCTTCAATACTTAGGGCTGGTAATAAACATCCCAAAATCCAATTTGATCCCTACTCAGTCCCTGGAGTTTATAGGGGCACTGCTGGATACCACAAAGGCAAGGGCCTTTCTTCCTCAGGCCCGTTGCCTTCGCTTGATGCAGTTAGCTTCTCAAGCAGAGTTGAAACCCCTACTCACTGCTCGAGAGATGTTACAGTTGCTAGGCCACATGGCTTCCACTGTTCATGTGGTACCATATGCTCGCCTTCACATGAGAGCAGCTCAGTGGACTTTATCCACCTAATGGACCCAGGCATTAGGCTGCCTGTCAGACAAAATAGCAAACACAAGTCACCTCATTTTGTCCCTCCAGTGGTGGAAGTCCCCTCAGAACCTCTTGCTGGGGTGTCCTTTTCAACAGCCTCTACCCCAGGTAACTCTTACAACAGATGCTTCTCCAATGGGCTGGGGAGCTCATCTTCAGGACCTCTCCACCCAGGGCATCTGGTCCCCACAGGAGACTTGTCTCCACATCAATCTCTTGAAACTCAGAGCAATCTTCCTTGCTCTACGAGTTTTCCACACCCTGCTCAGCCACAAGATAGTCCTTGTCCACACGGACAATCAGGTAGCCATGTTCTACATAAACAAGCAGGGAGGAACTGGCTCTCTGTCACTTTGCAACGAAGCTCTGCGACTGTGGGTCTTCGCCAGAGAGCATCACATTCATCTTCTGGCAGTCTATCTTCCAGGGGTTCAAAACACTTGGGCAGACAGACTCAGTCGAATTCTGCTTCCACACGAGTGGTCCCTACATATGGACTAGGTGTCAAAATTTTTCAAATTTGGGGAACTCCTCTTTGCAAGTCCATGGAATGCCAAACTTCCCCGGTTCTGTTCCAGAACTCCGGCTCAGGGGGCTCAGGCAAGGGATGCTTTCCTCCTTCACTGGGGTCAAGACTTCCTGTATGCCTTTCCGCCCATTCCCCTAATTCCCAAAACCCTGTTCAAGCTTCAGAGAGACAGAGGCCACATGATTCTCATAGCTCCACATTGGCCACGGCAAGTGTGGTACCCTCTGCTTCTACATCTCTCTCAAGCTCCCTCCCTAGAGTTAGGGTCTGCTCCAGACCTCCTCTCTCAGGAGGACGGAAAGTTGTGGCACCCCAATCCCCAGTCTCTGCATCTCAGGGCTTGGTTGCTGAAGGCCTAGATCTCCGGGATCTTCCTCTTTCTCAGAAAGTGAAAGGTGTTCTTCAAGCTTCCAGAAAACCTTCCACTAGACGTTCTTACGCCTTCAAGTTGAAAAGGTTTACCATCTGGTGTTCTGAAAGGGGTCTTAACCCCCGTACAATACCTCTGGAATCGTTGCTGGAGTATCTCCTGCATCTGTCTAATGCAGGCCTTAAAACAAATTCAGTAAGAGTCCATCTGAGTGCTATTGCAGCTTCACTCAAGCCTCTAAATGGACAACCTGTTTCCTCTCATCCCCTTGTAGCAAGGTTCATGAGAGGCTCCTTTTAACAAAGCCTCCCATTAGACCACCACCGGTGGCATGGGACTTAAATTTGATTCTTGGTCAACTTATGAAGCCGCCTTTTGAACCTTTAGCTACTACCTCCTTGAAATACCTTTCTTGGAAGGTTATCTTTCTCATTGCAATCACATCAGCACGCCGCATCAGTGAATTGCAAGCACTAGTAGCTAATCCACCTTATACAAGGTTCCATCATGAGAAGGTGGTCCTTAGGACTAATCCACATTTTATGCCTAAGGTGGTCTCGCCTTTTCACCTCAACCAAGAGGTCTACCTACCTGTCTTTTTTCCAGGACCTCATGCATCACCTGCAGAGAGGAATCTTCATACCCTGGACTGTAAAAGAGCTCTGGCTTTTTACTTACAGAGGACACAGCAACATAGAAAGTCTTCCCAACTCTTTGTTGCTTTTGATCCTTCTCATTTGGGACACCCAGTCTCCAAGAGAACTCTTTCCAACTGGAATTGCCCAATGTATTTCTTTCGCCTATCAGAGCAAGAACATTTCTCTGGAGGGCCATGTCACAGCTCACAATGTGAGAGCCATGGCAGCCTCATTGGCTCATCTAATCTCTGTGTCTGTCGATGACATCTGTGGAGCAGCCACTTGGGCCTCGGTTCATACCTTCACAGCCCATTACTGCTTAGACAAGGACTCCCGCCGGGGTGCCTTGTTTGGTCAGGCTGTTTTCAAACACCTGTTCCATACTTAATCAACTCCCACCCACCATCCCTGATGGGATGCCAGAGATCCATGGGGGGAAGTGGAGCCCTGTCCCAGGGACACACAACGTCTGGGGTCTCTCCCTGGTATCTAAAGCTAGGGAGTCCCCATATGTTCCTGGAGATAGCACAGTTACTTACCTGTAACAGGTGATCTCTGGGAACAGCAGGAATAAGTCTTCACAACCCACCCACCTCCCCTAGGAGTTGTCTCTCTCTCTCTCTATCTCTCTTCCTTTCTCTCTCTCTCCCTCTTTGTCTCAGCTATAAAACTCAACTGAGGAGAGACAGTTGGAAAGGCGGGAAGGCAGCACGCAGGCGCTGTGGGATGCTCCCAAAATCTTTCTGATTGGACGCTGGGGAGCGTTCCCGCGCAGGCACCGTCGGTACCGACGTACCCATATGTGAAGACTTATTCCTGCTGTTCCCAGAGATCACCTGTTACAGGTAAGTAACTGTGCTTTCTCTAGGAACAAGCAGGAATTCAGTCCTCATATGGGTAATGTCGATGCCAATGGAGCCCTTGCGGAAGCATCTCCCCAGCTTTCAAAGAAAGCCTCTAGGACAGAGGTGGGCAATTCCGGTCCTGGAGGGCCGCAGACCAGTCAGGTTTTCATGATGTCCCTAATGAATATTCATGAGATCTATTTGCATCCACTAATAGGTCTATGAATATTCATTAGGGACATCATGAAAACCTGCCTGGTCTGCGGCCCTCCAGGACCGGAATTGCCCACCCCTGCTCTAGGAGATGCCACCATGCATGCGTGGTCCCCTTCCTGCCCATGGGTTCCATCTTATTCAGTCTCCCTTTTTCCGTGGAGCTCCACAGATGTTCGTCTTTCTTTCCTGGAAAAAAGTTGATTTTCTCATGCACTCTGTGTACCATCTGGTTAGGTCTGATCCTTTTCCCGTCTCCGAGGCCCATTGCTTCAGCCTTGGGACTCGGGAACCTGTTTAGTTAGTTTTTTTCCATCCAGGAACGGTTTAGCGCTGGTTCTAACCTCTGGCCGCATCGAAGGTCTTCGACTTCACTGGGGCCCTTTTTGCCCCAAATTCCACCGTTTTTAAAAAGTGTGATCGGTGCTTCAATAACATATCTTTACAGACGCACATGATTTTTGCCTCAGGTGTCTG
Source organism: Ichthyophis bannanicus (assembly GCA_033557465.1). Taxonomy (NCBI): domain Eukaryota; kingdom Metazoa; phylum Chordata; class Amphibia; order Gymnophiona; family Ichthyophiidae; genus Ichthyophis; species Ichthyophis bannanicus. Next base: position 425,437,797 of record CM066037.1, read on the forward strand.
GGTGCCGACCATGACCCGGAGGCATGCTCCCTGTGCAAAATGATGTCTGCTAAGGCCATCCAGAGTCACTGGCAGAAGCAGAATGACATCTTCCACAGGTCAGATTCGGTCCCGGTAGCCGCGCACAGTAAGGCACCTCACGGATCCTCAGAGTTGCGTAAAGCCCCCATGATGCTTGAGCAGGCATGCAGACACTCTGATAAGAGTTCTCTGGAGTGAGAGCATAAGAAAAAGAAGATATCTTCGAGGACCTCTTCCTGGGAAGGTGTCATGCTCAACAAGTCCCCTGCAAGGTCCTATAGCCCCGGGAGGGTTTTCAAGGAGTCTGAGTGGTTGTGGCTGGCCAAGTTATCCAGGACAGATGCAGAGGCCGCCGGCTACGGATCTTGGACCCCCGAGGCCCATCCTGTGAAGGACTCCCTCTCCTCCCCGACACCCAGATCGGCCACCACACCATCAATGTCGAAGGCTGCAATCCTTGAGTGGGAAGCCAGTTGGAACGCAACGTTTCTGCATTCCTTGCCTCGCAGCAATGAGGACCCGGCTTCAGGGAGGCACAACTCCTTCACACCCCCTTGGTGGTTGAGTCAGCCATGTGTCGACAGAAAAGCCCAAAGCCTCACTCTTTGGTGCCCCTGGGCAGAGAGCCCCGTGCCCTCAATGGCCTCGGGCGTAAATGTTACCAGGCCTCGATACTAGCATGCAGTATACAAGCATATCATCTGTATATCAGCATGTACCTCCAAAACCTAATCAAGGAACTCTGGTGTTTTTCAGGGAGTGCTCAAAGTATTTGTCTCGAGCGGCCTACAACGGCTTTGAGTCTAGCGCGAGGGTCACCGTCACAGGCATCTGTACTTAATGCCAAGCCTGGCTCCAGGCATCAGACCTCAAGCAATGGGTCCAGGAAAAACTCCTCAACGTCCCTTGCCTTAGTGAAAACCTCTTTGGCAAGCTGATGGAGGACAAGGCAGCAGAGATTGAGACTGAGTATGTCACCAGGACTTGGTTCTTGAGAAAGACCTCCACCCTTCCCAAGAATAAACCATCAGGGGAAAGGCCTCTCTTCCACTGGAAAAGCCAGCCTTACTGAGGTTATCCCCCATACCAGGCCCTCTAGACCCCTCAGCAAGATTACCAGTTCAAAGGAGCAAGACAGGGCCCACGTAAGCTGAAGGGCCCAAGCTCCAGACACCGATTCCAGCCCAGACTGGGTTGGGTTTTTGACTCCCAGAGCATAGTCTCTCCACCCATGGGGGACCAGCTACCAACAGGGGGGGGGATCTGATTCATTTTGCCACTGGTGGGCTTCCATCGCCAACGACTCCTGGGCATTTCAGTTGGTCAGGGAAGGGTTACCTCTTTCATCTGGACAGATGCCTCCCCCTTTCTTTCCAGAAGAGCCCCATCAAACTCCCCTGCACCAGGCCCTGCTGATTCAATAACTTGCAGGTCTTCTCAAGGACAGGGCTGTGAAGCCCGTACTACACCACCTCAAAGGAAAGGGGTGCTACTCTAGGTACTTTCTGGTCCCAAAAAGAACAGGAGGTCTAAGGCGTATTTTGGACTTGAGAAACCTGATCAAATTATTGGTGTGGGAGAAGTTCAAAATGCTCTCCATTGGAATATTGTTGCCCTACCTCCAGCAGGGAGATTGACTATGCTCCTTGGAACTAAAGGATGCTTATACCCACATCCTTATTCATCCCAGTCACCGGCAGTACCTAAGGTTCAGGGTGGGGGGCAACCACTACCAATAAAGGGTACTACCCTTCGGCCTAGCATCAGCACCAAGAGTTTTCACCAAATGCCTGGCAGTGGTGGCTCTCTACTTCCATCTCCAAGGGGCTTTTGTCTTCCCATAACCGGATGACTGGCTAGTAAAAGGAGAAACTGTCTCAGAGGTGCAACAGGCTTCCAGAACTTCCTTCCCACACTTTCTTATGTCATTGGTACCAACATGTACCAAGTGAGGCAAGGAAAGGAGTGCAGAAGATGCATTATCTGGGTGACATGATTTTTTTGATAAGGCATCCACAGCTTCCTCAATGAGTATTGGTACCTGGAGACTCTTATGGGTCTGGACCTCAGACTTAGAGCTCAGTGTTCAGGAGCAACTTGCTAACATGCCATGCCATGAAGTTAGTCTCTTCAGAGATAAGGTTCAAGAAGCTGCAACCATGGTAAAGCAGCATATTGACATCTCGAAAACCCTCTCCAGGCCTATTTCTAGCTTTGCCTCCTCTTCCAGGAGGTTCCACAATGAGGAGATAGTGGAGATCCTACTACTTTCACAGGCATAGGTATCCCCTCCCTTCCGCTCCTTGCAAGCAAGCTGTACAGTCTTATTGCTCCTGTCCTAGACAGCTGAAGATTCAGAAACCCCAGCCAAAACCATGGGTGGGACTTTGACTGACTCCTGCAGAGGGTAGGCAATACCCCTGTTCTGCTACAAACAACTTTCCAATCTGAAGTAGGCTGATGTTCTTTGTGAATCATTGAGCCATTCTAACCTCCAATTCTTGGGTCCTCAAAATAGTCTGGGAGGGCTACAGATTGCACCTATTCAAATTTTCTCCAAATTGCTCACCGAGAGTCCGAAATCTCAACATTAGGACATTCTTATTTAGGAACTCTGTCTTTCAAGCCACAAATGTTGTCAAGCTTGTCCTACCCAGGGCAGATAGGGCTGGGATTCTATTTGAGGTATTTTCCAGGAACAAGCAGGAAGTCAGTCCTCATTTATGGGTGGCGGCACTGACAGAGCCCGCGCGGAGCAATTCCTCAGCTTTCAAAGAAAACCTTTGGGATTGTTGCCTCGCATGTGTGGTCCTCTTCCTGCCCAAGGGTGCCATCTTGCTCAGTCTCCCTTTTTTGGCAGAGCCCTTCGGACACATGTCCTCGTCCCTCGGTAAACATTTTTTGACTTTGGCCTTTTGGCCCCTTTTTTTCCGGTTGCACCTGTCATCTCCCACCCTCCCCTTCACCCCTGATTCAGCTGTGGGTTAGGGGAGCCCTTTTCTTTTTTATTCCTTAGTATTTTTTCTGTCGGGCCCTTTTTGCGCCCTTTTTTCTCTAACCGCTGGCCTCGAGAGTTTACGACCTCGCATGGGCCTTTTTTGTCCCCATGGCTACCGGGTTTAAGAAATGTGACAGATGCTCCAAAAATATGTCGCTCATAGACACCCACAGCAGTTGTCTGTGGTGTCTGGGGGCTGACCACATCCCGGAGCTCTGCTCACTTTGTAAGAAAATGTCTGCTAAGGCCTTGCTAAGCCGCAAGCAGAAGTCCGATCACATTTTCCGCAAGGCAGCCCCGGGATCCCTGGTGGTGCCTCGCCCTTCCGATCCACCGCTGGTGGGGTCTCCTGCAATGACCCTGCGGCCTAGGCATTACTCTGATCAGGGTTCACCTGAGGTGGAACGGCAAAAGAAGAAGACCTCAAAGTTGCTGTCAGGGGCTCCGGATAAGCACGAGCGGTCTCACGCTCGTTCCCTTAGCCCTCCCCAGCATTCCCAAGGGTTGGACAAGGAGCAGCCTCGAAAGTTACCTCGTACAGACACAGAGGCCTCCGGCGATGGCGCCCAGTCTCCTGAGGGTTGTCTCAGTGAGGACCCCCCTCTCCTCCTCCATGCCAGACCCGGTAACATCGGCGTCGCAGGGACCCACTCCTGAGTGGGTGTCCCGGATGCTGGCACTGGAGCGCAGCGTTTCTGCCTTCCTCACTGCCCAGTAGGTGCTCTTGCCCAGCATGGCTGGCTCGCGCCTCGAGACAGAGGGTCACCCAACTGGGGTCCCGAAAACTGCCCTGGAAGCCCCCAAGAGACACGGGCCTCATGAGGGTCCTCGGCACCAGTCTCACTTGCTGTCCCGTTCCTCAGGGGTGAGGTCTTCCAGAGCCAGTGCCTCCAGCTCCAAGCGGGCCTCGGCCACATGGCGCGGGGACTAGCCTGACTCCGAGTCCTTCTCAGACCTCTCGGGCTGGGAATCAGACGGGGGCACTTCCCTGCAGACCTGCGCCCACAGGGATCTCCCTCTGATGCATCCCCGCCTAACTCCCAAAGGCGGTCACCTCCAGAGGACACCTTTCCTGGCGTTTGTGCGGGATATGGCCTGGGCCCTTAACCTGCCGACGCGAGCTGAGGGTAGAGGAACTCGACATCTTGCAGTATGAGTCTCCACCTAGGGAGTCTCTTACGGTTCTGATACTGTCCATTCTATCCCGGCTGCTTCTCCGCATGTGGGAAGCACCCACCTCGGTCCCTATTGTCAGGAGACTCGATGCTATGGAGACTCGATGCCGTGTATTGGGTCCAGTGTGGCCCGGGGTTTCGGAAGACCCAACTTCCTCACACCTCCAAGGAAGTCGAATCTGCAGTGCGGAAACAGAAGAGTCCGAAGTCGCAGTCTTCGGACCTGCCTGGCAGGGAATCCCGTGCCCTTGACTCCCTTGTGCACAAGGCTTACTAGGGATCCATGTTGGCATGCCGCATCCAGGCGTACCAATTGTATATGTGTATGTTGCTTCGCAAGGAGCTCGGCGATATTTCCACGGGTCTGGGTGGGGAGCACCTCCTCAGGTTCCAGACCCTCCTGAGGTCGGTCGCAGACTGCTCAAAATAGCTTTCCCACACTGCGTATGATGGGTTCGAGTCTTTCACCCATGTTGCGTGGCTCCAGTTTTCGTACCTAGAGCACTGGGTCCAGGAGAAGCTCCTGGATGTCCCTTGCCTCCATGAGAAACTGTTTGGCAAGCCCATGGAGGAAAGGCAGCCGAGATCGAGACGGAGTTCATGACTTGCACCCATCTCTCTCGCAAGACGTCCTCGCTTCCACGGAAGAAGCAGCACACCAAAAGGTCCTTCTTCCAGAGGAAAGGGCTCCATTACTGAGGATACCCACCTACACCCTTCCCCCCCGCTGACAACCAGCACTTAGGGCAATGGGGGTGCTCAGGGTCACTGGAAACCCAAGGGGCCCAAGGCCCAGCCACCCCAGCCAGCACCAGGGTTTTGATGCCAAAAGCATAGCCTCTCGCCCTCCCAGGGTCGCTATCGCCCTTGGAAGGACGCCTGTCTCTTTTTGCCCCCGAATGCGCGGCTATCACTTAGGACGCCTGGGTCCTACAGGTGATCCGGGATGGGTATCGTCTTTGTCTAGAGACAACCCCCCTCCTCCCTTCTTTCCGGCGGAGTCTACCCGGCTTCCCTCACACCAGGCTTTCTTGCAGCAAGAGTTGAACAATCTCCTCGGTCAACAGGCAGTCAAAAGGGTTCCACCGCACCTCCGGGGTCAGGGATTTTATTCCCGGTACTTTCTCGTTCCGAAGAGGATGGGGGGCCTGCTCCCCATCCTCGACCTCAGAAACCTGAACACGTTTCTGGTGCGGGAGAAGTTCAAAATGCTATCCCTTGGCGTCCTGCTGCTCTACCTCCGGCAGGGCAATTGGTATGCTCCTTGGATATCAGAGATGCTTATGCTCACATTCCTGTCCACTCCAAGCACAGGAAGTACCTGCATTTCAGGGTGCATGGAGAGCACTTCCAGTGCAGAGTGCTCCCTTTCAGGCTCGTCTCTGCCCTGCGAGTCTTCACCAAGTGCCTGGCGGTGGCCGCGGCCCACCTCCAGCTGCAGGGCATATCCATCTACCCTTATCTAGACGATTGGCTCGTCTTGGGCACCTCGGCAGAGGAGGCTTATCTCTCAGCGTCGCACAGAGTTCTCCCCCTCGAGCGCCTCAGTTTCCTGATAAACTACTCCAGAACCCACCTCATACCAGTGCGGACCCTGGAGTTCATTGGCGCTCTTCTCAATACAGAACATGTGACCATTTTTCTCCCTCGAGCATGGGTGGACCGGCTCCATGCTCAGGCTGCCGAGGTCCAGGGCTGGCCCAGAGTCTCGGTGCAGGCCATGCTGCGCCTCCTGGGACCCATGGCCTCGACTGTACATGTTGTTCCCCATGCTCCCATGCACATGCGAGCGGCCCGATGGTGCCTAAGGGCACAATGGGCCCAGGTCTCAGGCCACCTCCGGGACCCCGTTCGGGTGTTTTGCAGCCTAGTCGAGTCCCTAGTCTGGTGGCAGGATACCCAGAGCCTCCTTCGGGGCATGCCTTTCTAGACTCATCTTGACGACGGACGTCTCACTGTTGGTCTGGGGAGCCCACTGCAGCCACCTCTGTACCCAGGGGCGGTGGTCACCCGAGGAATCTTGACAGCAGATCAACCTGCTCGAGCTTCAGGTGGTCCGGTTGGCCTTGAAGGTCTTCGAGTGCCACCTGAGGGGCAGGTCAGTGCTCGTGCAGACCGACAACAGAGTTGCGATGTTCTACATAAACAAGAAGAGGGGCAGGGGCTCCCACCTCCTCTGCCAGGAGGCAATCCTCCTCTGCTCCTTCGCAGTGTGCCGGGGCATTATCCTAAGAGCTGTATACCTTCCGGGCCAAGCAATTTCTCGCCGACAGGTTCAGCAGGCTTCTCCACCCACACGAGTGGCACCTGAATTCACAGGTGGTTTACCCACCTGTTCCGCCTCTGGAGGACTCCATCCATGAACCTGTTCGCCAGCCCGGCAAACGCGCAGTTCCCCCGCTTCTGCAGGGCAACACCACACCCAAGTAGGGTGTCCGCAGATGCCTTCCTCCTGAACTGGACCTCCGGGCTTCTGTATGCCCACACCCACTCCTCTCCTGGCGAGGACCTTCCACAAGATCCAGCGCGACTGAGCCTCTGATTCTCGTGGCTCCTGTATGGTCTTGACAGCCTTGGTTTCCGCTTCTTCTCTGGCTCTTGTCAGAGCCTACGGTTCCCCTGGGCAGTGACCCCCGGCCTGCTGACGCAGGAGGAGGGGTGGGTCATTCATCTCAACTTGGCCTTGCTATCCCTGACAGCCTGGTGGCTGAACGGGTCTCTTTAGCCCCGCCTTACCTCCCAGTGGAGATTGAGGACATTCTCCTCATGTTGAGGAAGGACTCAATGAGGCGGGCCTATGCTCTGAAGTGGCGGCAGTTTTTGGTCTGGTGCTCCAAGCTCCAGATCGACCTGTTCTCCTGCTCCACCCGTTGGGTTCTCCAATACATTCTCCACCTTTCGCAGGTGGAATTGAAATCCAACTCGGTCAGGGTCCACCTGAGAGCCATCTCGGCCAATCACTTGCCCGTCGAGGGAAAACCCCTCTTGGGTCAGTCTCCTACTTTCCAGTCCCCCTATTCGGGGCCTCCACCAGCGGAATGGGGCCTGAATATCATGCTCATGCAGCGGATGCTACTGCCTTTCGAGCCGATGGCGACGTGCTCGCTCCGGCATCTTTCCTGGAAGGTGATTTTCCTGGTGGCACTGACCTTGGTGTGGCGAGAGTCAGCGAACATCAAGCCCTCATGACCGAGGCCCCCTACACCAGGTTTTACAGGAACAGGGTAGGGTGGTCCTTCGCACCCATCCCAAATTCCTACCGAAGGTTGTATCAGATTTCCACCTCAATGAGGAGGTGGTCTTGCCAACTTTCTTCCTAAGACCTCACGCTGACTGGGCATCGGAGGTCCTGCATACATTTAATTGCAAGAGGGTTCTCGTCTTCTACCTGCAACGCATCCATCGCAGGTCCACCTAGCTCTTCATCACCTATGATCCCAACCGCCTGGGGCTAGCAGTCACCAAGCGCACCCTCTCCATTTGGGTGGCGGACTGCATCTCGTTCGCCCAGGCAAAGGTGGGCGCCCCGCTGGATCGTCGGGTCACTGCGCACGGCGTCCGCACCAAGGTGCCGTCGGTAGCTTTGCTGTGCTCCATGCCCCTGATGGATATCTGCCGGGCTGCAACCTGGTATTCAGCATATACCTTCGCTTCACACTAATGCCTGAAGAGGAAGTCCCGCCGGGACAGCGCCTTCGGCCAGGCTGTACTCCGTAGTCTGTTTTGGGTATAAGCAACTCCTGCCCTCCAACCCTTCTTCTGCGGCTACCGAGAGCATGCCCCGAGGGCCCGAGGACTCGGGCTTCATTCGGACATCGGCTTCTGCTCACGGCCTCACGGAGGCGCTTTTTGACTTAAAGGTTTGGTAGCCTGTAGCTGGGGAATCCCATAAGTGAGGACTGACTTCCTGCTTGTTCCTGGAGAAAATGTAGTTACTCATCTGTAACAGATGTTCTCCAGGGACAGCAGGAATCAGTCCTCACTACCCTCCCACCTCCCCTGAAGAGTTGCAAATTTTTTGTGCTTCCCTTGCCATCTGCTTAGTAGGGCTCTAGCTCTGAGACCTGACTGAGAAAAATGGCACCCTTGGGCGGGAAGATGACCATGCATGCATGGCAGCAATCCCAAAGGCTTTCTTTGAAACCTGGGGAATTTATTTATTTATTTAACCAGTTTTCTATACCGCCTTATCCTTCAATCAAAGCGGTGGGCAATGGAGGGTTATGTGGCTTGCCCAAGGCCACAAGGAGTGCCTATAGGACTAGAAACCCCAATCCCTCCGGCCTGAGATTGCTGTCCCCAGGTGGAACTTGAACCCCCAGCCTTCTGGCCTCTGAGGTACCTTGTCCTAACCACTAGGCCACTCCTTTCCTCTGGGGTCTGCGTGGTCTCCGTCAGTGCCGATGTCACCCGTGAGGACTGATTCCTGCTGTCCCTGAAGAACACCTGTTACAGGTGAGTAACTACATTTTTTCTGGTGCCAAAGAAAAAGGGACATACCATCCCATCATAGACCTACAGGAGCTGAACAAGTTTGTGGTTTGAGAAAAATTCAGAATGCTTTAGTTAAGCACCTTGCTTTCTTTTCTCCAGAATGGGTATTGGCTATGTTCTCTGGACCTAAAGGGTGCCTACACCCACATACATATACATCCCAGTCACAGGAAGTCTTTATGTTCATTGTAGGGAAATACGACATCCAGTACCGTGTACTACCATTCAGCCTCACATCCATTCCTCTTACAGTATATTCATGTAATGTCTCATGGTTGTTGCAGCATTTCTAGGCAGACTAGACCTGCATGTATTTCCCTACTTGGATGATTGGCAAATCAAGAGCACCACTCAGGAGTTCAAGATTCCATACGCCTTACAATCCAGGTGCTGGAGCTACTAAGGTTTATTGTCAATTACCCCAAATCAAACTTGAGCCTATCAAACCAATTGGACCATTGGGGCTCTGCTAGAAATGAATTGGGTGAAAGTCTTTTTTTCCACAAGAAAGGCTCACCCGCTTTGTGGAGATCATGGAAGAAGTACAGCAGAGTCAGCAGAAGTCAGTGAAGTATGTTGAAAATGTCGGGCCACATGGGTTCGACAGTTCACATATTTTCCTTGGCATGTCTCAAAATGAAAAAGCTTTAGTTGACCCTGAGTACTCAGTGCATTCCGTCCACTCACAGACTCAAGACCTGATCTCTGTCACTTCTCCTCTCTGGGACTCCGTCATGGTGGACAGATCATTCCAGTCTGCAAAAGGTCTCCCTTTTCAAATTTCTCACTATCAGAAGTTAAAGTACTGACAACAGATACATCCAATCTGGTCTGGGAAGCTTTGGTAGCTGGGTTCCACACCAAGGGTTTCCTGGAACTGAAAGCAATCTTGAATGCTCTAAAGGTTTTCAGAGATCGGTTGGTCAACCAGATTGTCATTATTTGTTATTTATTATCATGTATTAGTTCTTGATATACTGCCTTTTGCACTCATACAGGGCAGTGTACAGAGTAAATTAAAATTGATTGTCAAAGCAGAAAGGAACTACAATAGGATACAGGAAAGAAGAGGTAGAGAAGGACAGTTATCTAGATGACAGAGAACACACATCTATAAGCATTTTTAGAGCGCATTTTTCAGTGCCTCTAGGCTGAACCCAACTCAAAGGCCGGTTCGAAGAGAGAGGTTTTCAGGAGGGACTTGAATTTGGGAAATGAGCACTCCAGGCAGATGTGGGAAGGCAGGCAGTTCCAAAGGGATTTGGCCACTTAGAAGAAAGCGGATCATCTGGTGGATTCATATATTAACCCAGGATGGAGGCAGCTGAACAAGTCTGTTATCGTGTGGGCAGTGAAGAAAGCATGGGGGGCACATATGGAATAGTGAGTGAGGAAAAATACTGGGGAGAGTGATTGTGCAAGGCCTTGTGAGTCAAGGTAAGGATTTTATATTGGATATATTGAGCGATTGGGAGCCAGTGATGGTGAATGAAAAGCGGAGTCACGTGGTCAAATTTCTTGGCATGAGCAAGGGCATGGATAGCAGTGTTTTGGATTGATTGTAATCTCTTCAATTGATGGATGGGGAGACTGGAAAATTGAACATTACAATAAATGAGCCAAGAAATAACAATGCTGAGGAGTATGGAAGTTTGCATGGCAAGGTCAAGAAAAGGGTGGAGAGCGCAAAATCTGATCTGTTAAGATGGCCAGTGTGAGTCGTGCAGGCAAGTTCTGAGTCTATCTGAACACCCAGATATCTAAAGGAGGAGTGTAGGGCAGTGGTAGTGGAGCCAAGAGATGGAGCTGTGTTGGACCCCATAATCCAAGTGGCTGTGGTTTTGGAGGAGTTGAGTTTAAGTGAGTTTGTATGAAGCCAGGAAGAGATGCTGTCAAGGGCCATGTTAATTGCAGAAAGATCTGAGAACAAGCTTTCAATATGGGCAGTTAGCAGGATGTCATCCACATACGTGTAAACAGGATACCAGGGGACTGAATGAGGTTAGATAGGTCTACCCCACATCAAGTAGGCTGAGATGATAGTGTCCTTGATCCAGCAACCTAGGGTCACCTTGGATGCCACGTGTCCCATCCAGGGTTCAGTGAAAAGGACAAAGAGTTGATCAGAAAGATGAAAGTAATTAATCACTTTCAAGTATTTCAAGAGTGCACGATGGATGTCCACAAAATGCAAGCCCTTGTCTGGTCTGGTGCATTGGTCTGGCGAAAACGCTGATAAGAACAGTACCCGACTGACGTGAAATGGAGATAGCACCCTGGGCAAGAAGGAGGGAAGGGGTTGTGGCAGGAGAGCGCCTGTATTTCCAAAATCCACCATGCCAAAGTGATAGCTACCAGGAACACGTTTTGGGGACAGATCCTTGATGGTAGCCTGCCTGAGCAGCTCAAAGGACAGACACATGAGCTCTCTGAGAATGAGCATCAAGTCCCATGGCGGGACTGTAGGGTGTACTGGTGGAGGAAGAGTCTGAGCCCCACAAAGAAAGCAGCCCACATCTCAGTGCACCGTCAGCACATGGTTCGCCACCAGACCGCGAAAAAAGGAAAGCACTGCTACCTGCACACTGATAGAGCTTAACAGCCCCTTTTCTTGAAGGAAGGCTAGAATTGATCTAGCTATGGGACTAAGGAAGATATTGAATTATATTGGAGACAGTACCAAGCCTTGTGGGACAGGGAAGGGAGGAGGGGCTGATACGGAATGGCGCAAACTTAATTGGTAGGTCCTATTAGAAAGGAAAGAAGAGAACCAGGAAAGAACATTGTCTCGAAGACCAATGTTAAAGTTGACCATAACCTCCTTCTCTCGATGGTTTATCAAATGCAGCAGTGAGGTCAAGGGAAATGGTCATTGCAAATAAAGCTTGGTTGAAAATGCAGTGGACATCATTGAGGACAGCTGTCAGAATGGTCTCAGTACTATGGGAAGAGCAGAAACCTGATTGGCAGGGATGTAGTATCAGAGTGTGTTCCAGGCGGTCAGTAAACTGAGATAGGATCAAGCGTTCAGTCAGCTTAGAGATGAATTGAAAATTGGAGATAGGATGGTAGTGACCGGGTCTGAAGGGACCCTTTAGATGGGGGAAGACCAACACCTTTTTCCAGGCCTGGGGCATATAGCCAGTGGACAGGTTAGAATCAATCATAGTGTGTATATAGGGGGTAAGATGCATGGAATTTTCAGTCAGCCAAGGCGAAGGAATAGGGTCTAAAGGACAGGTAGATTTCCTGGTGGTTGAGATCAGTTTAGATAAAGCTGCAAGACTGATTGGGGCAAATTTGCTCCAGGTATGAGTAAGATCAGGCCCAGGGGGAGCAGGAAGAACAAAGGTTAGGGAACTAGTAGTCCAAGTCTAGTTGCAGTTATCTTAGAGACAAAGGAGGATCCAGACAGACAGGTCAAAGCATATCATATCAAAAAGCAGGAAGGAATGTGATCGTGTTGGGAGACAGAATGTGGAACTTTGCCATCTCTCAAGGGATGACTATCAGAGCCACTTCCTGCCAGGTGAGGACAATACCTTGGCGGACAGGCTGAACTGCATCCTTCATCTTCACAAATGGACACTGGACAGGGAAGTGGCTCAGTCCATCTTTCGAGAGTGGGGCACCCCTCAATAGATTTATTTGCCACAACCTAGAACAGGGAAGTGCCTCATTTCTGTTTCAGTGTAGGGATCGCATGGCGGGGGTAGGGTCTTCTGTACTCAGATCGTTCCATTCTGTTAATAGCAAAAACTCTTCTGAAACTCGTAGATGACTGAGGCACAATGATTCTTATAGCACTATATTGGCACAGGCAGCCGTGATTACCCATTCTTCTTGAGCCCTCATGATACTGCCAGATGACGTCAACACTGCTTCCCTCACACCTCCTCACCCACCTCTTGATAATATTAATGTGACCTTTTCTTTCACTCTCTCCGATGGATTTCCTTTCTTTCTTTGATTGTCTTTTTATTGTGAATCGCCCTGCTGTTCCACAAAAGGTGGTATACCAAGTTCAATAAATATAAACCTGGTTCACCTATTCAGCTCAGTAACTCTGTTTACGCAGGATCAAAGGACTGTATTACATCTCAACATCAAGTCCCTTGTCCTCACAGTTTGGATGTTGAAGGAGTAACTTTGTCTACTCTAAACATGCTGGTTGGTGCTACCACCATCATCCTGGCTTGCAGAACAGATTCCATGTGGAGATCATATGTTTCAAATAGAGAAGGTCTGCCATCTGGCATGAAGGACAGGCCCTGGACTCTCTTGCGTGTCCCACATGGAACCGCTTGCATACCTTCTATGTTTTTCTGAGTCTGGTTTAAAAACCAGCTCCATAAAAGTTCACCTCGGTGCAGTTGGTGCCTATCATCATCATGTAGAATATACTACTGCTACAACTACTGAGCATTTGTATAGCACTACAAGTCGTATGCAGCGCTGCACAGATGAGTAAGAGACAGTCCCTGCTCATCAGATCTTACAATCTAGTCAAGACAAACACAGAAGGTGTAGGCAGGGATAAAGCAAGGGAAGGAAAAAGGAGATCAGGAGAGTCCAAAGCAGCAGCGAAAAGGTGAGTTTTCAGCCTGGATTTGAAGAGGGTTAGGGAAGGTGCCTGGCGTACAGACACAGGTAGTTTGTTCCAGGCGTACGGTGCAGCAAGGTGAAAGGAGCGAAGTCTGGAGTTAGTAGTAGAAGGGCACAGATAGGAGCAGTTTGCTGGAAGAGCGGAGTTCCCGAGGTTGGTTGTAAGGAGAGATAAGAGAAGAAAGGTAGTGAGGATCCGCAGAGTGAATGCGTTTATAGGTCAGCAGGAGAAGTTTGAACTGGATGCGGAAATGGATAGGGAGCCAATGAAGTGACTTGAGAGTAATATGGGCATGACGGGGCTGGCAGAAGATTAGCCACGCAGCAGAGTGTTAAACAGATTGAAGGGGAGAGAGATGATTCAAAGGGACACCAGCAAGTAGTAGGAGGAGGAGCCACCAGAACACACACAGAAAGAGCGATGGGAGAGATAGGAGGAGAACCAGGATAGTATAGAGCCCCTAAAACCAAGCGAGGACAGGGTATTGAGGAGAAGATTGTGGTCAACAGTGTCAAAAGCAGCAGAGAGGTCAAGAAGGAGGAGGACAGAGTAAAGGCCCTTGGATTTTGCCAGGAACAAGTCACTGGAGACTTTGGCCAGAGCTATTTCAGTAGAGTGTAAAGGACAAAAGCCAGACTGTAAGGGATCCAGGAGGGCATGAGAGGAGAGGAAGTCGAGGCAGCGGTGGTGAACCGCACATTCAAATAGTTTAGAAATGAAGGGAAGGAGAAGGATGGGTAAATAATTAGAAGGACAGGTGGGATCAACTGAGGGTTTCTTGAGGAGAGGTGTGACCACAGCATGCTTGAAATCTGCAGGGACTGTTGCAGTGGAGAGCGATAGGTTGAGAATATGAGAAATGGAAGGGACAACGATGGAGGAGATGGGGCTTAGGAGACGGGTGGGGATAGGATCAGAGGAGCAGGTGGTGAATTTGGAGGAAGAAAGAAGGTGTGCAGTTTCCTCTTCAGAGATCACAGGAAAGGAAGGAGAGGGTAGTAGAGGTGGGGGGGGGAGAGTTGGGAATGAAGAGGGGGCGGAGGGGAAGTAGCTGATTTTGTGGGGAATTGGAGGGTGATCTTGTGGATTTTGTCTTGGAAATAGTCAGCCAGGGTTTGGGCAGAAAGGGAGGGAGGGATCAGAGGCAGAGGCACCTTGAGGAGAGAGCTGAGAGTAGTAAAGAGACAGCGAGAATTAGAGGCAAGAGATTAGTCAGATGGACATAGTAGTCTTGTTTGACAAGAGCTATGGCTGACTGGAAAGAGACAAGCATGAATTTGAAGTGTAGAAAGTCTGCAGGGGAGCAGGATTTGAGCCAAGCACTCTCAGCAGAACGGGCACAGGAACGTAGATAGCAGGTAGAGGATGAAAGCCAGGGCTGGGGTGCATAACGTCTCACAGGATGTGGCATGGGCAGAGCGAGAGCATCTAGAACCGAGGAGAGTGCAGCATTATAGGAAGTTACTGCCTCGTCAGCAGACTTGGATGACATAGTGGCAGAAAGAGATGAAGAAATAGTGGAAGAGAGAGCCAAGGTATCAATAGCAAGAAGATTTCTAAATAGGTTGGAGGAGACAGGACGAGGCTGAGGCAGCAGGTGATGAAGATTAAAGCTTAAAAGCTGATGGTCAGATAAGGGAAGAACTGAGCTATAGAAGTTCGAGGGTAAGCAACTAGAGAAAAATATCAGGTCCAGGCAGTGGCCATGCTGGTGAGTGGGGGCAGTGGAACAAAGTCGGAGGTCAAACAAGGAGGTACGGGAGAGGAGCTTTAAAGCATAAGGATCAGAGGGGTTATCGACATGAATGTTAAAATCCCCCAGAATAAGAGTGGGGGTAGAGGAATCCAGAAAGAAGGAAAGCCATGAGTCAAAGTCAGTGATGAAGGTAAAAGCAGACTTGTCAGGATGTCGATAAATAACAGCTACCTGGAGAGGAAGTGGAGTGAAAAGGCAAATGGAGTGGACTTCAAAAGAGAGAAAGGAGTAAGACTGAGGCAGCAGGAGGGGTTGGAATTGGCAAGAGGGAGAAAGTAGAAGCCCAACTCCACCACCATGGCCAGTGGGACGAGGCTTGTGGAAGAGCTGATAGCCCCCATGGCAGAGAGCAGCAGTAGATGCGGTATCATCTGGGAGGAGCCATGTCTCAGTTAGGGCAAGAAGATGTAGAACATTAGAGATAAAGAGATCATGAGTAAAAGCAAGTTTATTAGAGACAGAGTGTGTGTTCCACAAGGCACTTGAGAAAGGGAGAGTGGAAGGGGAAATGAGAGGGATATGGATAAGATTAGACATGTTGCATGAAGATCTATTCTCAGAGTGAGACAGAAATCTAGGGGGGCCAGGATTGGGGTTGATATCTCCGGATGAGAGAAGGAGAAGGAGTAGCAGAGTACGGGGTAGAGAGGAGACAGTATGGTGGAAACGAGGGTGAGGTTGCCTTAGAGAGAGAGGAGATGGTTGAATGAGAGGGAGAAAGTGATGAAGCTCAAGAGCTGATGATAGGGTAGAAGACAGAATGGAGGGGGAAGTGAGGATGGTAAAGGGGGGATAAGGAGGGAAGGAGTGAAGGTGCTGGTAGGAGGGGAAACAGGGAGTATGAAGAAAAGGAAGACAATGTGATGTGGAGCATAGAAGAGGAACAGAGAGGGGCTATGCAGCATATGTTATCTTACAAGCAATGAGGTAGCAATGGATTCTACAGGCTATGCAGCATATGTTATTTTTACAAGCAATGAGGTAGCAATGGATTCTACACGCTATGCAGCATATGTTATCTTTACAAACAATGAGGTAGCAATGAAGGCTACAGGCTGTGCAGCATATGTTATTTTTACAAGCAATGAGGTAGCAATGGATTCTACACGCTATGCAGCATATGTTATCTTTACAAGCAATGAGGTAGCAATGGAGTCTACAGGCTGTGCAACATATATTATCTTTACAAGCAATGAGGTAGCAATGGATCCTACAGGCTATGCAGTGCAGGTTGTCTTGCTTATCATGTGCTGCTTACCAGTTTGGGTGGCTCGGTTTGGGATAGCTTGTCTTAGGGTGTGTAGGTTCAGGTCACATTGGTAGTTGGAAGGGTTTCTGTTGGAGGGGTATCAATTATGTTCCACGCCTAAGGGCCACGCCAGAGGGCCCTTTGGCTAGGCCCTCAGGCACAGGCCCGCCAGGCACGGGCACGCCTGCTGGTTCCTTCATTTTGAAGAGCTTGGTGCGCCCCGATTGGGCCTTGGTGGGGGGAGCGGGAGGGATGGGCAGCTCCCACTTCCTCTCCCGATGTCCGATCAGCAGCGTGGAACAGAGAGGCTGTTGTTTGCCGGTTCCTTCCTTTTGAATATAAACCCATCTCTCCACAGGCTTTGGTTGTTTGCTTCATGCAGGGCTTGCTTCTTATGAAGCTTCCCCTAATTTCTCCCTTGGTGTTTTGGGACCTCAGTGTTCTGATTCAGCTGATAAAAACTCCTTTCAAGCCCCTGTATACCTGTGGACTAAACTGACTGATCTAGAAGATTGTTTTTGATGACACTAATGTCAGCATGCAGAGTTATCAAGCTTCAGGCTCTAATAATGGATGCACCTTTACAAAATGTTTCAGTAATAAGGTGATATTGCATACTCATCCTAATTTCTTTCCTAAAGTGGTGTTGTAGTTCCATCTTAATTAGTCAGTAGCCCTAGCAACATTTTTCCCAAGACCATATGCTCACAATGGGGAGAGTGTGTAGCATGCAATTGATTGCAAAAGAGGCTTGGCCCTCTTTTTGGAGCAGGCTAAAGCCCATGAAAAATCCACCCTGTTTCTTTTGACCTTAATAGGTTGGGGGCTGCCATCAACAAACATACTCTTTCAGTTTGACTAGTAGATTGCATCTCTTTCAGTTATGCCAAGGCAGGTCTGACGCTTAAGGGCCTTCCTTATCGTCTCTCCGGGCCAGTCCAGGGTACGTTAGGGGTTGTCAATCCCCTTCAGCAGCTGAGGACTGAAAAACTCCAAGTTTTGCTGACAGGCTAAGCCACTCCCCCTGGTGACAGCTCCTCAGTCTTTCAGTCCTCAGCAGCTGAATTGGACGCTTAGCTGACTGCCTCCCTGGTTGAAGACATTAGTTTTTTTGTTATTTTCGTTGCTATTTGCAGTAGATTGGCTCTAGCAGGGCTGTTTCTCTGCTGTATTTTCCAGTGCTCTGATTAAAGTCTTTATTAAAAAAAAAAAAAAGGTGGACGTCCCGGGCTGCCCCGTTCGGAGCGGCACTAGAAAGCAGAGCCTGTTTTCTTAGGGACTTGCTGGCTGCCTTACCGGAGGATTACTTCTGGGAGCCCCAATTGTCCCTTCCTCTCTTTGGGTTACTCGTGCTTTTCGGCCCCCGCTAGCAGCGGGCGGCCCGGCACACGCGATTTAGCGCTCCTGTCAGGTGGGTGATTTCTTTCTTCCCGCGGCTTGGCCGTAGCGTCGGGGAGTGTGTTTGCCGGCAGGCTGTGCTTAGTGCTTCAGCGGCAGAGAGCACGTTGGGGGTTTTTTCGGAGATTCAGGGCCATTTTTTTTCATTTTGCTGTCCCTGGCTTGGGCCCCGGTTTGGTCGGGAGATGGAAGTTAAAGCTTCTGGGGAATCCGACAAGGCTCTTCTCTCCTCAGAAAAGGCGGGAATGGCGGCCATTTTGGCAGTGCAGCCTGTTTCTCCCGCAGGCCACCATAAACAGGGAAAGAGAAAAGCCAAAACGCATAGAGAATCAGCGGTTGCGATTAAGACCCCGCAGTCCCTGAAGGGGGATCCGGAGGGTTTTTCCACTTTATTTTCTCCAGAATTCATTTTGCAAATGCATAAGGCTTTTCTTTTAAAGACATCACAGGCCAGCGCTGCTGTGGCCGGTTCTGAGGGGTTAGAGGCTCCGCTTACGGCAGGGGCTGTTATGGACCCGGGGGAAGGTTCCTCCCAGTCCCTTTTGAAGCCAGAGCCTGATTTATTTCTTAAAGGAGAGCAGAGCGGGCAGCCGCGAGACTTAGAGGATGGAGAAGTTCTCTCAGAAGCCTCTTAGACCCTTGGCTAATGGAGCTGGAAGAGGGTGAGTTAGCACCTGGCGAAGATCCTAACCTTTTTCGGGTTTTTCACAAGGAAGAGCTGGGAGCGCTTATTGCGCAGTCTTTGGCGGCTCTAAATATTGCTATGCCCACAGTTTCTCAGGAGCCCTTGGAAGATCCGTTATTGCAGGGCTTTAAGACCGAGCAACGCTGTTTTCCAGTACATCGCGTCATTAAGCAGATGATTGACTCTGAGTGGGAGTGTCCTGAGGCTACGCTACGGGGTAGTCGAGCCTTAGGTCGCCTGTACCCGGTTCCGCAGGAGGACAGAGAGTTGTTGAAAATGCCCAAAGTGGATGCTTTAGTGTCTGCGGTGACGAAAAAGACCACGATTCCTGTAGAAGGCGGAGCGGCCCTTAAAGATCTTCAGGACCGTAAGCTTGAGATGCTCTTGAAGCAAGCCTTCGAAGCCACTGCTCTCTCGCTGCAGGCTTCTATTTGTGGAGCGTATGTCTCCAGGGCTTCCATCCGTTGGCTGCAGAGCGAGGTTCCGACGGATTCGGGGGTGAGTCCTTCCGCGGAAGGAGCTAAGTTGGAGTCCGCGGCGGCTTACTTGGCGGATGCCTTCTATGATTTGGTTAGAATTGCCGCTAAGTCCATGGCATCGCTGATAGCGGCCAGGCGTTTCCTTTGGTTACGAAACTGGGCGGCTGACGCCTCGTCTAAATCTCGCCTAAGTAAGCTCCCCTATAAGGGTAAGCTTCTCTTTGGAGAGGCCTTGGAGAAGATTGTCAAGGATCTCGGTGACTCCAAAGGGGGTCGGTTGCCGGAAGATCGGCCGAAGGTCTCTAAAGTGGGAATGCCGCAGCGGGGATCCGGTAGGGATTCTCGGAGATTCAGGGGTGCTCGGTTTGCTCCCTATTCTCGGGGCCATTTCACTTCTCGTGGTCCATCCTTTCGCGGAGCCAGAGGTTTTGGTAGAGGCTATTTCTCGGCCCAGCAGTCCTCCGCTAAGAAGCCTCAATGAAGGTCGGCTGGTCCAGCCGGAGGTCCCTCTGGGCGGTCGCTTACGGGGTTTTCTTTCCGCCTGGACCGCCATAACGTCAGACAAGTGGGTAATGGACATTATTCGAGAAGGCTACCCGCTGGAGTTCGCTTGCCCATTACCAGAAGCCTTCATAATGTCCCCTTGTGGTCGGGGACCCAAGGCACAGGCCATTACCGAGACGTTGGAGCGCTTGTTGTTCCTACAGGCCGTAGTTCCCGTTCCTCCCGCCCAGTGCGGCTTCGGTCGATACTCGATTTATTTCGTGGTCCCCAAGAAAGAGGGCTCCTTTTGGCCAATTCTCGACCTCAAGCACGTGAATCGAGCGTTGCGGGTACCCCATTTTCGGATGGAGACGCTGCACTCCGTCATTCGGGCGGTGCATCCCGGGGAGTTTCTCTCGGCAATAGATCTCACGGAAGCTTATCTCCACATTCCGATTCGTGAGTCACATCGGCGGTTTTTGCGCTTTGCGGTTCCCATGGGTCATTTTCAATTCCGAGCCTTACCTTTCGGTCTGGCAACGGCGCCGCGCACCTTCACGAAGGTCATGGTGGTGGTGGCGGCAGCGGCTCTGAGGAAAGAGGGGATCAGAGTGCATCCGTACCTGGACGACTGGTTGATCCGAGCGGATTCCTTGCCAGACTCTGTCGCGGCGACTGCTCGGGTAGTCCAGCTCTTGGAGCAGCTCGGTTGGGTTATCAACCAAGCAAAGAGCCAGTTGTCTCCGGTGCAACAGTTGACTTACCTAGGAGCCTTTTTCGACACGGAACGGGGATCGGTCTTCCTGCCCGAAAGCAGGATAGTAAAATTGGTAGGACAGATTCACGCGTTTCTACAGCTCCGGGCGCCGTCGGCATGGGCCTACTTGCAGCTGTTGGGTTCCATGGCGGCGGCTCTGGACCTGGTGCCATGGGCAAGAGCGCATATGAGGCCGCTTCAGCATGCGTTGCTCTCCAGGTGGTCTCCGCAACTTCATCCTCTTTCGCAGCAGTTGGTCTGTCCGGAGGGGGTGCGCCACAGTCTTCTTTGGTGGCTGGAGATCCGGCATCTTCGAGCGGGGGTTCCCTTGCGGGGGCCACACTGGGTGCTGTTGACAACGGACGCAAGTCTATCCGGCTGGGGAGCGCACTGTCAGTCTCAAGTAACACAAGGAGTCTGGTCTCCAGACGAGAGCTTGTGGTCGATCAATCGTTTGGAACTCCGAGCGGTGCACCTTGCACTGCTGCATTTCCAAAGCTTGCTCGAGGGAACGGCAGTTCGAGTGTTCTCCGACAATGTGACAACGGTCTCGTATATCAATCGCCAAGGCGGCACAGGCAGTGTGCTTTTATTGGAGAAGAGTCAGGAGTTGATGCTATAGGCGGAGACTCATCTCGTTGCCTTGTCGGCGGCGCACGTAGCAGGCAAGGACAATGTGCAAGCCGATTTCCTCAGCCGCAGCATTCTCGATCCCGGGGAGTGGGAACTGAACGCGGCAGTGTTTCACGACATCACGCTGCGCTGGGGGCAGCCGGTGATGGATCTGATGGTGACTTGCGGCAATGCAAAAGCGTCGCGGTTTTTCAGCAGATGCAGGGAGCGCATGTCGGAGGGCTTGGATGCCTTGGTACAACCTTGACTGTCAGACGCCCTTCTCTATGTGTTTCCTCTGTGGCCAATGCTCGGTCGAGTTATCCAGCGTATCTCGAGTCACGGTGGGCCGGTGATTCTCATTGCTCCGGATTGGCCTCGCCGTCCTTGGTATGCAGATCTCATTCGGCTGTTGATAGATGCTCCCTGGCGTCTGCCCGATCGTCTCAACCTCTTGAGCCAGGGGCCCGTGTTAATGCGGCAGGTGGATCGCTTCTTGCTTACGGCTTGGCTCTTGAAAGGGACCGATTGAAGTGTAAGGGTTACTCAGAATCGGTGGTTTCCATGTTGTTACAGTCTAAGAAAACTTCAACTTCATTGACATACGCGCGAGTTTGGCGAGTTTTTGAAACTTGGTGCGGCCAGCATAGCATTAGGCCTAGGGAGGCTACTTTACCGCAACTCTTGTTGTTTCTTCAACACGGTTTGGAGAAGGGATTGGCCCTTAACACTCTCAAGGTACACTTGGCAGCCTTATCTTGTTTTTGGGGTGCTGTACAGCGGCATAGGCTCTCGACACATGTGGATGTGCTACGTTTTTTTCGAGCGGCCAGGATTATTCGCCCTCCGGTACGTTCGGTAGTGCCTCCTTGGGATTTGAACTTGGTTCTGGAGGCTTTGACGCGCTCTCCCTTTGAAGTACGTTCCTCGAGTGGTTTGCGGGAACTTTCCTGGAAGACAGCGTTGTTGGTGGCGTTGTGTTCTGCTAGAAGGATTTCGGATTTGCATGCTCTCTCTTGCAGGGAGCCTTACCTTCAATTTTTGCCGGAGAAAGTGTTGCTTCGGCCGGTGCCTTCATTTCTGCATAAAGTAGTCTCGACTTTTCATGTTAATCAGTCTGTGGCATTGCCGGTTTTTCCCCATCGTTCCGGTTCACGGGTAAATCGCACACTACAAAAATTGGATTTGGCGCGTGTGCTGAAAAAGTATCTTGCGGCGACTGAATCTTTTCGTAAATCCGATCGCTTATTTGTCTTATTTGCGGTGCCGCGTAAGGGTAACGTGGCGTCGAAGGCTTCGATTGCCAGATGGGTGAAACAGGCCATATCAGCGGCTTATGAATCTAGCGGTCAGACACCGCCAGTGGGGCTCAGGGCGCACTCTACTCGAGCTCAGGCTGCGTCTTGGGCTGAATACGCCTTGGTTCCACCAGTAGATATCTGTAGAGCTGCGACTTGGTCTTCCCTGCATACTTTTGCAAAGCACTATTGGTTGGACGTGCTCGCGAGGCAGGATGCCAATGTAGGGGCTTCGGCGATTGTCGCAGGACTTGCGGGTCCCTCCCAGCTTTAGGTACTGCTTTGGTACTGCCCTAACGTACCCTGGACTGGCCCGGAGAGACGATAAGGAAGGAGAAATTAGGTCTTACCTGCTAATTGTCTTTCCTTGAGCTTTCTCCGGGCCAGTCCAGGGCCCACCCAGTATTCGCCTCAGTATTTTTTCCTTGGTTTTCTTTCCGGGAGTTCAGTTTCTCTGAGGGGTGAGAAGTATTTACACCATAGCAATTCTCTCAGAGGACATGGTTTTTCTTTTTGGGGCTCTCATCTCTTCCTTCGGACTAAAATAATTTAAAAAAAAAAAATTTCGAACCAATGGGTATCCTGCACCACAGGGTGCATGACTGTTTGGAGCAGGGCTGTCTCGTTTTACCTGACACGTCCGTCGCTGAGAAATATAGCAGATATTCAGTATTCTTTTCTTCTTTAGTTTTCTTTTCTGTTGGTTTTCGGCTGGAATGGTTGAGCTGCTTTGTCAGAAGTAGACTGAGGAGCTGTCACCAGGGGGAGTGGCTTAGCCTGTCAGCAAAACTTGGAGTTTTTCAGTCCTCAGCTGCTGAAGGGGATTGACAACCCCTAACGTACCCTGGACTGGCCCGGAGAGAGCTCAAGGAAAGACAATTAGCAGGTAAGACCTAATTTCTCCATATCAAACCTCATAACATCCTAGCTTTGGCTGCGTCAGTAGCCCATTTACACTCAGCCTCTATGTAAGAGATTTGCAAGGCTGTAACTTGGACTTCTGTCCAGAGTGAGGCCTTATGGTCCAACATTCTCAACATGATCCTTGCTGAGGTTTGCTGACTCTCTTGTACTTCTTCCACGATCGCCATCCAGGAAATAAGCCTGTGTTGTGGAAGAAAAGCTTTCAATCAAGTTGTGTTTAACAGAGCTCCAATGATTTCCAATTGGTGTGACAGCCCCAAGCTTGATGAACCCTAGAAGCTCCAGCACCTGAATGGCGATATATACAGATTTTTGAACACTTTTTTGAGTGGTGCTTCTTGACCAGCCAGTCATCCAAGAAAGGAACTGCGTGCACATCCAGTATTCGTAGAAATGCTGCAATTACCAAAGATATTTTGTAAACACACAGAGTGGATACCGGGCCAAAAGACAGTATGTGGTACTGCAGTGGTGTTTCCCTATGATGAATCGCAAATACTTCCTGCGACTGTATGTGGGTACAGTCATCCTTGAGGCCAGAAAACATAGCCGATCCCCATTTTGAAGAAAAGGAAGCAGTGTGCCTAGAGAACCATTCTGAACTTTTTGCAAATTAGATAGGTGTTCAGATCCTTTAGGTCAAAGATGGGGTGGTATCTTCCTGTTTTCTTCAGCATCAGGAAATACCTCAAGTAAAATCCCAGCCCTTCCTGCCCTGGTGGAACGTGCTCAACCACATTCATAGCATGAAGGACAGAGAGTTCTTGAACTTACTGAAGACACTCTCGGTGGACAATTTAGAGGAATTTTGAATAGGCAAAGTCCGTACCCATCCTGGACTATTTTGAGGACCCAAGAATCTGAGGTTACAAGGGGCCAACAAACCACAAAGAACTTGTGCCTTTCTCTGACAGGAAAGTTATTTGGGGGCAGTACAGGGATATCGGCTATGTTCTCTAGGAGCTAGTCTACACCCTCTCCTTGGCTTTGATTGGGATGCTGGCTGGGCCTTCTGTCTTCAGCTGGTGAGGGTGGGAGCGAGAAATTGCCTGCTCTGGGTGGAGTGGAAGGATGGAAGAATAGTAGGATCTCCTTTGCCCTCCTCTGTAGAACCACCAAGTTCAAGTCCCATGGAATAGGGCACTTTTGTAAAGGAGGTTTCACACAAAGAAGACCTTTTATGAAACAAAATAAAGTTACTCACTTGTAGCAGGTTTTGTCTGTGGACAGCAGGATAAGTCATCACATCTGGATGATGTCATTTATTATTTATTTAAACTTGATATACTGTACATGCCTTCTCATAACATGCAAGGCGAGTTACAATAAAAAACAGCATACAAAAAAAAATCTACCAACAATACAAATGATACTTAAAACTCCTTCCTTTCCACCAACAAACAATTAAGGGGCCAATATTCAAAGGCATTTACATGGTTTAAAAACCTGTAAACTGTGTTAATACCACTATAGAGAGATATTCATCGGCACCAACACGGTTAGCGCCAATGAATATCCACCAGTTCCGCCACTACATGCCCTGATGCTACCCGTGTAGAATCAGGTCGTGTCGTGGGCATTCCGGGGCAGAGTAGAGATGGCACTCTTTGTTAATCGGACAGCAGTGATATTGAACTGGTGCCTTGTTAGTGACCCGCTGATAAAGATAGACATGGGAAAACCTCAACTATCTTTACCCGTGGGAGCTAACGAGGCAACTGCTCAATATCACCACTGCCTGGTTAGCTTCTGCGCCATGCGACACATGACAGCAGACCCAGATATTCAATTCCAGTGGCCAGATATGGCAGTTCAGCAATGACGGCTATGCGCCTTAGAGCACATGATTTATGCTTAAGATTGGATAACATAGCAACAACTTGGTCAAGGGATACAAGAACAAAAGAATCCAAAACAGCAGCACCAGCAGTCTCAACATATTCAATGC
This sequence comes from Ichthyophis bannanicus, assembly GCA_033557465.1. Classification (NCBI taxonomy): domain Eukaryota; kingdom Metazoa; phylum Chordata; class Amphibia; order Gymnophiona; family Ichthyophiidae; genus Ichthyophis; species Ichthyophis bannanicus. The sequence goes on from CM066037.1 coordinate 425,462,680, forward strand.
TTCCTCCCCCCTCTAGTCCAGGATCCTCATCCCTAAATTCTTGTCTAATCAAATTAACTTTGTCCCTATTATAGACTAAACTTGAAGGCTGTCAAACTAGAATAACCACCTTGATCCGGTACTGATGGCTGGCAAAACAGTTTCAACGTAGAAAACAAATGTGCTGCCCTATGCCTCTCCTGCTCTAACTTCTAAGACACAAAACTTTTCTTTGATTTAATCATCTCCTGCCTGTATTATTGTATATGTGCTCTGTAACAATCCAAAGCATTTCTGGATTTATGCTTCCGCCAGCTGGCATCCCCTGCCTGTTAAGCAAGCTCAATGCAGAATGATCTTAGTCCATCCTAGAATTAACATGCTTAGAACAAACTGGAGTAGCCTAATGGTTAGAACACTGGCTTGGGAACCAAAAGACCAGGATTTGATTCCCACTAGCACGCCTTGTGGCCTTGGGCCCTTCCGAGGTTTTAACCCTCCCATAGATGGTTCGGCATATGATTCTGGCCAAATGGGAAGCCCCCGATGGGCTTCTGCAGGAAGGTATAGTTATAGGCAAGATATATGCCCTGCCCCAGGCCGAGGTGGACAGTGGGCTGTGTTTTCTGAAGGCTGATGCCTTGGTTACAGTGGTCACATAGCACAATTATAATCACAGTGGAAGTTAGTGATGTTCTCGAGGACTTGCAGGATCATAAAGTGGAGGCAAAGTTGAAAATGGTCATCATCCTGGGCGCTTGGTGTACAGACTTCCATTTGTGGCGACTTGGCAGCTAGGATGCTTTTTAGATGAGTGCAACAACTGCCAGAAGAGTTGGTCTCAGTTTGGCTGCAGTTGGTGGGGGCATTCCTGGCAGACTCTATCTATGACCTCATTCGGTTGGTGGTGTGGGTGGTAGCGGCAGCCCAGTGCTAGCTGTAGTCATACAACTGGTCAGCAAATTTGGCTTATAAGACCCATCTTGCAAAGCTGCCTCAGGGCAGACTCCTTTTTGGTGGTGACCTGCAGAAGCTGATTCTAGGAAAGGCCAAGCCCCAGTATTTCCTGAAGGATAAGTTCAAGGGTTCTTCTTGCCGCTCGAGATCTTGGCCTTGTCTTTGGGATATGAGGCAGTATTGTCCGGCCAAAAAGTGGGCTTCCTTGAAGTTCCATGCCAAGTTCCAGCTGGTGATGGGTGGTGGACTCACTTCAAGGGATATCTGGTAGGTGTGCATTTTTATCTGGAGTGGGCCTGCCTTACAACGGATCACTGGGTCTTGGACATTGTTTGGGACGGTTACATCTTTGAATGCATGAAGCCCACCGCAGATGCTTTTGTGATCTCTCCCTGCCACTTGCTCAAAAGAGCATCTGTAGAGACCACTGGGGAAAGGTTTCTTCAGCTGCAGGCCATTATTCCTGTGCCCCTTTTTGAGAGGTGTCAAGGCCATTATTCCATCTATTTTATTGTCCCCAAGAAGGATGGGTCCTTCTGACTAATCCTTGCTTTCAAGGGGGTTAATGCTTGTCTGTGGATCTCTCATTCCATATGGAGACCCTGCAGTCAGTCAGCCAGTCAGAAAGGAGAATTCTGGCTTCCCTGTACTTGGCCGAGGCATACTTTTACAGTCCCAACAGAGCTGATCAACAGCAGTTTCTGCGGTTCACAATTTTGGGCAACCATTTCAATTTCTAGGCCTTGTCATTTAGTCTAACAACGGCCCCCCAGACATTGTCGAAGGTTTTGGTGGTGGTAGTTGTGGCTTTGTATCAGGAAGGCATTCAGGTCCATCTATACCTAGATGATCCAGGCCAAGTCAGTACAGGATTATCGTGCAGCAGTAGCTTCAGTGGTGCAGCTCCTGGAGAGCTGGGGTTGGATGGTGAACTATGCTGTCATCTCAAGGCAATGCAGTTCTTGGAGTATCTCGGTGGTTGATTTGATACCCAGCTGGGCAAGGTGGGGTTTTTTTCCCAAAGGCTTCATTGAAGTCTATGCATGTAAAAAAAAGTTTACGACAGTTCTTGTAGTTCTATAACAGAATTAAAGAGCTTCTTAATCAGCTAAACAGAAATAGCCTTATCTTTATAAAAGGAACTTTTCCAGCCCTCCCCTCCTCCAGCAGTACCCCCTTAAGAAGATACAAGGTCAATAATTATACCAGTATGCCATTTACTCCCAAATTCCTAATAAAAGGGATTACACCCTCATATTGTGGGGAACCTCTGCCTTCAAACAACCACCCTAAAGCCTCAACAGCCTTTTTGGACGCAATGGAAACTCTGTGCTACTGACATATCATCAATCAACCCACTTACTTTAAAAGAGGCACCCTAGACCTTGTTTTTGTACCCCAAGCCATTCTCAACAACAAAATCTATCCCCACACACACTATCTACTGTTCCTTGGTCAGATCACAAAATAAAGCATAGTTACTCGCCTGTAACAGGTGTTCTCCAGCAACATCAGGAATCAGTCCTCACATATCGGTGACGTCGACCCCATCGGAGCCCTCATGGAAGCATCTTCCCAGCTTTCAAAGAAAGCCTTAGGGAGATGCCACCATGCATGCGAGGTCCCCTTTCTGCCCAAGGGTGCCATCTTACTCAGTCAGATGACATAGCTAGAGCCAACAAAAGAAGATGGCCAAAATTGTACAGCAACTCCAAAGGGAGGAGGGAGGGTTGTGAGGATTGATTTCTGCTGTCCCTGGAGAACACCTGTTACATATGAGTAGCTATGCTTTCTCCAGGAACAAGCAGGAAGTCAATCCTTACATATGGGACTACCTAGCTGCAGGCTACCAAGAGCCTGTAGAAAAAACACGGCCCAGCTGAGGACAGACCCTGAGGACTCCAGTGTCCAGGGAGAACCAAGGCTCTGGTAGCCTGAACAAGAAGGGTCGGAGGGCAGGAGTTGCCTAAATCCCAAACAGATTATGGAATATGGCCTGGCCGAAGGCACTGTCCCATCGTGACTCACTCTTCAGGCAGCAGTGAGCTGCAAAGGTGTGGACTGAGAACCAGGTGGCAGCCCAGCAGGTCTGCCATAAGGACAGAGCATAGACTCACAACCGAGGTTGCTTTAGCCCTTACATTGTGCTCCATGACCTGGCACTCCAGCGATTGCCTAGCCTGATCATGGGTAAATGTGATGAGGATGCAGTCCGCCTCCCAGATGGACAGGGTCCGCTTGGTGACAGCCTCCCCCAGTCGACTAGGGTCGTATGAAACAAAAAGCTGTGAGGCTTTCCAGTAGCCCTGAGTACACTGCAGGTAGAAGGACAGGGCCCTTTTGCAGTCCAGAGTATGGAGAAAGGCCGCTGCCTTGTCAGCATGGGGCCGTGAAAAGAAGGTAGGGAGCACCACCTCTTGATTGAGGTGGAAGGTGGGTACCACCTTAGGAAGGAATTTAGGATGTGTGTGAAGCATGACCCTAACCTTGTAGAACCTGTTGTAGGGTGGCTCAACCACCAAGGCCTGAAGTTCACTGACTCTGCGGGCAGAGGTGAGCACCACCAGGAAGGCCACCTTCCAAGATACATAGCGCAAATGACAGGTAGCCAAGGGTTTGAAGGTCAGCTTGGTAAGCTGCCTCAGAACCACGTTGAGATCCCATTCCACCAGAGGTGGCCGGATGGGAGGTTTAGAGAGCAGCAAGCCCCACATGAATGAGGTGATAAGGGGCTGCACAGAAAGAGACTTGCCCTCTATGGAGTGATGGTTCGTGGAGAGCGTGTTCGGGTGTACTCTGACAGAGTTGGACGAGTCCGCTCTGCGAGAGGTGGGAAAGTATTGCAGCACCATATGCACTGGATAGGAAAACAGATCAACCCTTTGCTCCATACACCATACCAAAAATCTGTGCCACTTGAAGGTGTAGGCTCATCTAGTGGAGTTCTTACGAGAGGCCAGGAGGACTTCTTCCACCTCTCTGGGGAAGCTGAGGGGCGCTAGGGCGACCCGTTCAGCAGCCATGCTGTTAGCGACAGGGACCTCAGGTTGGGGTGGCAGAGCAAACCCTCCTCCTGGGTCAGTAGTCCTGAGGAGCCCCCCAAAGGGACGGGAGCTCCATCAAGAGGCGGAGTAACAGGAGAAACCAAGGCTGTCTGGGCCACCAGGATCATGGAAGCCTGGTCCCGCTGGACCTTGAAGAGGGTCTGCACGATTAGTGGCATGGGAGGGAAGACATACGAAGGCTGTCCAACCACGAGATGAAGAAAGCATCCGCTGCTATCGAGGACGGATGCAGTTGGGGACAACAGAAGTGGGATAGCTGGGCATTGACTGGGCTGGCAAAGAGGTCCAGACATTGGATATCCCATAGTTGGAATAGCTGCTGGAGGACCCTGCTCAATCTGTCCACTAGGGCATTGTCCTGGCCCAGAAGGTATAACACTCTGAGGAGCATTCCCTGACTTATCACATACAAGCAGAGGGCTACTGCCTCCTGGCAGAGGCGTTGAGACCCTGTTCTCCCCTGTTTGTTCAGGTGGAACTTTGTGACCTGGTTGTCTGTTTGGACCAGCAGTGACTGATGCTGCAGGTGGTGTTGGAAGGCCCTGATCACCAGAAAAATGGCTCTGAGCTCCAATAGATTGATTTGCTGCTGGCTCTTCTCGAGAGACCAGTTGTCTTGCATGCGCAGTTCCTCTCAGTGGGCAGCCCAGCCCAGTAGGGAGGCATCTGTGGTGAGGATCCTCTGAGGGTTTGGGTGTTGAAAGGGCATGCCCTTCTGCAGATGCTGTGCATCCTGCCACCAATTTAGTTACTCTGCTAGCTGACAGAACACCAAGACCCTGTCCTGGAGCCTGCCCATGGCCTGAGTCCACTGTGAGCGAAGGCACCACTGAGCTGCCCACATGTGGAGGCGGGCATTGTGGACAACATGGACTGTGGAAGCTATGTGGCCGAGCAAGCGAAGCATGGACTGCGCCGACATGGCGTGATGGTGCTGCACCTCAGTTGCCAGGGCCCTCAGGCGATCTGCCCTGCCCAGGGAAAGGAAGACTCTGGCTTGGAGGGTGTCCAGGCAGGTCCCTGTGAACTCCAGGTCCTGAGTTGGAGTGAGGTGGGATTTGGGGTGGTATGTATGGGAAAAAGGCCCCTTGGAGATGGAGGTAGGCGGCCACCACTGCCAGGCATTTGATGAAGACTCTTGGTGCAGAGGATAGGCCGATGGGTAGTATCCTTTACTGATAGTGGTCGCCCCCGATCATGAATCTTAGATACTGCCTGTGACTGGGATGAATAAAGATGTGGTTATAAGGATCCTTTAGGTCCAAGGAGCATAGCCAAAGGTCAAAGGAGCATAGCCAATCTACCTGCTGAAGGTAGGGCAGCAGTATTCCAAGGGAGAGCATTTTGAACCTCTCCTGCACCAGGAATTTGTTCAGGTTTCTCAAGTCCAGGATGGGCCTTAGACTGCCTGTTCTTTTTGGGATAAGAAAGTACCTGGAGTAGAACTCTTTCCTTTGAGGTGGTGTGGTACGATCTCCACAACCCTGCCCCTGAGAAGGCCTGCAAGTTTCTGCAATTGCAGAGCCTTGTGCAGGGGAGTCCAAGGGGCTCTCCTGGAAAGAAAGAGGGATGTGTCTGGTCCAGATGAAGGAGGTAACCTTCCCTGACCACTTGAAGTGTCCAGGAGTGGTGGTGATGGCAGCCTATCAGTGGGCAAAATGAATCAGGTGCCCCCCCCCCCTCTGTAGCTGGTCCCCCATGTGTGGAGAGGCTATGCTCTGGGCGTCAAAACCCCAACCCAGTCTGGGTTGGAGCTGATTTCTGAGGCTCGGGGCCCTTAGGCTTACGTGGGCCCTGTCCTGCTCCCTTGCCCTGATGACCCTGCTAAGGGGTCTGGGGAGCCTGGCATGCAGGATAACCTCAGTAAGGCTGGCCTTTCTAATGAAAGGGAGGCCTTTTCCCCGATGGTTTCTTCTTGTGAAAAGTGGAATTTTTCCTCAAGAGTCAAGCCTTGGTGACATACTCGGTCTCGATCTCTGCCACCTTGTCCTCCATCGGCTTGCCAGAGGTTTTCACCGAGGCAAGGGACATCAAAGAGTTTTTCCTGGACTTATTGCTCAAGGACCGATGCCTGAAGCCAGGCCTGGCGTTGAGCACCAGTGCGACCTTCGCATTGGACTCAAAGCTGTAGTAGGCTGCTCGAGACAAATACTTTGAGCACTCCCCTACAGACTTCGTGAGGGTCTGGAAGCATTGGAGGTGGTCCCCGATGAGGCCCGCCGAAAACCCCCCAAGTTCTTTGGTTAGATCTCGGAAGTGCATGCTGATATACAGCTCATATGCTTGTATACGGCACACTAGCATCAAGCCCTGGTAACATTTATGCCCGAGGGTGCGGGACTCCCTGCCCAGGGGCACCAAAGAGTGAGTCTTCGAGCTTTTCTGTCAACGCATGGCCGTCTCGACCACCATGGAGGTGTGAGAGAGTTGCGCCTTCCTGAAACCGGATCCTCGCTGGACCCAGTACATAGAGTCCAGGCATCAGCTAACAATCGGCACCAAGGCCTGTGTTTTCCACATTCGGAGAAGGAGGCACCCGAGTATGGAGGGGATGGTGACCGTGAGGGCCTCCTTGGATGGGGCCTTGTATTGGAGGATTTTGAGTTCCTCTGTGCGGGGGTCCTCCTTCAACTTTGTGGTGAGAGACAGTGCCTTCGCCATGTCCCGGACAAACTCGAGGAACGAAGTGTCCTTGGTTGGGGACCGGTACCTCGATGCTAGCATGGATGGGTCCGAGGGGAGGTCACGGTGTGCTCATGTCTCCAGGGAAGCCTCGTCTTCGGACTCCCAGTCCCAAGTAGTCCTTCAAGGACTCGAGGTCCGACAGCTATAGCGGTGTCGTGGGATCCGTCCTTACATGGACTGCAGCTAAGACTTGGCCGGAGCCAGAGGCACTTGCTGGGAAGGATCTCACTCCTGAGGACTGTGAGCGGGATCAAGACCCTCGCCAAGGATCGGCTCGAGGCATGGGGCTCTCGAGATTCTCTTTGGCAGCATGGGGAGTCCTCAGCATTGAGGTCCCTGCGGTCTCAGTGCGTGCACTGATGGGGCTGGGCATCGAGGCTTGCTGCGAGGCAAGGAATGCAGAAACGCTGTGTTCCAATATCATCCTGGCTTCCCACTCAGGGGTTTCAGCCTTCGACACTGACACCAGGGTGACTGGTTTGGGTGTCGGGGAGTAGAGGGAGTCCAAGATCCATTGCTGGCGGTCTTGGCATGTGTCCTGGGTACATTGTCCGGCCACTCCTGCTCTGAATCCTCAGAAACCCTCCGGGGGCTGTTGGACCTCGCACGGGACTTGCCAGGAGTGGTCCCCTTCCTAGGAAGAGGTCCTCAAAGATTTCTTCTTTTTCTTACGCCCTCGCTCTGGGGAACCCTTCTTGGAGTGTTCGCGTGCCTGCTTGGGCACCGCGGGGTCTTTACGTGACTCCGAGGATCGATGCGGGGCCTTAGAGAGCGCAGCTACTGGGGATATTGGGACCAAATGGAAAGGGACTAGTGCTAACTAGATGGTACATAGAAGTTCATGAGAAAATCCACTTTTTTGGGGGGGAAGAAAGACGAACATCTTTAGGGTTCTGCGGAAAAAAGGAGACTGAGTAAGATGGCACCCTTGAATGGGAAGGGGACCACGCATGTCTGGTGGCATCTCCCAAAGGCTTTCTTTGAAAGCTGGGGAGATGCTTCCGTGAGGGCTCCGTTGGTGTTGATGTCACCCATATGTGAGGACCAGGGGCGGCTCTATAATGAGGTGAAGTGAGGCGGCTGCCTCAAGCGGCAAAGTTTCGAGGGTGGCAGAAAATGCCCCCAAAACAGCCGCCTCACTTAACCTTCAAAAGTAAAAAAAGAAATATTCGGCAGCGGCAAACTCACTCTCTTCTCTTCCTGCAGCCGCGGCTCCTGCCTCTTAGAATCGTGGCTGTGCTATGCGGGTGATCTGAATTTTAAATTAAAGTGAAGCCAGTGCAGAGCCTTCTCTCTTCTTGAAGGATTCCGTGCAACTTCGTCCCGCCCCCAAAGGAAGTTACATGTAACTTCCTTTGGGGGCGGGATGAAGCTGCGCGGGGTTCTTCATCGAGGCGGGAAGGCTCCGCACTGGCTTCACTTATTTAAAATTCAGATCACCTGCACAGCACAGCCGCGGTTCTAAGAGGCAGGAGCCGCGGCTGCAGGAAGAGAAGAGAGTGAGTTTGCCGCTGCCGAAAAGTGTACTCGGCAGCGGCAGCAACTTGTGCACCGCTTTAATTTAAGCTGCAGATCACCGGCGAGGTGGTGAGAAAAATGTAGGACTGCTTCTCCAAGACCAAGCAGGAAGTCAGTCCTCACATATGGGTGATGTCGGCGCTGACGGAGCCCCCGTGCGGAGCATTTCCCCAACTTTCAAAGAAAGCCTTTGGAAATGCAGCGCGCATTCACGATCCCCTTCCCGCCCAAGGGTGCCATCTTTCTCAGTCTTCTTTTTTCCGCGGAGCCTGATGGACGTGAGTTCGTGTCACCCGGTAAAAAAGTGATTTTCTGCGGGTTTTTCGTGGTTTTACCTGGTTCGACGCTGGTTCCCCTTCCTGCCTGGGCTAGGTACACCGGTATCGAGCCCGGAGTTCGTTTTTCTGTTTTTGTCCTTCGAGACTAGTGTTCGCGCTTTTTTTTGTGTGTCACTGGCAGCCGGTCTTTTGACCTCGCAGGGGCCCTTTATCCCCCCGATGGCTGCCAGCAGGTTCAAGAAGTGTGATCGGTGCAAGAAATTTATGTCTCTCACCAACACACATGACTGCTGCCTCCGATGCCTCAGGCCCGGTCATGACCCGCTGGCCTGTGGCCCGTGCGGCAAGATGTTGTCAAAGGCGCTGAGGAGCCGTCAACATCAGCGTGAAAGAATCTTTTCTGACTCCACGTCCGGCCGGGCCCGGACTTCATCAGAGGCCTCGACATCTCGGGAGTCCGATCCCGAGCACCGTCGAGGCTCCTCTGAGAGGGGGGGTCTCCTTCTCGGGAAGACAGAAGGAAGAAAAAGCTTGTGAGGGCGACGTTGGTGGACGCTCCTGGCCCCTCGAGGGCCAGGTCGCATAGCCCCAACCGACGCCCCGGGCTCTTGGAGTCAGAGAAGCCTTCAAAGTTACCTCGTGTGGAGCCGGAGTCCCCGAGTCACGTGAGTGCAGTTGTCCTCGTGGACTCTCCCCCGGGGGAGCCGACATCAGGCCCGACACTGTCGGGGCCCAAGTCGGGGGCTGCTGAGTCTCCTGAGCTCGGACTCAGGTTGACGGCCTTGGAGAGCAGCTTGGCTGCCTTCATGGAACAGCAGCAGGCACTGATCACCGGTCTGACCGGTGCTTCTGCCCCGACCACTGGGACCTCGACGTCCAAGTCGACCCCGGAGACCAAGCCGATCTTCGAGTCGATGAAGTCTCGAGTCGATCCTCGGTCATGGTCCCCCTCGACCTCCTGTGTGGGGCTGAGGTCATCGACGCCGATACCCTCGGCGTCAGGGCGGGTGGCATCGAAGCCCACACGGCCGGAGCCGCTCAATTCCTCCTCAGAGGAGTCGGACTGGGAGACGGAGGACGAGGAGTCCCCGGACACCTTCCAGACCCGGTGCATCCCTTCGGACTCACTGGAGTCCGAGCCTCGGAGAAGGTCCCCCCCCCCCCCCCAGAGGATACCCAGTTCTCGGACTTCGTGAGGGACATGGCTAAAGCTTTGGCCTTCCCCGCGGATGCCAAGGAGGAGCCTCGAGCCTAAGAGCTCGATGCACTCCAGTACGACTCTCCGCCTAAGGAAGCCTTTACTGTACTGGTTCCTCCGATGCTGGAACGGCTGCTCTTCCGCATGTGGGAGGCACCGGCCTCGGCGCCGGTTCTTAGCAAATGTGTCGATTCCATCTATCGAGTCCGTAAGAGCCCTGGGTTCCAGAAGGCACAGCTACCGCACCACTCCATAGTTGTGGAATCGGCCATGCATCGTCTGAAGAGTCAGAAGATGCACTCCTCAGTGCACCCTGGCCGGGAGGCCCGGAACTTGGATGCCTTCGGTAGAAAGTGCTTCCGGGGCTCTATGTTGTCTTGCCGTGTCCAGACTTACCAGCTGTGCATGGGCATGTACCTCCGAGACCTGGCGAAGGAAATTGCCGGGTTCTCAGCTGGCCTCTCCGAGGAACCTTTGCAGAGGTTCAAAGCTTTGTCATCGGGGATTCGAGAGTGCTCAAAGTTTATCTCTCGAGCAGCCTATGATGGCTTTGAGGCTTCGGCCCGGGTAGCCGCGGCCGGCATCAGTGCACGCCGTCAGGCCTGGCTACAGTCATCAGATCTGGAGCCATGGGTACAGGACAAGTTGGTCGATGTCCCTTGCCGAGGTGAGAACCTTTTTGGCAAACCCATAGCTGAAAAGGCTGCAGAAATCGAGACTGAGATTCTCACCAGGACAAGGCTGTCCAGAAAGACTTCTGCCCCTTCTCAGAAAAAGAAGGGCTCGGGGAAGAAGCCCTTTTTCCCGAGGAAGGGTACTGCCTACAAATCCTACCCTCAATTCCAGGCCTCTACAGCTCCCCAACAGGGTCAGCAGGCCAAGGGGCAGGGACATGGGCCCCATAGGCAGAAAACCCCCAAGCCGCCAGCTCCGGCTCCTGCACAGCAGGGAGCGGGGTTTTGACTCCCACTGCATAGCTTCTCCTCCACAGCTGGCTCCACTCAGCACAGGAGGCCGGCTGACACTGTACGCCCACAGGTGGTCAGCCATAATAGGGGATATCTGGGTACTGAGCATAGTCCAGAAGGGCTACTTGCTCCACTTCAACCAGTTACCCCCCTCCTATTTTCCATGGGAGCCTCCAAGACTTCCTCTTCACAGGAACCTCCTCCTTTAGGAGTTGGCAAGTCTTCTAAAGGAGCAGGTGGTGGAACCATTGCCTCACCACCTGAAAGGGCAAGGCTTCTATTCCAGGTACTTTCTGGTACCAAAAAGGACAGGAGGCCTCAGGCCCATCCTAGACTTGTGAAATCTCAACAAGTTCCTGGAGATGGAAAAGTTCAAGATGCTTACCCTTGGGATACTGCTGCCCTACCTCCAGCAGGGAGATTGGCTATGCTCCTTAGACCTAAAGGATGCTTATATTCACATCCTCATTCATCCAGACCACAGACAATATCTCAGATTTGTAGTGGGAGGAAATAATTTTCAGTACAGGGTACTTCCATTTGTCCTAACCTCCGCTCCCAGGGTTTTCACCAAGTGCCTGGCGGTGGTGGCAGCCTATCTCAGAAACCAGGGCATCTTTGTCTTCCCATACCTGGACGATTGGCTCATCAGGGGTCAGTCTCCACAGGAGACCAGACAAGCCACCTTTTGCACTGTATCTCTTCTCCAGCATCTAGGCTTTGTCATAAACTTCGCAAAGTCCACTTTGCTCCCCTCACAGAACATAGAGTTCGTAGGGGCAAGACTAGATACCCTTCAGGCAAAGGCTTATTTGCCCGAGGGCAGGGCCCACAGGCTGATGGGCTTGGCCAAACAGTTCCAGAGCAGTTCTTTGGTCTCAACCAGACACTTCCTGAGGCTCTTAGGCCACATGGCATCCAAAGTCCATGTAACTCCGAATGCCTGTCTGCATTTGCAGCCTGCTCAGTGGTGCCTCAGAGCTCAGTGGGTGCAAGCCACAGGAGACTTAAGAGACAGAGTAAGGGTGTCCAAACTACTAGTGGACTCCCTGCGGTGGTGGCTATATCTCCCAAACCTTGTCAGGGGAGTGCCTTTCCAAGTGCCGCCACACACACAGGTGCTGACAACCGATGCTTCCTTACAGGGTTGGGGGGCACATTGCCAGGGTGCCTGCACTCAGGGCCTCTGGTCTCCTTGGGAGGCAACACAGCAGATCAATCTGTTGGAGTTGCGAGCTATCCGCTTGGCTCTACAGACTTTCTCTCTCACCAGTCTGTCTTAGTTCAGACAGACAATCAAGTGGCAATGTTCTATGTGAACAAGCAGGGAGGCACAGGATCCAGGCTTCTGTGTCAGGAAGCACAAGCTCTTTGCTCCCTGGCAGTCAAACAAGGCATGTTTTTCAAAGCAGTTTATCTACCTGGCCAGGAGAATTACCTAGCAGACAGGTTAAGCAGGATTCTACAGCCTCACAAATGGCACTTGAATCCACTAGTGGTCCAACAGATCTTTCTAAGATGGGGTATTCCAACTATCGATCTCTTTGCGAGTCCACTGAACCGGCAGCTGCCCAGGTTCTGTTCCAGACAACCGCATCCTCTGAGAATAGCAGCAGATGCATTTCTAATTTCTTGGTCTACGGACCTGCTGTATGCGTTTCCTCCCACGCCTCTAGTGGCCCGTACCTTGTTCAAGGTTCTTCAGGACAAGGCCTCGGTGATTCTGGTAGCCCCCAGATGGCCGAGGCAACCGTGGTTCCCACTCCTTCTGCAGTTGGCGGTGGGCACTCCACTCCCTCTGGGGGTGCAACCTGATCTCCTGTCTCAGGACCAGGGATCTCTCCTGCACCCCAACCTCAAATCCCGCAATCTGATGGCCTGGCTGCTGAAAGGATAGTTCTAGCCCCCTTACTTCTACCTAAGGAAGTGGAAGAGGTAGTGTTGGCCTCTAGGAGGCAATCCACTCGGAAGTCTTATGCCCTCAAGTGGCGTAGGTTCTCCACCTGGTGTGCTCAGCGCCAGGAGGATCCTTTTTCGTGCCTGGTGCCGGTGATGCTGCAGTATCTGCTTCACCTGTCGGACCTAGGCCTTAAATCCAACTCTGTTCGGGTCCACCTCAGTGCTCTATCGGCGCACCACTCACTGGTGGAGGGACAGTCTCTGTCGGGCCACCCCTTGGTGTCCCGCTTCCTCAGAGGCCTGTTTTTGCTCAAGCCTCTGGTTCGTCCACCAGCCACTGAGTGGGATTTGAATGTGGTCTTGCAGCAACTTACTCACCCAGCATTTGAGCCGATGGCTACCTGCCATTTACGATTCCTTTCTTGGAAGGCGTTGTTCTTGGTAGCTCTTACCTCGGCCAGGCGTGTGAGTGAACTCCAAGCTCTGGTTTCTGATAGACCGTACACACGGTTCTATAGGAACAGAGTGGTCTTATGGACTCATCCTAAGTTCCTTCCAAAGGCTGTCTCCTCCTTCCACCTCAATCAGGAGGTGGTTCTTCCAACATTCTTTCCCAGGCCGCACGCCAGCCGGGCTGAAACAGTCTTGCATACTTTGGACTGTAGAAGGGCGTTGTCCTTTTACGTAGACTGTACGCAGGGGCATCGAAGGGCTGCTCAGCGCTTCATATCTTTTGACCCTAATAAACTGGGGTTACCTGTCTCCAAGCATACGTTGTCCATTTGGGTAGCAGATTGTATCGCCTGGGTGTACAGGGTAGCCGGTCTCTCCTTGCAGGGTCGAGTCCTGGCCCACCATGTCAGGGCGAAAGCCACATCATTAGCTCAACTCCGCTCTGTTCCGTTGGCAGACATCTGCCAGGCCGCTACTTGGTCTTCAAGCCAGACTTTTGCGGCCCATTACTGCCTCGAGAGGGAGTCCCGCAGGGACAGTGCTTTCGGACAGGCGGTACTCCGTAATCTCTTTGAGGTTTAGGCAACTCCTACCCTCCAGCCCTTGTGTTGGGCTACCGTATGGGGCGTTCTCAGAGAAGATTCTTGTCACGGATGCTGAGGCTCTAGAGGGAGCTAATTGTTTTAGCTTTGGTTCCCGGTAGCCTAGAGCTGGGGAGTCCCATATGTGAGGACTGACTTCCTGCTTGGTCCTGGAGAAAGATTAGTTACTCACCTGTAACAGGTGTTCTCCAGGAGCAGCAGGAATCAGTCCTCACGACCCTCCCTCCTCCCCTTGGCGTTGTGGTCATATGATTCATTTTGTTATTTTTGCTGTCTTTTAGCTATGTCATCAGACTGAGCAAGATGGCACCCTTGGGTGGGAAGGGGACCGCGCATGCGCGCTGCATTCCCAAAGGCTTTCCTTGAAAGCTGGGGAAATGCTCCGCACGGGGGCTCCATTGGCGCCGACGTCACCCATATGTGAGAACTGATTCCTGCTGCTCCTGGAGAACACCTGTTACAGGTAAGTAACTACTCTTAATGGGCTATGGGGGGGAGCTAGGACTGGAAATGGGCTGATGGGGGTTAGGACTGGAAATGGGCTAATCAGGAGGGGGGACTAGGACTGCTAATTGGCTATAGGGGGGGAGCTAGGACTGGAAATGAGCTGATGGGGGTTAGAACTGGAAATAGGCTGATGAGGGGGTTAGGGCCGAGGGGGGGGGGTTAGAACTGGAAATGGGCTGTTCAGGAGGGGGACTAGGACTGCTAATGGGCTATGGGGGGAGCTAGCACTGGAAATGGGCTGATGGGGGGTTAGAACTGGAAATGGACTGATCGGGAGGGGGCTAGGACTGGTAATGGACTGATTGGGATGCTAGGACTGGAAATAGACTTATTGGGGGGGTTAGGACTGGTAATGGTCAGATGGGGGCTAGCACTGGAAATGAGCTAGGACTGGTAATGGGCTGATTGGGGGGCTAGGACTGGAAATGGGCTGGGACTGGAAATGGGCTAATAGGGGAGGGGAGGAGAGTGCTGCTGTCCCTGTAAGAAAACTAGGGGCTAGGGCTACAAATAGGCTGATGCGGGGGGACGGTAGAATAGGACTGGAAGGGAGCGGATACTGAGAGGGTCTGCCAGGGGAAGGAGGGGGCAGGAAGGGAGCTGACACGGTGGAAGGAAAGGGCTGGAATGGAGCTGACACCTGGTATGTACTGAAGGGGGACTGGAAGAGAGCTGACTGTTGGGGATGGGAGTGGTAGGTGGCTGGGTAAGGGGGAGGAGGCTGGAAGGGAGCTGACATGTGAATGTCACTGGAAGGGGGATGGACAGAGGGTAGGGCGACTGGAAGGGAGCCGACTGGGAGGGGTGGCACTGAGAGTGGACGTGAGCTGATACCTGGGATGGTATTTGGACTAGAAGGGGCTGGACAGTGGAGAAAGGGGAGGGGGACTGGAAGGGAATGGACACCAGTGGCAGTTGTGGGAATGCAAGGTGGTTGACATTGGAAGGTACTGGGAGGGGAAGACTGGAAAGGGGGCTGATACTGGGGAGGGTTACTGGAACTGGAAATGGGCTGATGGAAGGAAGTGAAGAAAACAAAAGAAGAGATAAGAAATGGCAGATGGGCCATGGACCATAGACCACAGAAAGAGAGCTAAGAGAAGACAGGAAAGCAGAAGCCTCAGATCGGGACCAGCTTGATCAGAGAATAAAATGGTCAGACAACAAAGGTAGAAAAAATAATTTTATTTAATTTTAGTGATTGGACTTTGTGCTATTTTTATATTTTACACAGTATTGGGGAACTGCATCTCTTATTTATCTGATGTTGCACTGCATGTGGACTCTTACTTCTTGGGGTTTCAGTTTAAATTTGTCTACATATTTTTATTTTTACTTTAGATTGTGGTTACTTATTCTGTACTTGGTAAGGTTCGATGTTGTGAGTGTGTGACTGAGGTCAGGTGTTCTGTTAATATGGAGTTTGTACATAAAGATCTATACTGTACTGCAGTAATTTGACTTGTTCAGCTTTTCAAATAGGTGTATGGATGTTCCAGGGCCACTGTAGTATTTACAGTGATGCTTTTTTTGGATGGGCTCCTTATGTGAGTTTTGGAAGTTTGTGCTGATATGGTATGGTATGGTAGGTTTGCTCTTTGTTGTAGGGTTTTATATTAGTTCACAATATGCCTGGTAGTGGAGAATAGTGGTGGTTGTTGTTGTTATTGTTAGTGAGATGATCCGAATCAGATTTTTTTTTTAAATATTGAGTTCTGTGGGTGAATGTCCTGGTTCTGGATGCAAAATATATGTTGAAAAAGAAAAAGCAAGAACCATAACGCAGTTTCTAACAACAAAATTAAACCAACTGTGCTGTTAGTTCTTGCTGTCTTTTAGTTCCTTGGTGTGCAAACGGGACCGTACCTAGACCTGTGCAAGCGGTGCAGCCGCACAGGGCAGAAAGGCTTTGGGGGACGCATTTCGGCTGTCTGCTGTTGCCCTGCTGCCACTGGCAGGACAATAGCAGGCAGCCGAAATGCGCTCCCCAAGCTTTTTCGCAGCACTTTAAGCAGGTCTGGTCCCTCCCTCCTCCGACGCGATGTCAGAGTAGGGAGGCACAGATCTGCTTAAAGTGCCGGTGCCTTTCAGATCAGGCGCATGCCCCCCTCCTCCTCCCCCCATACCTCCGTCCAGCGCTGCCTGCTCTTTCCCTGTTGCCAATGCTGCCGTGAAAAAAACAGAGGGCGGCAGCAGCAGGGAAAGAGCAGGTAGCGCTGGATGGAGGTATAGGGGGAGAGGGGGGTGTGCCCCCGAGCTTCAAGTCGCACAGGGTGCGATTGCAGCTCGATATAGCCCTGTGTGCAAACATCTTGCATTTCCTCCATATAATCTAGTCAGCTTTTTTGGTTTGGTTCAGTCTCTGATTGGATTTCTGAAAAAGTCACGCCCCCCCCCCCCCCTCTAAGGTGGGGGGTCGGCGCCATTTCATACTTCGCCTCAGGCAGCAGATTGCCTTGAGCCGCCCCTGGTGAGGACTGACTTCCTGCTTGTTCCTTGAGAATATCTATTCTTCTGCCACAAGGAGCTCCCTCAAAAGAGATGCCCCCAACATGAACCACCACAGGAAGTTCTACCACCTAGACAAGGATGAGTTCCTGGTAAAGCTCTACCAAAACTCATACACACATCTGAGGACCTGGATACACTCATACACAACTGGAACAAGACAATAAGCAGCATAGCCATAAAACCGCATACATCTATAGTACACCGAAAACACAACACAGCTACATGGTATTCCACCTGCTTAAGAGATATGAAACACCAGCTCAAAGCACTAGAGAGAAGATGGAGACATTCCAAATCGTCAGACAACCTCAGCATCTACACAGCCAAATTATGTGAATGCCAAACAGCTACAAATTAGGCTAAGAAGGAGTATCTTGCCCAATTGCTTCAAAGTGCCCTAAACCAACTCAGGGAGCTCTTTGATCTAGACAAAACAATAGTAAAAAATCCCCTTCAACAGATAAAAGAACCAACTCTAACCCCTCAAGCATGGCAGACCACTTTCAAACTTTGACTCGCCCTCAAACCAACTAGTCACACACCACTACAGAACATCTTAAGCACAACCATACTGAGACAAATGTCACATGGGGCACCTTCTCAGCTATTTCCCCGGAACACCTAGAAAGAATCATCACAAGCATAAACACTTCCACTTCCCCTCTAGTCCCTTGTCCAGTTGGCTGGGTAAAGGCTGCCCAAACAGAGCTGATGCCCACAATACTTAAGATCGCTCAGCTCTCACTTCAATTAGGATACATACCGTCAGAGCTCAAGAGGGCCTTCATCTGACCAGTGAAAAAAACAAGTAATCAGACCCCAACCAGCCTAGCTCCTATTGAACTATTGTCAGCCTTCCATTTCTGACAAAGGTTATAGAAAAAATCAAATCATGCAGAACCAACTCCAAGAACACATAGATGCCCACTGCCCCCTTGACTTCTAGCAACACAGCTTCAGACCCCAACATGAAGTGGAATCCCTCTTGACTGTCCTGATCGACAACCTCACAAAAGGAATTGACAAACCTCAGAACGGCTTTATCCTAATCTTCCTGGACATTAAGTCAGCCTTTGACTCCGTCCCACATAACTTGATCTTATAACATCTACACACATTTGGCCTGAGAGGCACCACCATAAACTGGTTCAAGTCATATCTATCACAGCGACAACTATAAGTAAGAATAACCACCCAAAGATCAGCCCCATATGAATAGCACAAAGGTGTCTCACAAAGATCGACGCTATCCTCATTACTGTTTAACATTTTAATCCAACCAATCTGTGAAATAATGAAGACCCATAACATTCTATAGCACATATTCGCCGACAATGTGATGCTATATTCCCCAATCAACACCACCAACCCAAACATTTCCCAAATGAAATGAAGAAATACTTCACATCCATTACACATTGGCTCACAGATCACAATATGGCTGTAAACCAAAAGAAAACCGTTGTCCTATACATAACAAGGGATACCAGCTTGCCCCCCCCCCCCCACACACATAACAATTCCCATCTGCAAGTCAAATCGGAAATACGCTACTTAGGAGTCACTCTAAATTAGCACCTCTTCTTTGCCTCCCATATAAGCAATACTACCAGATGCATCTACCTTAAGCTCAAGACAGTTCAACATCTCGGGCCACTTCTGCATCCACACGACTTTCGCACCATTCTACAGGCACTCATTTTTCCCCACTTTGATTATTGTAACCTCATACTCCAAGGCCTCCACAAATCTTCAGTACACCCACTCCAACTAGCCATGAACACCACTACATGCACTCTCTGCAACGCCCCAAGAAGACAACACATAACCTTACTCTTCAAGCAACTGCACTGGCTACCCATTGCGGAACGGATCAGATACACAGCCATTCTCACAGTTTTCAAAGTTTCCCATGTCTTCTCCTCCTCTCATTTCCAATGCCTATTATTCAGAACATCTAACAGCAGAGCCAGAAGAACAAAATCACTTAACACTCTCTATACTCCAACAATCGCCGCTAAGACTAACTGCACAACATCAAGGAGAGCTGCTTTCCTATTTTCACCAGCCCTATGGAATGCGATTCCGGACAGTCTACGTGCCATGCAGGATCTGACAGACTTTAGAAAAAACCTGAAGACTCGCCTCTTCCTTGAGTATGTCCCCAATGACAACACATAAACTACCACCCTCAGTGAAGCAAGAGACTCCACCAGATGCCCCGCCTGTTACCCCTCCCCCCATTTTTATGTACCCCAACTCAATGAGATGTTTATACAAATGTTTTAAATTCAGTGTTATGCATTCAACTTTCACTTCACTTGCTCCATGTTAATGTTTATTGTTCCATGTAAGGCCGCCCCAGGCCATGTTCTTTTATGTAAACTGCTTAGACTCTTAGATATAGTGGTATATAAGCACAGCTAAATACATAAATAAAATACATCCCCATCTTCCTTCCATCTCATAGCCAAACATCTCCCAGTAAACATTACATACTGAGTTTTCTTATTTCTCCCCTGCTTTTAGTACAAACAAGTCCACAAAGGGCTTCCATACCAGTTCAAAACGTTCTACCTTCTTTCTGTTATGCAGTCACTCTTTCCACATTGTAAGTTCCCCACATTCATACAAGCCAAGCTTTCAAAGGTGGGGGAACTAGTTGCTTCCAAGCCATAGCCAGATTTAATTTAATTGCATTCATGCAATGCTTTACCAGTTCCAATTGAACAGACTTTGCTTTCGGAACTGACATATTAAATAAATAAATAAATAAATAAATAAATTCTAGGATCCCAGGGGACTTCCAAACCCAGCATTATATGCACTCTATATTGTATACCCTTCCAGTTGCTCTTTCTCCAAGGAAACCCCCACCATACATAAGCAAACATTCCCTTCATGCCACATCTCTGCCAGCAGGCATCCTGGGAAGGTATTCAAAATATGTTTCAGAGTCAAATACCATCTATACAACAATTTGTAGTTGGTTTCCTGAACATTAATTGCCAGTGAGCTTTTCTTGAGCTGCTTTTCAACCTGTTCCACCTGTTTAGTTGTGTAAGAAATTTGCAATTCTCTCAACCAGATACTTCTGTGCTTACCCAAATGGAAAGCTAACTTTTGCTGGAGACCACAGAGGGCTGAAATCAATCCTGTTGAAACCTTATCTTCACAAAGATCTTCCAGGGCAATTATGTCTCTGGTTACCTGCATTTTAACCTACCCAGTGCACCAGCACCCTCCTTTTGCCCTACCCACTGCACCAGCAGCATATGGTAATAAGCATGAGATTGGGGTAGTTCAAACTCATCTTTGAGTTTTTTAAATGGACGTAATCGTTCATCTTCTTAAAGCTATCCCAGCTGACCCAGGTCTTGCTGCTCCCAAGTCCTAAAAACCTCTGTCACTATCCCCAGCTGGAAAGCAGCATTACGTGCTATAGGGGACGATAGCAAATAAGCCTCTCCCTTAGGCTTAAAGTACCTATCCTAGCACTTAATAAATGATCAATGTTGGGATTCCCACCAATCTTATATACCCTATTTTTCACTTACATCCACAGCTGTCCTCCCAGATCAGTTATTCCCACCAAATCCCGCTTTATCCAGTATACAGGGCTTTGTGGATTCATCCATTTTACCGCTTCTCACCCCTGTGCTACTGCATAGTACCAGCATAGGTTAGGGACCCCCAATCCCTCGTTCTTCCCGTGGGCATATAATATATGGCAGGCCATGCATGGCTTCCCATAATGCCAAATACATTTCATTATCTGCCTCTGCAGGCCTTCCAACACTCTGTGAGGCAGTTCCAAGAGAAGAATCTGCTGCTGTGTAAAGGTAGCTTTGTTATAGGAACCTCTCCTTCTGGTACCTTGTAATCCTGATCCAGGGAACTCCGGTGAATGTAGGTTTTTCTCAAAGCATGGCTCCTTGACTTTCTGTGCTCCTCTTTCAGCTGTTATTATTCTTGTCGTGCTGCTTGATCCAGCTACGTTATTTGGGCTGGGAGTGTCACTCCTTCCAGCCAAACTGCTTCTCCTGGCAGTCTCTCTCTGGACTCCGTCTCTCCGTCTCTCTGTGCTCTGCCCCTCTGGACTCTATCTGTCTGGATTCTGTCCCTCTGGGCTTGCTCCGTGTGGACTCTCTCTTTCTCCACACTCCTTCTCCTTCCTTCTGGCTGAACTGCTGCTGGCTGAGTTCCCTCCGAATGGATTCCTCCTCCACTCCTTGCACACCTACCCCACTTCCTTCTGGCTGTCTTTCCTTTATAAAGGCATTTTACCTTTGAAACTCCCGGGCTTGCCTTCAGGTGCAGCTGGTTAACACTCATACAATCAGTGGCTGGGCACGTTGACTCAGCCTCTGTAGGATTACTCTTTCCCCCTCTAGCTGTGCTGCGAGGTAATTGCATCTTCTGCATATCCACAGCTCTATGAAAAACACGGTTTTTTCCTAAACCTGCACCTTCCGTGGCTCCAGCCTCATGACAGTATTCACAATCCTTTTGTGCCCACTAATCTAACTGGGCCTGCAATGCCACAAGTCTATTCCATTCTTTCCTTGAGATCGTTCTTTCATGCTTCTTCTGACATGGTAGTAGATCTGCTTGCCCTTGGCAAACATTCTTCTTTCTAAGCTTTTTGGCTCATGCTGCTTCCGCCAGAAAAAAGAAACCTGGCTACTGCTTTAAATGCATCCCACATTATCGGCATGACTACACCTCCCATTATATTATGTTCAAAATATTCTATAAAGGCCTCATGAGCCTGTTGCACTTCCAATGCATAATAGAAAATTATTCAAAGTCCAAAGTTTAACTCCTATCTCTAGACCAATTCCTTCTAATGTCACCCATCACGGCACATGGTCTGACCAGGTTATAGTACCTATACCTGTTTCACGCATCTGTGATCTGAGTCACTGATCCAAGAACAAATCTGTGTGTGCGACTGCAAGCTTGCATGGCAGTCTCCCCAAGAATAATCGGCCCCTCGCAAAAGCTGCTAGGGAGACCTTGATCTCCCCATAAAAGGAAGCTGCTTTGATCATTTGGTGCATAAATATTAGCAAAGGTATAGGGAGCCCCCTGGAATTGTACATTAAGGAATAACCATCTCCCTCTTTTATCTCAGCATTTGACAAAATAAAATGGCCATCCCCCTCTGCTTACAATTGGAGACATCAAAGACTGACCAGACCTCTTCATATGGCCTCCTCCACAGCCACTCTACGCTCTTCTAACAAACTACTTCTATCTGTGCCCTCCACTCCTGCTGCTAACTCTAGACCGCTCCTTTCAACTTGCAGCGCCTTATGCCTGGAACAAGCTACCTGTGTCTGTTCTCCAGGCACCCTCTCTAGCCCTCTTCAAATCCAGGTTGAAAGCTCACCTCTTCACTGTTGCTTTCAGATCTTGACTTCTGTGTTTTGTCTTGACTAGATTGTCAGTGCCGTGTTTTGTCTTGACTAGATTGCTAGCTCTGTGTTTTGTCTTGACTAGATTGTAAGCTCTGACGACAGGGACGGTCTCCTACATGTCTGTACAGCGCTGCGTACGACTGGTAGCACTATATAAATGCTCAATAGTAGTAGTAGTAGTAGTTGTCACTGTGCAGCTGGGTCTCCTGAAGAAATAGCACATCTCCCTTTAACAATTTGGCTTCCTTAAATAATCTGGCTCTCTCTTGTGGCGAATTTAACTCGTTTATATTAATGATCGCTATCTTAAGCATATTAGCCATCAGTCCCACCCCACCCGTTTTGTCAGCCCCATCTCCACAAAGCCCATCCTCCCAGAATCCATAACAAGAAACCTATATAGCAAAACTACAGTGTATGTGTCAGACACATGCCATCCCCCATTTGCACTCAGTTCATACTCACAATCTATCATTCTTTCAAACACCCAAAACCCACCCCACTCCATCCTACTACCCAACATTTGTATACTTCTCTCATCCATCCCCTTGACTGCCGCTTCCATGAAACATAGGAAGTAGCCTACCCAACCCAGCCCCAGACAACCCCTCCCCGACTCATCCTCATTCACACAGATTCCACTTGAAAAGATTTGATTGAAAAGCGCTACTACTTCTCTCCCCTCCCACTACCCCACACCATCCCCTCCCATTAAAGGACAGAAGTAAAGGGAAGCAGAAAGAGAAAGAAGAGATGAGAAGAAAAAGAGAAAAGGGGAGAAGGGAAAGAAAATAAGAGAGTAATCAGGAGGATCACACTGCTTCACATAGTCCAGAGTTACAGTTGCATCAGTTTTTCTCACTGTACTGCCATAGAATTGCATTTCTGCAATTCAGTCAGTCAATTCCAGTTGTCTGTCCAACTCAGCCTCCTCCTCTTGTTATCAAGCAACAAAAGCTGCCAGCTTGGCTGGTCTCGAGTCCCAGTCCAGTGCATAGTACAGCATCTCGCTTGGAGCTCACTCCTTATATAATGGAATTGGGTAAGTCTCAAATGTAATACACTCATACAACTTTACAAGTCATTTCTCCTTAGACGCCAAATGTTTTTCCACTTATTAAGGGAGACCCATTGTTGCTTCATGGTAGGCTGTAACACATTATCCTTGGCCAGTCCTACCAGCTGCAAAACCACGCTTCAGCCAGATCCTGCACACTGTGTCTTTTATCAGCCACAGGGAAGTTCATCCGAAATGGGAAGAACCACGAGTAGCGAATCTTCTCTTTCAACAAGAAATCTGTGACTGGCTTCATTTCATACCTATGCACTAAGATAAATGGCAGCAGATCCTGAAACAAGGGCACTTGCTTCCCCATATGGCACTGATCACTTTTCACAGCCTTTATCGAGTAGCAGGCCACATCTTGAAACCGGAACAATTACACTCTAATATCTCTCTGCTTGTTAACTGGTGGTGCTCCGAGCCCAATGTGCCTTATCATTTCCATTTGTGGAGCCCGTTCCACCAGCTCGGTATCTTACAAGAGTTCAGTGCACAAGGCGCGAACAATGGGCTCCCCCGATAGCTTCAGGAGCACCACAAAAACCTCACATTATTTATTTTATTGCGATTCTCAATATCATCTAATTTATAAAAGATCTTAGTGGCCTGCTGTTTGTGCCTGTCCACCACACATTGCAAGTTAGTTAAAGTCTCTGCATGCTCTTCTAGTTTCCTCCATTTTGGCCTCCTACATTTGCACTCCCCCTCACCCAATTCTTAGAAGGCACCATGAATTTCCTCAAATTTTGCCATAATCTCCTCCCTCATAGTGTGAGCTCCATAGCCATTTCATCAAACCTTTCCAGAACTCTTTCTTAATCATCGCAGCATCTAGCAGAGCTGATCTTCTCCACTCTCATTTTCTGAGTCAGCTGATGCCATAATTGCTGGAGATCCTGCACGTGGACCAGCCTTGCCTACTAGTCTTCGGGACACTCATAGTTTCTTTGCCTTCACTGCCATGTTTCCAGTCACAATAACGCATGTTCAGGTCAGTTTTCCACGCCAACCAATACTCTATTCACCATATGGTGGTGCTTTTTTCTGGGTGAATCAGAGGAGTTATTGCCCTAAACTGCCTTAGTTGGCTGATGTCGCTTCCTCTGGGCAGCATGTTTTTGACAAACAAGTGGAGGGGTAAACTTTTGTCTCAGCTCTTTGCCTTCCAAGGCCAGGCATTGCCCCAAGCATGGCATTATTTGCAGTTGCTCAGCTCAATGGTGGCTACTTTGGACCTGGTTCCATGGGTGAAGTCACACGTGTATCCTCTTCAGAAAGCTCTGCTTTTGAGATGGTCCCCGGTGTCTCAGGACTTCAAAGTTTGGATTCCCCTACTCCCATCAGTGGTGACAAATATGCAGTGATGGTCAGAGCCATCCAACTTGGTGAGGGGCATGGGCCTTGAGACCTGTCAGTGAGTTGTCCTGACCTCCACAACCATTTTCTTGAGTTGAGGAAGCCCATTACTTGGGTCAGACAGCTCAGGGGCGATGGTCCCCATGGGAGGCGGCCTTGGCTGATGAACAAGTTGGAGGCGTGATCGAGCCATTTGCCCTTGCTCCATTTTCATCGCCTGGACCAGGGAAGGAAGGTCAGGATGTTCTTGGACAATGCAACAACAGTGGTTTATGTCAGTTGGCAGGGGGCACCAAAAATGAGATGGTCACCCAGGAGATGCACTTGTTATTTTCCTGGGCAGAGCATCATCTAGCAGCAGTCTTGGAGACACACAATGTGGGGGTTGAGAACATGAAGGCATATTTCCTTAGTCAGCATACCCTTGATCCTCAAGAGTGGGCGCTCATTGAGGAAGCCTTCAATCAGATCATGGATCACTGGGGCAGGCCTGTCCTAGACTTGATGGCAACACATGCCAGTGTCAATGTGGAGGCCTTTTTCAGTTAAAGAAGGGAATTAGGCTCCACCAATGTTGATGCGCTCGTTCAGACTTAGCCATGCTGGTGCCCTCTGTACTCTTTTCCACTGTGGCCTCTGATAGGCTGAGTCCTTCTGCGGATAGCAGAACATCCAGGTCTGGTTGTCCTGGTACTGCCAGACTGCCCATGAAGGCCCTGCTAGGCAGATGTATGTGGCTGCTGATGGGGACCCCTCAACCCTTCTACCAGGAGAAGGGGACCTTTTCACCAGGGGCCCATCCTCATGGATGATCCTCATCCATTCTTGCTTATGATCTGGCCTTTGAGAGATGTAGCCTAAGGTGTAAGGGCTATTTAGTGATAATTGCAACCCTGCTCAACCCAAAATGCAGATCCACTTCTCTGGCATATGTCCGCTTGTGGCACCTTTTTAAGGGGTAATGTCAGTGTCAAGAGACTTCTCCTTGACATGCCAACCTCCCTAGCCTTCTTGGCCTTTCTTCAGGATCGGAGAAAGGCCTTGTTCTGATATGCCCCGTTTCTTTCTTGGGATTAATTATCTGTGTCCCACGTTTGGAGCCCCTGTGCCCCATTGAGACTTTGGCCTAGTGCTTCAGGTCTGAAAAGGTCCTCTGTTTGAGCCCTTGAGGGGAGCCATGTTGAAGCATTTGTCCCTAAATAGGGTGGTCTTGGTAGCCATTTGCCTGGTCTTGCAAATTTCGGAGTTAACAGGCTTTGTCCTATAGGGATCCATATTTGACCTTCCTGCCTGAAGTGGTGTAGATTTGACTAGTTCTTTCTTTCTTGCCAAAAGTGGTGTCCGATTTTTCATATCAACCAGGTGGTTTCTTTTCTGCTATTTATGGCCGATCAGTGTCAAGGGAAGGATAAGCTTCTCCAGTTGTTAGATGTCCGCAGGGTGTTACTGTAGTATCTGAAGGTGACGCATTCCTTTTATAAGTCGGACAGGCTCTGTTTTGTTTGTGGGTCTGCAAAAGGCCACCTGGGGACATTGGATCAAGGAAGCCCTACCTTCTGCTTACATACTGAAAGGATTTTCTGTCCCAGCGGATTTGTGCACACACTCTTCCAGGATACCGGTGGTGTTTCGGGTGAAATCCAGGGTAGCAGCCCCAGTGAACCTCTGTAGGGTATCTACTTGGTTGTCCCGGAGTACATTTGTCAAGCATTTTCGCTTAGACCTGCTGGCACATTTGGATGCGTCCTTTGGGTCAGAGGTTCTCAAAGCAACCATGTCTTCCTCCCGCCCGAATGAGTCATAGCTTGGGCACATACCACTTGTCTAGTGGTGTAGCAGGATGTATTGGAAGGTGAAATTTTATTTACCTAATAATTTTATTTCCTGGAATTCTGAATAACCCACCCTAAGGAAGTGTTGTGCTGCTTACTCCTCTTCACCCTGAATTGCAGAATTGATATAAATAGTTCCTGCGTTGATTGAGATTTCCTTTGGATTACCTTGGGTCCCTTCCTTTAGGGGGATCTCAGTGGGGTTAGTTTTCCTTTTTGTTTTGTTCTGATTGTTTTTTTTCTTAGGCTTGTCATGCAAATGATGAAAATGACGCTAGCTGCCCCATTCCTTGTACAGTACTAGTGATAATGTCACTGGATACTTCTAGTTTTCTCTGTCTCTATCATCTGCTGGCAGGTAGGAATAACCTACTTGTCTGGACTGGTCTAGCAGGATGCCAGGAAAGGAAATTATTAGGTAAGTAAAATTTCACCATTTCCCATATTTAGGCAAAAGCACTCACACTTGTGAAAATTGGTATTGAATTGTATTAGAGAGTGGGGGAATACAAAATTTCATTTGTGTTACATTTGTGAAAACATTTGCAATTTTTCTAGTTGAAAATGCTACCTTTCCAGTTTAAATATACATAGTACTGTAATTCATTTTCATTGCTTTCATTTAGGATCTGAGGACTGATAAAGAGATAGCAGTCCAACTGGCTAGCATGCAGCAACAAATGGACTCTCAAGAAAGTATTTTCTTTAAAACAGCTGCACCAAATCTAAGAGCTTTAGAGAAACTGCAGATTGTCAAGGACAAATTTCAAGACTCAGTAGATGGTAAATTTGAAGTTTCTAAAATTAATATTTGCAAAAAATATTGTATGTGTCTCTGATTTATTTTTCAGCATTCTTTCTGTGCTTGAGTGTGGTGTTCTCCAGGACCAAGCAGGAAGTCAGTCCTCACATATGGGTGACATCGGCGCCAATGGAGCCCCCGTGCGGAGCATTTCCCCAGCTTTCAAGGAAAGCCTTTGGGAATGCAGCGCGCATGCGCGGTCCCCTTCCCGCCCAAGGGTGCCATCTTGCTTAGTCTTTCTTTTTCCACGGAGCCCAACGGACGTGAGTTCGTGTCATCAGGGAAAAGTAGATTTTTTTTTGGCTATTTTGGATTTTTATGTTCTGGTTCAACGCTGGTTCCCTTTCCCGCCTGGGCTCGGTACACCGGTATCGAGTCCGGAGTTTTGATTTTCATTTTTTGTCCTTCATGACTAGCGTTCGCGCTCTTTTTGTGTTTTCACTGGCAGCCCGGTCTTTTGACCTTGCAGGGGCCCTTTTTCCCCTGATGGCTGCCAGCGGGTTCAAAAAGTATGATCGGTGCAAGAAACATATGTCTCTCACCGACACACATGACTGCTGCCTCCGTTGCCTCGGACCCAAACATGACCTGCTGGCCTGTGGCCCGTGCGGCAAAATGTCGTCGAAGGCGCTTCGGAGCTGTCAGCATCAACGTGAGAGAATTTTCTCGGAGTCTGCGTCCGGCCGGGCCCGGACTTTGTCAGAGGCCTCGACATCTCGGGAGTCTGACCCCGAGCACCGTCGGGGTTCCTCTGAGAGGGAGTCTCCCACCCGGGAGCACAGAAGGAAGAAGAAGCTTGCAAGGGCGGTGGCGGTGGAGGCTTGTGGATCCTCGAGGGCCAGGTCGCGTAGCCCTGACCGCCGCCCCGGGCTCTCGGAGTCAGAGAGGCCATTCAAGTTACCTCGCGTGGAGCCGGAGTCCCCGAGCCACATAAGTGCTGTTGTCCTCATGGACTCTCCTCTGGGGGAGCCGACGTCGGGCCTGATGCCTTCGGGGGCTGCTGAGTCTCCTGAGCTTCGACTCAGGTTGACAGCCTTGGAGAGCAGCTTGGCTGCCTTCATGGAACAGCAGCGGGTGCTGATCGCCGATTTGACCGGTGCATCTGCCCTGAACACCAGGACCTCGACGTCCAAGTCGACCCCAGAGACCGAGGTGATCCTTGAGTCAATGAAGTCTTGAGTCGATCCTCGGTCAAGGTCCCCCTCGACCTCCCGTGCTGGGCCGAGGTAGTCGACTCCCATACCCTCAGCATCGGGGCGGGTGGCACCGAGGCTCACATGGCCGGAGCCGCTCGATTCCTCCTCGGAGGAGTTAGAGTGGGAGACGGAGGACGAGGAGTCCCAAGACACCTTCCGGACCCGGTGCGTCCCTTCGGACTCACTGGAGTCCGAGCCTTGGAGAAGGTCCCCCCCGGAGGATACCCGGTTCTCAGACTTCGTGAGGGACATGGCCAAAGTCTTGGTCTTCCCTGCGGACACCGAGGAGGAGCCTCGAGCCGAAGAGCTCGATGCCCTCCAGTATGACTTTCCTCCGAAGGAAGCCTTTACTGTACCGGTTCCTCCGATGCTGGAACGGCTGCTCTTCCGTATGTGGGAGGCACCGGCCTGGGTGCCAGTTATCTTTATCTTTATTAAAACACTTGATAAACCGCCCAGGCCGAAGCATCAGGGCGGTGTACAATCATAAAAAACGACAGCTGCCGGGAAAGGAAAGAAAGAAAAGAACGCCAAAAAATGATAGGACAGAAAGAGAGACAGTAAAGAGTAGAGAAAAAGCAATAAAATGGTAAAACAGTAAAACAATAAAATGTTAAAACAATAAAATAATAGAAAAGAAGGAATGGGGGGGAGGGGAAGACATGAGCAAAATTTAGAAGGGATGGGAGGTGCGACTAAGGGGATAAAACACCATCAGTGAGGGGGAGAGCATGGGGAAATTAAGGGGGGTGAGAGACGGAACTAGGGAGAGGAACACCATCAGTGGGGAGGGGGAGATCGAAAGCTTGACAAAAAAGGTGAGTCTTGAGAAGGGCCTTAAAACGAGTGTAAGACAGTTCCATGCGGAGTGGAAGGGGAAGAGAGTTCCAAAGGGCGGGACATAAGAAAAAGAAGGCAGAGTGTCGGGTAGATTCGAGGCGGGCCTGTGTGGGTGAGGGAAGGAAAAGACGATTGCCATGGGCTGACCGGAGAAGGCGGGGAGAGGGCTGAAGATGAATGGTGTTGGCTAAGTACTGGGGAGTGTCAGAATGGAGGGCCTTGTGAGCAAGGATAAGGAGTTTGAACATAAACCGAAACTTGATTGGGAGCCAGTGTAAGGAGAGCAGACATGGTGAGATATGGGAACGAAGGGGGGATGAGGTGACAAGACGGGCAGCGGCATTTTGAACAAGTTGGAGACGGTGAAGTTGGCAGGATGGAAGACCGGCATAGATAACGTTACAGTAGTCGAGACGAGAGATAACCAAAGACAAGACAAGAGTGACAACAGAGGATAAAGGAAAATAAGAGCGAACGGCTTTGATGCGGCGCAAGTGGAAGAAAGAGGAACGGACAACAGAAGAGATATGGTCGTGAAAAGAGAGGGATGAGTCTAGGATAACACCCAGGTAGCGGAGAGTAGGGGTGGAAGGGATGAAGTGGGGACCCATGACAGGAAGTACCGTAGGGGGTGGACGGCCGAAGGTGACCCAGAGAGCAGCAGACTTAGCGGGATTGGCATGCAAACGGGTCAATTCCATTTATCGAGTCCGTAAGAGCCCTGGGTTCCAAAAGGCGCAGCTACCGCACAACTCCATGGTTGTGGAATTGGCCATGCACCGCCTGAAGAGTCAGAAGATGCACTCCTTGGTGCCCCCCCGGTCGGGAGGCCCGGAACCTGGATGCACTCGGTAGAAAGTGCTTCCAGGGCTCTATGCTATCTTGCCGGGTCCAGACCTACCAGCTGTACATGGGCATGTACCTACGAGACCTGGCAAAGGAAATTGCCGGGTTCTCAGCTGACCTCTCCGAGGAACCTTTGCAGAGGTTCAAGGCTTTGTCAACAGGACAGAAACCTCCTCCTTCAGGAGTTGGCAAGTCTTCTAAAGGAACAGGCGGTGGAACTGGTGCCTCACCACCTGGAAGGGCAAGGCTTCTACTCCAAGTACTTCCTGGTACCAAAAAGGACAGGAGGCCTCCGGCCTATCCTAGACTTGCGAAACCTAAACAAGTTTCTGGAGAGGGAAAAGTTAAAGATGCTTACCCTTGGGATACTGCTGCCCTACCTCCAGCAGGGAGACTGGCTATGCTCCTTAGACCTAAAGGATGCTTATACTCACATCCTCATTCACCCAGACGACCGACAATATCTCAGATTTGTGGTGGGAGGAAACCATTTTCAGTACAGAGTACTTCCCTTTGGCCTAACTTCCGCCCCCAGGGTTTTCACCAAATGCCTGGCGGTGGTGGCGGCCTATCTCAGGAATCAGGGCATCTTTGTCTTCCCATACCTGGATGACTGGCTTATCAGGGGCCAGTCTCTCCAGGAGGCCAGACAAGCCACTCTTCACACTGTCTCTCTTCTTCAGCATCTGGGCTTTGTCATAAACTACGTAAAGTCCACTTTGCTCACCTCACAGAACTTAGAGTTTATAGGGGCAAGATTAGACACCCTGCAGGCAAGAGCTTACTTGCCCGAGGACAGGGCCCACAGACTGATGGACTTGGCCAACCAGTTCCACAGCAATTCTCAGGTCTCTGCCAGGCACTTCCTGCGGCTCCTGGGCCACATGGAATCAACAGTACATGTGACTCTGAATGCCCATCTGCACATGCGTGCTGCTCAGTTGTGCCTCAGAGCTCAGTGGGCGCAGGCCACAGGCAACCTCCAAGACAGAGTAAAGGTGTCCAAACCACTTTTGGACTCCTTACAGTGGTGGCTACATCTCCCAAACCCTCTCAGGGAGGTACCTTTTCAGGCCCCAGCACACACAAGGGTGCTGACCACCGATGTTTCCTTAAACGGCTGGGGTGCACATTGCCCGGGCACGTGCACTCAAGGCCTCTGGTCTCCTCGGGAGGCCACACAGTAGATCAATCTTTTGGAGCTGCGAGCAATCTGCTTGACTCTACAGACTTTTTCTCATGCCCTCTCTCACCAGTTTGTCTTAGTTCAGACAGACAATCAGGTAGCAATGTTCTATGTGAACAAGCAAGGGGGGGCACAGGGTCCAGGCTCCTATGTCAGGAGGCGCAGGCCCTTTGCTCCTTTGCAGTCAAACAAGGCATGTTTCTCAAAGCAGTTTATCTACCTGGTCAGGAGAACTTCTTAGCAGACAAGCTAAGTAGGATTCTCCAGCCCCACGAATGGCAGTTGAATCCATTGGTGGTCCAGCAGATCTTTCTACGATGGGGACTTCCATCCATCGATCTCTTTGCAAGCCCACTGAACCGTCAGCTGCCCAAGTTTTGCTCCAGACAACCGCATCCCCTGAGAATGGCAGCAGATGCTTTTCTGATCTCTTGGTCTATGGGCCTCCTGTATGCGTTTCCTCCTACGCCCCTGGTGGCCCGAACTCTGTTCAAGATCCTCCGGGACAAGGCCTCGGTGATTCTGGTAGCCCCCAGATGGCCGAGACAACCGTGGTTTCCACTTCTGCTACAGTTGGCGGTGAAAACTCCTTTCCCTCTGGGGTTGCAACACGATCTCCTGTCTCAAGATCAGGGTTCCCTTCTGCACCCCAATCTCAGGTCCCTCAATCTGATGGCCTGGCTGCTGAAAGGATAGTGCTAGCTTCCTTGCTTCTACCTAAGGAGGTTGAAGAGATGGTTTTGGCCTCTAGGAGGCAGTCCACCAGAAAGTCCTATGCCCTCGTGGCGTAGGTTCACAATATGGTGTGCTCAGCGCAATGAAGATCTTTCTTCTGCCTTGTGCCAGTGATACTGCAGCATCTACTTCACCTGTCAGACCTAGGCCTTAAGTCTAACTCTGTTCGGGTCCACTTCAGTGCTCTATCAGCGCACCACGCACCAGTGGAGGGACAGTCTCTGTCGGGTCACCCCTTGGTGTACCGCTTCCTCAGAGGTCTGCTTCTTCTCAAGCCTCCGGTTCGTCCACCGGCAACTGAGTGGGATTGAACGTGGTCTTGCAGCAACTTACTCGCCCACCGTTTGTGCCGATGGCTACTTGCCATTTGCGCTTCCTTTCTTGGAAAGCGCTCTTACTGGTAGCTCTTACCTTGGCCAGACGTGTGAGTGAACTACAAGCTCTGGTTTCTGATAGACCGTACACACGGTTCTGTAGGAACAGGGTGGTCCTACGGCCCCACCCTAAGTTCCTTCCAAAAGTCGTCTCCTCTTTCCACCTCAACCAGGAGGTGGTTCTTCCGACCTTCTTTCCCAGGCCGCATACCAGCCGGGCTGAAACAGTCTTGCATACCCTGGACTGTAAGAGGGCGTTGTCTTTTTACATAGAACGTACACGGGGGCATCGAAGGGCTACTCAGCTCTTCGTCTCCTTTGACCCTAATAAACTTAGGTTACCTTTCTCCAAGCGTACGTTGTCCACTTGGGTGGAAGATTGTATCGCTGGGCGTACAAGGTAGCCGACCTCCCCTTGCAGGGTCGAGTCACGGCCCACCGTGTCAGGGCGAAAGCCGTGTCAGTAGCTCATCTGCGCTCTGTTCCATTTGCAGACATCTGCCGGGCCACTACTTGGTCTTCAAGCCAGACTTTTGCAGCCCACTACTGCCTCGAGAGAGAGTCCCAAAGGGACAGTGCTTTCGGACAGGCGGTACTCCGTAATCTCTTTGAGGTTTAGGCAACTCCTACCCTACGGCCCTTGTGTTGGGCTACGGTACGGGGCGTTCTCAGAGGATATTCTTATCACGAATGCTGAGGCTCTTGAGAGGGAGCCATTTTTTCAGCTTAGGGTTCCCGGTAGTCTAGAGCTGGGGAGTCCCATATGTGAGGACTGACTTCCTGCTTGGTCCTGGAGAAAGAGTAGTTACTCACCTGTAACAGGTGTTCTCCAGGAGCAGGAGGAATCAGTCCTCACGACCCTCCCTCCTCCCCTTGCAGTCATATACTTCATTTTGTTTTTTGCTGTCTTTTAGCTATGTCATCAGACTGAGCAAGATGGCACCCTTGGGCGGGAAGGAGACCGCACATGCGCGCTGCATTCCAAAAGGCTTTCCTTGAAATCTGGGGAAATGCTCCGCACGGGGACTCCGTCGGCGCCAACGTCACCCATATGTGAGGACTGATTCCTGCTGCTCCTGGAGAACACCTGTTACAGGTGAGTAACTACTCTTTCCTGTGCCCTTTCAGTTTTCTGCTTTCTAAATATATTGACAATTGCCTCGCAGATATTTGTTTACCAACTACCTTTCATGTAATAAACAATATGAAAATTATAATAGTCATTATCCTATTGTAAGCATTTAAGACTAAACTTATTCCTTCCTAACTTTACAATGCAAAACTAATTTAGGATCTCAAATCGCCAAGTTGGGTGTTTCTGGGAGCAGTAAGATTTTTTTTTTTAAATTTTAAGTCTATATGCCTATCATGAATATACCATCTCTATTTTATTTACATTGTGCTATCACTACTAAAACTATAAGTATGAGATTCCATAGATAAGCCCTCTTTTTGTAACTAAAACGCATTTGGAGTATGGCTCATGGAATTTTTTCCAATCCCTCTGCGGGCGTGTGTATTTGGCTTTTTGTGTGCACATGTGTGTTTGTGTCTCTTTATTCTTTCCAACTCAACAGAAGTTGAAAAGAATTAGACAAAACGTTTCTATAATGTTCATCTATATGTCTTTCTGGAGGCAAAATAACTCTGAAAAATTAACAGAATAGGATTTAACTTGCTATCTGGTTCAAGCCAGTAAAAAGACACATCGAGGCTTTCTTAACCAGGGCTCCACACATCAAACAGTAAGTAAGGATTTGAGGGTTTCTTTGTTTGGTTTTTTTTGTTACATTGCTAGCTCTCTGACTGGGAGCTCTTAAAAGGGTTTTGTGTATATTTTTTAAAGCAAGGTTATTTCATTTTTGCTGTTTTAGGGGAACTGTACTTGAGCACAGTAGGTTGCTGAACTCTGTAACCTCTTCAGGTTCAGGAACTGCTAACACCTCATCAGGTGTTAGTTCCCTCCCTACCCACCCCGACTCCCACCCACCCCTAGTGAGCAGTCTTGCTTTATAGGGCACCTCCCCCTTTAACACTTCACAGTGAATTGGACCAGCACATTTTGAATATAATTAAGGAGATTTAACTGCTTTTTCTCTGAAAGGACAGCTGCGAAACCAGCTGGTACTTGGTAGATCTCTCTCTCTTTTGCTTTAACAGATACCTAAGCTCCACAAACAGAACAATGGCTGGGAAAAATCGTATTGCTAAAGCTGTTGCCCCCGTTACAGCTTCTGCCTCGGTCCAGACAGAGGTCCTATTGCCAGTTGAAGAACCGGTTCCATGTGCAGGGTGCCTGCATGCTGAAGCTCTGAGGAAACAAGTGGAGGAACTCAGAAAGGAGGTGGCGAGGCTGAGGAGCATTCAAGACAGTGAGAAGTACATTGATGAGATGCTGCTTGCAGCAACCAGGCTCTCCAGCACAGGAGAAGATGGGTGCCAACAGAATGTCGATGGTTGGACAACAGTCACCAGAGCCTGCAAAATCACCAATCCAACTTCTCCAGCCCTTGAATTGAAGAACCATTATGCAGCCCTGGAAGTGGAGGAGGTGAAAGCATCCCTGGAAAGGGAAGAACCAGAGTTCAAGTACCCCATAGTTGCGGAATCAGTGACCAGAAGGAAACGAAGGGTAGTGGTGGTTGGAGACTCTCTTCTGAGGGGTACTGGTCCATCTGCCGACCAGACTTGATGTCCAGAGAGGTATGCTGTCTGCCTGGTGCCAAGATCCAAAATGTTACGGAGAGTTTGCCGAGACTCATCAAGCCCACTGACTATTACCCAATGTTGCTAATCCATGTTGGAACAAATGATACTGCCAGGTATACCTCGGAACGTATCAAAAGTGACTTCATGGCTCTGGGACAGAGGGTGAAGCAGGTAGGTGCACAGGTGGTGTTCTCTTCAATCCTCCCTGTTGAGGGTAAAGGCCAAGGCAGAGAGGCTCGCATCCTGGAGATTAATGCATGGCTGCGTGGATGGTGTCTTCGAGAGCGTTTTGGTTTCCTAGACCATGGGATGCTGTTCCAAGGGTTGCAGAGCAGAGATGGCATCCATCTGTCCAAGAAAGGTCAACACATCTTTGGTAGTAGACTGGCTAATCTACTGAAGAGGGCTTTAAACTAGATTCGTTGGGGATGGGTGAAGAAAGCCCCCAGGTAAGTGAAAGCCCCCAGGTAAGTGATACATTAAATACCTTTATGGAAATGGGTAACAGGGGTAACATATGGAAAGCAGTGTGTATTAATGCCCGTAGCATGGGAAATAAGATCTCTGAAGTTGAAGCTTTGGTGGGAGTGGCTGACTTAGATTTAGTGGCAGTTACAGAAACATGGTTCACAGAAAACCATGACTGGGATGTAACTATACCTGGCTATACTTTATTCAGAAAGGACAGGGTAGGAAGAAGGGGAGGAGGAGTAGCACTATATGTAAAAACTACTATTAAAGCTTTGGAATTACAGAGCTTAAAAGGGAGAGAGGAGGCATTGTGGGTTAAACTAGAAAGAGGGAAAGAGAAATCTATTTGCATTGGTGTGATATACAGACCTCCCTCACAAGAGGAAGAGGTGGACAGAGAGTTAATTGAAGACATACGCAGCATTGCTAGGAAAGAAGAAGTGCTACTGCTAGGAGATTTCAATATGCCAGATGTTGATTGGCACATTCCTGCTGCAGTATCATCTAGGAGTAAGGAGATCCTGGATTCTCTACAGGGAGAACTATTCAGGCAATTGGTAACAGACCCCACACGTGAAGGGGCCATACTGGACTTGGTGCTTACCAATGGTAAAAGTGTTTTTGATGTTGTAGTGGGAGATCATTTTGCATCCAGTGATCACCAGATGGTGTGGTTCAGTATTAGGACTAGGGCTGTTAGAATCCATTCCAAGGTGAAGATCTTAGACTTTAGGAAGACTAACTTTTCGAAGATGGGCCAATACCTCAGGGAGTCATTAGTGGGATGGGAACAGCTGGGGGATGTAGAACAACAGTGGACAAAACTGAAAGGGGGTATTTTAAAGGCAACCAACCGAGGACTTCCGGTGGCATGGTGAGCTGAACGGACGTGTTCGTTTCGGCTCCGGAGCCCGTGCCCTCCCCCATACCGAAAACTTAAGCTCAATTAGTTATTTTTGCGATATTATCGGGGAGTAGCTCTGTAGCGAGACCCGGAGACTCTATACAACCCCCTGATTGCACGCCTCTTGGTTTATGGCCACGAAGATCCCCCGAAAAACCCGGGCACGCGGAGGGGACGACAAGATGGCGGAAGGTGGCCAGGAACCTTTGGGCCCACGAGAAGCTCCCGCGCTGGTAGCAGAGGTGTCACGGGCGGTGGTAGGCGCCTTGGAGATACGACTGGGGGGATTGTCCGCCCAGATGCAGGAGGTGGCTCAGGCGGTGGCTGATTTTACTAAGCGAGTTGATCATGCCGAAGCCCGCATCAGCTCCCTGGAGGATCAGCATGTGCAGGACTTGGCCAGAATTCAAAACTTAGAGGCGACACTTACCCAACATCAAGACAAATTGGAGGATCTTGAAAACCGCAGCCGCAGAAACAATCTACGGTTCATCGGAGTGGAGGAATCTGTAGCGGACCGTGATCTGCGGCGCCATTTGGAGAACTGGATGATGTCCACTTTGGCCTTACCTGAGGATGTCGGGCGAATAACGTTGGAGCGAGCCCATCGGCTGGGGCCTTCCCGAGCAGGAGATCGTCGACCTCGGGCGGTGATTGCCCGTTTTCTCAACTCCGCGCAGAAGGATGAGGTGTTAAGGGCCTCTCGGCAGCTGCGGCGGACAGACTCCTCCAACCAACTGCTCCTGATCTTTCAGGATTACTCCGCCAGCGTCTCCCAGAAGAGGAAGGCCTACAAAGACCTGTGCAGTAAACTTATAGAAAGGGGAGTTCGCTTTACGCTTGCCTACCCTGCAGTCTTGCGGGTCTATGGGGCCCAGGGGACCCGGGTCTTTCATACCCCCGAAGAAGCCCGGGAATATTGTAACAGTCTGCGTTGAAGTGGTTCAGTGAAGATTTAGTTAATCAGTAGCATACAAGGATGTATCTTTGTACGTTGGGGAGTGTTGGTTTGTGTTCCTGCCGGGGCCTGGGTCCTGAGAGTTGTTGTCCCTGTTGGAGCCTGACGCACTTTAACCTGGGGCCCTGACCCTGAGCTGGTCCTCTTGGGTTCAAGTTATTCTTCACCAGTATGCTGCTAGCCGCATTTCGGCGGACCCGGACACCTAAGAAGGATGGGAGACCTTTGGGACACTATCATTTATTGCAGACAGTTTGCTGTGTTAACTTGTTTCTAATATGTTTCAGGTTTCGCTTTGCGGAACTTCAGTTCGAGATTAGTTACTCTTGTTACCAATTTTATATTGCTTCATTGTAGAACCTGAGTTTGGGGTTAATTACATGCTACATTTTGCAACAATTGCACTTTGCAACATTTCCAGGTTTCATTGCTTAGATGGTCTGCATCTAATACCTTATGTTGAACAGCTATGGGGGTTAGGGAGGTTCAATTTGTGGGCCTGGAATAGTTGGGCGCTGGCTGCGGGGGGGATTACTTGGTTACTTGGCGGGTGGGCGGGGCGGCCTCAGTAGGCAGGAGTAGGATCTGCAATGTGTAGGATGCGTGGGGCGGTGGTGTGCCGCCTCTCTGCCTAACCGGTGGCATGTGTTTGCTTGCTGCAGCGTCCTTCCTGGCCCACACTCTAGTAGCTGCGAGTGGAGGGAAGTTCTTTCTGCCCTGGGGCTCCGTGCTCTGCTACTGCTAACCTTTGGTTTACCACTTGATCATGTTTGGTGGGCGGGGCACGGTGCACTGTTGTTTGGTGGGGTACTGCATTACTCTCTAAAAGGGGGTGGTTTGGGGCTTCGGGGGTTTGCGAGTGTCGTTGTGAGCTTCCCGGGCCCCGCTGCTGCCCACTCCGCTCAGCTGTAAGCTGGCGGGGGGCGGGGGCGGGGTGGGGAGAGCGGTGAGCCCCGATGCAGATTGGTTCCTGCTGGTGTTTGTTCCTCCCTCCCTCCCTCCCGACGCCAGCTCCAGGAACCGAAGGGGGATGGGTTTGCTGTTTTGGAATGTCTTGCCGGATGGGGATGTCGGCTGTTATGTCTGGAGAAGGTTCCCCCATGTTCCCATATTTTACTCCCCCCTCCTGTTAAGAGCACTGTTCAGTGAACCATCGCGGTGGTTGGGGGGTGGTAGAGGGGCACGGTCTTAGGTGCAACTGGGGAGGGACGGGGGCCCACATGCCATAGAAGTCTAGGTGGGACCAGCTTCGGCTGGGGTAGGGATGGTGGAGAGAATAAGGGAAGTGCTGGGGGGAAGTGATCTGGGGGGGGGAGGGGGAGGGGAGGTGGGGGGGGAGGGGGGGTGTTTGGAGGGGGGGAGGGAGGGGAGGGGAGGGGGGGAGGGCAGGAGATTGTGCTGCTGAAATTCGTACAGTACCAGGGATAACATGGGTAATGGAGCAATTGCATGGGGAAGGTGTGGGTAGGGGACACTCAATTGTACTGGGCGGGGGATGGCCTTGGGAAGCAAACATTGTAGGATTAGGAATTCTCGGAGGGGGGGGCTTCAGGCTGGGGGGGCCCCTTCAGAGTAGCTCATTCATTGGATCGTTTTTGGCTTCATGGCTCCTTTTTTTACTATGGCTGACAACACCCGAGTGATCTCATTGAATGTGTGTGGGTTGGGTTCTCTGGTGAAGCGCTCCAAGGTTTTGCAACATTTGCGGCGTCACCGAGCGGATGTTGTTTTACTGCAGGAGACACATCAATCGGAGGTGGAACATCAGAAACTGGGTTTAGGTTTTAAGGCCCATGTGTATGGGGCCCCGGCTGTGGGGAAGAAACGGGGAGTGGCTATCCTCGTGGCCAAGACCACTCCCTGGGAGGAAGAAAAGACTGTTATTGATCCGCAGGGCCGGTATGTTGTGTGTGGGGGAGTCTGGCCGGGCAGAAAGTGTTACTTTGTTCTGTCTATGGTCCTAATGTCTATGAGGCTGCCTTTTTTCAGGCTGTTTCCAAAGTGTTAGACGCGGCTAGTGGCTACGAAGTCCTTATGGGCGGGGATTTTAATGTGGCCTTAGATGGTGGTTTAGATAAATCCGGCCCCTTAGAGAGTGGAAACCCCCGGGCGCGTCGTCGGTTACGGGGTCTTTGCGAAGCGTATGGCTTGCTTGACATCTGGAGAGTGTTACATCCGGGCGACAGGGATTATACACATCTTTCTCGGGCGCACGGCACCTGGTCTCGCATAGATTTTTTCCTGGTGGCGGAATCGGTTTTTAGTCGGGTCTCTCAGGCTAATATTGGACCTCTCGTTATTTCCGATCATGCCATGGTTGTTCTGGAGCTACGGGGGAGCCAACCTCCTTCTGGTAGGGTGTGGCGGTACCCCCTGGAGCTTTGTGGTGACGCGCGTTTTGAGTCCTTCTTAAAGGAACGTTGGAAAGAGTATGAACTCTTGAATGCCTCCCCGGACGTCTCCCCCGCTCTCCTTTGGGAGGCCGGGAAAGCAGTGCTTCGGGGAGACATCATCAGTTATCAGAGCTGTCGGCGCCGGGAGTTAAACCAGCGGATTCTTGCCTTGGAACGGGAATTGGGCCGAGTACGCCGGATGGCGGCTGGTTCACGCTCGGGAAGGCATTTGCGAAGGCTCCGGGAGTTACAGACGGAAATGGAAACGCTTCTGCATCAACGGGCATGTAAGTCGATGTTATATTATTGTTATAAACTATATCGATTTGGGAATAAGGCCGGTAAATTGATGTCCTCACTATTGAAACCCCCTGGTGGTTCTCGGCGGATAGGGGCTATTCGGCAGTCAGATGGTACCGTTACCAGTGATTCGACCCGCATCGAGAAGGTTTTCACTGAATTTTTTCAGCAATTATATGCCAATGAGGAGGCGGCTCCCTCGGTGGGACGTTCTTTCTTGAGAGCTGTGAGCTCCCCAGGCTGACAGCGGAGCAACGGATGACTCTCAATATGCCTTTATCTGGCCAAGAGGTCCAGGCAGCCATTCGGCACCTCAAAAATGGGCGTGCTCCGGGAGTGGATGGTTTTCGGGGGGAATTTTACAGGACTCTGGGGGATGCCATTGTACCTTCCCTTGTTGGGTACTTTGAGGATCTTGTGGGTCGTGGGAGGTTCCCGTTTGCACCCAACAAGGCCTTGATTACTATTTTGCCTAAGCCGGGATGGGACCCTCTTATGCCTGGTTCTTATCGCCCCATTTCCCTCCTAAACGTCAATATTAAACTTCTAGCTAAAATTATGGCGGACCGCTTAGCGCACATTTTGCCGTCTTTGATTCATCGGGATCAGGCGGGGTTTGTTCGGGGACGTCAGGTGGCCTACAACTTGCAGCGGATTCTGCTCTCTCTTAGTGCTGGACGATTGACTGGGGAGGCCTCGCTGCTCATCAGTTTCGATGCCGAAAAGGCGTTTGATCGCGTCAGTTGGGGCTTCATGCATCAAACGTTAGAATTGATGGGGTTCGAAGGCTTCTTTGTCGACGTGGTTAAGTTGCTGTACGCGGACCCTCTAGGAGCCATTTTAGTGAATGGAGTTATGTCTCCACCTTTTGCAATTCAGAAGGGGACACGTCAGGGTTGCCCGTTGTCGCCTCTACTCTTTGTACTGTCGCTGGAGCCCTTGCTCCAACGCATTCGAGCCACTTCCCACTTTAAGGGTATCCGGCTTGGGGATAGAGAGTTTTGCGTCGCGGCCTTTGCAGATGACTTACTGGTGCATTTGGGGGATCCTCAAGTCGGTTTGTCTAAATTACTGGGGCTTATTCAGGAATATGGTGTCCCCTCGGGTCTGCGGCTTAATCTTGATAAGTCAGAAGCGCTTTATTTGATCCCGGATGGGCATCCGGGCTGGCAGGGACCGTTCCCCCTGCGGTGGGCAAATGGCCACTTTAAATATCTTGGTGTCTACTTGCCGGCCCGCCTAGAGGACCTTTATCGGTTAAATGTGCATAAGATTTTGGATGAGGTTTCGGCCTGTGTGGATAGGTGGCGGGATTTGCCTCTGTCCCTGGGGGGTAGGGTTGCCCTCTGTAAAATGACGCTTCTCCCCAAGGTTTTGTATCCTCTTCAGACTCTCCCATTGGCTCTTCGACGGGCAGACCTGCGGCATTTGGAACGACTTTTCAATCGCTTCTTGTGGCGCGGCCGCAAACCCCGGGTTCGCCTGGCTATTTTACAACAACCTCGATCTCTTGGAGGACTGGGCTTTCCCGATGTTCGGCGATATAACATGGCTTGTCTACTGCGCCACGTTCGGGATTGGCTATGGGACCTATCTGATTGGACTCCGACGGAGCAGTTTGCGGCCTTGTTGGCGCCCTTTCACCCACGGTATTTGCTGCATGCTCGTGCGCTTCGGGAGGTTCCACTGCTTTTACGTGGACTTTTTCTGCTCCCTTTTCGGAAGGCGTGGCAGTTTTTCTGTGTAGGCCGTAGGATATCCGCTTATCATACACCCTATCTTCCCCTACGGGGCAATGCTGATTTTGTGGCCGGCATGGGACGGACCCGCTTTAATTTTTGGGAAGGCCTGGGCTTGGTAAACCTGGAGCATGTGCTCACTCCGGAGGGTGTGTTGGTAGCTTTTGAGGACCTTCGTCGGCAATATCCTCTGGAGGGATGGGATGTGTTCCAACATGCGCAACTCAGGAGTTATCTCAGCTCGATTCCTGGTGGAGCCCTTCAGGGAACAGTGTGTTCTGAGCTTGAGATGTCCCTTTTGGGGGGTACTTCGCCAATCGGGGTGTCGTCTCTCTGCAAGATGCTCTGGGAAGGCATGTTGCCCTGTGCTGTTGACATTTTGACGGCGGCCTGGACGGCAGAATTGGGCGAGCAGATCGAGGAGGAATCCTTTTTGGAGGGGATGGTGGCTATTCCTACAGTGAGCATTCAGGTTCTTCATCGCGATACCCAGTATCGCCTTATG
Source organism: Ichthyophis bannanicus (assembly GCA_033557465.1). Taxonomy (NCBI): domain Eukaryota; kingdom Metazoa; phylum Chordata; class Amphibia; order Gymnophiona; family Ichthyophiidae; genus Ichthyophis; species Ichthyophis bannanicus. The sequence goes on from CM066037.1 coordinate 425,504,932, forward strand.
CGGCGTCTCTATTTTGCTCCTGTTCGAGCCTGGAAAGCTGGGATTGTAGCGAGTCACTGTTGTCCCCGGTGTGGGGCCGAGAGAGCGACATTGGGCCACATGTTTTGGCAGTGCCCCAAGGCCCAGTTATTTTGGGGACGGGTTACTTCCTACCTCTGCAGATGTATTCCGAACTTGGCACCTCTCACCGCCCGCCACCTAGTTTTAGACTTGTGGGACGATACTTGGCGGCCCTCGTTGGGGGGTTGGCTGATGCGTTGGTTACGCCTGGTGCTGATGGCTGCACGCATGACATTTTTGCAGCAATGGCTGGATGCTCGGGGCCCGGTTTATGGGCTATGGCGTATTCGGCTCCATCGGCTTCTTCTTATGGAGCGCCTCGAGGCGGCTGGCCATGAGCGTCGTTGGGCCCGTTTCCTTTGTGGATGGGGGCCTCATCTACAGTTGGTTCCTGCTGGAGTGCGTCGTCGAGTATTGGGGGGTCCCTAAGGTGGCGAACTCGGTTGGCAGCTGTTTTGGTCGGGAATCCCTATAACACCTTGGTTGGTTCATCTGACGACTGGGTACTCTGGTAGGGTAAGGGGTTGTCCGTTTTTGTCCCCCTCTTCCCTTCTTACTTTTTTTATCTATTTATTTCTTTATTTTATTTCTCCTCTTTTTATTCATCTTTTTATATTTCTTTATCTTTATTTTTATTTTTAATTTATTTTTACCTATAATTTATTTTATTTATTATTTTATTTTATTTATTTATTTGTTATTCCCCTTTTTATTTATCTGCCTGACCCCTTCCTCTTCTCTTCTGGTCCATCCCTTGCATGTGTTTACTCATGTGCTCCCTCATTTTGTTTATTCATTTTGTACTTTCCCCCTCTGCTTGAGTTTGAGTTTCGGGTGAAAGGGGGTGGTGGGGTGGGAACGGGGGGGGGGGGAGGGGGGAAGGATGATTGGGATGGGGGGGAAGGGGGGGAAAAGGGGGGTAGATTCTGGGGGACAGGGCTAGGCTACTTCCTTAGTTGTTGGAGGACGGATCTGGGAGAAGAATACACCCTGGATCTGTTTGTCTTCGTACCAACTCGTCCTAGGCCCTTATAGTGGCTGGGGGGAGAGTGGGGGTCGATCCGGGGAGGTACCCGTGCACCAGTTTCAGTCCATGTTTGTTCTTTGTATATGGTGTTGTAGAGTAATTACTGTGGACTGTTTTCTTTGGGGGTTTGTTGGGGGGGGGGATATCCATGTTTTTACATTTGTCCTCGCATTTGTTGCGATCCTGCTTTTTAATTCGCCTTTGGTTAATATGCTGATAGTATTGTCGTTTTTGCTAGCTTGCATTGGCTTTGTTGTTTGTACTGTTCTAACTGAAGGTTACCAATAAAAACAGATTTAAACTAAAGGCAACCAACCTTTTTGTTAAAATGGTAAATAAAGGCAAAAGGAACAGGAGACCGCTATGGTTTTCGAAGGAAGTAGCTGAAAAAGTGAAGAAAAAGAGGGAGGCCTTCATGAAATACAAGAGGTCACAGAGAGAGGAAGACAGGCATCTGTATTTGGAAAAACTTAGAGAAGCTAGCAAAGTAGTCAAGAAGGCAAAGATTCAAAAGGAGGAGGAAATAGCCAATGCAATAAAATGGGGGGATAAGACATTTTTCAGATATATTAGTGAGAAGAGGAAGGGCAAAAGTGGTATTGTCAGACTCAAGGGTACAGGGGGGGAATATGTAGAAGCTGATAAGGATAAAGCGGAATTGCTTAACAAATATTTTTGTTCTGTGTTCACAGATGAAGAACCAGGAGCAGGACCTCAGAAAACACCCACAAATAAGAACAGAAGCGAGGGACAATTTGAACAATTTTCAGAAGACTGTGTTCGTGAGAAACTAGCTCAACTTAAAATAGACAAAGCGATGGGACCGGATGGGATACACCCTAGAATACTGAGGGAACTTGGGGACGTTTTAGCAACTCCACTGACTGACCTTTTCAATGCCTCGTTGGAGTCGGGAGTGATGCCAAAGGACTGGAGAGAGGCTCATGTGGTGCCTTTACACAAAAGCGGAAGTAAGGATGTGGCTGAAAACTACAGGCCGGTTAGTTTAACTTCAGTGGTGAGTAAATTAATGGAAACGCTGTTGAAAGAGAAAATAGTGAGGTTTCTGGAGTCCAGCGGATTACAGGATCCGAGGCAGCATGGATTCACCAGAGGCAGGTCTTGTCAGACAAATCTGATTGATTTCTTTGACTGGGTGACCAGGGAGTTGGACCGAGGGAGAGCTCTAGATGTGGTGTATTTAGATTTCAGTAAAGCCTTTGACACTGTTCCTCACAGGCGACTTATAAACAAACTGAGCACCCTAGGGATGGACCCTAAAGTTACTGCTTGGGTTAGAAATTGGTTGGGTGGGAGGCGACAAAGAGTACAAGTAAATGGAGCTCACTCTGAGGAGAAGGATGTTACCAGTGGTGTGCCCCAGGGATCTGTCCTTGGTCCGATTCTTTTTAACATCTTTGTTAGTGATATAGCGGAAGGGCTGTCGGGTAAGGTTTGCCTCTTTGCGGATGATACCAAAATCTGCAATAAAGTAGACACCCAGGAAGGTGTAGATAACATGAGGAGGGATCTGGCTAAGCTTGAAGAATGGTCTAGAATTTGGCAACTGGGATTTAATGTTAAAAAATGTAAGGTCATGCATTTGGGCTGCAGCAATCCAAGGGAGCAATACAGTATAGGAGGTGAAGTACTTTTGTCCACTAAAGAAGAGCGGGACCTAGGCGTAGTTGTGTCCGATGATCTTAAAGTAGCTAAACAGGTAGAAAAGGCGACGGCAAAAGCTAGAAGGATGCTTGGGTGCATACGGAGAGGAATGGCTAGCAGAAAAAAGGAGGTGATAATGCCTCTGTATAAGTCTTTGGTGCGACCTCATTTGGAGTATGGTGTGCAATTCTGGAGACCGCACCTTCAAAAGGATGTGAACAGGATGGAGTCGATGCAGAGGGTTGTTACTAAGATGATTAGTGGTCTTCATTATAAAGCATATGAGGACAGACTTAAGGATCTTAATATGTACACCTTAGAGGAAAGGCGGGATAGAGGTGATATGATTGAGATGTTTAAATACCTCCGTGGCATAAATGTTCAGGGAGAGAGCCTCTTTCAATTGAAAGCAAGTTCTGCGACGAGGGGACATGGGATGAGGGTGAAGGGAGATAGATTCAGGAGTGATATGCGGAAATATTTCTTTACGGAAAGAGTAGTGGATCCATGGAATAGTCTCCCAGTGGAGGTGGTAGAGATGAGGACAGTAACTGAATTCAAAAAAGCATGGGACCAACACAGAGGATCTCTAAAGGTAAAAAGTGGACTGTTGTAGTTATGGAAGGACAGACTAGATGGGCCTTGTGGTCTTTTTCTGTCATCATGTTTCTATGTTTCTATGAGTTTGAAAATGGACCAAATTAAACCAGGGATTCAAGAGAAATAAGCCCCACGACATGGCCTAATGCATTTCTATGGAAGGAGTTCCAGCTTCTGTAGCATAGAAACTCATATATAAGGGTGCGTTCCAAGATGGCGGATGCTTGCTGGTGAGCAGTGTTCTGATGAGAAAGCGCAAGGGAAAGCCCTGAGCAAAGGACCCCATGCAGCCTGGAACTTCCCCTGCTATTACCACTGCTTCCATTTTGCCTTACCTGTCCCACCAAGGCATGCAAGAGTTGGCCTCCGGAGTGCAGCCATTGAAGCCGTTGCCCGATGCAGAGTGCTTGGGCTTGTCTTCCGGCTCTGACATCTCTCTCAACCCAGAGCAACAGATCCCCCCCCCCCCCCCACCCACCACACAGCTGCAGGCTTCCTTGGCAACTTCAGACTAGGCTGGTGAGTCGAGCACTGATATTGTGAGAGGCTTGCTGCCACGAGGGGAGGCCATCTCTGCCAAAGTGGTGGCTGCTTTGTTTGACCAATGTGCAGCTGTTGGAGCTTCAGAGGGACAACTGTAGTAGAACACTGCATCGTCTGGACTTGTGGCAGAGGTTATTTCCTCTTGTCCTTCTGTGGAGCCCCAGCTCTTCGTCAGATCAGTCTTTGGCTACTTCCTCACTGCCTGATTTCTCACTGAGACGTTCTGACGTTTTTTCATTATAAACCATTTGGCAAAAATTTTTGATTTGGTCACAGCTCTTGCTCCGACTATAGACTCTCTTTCATCTAAAGTTTCTTCTTTGGATCAACGGCTGACTAAAGTGGAGGAAAAAGTATGGGGATTCAAGGAGCATTTTCCTAACTATGAAGATCAATTGGTTAAGATTGGCAGTTCTGAGGCACTTTTAGTGAAGGAAATATCCTTTTGCATAGTAAGGTGGAGATATTGAAAAATGTTGCCAGGCAGTCCAATATGAGGATAATTAACTTTCCTAAGGTGCCTCATTGCATGGTAACAGTTTGTACACCCCTCCCCCATCAAAAGCAAAATATGAGTCTAATAGATAATCTGCATTCTCCAGGAACAAGCAGAAAGTCAGTCCTCACTTTATGGGTGACATCAGCACCGACGGAACCTGCGAGGAGCAATACCCCAGCTTTCAGAATAAGCCTTTGGGATTGCTGCCACTCATGCGTGGTCCTCTTCCCGCCCAAAGGTGCCTCGTCCCTCGGAAAAAGTGTTATGTTTTTCGGCCTCTGGCCTGTGTTTTTCTGGTAGCGCCAGTCTTCTATCCGTCCTCCCCTGCTCTTCTTTCCCCTGAGTGAGGGGACATCCTTTTTGCCCTAATGTCCACCAGTTTTAAGAAATGTGACAGATGCTCCAAAAACATGTCGCTCATAGACACCCATTACTGCTGTCTTCGGTGTCTTAGGGCCGACCATGACCCGGAGCTCTGCTCTCTTTGCAAGAAAATGTCCTCTAAAGCCCCGCTGTCATAAGCAGAAGCCCGATGACATTTTCTGGAAGGTAGCCCCAGAAGTACCGGCGGCACCCTCGGTCGTCCCTCCACTGGTGGGATCCCCCACTTCGGCCCCGCGTTCTTGGCGGCACTCCGATCAGGGGTCCCCTGAAGTGGAGAGGCGCAAGAAGAAGACCTCAAAGTCGCTGTCAGGGGCTCCAGACAAGCACGAGCGCTCCTGCACTCAGTCGCTCAGCCGCCCCCCCCCCCCCCCCACAGCGCGTTCCCGAGACCTGGACAAGGAGCGGCCTCGAAAGGTACCTTGTACAGACACTGAGGCCTCCAGCGATGGCGCCCAGTCTCCTGAGGGTCATTCCGTGAGGACCCCTCTCCTCCTCCACACCAGACCCGGTAATCCTGGTGTCCGTCTCGCTGGGACCCACGTCCGCGTGGGAGTCCCGAATGTTGTCACTAGAGTGCAGCGTTTCTGCCTTCTTAGCTGCCCAGCAGGCGCTCATGCCCAGCACGGCTGGCCCATGCCTCGAGACCGAGGTTCCCTCGAGAGGGACACCAAAACCCGTCCTGGAATCCCCCGAGAGCCGCAGGCCTCGTGAGGGTCCTCGGCGTCGGTCTTGGTCACCTTCCTGGTCCTTAGAAGCAAGATCCTCCAAGGCCTCTGCCTCAAAGCAGGCTTCGGCCTCTGGACGGGGCGACCAGCCCTTCTCGGACCTCTCGGGCTGGGAATCAAATGGGGATACCTCCCGGGAGACCCATGCCCACAGGGACCTTCCTTTGGACCCGTCCCTGCCCACCTCTCAGAGGCGTTCGCCGCCCAAGGACACTTCATTCCTAGTGTTTGTACAGGATATGGCACGGACTCTCAGCCTGGCTGTGCAGGCTGAGAAGGAGCCGCAAGCTGAGGAGCTCGACATTCTACAGTATGAGTCCCCACCTTGGGAGCCTCTTACTGTTCCAGTTCTGCCCATTTTGTCCAGGATGCTCCTCCGCATGTGGGAGACACCTGCTTTGGTCTGCATGTGGGAGACACCTGCTTCGGTCCCCAAGGGAGGAGTGGCTCAGTGGTTGGGACAGGTTACCTCAGGCCGGAAGGCTGGGGGTTCAATTCCCGCATGGGGACAAGCAACCTCAGCCCAGAGGGACTGGGGTCTCTAGTCCCATGGCCACTCCTTGTGGCCTTGGGCAAGCCATTTAACCCTCCATTGCGAGCCCTTCAGGGACAAGGGAATAAAAAGTACCTGCTAGTATACATGTAAACCACACTGATTCTAAAGAGTGCGGTATAAAAAATAAATAAATAAATTGTGAGCAAGCACCTTGACGCCATCTACAGGGTCCAACGTGGCCCAGGGTTCCGGAAGATCCAGCTTCCACACACTTCTATTGTAGTAGAGTCGGCGATGCGGAAAAAAAAAGGCCCGAAGTCCGGGCAGGGAGTCGAGAGTCCTCGATGCCTTAGAGCGCAAAGCCTATCAGAGATCCATGCTCACATGCCTCATCCAGGCATACCAATTATATATGGGCATGTTCCTGCATGATCTCGCCAAGGAGCTCGGCGGGTTCTGCGCAGGTCTTGGGGGCGAACTTCTTCTCCAGCTCCAAATCCTCCTAAAATCCGTCATGGAGTGCTTGAAGTACCACTTCTGTGCCTCGTACGATGGGTTCGAGTTCTCAGCCCAAGTGGCAGCAGCCGGCATCGGGGCCCAACGCCAGGCGTGGCTCTAGTCCTCGGACCTGGAGCAGTGGGTCCAGCAGAAGCTCCTGCACATCCTCTGCCTCGGCGAGCAACTGTTTGGGAAGCCTATGCAGGATAAGGCCGCTGAGATAGAAACAGAGTTCGTGACTCAGACCCGTCTCTCGCGTAAGACCTCCTTCCTCCCTCGGAAGAAGCAGCAAACCAAAAAGCCGTTCTTCCAAAGAAAGGGGCTCCCCTACTGCGGTTACCCACCCTTCCCACCCACCCCTGCGCCGGTTCCTGGCACACAGGGGAAGGGAGGCGCTCATGTCCATCGCAAGCCTAAAGGGTCCAAGGCCCAACCACCAGCGCCACCTCAACCCACTCAAGGTTTTTGATGCAGACAGCATAGCCTCTTGCCCCCCGGTAGCACTTCCGCCAGTGGGGGGATGCCTGTTCCTGTTTGCTCCAAAGTGGGCATTGATCACGTTGGATACCTGGTTCCTCCAGGTGGTCTGAGACGGATATCGTCTCCGCCTGGACAGGTGCCCCCCTCCCTTCTCTCCAATGGAGCCTACTTGGCTTCTTTCATACCAAACTTTCTTACAGAGGGAGCTGTCCAACCTTCTCACCCAACGGGCGGTCGAGAAGGTACCATCGCACCTTCGAGGCCATGGGTTCTACTCCAACTACTTCATCGTTCCAAAAAAGACGGGGGGCCTGCACCCCATCCTCGACCTTCAGAACCTAAACAAGTTTCTGATGCGGGAGAAGTTCAAAATATTATCGCTTGATGTCCTGCTGCCCTTCCTTCAGCAGAGCGATTGGCTATGCTCCTTGGACCTGAAGGATGCTTATGCCCACATCCTAGTCCACCCCCAACACAGGCAATACCTACGTTTCAGGGTGCAGAGGGAACACTACCAATACAGAGTGCTCCCCTTCGGGCTCGCATCTGCACCGCGGGTTTTCACAAAGTGTCTCTCTGGATCTGCCACCTCCCTCAGGCGGTAGGGCATACCCGTCTTCCCCTACCTCGATGACTGGCTCGTCACGGGGACCTTGGTCATCGAAGCCTGCCTGGCGGCGTCACGCACGATCCTTCTCAAGCGCCTCGGTTTCTTGATCAACTACCCCAAGTCGCACCTCGAGCCGGTGCAGACCCTGGAATTCATCGGCGCACGCCTCAACACGGAGCAAGCTACCGCATTCCTGTCCACGGACCTGGCAGACCGCCTCCGGACCATGGCGGCTCAGGTCCAGCACAGGGCCTAGATTACGGCATGAGCCATGCTGCGCCTCCTAGGACATATGGCCTCCACCGTCCATATGGTCTCCAACGCCCGCATGCACATGCAGACAGCCCAGTGGTGCCTCAGGGCACAATGGAGCCAGGCCTGTGGCCACCTCAGGGACCCCATCTGGGTCTCCTGCAGTCTCCACAACTCCCTGGATTGGTGGCGGGACCCCCAAAGTCTCCTCCGGGGAATGCCCTTCCAGACCCCACAGCACGAGCTCGTCCTGACGACAGATGCTTCCCTGCTGGATTGGGGAGCCCACTGTGGTGCATTGTGCACCCAGGGGCAGTGGTCGCCCAAGGAGTCTCAGCAGCAGATCAACCTACTCAAACGTCGGGCGGTCCAATGGGTCCTGAGGGCCTTCGTGGGCTGAGGGCAAAGTCGGTGCTCATGCAGACCGACAATCAGATAGCCATGTTCTACATAAACAAGGAGAGGGGAACAGGATCCAGCCTCCTATGCAGAGAGTCGATCCTCCTTTGCGTTTCACCAGGGGATGACCCTATGATCGGTCTACCTCCCAGGCCAGGAGAATGTCCTTCCAGACAAACTCAGCAGGATCCTTCGCCCACACGAGTGACGGCTGGACCCAGAGGTCGCCAACCTCTTATTCCAGGCATGTCCAACTTCGAACAGGTTGTGATCTACTTTTTCCGGCCAAAAGTGCCGGTGATCTACCACCATGAAAATTAAGTTTCAAATTAGTTTCAAATTAAATTTTAACCCAATAAAGTTGGAGGATTCCCCCCCCCCCCAATTTTTAATGAACCTTCTGTCATTTACTTGGATGTGATCAGCTGTTAAGCAAATTAAGCAAAAACAAAACAGAGAGATGAAGATCCAGTAAGAACTGCAAGGGGAAATGGAAAGTACATTTTTTCTTAAAGTTTTATTGAGAAATAACTTTCTTTAACTATTTTTATAACTTTCTTTAACTTTTATTGAGTAATTTGTGTTAAATTTAGGTCAAGTTTTGTTCCAGGCTGATCTTGCACAGTCTTTAATATTTCGCTCTTGCTCATTAGTGAGACGTCTGAGCCTGCATTTCATCCACCAGCTTTTTGAAGTTGGGTGAATATTGCGTGAGGGCCAGTCTCAGGGAATCCTGGAGATGTTCATCTGTCATGTTGGAACATTGTGTACTCTTTGTCATTTTCAGATAGGAAAATGCAGATTCACAAAAATAAGTTGAACCAAAACAGGAGTGTACAGCTTCACTGCATCATCTCAAGTTGGGAAATTTGTCTCTAGGCACTAGCTTCCAAAACGATTCTTGCTCAGCACGGGTCTTGAGAAAAATGTCATTTTTAAGGGTTAATATTTCATTTTCAAGAGACGGCTTGTTCAAGGAGTAATTTTTTACTGATAGCAGCTGCAGTTTCTTTAATGTCCACATCTACTTTGAATGGGTATGACAAGTACGCCACAACTGTTCCAATTTTTTGGAAGTCACAGAATCTATTTTAGAATTCTTGGATAACAGAACAGATTTCTGTCACATAATTCTCATTCTAAAGAACAAAATTTGGATATTGTCCCAGATGGTCCTGCGTATTAGGAAAATGATCAAAAGTGTTGTTTGCAAGGTCAGTCATCATTAGCTCAAATTTGCTCTTGTAGGATGTAACTGTACTCATCATCTTGTCAATGCATTTGTTTTTACCTTGTAGTTCAAGGTTCATATCACTTAGTTTACCTGTAAAGTCAGCGAGAAATGCCAGATCACATAACCACTCCTCATCTTCCAACTCTGCTTGGTCATCTCCCCTCTCCTTCAAAAAACTTCTTATTTCATTCAGCAAATCACGAAATTTTTGCTGAAATTTGTGCCTACTTAGCCACCTTACATCTGTGTGCAAAATTATTTCCGCTGCCCCTTCATCAAGAGTAAGATTGAAAAGCCATCTTTGACGTGATCTTCCACGAACTGAATTTACAATTTTGAAAGTGATGTCCATGACAGTCTTTGTATTGAGTCTCTTGCTTGCCAAAACTTGCTGGTGAATGATGCAGTGGTAAGAAAGGAAATCTGGGAAGTCGTCATGCTGTCTACAGAGTGCTATGAAACCATTAACCTCACCTGTCATTGCTCTTGCTCCATCAGTAGTGATGGAAACAAGTCTATGCAATAGAAGATTACCCTTTGTCACAAAAGAATGGAAAGAACTGAATATTTCCTGACCGGTAGTTCTCCCTTTTAAAGAAATCATTCCAAGTAGTTCTTCAACACTGAAGTCTTCAAAAACCATCCGGATAAAGACTAGTAACTGGGCTATGTCTTTTATGTCTGTAGATTCATCCAGTTGGAGTGAGAAATCAACACAATTTGAAACATCCTCCAACAATTGTTCAGTTGTGTCTCCACACATCTTTTCTATTCGCCGCACGACGGTGTTTCTTGACAATTGTACATCTTGAATAGCAGCTATGATCTCTTTCTTATTTTTAAATTCTTCAAAAAGATTGTCAGCTGCTTCAAGAAAACAATCTTTTACAAATTCGCCTTCAGTGAAAGGTTTACATTTCTTTGCGATCAGGTTGCTGACCTTGAAGGATGCTATAGTTGCATTGACCAAATGTGACCTTGGCTACGCCATCAACTGTTGCTGAGTAGCCAATTTTGATTTAAGTTCTTTGAGCTTCAGTTTACGAATTTCACTTTTGGGTGGAAAATCAGCATCAAACGTATTGCTATGCAGAGCCTTATAATGATGTTCCAGATTACCCTTTTTGGGCAAGGATACTGGGGCGTTACAAATTAGACAACAACAATTGTCTTTCACCATGATGAAGTAGTCCATTTCCCATTCATCATGAAAGTGGTAGGTTTTGCTCTTCTTTGGAACACTCATCTTCGTTATACTGGGGTGGCTGGATGTAAGAAGGCCAAATCTGCTAAGTTAGTATAAGCACTGGCTGAATCTGGTCCAAAACTGTTACTGTCCCAAAGTATTAAAGATCAACAGGAACTGAAGCCCTCTGGATGATGTGCAATACAAGGACTGGAGATGCCAAAACCACACATGCAGTTCTAAAAGTAAAAATAAGAATTCATCATACTGGCACCAATAATCAAATACCAGCAAACAATCATCAAAAAAACTCAAACACCTGTCCAGCAAACCAGATAAAATCAAATACCGCCAAACAAGTTCAAATACCACCACATTCGATTTAATAAATTCTGCACACAGTGTAGAATCAACGCAAAGTGAAATAAAATTGCAGTGTAGAATCAACACAAAGGCTAGGCAAAATAAAATTGCAGAGGCAAGCAAAAGTCACAGTGGTTTGAACCAATTCGAAGGCAAGGCATAGGCAAGTTAGAACAAAATTGGAAAAACCCGCCAAAATCACCAAATTCTTGATACTTTGTTGTGTCTGCCCGAAAACCTTTAATGAATGCGAACTATAAAGTGACCAACGACCAGCACACGACACAACTAATATGGTAAGTATATTCAGGTAAAGCCCGGGCGAATGGATATTGCCCGGTATATAACACACTTCTAAGGGGTGTTGGGGCGGGGGCAGGAATGGGTGATTCTGAGAGGCAGAAGACCAGGTATGACGCTGGGCCTGTGGTATCTCATCACGGGGCGCAGGAAGCGGCCCCATGGGGTACCCGCAAACTATTGGCACGAAAACAACAAGCGCCCCAATACACCCGCAGGCACGATTCCTGTAGGCAGGGAAAAAAGGCAAAGGATCAGCAGCGGCGGGAAGCCCTCAGCAGATGACCTGCCGGCACGAGCTCTCTCCTAGCGACGGGGCGAGCTGCTGGAGAGATGGAGCCAAGTGGGGCTGGCGATCTACCTCTTACCCCTCCGCGATCTACAGGTAGATCGCGATCTACCTGTTGGACATGCCTGTCTTATTCCATTGGTGGGGGACCCCATCCTTGGACCTGTTCGCCAGCCTGGTGAACGCACAGCTTCCCCGCTTCTGCAGGCCGGTTCCGCACCCAAGCAGGGTAGTCCTGGATGCATTCCTCTTGAGCTGGTCCTCCGGTGTTCTGTACGCCTTCCCTCCCACTCCTGTCATTGCGAGGACCCTCCATAAGGTTCAGTGGGACCAAGCTTCGGTGATCATCGTGGCTCCCTCGTGGCATTGACAGCCTTGGTTCCCACTTCTGCTCCGGCTCTCGTCCGAGCTTCCTGTCCCTCTGGGCTGTGCCCCCGGCCTGTTAACGCAGGAGGAGGGTCGGGTGCTCCACCCGAACTTAGCCTCGCTGTCCCTCACAGCTTGACAGCTGAACAGGTCACCTTAGCTCTGCTGCACCTCCCGGAGGAGGTCGAGGAAGGACTCGACGAGATGGACGTAAACCTTCAAGGGGCGACGCTTCTCGGTCTGATGCTCCAAGCTCCAGATCAACCCATTCTCCTGCTTGACCCGGTGGATTCTTCAGTATCTTCTCCACCTCTCAAAGGCAGGGTTGAAATCCAATTCGGTCAGGGTACCTGATCGCCATGTCAGCAAGCCACCTCCCCGGCGAGGGGAAACCCTTCTCGGGGCAGCCCTTGGTCTCCTTGCTTTCCATTTTCCCATCCGGCCTCCTCCGGCAGAGTGGGATCTCAATGTGGTGCTTATGCAGCTTACTCAGTCACCCTTAGAGCTGATGGCGACGTGCTCACTTCGGCACCTCTCTTGGAAGATGGTCTTCCTGGTGGCTTTGACGTCGGCTCGCCGAGTCAGCGAAAGTCAGGCCCTCATGGCTGAGGCTTCATACACCAGGTTGTATGGGAACGGGGTGGTTCTCCGCAGCCATCCCAAGTTCCTACCGAAAGTGGTTTCGGACTTTCATCTCAATTAGGAGATAGTCCTACTGATCTTATTCCCGAGACTGCATGCCGACCAGGCATCAGCGGTATTACATACGCTCGACTGCAAGAGGGCTCTTGCCTTCTAACTATAGCGTACCCAGGTTCATCGCAAGTCCGACCAGCTCTTTGTTGCCTGTGATCCAAATCGCCTGGGGCAGGCAGTCACCAAATGCACCATCTCCGTCTGGGTGATGGACTGCAATGCCTTCACCAAAGCAAAGGTTGGTGCCCCACTGGATTGACAGGTCACCGTGCACAGCATTCGAGCCAAAGTGGTTTCAGTGTCTTTGCTGTGCTCAGTGCCTCTAACGGACATCTGCCAGGCTGCGACCTGGTCTTCAGCGAACACTTTCACTTTGCACTATGTTTTATTTATGTTTTATTTTACTTGATAAAAACCGCCTTTCAGTGGCAAGCAAAGCGGTGTACAATAAAACCTGGAGAGGGAGTCCCACCAGGACAGCACCTTCGGCCAGGCTGTACTCCGTAATTTCTTCGGGATATAAGCAACTCCAGCACTCCGACCCTTCTTCGATGGCTACCGAGAGCTTTGCCCTGGGGACCCAAAGACTCGGGCTCCTTCGGGCATTGACTTTTGTTCACGGCTTCGCGGAGCCATTTTGGGCTACAGGCTCTGTAGCCTGTAGCTGGGGAGTCACATAATTGAGGACTGACTTCCTGCTTGTTCCTGGAGAAAGCATAGTTACTCACCTGTAACAGGTGTTCTCCAGGGAGAGCAGGGATCAGTTCTCACAACCTTCATGCCTCCCCTGAAGAGTTGCTGTTTTTGTCCTTCCCTTGCCATCTGCTTAGTAGGGCTCTAGCTAGGGGACCTGACTGAGCAAGATGGCACCTTTAGTGTGGAAAGAGGACCACACATGCATAGCAGCAATCCCAAAGGCTTTCTTTGAAAGCTGGGGAATTGCTCCGCATGGGCTCCATTGGTGCCGACCCCATCCATAAGTTGATAACCTCACTCGTTATTCCCTTTTCCAGGTCATTTATGAAGCAGCAGACCCAGCACAGATCCCTGGGGTACTCCACTATTCACCTTTTTCCTATGGGAAAATTAGCCATTTAGCCCTACCCTCTGCTTTCTATCTTTTAACCAGTTCCTGATCCACAATAGTACACTGCTTCCTATCCCATGACTTTTTAGTTTTGCCATAAGTCTCTGATGAGGGACCTTGTCAAAGGCTTTCTGAAAGTCCAGATTCACTATATCAGCCGACTCACCTTTGTCTACCTGTTTATTCGTACCTTCAAAAAAACATAACAGATTAGTAAGACAAGATCTTCCTTGTCTAAAGCCATGTTGGACTTTCTCCCATTAAGCCATGACATGTTGAGTAATTTTGTTCTTTATGATGGTTTCCACCTTTTTTCCCGGTACTGACGTCAGGCTCACCGGTCTGTTGTTTCCCGGATCACCCCTGGAACCCTTTTTAAAAATTGGCATTACACTGGTGATCCTCCAATCTTCAGGTATTACAGATGATTTTAATGATAGTTCACAGATTACTAATAGCAGGTCTGCAATCTCATATTTCAGTTCTTTCAACACCCTTGGATGTATACCATCCAGTCCAGTGAATGGTTACTCTTCAGTTTATCAAATAGTTGTAATACATCTTCCCGGTATGTTGATATTTCTTTCAATTCTTCCACAGTATCACCTTTAAATACCACTTCAGTCATGGGTAACATCCCTACATCTTCCTCAGTACAGACCAAAGCAAAAGAATTCATTCAGTCTCTCCGCTATAGTCTTGTTGCCTCTTACTGCCCCTTTTACCCCTCTATCATCTAATGGTTCAACTGACTCTCTCACAGGTTTTTTGCTACAAATGTACTTGAAAAATTCTTTATTATGTGTTTTTGCTTCCACAACAAGATTTTTCTCAAATTCTCCCTTTGCCTGCCTTATCAATGCCTTGCATTTAACTTGCCAGTGCTTGTGCTGTTTTCCTTTTTTGTCATTTGGCTCTTTTTTCCATTTCCTGAAAGATGCTTTTTTGGCAACAACAGTCTCTCTGACCTCACCTTTAAATCATGCTGGCAGTTTTTTGGATTTCCTTCCACTTTTCTTAAAGTGTGGAATACAACTGGTCTGGGCTTCCAAGATAGTATTTTTAAACAACAGCCAAGCTTGATGTAAGTCTTTAACCTTTGCAACTGCTCCTTTTAGTTTTTTCTTAACTATTTTCCTCATTTTATCATAGTTTCCCTTTTGAAAGTTAAAAGGTAGTACTGTGGATTTCCTTACCATCCCTCCTCCATTAATTAAATCAAATGCGATCCTGCTATGATCACTATTCCCAAGTGGCCCCAACACCCTTATCTCTTGAAAAGATCTGATGTTCCACTAAGGACTAGGTCTAATATGGCTTCCCCTCTGGTCGGTTCATGAACCATCTGCTCCAAGAAGCAGTCATTTATTTCATCTAGAAACTTTATCTCCCTAGCATGTCCTGCCATGACACTGACCCAGTCAATACCGGGGTTAATTGAAATCACCCATTATTATTACTGTTCTATAACTTTTTTTAGCTTCCCTGATTTCTTTGAGCATTTCATTATCCATTTGTTCATTCTGGCCAGGCAGTCGATAGTACAAACTCACTGCCATCGCCTTCCCCTTTTTACATGGAATTTCAATCCATAGAGATTCTACAGCAAATTTTGTTTCCCGCAAAACTTTAATCCTTTGTGATTCAATGCCCTCTCTTACATAGAGCGCAACCCCTCCACCAATTTGATCAGCTCTGTCATTATGATATAGTTTGTACCCAGGTATCACAGTGTCCCACTACTTGTCCTCCTTCCACCATGTCTCTGAGATACCAGTCATATCTAACTTCTCATTTAGTGCTATATATTCTAACTCTCCCATCTTATTTTTTAGACTTCTAGCATTTGCATACAAGCATTTTAGAGACTGTATTTTAGTCATATTAATCTGGTTATCGGTAGACAGGGGTAATTTTGAATCTTTAAGGTCTGCTGCTCCGTACTCATAGGCATTTGGGCTACCTTTGTCTTTATTGGATCCTCTCTGCTGATGTGCCCTAACTTCATTTTTTTGGTAGTATCCTTCAAGGATGCATTGTTCCGAACCATGCGCTCTTTGACAACTATCTGCTCTCCCCTATTATCTAGTTTAAAAGCTGCTCTATCTCCTTTTTAAAGGTTAATGCCAGCAGCCTGGTTCCATCCCGGTTAAGGTGAAGCCCATCCCTTTGGAAGAGCCCCTCCTTTCCCCAGATTGTTCCCCAGTTCCTAACAAATCCAAAACCTTCATCCTTGCACCATTGTCTCATCAACGCATAGAGACTCCGGAGCTCTGCCTGCCTTTTGGGTCCTGCGCGTGGAACAGGAAGCATTTCGGAGAATGCTTCCCTGGAAATTCTGGATTTCAGCCTCCTCCTAAAAGCCTAAATTTAGCCTCCAGATGTTCCCTACCATATTTTCCTATGTCATTGGTACCGACATGTACCAAGATAGCAGACTCCTCCCCAGCACTATCTAAGGCCTTTTCTAAGTGGCGCGTGAGGTCCACTACCTTCACACCAGGCAGGCATGTTACCAGGCGATCTTCACATCCACCAGCTATCTACATGCTTAATGATCGAATCACCAGCTATAACGGCTGTCCTAACCCTTCCCTCATGGCCACATGGCCCTGGAGAAACCTCCTCGGTGCGAGAAGATTTTACATTACCTGGAGAACAGGTCCTAGCTATAGGATCATTTCCTGCCACGCCAGGGTGATGCTCTCCTGTCACCTGACCTCTCTCCTCCATGGCAACAGGGATGCTACCAGACTGGAGGTGGGACTTCAGGACTGTATCCCTGTAAGTCTCATCTGTGTACCTCTCTATCTTTCTTATGTCTTCCAAGTCTGTTACTCTAGTCTCCAGAGATCGGACTCGTTTCCTGAGAGCAAAGAACTCCTTGCACCTTGTGCACACACAAGACCCCTCACCAATTAGGAGAAAATCATACATGTGACACTCAATGCAAAAGACTGGAAAGCCCCCATCTCACTGCTGGACTGCTGTCTGCATCTTAGTTTTAAGGTTGTGTTTAGATATTTAAGTTCTTGACTTACTAAGGGTTGCTGGGGATACTTATACTAATTAAACTATACCTAATACGTTTATTATACTTTGTTTACCTGAGGTTTAATTAATCTCAGGTCCTTAATGTATGCTGATGAGAATAAACAGCTGCATCTGAGAGTAAATATGGCATCTCCTTTCCTTTAAGAGGTTTAAGCACCTATAAAGCTACGATTATCCCTGGGGTGGGTGGGTGTCAGGGAAGGTGGGGAAGAAGACTTATTAAAAACTGGCTGCTACACAGTACCCTGTCCTGTGCTTCTAAGGTAATCTGTGACCAGTCTCCAGGGGGAGTCCCACAGCCCTTGCTTGGATAGAGGGAGTCTTGGTTTCTAAATTTAACCAGAAAGCTCTCTTCTGTGTTTGAAATTTAAACTGAAAAGTGTTTGCTGCTACTAGGCCCTGACTGATTTAACAAATACATTGGTTCACAGATTAATAAGCTTTAATCTAAATAATTCCTTTTTCCCCCAAGATTTAGAAAAATTCCCAGAAGTAAATTCTTACACGTGCAGATCTCTCTCCAGAAGTAGCAGTCCCCTTTTCTAGTCCTTCAAGGTTGCACATACATCTTTCTGTAGCATTGCTGGAATTACTGATCTTTGCTCCAATCTGACTTTCAGTAGCATTGTTGACTTCCTTTAATTCACAGTAGTCATTGTCTTCAGCCCATTCTCAGTGCATGTAACACATAATTTGCAGAACGAAAATGCACTATAACAGCATTCTTCTGATTCCCCACAATGACAAACGTTCACAACTACTAATGGCAATATAGAATTACTGAACTGAATTATTTTATCTAATCTAATGTTAATTAATTTCAATACACCTACTACTAGCACTTTATTACAACTTATTTAACTATATAGAGACCAATATAGCTTGCAACATACTTCTATTTTGCATCTACATTCTTTTATTTTTCTCTTTATCAAATTAAAGTTAGGCCACATACTAACAGACACACCTCTCTTGTCAGGTGCACAATTGTACAAGGTATAGTTAATTTTATTTCTTAAGGCGTAATAAATATCAAAATATAACTGACAGTTTATGGCAATTAAATTAAACTCATTTCAGTTGTTTACTAAATATTCTTAGCAAAGCTCTCGTATCTTAGGTAATGGTTTGTCTCACATTACTTTGAATATTGTCAGTAATATCACTAACATTAACATAGACATCTCAGCTCACAAAGGAAGAAAATTGGGACACAAATAAAGGAACAAATATAGATAGGCCATTACATAAACAGAATGTGTGCTCAAGAAAATTTCAAAAACAACTTTAACCAATTAGAAATTCAATTGTCATTGTTTATAGCCTCTCTTTGTTGACAGTTTATTCAGCACAAACAGCACAGATAAGTTGGGTAAAAGCTTGGGCGAGTCCATACCTCACAGCCTCCCGGAGTATAGGCCCAAGGCAAAAAAAAAGAAAAGAGGAAGAGGGCCTGGCAGGTGTATGAGTGCATATTCCAGTTAGTGTACAGCTGTGTTTCTCACTCGTACTATTTGGACTCCAGTTGCTACTGTCCCTGCAAGTCCTCCTTCCTACCCTCCCGATCAGTGTGATTACAACCTGAGAGCCCATTCTGGGAATGGACTTTGGTCACTGGGGATTGCTGAATGCTAGTTGCCATTCAACCTGACCATGTTTTGGAATGTAAGAGCCAGTTCAGAGCTCATTCATCTTTCCTTGCGGCTTCGCAGTCAACACGGCCACAGTTCAATGTATTTTAGACAGACTTCTCTGTCTATGGGCCATGGTCCTTGTTTCTCCCTGACTAACCAGGGCCAGGGCCAATGTTTCATTTCTTTGTGCTGCCAAGAAAGAAGGCCCTTTCAGCAGGTCCTCAACCTCATGCAACTTTCCTGTGCATCTTTTCACTTCTTTGGGGTGTCCTTTCAGTCAGTGATTCAGGCAGTACACTGCAGGATAGTTCCTTGCACCTCTAGACATGGATGAGGCTTACTTCCACATCCCTATCTGGGAGGATCAACTGTGCTGTCTTTGTTTTACCATTACTGGCTCATTTTCAGTTTGCTGCTCTCCCCTTTGGCCTCTTTACTTCATCAATGGCATTCAAGAGTGATAATGGTGGTGGCTTCTGCACTTAGGTGCCAGGGAATGTATGTACACCCATATCCAGAAGACTGACATGTCTAGGTCAAGTCGCAGTCCAAAACATGTATCAACATGTTGCTCCTGTCTCCTATAATCATGATGTTCAACCCCCTATATTATGAATACTTCAGGTTCTCTACCCTGCTATAATGAATAACATTTTGTTATAATGTAAACTGCTTTTTCCCCAGATATTATATTGCTCATGCATCAAGCTTTCTGTCGTAGAAGGCAGGGTCAGCTGCCTGCTTCCCTCCCTGTTCCCGCCCCTGCCCTGAAGCCCGGGCTTGGGGAGGGTGAAGCGTTACTGTTAAGAGCGGCCAAGAGGCCGCGGCCTCCAGATCCTTCTACCCCGGAATTGGGATGGCAGGAGGTAGAGGAGGCGGACTATGAAATGGAGGTAGAGGAGAATGAATTAGAAGAGGGAGAGATTCCTGAGCCGGAGGACCAGGCAAGGATTATTTGTGTGTTTCGAAGAGATGAGTTGCCGGCTCTAATTTCAGAAGCCTTTCAAACCCTTAGACTGTCTTCCGAGCAGCCGGTCGAGGAAGAGGATAGCGCAGATCCCATTATTCAGGCGGTGCGTCAAGCGCAAGTGGTCTTCCCTATCCATAAGGTAATAGATCAGATGATTCAGAATGAGTGGGATCATCCGGAAGCAGGGTTGAAAGGGATTAGGATTATGAGTAAATTCTATCCCTTGGCTGATAAGGACAAGGAGAGGTTCTGTTCTCCAAAGATCGATGCTGCGGTTTCGGCGGTCACTAAGAAAACCACGATTCCGGTAGAGGGCAGCGCTGCCCTGAAAGATGCGCAAGATAGTAAGGTGGATGGCCTCTTGAAGCTTTTGAGGCAGATGTGATTTCTTTGCAGGCCTCTATCTGTGGAGCTTGGGTGGCGAGGGCCTGTCTCTGTTGGGTTCAGCACCTAAAGCAGTCGGCTTCTTTGGGGCCTGACGAGGTCGGAGAAGTGCAGCAGTTAGAATCGGGTTTGGCCTATTTGGCAGATGTGCACTACGACCTCATTAGAGCTTTATTGAATAGTATGGCTTCTTTGGTAGCGGCGCACAGATCTCTTTGGCTTAAGAATTGGGCGGCCGATGGCTCTTCCAAGTTGCGACTCGGCAAACTTCCATTCAAGGGGAAGCTGTTGTTCGGGGAGGATAAGGATAAGTTAGTTAAGGACTTGGGGGAGTCCAAAGGAGGTAGGCTCCCGGAGGATAAGCCTAATCAGGGGAAAGGCTTTTCTGCCTTCCGGGGGCAGTATAGGGACTTTCGGAGATTTCGATCTCCCCGTTTCGCAGGGTCCCAAAGAAGAAGATTTGCCTCCCGAGTCCAGGGGTTTTGTGTGTTTCGGGGTGCCAGTAGGGGATTCGCAGCGACATCTTCAGGGGCCGCTCGAAGACCACAATGAGTGGCGGCGGGTCCCGGCAGAATGTCAATCGATCGGAGGTCGCCTTCGGGGTTTTCTTTCTGCCTGGGCCCACATCACGTCTGATCAGTGGGTGTTAGAGATTATCCGCGATGGTTATGCTCTAGATCTGGCAAAGCCGGTGCTGGACTTGTTTGTGAATTTGCCCTGCAGAGGTCCGCAGAAAGCTATTTAGGTGCGTCAGACGTTAGACCATCTGCTGCAGCTAGGTGCCGTCATTCCTGTACCGCCAGCGGATTATGGTATGGGTCGTTCTCCAGGACCAAGCAGGAAGTCAGTCCTCACATATGGGTGACGTCGGCGCCGACGGAGCCCTCGCGGAGCAATTTTCCCCAGCTTTCAAAGAAAGCCTTTGGGAATTGCAGCGCGCATGCGCGGTCCCCTTCCCGCCCAAGGGTGCCATCTTGCTCAGTCTTCTTTTTTCCGCGGAGCCCTACAGACGTTGTTTGTAATTCCCCGTTAGAAAAGTTAATTTTGTTGTCTTTTTTCTCAGTTCGACGCCGGTTCTTTTCCCGCCCGGACCCGCGACGCCGGTTGCAAGTCCGTTCTTTATTTTTCGGTGTTTTGTCCTTCGTGACAGATTTCGCGCCTTTTTTTCTTTTTCACTGGCAGCCCTGTCTTTTGACCTCGCAGGGGCCCTTTTTCCCCCGATGGCTGCCAGCGGGTTTAAGAAGTGTGATCGGTGTAAGAAACTCATGTCTCTTACCGACACACACGACTGCTACCTCCGCTGCCTCAGACCCGATCATGACCCGATGATCTGTGGTCCGTGTGGCAAGATGTCCTCAAAAGCGTTGAGGAGTCGGCAGCATCAGCGGGAGCGTATCTTCTCTGACTCCGGCCGGGCCCGGACCTCGTCAGAGGCTTCGACGTCTCGGGACTCTGGTCCTGAGCATCATCGAAGTTCCTCTGAGTGGGGGTCTCCTACCCGGGAACATCATCGGAAGAAGAAACCCGCGAGGGCGGCATCGGTGGATGCTCCTGGTTCCTCGAGGGCCAGGTCGCATAGCCCCGATAGCCGTCCCGGGTCCTTGGAGATGGAGCGGCCTTCCAAACATCCTCGTCTCGAGATGGACTCGCCTGCTCACGTAAGTATTGTAGTCCTCGTGGACTCGCCTCCGAAGGAGCCGACGTCGGGCCTGACGCCGTCGGGGCCCGAGTCGGGGGCTGCTGGGTCTCCTGAGCTCGGACTCAGGTTGACGGCCTTGGAGAGCAGTCTGACTGCCTTCATGGACCAGCAGCGGGCATTGATCGCTGGCCTCGCCAGTGCTTCTGCCCTGACCACCGGGACGTCGATGTCCAAGTCGACCCCGGAGACCGAGCCGATCCTCGAGTCCATGAGGGCTCGAGTCGATCCTCGGTCACGGTCTCCTTCAGCCTCCCGTTCGGGACCGAGGTCGTCAACACCGACTCCCTTGGCATCGGGGCGGACGGCATCAATGCCCGCCCGACCGGAGCCGCTTGACTCCTCCTCCGAGGAGTCAGCCTGGGAATCCGAGGACGAAGAGTCACCTGGTTCTTTTCGGACTCGGTGTGTCCCATCGGACTCCCCTGAGTCCGAACCTCGGAGACGGTCCCCCCCGGAGGATACCCGGTTCTCGGACTTCGTGCGGGATATGGCCAAGGCCTTGGCCTTCCCCGCGGATCCTGAGGAGGAGCCTCGAGCCGAAGAGCTCGATGCCCTCCAGTATGACTCTCCCCCAAAGGAGGCCTTTACTGTATCGGTTCCTCCGATGCTGGAACGACTTCTCTTCCGCATGTGGGAGAGCCCGGCGTCGTCGCCGGTCTTAAGCAAGCGGGTCGATTCCATTTATCGAGTCCGCAAGAGCCCCGGGTTCCAAAAGGCACAACTACCGCACCATTCCATGGTGGTGGAATCGGCCATGCATAGACTTAAGAGTCAGAAAATGCACTCCTCGGTGCCTCCCGGTCGGGAGGCTCGAAGCCTGGATGCCCTCGGTAGGAAGTGTTTCCAGGGCTCTATGCTTGCTTGTCGAGTCCAGACTTACCAGCTCTATATGGGCATGTATCTTCGGGACCTGGCTAAAGAAATAGCCGGGTTCTCTGCTGGTCTCTCCGAGGAACCTTTGCAGAGGTTCTTAGCCTTGTCAACTGGTATTCGGGAGTGCTCAAAGTTTCTCTCTCGAGCAGCCTGTGATGGCTTCGAAGCATCGGCTCGAGTAGCCGGAGCTGGCATCGGTGCCCGCCGTCAGGCTTGGCTTCAGTCATCCGACCTCGAGCCATGGGTGCAGGACAAGTTGGTCGATGTCCCCTGCAGAGGTGAAAATCTCTTTGGCAAACCCATGGATGAAAAGGCTGCACAGATCGAGACCGAGACTCTCACCAGGACTCGCCTCTCCAGAAAGACCTCTGCCCCTTCTCAGAAGAAGAAGGGCTCGGGGAAAAAGCCCTTTTACCCAAGGAAGGCGGCTGCCTATAAACAATACCCTCATTTTCAGGCCTCAGCAGCTCCCCAACAGGGTCAGCAGGCCAAGGGACGGGGTCATGGGTCCCGTAGGCAGCAAGCCCCCAAGCCTGCACCACCGGCCCCTGCTCAGCAGGGTGGGGTTTTTTGACTTCATCAGCATAGCCTCTCCCCCGCAGCTGGTTTCTCTCAGCACAGGAGGCCGGCTGGTCCACTTTGCCCACAGGTGGACCAACATCACTTCAGATGCCTGGGTGCTTCACATAGTCCAAGAAGGCTATCTTCTGCACTTCCACCAGGTACCTCCCTCCTACTTTCCAGGAGAGCCTCTCAGACTCCCTCTGCACAGGGACTTACTCCTTCAGGAGTTAGCAAGTCTTCTTCAGGAACAGGCTGTGGAACCGGTGCCCCACCACCTGAGGGGTCAAGGCTTTTATTCCAGGTACTTTCTGATACCAAAAAGAACAGGAGGACTCAGACCCATCCTGGACTTGCAGAATCTCAGCAAGTTCCTCGCAAGGGAACAGTTCAAGATGCTTACCCTTGGAATCCTGCTGCCCTACCTCCAGCAGGGAGACTGGCTATGCTCCTTGGATCTAAAGGATGCCTATACTCACATCCTCATCCACCCAAGCCACAGACAATATCTCAGGTTTGTGGTGGGAGGCCATCATTACCAGTACAAAGTACTACCCTTTGGCCTATCCTCCGCACCACGGGTATTCACCAAATGTCTAGCAGTGGTGGCGGCTTATCTCAGACTTCAAGGCCTCTTTGTATTTCCATACCTGGACGACTGGCTCATCAGAGCACAGTCTTCCCAAGAGGCCACTCACGCCACACACCGCACTGTGGCTCTGCTCCAGCACTTGGGCTTTGTCATAAACTTCGCAAAGTCCACTTTGCTCCCCTCTCAGGATCTCGAGTTCATCGGCGCCAGATTAAACACGCTTCAGGCGCGAGCCTTTCTGCCTCTCGACAGGGCCCACAGGCTCATGGATCTTGCCAGCCACTTTCACAGCAATTCCCTGGTCTCTGCCAGGCAATTTCTGAGACTGCTCAGCCATATGGCTTCCACAGTCCATGTGACCCCCGATGCCCGCCTCAACATGCGGCCTGCTCAGTGGTACCTTCGCACACAATGGCATCAGGCCACGGGGCGCCTAGCGGACTCAGTGCAGATCACCGACCCGCTGGTCTCTTCTCTGCAATGGTGGCTTCATCTGCCAAACCTGGTGCTCGGAATGGCTTTTCAGTCTCCTCCGCCTTCTCAGGTCCTGACGACCGATGCTTCTCTCCTGGGTTGGGGAGCACATTGCCAGGGGACATGTACTCAAGGCCTCTGGACTCCTTGGGAGTCTGCCCAGCAGATCAACTTCCTGGAGCTCAGAGCAATCCGCCTGGCTCTACGGGCCTTCTCCCACCTCACGTCTCACCAGTCGGTGCTGGTCCAGACGGACAATCAAGTTGCCATGTTCTACGTGAACAAACAAGGGGGCACAGGCTCCTTTCTTCTCTGTCGGGAAGCACAAAAACTGTGCTCTTGGGCCGTCAGCCGCGGCATCCTCCTCAAGGCTGTTTATCTCCCAGGTCAAGAAAATTACCTGGCGGACAAGCTGAGCAGAATCCTCCAACCACACGAGTGGAGATTGGATCCATTAGTGGTTCAACGGATCTTTCTCAAGTGGGGCCTACCCACCATGGATCTCTTTGCCAGTCCTCTAAACTGACAACTTCCCCGATTCTGCTCTCGGGAACCGCATCCTCTACGAGTAGCGGCGGATGCTTTTCTACTCTCATGGTCCACGGGCCTCCTGTATTCCTTTCCTCCCATGCCACTGGTGTCTCGGACGCTCTTCAAGGTTCTCCGGGACAAAGCCTCGATGATCCTCGTGGCTCCCCGGTGGCCGAGACAGCCCTGGTTCCCGCTGCTGATGCAAATGGCGGTGGACACTCCTCTTCCTCTGGGGTTTCAACCCGATCTCCTAACACAGGATCAGGGATCTCTCCTACACCCCAACCTACGGTCCCTTCATCTGATGGCCTGGCTGCTGAAAGGGTAGTCCTTGCTCCCCTCCTGCTGCCTCCAGCTGTGGAGGAAGTCGTCTTGGCCTCCAGGCGACCCTCTACACGGAAGTCCTACGCTCTTAAGTGGCGTCGGTTCTCCGTCTGGTGTGCTCAGCAGTCTCAAGATCCCTTCTCCTGTTCGGTGTCAGTGGTCTTGCAGTACTTGCTTTGCCTCTCCAATCTTGGACTTAAATCCAACTCGGTCAGGGTCCACCTCAGTGCTCTTTCTGCGCATCACATGCCGGTGGATGGCAGGCCTCTTTCCAGCCAACCTCTAGTGGCTCGTTTTCTCAGAGGCCTCCTTCTCCTTAAACCACCTTTGCGCCCCCCAGCCCCTGACTGGGATCTGAACGTGGTTTTACAGCGGATTACCTGTCCACCTTTTGAACCTATGGCTACCTGTCCTCTTCGTTTTCTTTCTTGGAAAACCTTATTCCTGGTAGCCCTCACTTCTGCTAGACACGTTAGTGAACTGCAGGCCCTAGTATCTGATCCCCCTTACACTAGGTTCTACAAGAATAGGGTAGTCCTACGGACTCACCCTAAGTTTCTTCCTAAAGTGGTTTCCCCTTTTCACATCAACCAGGAGGTGGTACTTCCGACCTTCTTTCCCAGGCCACACTCCAGCCGAGCTGAAATGGTCCTGCATACCCTGGACTGTAGGAGGGCGTTAACCTTCTACCTTGACCGTACGAGGGAGCACCGAAGGGCTGTTCAGCTCTTCGTGTCTTATGACCCCAATAAGTTGGGGCTCCCTGTCTCCAAGCGTACTCTGTCCATCTGGGTAGCTGACTGTATCGCTTGGGCTTATGGGGCAGCCGGCCTCTCGTTGGAGAGTCGAGTCACGGCTCATCGTGTTAGGGCGAAGGCTGCGTCAGTGGCTTACCTCCGCTCTGTTCCATTGGCAGACATCTGCCGGGCCGCTACTTGGTCTTCAAGCCAGACTTTTGCGGCCCATTACTGCCTGGAGAGGGAGTCCCGCAGGGACAGTGCTTTCGGACAGGCAGTCCTCCGTAATCTCTTTGAGGTATAGGCAACTCCTACCCTCCATCCCGGATGTTGGGCTACCGGTTGGAGGCGTATTCAGAGAAGATTCCTTCCTTCTGTGCTACTGAGCTTGAGGGAGCTCCTTTTTTGTGCTTAGGGTCTCCGGTAGCCTTAAGCTGGGGAGTCCCATATGTGAGGACTGACTTCCTGCTTGGTCCTGGAGAAAGAGTAGTTACTCACCTGTAACAGGTGTTCTCCAGAAGCAGCAGGAATCAGTCCTCACAACCCTCCCTCC
Organism: Ichthyophis bannanicus; assembly: GCA_033557465.1. NCBI lineage: Eukaryota > Metazoa > Chordata > Amphibia > Gymnophiona > Ichthyophiidae > Ichthyophis > Ichthyophis bannanicus. The sequence continues at coordinate 425,531,077 of CM066037.1, forward strand.
TCCCCTTGGAGTTGCAGTCCTATCATTTCGTTTTTGCTAATTTTTTTGCTGTCTTTTAGCTATGTCATCAGACTAAGCAAGATGGCACCCTTGGGCGGGAAGGGGACCGCGCATGCGCGCTGCAATTCCCAAAGGCTTTCTTTGAAAGCTGGGGAAAATTGCTCCGCGAGGGCTCCGTCGGCGCCGACGTCACCCATATGTGAGGACTGATTCCTGCTGCTCCTGGAGAACACCTGTTAAAGGTGAGTAACTACTCTTTACTCTATTTATTTCATGGTGCCAAAGAAGGATGGGTCTCTTCGTCCTATTCTAGATCTCAAAGGGGTGAATCGCTGTCTTCGGGTGCAGCATTTTTGCATGGAAATGCTCAGATCAGTTATCGTTGCAGTTCGTCGCGGAGAGTTTCTTACGTCCCTCGATCTCAAGGAGGCCTATCTCCACGTCCTGATCAGGGAGGCGCATCAAACGTTTCTGTGGTTCACGCTTCCGTGGGGGCACTTCCAGTTTCAGGCACTACCCTTTGGCCTCGCCACTGCACCACGGGTGTTCACCAAAATAATGGTAGTGGTAGCGGCGGCGCTGCGGAAGGAAGGCGTATTAGTCCATCCGTACCTCGACGATTGGCTAATCAGGGCAAAATCCAAGGACGAGAGCGAGAAAGCCACGAAGAAAGTGGTAGTATTCCTCCAGAGTCTAGGCTGGGTAGTCAATCCGTTCAAGAGTCATCTGGCGCCTACTCAAGTTCTCGAGTATTTGGGGGTGCGGTTCGAAACTCGAAACGGCTCGGTGTTTCTGACGGAAAAAAGAGTTCAGGCTCTCCGGACTCTAGTGCTAGGTTTCAGGAAGCTGGCAGCACCGTCAGCATGGAAGTACCTGCAGGTGCTGGGTACAATGGGAGTGACGCTGGAAGTGGTTCATTGGACCAGATTTCATATGAGGCCGTTACAGCAGGCCTTGCTTCGCCGCTGGTGCAACCAGTCCGACTCTTTGAGCATGCGACTCCCCTGTCCTCTGCAGGTCCGCCAGGCGCTGAGATGGTGGCTGATTCCCGAGTCCTTACAAGCGAGTGCCCTTGGAACAGCCGGCGTGGATTCCACTCCTCACGGATGCAAGCCTCGCAGGCTGGGGAGCGCATTGCAGAGCGAAATATGCACAGGGACGGTGGTCGACGGAGGAGAGCGGCTGGTCGATCAACCATCTGGAGCTGAGAGCAGTGTTTCTAGCCCTGCAAAGTTTCGAGGTTCTGGTAAAGCAGCGTGCGGTGCGAGTGCTGTCTGACAATGCAGTGACCGTAGCTTACATAAATCGGCAGGGTGGGACCGGGAGCGCAGCCATGGAAGAGGAGGCCGAGAGGCTGCTCTCTTGGGTAGAGTCGCGTCTACTAGCAATATCGGCGGCACACATCGCCAGAAAGGACAATGTGACAGCAGATTTTCTCAGCAGGTTGCGAGTGGATGCAGGGGAATGGGAGCTGCATCCCGACGTGTTCGCGCAGTTGGTTCTCCGGTGGGAAACGCCGGTCATGGACTTGATGGCCACTTACCAGTCGGTGAAAGCGAATCGATTTTTCAGCACGAGGCGTGAGCCCATGTCGGAGGGCATAGACGCCTTGATGCAACCGTGGCCGTCGATGGGCCTTCTCCATGTGTTCCCGCCATGGGCGCTCATAGGTCGAGTGATCCAGCACATCGAGACGCATCGGGGACGGGTGCTGTTGGTGGCGCCGGACTGGCCCAGGCGGCCATGGTATGCCAACCTCATGAGGTTGCTGGACGGTTCCCCGTGGCGCCTTCCGGTGTCGCAGGAGCTTCTGTTGCAGGTCCGCTCTTGATGCCGCGGGTGGATCGATTCTCGCTTACGGCTTGGCCATTGAAAGGGCACGGTTGAGAAAGAGAGGTTATACCAGTTTGGTCGTGACCACTCTTCTTCAGGTGCGAAGGCGCTCTACTTCACTGGCCTTTATACGCATCTGGCGAATTTTTGAGGACTGGTGTTCCAGGCATAAGGTCCGTGCTGCCACGGCTTCTGTGCTGGTGGTGTTGAATTTTTTGCAGGATGGCTTTGAGAAAGGGCTCGCTGCCAGTTCTTTGAGGGTGCAGTTGGCAGCCCTAGCCTGTTATAGAGGAAAGGTGCAGGGTGTGTCTCTTGGAGCTCACGACGATGTGCTACGTTTTCTGAAAGCAGTTTCAAGAATACGTCCTCCGCGTCGGATTTCTGTTCCGCCGTGGGATCTCAATCTGGTATTATGAGCGCTAGGTAAGGCTCCGTTGGAGCCCTTAAGTCAAGGATTTAACTCTTAAGACAGTGTTTTTGGTGGCCATTTGTTCGGCAAGGCAAATCTCAGATTTACTGGCTCTTTCTTGTAGAGAGCCCTTTCTCTGTTTTTCTACAGAAAAAGTGGTTCTTCGACCGGTGCCTTCATTTCTACCGAAGGTATCTTCCCCTTTTCACGTGAATCAGACCGTGTCACTTCCGGTTTTGCGGTCGGAGGCAGGGCACGTTTCTGAACGAGGTTTGTATCGTTTATTTATTTATTTATTTATTTAACAGTTGCTTATATACCGCTACCTTCCACAGATCAGGTGCGGTTTACAATGAACAAGGAATGAACAGATTTACAAGTCTGTTTTACATGGAACATTTGTTAACTAGGTACAATGTAGCTGTTTTACATGGAACATTTGTTAACTTGGTACAATTTTGCAATATACATTAATCATGAATGACTAAATATGGTAAAACTTGTTAAATAACAAACAAACTTATTTACATATTTTGATTTATTACATGTAACACCCTCTTCAAGTTTAGACTTGAAGAGGGTGTTACGTCTGTATTTGGCAGTATCCCAGTCTTTTCGTAAGTCGGATCATCTGTTTGTGTTATTTGGGGGGCCTAGGAAAGGTGAGGCAGCGGTGAAGGCTTCCATTTCCAGATGGATTAAGGAGGCCATTGTCTCCGCTTACATGTTGCAGGGGCGCCAGGCACCTGTGGGGCTGAGAGCACACTCTACTAGGGCGCCGGCAGCTTCCTGGGTGGAGCACAGTCTAGTGCCGCCGGTGGAGATTTGTAAGGCAGCAACCTGGTCGTCGCTTCATACTTTCAGCAAACACTACCGTCTGGATGTGCTGGCAGCGAGGGATGCCTGTTTCAGGTCGGCGGTATTGCATGCCGGCTGGCAGGGTCCCTCCTGTTAGTACTGCTCTGTTACATCCCAGAGGTGGAGGACTAAACTGGAGGAACGATAAGGAAATGAAAATTACACTTACCTGGTAATTGTAGTTCCTTGAGTGACGACAGTTTAGTCCTCGTTCCCGCCCAGGGGTGTGAGTTCGTTTGTTAGATCGGCATGCGTTCAGGGGCGCGAAGCGCATTTACAGGTGAGCTTTTCCTTTTATTAATCAGTTCTCTTGTTCCGTCTTTACTGTATGCTTGTTTCTTCTTCTTCCTCTAACTCTTGCCTGGCTCGGCGGGGAGGGGGGGAGCTTTGATATCAGAGATCTCACCCTTTCCCTATAAAGGGGAGGTTCATGTCTTGTTATATGGGTAGGTTACAAAAAAAAATGATTATATAACCTTTGTAGATACTTGTTTGTTGCTCTTTTGAGTCTGCTTTGTCAATAGTTCACTGAGGGCTGATGGGAGTTCCAGTACGCTACATCCAGTGTTGGCAAGATTTTGATTGGTCCAGTCTCCAAGTTGCAGGAGGAGGTGCACAACCCAGAGGTGGAGGACTAAACTGTCGTCACTCAAGGAACTACAATTACCAGGTAAGTGTAATTTTCATTTTTCTGTTTTAGTACCATAATTTTCACAATGCTTCATGCCTGATAGGCAGCACTTAAAAACAACAACAAAAAAAACAATGCTCTATGCCTTAACTCATGGGGAGTCAAGTTATAGGTGGAAATCAGGTTTTATGGCAGGTTTCAAACAGCTGCGGCTGTTCAGTAGAAGCATGCTTAATGAACATGCCAGTGCTCAGCAGACTAGGCACAAGGACTGTGCCTACAATCTGACTACTGAACACTTTGTAGAGGTTCTCGTGGATGGTGCTATTATTGAACCTTTGCTTCAAAGGTCTTCACTCCCAAGGGGAAATTGTTGCTTATCAGTAGCATCTACAACACTATGTGCAGTCTAGAACTGCTCTCCCATTCAAATATGGTTACAGACAACAACAAAAAAAACGTCCTCAAGGATTATCGGTACACTGGCCAAGCCTTTTCATCCTATGATGGATGAAGTTCATGAGTGAAAATGGTGCCAGCCCTGCACTATCCTCCGAATATGTGCAGAATAGCAAGTTTGACAATCACTCTCACTACCGATGTAAATACAACCCAAAAAAGATGCTTTTTTTGCACAAAAATAAAAATCCTCATTTCTAAATGGTTCCCTGTTCTCATTATGATAAAGAGGGGGCTAATGGGAATGGAAGGACATGCATTTCCTCCACAACCTGCCATTCCATCCTCAAAAGTAGGTAAGAACATAAGAAATGCCATACTGGGTTAGACCAAGATCCATCAAGCCCAGTATCCTGTTTCCAATCGTGGCCAATCCAGGTCACAAGTACCTAGCAGTTTCCTAAAAAGACACACAGCTTCCATAATGTTTGTATTGGGGCAAGCAGTGGATTACCTGGGCTCTCTTTAATAATGATTTATGGACCTTTCCTCCAGGAACTTGTCCAAACCTTTTTTAAACACTAACAGCATTTACTACATCCTCTGGTAACAAATTCCAGAGTTTGATTACATGTTGAATGAAAAAATATTTTCTCTTACTAGTCTTAAACGGGTTACATTGTAGCTTCACTGCATGTGCCCTAGCCTTTCTACTTTTTGATAGCATAAACAATCGATCTACATTTAACCATTCCACTCCATTATCTTATCTCCAATCAGCCGTCTCTTTTCCAGGTTGAAGAGCCCTAACCTTTTAAGCCTCTCCTCATAAGGGTATCCTTCCATTCCCTTTACCATTTTGGTGACTCTTCTCTGTACCTTTCTAATTCCGCTATATCCCTTTTAAGATACATGACCAGAATTGCACACAATATTAAAGGTGAGGTCGCACCATGGAACGATACAGAGGCATTATAATATCCTTTGTTTTATTCTCCATTCCTTTCCTTATGATACCTAGCATTTTATTTGCCTTCTTGGCTGCCACTGCACACTGGGCAGAGGGTTTCAACAGCTTATCCACAATGACTCATAAATCTTTTTCCTGGATGGTGGTTCCTAATGTGGAACCTTGCATTGTGTAACCATAGTTTGGGTTTTTCTTTCCTAGATGCATAACTTTGCACTTGTCCAACAGAAGAGCACTATACCACATGCCCAAACGAGACCCAGTCCAAGCATGGTAACTGTAAAAGCCTTTATTAACAATTCTTGACCAGTGGTACAATATGATACCTCCACCAGGGGTGTAACTGCCAAACCCAACCCAACACAGGCCGTGTTTCGGCTGTGCCTTCCTCACAGGTTCTTCTGGCATGCACAGAAGGATATTGTCTCTTGGCTAAAACCCCTTCTCTTATAGCTTGCAAACTTTCCACCGTGCAATTGCGGGCTTACTCTTGGATTTTAACAACTTTGAATAATTTTGTGTCATCTGCAAATTTGTCTACCAAACTTGTTGTTCCCATTTCCAAATCATTAACGAATATGTTAAAAAGCAGCAGACCCAGCACAGATCCCTGGGGTACTCCACTATTCACCTTTCTTCATCGGGAAAATTGACCATTCAGCCCTACCGTCTGCTTTCTATCTTTTAATGAGTTCCTGATCCACAAGAGTACACTGCCTCCTATTCCATGACTTTTTAACTTCAACAAGAGTTTCTCATGAGGGACCTTGTCAAAGGCTTTCTGATAATCCAGATACACTATATCAACTGACTCACCTTTGTCTACCTGTTTATTCATACCTTCAAAAAAAATATAACAGATTAGTAAGACAAGACCTTCCTTGGCTAAAGCCATGTTGCCTTTCTTCCATTAAACCATGACTATCTACATGTTCAGTAATTTTGTTCTTTATAATGGTTTCTACCATTTTGCCCGATACTGACGCTCACCGTCCTGTAGTTTCCCAGATCACCCCTGGAAACCTTTTTAAAAACTGACGTTACATTGGCCCTTCGCCAGTCTTTAGGAACTACAGATGATTTTAATGATAGTTCACAGATTACTAATAGTAGGTCTGCAATTTCATATTTCAGTTCTTTCAACACCGGGTGTATACCATCTGGTCTGTCTTGCCTAGAAAGGATGTAAAATAAAGACTAACACACTTTAGAATAGAGATAATTAGTTTATTTATAAAATATAAAAAAGGTAACTTGAAAGCAAGCAATTCACTTATCCACATATAATTATTTAGGCTGTGCATAAAAGCAAGATACAAGAAGACGATACATTACCAACAGAGCTATGAGCTTCATCTCATGCCAACACTTTGACTGAATAAGTCCCGGATTCAGCCAGGCAGGAGAGATTCTGTCAGGAAAACCCTAGGCAGTGCGTGCATTCCCTCCGTAGGTGAGACTTTCTCTCTCCCTGACTGAAAAAGGCACCTTCTTTATATTTTGTTGCAACAACAACCAGTGATTTTCCATCAGGTGTCTATGAGAAAAGCACAGTTACTATGGGAAGAAGCTTTTCCTTATCTACATCCTTGTATCAGGACTCCCTCTCGTAAGTTTCACAAGATGTAGTTATCCAAGATATTTCTCACAAAATTGCACAGGCAGGAATTTCTTTCCTGCAAAACTGAGGTTTAGTTAACCCCTGACTGACGCATAATCAGTAGTCAACTTTAACTCACTTTCACCACACGGGCCTGATGATTTGCTACTGTTTAGTTTATCAAATAGTTGTACTATATCTTCCCGGTTTATTGATATTTCTTTCAATTCTTCTGATGTATCACCTTTAAATGCCATTTTAGCCATGGGTAACTTCCCTACATCTTCTTCAGTAAAGACCGAAGAAAGAAATTCATTCAGTCTCTCCGCTATGGCCTTGTCCCCTCTTAGTGCCCCTTTTACCCCTCTATCATCTTATGGCCCAACTGACTCTCACAGGTTTTTTTGCTACGAATGTGCTTGAAAAAGTCTTTATTATACATTTGTGCCTGCATGGCCACTGCTCTATTCAGTGTGTTTGAGGCCTGACCAGTAGGCAAAGGGAGTTTTTCTCCACAACTGGCTTTGTTGTCCATCAGATCAGTATAACCAATGGTTGGTGCTCCCTTAAGTCTGCAATACACAGGCATGCGTCCTTTATTGTTTTCCCTTTGATCTTTCTTACTTTAGCAGGCTGATGTAAATGGACTCCTACCAATATTCCCAACCAATTTGGAACTCATTTCTCATATTGCCGGGAAACATGTCCTTCATTTCACAAACATATTCACTCCATGTCACCTGTGTTGTGTTTTATGAAAGGCAGAATGACCACAGATCCGGCATCGTGCAGGACTCAGTCTAATTGAATACATGGTTAAAAACACTAAGATCAAAACCCTGAAACTCTCTTGGGTCCTAAAACAAATTGTTCAACTCTTTTTTTACCTGGTACTCTTCAATTATTACAGCCATTTTCTAGGTTGCTAGGGGGTGATCTGTCCTCTGTCCAAAAATGAGTAATAGCCATCAGTCTGTCTAGGAGACAGTTTTTTCTCATGAAGCATGAGTAATCTCTGGGCATTACAAAACAGGAAAATATCTACCAATTCTAAGCATATTTGTCTCAAACTACCACTGGAAAGGCATATCCTAGAGCACCTTCTCATTTCTCATAGAACCAAGGATGGAAGCCATGGTTCATCGCCTTGTATGCCTATGTTTCATCTCACAAAAAAATAAATAAATAGAAATAAACCACATACAGACTGCTCTGCGATCATTTCTACGCAGCAGGCCTACATGCCTACATCTTGGGCAATCTTCTTCTACCCGAGCACCATTCTAAGACTAAAATCATCTCTTTATTTCCAGAACATAAGGGTACCACACACCCTCAACTTGGTTCTCACTCATGCCTCATGTTGTTGTTGTTAAGTGTCGTCAAGTCGGTGTCGACTCACGGCAGCTCTCTGGATATTTGTCCTAAATTGTCTTCGGTCCTCAGTCAGGCAGCTCATTGTTGACAGACTGGTACCCTTAGCTGCTGTTATTGTATCAATCCATCTCATTGCTGGCCTTCCTCTTTTGCGTTGACCTTCTATCTTGCCAAGCATAATGTCTTTCTCTAATGATCTCTCTCTTTGCATGATGTTTCCAAAGTATGAAAGTCAAAGTCTTGTCATCTGAGCTTCTAAGGAAAGCTTAGGTTTGATCTCCTCTAGTACTGACTGGTTTGTTCTTCGGGCAGTCCATGGTATACGCAGTATTCGCTGCCAGCACCATAATTCAAAGCCATCAATTTTCTTCCTGTCTATCTTTTTCACTGTCCAGCTTTTGCATCCATATGATGTTATTGAAAATAGCATGGCTTGAACAAGTCGAAACTTTGTATGGGGAGAGACATCTCTGCTCTTGAGAATCTTGTTTAGGTCTTTCATAGCCATTCTGCCAAGAGCAATGCGTCGTCTGATTTCTTGACTGCTTGTTGCTTCTTTATTGATAGTTGATCCAAGTAGGTTAAAGTTGTCCACAATTTCAATTTCTTCTCCTTCAATGATGAACTTGTAGATTTTGCCAGTTGTCATGATCTTTGTCTTCTTCACATTAAGGTGCAGGCCCATTTTAAGACTATGTTCTTTGATCATGAGAAGCAAATGTTTCAGATCATCTTCACTTTCAGCCAGTAATGTGGTATCACCAGCATAGCGAATGTTGTTGATGAGTCTTCCACCAATCTTCACACCTCTGTTGTCTTCATACAATCCTGCTTCTCTGCTGATTTGTTCTGCATATAAATTAAACAGGTAGGGGGAAAGTATGCAGCCTTGTCTTACACCTTTGCATATTTTAAACCATTCTGTTTCTCCTTGTTCCGTTCGAACTGTTGCTTCTTGATCAATGTACAGATTGTGCAAGAGAAAGATCAGGTGTTCTGGTATACCCTTGCTTCTTAATGTGGCCCAGAGTTTCTCATGGTTTACACAGTCAAAAGCATTGCTATAGTCGATAAACACAAATAGATATCCTTTTGGAATTCTTTAGTCTTTGCTAATCTATACAGCTGTCCAGATAGCCTATTTTTTATCGTGGTCATTTAAAAAAATTCTACTAAGCAAGAGTTTGGCGGCAGCAGTAGTCTAGAATTTTTATCCCCTCAGATCTCTATTTTGACCATCTTCTAGTCCAATTTCATATTCATATTTTGATGTAAATTTACCATATAAATCAAATAATATTGTTTGTTGACCCTGTTAACATCCCAGTTTAGCTCCCTTGTTCTAGGTAAGGTTTTATTTTTTCATTGTAAACCGCTTTGAATACAAGATAAGGCAGTATAGAAAACTTGTAAAATAAATACATTTAAAAAATAAATAAATAAATTTCATCCCAAACCAAGCAATTTTACACATATCTGTCCAGTGCTCTGTCCATAAGACAAACTATAGTGAATCACTCTTCATCAGTACAGACTGCAATCCCTAATCAGCAGTCATCTACAGGGCAGGACACAACCTCAGTTCAATAGTTCATTGCGGCATGTAACATAAGATAAAAAAAAATGAAGAAGAAACAAATCAAAGAATGATTTCTCCGTCATCTCTTCTTTTGTGAGACTGTACCAGAGTTCTTTCTGTCAGCTGATCCTTACGATCTTGATCAGTTCAGTTCCCCTATTCTGTCTCTGGCTCTGGTTCAAAAGCTAGACCTTCAAGGATAGGAAAATTAGTTTTTTCAAATCCAACATTCTTTGACTGTTCAGTCTTTTGCATTGAGTGTCACATGTATGATTTTCTTCCAGTTGGTGAGAGTCTTACGTGTGCAACAGGTGCAAGAAGCTCTTTGCGCTCAGGGAACAAGACCAATCTCTGGATGCTAGAGGAGCTAAGGAAGGTAAAGACATATATAGATGAGACCTCCAGGGATGTAGTACTGAAGTCCCACCTCCAGTCTGGCAGCCTCTCTGTTGTCATAGAGGAAAGAGTAACGTGAAAGGAGAGCATCACCCAGGCAAACTCAGTCTCCTTGCAGACAGACTCAGCCATATCCTACGTCCACACAAACAGACTTTAAATCGGGAAATGGCATTTTGGATCGTACACATGTGGGAGACCCCCAGAATAGATCTGTTTGCCACCCAGGAGAATACACAACTTCCACTGTTTTGCTTGAGGCTTCCCTCCCAGCACAGCAGAGCAATGGATGCCTTCCTTCTCCATTGGGGAAAAGGCCTACTTTATACATTCCCACCCATCCCCTTAATACTCAAGACCCTGTTCAAGCTGCAGGCCAATAGGGGCTCTATGATCCTAATAGCCCCTTATTGGCCCCGTCAACCATGGTTTCCTCTGCTGACTCATCTGGCGCAGGCTCCACCTTTCAGCCTAGGACATGCGCCCAACCTCCTCTCTCAGGATCATGGGACATTTCTCCATCCCAATCCACAAGCGCTCGGTCTCATGGCATGGCTGCTGAAAGCATAATCTTTGCAAAACTCAACCTTCCACAACAGGTCAAGGACATCCTACTTGCATCTCGCAGGCTGTCTACCAGACATTCTTATGCCTTCAAATGGCAAAGGTTCATTCTCTGTGGACCCCAAAGCATATTGACCCCTCTGCCTACCCGGTGGAATTTATTTTACAATATCTTCTCTACTTGTCCTTGGCAGGTCTCAAGACTAACTCAGTCAGAGTTCATTTGAGTGCCATCTCAACCTTCTCTGTACCTGTCCATAGATCAGTGGACAGGCATCCTATTTCTTCACACCCCTTGGTGCAACGATTTTTGTGGGGTCTCCTGCTGTCCAAGCCACTGATCAAACCACCACTTGGATCTCAATGTCCTAGAGCAACTTCCAAAAACCTCCTTTTGAGCCTTTAGCCACCACTTCTTTAAAATTCTTGTCTTGGAAGATAATCTTCCTCATCACCCTCACCTCAGCTCGCTGCATCAGCGAACTGCAGGCTTTAGTGTCAGATCCTCTATATACCAGGTCCCACCATGACAAGGTGGTTCTCCGTACTCATCTACACTTCCTTCTGAAGGTGGTCTCACCCTTCCACTTCAACCAATCGGTGATACTACCGGTCTTCTTCCCCAGACTGCATGCCTCTAGGGCTGTAGCAGCGCTACACACTTTAGTTTGCAAGCGCACACTGGCTTTTTATTTGGACAGTACCAAGAATCAAGGAAATCCTCTCAATTATTCATTTCCTTTGATCCAAGTCACCTTGGACTTCCAGTTACGAAGCACACCCTATCCAACTGGATTGCAGACTGCATTTCTTTTGCCTATGCTCAAGTAGGATTCTTCCTTGACGGTCACGTCACAGCTCACAACATGCGTGCTGTGGCAGCCTCAGTTGTCATCCTTCGTTCCATCTCCATTGGCAAAATCTGTTGAGCAGCTGCCTGGTCCTCCATTCATACTTTCATTGCACACTACTGCCTAGCCAGGGACTCCTGTCAGGATGTTGTCTTTGGCCAGGCTGTCCTCCGGGACCTTTCTAGGACTTAACTGCAATTTCTACCCTCCGTCCCGGACTTCTCCTGGCACCTACTTCCCTGATGATGGTCTTGCCAAATGCAATCGCGTCCAGTGGGGCCACTTTGTATCCACACCTTCTTGGCTCTATCCTTTAGCCTTGGGGATACCACTGCTTCCAACTCCAGTCTGGTACCTCAGAGCTAGTGAGTCCCATATGTGAAGACTGCATTTCTGCTTGTCCCTGGAGATAGCGTTGTTACTCACCTGTAACAAGTAATCTCAGGGAACAGCAGGAATCAGTCTATCTCCAGGAACAAGCAGGAATGAGTCTTCACATTAGGGGTACGTCGGTACCGACGGAGCCTGCGCGGGAACGCTCCCCAGCGTCCAATCAGAAAACTTTTGGGAGCATCCCACAGCGCCTGCGTGCTGCCTTCCCACCTTTCCAACTGTCTCTCCTCAGTTGTTCTTTTTCCGCGGAGCCAGCAGGTCGTGTTCCTGTCACCGCAGAATTTCCTTATTTTTTCTTTATTTCTTTTGTGTCGCGTCTGCCTTCTTCGACGCTGTACCAGTACTGCTGGTCTTTGTTCTTTTCTTCTTGTAAAAAAAAACAAAAACCTTTTTTCCATTCTTTTTCTTCAGGTGCACTTGAGTTTTGGGCCTTAGGTCCAGAACTTTTTTCCCTTAATTATGGAAAAGCCTGCCTCAGGATTTAAAAAGTGCACAAAATGTGGCGGTACTATTTCCGTCACCGACACCCATGACTGGTGTCTAAAATGTTTAAGTCCTGACCAATGTTCCCTCTAATTTTCTGTAGGCTGTGTGCGCATAAAATATCAGCTGTGCATCTTTTGAAGGAAGGTTAAATTTTTGTGCGCCACATAACGACACTCGGAGTTATATACTTTAAAATTTGACTACACGTCAGAATACAGTATGTGTACCACATTGATTTTAATCAAATTAAATGAAAATAGACAATTACTAAACGAAGCGGGAAATTTCTAGTAATTACAATCATAACTTTTAAATTTTAAGACATCTGTGTTTTCTATCAGAATCAGAGCCGTAATTTTTGTGCGCTCTGTTGTAAAGTATGTGCGCTCGCTCGGCGAGGTGTGTGCGCGCGCACACGCGCACAGCTTAGAGGGAACAGTGGTCCTGACCATTCCATAACAGATTGTGTGTCCTGTTCCATGATGTCTAAAAGAGGTCGGAAGAACCGAGCTGCCAAGCTCAGTACCCTGTTTTCCTCTGATGCGGCTTTGGTGGCATCAACGTCTTCCAGGGCTGCTTCTTCCTCACATGGATCTCAGGTAACTAAACATAAATCCAGCCGGTCCTCGAAGGGTAGATCTCCTTCTAAGCATCGAGATGCCTCTGGCCTTGCCCTTGAGGATTCTGCAATGGCAAAATTACCCCGGCGGGAGGCTTCGGCCTCTAAAGCATCATCATCGGGGTTCCAAGATGATCTCGATGGTGTGGCCTCGACAGATCTCTTGGTGCCATGCTCTGGGGTACGGTACCGAATTCCAGGCATTGGCGGCGTCAGTGGATCAGAGGATTCTGTCCATAGAATGCAGTCTGGCGGCTTTCCTTGTGGCATCGACGCCCGTGGTACCGCAACAGACTACTCCGTCGGTACCAGCTCTAGCATCGCCATCGGTACCGATCCCGGTACCGGTGGCATCGACATCGGCATCGGTGTCCGCTATGCTGGTACTCTGTCCTCTGAAGCCCTCCGGTACCGATACCCTGGTACCAGTTATTCCCGATACCGATCCCGGTCGGTATGGGTATCGGGCTTTGCAAGAGCATCCGGACAGATGATACTTCGATTCCTCTGAGGACTCTGAGGATTCTGAAGAGTCTGTTGATGCTGTGATGCTTCTTCCACAGGAGGAGTCTTCTCCTAAACGAAGGATGTCTCCTCCAGAGAACTTGTCTTTTCAAGACTTTATCAGAGAGGTGGCTCGGGGCCTCTCTATTACAGTGGCCCCAGAGTCAGAGCCCAGAGCCAAGGAGTTAGATATTTTACAATATCCTAAAACTCCTAAGGAGGCAGCTACCTTATCTATTCATGAGATTCTGTATGATCTCATGTTGAGGATGTGGGAAGCACCTCTAACCACCTCTCCTCATTCTCGCAGGTTGGACACCATGTATCGTGTCCCTCCTTGTCCTGGTTTCCATAAAACTCAACTTCCTCACCACTCTATTGTGGTTGAGTCTGCACTGAGAAAGATTAGAAACATGATGACAGAAAAAGACCACATGGCCTATCTAGTCTGTCCTTCCATATCAACAACTACAACAGCCCACTTTTTACCTTTAGAGATCCTCTGTGTTGGTCCCATGCTTTTTTGAATTCAGTTACTGTCCTCATCTCTACCACCTCCACTGGGAGACTATTCCATGGATCCACTACTCTTTCCGTAAAGAAATATTTCCGCATATCACTCCTGAATCTATCTCCCTTCACCCTCATCCCATGTCCCCTCGTAGCAGAACTTGCTTTCAATTGAAAGAGGCTCTCTCCCTGAACATTTATGCCACGGAGGTATTTAAACATCTCAATCATATCACCTCTATCCCACCTTTCCTCTAAGGTGTACATATTAAGATCCTTAAGTCTGTCCTCATATGCTTTATAATGAAGCCCACTAATCATTTTAGTAGCCACCCTCTGCACCAACTCCATCCTGTTCACATCCTTTTGAAGGTGTGGTCTCCAGAATTGCACACTATACTCCAAATGAGGTCGCACCAAAGACTTATACAGAGGCATTATCACCTCCTTTTTTCTGCTAGCCATTCCTCTCCGTATGCACCCAAGCATCCTTCTAGCTTTTGCCGTCGCCTTTTCTACCTGTTTAGCTACTTTAAGATCATCAGAGACAACCACGCCTAGGTCCCACTCTTCTTTAGTGGACAAAAGTACTTCACCTCCTATACTGTATTGCTCCCTTGGATTGCTGCAGCCCAAATGCATGACCTTACATTTTTTTAACATTAAATCCCAGCTGCCAAATTCTAGACCATTCTTCAAGCTTAGCTAGATCCCTCCTCATGTTATCTACACCTTCCTGGGTGTCTACTCTATTGCAGATTTTGGTATCATCTGCAAAGAGGCAAACCTTACCCGACAGCCCTTCCGCTATATCACTAACAAAGATGTTAAAAAGAATCGGACCAAGGACAGATCCCTGGGGCACACCACTGGTAACATCCTTCTCCTCAGAGTGAGCTCCATTTACTTGTACTCTTTGTCGCCTCCCACCCAACCAATTTCTAACCCAAGCAGTAACTTTAGGGTCCATCCCTAGGGTGCTCAGTTTGTTTATAAGTCGCCTGTGAGGAACAGTGTCAAAGGCTTTACTGAAATCTAAATACACCACATCTAGAGCTCTCCCTCGGTCCAACTCCCTGGTCACCCAGTCAAAGAAATCAATCTGATTTGTCTGACAAGACCTGCCTCTGGTGAATCCATGCTGCCTCGGATCCTGTAATCCAGTGGACTCCAGAAACCTCACTATTTTCTCTTTCAGCAGCGTTTCCAATAATGTACTCATCACCGGTTAAACTAACCGGCCTGTAGTTTTCAACCACATCCTTACTTCCGCTTTTGTGTAAAGGCACCACATGAACCTCTCTCCAGTCCTTTGACACCACTCCCGACTCCAACGAGGCATTGAAAAGGTCAGTCAGTGGAGTTGCTAGAACATCCCCAAGTTCCCTCACTATTCTAGGGTGTATCCCATCCAGTCCCATCGCTTTGTCTACTTTAAGTTGAGCTAGTTTCTCACAAACACAGTCTTCTGAAAACTTTTCAAAATGTCCCTCGCTTCTGTTCCTATTTGTGGGTGTTTTCTGAGGTCCTGCTCCTGGTTCTTCATCTGTGAACACAGAACAAAAATATTTGTTAAGCAATTCCGCTTTATCCTTATCAGCTTCTACATATTCCCCTCTCTGCACCCTTGAGTCTGACAATACCACTTTTGCCCTTCCTCTTGTGGTGTAGAAGGTCCCTCTGATCCCTTAGAGAGAGGTAAAATGGAAGAGTTAGCTTCAGTAGCTGACAGAAAACAAAAGCACATGGCTCATGGTTTCCAGGGAAACCACAAGCAGAGTGAGTCACAGGAAAGGAAAACACGCCCCTGCTGCAGTTTAGCTCCACAGTCACGAGTTGAGGCAGAACACCTGCTGGGAGGAGGGGTCAGGATAAACCCTAGAAGGCAGAGATATAAAGAATGCTCATTAGAGAGAAAGTTAGAGCAGCCGAGAGAACCAGGTGGAGAACAGCCACGAGAACAGCTGAGAAGACCAGCTACAGGAACGGAGAGAAAGACCAAAGCCAGAACAGGAGTTAAGCTCAGGAGCAGAGGAACTGCTTGGGACTGAGGACCCAGAGGAGCTGATGGTAATAGAAGATTCTCTGAGGTTTAATTCAGAGAGGGAAATCAGCAAGAGGAACAAGGGGAGAACCAGTGCCAAGAAGCCAGGTAGAAACAGCCCAGGTTTGGTGCCGTGTCTGAAAGGCAGCCAAAGGGAAAGATTACCAAGAAGGCTGACTTGGGAGCACTCACAAATTCCAAGGTTTGGATCTCTAGCTGACCCTGAAGTGCAGAGAGAATCTCCTGTAAGAAAGTCAAAAGGTAGGCTGAGAGATTGGTTTAAAGACCAAACTGTTTTTAAGAAGTGGTCTTGTGTTAGCCCAGAAGGGTGGGGCTCTCCTCATAGTAAATGCTGTGGTAATTCTCAACCGTATCTAGCAGAAGGCTGCAGGGAAAAGCCTCGGGCTGAGGAACTGGGTGTGTGCTTGGAAACACCGTGTAGCCATTTTCAAACATTCCCAGCTGATAACCATTATGAATGGTAGAATACATGCCAGTGGAAGAAATGGACTGTACATTATCTGTTTCTGATAATATAATACCTGTGTGCTAATACTAAGCTGTTCAGAGAGCTGCAGGAGGCAGCTGGAAGAAAAGCACAAAAGGTTTGAGCAGAGAAATGCTTGTTTAAGTTGGATTACTGTGAAACGTATGTGATGCTGATATAAGAAGCTATTTTTGTTCAATTCTTATATTGTTTCCTGCCAGAAGATGTATGGCAATTTGTTCTTCATGTCCTGTATGTAAAGCCGCCCGGAGGGGAATTAAAATCCTGTTTATTTGCCTGAAACCATTCGTGCTCAACTACTCTCTTTTATTTGGATAGTAAATACTACAACTCCCAGGAGGCAGTGCTTTCCCCAAGCTCTGTTCTACTATCTAAAGAAGGGATAAGGCCGCTTAACTCTGCATGCCCAGGCTGTGGAGTACTAGCGTGTAACACTCTTCTCACTAATATATCTCAAAAAAGGCCTTATCCCCCCATTTTATTGCATTGGCTATTTCCTCCTCCTTTTGCATCTTTGCCTTCTTGACTACTTTGCTAGCTTCTCTAAGTTTTTCCAAATACAGATGCCTGTCTTCCTCTCTCTGTAATCTCTTGTATTTCATGAAGGCCTCCCTCTTTTTCTTCACTTTTTCAGCTACTTCCTTCGAAAACCATAGTGGTCTCCTTTTCCTTTTGCCTTTATTTACCATTTTAACAAAAGACATGCCTCTAATCCTCCAGGACGTGAATGTAGAACCCTTGATGCTTTTGGAAGAAGAGTCTTCCAAGCTTCCATGCTTGCTGCGAGAATTAATTCTTATAGTCTCTACATGGGAATGTTCTTAAAAGAAGTCACTGACCATTTGCAGACTTTAAGTCCTTTTATGTCTGAAGATAAAAAGGCAAGAATTTCTCACTGGGCTCAAACATGCCCAGGATATCTCCAAATTCTCCAACCATGCAGCTTTTGACTCCTTTGAATGCGTAAGCAGAGCCTCAGCTATTGCCATAGGTGCACGTAGGATTGCTTGGCTTCAAGCATCTGATTTGGAGATCTGGGTTCAAGATGAATTGGGAAATATCCCTTGTACAGGTGAGAACCTGTTTGGTAAGGATTGGCAAGCAAAAGCCAATCAGATGGATGCTGAAAATTCTGCTTTGGATAGACTATCCAAATCCACAGCTGCTCCTGCTAAGAAAAGGTTGTTCACCTTTTTCTAAAAAGGGAAGATTCTATCCTGCTTATAGTCAGCGGGCATCTTCTGCAGCTCAGTTCCCTTCCAAGCGTCAGCAATCCTCCAAACAGAGTAAAGCAAAGGCTGCGAGGCCTGCTCCAGCCCAGCAACCTCAGCCCCCTCAGGGCCTTTGACTTTCTGCCAGGTGGGGGCAAATTACAGCAGAGCATTGGACACTCTCCATCATAAGAGAGGGGTACAAACTTCATTTTTCAAGCTTGCCCCCTCTCACAAGAGTGCACCAGTTCACTTCTCCAACCTCCCTCCTCAGCCTGTTGGAGCAGGAGGTTGCCATTCTTCTCGCCCAGGGGGGCAATAGAGGAAGTGCCTTTTCTCCAGGACCAAGCAGGAAGTCAGTCCTCACATATGGGTGACATCGATGTCGATGAAGCCCTTGCGGAGCATTTCCCCAGCTTTCCATGAAAGCCTTTGGGAATGCAGGCACGCATGCGCGGTTCCCTTCCCGCCTAAAGGTGCCATCTTACCTCAGTCTCTCGTTTTCTGTGAAGCCCGCCGGACGTGAGTCCTCGTCATCCCGGAAAATTGTTTGACTTTTTTGGCGATTCGCTGTTTTTTCGTCTCCGGTTTGACGCCGGTTCCCCTCCCGCCGGGTTCGGTACACCGGTACGAGCCCGATCTCTTTTTTTTTTTCGGTTTTTGCCCTTCGTGGCTGGCGTTCGCGCCCTTTTTTTCTTTTCTCTGGAAGGCCGGTCCTTCGACCTCGCGGGGACTCTTTTTTCCCCGATGGCTTCCCTTGGTTTTAAGAAGTGTGATCGGTGCAAGAAACTGATGTCTCTCACCGACACACACGACTGCTGCCTCTGGTGCCTCAGTCCTGATCACGACCCTAAGACGTGTGGACCATGTGGAAAGATGTCTTCCAAGGCACTGCGTAGTCGACAGCACCAGAAAGAAAGGCTCTTTTCTGACTCAGCCTCCGGCCGGACCCGGACCTCGTCTGAGGCCTCGACATCTCGGGAATCGGATCCCGAGCACCGTCGTGGCTCCTCAGAACGGGGGTCCCCCGACCGGGAACGCAAGAGGAAGAAACGTCTCGCGAGGGCGTCGTTGGAAGAGTTCCCGGGATCCTTGAGAACTCGGTCTCAGACCCCCGACCGTCGCCCCGGGCCTGTGGAACAGGAGAAGCCGTCCAAAGTTCCTCGACTGGAGCCGGAGTCTGCTGGACACGTAAGTCCTGTAGTCCTCATGGACTCTCCTCCCAGGGAGCCGACGTCGGGCCCAACGCTGCCGGGGCCCGAGTCGGGAGCTGCTGAGTCTCAGGTTGACAGCCTTGGAGAGCAGACTGTCTGCCTTCATGGACCAGCAGTGGGCACTGATGGCCAGCCTGTCTGGTGCATCTGCCCCGACCACCGGGACATCGACCTCGAAGTCGACCCCGGAGACCGAGCTGATACTCGAGGCCAAGAAGGCTCGAGGTCGACCTCAGTTGCGGTCTTCCTCGACCTCCCGTTCGGGACCGAGGGCGTCGACGCCGGTGCTCGCAGGCCCCGCGATGTCGGACCCCGATTCCTCATCGGACGAGTCCGCATGGGAGACGGAGGACGAGGAGTCTCCCGACATCTTTAAGACTCGGTGCGTCCCATCAGACTCACCGCAGTCTGAGCCCCAGAGTAGATCCCCTCCGGAGGATACCAGGTTCTCGGAGTTCGTTCGGGATATGGCCACTGCCTTGGCTATCCCTACGAACCCAGAGGAGGAGCCTCGCGCCGAGGAGCTCGAGGCCCAGCAGTACGACTCTCCTCCGAAGGAGGCCTTTACTGTCCCGGTCCCTCCGATGCTGGAACTGCTCCTCTTCCGCATGTGGGAGGCACCGGCCTCGGCGCCGGTTTTAAGCAAGCGGGTCGATTCGATCTATCGACTCCGGAAGAGTCCTGGCTTTCAGAAGGCGCAGCTACCACACCATTCCATGGTGGTGGAATCGGCCATGTATCGCCTGAAAAGTCAGAAGATGCACTCAACAGGTCACTAGTCTCCGCCAGACTCTGCCTGAGGCTTCTAGGCCACATGGCTTCGACAGTGCATGTGACCCCCAATGCCAGGCTCCATATGAGGCCTGCACAGTGGTGCCTGCGGACTCAGTGGTCACAGGCCACAGGCAGCCTCATAGACAGGATAAGGGTGTCCAGACACTTGCTACACTCCCTCAGATGGTGGCTACACCCACCCATTCTGTTAAGGGGAGTACCTTTTCAGAGTCCTGCGTTCACAGTGGTCTTGACCACAGATGCCTCCCTGCAAGGCTGGGGAGCTCACTGTCTAGGCAGGTGCACCCAGGGTCTGTGGTCTCCCTGGGAAGCTGCACAGCAAATCAGTCTCCTGGAACTCAGAGCTATTCGGTTCAAACTCAAGACTTTTTCTCACACCCTGGCTCATCAGTCTGTCTTGGTTCAAACAGACAAGCAGGTAGCCATGTTCTATGTGAACCAGCAGGGCGGCACTGGGTCCAGGCTCGTCTGTCAGGAGGCACAGGACCTTTGCTTGTTTGCTCTCAAGCACAACATGCTCCTCAAAGCAGTCTATCTATCTGGCCAGGAGAACTACCTGGCGGACAGGTTGAGCAGGATTCTGCAGCCCCACGAGTGACAGCTCCATCCCATGGTAGTTCAAAAGATTTTCATGCAATGGGGACTTCCATCCATAGACCTGTTTGCCAGTCCTCTGAACAAACAGCTGCCCAAGTTATGCTCCAGGCAACCTCATCCTCTGCGGATAGCAGCAGATGCTTTTCTGATTCCCTGGTCTCAGGGCCTCCTGTATGCGTTTCCTCCCACACCTCTGGTGGCCCGAACTCTGTTCAAGATTCTTGAGGACAAGGCCTCGGTTCTGCTGGTGGCTTCCAGGTGGCCGAGACAGCCTTGGTTTCCACTTTTGCTACAGCTTGCAGTGGATCCCCCACTGCCTCTAGGGTTACAACCCGACCTTCTCTCTCTGGATCAGGGTTCTCTGCTGCACTCCAACTTCAAAGCTCTCAATTTGATGGCATGGAGGCTGCAAGGGTAGTTTTGGCCCCCTGGGGCCTTCCTCAGGAAGTTGAAGAGGTTCTCCTAGCCTCTAGGAAACAGTCCACTAGAAAAACCTATGCTCTCAAATGGAAAAGGTTTTCTCCAGGACCAAGCAGGAAGTCAGTCCTCACATATGGGTGTCATCGGCGCCGATGAAGCCCCAGCGGAGCATTTCCCCAGCTTTCTATGAAAGCCTTTGGGAATGCAGGCACGCATGCGCGGTTCCCTTCCCGCCTAAAGGTGCCATCTTACCTCTGTCTCTTTTTTTCCGAGAAGCCCACCGGATGTGTGTCCTGTCATCCCAGATAAAAGTTGATTTTTTTCGGCGATACTCGCTGTTTTTTCTCCCGGTTCGACGCCGGTTTTCCCCTCCCGCCGGGTTGGGTACACTGGTATCGAGCCCGATACTTCTTTTTTCGGTTTTAGCCCTTCGTGGCTGGCGTTCGCGCCCTTTTTTGCTTTTTCCCTGTAAGGCCGGTCCTTTGACCTCGCGGGGACTCTTTTTTCCCCGATGGCTTCCAGCGGTTTCAAGAAGTGTGATCGGTGTAAGAAATTAATGTCTCTCACCGACACACATGACTGCTGCCTCCGGTGCCTCGGTCCTGATCACGACCCTGTCATGTGGGCCATGTGGGAAGATGTCTTCCAAGGCACTCCGAAGTCGCCAGCAGCAGAAAGAAAGGCTTATCTCGGACTCAGCCTCCGGCCGGGCCCGGACCTCGTCTGAGGCCTCGACATCTCGGGATTCGGATCCCGAGCGCCGTCGGAGCTCCTCGGACAGAGGGTCCCCCGACCAGGAACGCAAAAGGAAGAAGCGGCTCGCGAGGGCATCGTCGGAGGAGGTCCCTGGCTCCTCGAGGGCCAGGTCTAAGACCCCCGACCGTCGCCCCAGGCCCGTGGACCAAGAGAAGCCTGCCAAAGTTCCTCGCGTAGAGCCGGAGTCTGCTGGACATGTAAGCCCTGTAGTCCTCGAGGCCTCTCCTCCCATCGAACCCGAGGAAGGGCACTGCCTACAAACAGTACCCTCAATATCAGGCTACCCAAGCTGCACCCCAGGGTCAGCAAGCCATGGGGCAGGGTTATGGGCCCCGTAGCCAGAGGACCCGCAAGCCTCCGGCCCCTTCTCCCACTCAGCAGGGTGAGTGTTTTTGACTCCTTGAGCGTAGCCTCTCCATCCCTGCTCTCCCAACCCTGCACAGGAGGTCACCTCGCCCTCTTTGCCCACCAGTGGCCCCTCATCACCGGGGACAGTTGGGTGTTGGAAATAGTCCACAAGGGCTATGCACTACATTTTCACCAACTGCCTCCACCATACTTTCCAGGGGAGCCTCCAAGGCCTTCCCTGCACACAGACCTTCTCCTTCAGGAACTTCAAGGTCTGTTGGTAGACAGGGCGGTGGAGCCTGTGCCTCCCCACTTGCAAAGTCACGGATTCTACTTCAGGTATTTCCTGGTGCCCAAAAGAACCGGTGGCCTGGACCTCAGGAACCTCAGCAAGTTCCTAGAGAAAGAAAAGTTCAAGATGCTTACTCTTGGAACACTTCTGCCCTACCTCCAGCAGGGAGATTGGCTATGCTCCTTAGATCTAAAGGATGCGTACACTCACATCCTCATTCATCCAGACCACAGAAAGTACCTCAGGTTCCTTGTGGGAGGAAACCATTATCAGTACAGAGTACTGCCTTTTGGCCTCACCTCTGCTCCCAGGGTCTTTACCAAATGCCTGGCAGTGGTGGCGGCTTACCTGAGAAATCAGGGAGTCTTTGTCTTCCCCTATCTGGACGACTGGCTCATCAGGGGTCAGACGTGCCAGGAGGCCAGACAAGCCACCCTCAGAACTATTGCTCTTCTTCAAAGCCTAGGGTTCGTGATAAACTTCGCAAAGTCCACTTTGCTCCCTTCCCAGAATTTGGAGTTCATAGGAGCAAGGCTGGACTCTCTCCTGGCAAAGGCTTTCTTGCCAGAAGGCAGAGCACAAAGATTGATAGCCTTGGCAAACCAGTTTCTCAACAGGTCACTAGTCTCCGCCAGACTCTGCCTGAGGCTTCTAGGCCACATGGCTTCAACAGTGCATGTGACCTCCAATGTCAGGCTCCATATGAGGCCTGCACAGTGGTGCCTTCGGACTCAGTGGTCACAGGCCACAGGCAGCCTCAGGGACAAGATAAGGGTGTCCAGACAATTTCTGAACTCCCTCAGCTGGTGGCGGCACCCACCCAATCTACTAAAGAGGGTGCCTTTTCAGATTCCTGGGTACACGGTGGTACTGACCACCGACGCCTCCCTGCAGGGCTGGGGAGCTTATTGTCTAGACAAGTGCACCCAGGGCCTTTGGTCTCCTTGGGAGGCTGCAGAACAGATCAATCTCCTCGAACTCAGAGCTATTCGATTAGCACTCAAAGCTTTCTCTCCTTCCCTGGCTCATCAATCTGTCCTGGTTCAGACAGACAACCAAGTAGCCATGTTTTATGTGAACAAACAGGGCGGGGCTGGGTCCAGAATCCTTTGACGGGAGGCTCAGGACCTTTGTTCCTTTGCCCTCAAGCACAACATGCTCCTCAAGGCTGTGTACCTTCCAGGCCAGGACAACTACCTGGCCGACAGGTTAAGCAGAATTCTGCAGCCCCACGAGTGGCAGCTGCATCCTTCAGTAGTTCAGAAGATCTTCCTCAAATGGGGTCTCCCTTTGGTAGATCTCTTTGCCAGCCCAATGAACAAGCAACTGCCAAAATTCTGCTCCAAATCTAAAAATTGTAGCCCCGGCTCCAAACCTCCGTATGTGACATGTAACCCTTATATTATAATTATGAAAAACACTTTCTTTTTGTCGGAGTAACCAGCCAGAGGAGGCAGGAACTGCAACCCGTCCCTCGCCGTGGTTACTCCATTTTAATCATTTAAATGCTTGAAAAAAATATCTTTAACTTATCTTGCTTGAATCCAGCCAACATGTAATTCAAAGGACACAACGTGCCACGTTTCGAGCCATCCAGCAGTCACTGGCTCTGCATCAGGTGAAAAGCTAGAATCCCGTAAAAATGTCTTTTGCAAAACTCATCACAACGGTCAGGTTTAAAAAGATGGCGTGTGACGTCAAACACACGTAAGAAGATCCTATAGCCAATCAGTGATACCTCTAATGCAAGCATTGAGAATTGGGGAAACCCACTGCTAGGGAACCCCAATGACATTAGTATGGTGTAAACTCCCAGCTCACAGTAAAGTATACCATTCTACTGAGGCATTCAGACCCCGAGGGGAAACAGTATCTAAACGGAATATCCATTGTTGCTCCATCCGTTGTAACTTTGCAACTCAGTCCCCTCCACAAGGATCCGGTGGTATGAAGTCCAACACCCTCCAACGTAACTGTTGAAACAGATGATCCTCCTGAAGACAGTGGCTGACCATAGGCGCTGATACTGTTTTAGTCCGCAAATGGGACGCGTGTTCCCCCAAACGAGTCCTAACACTACGGGTAGTGCGGCCAATGTAAAATAACCCGCACGGGCAAATAATAAGATATACAACATAGGATGAGTTGCATGTGGTACGCCATTGAGAGATGTAGACGGTAGATGTAGAGATGTCCAACCAACTAGGACCCGTCAATGCCATGGCACAATAATTACAAGTGCCACACGCAAAGTGACCCGGGTTATCGTGAGACGTAGGGGGGCGATCCGAAGGCCATGTGGACTTTACAATATGGTCTCGTAAATTTGGCGCCCGTGAGTAAGCCACCCGAAACCGCTTATTTGCAAAACAAGGGTGAACTGATAAAACCGGCCAATATCGGCGTAGAATGGTCACAACTTTCGGGACTCCCGCCAAATAAGGAAAAATGCCGGTGAAATCTTCCCCCTCAGAGGTGTTAGATGAAGAACGGGGGAAAAACAGCCACTCTCGGTGTATAAACCGAGCCCGCATGAGAGCTTTCTTAATCAATGAGAAAGGATACCCTCTGGATAATAGCCGATTCTGCAAATCAGAAGCATGTTTGTAAAATTCTTCCAGCGATGAACAATTACGTCGAAGACGCAAAAATTGGCCAAACGGGAGACCTCGTTTCAGCGGTGAGGGGTGAAAGCTTGAAAATTGCAACAGAGTATTCCGTTGGACAGGTTTTCGAAACAGAGTGGTTGTAAGGCCTTCCGATGACAAAAAGATTGTGAGGTCCAGAAATTGAATGGACCGTCTGTCAAACATCGCAGTGAATTGAATATGTGGGGAATGTTCATTCAAAGAACTTACAAAGTTTCTCCGCCTTGTGCTGGGTTTTTTCTTTTGACTGGAAAATTCTGCTCCAGGCAACCGCATCCTCTGAGAATAGCAGCAGATGCTTTTCTGATTCCATGGTCTCAGGGCCTCCTGTATGCGTTTCCTCCCACGCCCTTGGTGGCCCGAACTCTCTTCAGAATTCTTCAGGACAAGGCCTTGGACCTGCTGGTGGCTCTCACGTGGCCGAGACAGCCTTGGTTTACACTTCTACTTCAACTGGCGGTGGATCCCCCACTGCCTCTGGGGTTGCAACCCGACCTTCTCTCACAGGAGCAAGGTTCCCTTCTGCACCCCAATCTCAAAGCTCTCAATTTGATGGCCTGGAGGCTGCAAGGGTAGTTTTGGCTCCCTGGTGCCTACCTCAGGAAGTTGAGGAGGTTGTCCTAGCCTCTAGGAAACAGTCCACTAGGAAAACCTATGCTTTCAAATGGAAAAGGTTTTCTGTGTGGTGTCAGCTACGTACAGAGGATCCTTTCTCCTGTACTGTGCAAGTAGTGTTTCAGTACTTACTGCACTTGTCCAATCAGGGACTTAAGTCCAATTCTGATCGAGTCCACCTCTCAGCTCTAGCACCTCACCACTCACTGGTGGAAGGACATTCTCTGTCGATTCACCCCTTGGTGTCCCGCTTTCTCAGGGGCTTGCTTTTGCTCAAGCCTCCAATCCGTCCTCCTGCCCCTGAGTGGGAGTTGAATGTGGTCTTGCAGCAACTGACTCGCCCACCTTTTGAGTCGATGGCTACTTGTCCACTACGCTTCCTCTCCTGGAAGACACTCTTCCTGATAGCCCTTACCTCGGCTAGGCGAGTGAGTGAGCTTCAGGCCCTGGTCTGTGACAGGCCTTACACCAGGATTTATAGGAACACGGTAGTCCTCAGGACTCATCCAAAGGTCCTCCCAAAGGTTGTCTCCTCTTTCCACCTCAATCAGGAGATGGTTCTTCCAACATTCTTCCCTAGGCCTCATGCAAGCCAGGCTGAAGCAGTCCTACATACCCTGGACTGTAGGAGGGCCTTATCCTTCTACCTTGACCGTACGCAGGGGCATAGAAGGGCTACTCAGCTCTTCGTTTCTTTTGACCCTAATAAGTTGGGGTTGGCTGTGTCCAAGCGTACCTTGTCCATCTGGGTGGCTGACTGTATCACCTGGGCTTACAAGGCGGCTGACCTTCCTTTGCAGGGTTGGGTTACGGCCCACCGAGTCAGGGCAATGGCTGCCTCAGTGGCTCATCTCCGCTCTGTGCCCTTGGTAGACATCTGCAGGGCTGCAACTTGGTCTTCAAACCAGACTTTTGCGGCCCATTACTGTCTGGAGAGGGAGTCCCGTAGGGACAGTGCTTTTGGCCAAGCAGTACTCCGGAATCTCTTTGAGGTTTAGGCAACTCCTGCCCTCTGTTGGGCTACCGGTGGAGGTTGTGTCCTGGAAAAGCCTTTCTTTGCTGCTGAGACTAGAGGGAGTTCTCTTGTTCAGCCTGGGTTCCTCGGTAGCCCAGAGCTGGGGAATCACCCATATGTGAGGACTGACTTCCTGCTTGGTCCTGGAGAAAGAGTAGTTACTCACCTGTAACAGGTGTTCTCCAGGAGCAGCAGGAATCAGTCCTCACAACCCTCCCTCCTCCCCTTGGAGTTGCAGTTGTACATAGTTTATTTTTCATTTTTGTGTGCTGTTCTTAGCTATGTCATTTGACTGAGGTAAGATGGCACCTTTAGGCGGGAAGGGAACCGCGCATGCGTGCCTGCATTCCCAAAGGCTTTCATAGAAAGCTGGGGAAATGTTCCGCTGGGGCTTCATCGGCGCCGATGACACCCATATGTGAGGACTGATTCCTGCTGCTCCTGGAGAACACCTGTTACAGGTGAGTAACTACTCTTTCTGTGTGGTGTCAGCTACGTACAGAGGATCCCTTCTCCCTGTACTGTACCTGTAGTGCTTCAGTACCTATTGCACTTATCCATCCAAGACCTTAAGTCCAATTCTGTTCGGGTCCACCTCTCAGCTCTAGCAGCTCACCACTCACTAGTGGAAGGACACTCTCTGTCGGTTCACCCTTTGGTGTTTCGCTTTCTCAGAGGCTTGCTCTTGCTCAAGCCTCCAATCCGTCCTCCTGCTCCTGAATGGGAGTTGAATGTGGTCTTGCAACAATTAACTCGCCCACCTTTTGAGCCAATGGCTACTTGTTCTCTCCGCTTCCTGTCCTGGAAGACTCTTTTCCTGATAGCCCTAACCTCGGCCAGGCGAGTGAGTGAGCTTCAGGCCCTAGTCTGTAACAGGCCTTACACCAGAATCTATAGGAACAGGGTAGTCCTCAGGACTCATCCTAAGTTTCTCCCTAAAGTTGTCTCCTCTTTCCACCTCAACCAGGAGGTGGTTCTTCCAACATTCTTCCCTAGGCCTCATGCAAGCCAGGCTGAAGCAGTTCTGCATACCCTGGACTGTAGGAGGGCCTTATCCTTCTACCTTGACCGTATGCAAGGGCACAGAAGAGCTACTCAGCTCTTCATATCTTTTGACCCTAATAATTTGGGGTTAGCTGTGTCCAAGCGTACCTTGTCCATCTGGGTGGCTGACTGTATTACCTGGGCTTACAAGGCGGCTGACCTTCCTTTGCAGGGTCGGTTCATGGCCCATCGTGTCAGGGCAATGGCTGCCTCAGTGGCTCATCTCCGCTCTGTACCATTGGTAGACATCTGCAGAGCTGCTACTTGGTCTTCAAGCCAGACCTTTGCAGCCCACTACTGCTTGGAGAGGGAGTCCCGTAGGGACAGTGCTTTTGGCCAGGCAGTACTCCGGAATCTCTTTGAGGTTTAGGCAACTCCTGCCCTCTGTTGGTCTACCGGTGGAGGTTCTGTGAGTAGAAAGCCTTTCTGTGATGCTGGGACTAGAGGGAGTTCTCTTGTTCAGCCTGGGTTCCTGGTAGACAAGAGCTAGGGGAGTCACCCATATGTGAGGACTGACTTCCTGCTTGGTCCTGGAGAAAGAGTAGTTACTCACCTGTAACAGGTGTTCTCCAGGAGCAGCAGGAATCAGTCCTCACAACCCTCCCTCCTCCCCTTGGAGTTGCAGTTGTACATAGTTTGTTTTACATTTTTGTGTGCTGTTCTTAGCTATGTCATTTGACTGAGGTAAGATTGCACCTTTAGGCGGGAAGGGAACCGCGCATGCGTGCCTGCATTCCCAAAGGCTTTCATGGAAAGCTGGGGAAATGCTCCGCAAGGGCTTCATGGACGTCGATGTCACCCATATGTGAAGACTGATTCCTGCTGCTCCTGGAGAACACCGGTTACAGGTGAGTAACTACTCTTTCAACAACAGGGCACAGGGTTCTACTCCCCCTATTTTCTTATTCCAAAGAAAACAGGGGGCTTCAGACCCATCTTAGATCTCAGAGAGTTGAACAGATTCCTAGTCAAAGAAAAATTCAAGATGGTTTCTCTGGGAACTCTGCTGCCATACCTTCAGAGTCAGGATCGGCTTTGTTCTCTAGATCTCAAGGATGCGTACACTCATGTTCTCATCCATCCAACTCACAGAAGGTTCCTTCGGTTCCTTTTTCAGGAGAAGCACTATCAATACAGAGTGCTCCATTTTGGTCTGGCCTCTGCACCAAGGTTGTTCACGAAATGCATGGCAGTGGTTGCTGCTTTTCTGCGCACCCTGGGAATATTTGTCTTCCCTTACCTGGACGACTGGCTCATTCGAGCTCCCACTCAATCAGAGGCCAAGACTTCTCTAACCTGCACAATGCGTATCCTTCAGTATTTAGGGCTGGTAATAAACATCCCAAAATCCAATTTGATCCCTACTCAGTCCCTGGAGTTTATAGGGGCATTGCTGGATACCACAAAGGCAAGGGCCTTTCTTCCCCAGGCCCGCTGCCTTCGCTTGATGCAGTTAGCTTCTCCAGCAGATTTGAAACCCCTACTAATTGCTCGAGAGATGTTACAGTTGCTAGGCCACATGGCATCCACCGTTCATGTGGTACCATATGCTCGCCTTCACATGAGAGCAGCTCAGTGGACTTTATCCACCCAATGGACCCAGGCATTAGGCTGCCTGTCAGACAAAATAGCAAACACAAGTCACCTCATTTTGTCCCTCCAGTGGTGGAAGTCCCCTCAAAACCTGTTGCTGTGGTCCCCCTTTCAACAGCCTCTACCTCAAGCAACTCTTACAACAGATGCTTCTCCAATGGGCTGGGGAGCTCATCTTCAGTACCTCTCCACCCAGGGCATCTGGTCCCCACAGGAGACTTGTCTACATATCAATCTCTTGGAACTCAGAGCAATCTTCCTTGCTCTGCGAGTTTTCCACACCCTGCTCAGCCACAAGACAGTCCTTATCCACACGGACAATCAGGTAGCCATGTTCTATATAAACAAGCAGGGAGGAACTGGCTCTCTGTCGCTTTGCAATGAAGCTCTGTGACTTTGGGCCCTCGCCAGAGAGCATCACATTCATCTTCTGGCAGTTTATCTTTCAGGTGTTCAAAACTCTTGGGCAGACAGACTCAGTCGAGTTCTGCTTCCACACGAGTGGTTCTTACATATGGACCAGGTATCCAAAATTTTTCAAATTTGCGGAACCCCGGACATAGACCTCTTTGCAAGTCCGTGTAATGCCAAACTTCCCCGATTCTGTTCCAGAACTCCGACTCAGGGGGCTCAGGCAAGGGATGCTTTCCTCCTTCATTGGGGTCAAGACTTCCTGTATGCCTTTCCACCCATTCCCCTAATTCCCAAAACCCTGTTCAAGCTTCAGAGAGACAGAGGCCACATGATTCTCAGAGCTCCACATTGGCCATGGCAAGTGTGGTACCCTCTGCTTCTACATCTCTCTCAAGCTCCCTCCCTAGAGTTAGGGTCTGCTCCAGACCTCCTCTCTCAGGAATACGGAAAGTTGTGGCATCCCAATCCCCAGTCTCTGCATCTCAGGGCTTGGTTGCTGAAGGCCTAGATCTCCAGGATCTTCATCTTTCTCAACAAGTGAAAGATGTTCTTTATGCTTCCAGAAAACCTTCCACTAGACGTTCTTACGCTTTCAAGTGGAAGAGGTTTACCATCTGGTGTTCTGAGAAGGGTCTTAACCCCCGTGCCATACCTCTGGAATCATTTGTCTAATGCAGGCCTTAAGGCAAATTCAGTAAGAGTCCATTTGAGTGCTATTGCAGCTTCCCTCAAGCCTCTAAATGGACAACCTGTTTCCTCTCATCCTCTTGTAGCAAGGTTCATGAGAGGCCTCCTTTTAACAAAGCCTCCCATTAGACCACCCCCGGTGGCATGGGACTTAAATTTGGTTCTTCGTCAGCTTATGAAGCCGCCTTTCGAACCTTTAGCTACCACCTCCTTGAAATACCTTTCTTGGAAGGTTATCTTTCTCATTGCAATCACATCAGCACACCACATCAGTGAATTGCAAGCACTAGTTGCTAATCCACCTTATACAAGGTTCCATCATGACAAAGTGGTTCTTAGGACTAATCCACACTTTATGCCTAAGGTGGTCTCGCCTCTTCACCTCAACCAAGAGGTCTACCTACCTGTCTTTTTTCCAGGACCTCATGCATCAAGTGCAGAGAGGAATCTTCATACCCTGGACTGTAAAAGAGCTCTGGCTTTTTACTTACAAAGGACACAGCAACATAGAAAGTCTTCCCAACTCTTTGTTGCCTTTGATCCTTCTCATTTGGGACAATCAGTCTCTAAGAGAACACTTTCTAACTGGATTGCCTAATGTATTTCTTTTGCCTATCAGAGCAAGAACCTTTCTCTGGAGGGCCATGTCACAGCTCACAATGTGAGAGCCATGGCAGCCTCAATGGCTCGTCTGAACTCTGTGTCTATCGACAACATCTGTCGAGTAGCCACTTGGGCCTCGGTTCATACCTTCACAGCCCATTACTGCTTGGACAAGGACTCCCGCCGGGATGCCTTGTTTGGTCAGGCTGTTCTCAAACACCTGTTCCATACTTAATCAACTCCTACCCACCGTCCCTCATGGGATGCCAGAGATCCAGGTGGGGAAGTGCAGCCCTGTCCCAGAAACACACAACTTATGGGCTCTCTCCCTGGCATCTAAAGCTAGGGAGTACCCATATGTGAAGACTCATTCCTGCTTGTTCCTGGAGATAGCACAGTTACTTACCTGTAACAGGTGATCTCTGGGAACAGCAGGAATAAGTCTTCACAACCCACCCACCTCCCCTAGGAGTTGTCTCTCTCTCTATCTCTCTTTCCTTTCCCTCTCTCTCCCTCTTTGTCTCAGCTATAAAACTCAACTGAGGAGACACAGTTGGAAAGGCGGGAAAGCAGCACGCAGGGCCTGTGGGATGCTCCCAAAAGCTTTCTGATTGGACGCTGGGGAGCGTTCCTGCGCAGGCTCCGTCGGTACCGACGTACCCCATATGTGAAGACTTATTCCTGCTGTTCCCAGAGATCACCTGTTACAGGTAAGTAGCTGTGCTTTACAACCCAGTCTCCTTCCCTAGGAGTTGTAGGGTATTCTCTTTTTCCTCTATCTCTCAGCTACAAACTCAACTAAGGAGAGGACTTGGGAAGGTGAGAAGGCAGATGCACAGGCACAGTGGATTGCCCCCAAAAACTTTCTAATTGGATGCTGACGATACCCATATGTGAAAACAGATTTCTACTATTCCAGGAGATCACTTGTTACAGGTGAGTAACAACGCTTTCCTCCCAGAAATCTGCTTTTCAAACCCCTGTGGCAAAACTCTGGTTTTTACATCACGTTTAATGCCAGAAGGACAGTGCTCTGGTCTCTTGTCCAGCAAGCTCCTGGTTCAAGACACAACAGGCAGGTTGATGTTCAAATAGTGTTTTGATTTAAATACATATTGGTTTTAATTTGCTCTTAAAGACAGGATAATGCATTTCGATCTTGACTGTTACATTTTATCTACTTAGAGGAGTTGAACATGTATATAGCAGAATGAAACATTCTCAAGGTACATCAAATAGATACAGTGTGAGCCTAAACTCAGATTATGTATTCTTTTGTAGCTTTTGAGGCCAGCAGAAGGAAAGCAAGGCTATGTAGACAAGAATTTGAGCAAGTGAAAAAGAGGCGGTATGAACTTTTTAGCCAGTGTTTTGAGCATGTGTCAGTAGCTATTGATCAGATCTACAAGAAACTCTGCAGAAATACTAGCGCTCAGGTGTGTATTGTTTTCAAGAATTTAATATACATCTTTGTATAACATATAAGGTTAGAGTTTTAAAAGGTCACCTTTTCATTGCAATTACCATATCTGTAGTCCTGGAAATTGATTGTCCATGTTAGGCTTTTTCTTTTCTTTTCTTTTTTTTTTTTACCATTTTCAGTATTTATATTTTCAAAAATAAGATGCATAAGAAAAAAACACTCACTCGATGAACTAAGCAAATTCTCCAGGACCAAGCAGGAAGTCAGTCCTCACTTATGGGTGACGTCGGCGCCGACGGAGCCCTCGCGGAGCAATTTTCCCCAGCTTTCAAAGAAAGCCTTTGGGAATTGCAGCGCGCATGCGCGGTCGTCTTCCCGCCCGAGGGTGCCATCTTAGCCAGTCTTCTTTTTTCCGCGGAGCCCTACAGACGTCCCCGTCTTGTCCCCGCGAAAAAGTTGATTTTCTTCTTTATTTTATCCTTTTTTCCTTCGGTTCGACGCCGATCTTTTCCCGCCCGGACTCGCGACGCCGGTCACGAGTCCTCTTGCTTTTTTCTGACTTAGTCAGCTTTCGTTTTCGGTTTTTCCCTGTTAGCCCGGTCCTTTGACCTCGCAGGGGCCCTTTTTCCCCCGATGGCTGCCAGTGGGTTTAAGCGGTGTGGTCGGTGTGACCGAAATATGTCACTAACTGACACACACGACTTTTGCCTCCGCTGCCTGGGCCCGGATCATGAGGAACTGATCTGTGGGCCCTGCAGCAAAATGTCCTCAAAGGCGTTGAGAAGTCGGCGGCATCAGCGTGAGAGAATCTTCGCTGACCCCAGCCGTACCCGGACCTCGTCGGAGGCCTCCGCGTCGAAAGGCTCCAGCTCGGACCGTCGCCGGAGTTCCTCCGACCGGGGTTCTCCCTCCGGGGACCATCGTCGGAAGGTGAAACCCGCGAGGGCGGCGTCGGTGGACGCTCCTGGTTCCGCGAGGGCCAGGTCGCATAGCCCCGACAGCCGCCCCGGGTCCTTGGAGAAGGAACACATCCCGAAGCGACCTCGCCTGGAGTCGGAGATGCCTGCCCGGGTAAGTCCTGTGGTCCTTCTGGACTCGCCTCCGCGACAGCCGACATCGGGCCCGACGCCGTCGGGGCCCGAGTCGGGGGCTGCTGGGTCACCTGAGCTCGGACTCAGGTTGACAGCCTTGGAGAGCAGACTGTCTGCCTTCATGGACCAGCAGAGGGCACTGCTCGCTGGCGCCGCTGCCCCGACCGCCGGGACGTCGACGTCCAAGTCGACCCCGGAGACCGAGCCGATCCTCGAGTCGATGAGAACTTGAGTCGATCCTCGGTCGAGGTCACCCTCGGCCTCCCGTTCGGGACCGAGGTCGCCGACGCCGACTCCCTCGGCGTCGGGGCGGCTGGCGCCGCGCCCTGCCCGGGCCGACCCCACCGAGTCCTCGTTGGAGTCGGTCTGGGAGTCTGAGGAGGAAGAGTCACCTGATTCTTTCCGGACTCGGTGTGTCCCATCGGACTCACCGGAGTCCGAGCCTCGGAAGCAGTCCCCCCCGGAGGATGCCCGGTTCTCGGACTTCGTTAGGGATATGGCCAAGGCTTTGGCCTTCCCTGCGGATCCCGAGGAGGAGCCTCGAGCCGAAGAGCTCGACGCCCTCCAGTATGACTCTCCCGCGAGGGAACACTTTACTGTACCGGTTCCTCCTATGCTGGAACGACTACTCTTCCGCATGTGGGAGAGTCCGGCCTCCTCGCCGGTCCTGAGCAAGCGGGTCGATTCTATCTATCGGGTCCGCAAGAGCCCTGGCTTTCAAAAGGCACAGCTGCCACACCATTCCATGGTAGTGGAATCGGCCATGCATCGTCTTAAGAGCCAGAAGATGCACTCCTCGGTGCCTCCTGGAAGGGAGGCCCGTAACCTGGATGGCCTTGGCAAGAAGTGTTTCCAGGGCTCTATGCTCGCATGTCGTGTCCAGACTTACCAGCTATACATGGGCATGTATCTCCGGGATCTGGCTAAAGAGCTAGCCGGATTCTCCGCTGGTCTGTCCGAGGAACCCTTGCGGAGGTTCCTAGCCTTGTCCACTGGCATTCGGGAATGCTCAAAGTTCATGTCCCGAGCAGCCTATGATGGCTTTGAAGCATCGGCTCGAGTGGCCGCAGCCGGCATCGGTGCCCGCCGACAGGCTTGGCTTCAGTCGTCAGACCTTGAGCCCTGGGTGCAGGACAAGTTGGTCGATGTCCCCTGCTGAGGCGAAAACCTCTTTGGCAAGCCCATGGCGGAAAAGGCTGCGCAAATTGAGACTGAGACTCTCACCAGGACCAGGCTTTCTAGGAAGACCTCCGCCCCTTCCCAGAAAAAGAAGGGCTCAGGGAAAAAGTCCTTTTACCCGAGGAAGGCGGCTGCCTACAAACAATACCCCCATTATCAGGCCCCTGCAGCTCCCCAACAGGGCCAGCAGGCCAAGGGATGGGGTAACGGGTCCCGTAGGCAGCAAGCCCCCAAGCCTGCACCACCAGCCCCTGCTCAGCAGGGTGGGGGTTTTTGACTCACACAGCATAGCCTTTCCCCCCCGCTGGTTCCTCCCAGCACCGGTGGCCGGCTGGTTCACTTCGCCCACAGGTGGTCCAGCATCACCGCAGATGCCTGGGTGCTTCAAGTCGTGCGAGACGGCTATCTTCTCCACTTCCACCAGGTTCCTCCCTCCTATTTTCCGGGAGAACCTCCGCGACCCCCTCTGCACAGGGAGTTGCTCCTTCAGGAGTTAGCAGGTCTTCTGCAGGAACAGGCGGTGGAACCGGTGCCACACCACCTGAGAGGTCAAGGCTTTTATTCCAGGTATTTTCTGATACCAAAGAGAACAGGGGGCCTCAGACCCATCCTGGACTTGCGCAACCTCAACAAGTTCCTTGTGCGGGAGAAGTTCAAAATGCTTACCCTTGGAATCCTTCTGCCCTACCTCCAGCAGGGAGATTGGCTATGCTCCTTGGATCTAAAGGATGCCTACACGCACATCCTCATCCACCCAAGCCACCGCCAATACCTGCGGTTTGTGGTGGCAGGAAATCATTACCAGTACAGAGTACTGCCCTTTGGCCTGTCCTCCGCACCGCGAGTCTTCACAAAATGTCTCGCGGTCGTGGCGGCCCATCTCCGGCTTCACGGCCTCTATGTCTTTCCGTACCTCGACGACTGGCTCATCAGAGCAGCGTCCGCTCGGGAGGTCACCGACGCCACGCGCCGCACGGTGACTCTTCTGCAGCACTTGGGCTTTGTTATAAACTTCGCAAAGTCCACTTTGCTCCCCTCACAGGATCTCGAGTTCATCGGCGCAAGACTGCACACTCCTCAGGCGCGAGCATACCTACCGCTCGACAGGGCTCAACGGCTCATGGACCTAGCCGACCGCTTTCGCAGCCAGCCCCTGGTCTCCGCCAGGCGCTTCCTGAGACTACTCGGCCATATGGCTTCCACCGTCCATGTGACCCCCAATGCCCGCCTGAATATGCGGTCTGCTCAATGGTGTCTCCGCCAGCAGTGGCGACAAGCCACAGGCGGCCTAGCGGACCTAGTGCGCGTCTCCGAGCCGCTGATCTCGTCTCTCCGGTGGTGGCTCCGGCAGCCGAACCTAATATTCGGAATGCCTTTCCAGTCACCTCAGCCGACCCGGGTGCTGACCACCGATGCATCCCTCCTGGGCTGGGGAGCACATTGCCAAGAGGCACGTACTCAGGGCCTCTGGACCACGTGGGAGTCTGCTCAGCAGATCAACTTCCTGGAGCTCAGGGCGATCCGCCTAGCTCTCAAGGCCTTCTCCCACCTGACTTCCCACCAGTCCGTCCTTGTCCAGACGGACAATCAAGTTGCCATGTTCTACGTGAACAAGCAGGGGGGCACGGGCTCCTTCCTCCTCTGCCGGGAGGCACAGAAGCTCTGCTCTTGGGCCATCAGTCACGGCATTCTCCTCAAGGCGGTTTATCTCCCGGGCCAAGAAAATTGCCTTGCGGACAAACTCAGCAGGGTCCTCCAGCCGCACGAGTGGCGTCTGGATCCCTTGGTAGTTCAGAAGCTCTTCCTCCGGTGGGGCCTCCCCACGGTGGATCTCTTTGCCAGTCCTCACAACCGGCAGCTTCCTCGCTTCTGCTCTCGTCAGCCGCACCCCCTTCGGGTTGCGGCGGACGCCTTTCTGATCTCATGGTCGGGGAGCCTTCTGTACGCTTTCCCTCCCATCCCGCTAGTCTCTCGGACTCTTTTCAAGGTTCTCCGAGACAAAGCCTTCATGATCCTGGTGGCCCCTCGCTGGCCCAGGCAGCCGTGGTTTCCGCTCCTGCTGCAACTGGCGGTGGAGGATCCAATCCCTCTGGGGGTACAACCGGATCTCCTCACTCAGGATCAGGGGTCCCTACTGCACCCCAACCTCAGGTCTCTCAACCTCATGGCCTGGCTGCTGAGAGGGTAGTCCTGGCTCCCCTTCTCCTGCCGGCGGAGGTGGAGGAGGTCGTCTTGGCTTCGCGACGGCCTTCTACCCGCAAATGCTACGCCCTTAAATGGCGTCGCTTTGCGGTCTGGTGTACCCAACAGTCTCACGATCCCTTCTCCTGCCCGGTGTCGGTGATCTTGCAGTACTTGCTGCACCTCTCTAATCTGGGACTTAAGTCCAACTCCGTCAAAGTTCACCTCAGTGCTCTTTCAGCACATCATGTGCCGGTGGACGGCAGACCTCTCTCCAACGACCCTCTCGTAGCGAGGTTTCTCCGAGGTCTCCTTCTACTTAAACCACCTCTGCGCCCGCCAGCGCCTGACTGGGACCTGAATGTGGTTTTGCAGCGGATCACCTGTCCGCCTTTTGAACCTATGGCTACCTGTTCTCTCCGTTTTCTGTCTTGGAAAACACTGTTCTTGATAGCCCTCACTTCCGCTAGACGCGTAAGTGAATTGCAGGCCCTCGTGTCTGATCCCCCTTACACTAGGTTCTACAAGAATAGGGTAGTCCTACGGACTCATCCGAAATTTCTGCCTAAAGTGGTCTCCCCTTTTCACATCAATCAGGAGGTGGTACTTCCAACCTTCTTTCCCAGACCACACTCCAGCCGAGCTGAGACGGTCCTCCATACCCTGGACTGTAGAAGGGCATTGAACTTCTACCTTGACCGTACGCGGGAGCACCGTAAAGCTGCTCAGCTTTTTGTGTCTTTTGACCCCAATAAATTGGGGCTCCCGGTCTCCAAGCGTACTCTGTCCATCTGGGTTGCGGATTGTATCTCTTGGGCTTATGGGGCAGCCGGACTCTCCTTAGAAAGTCGAGTCACGGCTCATTGCGTTCGGGCAAAGGCCACGTCAGTGGCTTACCTCCGCTCTGTTCCGCTGGCAGACATCTGCCGGGCCGCTACTTGGTCTTCGAGCCAGACTTTTGCGGTCCATTACTGTCTCGAGAGGGAGTCCCGTAGGGACAGTGCTTTCGGACAGGCAGTCCTCCGTAATCTCTTTGAGGTCTGAGCAACTCCTACCCTCCATCCCGGATGTGGGCTACCGGTGGGTGATAATTCAGCGAAGATTCTTTCCTTCTGTGCTGCTGAGCTAGAGGGAGCTCATTTTTGTGCTTAGGGTCTCCGGTAGCCTTGAGCTTGGGAGTCCCATAAGTGAGGACTGACTTCCTGCTTGGTCCTGGAGAAAGCGTAGTTACTCACCTGTAACAGGTGTTCTCCAGGAGCAGCAGGAATCAGTCCTCACTACCCTCCCTCCTCCCCTTGGAGTTGCAATCGTCTGCTTATGTTATTTTTGCAAATTTTTGCAAATTTTTGTGCTGTCTTTTTTAGCTATGTCATCTGACTGGCTAAGATGGCACCCTCGGGCGGGAAGACGACCGCGCATGCGCGCTGCAATTCCCAAAGGCTTTCTTTGAAAGCTGGGGAAAATTGCTCCGCGAGGGCTCCGTCGGCGCCGACGTCACCCATAAGTGAGGACTGATTCCTGCTGCTCCTGGAGAACACCTGTTACAGGTGAGTAACTACGCTTTCTCTTCTAATCTAGAAAAAGTCCCCTATTGGTGAGTCAAGAAAATAAAATTTACAAAAGAATGTAATGAAGGTCTTAGCTATTAGAATTTACAGTGATTTTCTCTCCAGCTGTTTCATCTTTTTTCATGTAATGTGTATTTAAAATATTTTTGTCTTAGGTTTATTTGAAAGTTTACAATTCCCGCTCAGGAACAGGCACTGTGAGAGTCTGACAAAGATATAAAAATCTCGGCAATAACATTATCTTAACCTCAGCAATGCATCCCAATCAAGTATTGTTCCATCGCAACCATTGGTCCAGATCACAGACCAACCACCGAAAAAGCGGCTGAAAATTAAGCCTATATATAGCACTCATATCTGGCCTAGTGAAAACCCCCAAATACTTCTGAGAACCCTTTGCCTCCCGAAAAGGAAAAGTTGCGTCAAAGTCCTCATACTTTCATCATCAAGAAACACCTTTAACAACTCAGATTTAGATAAGTTCACCTTCAACCCCGAAAGCTGGATAT
This sequence comes from Ichthyophis bannanicus, assembly GCA_033557465.1. Taxonomy (NCBI): domain Eukaryota; kingdom Metazoa; phylum Chordata; class Amphibia; order Gymnophiona; family Ichthyophiidae; genus Ichthyophis; species Ichthyophis bannanicus. The sequence goes on from CM066037.1 coordinate 425,569,811, forward strand.
ACTTCAATAACTCCTGCATTATTGCTAATAAGGAATGCTGTGGCTGGGCAACCGTAAGAATCATGTCATCATCGAAGAGTGAGATTTTATGCTCCTCATTACTCACCTCGCTCCAAGGCATTCTGAGGACCTACAGATTTCCACAGCCAATATTTCTGTAACTAATGCAGAAAGAAGCGGGGATAAAGGGCATCTTGGCCTTGTCCTACGCCCCAGAGGAAAGGATTCTTAGTAGCCATTAACCTTCCTCTTGCCTTGGGGGCTGAATACAGGGCTGCAACTCATCACAGAAAACTGGGACCTAGCCCATCATGCCAAAGGACTGCCAGCATAAAGGGCTATTCCATGCAGTTGAATGCTTTCTCTGCGCCAATTGCAAGTAACACCAAAGGCATACCCTGATCTTGGGCACAGAATATCAAGTTCACAAGTCTCCAAACATTATCTCCTGACAGCTGACATGGTATAAAGCCTGACCAATCCTCATGTATTAAACCCGGCATCACCCAGTTCAGATGCTCAGCCAAAATTTTGGCTAATAATTTCACATCTAAGTTTAGCAGGGAAATCAGGCGATACAAGGCACAATAAGCTGGATCCTTACCCAGTTTATATATCTGCGAGATCGCTGCTTCTATCATCGACTGAAGCAACCACTGCCCTTGAGTACAGAATTGAAAAGCTCAGTCAACAAAAGGGCTAACAGACCGACAAAGCATTTGTAGAATTTAGTTGAAAGATCATCCAGATCTGGAGCTTTTCTCTGTTTCAGATCTTCAATGACTCGCAAGACCTCCACCTCTGTAATTGAGGCAACAAGCACAGCAGCCTGCTCTTCACTTAGCTTAGGCATATCAACACTAGAGAGATAAGCCATCATCTCCTCAGGAGGTAGCATTCATCTCAGACGTGTATAGCCCCTGGTAGAATTGAGCAAACTGAGCCTGCTTCTCTGCATCCTCAGTCACAGTCTCTCCATTGTCCCCCTTAATATTTAAAATTTGGTATTGCAGGGACTGTTGCCTCAGTTGATGCACTAGAAGCAGACTAGCTTGATTGTCGTCTTCAAAATATCTCTGCTTACTCCTGGCCAAATCATAGCTGACACTCTCAGCCTAGATAACTTTCAGCTAATCCCTCAAAGCAATCAGTTTCTGCTCACCCGCCACCTCTTGCTTCTCCAGCAATTTTTCCTCTGTCAGCTGCAATTGCGTTAACAATTGCTGCAACTGCTTGTTATGCTCCTTCCTCTCCCTACTTTCCCATCTAATAAAATGTCCAGGGATCAGCAGCTTAAGGGCATCCCAAACTGCTCCCAAGCTCATATCCGTGGTTATATTAAGTGTGAAATATTTTGTAATAAAACCTCAGGTTCACAACCACTGCCTGTTTATCTAACAGGCATTTCATTCAACCTCCAGAACTGGAGCTCAGTCTGATCTTTTTTAGGTACCCAGGACCAATGCCACACGAACATGATCTGACCATTTTCTATCACAGAACATAATCCAGAACAGATAATCGATCTGGGTTATAGGATTTGTGGGAAAATGAGTAAAATGTAAACGTCCTAGTTCTGAGGTTGCCACCACAAATCAAACACCTCCAAGGATTTCATGAGGGTCTTTAAGGCTTTCCAATCTGCTTTGCGATGCTCCCCCTGCGTGGAAGCATCTAAACCAAGTGCCAGTGTGATATTAAAATCCCCTCTCAAAATCCAAACCCCTTATTGAAAGTCAGCAATTATAAGAACATAAGATATGCCATACGGGTCAGACCAAGGTCCATCAAGCCAAGGATCCTGTTTCCAACAGTGGCCAATCCAGGTCACAAGTACCTAGCAGTTTCCGCAAAAGACACAGGTTCCTCAATGCTTCTATTGGGTCGAGCAGTGATATCCTGGGTCCCTTTTAATAATGGTTTATGAACCTTTCCTCCAGGAACTTGTCCAAACCTTTTTTAAACCCAGCTACACTAACAGCTCTTACTACATCCTCCGGTAACAAATTCCAGAGTTTGATTACACGTTGAGTGAAAAAATATTTTCTCTTATTAGTTTTAAATAGGTTACCCTGTAGCTTCATTGCATGTGTCAGATCCTGTATACACCAGGTCCCACAAGGTGGTTCTCCGTACTCATCTACACTTCCTTCTGAAGGTGGTCTCACCCTTCCTCTTCAACCAATCGGTGATACTACCATTGGGAAAATTGGCCATTTAGCCCTACCCTCTGCTTTCTATCTTTTAACCAGTTCCTGATCCACAATAGTACATTAGCTCCTATCCCATGACTTTTTAGTTTTGCCAAAAGTCTCTGATGAGGGATCGTGTCGAAGGTTTTCTGAAAGTCCAAATACACTATATCAACCGACGCACCTTTGTCTTCCTGTTTATTCACACCTTAAAAAAAACATAACAGATTAGTAAGACAAGATCTTCCTTGTCTAAAGCCATGTTGGCTGTCTCCCATTAAGCCATGACTATCTACATGTTCAGCAGTTTTGTTCTTTATGATGGTTTCTACCATTTTTCCTGGTATTCACGTCAGGCTCACCGGTCTGTAGTTTCCTGGATCACACCTGGAACCCTTTTTAAAAATTGGCGTTATGTTGACCATCCTCCAATCTTCAGGTATTACAGATGATTTTAATGATTGTTCACAGATTACTAATAGCAGATCTGCAATCTCATATTTCAGTTCTTTCAACATCCTTGGATGTATACCATCCAGTCCAGTTGATTTGCTACTCTTCAGTTTATCAAATAGTTGTAATACATCTTCCCGATGTATCGATATTTCCTTCAATTCTTTAAAAACACTATCTTGGAAGCTGGTCTGGGCTTCCAAGATAGTATTTTTAAACAATACTCAAGCTTTATGTAAGTCTTCAACCTTTGCAACTGCTCCTTTTAGTTTTTTCTTAACTATTTTCCTCATTTTATCATAGTCTCCCTTTTGAAAGTTAAAAGGTAATACTGTGGATTTCCTTACCATCCCTCCACCACTAATTAAATCAAACGCGATCATGCTGTGATCTCTATTGCCAAGTGGCCCCAACACCCTTATTTCTTGCACCAGATCTGGTGTTCCACTAAGGACTAGTTCCAATATTTCAGTTCTTTCAACACCCTTGGATTTATACCATCCGGTCCAGGTGATTGGCTACTCTTCAGTTTGTCAGATAGTTGTAATACATCTTCCCGGTGTAGCCATATTTCTTTCAATTCTTCCGCGGTATCACCTTTAAATACCACTTCAGTCATGGATAACATCCCTACATCTTCCTCAGTAAAGACCGAAGCAAAGAATTCATTCAGTCTCTCCGCTATAGCCTTGTCCCCTCTTACTGCCCCTTTTATCCCTCTATCATCGAATGGTCCAACTGACTCTCTCAAAGGATTTTTGCTACGAATGTACTTGAAAAAGTCTTTATTATGCGTTTTTGTTTCCACAGCAAGTTTCTTCTCAAATTCTCTCTTTGCCTGCCTTATCAATGCCTTGCATTTAACTTGCCATTGCTTGTGCTGTTTCCAGTTTTTGTCATTTGTGTCTTTTTTCCATTTCCTGAAAGATGCTTTTTTTGGCAACAACAGCCTCTCTGACCTCACCTTTAAATCATGCTGGCAGTTTTTTGGACTTCCTTCCACTTTTCTTAAAGTGTGGAATACAGCTGGTCTGGGCTTCCAAGATAGTATTTTTAAACAACAGCCAAGCTTGATGTAAGTCTTTAACCTTTGCAACTGCTCCTTTTAGTTTTTTCTTAACTGTTTTCCTCATTTTATCATAGTCTCCCTTTCGAAAGTTAAAAGGTAGTACTGTGGATTTCCTTACCATCCCTCCTCCACTAATTAAATCAAACGCGATCATGCTATGATCACTATTGCCAAGTGGCCCCAACACCCTTATTTCTTGCACCAGATCTGGTGTTCCACTAAGGACTAAGTCCAGAATGGCTTCCCCTCTGGTCGGTTCATGAACCACCTTCTCCAAGAAGCAGTCATTTATTTCATCTAGAAACTTTATCTCCCTAGCATGTCCTGCCATGACACTGTTCCAAATTAGCATAGAACTCCTCTTGGTGTGTGTTAGGCACATAAACAGATATTAGATTATATATTATGTTTGTTTATGTTTATTTATTTGATAAAAACCGCCTTTCTGAAATAACCAAGGAGGTGTACAATTAAAACAATTTTAGTAAAAGAAGGCCAAAGGCCAACGAGAAGGAAAAGAAATGTACAATTTTTTAAAAAGGATAGCAGAAGAGAAGAGGCAGGACGAGACAGAACAACATATTGTTTGTTTGTTTATTTATTTATTTAACATGTTTTATATACCGTTTTTCTCCAATTCAAAATTCATATTGTGGCAAATAATGAAACTCTTAAGGCCAAAAATCACCCCTGGAGATCCGCTTATTTATCCAATATAATGGACAAGCACTCCTTGGAAAACATTATAGCCATTTCTCCCTTTTTCTTATCTAATTAACTACTGTAGATGCAAAAAAACCCCACATATGATACTTTGGAGAGCAGAGCCTTCGCTGGTCTTTCTTCAATAAATTTCTCTCCTGAATAAAACGGAGGCTTTAAGTCTTATTGCTTTCACACAAGAGATTGCCTCTTAGAAGGCTAGTTGAGGCCTTTGACATAAATAGAAGTAATTCTTAACAGAGGCACACATTATTCAATAAAATAACCTGTAGTACAATAGTAAAACCAAGATTCCAGAAAGACAAAAAATATCCATACAGCTCCACTGCCTTAAAAATCTGCTTACCTCTCCAACCCTTTCTGCTTGCAACCCCCTTCCCCTCCCGCAGAACCCTTCCTCCCTCCTATCCATCCCACCACCCTTAACCGACCTGCTATCCTCATCCTAGCAGACCATCCTAAAGTGAAAGTGACTCCCTGCACATACCTTTCACAACTTCATAACACATGCATACAAACACCCCTCCGCTATGTTACCTATAATCACCATTGTGCTCTCTCCCAGGGATCCCCTATCTAAGACCCATCACTCCCAGTCAATCACATACTATTCTCCTTCTAATTTAATCCATCACTTCATTTATTTATTTATTATTAGTATTCCGCTTCCCAGGAGAAGATCAAGATGAGATGCATTCAGGTGCAGTATATATTTTCATCTCAAACCCCCAAGCAAACAATCATCATTCATCCAACCATTCTCAGTCCAGTCAAATGTCCAAGCCAAAGCCCCTTCCACAAACCGCAGGCTTTGTTAGCTAGCTGCTTTGCATGGGTTTTATCCAGCAATTGATGTTTGAGCTTTCGATGACCACTCGACACTCTGCCACTTTGGTGTATTCTTAAACACAGGCTTCCTTATCTGGGGTATCTCCATTCTCCAGGACCAAGCAGGAAGTCAGTCCTCACTTATGGGTGACGACGGAGCCCTCGCGGAGCAATTTTCCCCAGCTTGCGCAGAAAGCCTTTGGGAATTGCAGTGCGCATGCGCGGTCCCCTTCCCGCCCAGGGATGCCATCTTGCTCAGTCTTCTTTTTTCCGCGGAGCCCTACAGACGTAGTTTGTTACCGCCGCTGAAAAAGTTGATTTCTTTAGTTTGATTTCTCGAAAATTTTCTCGGTTCGTGTGTCCTCTTCCCGCCGGGCTTTTGAGCCCGTTCACGTTTTTTATTTTATTTTATTCCAACTGGTGCTCCCGCCACTTTTTCCTTCTCCCCTGGCAGCGCGGTCTTTCGACCTTGCAGGGGACCTTTTTCCCCCAATGGCTGCCAGCGGTTTTAAAAATTGTGATCGTTGTGTCAGACTCATGTCTCTTACTGACACGCATGACTGCTGCCTCCGCTGCCTAAGGGCCGAGCATGACACTATGAGTTGCGGCCCGTGCAGCAAGATGTCCTCGAAGGCCCTGAGGAGACGGCAGTCGCAAAGGGATCGTATCTTCTCTGATTCCGCACGGACCTCGTCAGAGGCCTCGACGTCTCGTGGATCCGACTCAGACCATTGTCGGAGTTCTTCTGAACGGGGCTCCCCCGGCCGGGAACACAGGCGGAAGAAGACGCCCGCAAGGGTGGAGCCGGACGGCAACCCTGGTTCCTCGAGGGCCAGGTCGCTCAGCCCGGCCCGATTCCCCGGGCCCTCAGAGGGGGAGAGGCCTTCGAAGCTTCCTCGTCTCGAAGTGGAGACTCCTGGACACGTGAGTGATATAGTCCTCCTGGACTCCCCCACGGATGATCCGACGTCGGGCCCGAAGCCGTCGGGGCCCGAGTCGGCGGACGCTGGGTCTTCTGAGCTTGGTTTCAGACTGACGACCTTGGAGCGCAGTATCGCTGCCTTCATGGACCAGCAGCGGGCATTGATCACCGGCCTCGCCAGTGCATCTGCCCCGACCACCGGGACATCGACGCCCAAGTCGACCCCGGAGGCCGAGTCGATCCTCGAGTCCATACGAGCTCGAGTCGATCCTCGACCTAGGTCTCCCTCAGCTTCCTGTTCGGGACCGAGGTCCTCGACGCCGGCCTCGGCGTTGGGGAGGAGGTCTCCGGGCCCTGCGCGCTCGGAGCCGCTCGACTACTCCTCGGAGGAGTTGGGCTGGGATACGGAGGAGGACGAGTCACCCGGTTCCTTTCAGACCTGGTGCGGCCCCTCCGACTCGCCTGAGTCGGAGCCTCGGAGGCGGTCCCCCCCAGAGGATACCCGGTTCTCCGATTTCGTGAGGGATATGGCCAAAGCCTGGGCTTTTCCCGCGGATCCGGAGGAGGAACCCCAAGCAGAAGAGCTCGAGGCCCTTCAATATGACTCCTCCCCCCCCACCCCCCAGGGAGGCCTTTACTGTACCAGTTCCCCTGATGCTGGAGCGGCTTCTCTTCCACATGTGGGAAAGCCCGGCCTCAACGCCGGTGCTGAGCAAGCGGGTCGATTCCATGTATCGAGTCCGCAAGAGCCCCGGGTTCCAGAAGGCGCAACTACCGCACCACTCCATGGTGGTGGAATCGGCCATGCATCGACTTAAAAGTCAAAAGATGCACTCCTCGGTGCCTCCGGGTAAGGAGGCCCGGAATCTGGATGCCCTCGGTAGGAAGTGCTTCCAGGGCTCTATGCTTGCTTGTCGGGTCCAAACATATCAGTTGTATATGGGTATTTCTCCAGGACCAAGCAGGAAGTCAGTCCTCACATATGGGTGACGTCGTCGCCGACGGAGCCCTCGCGGAGCAATTTTCCCCAGCTTTCAAAGAAAGCCTTTGGGAATTGCAGCGCGCATGCGCGGTCGCCTTCCCGCCCAAGGGTGCCATCTTAGCCAGTCTTCTTTTTTCCGCGGAGCCCTACAGACGTACCCGTCGTGTCCCCGCAAAAAAGTTGATTTTCTTAATAATTTTCTCTTTTTTCCTTCGGTTCGACGCCGGTCTTTTTCCCGCCCGGACTCGCGACGCCGGTCACGAGTCCTCTTCTTCTTTTTCGGTTTTTTCTGACTTAGTCAGTTTCGTTTTCGGTTTTTTCCCTGGCAGCCCGGTCCTTTGACCTCGCAGGGGCCCTTTTTCCCCCGATGGCTGCCAGTGGTTTCAAGCGGTGTGGTCAGTGTGACCGAAATATGTCACTAACTGACACACACGACAATTGCCTCCGCTGCCTGGGCCCGGATCATGAAGAAATGATCTGTGGGGCCTGCGGCAAAATGTCCTCCAAAGCGTTGAGAAGTCGGCGGCATCAGCGGGATCGGATCTTCGCTGACCCCAGCCGTACCCGGACCTCGTCGGAGGCCTCCGCGTCCAGAGGTTCCAGCTCGGACCGTCGCCGGAGTTCCTCCGACAGGGGTTCTCCCTCCGGGGACCATCGACGGAGGGTGAAACCCGCGAGGGCGGCGTCGGTGGACGCTCCTGGCTCCGCGAGGGCCAGGTCGCATAGCCCCGATAGCCGTCCCGGGTCCTTGGAGAAGGAGCACCTCTCGAAGCGACCTCGCCTGGAGTCGGAGCTGCCTGCTCGGGTAAGTCCTGTGGTCCTCCTGGACTCGCCTCCGAGACCGCCGACGTCGGGCCCGACGCCGTCGGGGCCCAAGTCGGGGGCTGCTGGGTCACCTGAGGTCGGACTCAGGTTGACGGCCTTGGAGAGCAGACTGTCTGCCTTCATGGACCAGCAGCGGGCACTGCTCGCTAGCCTCGCTGGCGCCACTGCCCCGACCGCCGGGACGTCTAAGTCGACCCCGGAGACCGAGCCGATCCTCGAGTCCATGCGAACTCGAGTCGATCCTCGGTCGAGGTCACCCTCGGCCTCCCGTTCGGGACCGAGGTCGCCGACGCCGACTCCCTCGGCGTCGGGGCGGCAGGCGCCGCGGCCTGCCCGGGCCGACCCCACCGATTCCTCGTCGGAGTCGGTCTGGGAGTCTGAAGAGGAAGAGTCACCTGATTCTTTTCGGACTCGGTGTGTCCCCTCGGACTCACCCGAGTCCGAACCTCGGAAGCAGTCCCCCCCGGAGGATGCCCGGTTCTCGGACTTCGTCAGGGATATGGCCAAGGCTTTGGCCTTCCCTGCGGATCCCGAGGAGGAGCCTCGAGCCGAAGAGCTCGACGCCCTCCAGTATGACTCTCCCGCCAGGGAACACTTTACTGTACCGGTTCCTCCCATGCTGGAACGACTACTCTTCCGCATGTGGGAGAGTCCGGCCTCCTCGCCGGTCCTGAGCAAGCGGGTCGATTCTATCTATCGAGTCCGCAAGAGCCCTGGCTTCCAAAAAGCACAGCTACCACACCATTCCATGGTAGTGGAATCGGCCATGCATCGTCTTAAGAGCCAGAAGATGCACTCCTCGGTGCCTCCTGGCAGGGAGGCCCGTAACCTGGATGGCCTTGGTAAGAAGTGTTTCCAGGGCTCTATGCTTGCGTGTCGTGTCCAGACCTACCAGCTATACATGGGCATGTATCTCCGAGACCTGGCTAAAGAGCTAGCCGGATTCTCCGCTGGTTTGTCCGAGGAACCTTTGCGGAGGTTCCTGGCCTTGTCCACTGGCATTCGGGAATGCTCAAAATTCATATCCCGAGCAGCCTATGATGGCTTTGAAGCATCGGCTCGAGTGGCCGCAGCCGGCATCGGTGCCCGCCGACAGGCTTGGCTTCAGTCGTCTGACCTTGAGCCCTGGGTGCAGGACAAGTTGGTCGATGTCCCCTGCCGAGGCGAAAACCTCTTTGGCAAGCCCATGGCTGAAAAGGCTGCACAAATTGAGACGGAGACTCTCACCAGGACTAGGCTTTCTAGGAAGACCTCCGCCCCTTCCCAGAAAAAGAAGGGCTCGGGAAAGAAGTCCTTTTACCCGAGAAAGGCGGCTGCCTACAAACACTACCCCCAATATCAGGCCCCTGCAGCTCCCCAACAGGGCCAGCAGGCCAAGGGACGGGGTAACGGGTCCCGTAGGCAGCAAGCCCCCAAGCCTGCACCACCAGCCCCTGCTCAGCAGGGTGGGGGCTTTTGACTCCTTCAGCATAGCCTCTCCCCCTCCGCTGGCTCCTCCCAGCACCGGAGGCCGGCTGGTTCACTTCGCCCACAGGTGGTCCAGCATCACTTCAGATGCCTGGGTGCTTCAAGTCGTAAGAGAAGGCTATCTTCTCCACTTCCACCAGGTCCCTCCCTCCTATTTCCCGGGAGAACCTCCACGACTCCCTTTGCACAGGGACTTACTCCTTCAGGAGTTAGCAGGTCTTCTACAGGAACAGGCGGTGGAACCGGTGCCCCACCACCTGAGAGGTCAAGGCTTTTATTCCAGGTACTTTCTAGTACCAAAAAGGACAGGAGGCCTCAGACCCATCCTGGACTTGCGCAACCTCAACAGGTTCCTCGTGCGGGAAAAGTTCAAAATGCTTACCCTTGGAATCCTTCTGCCCTACCTCCAGCAGGGAGATTGGCTATGCCCCTTGGATCTAAAGGATGCCTACACGCACATCCTCATCCACCCAAGCCACCGCCAATACCTAAGGTTTGTGGTGGCAGGAAATCATTACCAGTACAGAGTACTGCCCTTTGGCCTGTCCTCCGCACCGCGAGTCTTCACAAAATGTCTCGCGGTGGTGGCGGCCCATCTCCGGCTTCACGGCCTCTATGTCTTTCCGTACCTCGACGACTGGCTCATCAGAGCAGCGTCCGCTCCGGAGGTCACCAACGCCACACGCCGCACGGTGACTCTTCTGCAGTACTTGGGCTTTGTTATAAACTTCGCAAAGTCCACTTTGCTCCCCTCACAGGATCTCGAGTTCATCAGCGCAAGGCTGCACACTCCTCAGGCACGAGCGTTCCTACCGCTCGACAGGGCTCAACGGCTCATGGACCTAGCCGACCGTTTTCGCAGCCAGCCCCTGGTCTCCGCCAGGCGCTTCCTGAGACTACTCGGCCATATGGCTTCCACCGTCCATGTGACCCCCAATGCCCGCCTGAATATGCGGCCTGCTCAATGGTGTCTTCGCAAGCAGTGGCAACAAGCCACAGGCGGCCTAGCAGACCTAGTGCGCGTCTCCGAGCCGCTGGCCTCGTCTCTCCAGTGGTGGCTTCATCGGCCGAACCTGGTACTCGGCATGCCTTTTCAGTCACCTCAGCCGGCCCAGGTGCTGACAACAGATGCATCCCTCCTGGGCTGGGGAGCACATTGCCAAGGGGCACGTACTCAGGGCCTCTGGACCACGTGGGAGTCTGCTCAGCAGATCAACTTCCTGGAGCTCAGAGCGATCCGCCTGGCTCTCAAGGCCTTCTCCCACCTGACCTCTCACCAGTCCGTCCTTGTCCAGACGGACAATCAAGTCGCCATGTTCTACGTGAACAAGCAGGGGGGCACGGGCTCCTTCCTTCTCTGTCGGGAAGCACAGAAGCTCTGCTCTTGGGCCGTCAGTCACGGCGTTCTTCTCAAGGCAGTTTATCTCCCAGGCCCAGAAAATTGCCTGGCGGACAAACTCAGCAGGATCCTCCAGCCACACGAGTGGCACCTGGATCCCTTGGTAGTTCAGAAGCTCTTTCTAAAGTGGGGCCTCCCCACGATGGATCTCTTTGCCAGCCCTCTCAACCGGCAACTTCCTCGCTTCTGCTCTCGTCAGCCACATCCCCTTCGAGTTGCGGCAGACGCTTTTCTACTCTCATGGTCGGAGAGCCTTCTGTATGCTTTTCCTCCCATCCCGCTAGTCTCTCGAACTCTTTTCAAGGTTCTCCGAGACGAAGCCTTCATGATCCTGGTGGCCCCTCGCTGGCCCAGACAGCTGTGGTTTCCACTCCTGCTGCAATTAGCGGTAGAGGATCCATTCCCTCTGGGATTACAACCGGATCTCCTCACTCAGGATCAGGGGTCTCTGCTACACCCCAACCTCAGATCTCTCAATCTAATGACCTGGCTGCTGAGAGGGTAGTCCTTGCTCCCCTTCTCCTGCCGGCAGAGGTGGAAGAGGTCGTCCTAGCTTCTCGGCGCACTACTACCCGCAAATGCTACGCCTTTAAATGGCGTCGCTTTTCCGTTTGGTGTACCCAACAGTCTCAGGATCCCTTCTCCTGCCCGGTGTCCGTGATCCTGCAGTACTTGCTATACCTCTCTAATCTGGGATTTAAGTCCAACTCCGTCAAAGTTCACCTCAGTGCTCTTTCAGCACATCATGTGCCGGTGGACGGCAGACCTCTTTCCAGCGACCCTCTGGTGGCGCGGTTTCTCCGAGGTCTCCTTCTGCTTAAACCACCTCTGCACCCACCAGCGCCTGACTGGGATCTGAATGTGGTTTTACAGCAGATCACCTGTCCGCCTTTTGAACCTATGGCTACCTGTTCTCTCCGTTTTCTTTCTTGGATAACATTGTTCTTGATAGCCCTCACTTCCGCTAGACGCGTAAGTGAATTGCAGGCCCTCGTGTCTGATCCCCCTTACACTCGGTTCTACAAAAATAGGGTAGTCCTGCGGACTCACCCAAAATTTCTTCCAAAAGTGGTCTCCCCTTTTCACATCAATCAGGAGGTGGTACTTCCGACCTTCTTTCCCAGACCACACTCCAGCCGAGCTGAAACGGTCCTCCATACCCTGGACTGTAGAAGGGCGTTGAACTTCTACCTTGACCGTACGCGGGAGCACCGTAAAGCTGCTCAGCTTTTTGTGTCTTTTGACTCCAATAAATTGGGGCTCCCTGTCTCCAAGCGTACTCTGTCCATCTGGTTTGCGGACTGTATCACTTGGGCTTATGGGGCAGCCGGACTCTCCTTGGAAGGTCGAGTCACGGCTCATTGCGTTCGGGCAAAGGCTATGTCAGTGGCTTACCTCCGCTCTGTTCCGCTGGCAGACATCTGCCGGGCCGCTACTTGGTCTTCGAGCCAGACTTTTGCGGTCCATTACTGTCTCGAGAGGGAGTCCCGCAGGGACAGTGCTTTCGGACAGGCAGTCCTCCGTAATCTCTTTGAGGTTTGAGCAACTCCTACCCTCCATCCCGGATGTGGGCTACCGGTGGGTGATAATTCAGCGAAGATTCCTTCCTTCTGTGCTGCTGAGCTAGAGGGAGCTCATTTTTGTGCTTAGGGTCTCCGGTAGCCTTAAGCTTGGGAGTCCCATATGTGAGGACTGACTTCCTGCTTGGTCCTGGAGAAAGCGTAGTTACTCACCTGTAACAGGTGTTCTCCAGGAGCAGCAGGAATCAGTCCTCACAACCCTCCCTCCTCCCCGTGGAGTTGCAATCATCTGCTTAAGTTTTTTTTGCATATTTTTATGCTGTCTTTTTTAGCTATGTCATCTGACTGGCTAAGATGGCACCCTTGGGCGGGAAGGCGACCGCGCATGCGCGCTGCAATTCCCAAAGGCTTTCTTTGAAAGCTGGGGAAAATTGCTCCGCGAGGGCTCCGTCGGCGCCGACGTCACCCATATGTGAGGACTGATTCCTGCTGCTCCTGGAGAACACCTGTTACAGGTGAGTAACTACGCTGTATCTCCGTGACCTGGCGAAAGAAATGGCGGGTTTTTCCGCCGGTCTCTCCGAGGAACCCTTGCAGCGGTTCCAAGCCCTGTCCACAGGGATTTGGGAGTGTTCAAAGTTCATTTCTCGAGCGGCCTATGATGGCTTTGAAGCGTCGGCTCGAGTAGCCGGAGCCGGCATCGTGGCTCGCCGCCAAGCTTGGCTTCAGTCCTCCGACCTCGAGCCGTGGGTGCAGGACAAGTTGGTCGATGTCCCTTGCAGAGGGGAAAACCTCTTTGGCAAGCCCATGGCCGACAAGGCGGCGGAGCTCGAGTCAGAGACTCTCACCAGGACTCGCCTTTCCAGAAAAACCTCTGCTCCTTCTCAGAGGAAGAAGGGCTCGGGAAAAAAGCCCTTTTACCCAAGGAAGGTGTTCGCTTATAAGCAGCACCACCCACACTGTCAGGCCTCGACAACCCCTCATCAGGGTCAGCAGCCTAAGGGGCAGGGTAACGGATCCCGGAGGCAGAAAGCCCCCAAGCCCACCACGCAGGCCCCGGCCCAGCAGGGTGGGGGTTTTTGAATATGCCAGCATAGCCTCTCCCCCCCAGGGGCCCTCGCTCAGCACGGGGGGCCGGCTGACCCACTTTGCTCACAGCCGTAACATCCAATGTCTGGGTGTTGCGGGTGGTTCAAAAGGGCTACCTCCTACATTTTCACCAGGTGCCCCCCCCCCCTACTTCCGGGGGGGAGCCTCTCAGACCCCCTCTGCACAAGGACGTACTCCTTCAGGAGCTGCAAAGTCTGCTGCAGGAACGGGCAGTGGAGCCAGTGCCCCAGCATCTGTGCGGTCACGGTTTCTACTCGAGGTACTTCCTGTTGCCAAAGAGAACAGGAGGCCTCAGACCCATTCTGGACTTGCGCAACCTCAACAAGTTCCTGCAGCGGGAAAAGTTCAAGATGCTTACCCTTGGAACCCTACTGCCCTACCTCCAGCAGGGAGATTGGCTATGCTCCTTGGATCTAAAGGATGCTTATACCCACATCCTTATTCACCTGGACCACCGACAATACCTAAGGTTTGTGGTGGCAGGGAACCATTATCAGTACCGAGTACTGCCCTTTGGCCTATCCTCCGCTCCCAGGGTGTTCACGAAGTGCCTGGCAGTGGTGGCAGCCTTCCTAAGGCTTCAAGGCCTCTTCGTCTTCCCGTACCTGGACGACTGGCTCATCCGAGCATCTTCTGCTCCAGAGGTCGCCCAGGCCACCCAGCGTACGGTGGCTCTGCTTCAGCACTTGGGCTTCGTCATAAACTTTGAGAAGTCCGCTTTGCTTCCCTCTCAGGACCTCGAGTTCATAGGGGCACGGCTGGACACTCGGCAGGCTCGTGCCTTCTTGCCTCTGGAACGGGCCAACAGGCTTATGGCTCTAGCCGGCAGGTTCAACAGCGAGTCGCCGGCCCCTGCCAGACAGTTCCTGCAACTGCTCGGACACATGGCCTCCATGGTCCATGTTACTCCGAATGCCCGCCTACATATGAGACCTGCTCAATGGAGCCTTCGCACTCAGTGGCATCAGTCCACAGGGAGACTGTCGGACCTGATACAGATTTCCGACCGTCTGGTCTCCTCCCTGAAATGGTGGCTTCACCTGCCCAACCTAGTGCTCGGCATGTCCTTTCAGTTGCCCCCACCGTCCCGGGTGCTCACGACAGATGCCTCTCTCCTGGGCTGGGGGGCGCATTGTCGGGGGACATGCACTCAAGGCCTTTGGGCACCTTGGGAGGCCGCCCAGCAGATAAACTTTCTAGAGCTACGGGCGATCCGCCTAGCTCTGCGGGCCTTCTCTCACCTGATGTTCGGTCAGTCCGTACTGGTGCAGACGGACAATCAGGTTGCCATGTTCTATGTGAACAAACAAGGGGGCACGGGCTCCCTCCTTCTATGTCAGGAAGCCCGTAGGCTGTGCTCCTGGGCTGTCGATCATGACATCCTCCTCAAAGCGGTTTACCTGCCGGGGCAGGACAATTGCCTGGCAGACAAACTGAGCCGGATTCTGCTGCTGCACGAATGGAAGTTGAACCCCGCGGTGGCCCAGCAGATCTTCCACCGGTGGGGCTCTCCCACTGTGGATCTCTTTGCCAGTCCCCTGAACAGGCAGCTCCCCAGATTCTGCTCCCGGCACCCTCACCCTCTTCGAGTGGCGCCGGATGCTTTCCTTATCCCGTGGTCCACGGGTCTGCTGTATGCCTTCCCTCCCACACCACTGGTGTCCCGGACCTTGTTCAAAGTTATCCAGGACAGGGCCTCCGTGATCCTGGTAGCGCCCTGGTAGCCGAGACAACCGTGGTTCCCTCTGCTTCTACAGCTAGCAGTGGACACCCAGGATCAGGGTACTCTTCTGCACCCCAACCTCAGGGCCCTGCACCTGATGGCCTGGCTGCTGAAAGGGTAGTGCTAGCCCCACTGCTGCTACCCCCGGAGGTGGAAGCCGTCGTCCTAGCATCTCGGCGACCTTCCACCCGGAAGTCTTACGCCCTCAAATGGCGTCGCTTCTCGGTCTGGTGTTCTCAGCGATCTGAGGACCCCTTTGCCTGTCTAGTATCGGTGGTACTTCAATACTTGCTTCACCTCTCCGATCTAGGTCTCAAATCCAATTCTGTCAGAGTCCACCTCAGTGCTCTCTCTGCACATCATTCACCGGTTGAAGGCCAGCCTCTCTCTTCGCACCCCTTGGTGGCGCGTTTCCTCAGAGGCCTCCTTCTGCTTAAACCTCCGTTGCGCCCTCCAGCTCCTGACTGGGACCTCAACGTGGTTCTGCAAAGGCTTACCTGCCCGCCTTTTGAACCCATGGCTACCTGCCCTCTTCGTTTCCTCTCCTGGAAAACTCTCTTCTTGGTAGCCCTCACTTCCGCGAGGCGCGTAAGTGAGCTGCAAGCCCTAGTGTCGGAGCCTCCGTACACTAGGTTCTACAGGAAACCTCGCTCTCATGTTGTTGGCTTCTTTTTCAAAATCTTGTGGCTTGGTGCAAACTCTTTTGATCCTTAGAAATTGACTAACGGGAAGGTTGTTCTTCAACGAAGGATTATGATAACTATTGAAATGCAAAAGTTGATTCCTATCGGTAGGTTTACGGTAGTGTTGTTGAAAAGCCATTGTTTTCTTTTCTAATCAGGAGATCAAGAAATGCTATCTGACGAAAATCATATGTCAATTGAAACCTTAAATTTACATCTAATTGATTTATCCATATGTTGAACTCCTCGAGTTTCTCTACAGAACCGTGCCAAAGACTAAGGATATCATCAATATACCGGATCCACAGGCCAACATAGTCACTAAAGGGATGTACCTTTAAAAAGTTGTTTTCAAAATTAAACATATAAAGGTTGGCTATGTCGGGAGCCATAGCGGAGCCCATCGCTACCCCTTTAATTTGTTTATAGAACAAATCCCTAAAACAAAAAAGTTCTCAAATAGTGCAATCTGTGCCAGAGATAATAGAAAGGAGGTGGAAATCCGACGGTGAACAGTGCGTCTCTGAAGGCATTGGTCAATAATATCGAATGCCTCCCTCTGTGACACATTGGTATAGAGAGATTCCACATCAAGAGTCACTAAAATAATATTTATGTTATAATTCTTAAAAGAAGATAAAATCTCTGTCACATGGGCTGAATCTCGTACAAATGACCACATCTCATTAACGAAAGGCCTCAGAAGGAGATCTAAAAACTTTGAAATGGGTTCTAACACTGAACCAATCGCTGAGACAATAGGCCATCCGGGGGGAGCAACCAAGAATCAATATGCACCTCGTGGTCAAGGAAGAGGCAGAGGCAGGGGACAGTGGAAGACAGATTGGTCTGAGGAAAGGAGATAGTAGAGGACCCATCTGATGTAAATGGTCAGAGCAATGTGATCAATATTTCTAAATATCTCTTAACGCCTGACGAGGAGTCGATTTTGAAGAAGGGTTTGTCATTCGTTCCCAAAAATAAGGCAGACCCCTTTGAGGTGCATATTGATCTGTATATGTTTTTCAGGAAATTGAAGATACAACATTTCTTTTCAAACCGAGATAATGGTTATAAAGATATTTCTATTATCAGTAGGAAATCTACATGGGTTCCCCCGCAGCAATCAGATCCCATTATAGAAGCCTTCGAAAAAGTTGTGTTTACGCAAGTTGATACAGTTATGAAGGTAAGGTTTCCTCCTTTCACAACATCACCTTGGGAGAAAGGAAAGCCATCCTGTCCTTACAGATGAACAATCAGATCATAATCAAACCAGCAGACAAAGGAGGAGCAGTTGTTGTATTAGATAAAGAATACTATTTACAAGAAATAAATAGACAGTTAAGAGATCCGGTGTTCTACCAGAGATTAGCTAGAGACCCTACCTCCGATCTCAAGAGAAGTATCGATAATCTTGTCATTACCGCCTTTGAGATAGGGTATATAACTAAGAAGGAGAAAGACTTTCTCATTGTAGACTCACCCGTGATCCCTACAATATATATTATCCCTAAGGTTCACAAATCCTTGGTTGCTCCCCTCGGACGGCCTATTGTCTCAGCGATTGGTTCAGTGTTAGAACCCATTTCAAAGATTTTAGATCTCCTTCTGAGGCCTTTCGTTAATGAGATGTGGTCATTTGTACGAGATTCAGCACATGTGATAGAGATTTTATCTTCTTTTATGAATTATAACATAAATATTATTTTAGTGACTCTTGATGTGGAATCTCTCTATACCTATGTGCCACAGAGGGAGGCATTCGATATTATTGACCAATGCCTTCAGAGACGCACTGTTCACCGTCGGATTTCCACCTCCTTTCTTTTATCTCTGGCACAGATTGCACTATTTGAGAACTTTTTTTGTTTTAGGGATTTGTTCTATAAACAAAGGGGTAGCGATGGGCTCCGCTATGGCTCCCGACATAGCCAACCTTTATATGTTTAATTTTGAAAACAACTTTTTAAAGGTACATCCCTTTAGTGACTATGTTGGCCTGTGGATCCGGTATATTGATGATATCCTTAGTCTTTGGCACGGTTCTGTAGAGAAACTCGAGGAGTTCAACATATGGATAAATCAATTAGATGTAAATTTAAGGTTTCAATTGACATATGATTTTCGTCAGATAGCATTTCTTGATCTCCTGATTAGAAAAGAAAACGATGGCTTTTCAACAACACTGTACCGTAAACCTACCGATAGGAATCAACTTTTTCATTTCAATAGTTATCATAATCCTTCGTTGAAGAACAACCTTCCCGTAAGTCAATTTCTAAGGATCAAAAGAGTTTGCACCAAGCCACAAGATTTTGAAAAAGAAGCCAACAACATGAGAGCGAGGTTTCTGACAAGATATTACCCCGTGTCATGTGTAGAACATGCATACAGAAGAGCGAGAGAGTCTTCGCGCGATTCTTTATTACATTCTAAAACAAAAGAAGACAATGTAGGCATCGTGTGTCCCTTGCTATACACTGAATATTCCTCCAAGATCATTAAGATCCTTAGAAAAGAGTGGCATCTCATTCAAGCTTTACCATGTTTTCAAGATGCTAAACTTACTGTTGCACATAAACGTAACGTTAACCTACGGAACCTCTTAGTACCCTCAGCTTTTGCAGAGAAGGGATATATTCCGAAGTATAGGGGACAGTTTCAGTGTGGGAGGTGTTCAGTTTGTTTAAATGTTCTTCCAGTTAGAGATTATTATATTCATCCCACCTCTAATCAGAAGTTTTATATTAAAGATTATTCTAATTGTGATATTCAGAATGTAATTTATGTTATACAATGTCCTTGTAGGAAACTATACGTAGGTAAGACTAACCGCCATATTAAAATCAGAATTACAGAACACAAAAGTTGCATCCGAAGGGGCTTGGTCGATAAGCCCCTAGTAGCCCACTGGCAAGCTAAGCAGCACGGCATTATGGATTTAAAAATTTTTGTAATTAAGCAAGTTAAAATCAACTGGAGAGGTGGCGACATCAATAAGACCATGTTAAGATTGGAACAGAGGTTTATATATGCATTAAAATCCCTGGATCCTAATGGTCTTAATCTAGATAGTGACCTTTCCGTGTTTCTATAGTGTAGTTTTTATTGTCATGTTTTTAAGTTATATTACAGTTTTAGTATTTATTTATCTATTTATTTTTCTATTTATCTATTTATATTTTTAACTTTAGGGCAATAGAGTAGTGCATATCAGTTTTGATCTCTCAGTGCTGCCTCCCTGGCCTATACAATTTAGTTTTATTGGTTTTCCCCCTTTTATAATTTGGCAGGGCTACTATTTATTTATTTATTCACTTATTTATTTATTTATACTTTGCCTACTTGGTAATATTTTCTAGTCATCACATGATCCAATTGTTTTAATTCATATGATTTTATGGTGCTTATGTGAGGTTCATGATTCCGGTTCATTGTTATTATATTGTTATTTTCTTATATTTGTGGCGTGTTTTAAGACCCCCCGAGTAATATACTGTATCCGCCCCCTGATTTTCTATATCCGTGGTTCAAAAAACCCCTCTTGTATAGTTGGTTCTTTGCAGTCTCAATTGGTGGAATCCGCGCTCTTCTCCCGCGGCGATCTGTTGGTTCCTCTGCCCCTCTCCCTTCAGCTTCAGGGATATAAAATGAGAGCGCCTGCGCTGGCGTCTTATGAAGTGTTTATTTTTGTGAAGCAAGGAAGAGTTTCATACAACTACGATCCAGTTTTGTTTTAAAGGATACTTGGGTTTATGAACACAGAACAGCTTCAGCAGCCCCCTTTTTTCTGGTGGTGAACTGCGGTTTGACACTAGCAGCGGGCTCAGCGACAATAACGTGTGGTTTGTCTACATTTTAATATTTTATTATTGATTTCTTTTAAAGCTTATCATTCTTACCACTACGTTAAAAAATGGTTAAAGGAGGTGTTTAAATGGTTTTAGAAGGCCTCTATTTTTCCTTTCTGAATTTGTGGGTTTTTTTGGTTTTTAGATGAGGCGCCGGCAATGACTGCCTGCATTAGTCATCAATCCTAACATCAGACTACGCTCGGTTGGTTCTTGGTTGTTTCATTATTATGTTTAATTTTTCTTTTATCTGAGTTTTAAGTTGATTTTTAGTGCATTCACACTTTATCAAGGTTATGCACACTGTTGTCAGGCTTACACATTGTTCATTATAGCAGCTGTTTCCCCTGTCCAGCGATACCGGTGTATTATTTGTGTTCACGTTTTTATAGTAGACAGTTGGTGGCTCCTTTACCCGATGGGTACAGCCCTGAGGGTTTTTTTCTTTATTATGCACATATACCCCCCTTTTTTAGGAAAGTATCATTTTCACTATACGCTCCTGTCTTCCCCTCTTCTTTTGTTCTCTTCCGGTCTTTTATTTATTCTTTTATTCATTTATATTTATTTATTTATTGATGTATAAGAGTTTCTCCTTGGATTTTGGTACCATTTTGCCTTTGTTTTACTTTATAGTTGGGCTCCACAGTATAAAGGATATCCACAAAGTAGTTCTTCAACGTTATTGCAGAGGTATTTATTTTTCTTATTGTTGATTGTCACATTCTAGGCTCTTCTCATCTCAGTTCTGGTATTTATATGCATATGTCTTATGTTTTATGATTTTTTATGTTTATATGTATTGACAAATGGGTATTTATTTATTTATTTATGATTCTGCATCCACACCTTTTACCCTCTACAACACAATGCCTTGGAGTTTGTATTTATTTATTTATTTTTTAATATGAGTTAGAAGATATTTCATGCATCAACATTTAATGAGACTCATTTTTAATATGTATGTATTTGTATTTATGGTATTATCTGTTCTTTTATGTGTTTTTAATAATTATTCATGTATTTACACATTTATTACTAATCATGTTTATGTGTTCATGTTTTTTAGTTGTTATCTGCCTGATCAGCCCCTGACAAAGTGTGCGAAACACGGCCTGTGTCGGGTTGGCAGTAAGAAGTATTCAATAAAATCTGTTGTCATAATCACGTTTTGTACTGTGTCAATATTTGACATGAGGGCCATGCTGGGGGGGGGGGGGAGGGAGGTTGGTATGTTATATAGTGGTTAAGATTCTTCAAAGTATTTAGACGAAACTAATAAAAATTAAAAAAATTAAATAAAAGCTTGCCAGTGCTATAAAGTGGTGGCGGATAAATCCTGGAAGATACCTACTTGATAGTATTCCACTTGAATTTAGACTCTTGCTTTCGGTGTATTTTTTTTCTGGGAACAAGCAGGAAGTTAGCCCTCATATATGGGTGATGTCTGTGCCGACGGAGCCTGCATGGTAGCTTTTCCCCAGCTTTCAAAGAAAGCCATTGGGAGATGCACCACCATGTGTGGTCCCCTTCTCGCCCAAGGGTGCCTTCTTGCCTCAGTCACCTTTTTTTGCAGCATCCACTGGATGTGTTTCTGTTTTCCCTGGAAAAAGTATTAGGTTTTTCTCTTGAATTTTTCTTCTCCAGGCACGTACCGGTTTGCTTTCCCACCCCCAAGCTCACTTGCCTCAGTATCGCGTCTCAAGTCCATTCTTTTTTGCTTCTTTTTTCGAGAGTTTCTCGACCAGCTTCGCACCCTTTTTCCCTGGCTGGGCCTGAGGTTTTCGAACTCACGTGGGCTGTCTCCCCCATCATGGCTTCTGCCAGTGGCTTCAAGAATTGTGACCGATGTGCCACACCATGTCGCGCACCAACCCACATGACTGCTTCCTTCAATACCAAGGGCCAGACCATGATCCCTTGGACTGTGGTCTCTGAAAGGAGACGACCTCCAAGAGTCATCAGCAACACGCGAGAGTCCTTCTTCTACAAGACTGACTCTGTACTGGAGTCTCCAGTGACACCACACTCAAGAGCCCACTCCAGAACCCTGGGGAGACCTTGCTGCCTCAGACCCCCGAGTCCGCGAGTACTCTAGACCACAGAGAAAGAGCCCAAGAAGTGATGGAAACCCTCAAAGGCCACGTTGACGGACGAGCTTGGGAAAGTGGGCAAGTCCCACGGGCCCCAGGCTCGCAGTCCCCATCGCAGGTCCAAGGGGAAGGAGCGGGAGCAGCTGACCAAAATACCCTGACGGGAGTCATCGGCATCTGGTGACAAGCCTCAGACCCCCAAGGCCATCCTGGTCGAGGATTCCCCCTTCGATGGAACCGGCGTCTGGCCCAAGTCCCTCAGTGCCTGTGCCAAAAACTGTGGAGCCATCTGGTCCCAAAACCAAGATGGCGGCTGGGGCATCACTCCTAACTACTGGGCCCTCGACATCGAGGAATTCCTCAGAGGTCAAGCTGATCCTCGAGTGCCACCAGCCTCAAGAGGTTCCTTGACACCGGTCCCGAACTCGGTCCCATTCCCCAGGACCAAAGTTATCCCTGATGAGTGCTTGTGGCTCTGACCACAGGGCCTCTGGGGGCCAGGGTCCGTCAGGCTCAGGGCCCGTTTCCAGAACCTAGACTGCCCCTGACACCTCCACTGACTACGAGTTGGACTAGAAGACCGAGGACGATGAATCCCCAGATACCTGTTGTCACCGGGATGTGCCTTCCAACCCATCTCCCACCGAGACCCGGTGTCGGTCCCCTCCCGAGGACACAGCTTTCCTCAACTTCGTGTGGGACATGGCCAAGGCACTGGCCTTTACCGAGTTGGAGGAGGACCCTTGGACCAAGGAACTCGAGATCCTACAGTACGAGGCCCTTCCGAAGGAGGCAGTCACAGTGCCTGTTCCCTCAATCCTGGAATACATGTGGGAGACCCCCGCATCAGTGCCCACAGTAAGCAGACGGCTGTATCAGGTCCACCGGAGCCTGGACTTCCAGAAGGCACCACTGCCGCATAACTCCATGGTGGTGGAGTCAGTCATACTTTGGCTGAAGAGCCAGAAGATGCACTCCTCAGTGCCCTCAGGTAGGGAGGCCCGCACCCTGGATGCCCTGGGCAGGAAGTGCTGCCAGGGCTCGATGCTCATTGGCCAGATCCAGGCATACCAACTGTACATGGGTATACACCTGAGGGACCTAGCAAAGGAACTCACCATATTCTGGACTGGTCTCTCTGAGGAACCCCTCCAGCAGTTCTGGATCCTGGCCTCGGGTGTCAGAGAGTGCTCCAAGTTTATGACTCGGGCAGCCTATGATTAGTTGCAGTGGGCATTGGTGCCCAACGCCAGGCTTAGCTACAGTCCTCTGACCTAGAGCAATGGGTTCAGGACAAGTTGGTCGATGTCCCTTGCCAGGGAGAAAATCTCTTCAGCAAACCCATGACTGATAAGGCTGCAGAGTTGGAGTCCAAGTTCCTGATGAGGACCAGGCTCTCCAAGAAGACCACTAACCCTTCCCAACGGATTCCTTCGGGTAAAAGATCCTTCTCCCCAAAGAAGAGGAAGACTTATGGAAACCACTCTCAGTACCAGACCTTCCCAGCTCCCCAACAGGGGCAGCAGGCAAGGGAGAAGGGCATGGCCCTCATAAGCCTAAGGCTCCCAAACCCTAGGCACAATCTTCAACCCAGTCTGGCTGGGGTTTTTGACTCCTTGGACATAGCCTCTCTTTCCCCAGGAGGCCCACCCAGCAGCCCACAGGGGGAGTCTGGTTCTCTATGCCCACCGATGGCCATCCATCACTACCGACTCCTGGGCACTGCAGATGATGAGGGAGGGTTGCCTCCTTCACCTGGTACATTCTTTCCAGAAGAGCCCCCCCAGGACTCCCCTCCACCAGATTTTATTACTGCAAGAGCTCGCAGGCCTCCTCAAGGACAAGGCGGTGGAACCAGTGTCTGCACACCCCAAGGGAAAGGGGTTCTACTCCCGGTACTTCCTCATACCTAAGAGGACCGGAGGCTTCTGGCCCATCCTGGACCTGCGGGATCTAAACAGGTTCCTGATGAAGGAGAAGTTCAAAATGCTCTCCCTTGGAACACTGCTGCCATACCTCCAGCCAGGAGACAGGCTATGCCCCTTGGACCTAAAGGATGCATACACACACATCCTCATCCATCCCAACCACAGGAAATACCTCAGGTTCATGGTGGGAGGCAGCCACTACTGGTACAGGGTGCTACCCTTCGGGCTGGCCTCTGCAGCAAGGGTGTTCACCAAGTGCCTGACAATAGTCGTGGCCTACCTTCGTCTTCAGGGATCCTTCGTCTTCCCCTACCTGGATGACTGGTTCATAAGAGGCCGCGCTACCGTAGAAGTGCAACACACAACTGTGTGCACCATTGTCATCCTGCAGCACTTGGAGTTCATAATAAACCACCCAAAGTCCCATCTCCTTCCGACACAGTGTCTGAAGTATATAGGGCAAGGCTAGATACCGTTTAGGTCAAAGCCTTTCTCCCTCAGGGCACTGGCTGCAACCGTGCAGCACTGACACTCAGTGCCCACCCACCTTCTGCTCAGCCTGTTGGCTCACATGACATCCACAGTTGTTACCCCATATGCCCACATTCACATGAGGGCGGCTCAATGGGGCCTCCCCTATCAGTGGACCCTGGCCACAGGCCAACTGTGGGACAGAGAGGTGGTGACCTGCCAACTAGCTGACTCTCTCACCTAGTGGCAAACCCTCCAGCACCTTCTGGCTGGGATGCCCTTCCAGGCTCCTGCCCCCCAGAGGGTCCTAACCACAGATGCCTCCGTCTTAGGATGGGGAGCCCACTGCGACAGCCTCTGCACTACAGCTGGTCGCAGATGTACAGTCTGCAGCAGATCAACCTCTTTGAACTTCGGGCCATATCCCTGGCCCTCCAAGCCTTCCATCACCACCTGCAACACCATTCAGTGCAGCTCCAGACGGAAAATCAAATGGCGACATTCTACATCAATAAGCAGGGGGGCACGGGGTCGTACACCCTCTGCCAAGAGGCAGTAGCTCTCTGCTCGTATGTGAACTGCCATGGGATGCTCCTGCGGGCAGTGTATCTGCCTGGCCAGGACAATGCCCAGACGGACAGTCTGAGCAGAGTCCTCCAGCCACCCAAGTGTCGACTAGACCCCAGAGTGGCCTACTGGTTCTTCCAGCTCTGGGGGACTCCACAGATGGACCTTTTCGCCAGTCCAGTCAATATCCAGCTGCCCCGCTTTTTCTCCAGGCAGCCACACCCATCCTGGATGCATTCCTCATCCTTTGGACAGAGGGCCCTCTCTACGCCTTCATGCTTATGCCACAGATTGCCAAGACCTTGTTCAAGGCTCAACATGACATGGCATCGCTGATGCTAGTAGCCTCTCGGTGGCCCAGGCAATTGTAGTTCCCACTGCTCCTTCGCTTATCCACGGTGCCCCTGGTCTCCCTGGGAGTGTCCCGGGCCTGCTGTCGCAGGAGGAGAGCTCCCTCCTACACCCCAACTTGGGGTCTCTATTGCTAACGGCCTGGCTGCTGAAAGATTTGCCTTGGCCCTGTTCCACCTTTCAGGAGAGGTGGAGGAGGTCCTCTTGGCCTCCCATAGGACCTCCACAAGATGGGCTTATGCCTTCAAATGGTGCAGATTCTCACTGTGGTGCGCAGAGCAATGGGTCGACCCGTTCTTGTGCTCTGTGCAGCGTGTGCTGCAATATTTGCTTCACCTGTCTCAAGCAGGACTGAAGTCCAACTAACTCTGCTAGGGTCCACCTGAATGCACTTGTAGCACACCACCACCTTATCAAGGGCAAGTCCCTCTCCGTCCAACCTCTCGTGACCCACTTCTTGCAGGATCTCTTGTTGTCCAAGCCTCCCATCTGCCCACCAGCGGCAGAGTGGGACCTCAATATGGTGCTGTCGCAACTCACTGGCCCACCGTTTGAGCCCTGGCTATTTGCCACCTACGGTATCTTTCCTGGAAGGTCGTGTTCTTGGTGGCACTCATGTTGGCTCACAGAGTCAACAAGCACCAGGCATTGGTGGTGGATCCACCCTACACAAGTTTCTATAAAAACAGGGTCATGCTCCGCACGCACCCTAAGTTACTTCCCAAGGTGGTGTTCCCTTTCCACCTCAATCAAGAGGTGGTGCTCCCCACCTTTTTTCCGTGGCCTTACGCCAGCAGGGTGGAGACTGTCCTTCATCTCTCTACTGTAAGAGTGCCCTGTCCTTCTACCTCCAACGTACCCAGGGCCATCACAAAGCCTCACAACATTTTTTATCCTATGACCACGGTCGACTGGGGGCAGCGGTGACCAAGTGTGCTCTGTCCACCTGGGTGGCGGATTGCATTACCCTCACCTACAAGCAGGCTGGGTACTTACTGGAGTGCCAGGTCATGGTGAACAGCATCAAGGCCATGGTGGCATCCGTGGCAAACCTGCGTTCCGTTCCCTTGTTGGAAATCTGCTGGACTGCCACCTGGTCCTCAGTCCATACCTTTGCAGCTCATTACTATCTGGAGAGGGAGTCCCATAGGGACAGTGCCTTTGGCTAGGCAGTACTCCGTCATCTATTTGGGGTGTAGAGAAATCCTGCCCTCCGGCCCTTGTGTGTTCAGGCTACCGCAGTGCTGGTTTCTCGTTGGACACTTGGGCTGCTTCGCAGTCTTTCTTCTCAAGGACTCTTTGCTGCTGCTCACGGCTCTTCATGTCATGGTCACATGTGACTTTTTACAGGTTTTTCTGTAGCTAGGGAGTCCCATAAGTGAGGACTGACTTCCTGCTTCTTCCCAGAGAAAGCATAATTGCTCACTTGTAAAGGGTGTTCTCCGGAGACAGCAGGAATAAGTCCTCATAACCCCCCCTCCTCCCCATGGAGTTGCTTTTTGTATAATTTTTTGCCTTAAGCTATATCATTCTACTGAAGAAAGGTGGTGCATCTCCCAAAGGCTTTCTTTGAAAGCTGGGGAGAAGCTACCGCATGGGCTCCTTCGGCGCCGATAGCACCTTTATGTGAGGACTGATCCCTACTGTTCCTGGAGAACACCTGTATAAGTGAGTAACTACACTTTCTCCAGGACCAAGAAGGAAGTCAGTCCTCACATATGGGTGACATCGACGTCGATGGAGCCCTTGCGGAGCATTTCCCCAGCTTTCCATGAAAGCCTTTGGGAATGCAGGCACACATGCGCGGTTCCCTTCCCGCCTAAAGGTGCCATCTTGCTCAGTCTCTCTTTTTCCATGAAGCCCGTCGGACGTCTGTCCTAGTCCTCCCGGAAAATAGTTGGATTTTTTTGCGATTCCTTCGCTATTTTTTTCTCCGGTTCCACGCCGGTTCCCCTCCCGCCGGGTTCGGTATATCGGTATCGAGCCCGATTTTATTTTTTCGGTTTTTGCCCTTCTTGGCTGGCATTCGCCCCCTTTTTTTCTTTTTCCCTGGAAGGCCGGTCCTCTGACCTCGCGGGAATTCTTTTTTCACCGATGGCTTCCAGTGGTTTCAAGAAGTGTGATCGGTGCAAGAAACTAATGTCTCTCACCGACACACACGACTGCTGCCTTCGGTGCCTGGGTCCTGACCACGATCCTAAGATCTGTGGACCATGTGGAAAGATGTCTTCCAAGGCGCTTTGAAGTCGTCAGCACCAAAAGGAAAGGCTTTTCTCCGACTCGGCCTCCGGCCGGGCCCGTACCTCATCTGAGGCCTTGACATCTCGGGAATCGGATCCCGAGCACCGTCGGGGCTCCTCGGACAGGGGGTCCCCCGACCAGGAATGAAAGAGGAAGAAGCGGCTCATGAGGGCGTCAGAGGAGGAGGTCCCTGGCTCCTCGAGAGCTAGGTCTCAGACCCCCGACCATCGCCCCGGGCCCGTGGAACAGGAGAAGCCTCCAAAAGTACCTCGTGTGGAACCGGAGTCTGCTGGACATGTAAGTCCTGTAGTCCTCGTGGACTCTCCTCCCAGAGAGCCGACATCAGGCCTGGCGCCGCTGGGGCCTGAGTCGGTGGCTGCTGAGTCTCCTGAGCTGGGTCTCAGGCTGACAGCCTTGGAGTGCAGATTGTCTGCCTTCATGGAACAGCAGCGGGCACTGATGGCCAGCCTGTCTGGTGCATCTGCCCCGACCACCGGGACATCGACATCGAAGTCGACCCCGGAGACCGAGCCAATAGTCAAGACCATGAAGGCTCGAGGTCGACCTCGGTCGCGGTCTCCCTCGACCTCCCGTTCGGGACCGAGGGCGTCAATGCCGGTGCCTTGGGCATCAGGGCGGGTGCTCACAGGCCCCGCGCAGTCGGACCCCGATTCCTCATCGGACGAGTCCGCCTGGGAGACGGAGGACGAGGAGTCCCCCGACACCTTCAGGACTCGGTGCGTCCTGTCGGACTCACCGCAGTCTGAGCCCCGGAGTAGAGCCCCTCCGGAGGATACCCGGTTCTCGGAGTTCGTCCGGGATATGGCCACTGCGTTGGTTATCCCTGCGGACCCCGAGGAGGAGCCTCGAGCCGAGGAGCTCGATGCCCTACAGTATTACTCTCCTCCGAAGGAGGCCTTTACTGTTCCGGTTCCTCCGATGCTGGAACGGCTCCTCTTCCGGATGTGGGAGGCACCGGCCTCGGCGCCGGTTCTAAGCAAGCGGGTCGATTCTATCTATCGACTCCGGAAGAGCCCTGGCTTTCAGAAGGTGCAGCTACCACACCATTCCATGGTGGTGGAATCGACCATGCATCGCCTGAAAAGTCAGAAGATGCACTCCGCGGTGCCCCCTGGCAGGGAGGCCCGGAACCTGGATGGTTTTGGTAGAAAAAGCTTCCAGGGCTCGATGCTTGCTTGCCGTGTCCAGTCTTACCAGCTGTACATGGGCATGTACTTGCGGGACCTGGCCAAGGAGCTGGCCGGGTTCTCTGCTGGTCTCTCCAGGGAACCCTTGCAGAGGTTCATGTCCTTGTCCTCGGGGATACAGGAATGCTCCAAGTTTATGTCCCACGCTGCCTACAATGGCTTCGAGGCTTCGGCCCGTGTTGCGGCAGCCGGCATCCCGGCTTGACACCAGGCATGGCTGCAGTCATCGGACCTCGAGCCATGGGTTCAGGACAAGTTGGTCGATGTCCCTTGCCGAGGTGAGAACCTTTTTGGCAAGCCCATGACCGGGAAGGCCGCACAGCTCGAAACCGAGCACCTCACAAGGACAAGGCTGTCTAGAAAGACTTCTGCCCCTTCTCACAAAAAGAAGGGCTCGGGTAAAAAGCCCTTTTACCCGAGGAAGGGCACTGCCTACAAACAGTACCCACAGTACCAGGCCTGCCAAGCTCCCCCTCAGGGTCAGCAGGCCAAGGGGCGGGGTAATGGGCCCCATAGGCAGAGGACTCCCAAGCCTCTGGCCCCTGCTCACACTCAGCAGGGTGGGGTTTTTTGACTCCTTAGGCATAGCCTCTCCATCCCTGCTCTCCCCACCCTGCACAGGAGGTCGACTTGCCCTGTTTGCCCACAAGTGGCCACTCATCACTGGAGACAGTTGGGTGCTAAGCATCGTCCACTAGGGCTATATGCTACACTTCCAACAGCTGCCTCCTCCATACTTCCCAGGGGAGCCTCCAAGGCCTCCCCTGCACACAGATCTTCTCCTTCAGGAGCTTCAAGGTCTGTTGCGGGATAAGGCAGTGGAGCCTGTGCCTCTCCACCTCCAAGGTCAAGGCTTCTACTCCAGGTACTTTCTTGTACCCAAAAGAACCAGTGGCTTCCGGCCTATTCTAGACCTCAGAAATCTCAACAAGTTCCTAGAAAAGGAAAATTTCAAGATGCTCAATCTTGGAACACTTCTGCCCTACCTCCAGCAGGGAGATTGGCTATGCTCCTTAGATCTAAAGGATGCGTACACTCACATCCTCATTCATCCAGACCACAGAAAGTACCTCAGGTTCATTGTGGGAGGAAACCATTATCAGTACAGGGTACTGCCTTTTGGCCTCACCTTCGCTCCCAGGGTCTTTACCAAATGCCTGGCAGTGGTGGCGGCCTACCTGAGAAATCAGGGAATCTTTGTCTTCCCCTATCTGGACGACTGGCTCATCAGGGGTCAGACAGGTCAGAAGGCCAATCAAGCCACCCTCAGGACCATTGCTCTTCTGCAACGCCTGGGGTTTGTCATAAACTTCGCAAGGTCCACTTTGCTCCCTTCCCAGAACTTGGAGTTCATAGGGGCAAGGTTAGACTCTCTGCTGGCAAAGGCGTTCCTCCAGAAGACAGAGCCCAAAGACTGATAAACTTGGCAAACCAGTTTCTCAGCAGGTCACTGGTCTCCGCCAGACTCTGCCTGAGGCTTCTTGGCCACATGGCTTCGACAGTACATGTGACCCCCAATGCCAGGCTCCATATGAGGCCTGCACAGTGGTGCCTTCAAACTCAGTGGTCACAGGCCACAGGCAGCCTCAGAGACAGAATAAGGGTGTCCAGATAATTTCTGAACTCCCTCCGCTGGTGGCTGCACCCACCCAATCTACTGCAAGGGGTACCTTTTCAGATTCCTGGGTTCACAGTGGTGTTGACCACGGATGCCTCCCTGCAGGGCTGGGGGTCTCATTGTCTAGGCAAGTGCACCTAGGGCTTGTGGTCTCCCTGGGAGACTGCACAGCAGATCAATCTATTGGAACTCAGGGCTATTCGGTTAGCCCTCAAGACTTTCTCTCAAACACTGGCTCATCAGTCTGTCCTAGTTCAAACGGACAACCAAGTAGCCATGTTTTATGTGAACAAGCAGGGCGGAACTGGGTCCAGGCTCCTTTGTCAGTAGGCACAGGACCTTTGCTTGTTTGCTCTCAGGCACAACATGCTCCTCAAGGCAGTGTATCTACCTGGCCAGGACAACTACTTGGCAGACAGGTTGAGCAGGATTCTGCAGCCCCACGAATGGCAGCTCCATCCCTTAGTGGATCAGAAGATTTTCCTGAAATGGGGACTTCCAACCATAGATCTGTTTGCAGTCCATTGAACAAACAACTGACAAGGTTCTGCTCCAGGCAACCACATCCTCTGCGGCTGGCAGCAGATGCTTTTCTGATTTCCTGGTCCCAGGGCCTCCTGTATGCGTTTCCTCCCACGCCCTTGGTGGCCCGAACCCTGTTCAAAATTCTTCAGGACAAGGCCTCGGTCCTGCTGGTGGCTCCCAGATGGCCGAGACAGCCTTGGTTTCCACTTCTGCTTCAGCTGGCAGTGGATCCCCCACTGCCTCTGGGGTTGCAACCCGACCTTCTCTCTCAGGATCAGGGTTTCCTTCTGCACCCCAATCTCAAAGCTCTCAATTTCATGGCCTGGAGGCTGCAAGGGTAGTTTTGGCTCCCTGGGGCCTACCTCAGGAAGTTGAGGAGGTTGTTCTAGCCTCTAGGAAGCAGTCCACTAGGAAAACCTATGCCCTGAAATGGAAAAGGTTTTCTGTGTGATGTCAGCTACGTACAGAAGATCCTTTCTCCTGTGCTGTACCAGTAGTGCTTCAGTACTTACTGCACTTATCAAATCAGGGACTTAAGTCCAATTCTGTTCGGGTCCACCTCTCAGCTCTAGCAGCTCACCACTCACTGGTGGAAGGACATTCTCTGTCGGTTCATCCCTTGGTGTCCCGGTTTCTCAGAGGCTTGCTCTTGCTCAAGCCTCCAATCCGTCCTCCTGCTCCTGAGTGGGAGTTGAATGTGGTCTTGCAGCAACTGACTCGCCCACCTTTTGAGCCGATGGCTACTTGTCCTCTCCGCTACTTGTCCTCTCCGCTTCCTGTTCTGGAAGATACTCTTCTTGGTAGCCCTAACCTTGGCCAGGCGAGTGAGTGAACTTCAGGCCCTGGTCTGTGACAGGCCTTACACCCGCTTCTATAAGAACAGGGTAGTCCTTAGGACTCATCCAAAGTTCCTTCCAAAGGTTGTCTCCTCCTTCCATCTTAACCAAGAGGTGGTTCTTCCAACATTCTTCCCTAGGCCTCATGCAAGCCAGGCTGAAGCAGTTCTGCATACCCTGGACTGTAGGAGGGCCTTATCCTTCTACCTTGACCGTACACAGGGACATAGAAGAGCTACTCAGCTCTTCATATCTTTTGACCCTAATAATTTGGGGTTAGCTGTGTCCAAGCGTACCTTGTCCACCTGGGTAGCTGACTGTATCACCTGAGCTTACAGGGCGGCTGACCTTCCTTTGCAGGGTCGGGTCACGGCCCATCGTATCAGGGCAATGCCTGCCTCAGTGGGCGGCTGACCTTCCTTTGCAGGATCGGGTCATGGCCCATCGTATCAGGGCAATGCCTGCCTCAGTGGCTCACCTCCGCTCTGTACCGTTGGTCGACATCTGCAGTGCTGCAACTTGGTCCTCAAGCCAGACTTTTGCGGTCCATTACTGTCTGGAGAGGGAGTCCCGTAGGGACAGTGCTTTTGGCCAGGCAGTACTCCGGAATCTCTTTGAGGTTTAGGCAACTCCAGCCCTCCGTTGGGCTACCGGTGGAGGTTCTTTCAGTGAAAAGCCTTTCTTTGATGCTGGGACTAGAGGGAGTTCTCTTGTTCAGCTTGGGTTCCCTGGTAGCCCAGAGCTAGGGAGTCACCCATATGCGAGGACTGACTTCCTGCTTGGTCCTGGAGAAAGAGTAGTTACTCACCTGTAACAGGTGTTCTCCAGGAACAGCAGGAATCAGTCCTCACAACCCTCCCTCCTCCTCTGGGAGTTGCAGTTGTACATAATTTATTTTTACATTTTTGTGTGCTGTTTTAGCTATGTCATTTGACTGAGCAAGATGGCACCTTTAGGCGGGAAGAGAACCGCGCATGCATGCCTGCATTCCCAAAGGCTTTCATGGAAAGCTGGGGAAATGCTCCGCAAGGGCTCCATCGACATCGACGTCGATGTCACCCATAAGTGAGGACTGATTCCTGCTGCTCCTGGAGAACACCTGTTACAGGTGAGTTACTACTCTTTCACTTTATCCTTGTAACTCCAGAAACAGGCATTAATGTCTCTTGGGCAGTTGGACTACAGATTGCTCAATGCATGGTGGGCCACTTCAATTCAGACAGCTGAATCAACAAGCCCTATATTCGCCCCAAAGACTGCTTTTGATACTCTGAACAACTTCCTCGCAGTTCATTTATTCTGGTGCTTCAGTCAGCCCTCTAAAGTACAAGTTATACCTCCTACTTCTGTTTTCCAGGTCCTGTATTTGTCAGCGACTTCAATGTTGAAATGCTGTAAATCTTCCATCTGTTTCTTCTGCGCCCAGATCACCTTCGCTTACTCATCTGCTCTCTGCTTCATAGTTTCAACATGATGGCCAGCTCCAGCAAGTCCGCCCATAGGTCAAATCCAAGCACTGCCAGTTCCAATCGCACTGCCATGATATCAGCTTTAATTTCATACAGCCATTTGCATATCTTGCCCCATGGTATCTATGCAATCGTCGTCTCCTTCTACCTCACTTTCAACATACTCGCACACTACTTCTACCAAGCATGCCAATGATGTTGCTGCCATTTTCGTGGATTCATGCTTCTTATCCAATGCTGATGAATAAGAAAAGCTCTTTAAATCAATAGTTTGCTTTTATGTTCAGGAACAAGCAGGAATGCAGTCTTCACATATGAGTGAACATCACCGACAAAGCCCGTGTGGGAACTCTCCCCAGCATCCAATAGGAAAGCCTTTAGGAGCACTCCACTGTGCCTGTGTGTCTGCCTTCTCATCTTCCCAACTCCTCTCCTTCATTTTCTTTGGAGCCAGCAGGATGCTTCGTTGTGTCACCGCCAAAAAACCTCTCTTTTTTGTGGAACATCATGCTTCTGCCTTCCCATTGACACCGGTTCTGTTGAACCTGACACAGGTCCCGATAAATCTTTTTTTTTTCAAATTTTCCTTTTTCTTTACTTTTAATTTTCATCACTGTTTTCACTAGACTAGGCCTCCATCTCCTTCTCTTCAATCTCAAAGACATTTTTAAAAGCTTGGAAAAAACAGTCAGTGGTTTTAAAAAGTGTACCAAGTGTGCCGGTACCATCTTGGTCACTGTTAAACACGACTGGTGTCTAAAATGTTTGAGTCCTGATCATCAGCTCAATTCTTGTCCTTTGTGCCTACAAATGACAAAAAGAAGCCTTAAGAACCGAGCCAGACAGTATGGATCATTGTTCGCCTTGGACTTTGTCTCAGTGGCTTCCACCTCATTAAGGGCATTGACTTCTCATGGTTCTCAGACTTCTTCAAAGTCCAAACATAAGAGTAAGTCAAAGTCTCTGGTCATTTCCAAAACCTTTGGCATCGAAGACCAATACCAAGGCCAGAAAAGTCCCAGAACAAGCACTGTGACTCCCCTAGAGCTGCTTCCGATGCAGACCAGCCAGCCAAACTGCCCTGGCAGAAGGATCTGTCCTCCAAAGCACAGGTGAGGCTCCAGTACGCTCTTAAGGCATTAGCCTCTGCGGAGCTACCTGTCCATGTTCTGGGACAGTGGCTCAAAGCCCATTAGGTGACTTCACCCAGACATCAGCCATTTCCCTAGACTAGCGCATGCTGGCTCTCGAGAGGAGCTTGGCAGCACTCCTGGCAGCTCGGTACCGATAAAATCAAGAGCTTCAGGCGTGCAGGCTTCGGCACCAAACCTATAGTTATGCATATTAGGCCCAATGCCTCCCCTCGAACCAGCATCGTCAGAACCTCCGTGAATACCTTCAAAGGAACCATCAATACCCCCGGTATCCAACAGACTCAAACCACCATGGCTCTCGGTTCCAATACCTCAGAGTATCGGCATCGACCTTCGATGTCCATGAAGCATTGAGGTTGAACCCAGGACTGCAGGTACTTCAATTTCTTACTGGACTCTGACTCAACTTCTTCAGGTTTTGACAGAGGATCATTTGATTCCCGAGAATTTCCAGACATTTCTTCGAACCCTTCACCACCTCAGGAATGGTGTTGGTCTCCACCAGAGGATATGTCCTTTCAGGACTTCATCTGTGGCATGGCAGCAGGGCTCTCCATCACAGTAGCCTCAGAGAAGGAACCAAGGGCAGAGGAATTGGAGGTACTCCAATACCCTCCAAAGCCCAAAGAAACGGCTGTATCATATCTTACAGGATCTTATGTATCATATCCTACAGGATCTTATGCTCTACATGTGGGAAGCTCCGCTCATGGGTCCTCCTATTGGCAAGAAATTCAGTACCATGTACCAACTAACAGAATGCCCAAGCTTCCAAAAACCTCAGCTCTCCCACCACTCAATGGTGGTGGAATCAGCGATGCGCTGAATAAAGAGCTCAAAGAACCATTCCTTCACACCACCTGGCAGAGACTCGAGGACACATGATGCCTTTGGGCGTTAATGCTTCCAAGCCTGCATGTTAATCTCCAGAATTAACGCTTACATACTGTAGATGGGGATGTTTCTGAAGGATGTCACCGGGGATCTGAAGACTTTTGCGCCCATACTTTCTGAGGATAAAAGGAGTTCCTTCAAGACACTCATCAAACAAGGCCAAAACACTTCTCTTATCAGGACCTCTTTCGATGCCTTTGAATCCACTAGCAGGAAAACAGGAGGATCTCAGAGACCCAAACAAGTTCATGGTCTGAGAAAAATTCAAAATGATTTCCCTAGGAACTCTTCTACCATACCTCCAGAGACATGATTGGCTATGTTCTCTAGACGTAAAAAAGTGTGCAAGCATTTACTGATCCATCCCTTGCACAGATAGTATCTCTGCTTCATGTTTCAAGGAAACCATTATCAATACCAGGTTCTCCCCTTCAGTCTAGTCTCTGTCCCAAGGATCTTCACAAAATGCATGGTAGTAGTCACTGCCTACCTACGCACCTTGGGGATATTCGTCTTTGGCTGATTCAACAATTGGCTGATCAGGGGAGAATCCCCTTAAGAGGTAAGACTTTCTCTTCATCGCACCATCTCGGTGCTCCAACACCTGGGATTTGTCATAAACTTCCCAAAGTCTCACCTCGCTTCAACCCAACAACTGGAGTTCATCGGAGTGCTGTTAGACACTCAACAGGCCCGAGCTTTCCTCCCACAGTATCGCTGTGCCCGCCTCATCGAGCTGGCAGAATGGGTGCAAAAGTAAAGCTGAGTAACAGCTTGAGAGATGCTACAACTCTTAGGACACATTGCCTCCACGGTCCATCTCATCCCCTACGCTCACTTACAGATGCAACAAGCACAATGGACTCTGACTTCTCAATTGGCGCAAGCGAAAGGGCGTCTCAGAGACATTATCCACATCACTCTTCAACTAACCAAGTCCCTTCAGTGGTGGTGTTTCCCACAAAACCTACTTGTCGGGTCACCTTTTCAGATGCCTCCACCTCAATGTACCCTGACAACGGATGCTTCCAAGCTGGGTTGGGGAGCACACCTGAATGACCTAACTACACAGGGACTGTGGACACCAGAGGAATCTGGCTTGCAGATCAACCTGCTAGAACTACGGGCACTGACAAATGCTCTTCGGGTTTTTCAACCCAAACTTTCGGGGCAACCTGTTCTAGTCTGGATGGACAACCAAGTTGCCATGTTCTACGTGAATAAACAGGGAGGAACACAATCATGTCCCCTCTGGAGGAAACAATTTGCCTATGGTCCTTTGCCTTCTCTCACTGCATTCACCTCAGTGGTTTACCTTCTGGACGAAAATGTCCTAGTGGACAGGCTAAGCCCTTATCTTTTGTCCACATGAATGGACCTTGCATCGGGAGACAGCTGCTTGGATCTTCCAGATGTGGGGAACCCCACTCATAGATCTTTTTGCCACTTTGCAAAACACACAGCTTCCACTCTTCTGCTCCAGGGTTCCATCACTGCACCAACAGGCCCCAGGCACCTTCCTTGTACACTGGACTACTCTACGCATTCCCACCCATCCCCTTGATACCCAAAATACTTTTCAAGCTACAGGCTGACAAGGGTTCGATGATTCTCATAGCTCCCTTTTGGCCCCATCAACCGTGGTTCCCTCTGCTTCTTCATATTGCGCAGACTCAACCTCTCAGCCTGGGATGTGCACCCAAACTCCTGTCTCAGGACCACCTCCATCCCAATCTTCACTTCCTATGCCTAACAGCATGGCTGCTGAAAGACGGTCAAAGATTGCATCACATAAAGATTTTACAAGGCAATCTTATGCCTTTAAGTGGTGTAGGTTTGCCCTCTGGTGCTCCCCAAAGGATGATGACCCCTTTGCTTGCACAGTGGAGACACTTCTGCAGTATCTCTTCCACTTATCCTTCGCAGGTCTTAAAACTAACTCAGTGAGTGTTCACCTTAGTGCCATTGCTGCATCTCACAGACCAATGAATGGACATCTATCTCCTCACACCCCTTAGTAGCACGCTTCATGCAGAGTCTCCTGCTGTCCAAACCTCACATTAAGCCGCCTCCAGTAGCCTGGGATCTGAATGTGGTTATGGCTCAACTTCTAAAATCACCTTTCGAACCTTTAGCCACCATTTCATTGAAGTTTCTATCTCCTTATTGCCCTCAATTCAGCTCACTGCATCAGTGAGCTGCAAACTCTAGTCATGGATTCCCCCCTATACACTGTTCCACCATGACAAGGTGGTTCTCCATACACATCCATACTTCTTCCCGAAGGTGGTTTCCTCTTTCCATCTAAACCAGTTGGTAATCCTCCCAATTTTCTTCCCTATATCACATGTGTCTCAGGCTGAAGCAGTTCTACACACTTTAGACTGCAAGCGTGCACTTGCCTACTACTTAGATAGAACTAGGGATCACAGAAGATCCTCTTAATTATTAATTTCCTTTGATCCTTGTCCCCTGGATCTACCACTGATGAAACCTACTCTATCTACATGGAGAGAAAATTGTGTTTCTTTTGCTTATGTACAAGCAGGACTCTTTGGAGGGTCATGTCACTGCTCATAATGTGCGGGCTATGGCAACCTCTGTAGCCAATCTCTGTTCAGTAGCCATTGAGAACATCTGCCGGGCAGCTACCTGGTCCTCCATTCATACTTTTGCTGCACACTACTGTCTGGACAGAGACTCCCGTCGGGATGCTATCTTTGGCCAAGCTATATTCCAGCACCTCCTTGGGACTTAAACACATCTCCTACTCTCCATCCTGGACCTCTACAAGACATCAGATTATCATTGTGGGAGTATTGCCTCTGGAATTGAGTCCAAAGGCCAAAAACTCTCCAGACTCTTTGGCTATGCATATTTTCCTCCAGGATCGCACTACTCTCCCCCCCCCCCCCTCATACCAGTCTGCTACCTGGAAGCTTGTGAGTCCCATATGTGAAGACTGCATTCCTACTTGTTCCTGGACATAACGTAGTTACTCACCTGTAGCAGGTGATCTTTGGGAACAGCAGGAATCAGTCTCACCAACCCACCCACCTCTATTAGGAGTTGTAGGGTTCTTTTTTTTTGCTTCTTCTCAGCTACAAGCTCAACTGAGGAGAGGAGTTAAAAAGGCGGAAAGGCAGACACGTAGGCACAGTGGAGTGCTCCCAAAGGCTTTCCTATTGGACACTGGGGAGCGTTCCCCACACGAGCTCTGTCAGTGATATTCACCCATATATGAAGACTGATTTTGCTGTTCCCGGAGATCACCTGCTACAGATGAGTAACTACGCTTTACTGACTTCACCAGCTTCCTGATGCAATCCCAAGCTTAACTGCTTGTTTTTTCAAACTTTGGGAGAGGTCTAGCATCATGCATTTGCATAAATTAGCTGAGGAGTCTGCGGAGGTAAGGGCTCAAGGAGCCATACAGTCTAGTGGCGTTACTTCTTCCCGTTTTCAAATTTAAATACCATATTATGCTACAGTTGATATTTTCACCAGAACTACTCCTTCCAGTCTGGCAAAAG
This sequence comes from Ichthyophis bannanicus, assembly GCA_033557465.1. Taxonomy (NCBI): domain Eukaryota; kingdom Metazoa; phylum Chordata; class Amphibia; order Gymnophiona; family Ichthyophiidae; genus Ichthyophis; species Ichthyophis bannanicus. Next base: position 425,608,449 of record CM066037.1, read on the forward strand.
GATTCTGTGAGCCCTCCAAAGACAGTTTCTTAGTCAGATTTGTCTTTCATTCAAAATCATGCGCTAAACTAGAGCCTAGCACTCTTCCCAGAGAAATTTATTAGTAATCCTCCCACCTTCTGAAATTCATCTGGAAGGCATCCCTTGCTCCATCTTCTCCTATTTGGCCCCATTCTTCTGGAACTCCCCAACAACTTAAACCTTCTTATCGCAAGTCCAAAACTGGTCTCAAGCTGGTTGTTCAGCCAAGCATTTGTAAACTGACCATGGAATAACCTGGTCCAGTGACAGGCAGGAAAGAGTGTTAGATGTCCATAGCAGTTCCTTTACCTCTTTCTTTATGTTATCTTCTTCCTTAGCTGCCTAATTCTATTTCTGCATTCTTTCTTTTCCTTTATTTTAGCCATGTTCCCATTTTATTTATTACGCCTTATTGTATCACGTTTTTGTTTTTCTATATTCCTCTGTGTTGTACCCTCAAAAGATGGTTAATCGAATAAAACTAAATTCCCTTTGTTCCTCCAGTCCAGTGGGTTATCTCCCCCAACCAGCAACTGGAGACTAAGCATGTCAGGTTTTGTGATGTCAGAGTAGAAGAGCCCCTTGCCTTGACTCCAGAACCAGTATTCTCAGTCTCCAGCAGCTGGTGAAGAGCTTCTGTACAGTCTGGACTCCATTGAAAGGACCAAAAAAAATTATTATGGGGGGGGGGACTCCTTATTTCTTGGGCTGGGAGATGGTGACAGCTTAAGGTTAATATCTGCTGGCTAGAGAGCAGTAAGCTGAGACTGCTCTCACTGGACCGGGGCCGTTTAGTCGGCCAGGTTTTTAATCAGGGGTCAAATACCTGGTGGTTCAGATACCTTCCCCCTCCCCCCAGCCTGAAGAGCAGCAGTCCTTTTTAGTAAGGCTTTGCTGGCTTCACTGCTGTAATTTACGTATACCTTGTTGTCTGTGTCTTTAAAAAAAACAAGATAGAAAACATTGTTTAAGGAGGTTATCAGGCAGAATGCAACAGGTCTCTCAGACGCAGTACTGGATGGCTCTTACTCCCTCCACCTTCGGACAAAATTTGCTGCGATGAGTGTTTAGTTGATTTCTTTGCCTTCCTCCTACTTTCAGGGCTGTTGGGTCAGTTTGTTGTTTTTATACGGGCAGCTTCATGCTGTCAGAAAAGGTGTGGTGCTCAGTGTGCGGTAGCCGTGAGGGGTCCATTAAGGTGGTCAGAGTCTGCCGGTCTTGCATGCGGGAAGGAAAAACAGCTGAAGCAGTGCTTTTGGAGGCCTTTTCAGCATCAGGGAATATGGCAAATATTTCTCCAATTTCAGAATAAGATTCCTCTCAACAAGCGGCACCCGTATGCAGAATTGGGAGGATCTCAAAGCTTGCATCGAGTGCAGTTTAATGCTGTTCTATCATCAGATTTTGACTCTTCTGGATTCCTAGCACTCCCTTTTCTGCAGATTTTGTGTTATTGCTGCACCAGGCTTACTGTTTAGAGCTGGGCCTGGGCAGCACTTCAGATCAAAGGGAAGTCTTGAAAAGGTCTGGAGAATTTCTTATGTTCTTTAGTGGTAGTTGGGTCCTAACCGGAGGGCAAACCCCAGGTGGAGGACCCTCCTCAAAAGAAAAAGCATTTACAGGAGGACTTCTGGGAGGAACAAGCCTCTCCTCATTCAGGAGACTCTGAGGACCCATTCGAAGGTTCGTCAGACCTCTGGGAGAGTCTTCAGCTTAGGAACTGTGGAGGAGGGTGAGATTCCTCCAGGGGAAGACATCAACATTGTGCATGTTTTTAGGCGTGAAGAGCTGGTGTCTCTTACTGCCCAATCTCTAGCTGCACTTAACATTGCCCATGTTCCACAAGTGACAGAGGAACCACTGGAGGACTCTCTTTTGCAGGGCATTAAATCCTCACAGACCTTCTTCCTAGACTACAAGGCCATTAAACAGATAATAGAAGCAGAGTGGGAAATGCCCGAAGCGGGTTTGAGGGGTGGTAGAGCTATGGTTCGTTTGTATCCTATTCCACAGGCGGGAAAAGACCTTCTCAAGTTGCTGAAAGTGGACGCCCTTGTATCGGCCGTCACAAAGAAGACTACGATCACCATGGAAGATGGTACGGCATTGAAGGATGTGCAGGATTGAAAACTTGAGACTCTCTTAAACCAGGCCCTCGAGGCCATTACCTTGGCCCTTCAGGCTTCCATTTGTTGGGCCTACATGACAAGGGCATGTATACGTTGGTCCCAGGCATTGACGGACTCTGACCGGGAGACAAGGCAGACAATCTCGAAGGCAGCTAAGTTTGAATCTGCATCAGCTTACCTCCTGGATATGTTCTATGACTTGGTACGTGCCTCGGCCAAAAGCATAGAGTCGGTCATGCAGCCAAGCGTCTCCTCTGGTTGCGCAATTGGTCGGTTGATGTTTCTTCCAAGACTCGTCTCAGCAAACTTCCCTTCAGGGGTAAACTTCTGTTTGGAGAGGCATAAGGCAGATTGATCAAAGATCTCAAAGAGTCTTCCTGAGAATTGGCCTAAGTCAGCAAAGCTGGCATCCTCTGTCGGGGGCAGTCCCGAGATTTCTACAGATTTCAGGCAGTCTATATTGTCCCTTACCAGCAGGGTTGCTACTCTGCTCAGGGCCAGTCCCTTTGAGATCACAGGGGGCAGGTAGAGGCTATTATTCCAGAGCCCTCTGTGCCTTTCAAGAAACCACAATGAAATGACGCCAACCCAGACAGAGTTAATACCTGTAGGAGGTCAGCTACAGTGGTTTTACTCTGACTGGGTCAACATAATATCCAACCAGTGGATTCTAGAAGTCATACACAAAGACTACCCTCTTGAACTCACTTGATCGCTCTTCAATGCCTTTCTATTGTTGCCCTGCAAGGCTCCCACAAAGCTCTGGGCAGTGCAGAATGCGTTGCAGAGGCTGCTTAACCTGGAGGCAGTGGTAAAGGTTCCATTCGACCAGTTAGGTCAAGGTCGATACTCCATCTATTTTGTGGTCACAAAGAAAGAGGACTCTTTACGGCCTATTCTGGATCTCAAGCACGTAAACAGGGCCCTGAGGGTTCTTCATTTTCGCATGGAAATGCTGCGCTTGGTCATTCTTGCCATAAGGAAGGGGGAGTACTTCACAACTTTGGACCTTACAGAGGCATACCTTCATATTCCAATTCATCCAGAGCATCAGAGATTTCTCAGATTTGCAGTGTCAATGGGGCACTTCCAGTTCCGAGCTCTGCCATTTGACCTCGCTACGGCACCAAGGATCTTCACCAAAGTAATGGTGATAGTAGCTGCAGCCTTACATTGGGAAGGGGCTTAGTACACCCCTACCTGGATGATTGGCTGATCAGGGCAAAGTCAGAGTCGGAGAATGCCAGTGCCATTCGCCGAGTGGTGGCTTTTCTCTGGAGCCTTGGTTGGGTAGTCAACATGGCCAAAAGCAAACTCGATCGCTCTCAGGATCTTGTTTACTTGGGATCACGGTTCAATACCAGAGCACAGCTGGTGTCTCTGACCTCCAATAGAACCCTGAAGATTCAGGAGTAAATAAAGTGTTTCCTTACCATGGCATTTCCCTCAGCGTGGCATTACCTACAGCTTCTGGGGTCCATGGCGGCATCTCTGGAGCTGGTACTGTGGGCCAGGGCACATAGGTGGCCATTGCAACAGGCTCTTCTTCCTTGTTGGTCCCCTCAAAGACATATGCTGGCAAAGTATCTAGTCTGTCTGACAAGAAAATGTGTCTATGCTGGTGGCTACAGTCAGAGAACCTCACAGCAAAGGTGTCACTGGAGCCACCAGACTGCATACTAGTGACGACAGATGCCATTCTAATGGGTTGCGGAGCGCATTGCGAGTCACAGGTGATACAGGGTTTTTGGTCACAGTCAGAGAGTGCATGGTCCATCAACCAGTTGGAGATGAGAGCGGTGTTCCTGGCGCTACAGTTCTTTCATCTCCTGGTGCACAAAAAGGCAGTGAGCATATGCTCTGACAATGTCACCATGGCGGCATATATCAGTCACCAAGGAGGCGTGGGCAGCATGACTCTGGCGAAGGAAATTCAGCCTCTGCTGCTGTGGGCAGAGGATAATCTTCAGCGGCGCATATAGCCAGAAAAGAAAACGTGCAGGCCGATTTCCTCAGTCGGCACCAGTTAGATCTGGGGGAGAGGGACTTGAATCCCTCAGTGTTTCACAACATAACTTCGCTGGGGCGAACCAGCAATGGATCTGATGGCTTTCTCCACGAATGCCAACGTGAGCCGCGTCTTCAGCAGGCACAGAGAGAGAATGTCAGAAGGGTTCAACGCTCTAGCGTAGCAGTGGCCAAGGCCTGGTCTCCTGTACGTTTTTCCTCTGTGGCCCCTAATGGGTCATCTGCTTCAGAGAATAGAAGTGCACTGTGATCGAGCGATCTTGATTGCTCCAGATTGGCCGCAGAGGCCATGGTATGCGTATTTCCTTCATTTGTGAATAGCAGAGCCGTGGTGTCTGCCAACCATGACCAATCTGATCTCGCAGGGTCCAATCCTCATGCCTCAAGTGGATTGATTCTCACTTATGGCCTGAGTCTTGAAAGGGTGCAACTGAGCTGAAAGGGCTACTCAGCTTCGGTGGTTACAACCTTGTCGAAGGCTCTGAAGCGTTCTACTTCCTTGTCTTATATTAGAGTCTAGCGAGTATTTGAGAACTGGTGTGCGGACAATGGTCTCTGGGTGCTGTCAGCCACAATACCAGATGTTCTAGCATTCTTGCAAGCGGGCTTAGACAAAGAGCTTGCTTTGAATTCGTTGTGAGTGCAAGTAGCAGCCAGAGGTTTCCCTCACCGCGCACCTTGACATGGTCTGTTTTCTGCAAGCTATGAAGCAGGATCATCCTCTGGTACATCACTTAATTCCTCCATGGGATCTAAATTTGGTTCTGTCAGCTCTGACGGAGCCTCCCTTTGAGCCACTAGAGCAGGCACACTTGGACGATCTTCTTAAAGGTAGTCTTCCTGGTCACTAGCTGTTTGGCCAGAAATATCTCGAAGTTGCAGGTGTTGGTGTGTAGGGAGCCTTTCCTATTTATCTCTAAGGAGAAGGTAGTATTAAGGTGAGTTCCTTCCTTCCTATCCAAAGTTTTTCATCCAAATTGGCCAATGAATCTCCCGGTTTTTCCTTCCTCTGCTGAGTCTCCAGGGGATCGGAAGTTGCATGTATTTGATGTGCGCAGAGTGCTGCGTCAGTATCTAAAGCGGACCGGATCTTTGCACAAGTCTGAACACATTTATCTCCAGGAACAAGCAGGAATGTAGTCTTCCCACATGTGGTAACGTTGGTACCAACGGAGCTTGCGCGGGAATGCTCCCCAGTGTCCAATAGGAAAGCCTTTGGGAACATCCCACTGCGCCTGCATAGCTGCCTTCCTGCCTTTCCAACTCTCCCTCCTCAGTTCTTCATTTTCCTCGGAGCCGACAGGAAGCAAATCCTGTCACCCCTGAAAATTCCTTTTTTCATATTTTTGTGGTTTGCATCTGTCTTCCCGTCAAGGCTGGTACCGACTTCCATCAGTTCTTTCTTTCTTATTTCTTTCTTCTTAAAAAAAAAATAGTGAGGAAAAAAGTTCCACTTTCTTCAGGCGCATTGACACCATCTTAGGCCTAGGCCTTCCATTTGTCGCTGATACAATGGAAAAAATCATCCAGTGGTTTTTAACAAATGTTCAAAGTGTGGCAGTACTATTTTGGCCACCGACACCCATGACTGGTGTCTAAAATGCCTAGGACCTGATCACCAACCATCAGAATGTCCTCTCTGCAGAAAGATGATGAAGAGAGGCCTACAGAATCGAGCTGCAAAGCTGGGCACCCTCTTCACCTCCGACGCAGTCTCTTTAGCATCGACGTCATCGAGGGCTTCATCTTCCTCCCATGGATCTCAGGTATCAAAACCTAAGTCTTCATCGAAGGCTGGCCACCTCCCTAAGGGTAGATCTCCTTCTAAGCATTGAGATGCCTCAAGCATTGCCCTGGAGGAGGACACACCGGCCAAACAACCCCGACGGGAGGACCTTCCTTCCAAAGCCTTAGTGGGATCCCAGGAGGCTTCCGAGGCTTCCACCGCTGGAGTGCTCCTGGTGCCATGCGCTCAGGGATCATGGCCAGCAATTCCGGTACCGATACCCAAGCATTGGCAAGCTCCATGGATCAAGGTATCCTTGCCATCGAACGGAGCTTAGCGGCCTTACTGGCAGCCTCAGTTTCAGTGAAACCCTTACAGTCGGTACCAATACAGGTTGCATCGACTTTCTGCTTTCCATGTTACCACCCATGACGGCCCTCAAATCCATACCGAGGTTCCGACTACACAAATTCCAGGTACCGACTTCGACTGGTACCATGTTCGTACGGAGCGGGAACACCCTGCCCGACGATACTTCAAGTCTTCGGATTCCGATGAATCGGCCGATACTGGAGACATGCAAACTCTCCCAGAGGACTCGTCTCCATCTCCACTACTCCGCATGTCTCCCACCACAGGACATGTCTTTCCAAGTCTTTATTCGTGATGTTGCTAGGGGCCTGTCCATAACAGTAACATCAGAGAAAGAGCCTAGGGCCAAAGAATTGGAAATTCTTCAATACCCAACAGCTCCAAAAGAGGCGGATATGCTCTCTATCCATCGGATATTTCATGATCTCATGCTTTGTATGTGGGAGAAACCTCTCACTATTTCTCCCCATACCCGCCAGCTCGGTACCATGTACCGGGTACCGGAGTGTCCTGGTTTTCAAAAGACACAATTGCTGCACCATTCCATGGCAGTGGAATAGGCAATGCATCAAATTAAGAGCACAAAAACACATTTATTTATTTATTTAACTGTATTTATATCCCGCTTTTCACCGGGTCAAAGCAAGCGCTACATTTAAGGGTGGGGTAATTAAGTATAAGGGTGGGGCCATCACCGGGTAGGTAACATTGATGATTTCGACATAGGACAGACTTTAGACATGGACAGTATAGTTCAGTTTTCAATCAGGGGTCCCTGATGGGTGATATCAGGGGTTGGTGCACTTTCTGGTGGGGATTGCTTCGAAGCATTCTTGGAATAGGATGGTTTTTAGCTGTTTTCTGAAGGACATTAGATCGATGTTGTTTCTGAGGTGGCTTGGTAGAGAATTCCATAGGGATGGAGCATAAAGTTCAAAGGCTCGATTGCATGTCCGTTGAGAGCATTTGGTTCTTTTGTGAAGGACAGTGAGGGAGTTGCTGGAGGCCAGTCTGGTGGTTTTTCCATGGGCTGGACGAGATAGCAGGGTGCGGAGCTGTGTGTTCTGTGTTTGGTGGATGGCTTTGTGGGTGAGTAGGATGGATTTGGATTTGGATTTGTACATTCCTCAAACCCTCTGGGTAGGGAATCGAGAACCCTCAACTCTTTTGGTCAACATTGCTTTCAAGCCTCCATGCTATCTGCCAGAATCAGTTCCTACATACTCTATATGGGTATGTTCCTCAAAGAGATGGCTAAAGATTTGGAGTTAATGGCTCCTTTTCTTCCTGATGACAAGAGGGTGGATTATCTCACCCTTGTAAAGCATGCTCAGAATGTCTCAAAATTTGTTAATAGAGCAACTTTTGATTGCTTTGAGTGCATCAGCAGAACTACATCCATCTGCATTGGTGCACGTGGGATTGCTTAGTTTCAAGCATCGGATCTTGAACAGTGGGTTCAAAATAAGCTGGGTAATATCCCTGGCATCGGTGAAAACCTTTTTTGGCAAGGATTGGCAAGACAAGGCCTCTCAGTTGGAGTCTGAGAACACTACCTTAAATAGGCTGTCTAGATCTACTGCCAACCCAGCTAAGAAAGAAAGCCTTCTTCAATAAAAAGAAGAAGTATTATCCTTCTTATATCCCTGCTGTTCAATGTCAGCATCATGCTTCTCAGAAGGGTCAGCAACCTTCAAAACAGCAAAAGAAGGCTCAGACTCCCAAGTCTCAGCCTTCTCAGCAGACTCAGGCAACTCCGGGTTTTTGACTACTTTCTAGAGAATATAACTATCCTGCTTCTGGAGAATCCCAACCCTATCTACATTCCCGGCAGACTCTGCCATTATGCCCACAGATGGCATCTCATCACATTTGGAGCAGTGGACATTAACAATAGTATGGGAGGGATACAGACTTCATCTATGAAGCCCTACCCCCCCCCCCCCCGACTTCACCAAGAGAGTTCTATTCTCAGCCCCCTCTCACTGCTCTATTATTACAGGAGGTCCCTTCCCTTCTACTGCAGGGTGCAATAGAAGAGGTTCCAACTTTCCAGCAGGGAATGGGCTTCTATTCTCCCTTCTTTCTTATTCCAAAGAAAATAAGGAGATACAGACCCATTCTGGACCTCAGGGACCTAAAGAAGCATCTCCTACGGAAAACGTTCAAGATGGTCTCCTTGGGGACCCTTCTTCTTTATCTCCAGAATCAGGACTGGCTCTGTTCTCTAGATCTAAAGGAAGCATACACTCATATTCTTATCCATCCAGAACACAGAAAGTTCCTGCGCTTCATGTTTCAGGGAAGACACTATCAATACTGAGTCCTGCCTTTTGGCCTCGCCTGTGCCCCAAGAGTCTTCACAAAATGCATGGCAGTAGTAGCTGCATTTCTAAGGACTCTAGGGAAATTTATCTTCCTTTACTTAGACGACTGGCTCATAAGAGCAAGCACCTCTCAAGAGGCCAGTCTGTCCCTCTCACGCACCATGCAGGTGTTACAACACTTGGGATTTGTCATAAATCTTCCAAAGTCCCAACTCGTCCCCTCTCAAACTTTAGAGTTCATAGGGGCCCTCTTAAATACTCAGCAGTCAAGGGCATTTCTGCCCCAACTCTGCTGTGCTCATCTCAATCAAGTAGCATCTCAGGCATGTCTCAAAAAATACCTGACTGCTCGAGAAATGCTACAACTTCTGGGTCATATGGCATCAATGGTGCATGTAATTCCATATGCCCTTTTACACATGCGCACATCCCAGTGGTCTCAGGCATCAGATTGCCTAGGGGACAAGATAAAAGTCTCTACCCTTCTGGTCTCATCTCTCTAGTGGTGGCGATCCCCAGAAAATCTCCTGTAGGATCACCTTTTTAGATGTCTGCACATCAATGTACCCTGATGATGGATGCATCCAGTCTGGGCTGGGAGCCCTTCTGGGGTCTCTCTCCACTCAAGGACTTTGGTCTCATAGTAACATAGTAAGTGACGGCAGATAAAGACCAGCATGGTCCATCTAGTCTGCCCAGCAAGATGGCAAGAGTAGGTGCGCCTGTCGCTCTGTGCAGGCCACCCCTCCCCATGTTTTTGTTTCTGTTTAGGGGTGAACCCACCACTCCATGTAGGACACCCTTATTTGTTCAGATGCTAGATAGTTCAGAAGTTAGACGGTACTGTTTATTTTGCTTTTATCCTGTTGCTGTAAAGGGATCCACTGTGTTTGTCCCATGCCGTTTTGAATTCCATCACCGTGTTTGCCCTCACCACTTCCATCGGGAGGGCATTCCAAGCATCCACCACCCTTTCAGTGAAGAAATATTTCCTGACATTGCCTTTCAATTTACCACCTTGCAGCTTCATGTTATGCCCTCTAATTTTACAGCTTCCCCGTCTTTGGAAGAGGTTTGTTTGTTCATCATTTCTCTTTAAGTATTTAAAGGTCTGAATCATATCTCCCCTGTCCCTCCTCTCCTCCAAAGTGTACATATTTAGGTCTTCAAGTCTCTTCTCATAAGGCTTCTGACGCAGGCTCCAAATCATTTTGGTCGCCTTTCTCTGAACAGTTTCCAGTCTTTTTACATCTTTTGCAAGATATGGCCTCCAAAACTGAACACAGTATTCCAAGTGAGGCCTTACAAGTGACTTGTACAGTGGCATAAGTACCTCTTCCTTTCTGCTGGTAATCCCTCTTTGAATGCAGCCCAACATCCTCCTGGCTTTTGCCACCGCCTTGTCGCACTGTTTTGCCACCTTGAGATCATCAGAGATAATCACACCAAGGTCTATCTCCTGAACCGTGCATACCAACCTCTCACCCCCTATTGTGTACTTTTCCCTTGGATTTCTGCTACCCAAGTGCATGACACTGCACTTTTTCACATTAAATCGTAGTTGCCAAGCATTAGACCAGTCTTCCAGCTTTTGTAGATCTTTCCTCATGTTATCCACTCCCTCGGGGGAGTCCACTCTGTTGCAAATTTTTGTGTCATCTGCAAAAAGACAGACTTTTCCATTCAGTCCTTCAGCAATATCACTCACAAATATATTGAACAGTGCCGGGCCCAGGACCGAACCCTGAGGCACCCCGCTAATCACCTTCCTCTCATCCGAGTGAGCTCCATGTACCATCACCCTCTGTTGTCTGTCAGTCAACCAATTTCTAATCCAGTTTACTATCTTGGGACCCATCCCCAAGCTACTGAGTTTATTGACAAGCCTCCTATGAGGAACAGTATCAAAGGCTTTGCTGAAATCCAGATAGATGACATCCATTGCATGCCCCAGATCTAGTTCCTTGGTCACCCAATCAGAAAACTCAATCAGCAGGAGTAACAACTCCACATAAATCTGCTGGAACTCAGAGCCATTTTCAATACTCTCAAAGTGTTCCAGGACCATTTTCATTGCTGCAGAGTCCTAGTCCAAACCGACAATCAAAGAGCCATGTTCTACATGAACAAGCAAGGCGGAACAGGTTCTTGAACCCTCTGCAGTGAGGCTCTACATCTCTGGTCCTTTGCCGTACATCATCGCATTCATCTCCAAGCGGTGTATCTCCCGGGCAAGCACAATGTTTTGGTGGACAGACTAAGTCAAATCCTTCTCCCCCCACGAGTGGTCTTTTCTTGTAGACATAATCTCCTACATTTTTCAGATCTGGGGGACTCCAGAGATAGACCTTTTCGCAAGTCCTCAGAATGCCAAGCTCCCTCGCTTCTCTACCAGGACCCCTGCGCCGGACAACCAACAAGTGGATGCTTTTCACCTCCACTGGGGATATGCCTTCCTTCCCATTCCCCTAATTCCTAAGACTCTTTTCAAACTCCAGACGGACAGGGCTTCATGATACTCATAGCTCCATGCTGGCCATGTCAACCATGGTACCCTCTCCTTCTACGTCTGTCTCAAGCTCAACCCATAGTTCTGGGGTCTGCTCCAGATCTTCTCTCTCAGGAGGAGGGGATGCTGCTCCATCCCAATCCGCAATCTCGCCATTTCACAGCATGACTGCTGAAGGCATAGCCTTCCAAGGTATTAACCTTCCCCAGGAGGTTAAAGACATCCTCTTAGCTTCTAGAAAGCCATCCACCAGATGGTCCTATGCTTTCAAGTGGCGTAGGTTTTCTATCTGGTGTTCTCAGAAGAATCTTAATCCCTTCACAGCTCCTATGGAGGCACTACTTCAATATCTCCTCCACCTATCTTCTTCTGTACTCAAAACCAATTCGGTAAGAGTAACGTAAGTACAATTGCGGCCTCTCGAATACCCTTAGATGGCCAACCCATCTCCTCTCAGCCACTCGTAGCACACTTCATGAGGGGTCTTCTATTAACCAAGCCTCCCATTAAGCCACCACCAGTGACATGGGACCTCAATGTTGTTCTAGGGCAGTTTCTCAAGCCGCCTTTTGAACCTCTAGCTACCATGTCACTTAAATTTCCCACATGGAAGGTAATCTTCCTCATTGCCCTCACTTCAGCAAGGCGCATTAGTGAGCTCCAAGTCTTGGTGGCTGACCCACCTTACACACGGTTCCACCATGATAAGGTAGTCCTTAGGACTCATCCTCACTTCATTCTGAAGGTAGTCTTGCTCTTCCATTTGAACCAGTTGGTCTACCTTCCTGTGTTTTTCCCTAGATCACACTCATCTAGGGCAGAAGCAACCATCCACACTCTAGATTCTAAATGTGCCTTAGCTTTTTATTTTCAGAGGACTCGAGAGCACCGGAAACCTTCTCAGCTGTTCATCTCCTTTGACTCTAGTCACCTCGGGTTGCCAGTCTCCAAACGTACTCTCTCCAAGTGGATAGCAGACTGCATCACTTTTGCTTATGAGAAGACAGGACTTTTCCTTGAGGGTCATGTCACTGCCCATAATGTTTGAGCCATGGCTACCTCGATGGCCAGTCTATGATCTGTAGCTATTGACAAGATCTGCAAAGCAGTAACTTAGTCTTCAGTCCATACTTTTGCTGCTCACTACTGTTTGGACAAGGACTCCCACCGGGATGCCATGTTTTGCCATGCTGTTCTCCAGCATCTCTTTCAGACTTTGAGCAACTCCTACCCTCTGTCCCGGGCTTTGATACCAGACTTCCATGGAGGATACATGACCTCTTTAGGCATACCTGTGGCAAACCACTGCCGATTCTGAGGTCATCTCTCTGGCAGCTTCTAGCTAGGGAGTCCCATATGTGAAGACTGCATTCCTGCTTGTTCCTGGAGATAGCGTAGTTACTCACCCGTAACAGGTAATTTCCGGGAACAGCGGGAATTTAGTCTTCAGAATCCCACTCTCCTTCCCTAGGAGTTGTAGGGTTTCTCTCTTTTTCTCCTTTTATGTCAGCTACAAACTCAACTGAGGAGGGAGAGTTGGAAAGGCAGGAAGGCAGCTATACAGGCAGCTATACAGGCAAAAGGCTTTCCTGTTGGATGCTGGGGAGCTTTCTCGTGCGGGCTCCGTCAGTACCGACGTCACCACATGTGTGAAGACTAAATTCCTGCTGTTCCCGGAGATCACCTGTTACAGGTGAGTAATTATGCTTTGTGGTGTTTGGCGGTCTGTGCAAGGGAGAGGCATTGTCTAAGGCTTCGGTTGCTCGGGTGAAGGAAACCGTAATATCAACCTACCAGTTCAAGTGTAAGCCTCTGCCTGAGGGTTTGCACATGCATTCGACCAGGGCTCAGGTGTCTTCCTGGGCTGAATTCGGTCCGGTCTGCCTATCGATATTTGCAGGGCGGCCCTTGGTCATTGCTTCATTCCTCCATGTGGCATTACTGTCTGGATGTGCAGGCTCAGAGGGACGCACAGTTCGGGGCCAGTATGCTGCAGGCTGGGCTCGCAGTTCCTGCCCATCGTTGATTATTGCAATGGAATATCTCAGACATCTGGGCTGGACTGGAGAGACAAAAAAGAAGGTGGAATTAGACCTTACCTGCTTATTATCTTTCCTTGAGTTAGTCCAGTCCAGGACCTGCCCGTTCTGCTGTCTTTCCTTTCAGATTTTCCTGTGGAGGCGATCCCAGACCTGTGTGTTCAGGTGGTCTATGGAAGAACACTTTTGGTGGTCTGGCAGCAGTTCGCTAAATGGTTTGGGAGTTCCATGGCAGCCGCTGGTTCAGTGGCAGACATGTCTCTAACTCGTGCTCTTCTCTCAGACTGTACATAGTTCTTTAAGCTGTTATGTTAAAAAAAAACACAGCAAGCCAATTTATTTGTACTTTCTTTGGGGTCTGCTTTGTCAATAGGATACTGGTTCTGGAGTCGAGGCAAGGAGCTCTTCTACTGTGACATCACAAAACCTGACATGGTCAATCTCCAGCTGCTGGTTGGGTGAGATTACTCACACATCTGGACTAATTTCATCCTCTTGACTCAGTACTTAACAAAAGCCCCTTTTTCAGCAGTAAGAGCCATGAGTCATTTAGGGTAAGTCTACCAGCTTGGCACAGCAGAGTGGTGTAGTTTTTGCTTATTCTTAGCAGAATAGCTCAGGATCTTTCAGGTTGCTAGGGATTGTCTGTGGCGTGCAGTCTTCATGTTCTTCCACAGATTATCTATTGGATTTAAGTCTGAACTTTAACTGGGCCTCTTGAGGACATTACTTTTCTTCTTGCTGAATCACTGCATTATTGCTTTTACTTTGTGCTTAGGATAATTGTCCTGCTGAAAAATTAATCTCCCTAGTTCCATGTCTGTGGCAGACAAGAACAGGTTTTCCTTTAGGATCTGTCTGTACTTTGCACATCCATTTTTCCCTTGATTTTTACAAGCCTTCCTGGCCCCGCTGCTACATTCCTAGAACATAATGCTGCTGCCGCCACCATACTTTACTGTAGGGGTGATGTTAGGATGATCTGCTAAGTTTGTTTTACCTTCACATATCACTTAATATTGAGACCGAAAAGTTCCACTTTGGTCTCATCAGACCACAAAACCTTCTCTCATACATATGCAGTTTCCCTTGTATGTTTATTGCAAACACTATGGCTTTTCTTCATCAGAGGCTTCCATTATTCCACCATCCTATACAGGTCATATTTGTAGATAAGTCTTGAAATTGTAGAAGAGTCAACATTTTTGCCAGTGTCAGCCAGAGACTTCTATATATCATTTTAAATAATCTTAGGGAGGAAGTGACATCACCATGAAAGATGGCAGCCTTGAGATTAGGCTCCCATCAGGGTGCATTTAAAGTGCAAATTTTCTAGCTTACCCCTACTTTCTTAGACTTGTGAACCTCAGCCTATGTGATTGTCAGTTCTGATGTTGGTGTGCAAAAAACTAGAAAAATTCAAGTCCCCATATGCCAGCAAGGAGAAGGTTGTTCAGCGGGAAGACTGCAGTAGCATGGCATCCAGCACAAACATGGAGGATGAGATTGAGCGGGCTGATGACCAGTGTAGGCACGGTGACATTTGGCATTGGTTTCGGGAGCTCCACTGGGAGGTTGTCTCTGTCAAGGAGACTTGTGCAAAACGCTGGATGGAAATTCGAGGCAAAATCCATGACCTGGAGCAATAAGTGGAATCTATCGAAGAGCATGTGGTCCTCCAGGAGGAGACCACAGGCGCAACACGAGAGCATATTCAGCAGCTGCAGAAAGAATATGAGCAAGTCAAGAATAAATTAGAGGACTTAGAAAATAGATCATGCTGGTGTAACATCCGCTTTGGAGTGTGCTGGAGAAGGACAAATACAAACGGGCCTTCCAGGTGGTGAGAGCAGTTTGCCGGTACCTCATCAAAGAGGAAGGAGGCATTGAGGATATAAGCCTGGAGCATGCTCATCAAGCGCTGAGCACCCCTTCAAGATCCAAGCCACATGACATAGTGACCTACTTATCTCACTTCAGACAAACAGAACAAATTATGCATGCTGCCACTAAAAAAGGTTACTATAAGTGGCAGAATTGTGAGCTGGAAATTTACCACGATTTAGCCCTGCTACCCTGCCAGACACTGAGTGGGATCACTGCTTGTTTGAATAAGAAAAAAATATGATACAAATGGTTGTTCTCCTTTGGACTTCAATGGACACGTTCAAAGGCTATTCACGGAGGAGGAGGCATGGGCTTGGCTATCAAAGGAGGGAGCCCTCAACATGCCACACAGGCCACAGACAGCTGAAGAGATGGCTCGGGGCATGCAGGAACAGCCGCGTTGGCAGCATGTACCAGATTTGGGACAGCATCTTCAATCCTTCTCAAAGGGGGCGCAAGGAGGAAATGGCCACTGGCCACAGCCCACAGAAGGATCTTGAAGGGACATGAACTATGTTAAGGCGGACTAGTAGTAATTTTCTGATAGTGGGGAGGGAGAGGAATGTGTAGGAAATTTTAGAATGTGTAATAATGTTGTGCTTATTCATTTTAAATTTCAGAATGGTTTTCTTTTCCTGTACGGTCCTATTGAGGTCTGAGGTTGCCACATTCATTTTTCAGTTTCTTTACTTGCTGCTCTCTTGTTGCTGATTTTGCCAATAAAATCTTTGCTACATAATGTTGTATCACAATTGTTAATGATATAATAGGAGTGAGTGTGCAGGATAGAATGGGGGAACAAGGATACAAGGGGAGCAAGTTGCATCAAATTAATGTACGGGGGACAGTATGAATGGTGTTATGTGAGTTGTGGCAGGGAGTGCTGGGGGGAAGTGGGGGTGAGTGCTGGAGGGAAGTGGGGGGGAGTGCTGGGGGGAAGTCTGGGTGAGTGCTGGGGGGGAAGGTATTGGGTGGGGTTGGAGACATAAAGGGAAATTGGATCTCTCGAAGGAGGAGGATAGCCTGTTCTGCACTCATGAGAAACCCTTCTTCGAGGTAGGAGGATGCAGAAGTGAGTTCTGCAGGAATGTTCAAAACAGAGGGAGGGGATTAAGGGGATGAAGAAAGAGAATACATAAGGCATACATATGGGTATTTCCAATATGGCTTCGGATATATGGCTTCGGGAGGTGGAAATGGGAATGTTATGGGATGGCCTCAAAGCAGTGCTGAGGGGGGGGGTTGCTACAGTGGGCTACATGGAAGAAGAGAGCTAGGTAGGAAAATTATTGTGGAGGGTGGAGGCACTTGAACGGGGCCACAAGCAAATGGGTAACTGAAAAGTGCGAGAACGGTTAGAGAAAGCTAGAATGGAACTAAGGGAAATGCAACTGGAACTCATCACTCACCAGTTGCAGAGGGTGAATCAGCACTTATTACAAGTTTAACAACAAAGTAGGAGCACTGCTGCCTAGGAAATTGAAAGAGCGCGAACGACAAGCAACTATTCTTAAAGGGATTGGGAGATTAGCTTTTCTCCAGGACCAAGCAGGAAGTCAGTCCTCACTTATGGGTGACGTCGGCGCCGACGGAGCCCTCGTGCAGAGCATTTCCCCAGCTTTCACAGAAAGCCTTTGGGAACTGCAGCACGCATGCGCGGTCCTCTTCCCGCCCAAGGGTGCCATCTTGCTCAGTCTTCTTTTTTCCACGGAGCCCGACGGACGTAGTTCGTTTTTCCCCGAGGAAAAAGTTGATTTTCTTTATTTTTCTATTTTCCTCCGGTTCGACGCCGGATCCTTTTCCCGCTCGGACCGATACGCCGGTATCGAGTCCTTCTCTCTTTTTTCGTTTTTTGTCCTTTGTGACTGGCATTCGCGCCTTTTTTTCTTTTTCCCTGGCAGACCAGTCTTTTGACCTAGCAGGGGCCCTTTTTCCCCCGATGGCTGCCAGCGGGTTTAAGAAATGTGATTGGTGTAAGAAACTTATGTCTCTTACTGACACACATGACTGCTGCCTCCGTTGCCTCGGACCTGATCATGACCCGATGATCTGTGGTCCGTGTGGCAAAATGTCCTCAAAGGCCTTGAGGAGTCGGCAGCACCAGAGGGATAGAATTTTTTCTGACTCCGCGTCCGGCCGGGCCCGGACCTCGTCAGAGGCCTCGACGTCTCGGGACTCCGGCCCCGAGCAGCGTTGGGGCTCCTCTGAGCGGGGGTCTCCTTCGCAGGAACATCGCAGGAAGAAGAAACCCGCGAGGGCGGCGTCGGTGGACGCTCCTGGTTCCTCGAGGGCCAGGTCACATAGCCCCGATAGCCGTCCCGGGTCTTCGGAGTCGGAGAGGCCTGCGAAGCATCCTTGTGTCGAGATGGAGTTGCCTGGACACGTAAGTGCTGTTGTCCTCGTTGACTCTCCTCCGAGGGAGCCGACGGGCGTCGGGCCCCTAGTCGGGGGCTGCTGGGTCTCCTGAGCTCGGACTCAGGTTGACGGCTTTGGAGAGCAGCTTCGCTGCCTTCATGGAACAGCAGCGGGCATTGATCGCCGGTCTCACCGGTGCATCTGCCCCGACCACCGGGACCTCGACGTCCAAGTCGACCCCGGAGGCCGAGCCGATCCTCGAGTCCATGCGGACTCGAGTCGATCCTCGGCCACGGTCTCCCTCGACCTCCCGTTCGGGGCCGAGATCGTTGACGCCGACACCCTCGGCGTCGGGGCGGAGGGCATCGTTGCCCGCCCTACCGGAGCCGCTCGATTCCTCCTCTGAGGAGTCGGGCTGGGAGATGGAGGACGAAGAGTCACCCGACACCCATCGGACTCGGTGTGTCCCCTCGGACTCACCCGAGTCCGAACCTCGGAGACGGTCCCCACCGGAGGATACCAGGTTCTCGGACTTCGTGCGGGATATGGCCAAGGCCTTGGCCTTCCCTGCGGATCCCGAGGAGGAGCCTCGAGCCGAGGAGCTCGAGGCCCTCCAGTATGACTCTCCCCCGAAGGAGGCCTTTACTGTTCCGGTTCCTCCGATGCTGGAGCGGCTACTCTTCCGCATGTGGGAGACCCCGGCTTCGACGTCAGTGTTAAGCAAGCGGGTCGATTCCATTTATCAAGTCCACAAGAGCCCCGGGTTCGAAAAGGCACAATTACCGCACCACTCCATGGTTGTGGAATTGGCCATGCATCGACTGAAAAGTCAGAAGATGCACTCCTTGGTGCCTCCCAGCCGGGAGGCCCGGAACCTGGATGCCCTTGGTAGGAAGTGCTTCCAGGGCTCTATGCTTGCTTGTCGAGTCCAGACCTACCAGCTCTACATGGGCATGTACCTCCGAGACCTGGCAAAGGAGATTGCGGGTTCTCTGCTGGTCTCTCCGAGGAACCTTTGCAGAGGTTCCAGGCCTTGTCCACCGGTATTCGAGAGTGCTCGAAGTTTATCTCTCGAGCAGCCTACGATGGCTTCGAGTCTTCGGCCCGAGTAGCTGGGGCCGGCATCGGTGCCCGCCGACAGGCTTGGCTACAGTCATCCGACCTCGAGCCATGGGTCCAGGACAAGTTGGTTGATGTCCCCTGCCGGGGTGACAACCTCTTTGGCAAGCCCATGGCTGAAAAGGCTGTAGAACTCGAGACCGAGACTCTGACCCGGACTAGGCTTTCCAGGAAAACCTTTACCCCTTCTCAGAAAAAGAAGGGCTCGGGAAAAAAGACCTCTTACCCGAGGAAGTCATCGGCCTACAAACAGTACCCCCATTATCAGGCCTCTGCAGCTCCCCAACAGGGTCAGCAGGCCAAGGGGCAGGGTCAAGGGCCCCGTAGGCCAAAGACCCCCAAGCCACCAACACCGGCCCCTGCTCAGCAGGGTGGGGGGTTTTGACTCAAACAGCATAGCCTCTTCTCCTCAGCTGGCTTCTCTCAGCACAGGAGACCGGCTGGCCCTCTTTGCCCACAGGTGGTCAGCTGTCACATCAGATACCTGGGTTCTTCATATAGTCCAAAGGGGCTATCTTCTCCATTTTCACCAGGTACCTCCCTCCTACTTTCCAGGGGAGCCTCCAAGACTCCCTCTGCACAGGGACCTACTCCTTCAGGAGTTGACAGGTCTACTAAAGGATCAGGCTGTGGAACCGGTGCCCCACCACCTGAGAGGTCAAGGCTTTTATTCCAGGTACTTTCTGGTACCAAGAAGAACAGGAGGCCTCAGACCCATCCTAGACTTGCGAAACCTCAACAGGTTCCTGCAGAGGGAAAAGTTCAAGATGCTTACCCTTGGAATCCTGCTGCCCTACCTCCAGCAGGGAGACTGGCTATGCTCCTTGGATCTAAAGGATGCGTATACTCACATCCTTATCTATCCAGACAATATCTCAGTTTTGTTGTGGGAGGAAACCACTATCAGTACAGAGTGCTTCCCTTTGGCCTCTCATCCGCTCCCAGGGTGTTCACCAAGTGCCTGGCAGTGGTGGCGGCCTACCTGAGGCTTCAGGGTCTCTTTGTGTTTCCGTACCTGGACGACTGGCTCATAAGGGGCCAATCTTCCCTGGAGGCCTACCAGGCCACCCTTCGCACTGTGGCTCTGCTTCAGCACTTGGGGTTTGTCATAAACTTCGCAAAGTCCACTTTGCTCCCGTCCCAGAACTTAGAGTTCATAGGGGCCAGACTAGACACTCTTCAAGCAAAGGCTTTTCTGCCTCTGGACAGGGCCCACAGGCTCATGGATCTGCCAAGCCAGTTTCGCAGCAATTCCCTGGTCTCTGCCAGGCAATTTCTGAGACTACTCGGCCATATGGCTTCCACAGTTCATGTCACCCCCAATGCGACCTGCTCAGTGGAGCCTTCGCACTCAGTGGTATCAAACCTCAGGGGGCCTAGCGAACTCAGTGAGGATCTCCGACCTCCTGGTCTCCTCTCTGAAATGGTGGCTTCATCTTCCCAATTTGGTGCTCGGAGTGGTTTTCCAATCCCCTCCGCATACTCAGGTGCTGACATCCGATGCCTCTCTTCTCGGTTGGGGAGCACATTGCCAAGGGACATGTACTCAGGGTCTCTGGACCCCTTGGGAAGCTGCTCAACAGATCAACTTCCTGGAGCTATGGGCGATACGCCTAGCTCTCAGAGCCTTCTCCCACCTCAGCTCTCACCAGTCTGTACTGGTCCAGGCGGACTATCAAGTTGCCATGTTCTATGTGAACAAACAAGGAGGCACAGGATCCTTCCTTCTCTGTCAGGAGGCACAACGACTGTGCTCTTGGGCTGTCAATCATGGAATCCTTCTCAAAGCTGTCTACCTCCCAGATCAGGAAAATTACCTGGCGGACAAATTGAGCAGGATCCTGCAACCACACGAATGGAGATTGAACCCCTCGGTGGTTCAGCAGGTCTTTCTCAAGTGGGGACTCCCCACCATAGATCTTTTCGCCAGTCCTCTGAACCGGCAACTCCCGAGATTTTGCTTCAGACAACCGCATCCTCTCAGAGTAGCAGCGGATGCGTTTCTGATCTCGTGGTCCACAGGCCTACTGTATGCATTTCCTCCCACACCACTGGTGTCCAGAACGCTGTTCAAAGTCCTCAGGGACGGGGCTTCATTGATTCTCATAGCCCCCAGGTGGCCGAGGCAACCGTGGTTCCCGCTTCTGCTACAGCTGGCGGTGGACACGCCTATTCCTCTGGAGTTTCAACACGATCTCCTGTCTCAGGATCAGGGGACTCTCTTGCACCCCAACCTCCAGTCCCTTCATCTGATGGCCTGGCTGCTGAAAGGGTAGTCCTAGCTCCCCTGCTACTGCCTCGAGAGGTGGAAGATGTAGTCTTGGCCTCTCGGCGTCAATCCACCAGGAAATCCTACGCTCTTAAGTGGCGTAGATTCTCCGCATGGTGTGCTCAGCACAGTGAGAATCCATTCTCGTGCTTGGTAACGGTAGTGTTGCAATATTTGCTGTACCTTTCCAATCTGGGCCTTAAGTCTAACTCTGTCCGAGTTCACCTTAGTGCTCTCTCAGCACACCACTCGCCGGTGGACGGCAGGCCTCTTTCCAACCACCCTTTGGTGGCTCGTTTCCTCAGAGGCCTTCTTCTGCTTAAGCCTCCTCTGCGCCCACCGGCCCCTGAGTGGGATCTGAATGTGGTCTTACAGCGGCTTACTTGTCCGCCTTTTGAACCTATGGCTACCTGCCCTCTCCGTTTTCTCTCCTGGAAAACTTTATTTCTGGTAGCTCTCACCTCTGCTAGACGAGTGAGTGAACTGCAGGCACTAGTATCTGATCCTCCTTACACTAGGTTCTACAGGAATAGGGTAGTCCTACGGACTCACCCTAAGTTTCTTCCTAAAGTTGTCTCACCTTTTCACCTCAATCAGGAGGTGGTTCTTCCGACCTTCTTTCCCAGGCCGCATGCCAACTGGGCTGAGATGGTCTTGCATACCCTGGATTGTAGGAGGGCGTTATCCTTCTACCTTGACCGTACGCGGGAGCATCGGAAGGCTGTTCAGCTTTTCGTTTCTTTTGACACCAATAAGTTGGGGCTCCCTGTCTCCAAGCGTACGTTGTCCATATGGGTCGCTGACTGTATCGCCTGGGCTTATGGGGCAGCCGGCCTCTCGTTGGAGGGTCGAGTCACGGCTCATTGTGTCAGGGTGAAGGCTGCGTCAGTGGCTCATCTCCGCTCTGTTCCATTGGCAGACATCTGCCGGGACGCTACTTGGTCTTCAAGCCAGACTTTTGCGGCCCATTACTGCCTTGAGAGGGAGTCCCGCAGAGACAGTGCTTTCGGACAGGCAGTACTCCATAATCTCTTTGGGGTTTAGGCAACTCCTACCCTCCGGCCCTGGTGTTGGGCTACCGGTCTGGGGCGTTCTCAGAGAAGATTCCTTCCTTCTGTGCTGACAAGCTAGAGGGAGCTCATTTTTCCGCTTGGGGTCTCTGGTAGCCTTGAGCTGGGGAGTCCCATATGTGAGGACTGACTTCCTGCTTGGTCCTGGAGAAAGAGTAGTTACTCACCTGTAACAGGTGTTCTCCAGGAGCAGCAGGAATCAGTCCTCACAACCCTCCCTCCTCCCCTTGGAGTTGCAGTCATATCATTTGTTTTTGCTGGGTTTTTGTTTTGCTGTCTTTTAGCTATGTCATCAGACTGAGCAAGATGGCACTCTTGGGCGGGAAGAGGACCGCGCATGCGCGCTGCAATTCCCAAAGGCTTTCTGTGAAAGCTGGGGAAATGCTCCGCACGAGGGCTCCGTTGGCGCCGACGTCACCCATAAGTGAGGACTGATTCCTGCTGCTCCTGGAGAACACCTGTTACAGGTGAGTAACTACTCTTTCTTTAAGGCTGAGGAGATATGGGAGCAGTTTGTAGAGTACTATAAAACTTTGTATTAGGGGGAGAGTGGGGTTTTCCAGGATAAGATAGAGGCCTATCTGGGGGAGGGGGTAGAGATGGGAAGTATAGGAGGAACAGAGCAGGAGTGCCAGGACAGGGAAATAGGAGGGGAAGAGATTATACTATAATTCCTTTTCGTCCCTCTAGTCCAGTCCCGGAACCATAGAGTTTAGAATCTCCTCCAGCAGCCTTGGAGACTGAATGACATCACAGCTCTTCTCTCTCTGGTATAAATAGGCAAGGACCGCCCCCTTCCACCAGTACTTCAGTCTCCAAGCAGCTGAGGAGATTCTGGGCCTAGGGATAGGCCCAGCACAAATAGGCAGAGCTAGGAATTTTTTCTTTGTTTTCCTTTTCTAATTCTTGATGCTTTTTGTTTGGTTGCCTTTCTAAAATAAATAGCCACTTTTTTTCTTCCCTCTGACTCCAGTCCTGCTTCCTCCTTTCTCCCTCAATTTTCCCTCTCGTGGGGGGGGGGGGGCTGCCCCTTGGTGAGAAGGAGCAGCTTCACAGAGCAGAAGAAGTAGTCTCCCTGCTCCCGAACCCGCAAGCAAGGGTGAGGAGCAGGTGGAAGGCTTAGCTCCAGCCATCTCTAAGGGACAGTGAGATTGGTGGTGGGAGCACCGTCGGAGCTGAAGCCACAAGCAGGCTGAGCTCCGGCGCGTGTCTGCCTCATTGCAGCACCTCAGGTTGAAGCAGGGAACTGTAAGTAGGTCTTGCCGACTTTAACGGCGTTTTTTTTCTCTTTTTGAATTTTCTTTTACTTGTTTCTTGGAAGGGAGTTGAGAGGGAAATCTCTGCCTCAGTGGGGGATCTCATAAAGGAGTTCTTTGCCCTCCGGACACTTTTTTGCTGCGCGGGAAAAGTCCCGGCGGCCATTTTGAAAACCGCGGTTTTTTATAGTGACTTTTTGGAAGCGTTTTAAGCCTCGTTTGCTGCAGGCCTGCTATAGGCTCATCAGGCGCTTACAGAGCGTTGACCTGTTGGGAAAAAAAAAAGAGAAGTTCAAAGGGAAACGAGCTATGCTGTACTTTTCCCTTATTTAAATATTGAGCAGGTGTATCTAGGCTGTTTTTTGCAGGGCTCCAACCCGGAGAGAGCCCTTCCTTCCGGGGCTGGCGGTCAGGGCCAGCGGGGGGGAGGGGGAGTTCCCGGGGTGGTTTAGAGCAGTTCTTTGAGGCGGCTGCTATGCCTGAAATTCCACGCTGTCTAGTGTGCGGCAGGAGGAAAAGTTCAGTGCTGGAATCAGGAGTCTGTGTCCCTTGCTCCCTAGAGGCGCAGCATATGGATGGAGAGCCGGGACAGCCCCTAGCAGGCCGGAAGGCTATTCGTACAGGCGCTGAGGCACTGTTATCTCCGTCTCTAGATCCTGAGGAGCCAGTGCCGGGGCCCTCCTCGGGTGGCAGCTCCGCCGGGTCACAGGAGCAGGGACAGGCGGGGGAGGTGACCGGGATTCCGCCGAACTTCGTTGCCTTGATGCAGCAGGCTTTTGCCTTCCTTCAGCCCGCGATGTCGGCTCTTCCTCACGGACCCCAGAGTCAGAGGTGCTCGGCCTCTCTGGTCGGTTTAGGGAACGGTGCTCCGGTGGCTAAAAGGTGTAGGGCCACTTCGGAGGGTCCCACGCCTTACCTCGCTGATGACCTGAGCGAGGGGAACACCAAAGAGGGACGAGTTCTCGGAAGATGAGCTGGAAGACGGAGAGTTGCCTGACTCGGAGCAGCAGTGCTGGGTAGTCAGAGTCTTTCGGTGTGAAGGGCTAAAGACACTAAACCTGCCTTCCAGCGAGGAAGCAGCGGAAGAGACATTAGAAGATCCGCTGTTGCAGGCGGTGCGGACATCCCAGAGAGTGTTTCTCCTCCAAAGGGTATTTCGGAATATGATACAGGAAGAATGGGATTTGCCAGAGGCGGCCCTGAAGGGGGCTAGAGCGTTGGCTCGCTTTTATCCGCTCGGGAACCGCGATAGGGAGCTGTTTCGTTCTCCAAAGGTAGTTGCGGCGGTATCGGCGGTCACTCAGAAAACCACAATTCCCGTGGAGGGGGACCGCAGCGCTGAAGGATGTTCAGGACAGGAGGTTAGATACTCTGTTGAAGCAGGTGTTCAATGTTTGTGCGCTGTCCATGCAGACCGGCTTTGGTGGCACGTGGCTGTTTGAGGTGGTCCCAGAGGTTGCAGGAGGCCATCTGGAAGGGCAGCTTGAAGATGCCACGCGACTGGAGTCGGGAACCTCGTACTTGGCAGATTTTCATTCTGATCTCCTCCGTGGCTTGGCTAAGGGGATGGTCTCCGGAGTAGCAGCTCAGAGGTATTTCTGGTTGAGAACCTGGTCGGCGGACAGTTCGTCTAAGGCTCGGCTTAGCATGTTACCCTTTGGGGGTACGCTTTTATTTGGGGAGGATTTAGATAAGTTGGTCCAGGACCTCGGGGAGTCCCAGGGAGGACGTCTCCCAGAGGACAAGCCAAATCAGGGCCGCAGTTCTGCGGGATTCAGGGAGGTCCCGAGAGACTTTCGTAGTTTTCGTTCTCCCCGTTATGGACAGTCCCAGCGGGGGAAGTTCCCGCTTAGGGGTCAGGGGTCGAGGATTCAGGGGAGCAGGCCGGGGGTTCGCTCCTTTCCAGTCCTCGGCCACAAAACAGACACAATGAGATAAGGTGGGCTCAGGAGAGGCTAGTTCCCAGGGGAGGTCGGTTGCGGGAGTTTTACCCTGCCTGGGTCTGAATTAAGTCAGATTAGTAGGTCCTGGAGGTCATGCGAGAGGGGTACGTATTAGAACTCCATCGACCCGTCGTAGGTTCCTTTGTCCGTTCTCCCTGCTCAGCCCTGGGCACAGGCAGGCGGTCCAGGACACGCTACAGCGGCTGCTGCAGCTTGAGGCAGTGCTGCCGGTGCCCGCGGAGCAGTGCGGTTCCGGTCGCTACTCCATCTATTTCGTAGTGCCAAAGAAGGAGGGCACATTTCGCCCGATCCTGGCTCTGACAAGGGTGAACCGTTGTCTCCGGATTACCCATTTTCGGATGGAGACCTTGCGTTCCGTGCTGGCAGCGGTCCGGACCGGGGAGTTCCTGACGTCGTTAGATCTCACGGATGCTTACCTGCACATCCCGATTCGGCAAGAGCATCAGAAGTGGCTGAGATTTGCGGTACCCATGGGACATTTCCAATTTCAAGCGCTGCCCTTTGGGCTGGCAACGGCGCCACGGACGTTTCCCAAGGTCATGGTGGTGGTGGTGGCGGCACTCCGCAAAGAGGGAGTACTGGTGCACCCATATTTGGACGATTGGTTGATCCGAGTGAAGTCTAGAGAGGACAGCTCAGCAGCGATGGCCTGGGTGGTCCAGATGTTCGAAGGCTTGGGCTGGGTAGTCAACTTTGCAAAGAGCAGGTTGGTACCATTGCAATCCCTGCAGTACCTTGCGGCGCGCTTCGAAACAAAGCAGGGGAAGGTGTTCCTGCCCAGGGCCCGGGCTCTAGGTCTGCGACAACTCGTCAGGCGTTTCTTTTCGAGTCCGGCTCCAACAGCATGGCAGTACCTGCAGTTGGGAACAATGGCAGCCATGATAGAAGTGGTTCCGTGGGCCCGAGCGCACGTGCGGCCGTTACAGGCGACGCTTCTCTGTCGTTGGTCGCATCAGTCGGATGTCCTATCGCAGAGGTTAGTTTGCCCTCAGAATGTGCGTCACGAGCTGCGATGGTGGTTGAGAACGGAGAATATGGAAGCCGGCATGCCACTGGACCGCCGTCCTGGGGACTGCTCACGACAGACGCGAGCCTCCTGGGTTGCGGGGGGCTCATTGCGAAGGTAGATTTGCCCAGGGTCGTTGGTCTCAGGAGGAGACATCTCGGTCCATCAACAGGTTGGAGATGAGAGCGGTGTTTCTGGCGCTACCGGAGTTTCAGGACACTCTCGGTCGGGAGGCGGTCCGAGTCTTGTCAGACAATGCGACAACGGTGGCCTACATCAATCGGCAGGGGGGCACAGGAAGTGCTACACTGGAAGCCGAAGTGGGTCAGCTGTGGATGTGGGCCGAACACAATCTCCAGGCTCTCGCGGCTCAACATGTGGCCAGTGTAGACAATCTCGAAGCGGATTTCCTCAGTCGTCGCAGAGTAGACCCCAAGGAGTGGGTGCTACATCCGGGGGTGTTTGCTCTTCTGGTGAGGCGCTGGGGAGTTCCGGTAATGGCTCTCATGGCAAGCTTCCAGTCAGCGCAGCTAGCAAGGTTTTTCAGCAGGCGCTGGGAACGGATGTCAGAGGGGCTAGATGCATTAGCGAAAAGGTGGCCAGAGGGAGTGCTCCTTTCTGTTTTTTTCCACCTTCAGCCCTCATGGGCAGGGTGGTGCAGCGCGTTGGGAGATATCGCGGTCGGGTGATTCTGATCGTGCCCGATTGGCCCTGAAGGCTGTGGTATGCAGATTTGGTACGGCTGTTAGTGGACGATCCGTGGTAGTTACCGCAGCGGGAGGAGGTCCTACGGCAGGGTCCGTTGCGCAGGCCCTAGGTGAGTCGGTTCTCGCTTACGGCTTGGCTCTTGAACGGGCTAGGATGACAGCTAAGGGTTATTTGGCGGCGGTCATTTCTACCTTGCTAAAGGCACGTAGGCGTTCCACCTCGCTGGCGTATGTCCGGGTCTGGAGGATCTTTGCAGCTTGGTGTGTGGAGCGTAATATTCAGCCGTTGAGGGCTTCGATTTTGCAGGTCCTTTCCTTTTTGCAGGATGAAGTGCGGAAGGGATTGGCGGCCAGTTCCTTGCGAGTGCAGTGGGCGGCGATTTCCTGTTATAGGGGGAAAGTGCTCGGTCAGCCGGTAGAATCTCACAGTGACATTAGGCTTTTTCTGAGAGCTGTCTTGCTTCTTCGTCCGTTGGTACGCTGTTCGGTGCCGACATGGAAGCTGAATCTGGTATTGGAGGCTTTGCTTGAGCTACCGTTTGAGCCGCTAAGCATCGCCACCCTGAAGGATCTCGTGTTAAGGAAGGTATTTCTGGTAGCTATTTGTTCCGCAAGGAGGATTTCGGAGTTACAGGCTTTATCCTGTAGGGCACCTTATTTGTCTTTCTTCCATGATAAGGTCGTGCTACGCTCAGTGCCGGACTTTCAGCCGAAGGTGGTCTCGGCCTTTCATGTCAATCACGTGGTGTCGCTTCCAGTATTCTCTAAACAGCAAAAGGAGAAATCGTAAGGCAGGTTACATCCCCTAGATGTTCGTCGGGTTCTTCGGAAGTATCTTCGGCGGACGCAGCCGTTTCGGAAGACTGACAGATTGTTTGTGGCTTTCGGGGGGCCACGGAAGGGTGAAGCGGCAGCGAAAGCGTCCATTTCTAGATGGTTAAAGGCAGCTATTGCGTTGGCTTACCTTTTGAAAGGTAGGGTAGTTCCAGAAGGTCTCAGAGCGCACTCGACCAGGGCGCAAGCAGCGTCGTGGGCGGAGTACAGTTCGGTTTCGGTTGCAGACATTTGTAGAGCGGCGACTTCATCATCGTTGCATTCATTCTCGAAGCACTATCGGTTAGATGTGCAGGCGGCGGAGGACGTTCGTTTTGGCTCAGCGGTGCTTCAGGCTGGGTTTTCTGGTCCCTCCCGTTGATGTGCACTGCTCTGTTACATCCTCTATGGTTCCGGGACTGGACTAGAGGGACGAAAAGGAAGAATTAATTAGACTTACCTGCTAATTGTTGTTCCTTAGGGAACTCTAGTCCAGTCCCGGACCCCTCCCAGGGTATGCAGCCTGAAGCTGTTGTCCGTTGTATCTTAGTAAAAGGGGTCAAATTGGAGAGGATGTCTCCGGAAGAGGAGTGGGATTCCAGAGGACGCGGAGTGTAGCCACAATGGGAACCCCGCAGAAGCGCGGTTTTGTTTCTACGTTTTTGGCATTTCTACAAAGTCCTTCGTCGAAGAGAAGGTTAGAATATGCACAGGTTTTTAGATTCTAGCCAACGTTTATTTAGTTTATCTTGTTGTTCTTTATCTACTTATTTGTTGCTCTGCTGAGTTGCTTTGTCAATAGGTACTGGTGGAAGGGGGCGGTCCTTGCCTATTTATACCAGAGAGAGAAGAGCTGTGATGTCATTCAGTCTCCAAGGCTACTAGAGGAGATTCTAAACTCTATGGTTCCGGGACTGGACTAGAGGGACGAAAAGGAACAACAATTAGCAGGTAAGTCTAATTAATTCTTAAGGGCTAGCAGTTAATAAATCCCTAGTGTCAGATGGCTTAACAGAACAATTTTTTATAAGAAAATAGCCTCTATGATAACTCCTCTCATGAAAAGGGTATTCAGTGTGGTGCTGGATGGGGAAGAGCTGGCGCCTTCTATGAAGCAAGCAGCAAAATCTATGATACCGAAGCCAGGTCAGGATTCCACAGTCTGTGGGTCCTCTCGGCTAATATTATTAAATATCAATGTTAAGGTACTGGATAAGATATTGCCCAATTGGCTGGGGTCCTTCATGCCAACCCTGGTGCACCCAAACCAGACTGGGTTTGTCCAGGGGAGGTAGACGGGGGGATAGTATTAGGAGGACACTCCAACTGGTCTGGACAGTTAGAAAGGAGCATCAGGAATTGATGCTCCTCACTATAGACACTGAAAAAGCATTTGATAAGGGTTCACTGGACTTTATGTTCATGGTTCTGGGTAAAGTGGGGATGAGCCTGGGCTTTAAGGCATGGATCAAGGCCTTATATACTGGGCCGGAGGCAACAGTAAAAGTCAATGGGGGCTTTTCAAGTTTTTTCCAGCTAGGGAGAAAAACATGACACGGGTTTTCCCCTCTTGCCCTTCTCTTTGCATTAGTTTTGGAACCGTTGACATGTAGGATAAGAGCACATAGCGATATCTCGGGGGTGATGATGGGTCGGGATCCCCACAAGATAGCATTATTTGCAGATGATGTCTTGCTTTTCATCACACGGCCTTTGGTATTACTGCCAGTGTTGCTTCTAGAATTTAGGGATTTGGAAACCTTTTCAGGATTTAAGATTAATCTTGACAAAACTGAGGCCTGTAACATCAATCTTGAGGGGGCCTTGGTACTGAGGCTGCAGGAACGTTATTCCTTTAAATGGGTTCTGACATATCTTCAATACCTGGGAGTCCATATTACCTGAGCACTGGAGGGAATGTACACAGCAAACTATCCCTTATTGATGGAGCAGCTTGGGAGAGATCTAGAGAGATGTTTAATGTATACCCAGTTTATTGTCCTGTTCATTGTAAGCACAGATCAATTTTTGAGACGTGTAGTTTTATGTTCATTGTAAACCGCACTGATGTCAAATAGCGCGGTATAAAAGAAACTGTAAATAAATAAAAATAAAATAAATAAATGGGGAAAGGGGGAGTTGTCCTTGCTGGGGAGAATGGCTGCTGTCAAAATGAATGCTCTCCCTAGATTATTGTACCAATTCCAAATCCTCCCTTTTAAGATTCCTCAGAGTTATGACGACGTCAAAGGAAGATCTTTGCTTTTATTTGGAGGTGCTGCCCTCCTCGAATAGCAGGCCGAGTATTACATGCTACAAGGAGAAGGGCTGGGCGGGTCCCAGATCTTATGGATTAACATTTAGTGGACTCAAAAAACAACAACCGCCTAAGGGAGAATACCTAACACAATAAATCAAAAAAATCCCTTATTGTGTTAATATTTAGTGGCCCATGTCAGGTGAATAATGGATTTGGGGGGGGGGGGAGCGTAAACGTTTTAGGTCTGTCCAACAATATTAGTCCCCAGAGTATAACCTCGCTCACCTGACTTGGGTGCTTGGAACCCGCTGAAAGGGAAATGGACCGAGAATCCCTACTTGCAACACTTGTGGGCTTGGTGGCGGAGTTGCCTTGTCTATGACGTTCTCGGTCATGGCCCTTATTGGGGCCATGCCAGACTTTGGGCCCAGGAGAGGGGTAGGGGTGTTTCGAAGGTGGGAGCAGTTAGGTACTTTTGCTAAACTTATAGACTGTGGGAAAGTGCAAACTTTCGTAGAGTTGAAGAAGAAATGCTTTTTACAGAGGACTTTTTTGCATACTTGCAAGTTTCACACTTTCTTAAACAATGAGATAGACAGTCAACTTATGAGATGGGCTATAATGACTTGAAAGCATTATGGATGGTGTACCATTGCTCTCGGGTACTGATAAGGTTGCTGTATCATAGTTTACAGTCAGGAAGGGTTCAAAAATTTGCTTACATGAAAGTATGCCAACATTTTTGGATTGGACACAGGAATGAGCCCAGCCTTTTATTTATCAGGTGTCTGGCTGGAGGGACTTCACCATCAGTGGAGCAGACTGATAAAGACCCGTGTAATTGTAGTCCATTGTGAAATAACCTGAAACTGGAAACAGCCTCACCCCCCAGGGCTGCAGGCTTGGGTGCAGAGGCTACAGAAAGTGGTTTTGATGGAACGCTTAACAGCACGTTACAGAAAATAAGGGGAGCATTTTGAGACTGGATGGAAATCAGTCTTGGATTATCTGGCAGGGCACTGAGGCCTTCTTCGTGGGGGTGGGAGGGAGAATGGGGAGGGTTGGGTTGTTTAAGGATGTCAGTTTTATGGCTGATACCCACGTGTTGTGGGTGGTTGTGTATTGGAGAAAACAAATTGTCTAATAAACATAAAAATTAAACAAAAAAAAATTATCAGGCCTTATAGTTTCATTCGTCAGCAGTTTTCTTAACCCACGACTACTGATTTTGGAGGGACAGCCTGATCTAGGCAGTATCTTACTGGTGGAATCACAAACAATCGGGTCTCTTCTCTGAACGTGTCACTAAATTACACTTTGTAGAAATACGTTCAAGTACAACACACCAGTAAATTGGAGTAGGTCACACACTAATAGCTCAACACTATTACCAGGTCTCAGACTTATTGCACTTTTAGCCAGACTTACGTCCAGTGGTATAGTGCTCAACTTTGCATCAACGACCTCAGTATTTTTTCTACGGCTATAGTGTGTGATGTATATTTAAGGTAGATTAACTTAGCTTAAAAAGTGCACCACCAATGCTCTGCTCAGCTGGTGAAATGGATCCCGACGCGCTAATCAGGCGCCACTACGGCGTTTCAAAAAAGATTTTCTTCAGGAGATCCTTCCCCGTGCTTCACAAAAACAAACAAGTGCCTTAGAACCTAATTCACTAAAAATATATTATAGTAATATGCATTCCTTAAATATACATCACACACTATAGCCGTAGAAAAAATACTGAGGTCGTTGATGCAAAGTTGAGCACTATACCACTGGACGTAAGTCTGGCTAAAAGTGCAATAAGTCTGAGACCTGGTAATAGTGTTGCGCTATTAGTGTGTGACCTACCCCAATTTACTGGTGTGTTGTACTTGAACGTATTTCTACAAAGTGTAATTTAGTATCTTACTGGTGCCAAACTGTTTATACTTTACAGCGATGGACTTGACAGTTCCCCAAGGGATATTATAACACACTGAAATTTCTTGTAGCCATATCTTGTATTTGGCATGTTTAGACCTTTGTTTCAAATTCACTTGGGCACAGGTTGGCTCTATTTAAGTTATTATGGGCCTTGTTTAGGTAACGTTTTGGAAAGGGAGCTAATATAGATGTGCTTTGACAAAGGGTGTGAAGACATTTTTGGTTTCTTAATTACTTTTTAAATATATCTATAATTGTTCTTGTACTTTGAAAGTGTGGAATATGTTGTGTAGATCAGTGAAACAAAATCCTACTTCAATGCACTTTGAATTGTATTTTTTAGATGTCAGAATGTGAAAAACATACAAAGGTGTGAAAAATGTTTTCAGTTGTGGTATAGTTGAGTATATGTAGGTTTTTCTCTGAGAACAAGCAGGAAGTCAGTCCTCACATATAGGTGACGTCGACGTTGACGGAGCCCGCAAGGAAGCATCTCCCCAGCTTTCAAAGAAAGCCTTTGGGAGATGCACCACACATGCAGATTGATGCCTGAGGCTGGTGTTCGCTTTCGGAACTTCAGCGTTTCCTGCTATTTTCTCAGTTCGCTTTTTTCTGGCTGCCCCAATGGGCTGTCTACAGGGGTTTCGATAGCCTGTAGCCAGGGAGCCCATATGTGAGGACTAACTTCTTTTCTTGGCCCCAGAGAAAGCTGATTTACTCACCTGTAACAGGTGTTCTCTGGGAACAGCAGGAATCAGTCCTCACTACCCTCCCTCCTCCCCATGGAGGAGTTTTTTCATTTTTGGATTTCATTAAACTATGTCATCATACTATGGTAAGATGGCTCCTTCAGGTGAAAAGGATGGGCAACATACTCGGAGGACACTCCAAAGGTTTCCTTTGGAAGCTGGGAAGTGTTTTTGTGTAGGCTCCTTCAGTGATATCACCCATATGTGAGGACTGATTCCTGCCTTTCCTGGAGAACACTTGCTACTGGTGAGTAACTATACATCTCCAGGAACAAGCAGGAATGAGTCTTCACATATGGGTACGTCGGTACCGACGGAGCCTGTGCAGGAACGCTCCCCAGCGTCCAATCAGAAAGCTTTTGGGAGCATCCCACAGTGCCTGCGTGCTGCCTTCCCGCCTTTCCAACTATCTCTCCTCAGTTGTTCTTTTTCCGCGGAGCCAGCAGGTCGTGTTCCTGTCACCACAGAAGAATTTCCTTATTTTTTCTTTATTTCTTTTCTGTACGCGTCTGCCTTCCTTGACGCTGTACCGGTACCCCCGGTTATAAGAACATAAGATATGCCATACTGGGTCAGACCAAGGTCCATCAAGCCCAGTATTCTGTTTCCAACAGTGGCCAATCTAGGTCATATGTACCTAGCAGTTTCCCCAAGGGACACAGGTTCCACAATGCTTGTATTGGTTCAAGCATTGATATCCTGGGTCCCTTCTTAATAATGGCTTATGGATCTTTCCTCCAGGAACTTGTCCAAACCTTTTTTAAACCCAGCTACACTAACAGCCTTTACTACATCCTCCGGTAACAAATTCCAGAGTTTGATTACACGTTGAGTGAAAAAATATTTTCTTTTATTAGTCTTAAATAGTTTACCCTGTAGCTTCATTGCATGTCCCCTAGTCTTTCTATATTCTGATAAGGTAAACAATCGATCTACGTTTACCCATTCCACTCCGCTCATTAATCTATAGACTTCTATCATATCTCCCCTCAGCCGTCTCTTTTCCAGGTTAAAGAGCCCTAACCTTTTTAGTCTTTCTTCATATGAGTATCCTTCCATCCCCTTTACCATTTTGGTGGCTCTTCTCTGAACCTTTTCTAATAACTCTATATCCTTTTTAAGATACGGCGACCAGAATTGCACACAATATTCAAGGTGCGGTCTCACCATGGAACGATATAGAGGCATTATAATATCCTTTGTTTTATTTTCCATTCCTTTCCTTATCATACCTAGCATTCTATTTGCTCTCTTGGCCGCCGCTGCACACTGGTTCTTATTCTTTTCTTAAAAAAAAAAAAAAAAAAGACCTTCTATTTTTTCTTCAGGTGTACTTCAGTTTTGGGCCTTAGGCCCAAAACCTTCTTCCTTAAATATAGAAAAACCTGCCTCAGGTTTTAAGAAGTGCACAAAATGTGGCGGTACTATATCCGTCACCGACACCCATGACTGGTGTCTCAAATGTTTAGACCCTGACCATTCCATTAAATGACGTTCCATGTTTTATTCCAAGTTTCTCTGACCTTGTTCTCTGTAAAACCTAACAGTTTATTGTTATGTGATGTTGTTATATTGTGAACCGCGCTGATTCTGAATAGAGCGGTATATAAGAGCCTGTAATAAATAAATAATAATAAAATTAAAGATTGTGTGTCCTGTTCCATGATGTCTAAGAGAGGTCGACAGAACCGAGCTGCCAAACTCAGTACCCTGTTTCCCTCTGATGCGGCTTCGGTGGCATCGACGTCTTCCAGGGCTTCTTCTTCCTCACATGGATCTCAGGTAACTAATCATAAATCCAGCCGGTCCTCGAAGGGCAAATCTCCTTCTAAGCATCGAGATGCCTCTGGCCTTGCCCTCGAGGATTCTGCACCGGCAAAATTACCCCGGCGGGAGGCTTTGGCTTCTAAAGCATCATCATCGGGGTTCCAGGACGATCTAGATGGCATGGCCTCAACAGATCTCCTGGTGCCATGCTCTGGGGTACCGGTGGTCTCCACCGGTACCGACCTCCAGGCATTGGCAGCGTCGATGGATCAGAGGATTCTGTCCATGGAACGCAGTCTGGCGGCTTTCCTTGTGGCATCGACGCCCGTGGTACCACAGCAGACTACTCCGCAGGTACCGGCTCCGGTATCGCCATCAGTACTGATTCCGGTACCGGTGGCATCAACATCAGCATCGGTGTCAGCCATACCGGTACCCTGCCCTCTGCAGCCCTCCGGTACCGATACCCCAGTACCGATGATTCCCGATACCGACCCCGGTCGGTACGGGTATCGGGCTTTGCAAGAGCATCCCGACAGACGATACTTCAATTCCTCTGATGACTCTGAGGATTCTGAATGTTTATGTTTATTGTTTTTTGATAAAACCGCCTTTCTCCAGTAATCAAAGCGGTGTACAATTAAAAACAAGGTTAAAAAAAAGAAAGGCCGAGGCCATGGAAAAGGAAAGGAAAGTTACAATTCATTCTTAAAGGATAGTGCAGACAAGAGAAACAAGAAGGGTTGAGGAAGGAAACAAGAGGGTAGGCAAGGGGCAGGGGAAATGAGAATTACACAAAAGGGGAGGGCACATCGAAAGCCAAGGAGAAGAGGTGGGTTTTCAGATTGTGTTTAAAGGTGGTGTGGTGAGGTTCTAAACGAAGGGAAGAAGGGAGGGAGTTCAAGAGGGCGGGACCAACAAAGAAGAAAGCAGAAGCACGGGTGGATTGAAGGTGAGCACGAAAAGGGGAAGGAAGAGTGAGGCGGTTGAGGTGGAAAGAGCGAGGAGTATACCAGGGAGAGTGAAAGGAAAGGAGGTCGGAAAGATATTGCGGGGTGCCTGTGTGGAGAGCTTTGTGAACCAGAGTGAGTAGCTTAAATTGAGAGCGGTAGGGAAAGAGAAACCAGTGAAGGTGAAAGAGCAGAGGAGTAATGTGATCCCGAGGGGAAGCGTGACAGACAAGACGAGCAGCAGTGTTCTGTAATCGTTGCATCCGAGATAACCGAGACTGAGGGAGACCAATGAGGACCAATGAGGACAGAGTTGGCGAAATCCACACGGGACATAACCAGGGACGACAACAGGGTAGAAAGGGCTGAAGGAGATAAAAAAGGACGCACCGCACGGATTTGACGGAGGAAAAAGAAAGATGATTTAGTGATATGGGAGAGGTGGGCCTGAAAAGATAGATCGGAATCAAAGTGAACACCAAGATAACGAAAAGTGGAAATCAGGGGAACAGAGGAGCGAGAAAATGAAGAGTCTGTCGATGCAGCGATGCTTCTTCCACAGGAGGAGTCCTCTCCTAAACGAAGGATGTCTCCTCCAGAGGACTTGTCTTTTCAAGACTTTATCAGAGAGGTGGCTCGGGGTCTCTCTATCACAGTAGCCCCAGAGTCAGAGCCTAGAGCTAAGGAGTTAGATATTCTACAATATCCTAAAACTCATAAAGAGGCAGCTATCTTGCCTATTCATGAGATTCTGTATGATCTCATGTTAAGGATGTGGGAAGCACATCCAACCACCTCTCCTCACTCTCGCAGGTTGGACACCATGTATCGTGTCCCTCCTTGTCCTGATTTAAACTCAGCTTCCTCACCATTCTATTGTGGTTGAGTCTGCAGTGAGAAAGATTAGAAGTGCCAAGAGACATGCCTCTAATCCTCCAGGACGTGAATGTAGAACCCTGGATGCTTTTGGTAGAAGAGTCTTCCAAGCTTCCATGCTTGCTGCGAGAATTAATTCTTATAGTCTCTACTTGGGAATGTTCTTAAAAGAAGTCACTGACCATTTGCAGACTTTGAGTCCTTCTATGTCTGACAATAAAAGGCAAGAATTTATCTCTGGGCTCAAACATGCCCAGGATATCTCCAAATTCTCCAACCGTGCAGCTTTCGACTCCTTTGAATGCGTAAGCAGAGCCTCAGCTATAGCTATAGGTGCACGTAGGATTGCTTGGCTTCAAGCATCTGATTTGGAGACCTGGGTCCAAGATGAATTGGGAAATATTCCTTGTACAGGAGAAAATC
This sequence comes from Ichthyophis bannanicus, assembly GCA_033557465.1. Taxonomy (NCBI): domain Eukaryota; kingdom Metazoa; phylum Chordata; class Amphibia; order Gymnophiona; family Ichthyophiidae; genus Ichthyophis; species Ichthyophis bannanicus. Next base: position 425,645,000 of record CM066037.1, read on the forward strand.
TGTTTGGTAAGGATTGGCAAGCAAAAGCCAATCAAATGGATGCTGAAAATTCTGCTTTGGATAGACTATCCAAATCTACAGCTGCTCCTGCTAAGAAAAGGTTGTTCAAGAAAACACCTTTTTCTAAAAAGGAGGAGGAGTAGCCTAGTGGTTGGGGCAAGGTACTTCAGGCCGGAAGGTCGGGGGTTCAAATCCCACTAGAGGACAGCAACCTTGGGCCACAGATGCTCCTTGTGGTCTTGGGCAAGCCACTTAACCCTCCATTGCCCATGTTCACTGTAAGTATTAGTGTATGTGTCTCATATCCCCATGTGTTAAATGTATCCCCCACTTGTGTTGTGACCGCATTGATTGAAGGATAAGGCGGTATACAAAACTGTCTAAATAAATAAAATAAAATAAATAAGATCCTATCCTGCTTATAGTCAGAGAGCATCTTCTGCAGCTCAGTTCCCTTCTAAACGTCAGCAATCCTCCAAACAGACCAAGGCCAAGGCTGCGAGGCCTGCTCCAGCCCAGTAGTCTCAGCCCCCTCAGGGCCTTTGACTTTCTGCTAGAGAACTTAGCCTTCCTGGCTCTAGAAGGACCAGAGCCCTCCACCATTCCAGGAAGGTTATGTCACTTTGCTCCCAGATGGGGGCAAATCACAGCAGAGCATTGGACACTCTCCATCATAAGAGAGGGGTACAAACTTCATTTTTCCAGCTTGCCCCCTCTCACAAGAGTGCACCAGTTCAATTCTCCAACCTCCCTCCTCAGCCTATTAGAGCAGGAGGTTGCCACTCTTCTAGCCCAAGGGGCAATAGAGGAAGTGCCTTCTCATCAACAAGGCACAGGGTTCTACTCCCCCTATTTTCTTATCCCAAAGAAAACAGGGGGCTTCAGACCCATTTTAGATCTCAGAGAGTTGAACAGATTCCTAGTCAAGGAAAAATTCAAGATGGTTTCTTTAGGAACTCTGCTGCCATACCTTCAGAGTCAGGATTGGCTTTGTTCTCTAGATCTCAAGGATGCGTACACTCATGTTCTCATCCATCCAACTCACAGAAGGTTCCTTCGGTTCCTTTTCCAGGAGAAGCACTATCAATACAGAATGCTCCCCTTTGGCCTGGCCTCTGCACCAAGGGTGTTCACGAAATGCATGGCAGTGGTTGCTGCTTTTCTGCGCACCCTGGGAATATTTGTCTTCCCCTATCTGGACGACTGGCTCATTCGAGCTCCCACTCCATCAGAGGCCAAGACTGCTCTAACCTGCACAGTGCGTATCCTTCAGTATTTAGAGCTGGTAATAAATATCCCAAAATCCAATTTGATCCCTACTCAGTCCCTGGAGTTTATAGGGGCATTGCTGGATACCACAAAGGCAAGGGCCTTTCTTCCCCAGGCCCGCTGCCTTCACTTGATGCAGTTAGCTTCTCAAGCAGAGTTGAAACCCTTACTAACTGCTCGAGAAATGTTACAGTTGCTAGGCCATATGGCTTCCACCGTTCATGTGGTACCATATGCTCGCACATGAACATGAGAGCAGCTCAGTGAACAATGGGCTGGGGAGCTCATCTTCAGGACCTCCCCACCCAGGGCATCTGGTCCCCACAGGAGACTTGTCTCCACATCAATCTTTTGGAACTCAGAGCAATCTTCCTTGCTCTATGAGTTTTCCACACCCTGCTCAGCCACAAGACAGTCCTTGTCCACACGGACAATCAGGTAGCCATGTTCTACCTAAACAAGCAGGGGGGAACCGGCTCTCTGTCGCTTTGCAACAAAGCTCTGCGACTATGGGCCCTTGCCAGAGAGCATCACATTCATCTTCTGGCAGTCTATCTTCCAGGGGTTCAAAACTCTTGGGCAGACAGACTCAGTCGAGTTCTGCTTCCACACGAGTGGTCCCTACATATGGACCAGGTGTCAAAAATTTTCAAATTTGGGGAATCCCGGACATAAACCTCTTTGCAAGTCCGTGGAATGCCAAACTTCCCCGGTTCTGTTCCAGAACTCCGGCCCAGGCAAGAGATGCTTTCCTCCTTCACTGGGGTCAAGACTTCCTGTATGCCTTTCCACCCATTCCCCTAATTCCCAAAACCCTATTGAAGCTTCAGAGAGACAGAGGCCGCATGATTCTCATAGCTCCACATTGGCTACGGCAAGTGTGGTACCCTCTGCTTCTACATCTCTCTCAAGCTCCCTCCCTAGAGTTAGGGTCTGCTCCAGACCTCCTCTCTCAGGAGGACGGAAAATTGTGGCATCCCAATCCCCAGTCTCTGCATCTCAGGGCTTGGTTGCTGAAGGCCTAGATCTCCAGGATCTTCCTCTTTCTCAACAAGTGAAAGATGTTCTTCATGCTTCTAGAAAACCTTCCACTAGATGTTCTTACACCTTCAAGTGGAAAAGGTTTACCATCTGGTGTTCTGGAAGGGGTCTTAACCCCCGGTCAATACCTTTAGAATCGTTACTGGAGTATCTCCTGCATCTGTCTAATGCAGGCCTTAAGACAAATTCAGTAAGAGTCCATCTGAGTGCTATTGCAGTTTCCCTCAAGCCTCTAAATGGACAACCTGTTTCCTCTCATCCCCTTGTAGCAAGGTTCATGAGAGGCCTCCTTTTAACAAAGCCTCCCATTAGACCACCACCGGTGGCATGGGACTTAAATTTGGTTCTTGGACAGCTTATGAAGCTGCCTTTTGAACCTTTAGCTACTACCTCCTTGAAATACCTTTCTTGGAAGGTTATCTTTCTCATTGCAATCACATCAGCACGCCGCATCAGTGAATTGCAAGCACTAGTAGCTAATCCACCTTATACAAGGTTCCATCATGACAAGGTGGTCCTTAGGACTAATCCACATTTTATGCCTAAGGTGGTCTCGCCTTTTCACCTCAACCAAGAGGTCTACCTACCTGTCTTTTTTTCAGGGCCTCATGCATCAAGTGCAGAGAGGAATCTTCATACCCTGGACTGTAAAAGAGCTTTGGCTTTTTACTTACAGAGGACACAGCAACATAGAAAGTCTTCCCAACTCTTTGTTGCTTTTGATCCTTCTCATTTGGGACAACCAGTCTCCAAGAGAACTCTTTCCAACTGGATTGCCCAATGTATTTCTTTCGCCTATCAGAGCAAGAACATTTCTCTGGAGGGCCATGTCACAGCTCACAATGTGAGAGCCATGGCAACCTCAATGGCTCATCTGAACTCTGTGTCTATCGATGACATCTATCGAGCAGCCACTTGGGCCTCAGTTCATACCTTCACAGCCCATTACTGCTTAGACAAGGACTCCCGCCGGGATGCCTTGTTTGGTCAGGCTGTTCTCAAACACCTGTTCCATGTTTAATCAACTCCTACCCACCATCCCTCATGGGATGCCAGAGATCCAGGTGGGGAAGTGCAGCCCTGTTCCAGGGACACACAACTTCTGGGCTCTCTCCCTGGCATCAAAAGCTAGGGAGTCCCCATATGTGAAGACTCATTCCTGCTTGTTCCTGGAGATAGCACAGTTACTTACCTGTAACAGGTGATCTCTAGGAACAGCAGGAATAAGTCTTCACAACCACCCACCTCCCCTAGGAGTTGTCTCTATCTCTCTTCCTTTCCCTCTCTCTCCCTCTTTGTCTCAGCTAAAAAACTCAACTGAGTAGAGACAGTTGGAAAGGCGGGAAGGCAGCACGCAGGCGCTGTGGGATGCTCCCAAAAGCTTTCTGATTGGACGCTGGGGAGCGTTCCCGCGCAGGCTCCGTCGGTACCGACGTACCCATATGTGAAGACTTATTCCTGCTGTTCCCAGAGATCACCTGTTACAGGTAAGTGTGCTTTTCCAGCACATGTGCAGATGTATGCGCATGCAGCTCTAAAGTGCAAGTACACTGTTTTTGCAAATACCAGTTTTATCAACAATGCAGATTTTTTGTTCCAGCACACCACCCCATCTGCACCTCCTATTCAAGGAAGCCAGAAAAAGTTCCAGGCCCTATATACTTGAGGTAAAGAGCAAAAATGGGCACAAATTCCTCACTAGCATTGACCTTAGAACTTCAAGCTAATCCTTTATTCCTCCTCAGACCTTCCATTAAAATACCAGCCTTTTGCTCAGCCTTCTGGTCTCCTGTGCATTTCTCTTTATCTGTGCTGAATAGCTAATTGTTTCATTACAAATGATTTAAGTGTGCTGATATCAACCTGAGGCTTTATGCACAAAACTAATTTTTACATTTGAGTGCCCATAGTAGTGCATACATTTGTGTACAAAGCCCTAGTGCATTTTATTGCATTGACTCCTCAGTGGGATACTGGTTTGGACTTGTATGAAGTTAGTTTTCTTAAGATAGGTAGGATAGTAGTACTCACAACTGCTGCCCCCTGGGTTAGCCAAAGGAGGAGGGATACCTGTTCATTTCCCAGTCCTTATCTTCTTAAGGACCAGTTGAACAGTCAGAAATGTTGATTCTCCAGGACCAAGCAGGAAGTCAGTCCTCACTTATGGGTGACGTCGGCGCCGACGGAGCCCTCGCGGAGCAATTTTCCCCAGCTTTCAAAGAAAGCCTTTGGGAATTGCAGCGCGCATGCGCGGTCGTCTTCCCGCCCGAGGGTGCCATCTTAGCCAGTCTTCTTTTTTCCGCGGAGCCCTACAGACGTCCCCGTCTTGTCCCCGCGAAAAAGTCGATTTTTTCTTCATTATTTTATTCTTTTTCCTTCGGTTCGACGCCGATCCTTTTTCCCGCCCGGACTCGCGACGCCGGTCCCGAGTCCTCTTACTTTTTTCGGTTTTTCTGACTTTGTCAGCTTTCGTTTTCGATTTTTCCCTGGCAGCCCGGTCCTTTGACCTCGCAGGGGCCCTTTTTCCCCCGATGGCTGCCAGTGGGTTTAAGCGGTGTGGTCAGTGTGACCGAAATATGTCACTAACTGACACACACGACTTTTGCCTCCGCTGCCTGGGCCCGGATCATGAGGAACTGATCTGTGGGCCCTGCGGCAAAATGTCCTCAAAAGTGTTGAGGAGTCGGCGGCATCAGCGTGATCGAATCTTCGCTGACCCCAGCCGTACCCGGACCTCGTCGGAGGCCTCCGCATCAAAAGGCTCCAGCTCGGACCGTCGCCGGAGTTCCTCCGACCGGGGTTCTCCCTCCGGGGACCATCGTCGGAAGGTGAAACCCGCGAGGGCGGCGTCGGTGGACGCTCCTGGTTCCGCGAGGGCCAGGTCGCATAGCCCCGACAGCCGCCCCGGGTCCTTGGAGAAGGAACACCTCACGAAGCGACCTCGCCTGGAGTCGGAGACGCCTGCTCGGGTAAGTCCTGTGGTCCTTCTGGACTCGCCTCCGCGACAGCCGACGTCGGGCCCGACGCCGTCGGGGCCCGAGTCGGGGACTGCTGGGTCGCCTGAGCTCGGACTCAGGTTGACGGCCTTGGAGAGCAGACTGTCTGCCTTCATGGACCAGCAGAGGGCACTGCTCGCTGGCCTCGCTGGCGCCGCTGCCCCGACCGCCGGGACGTCGACGTCCAAGTCGACCCCGGAGACCGAGCCGATCCTCGAGTCGATGAGAACTCGAGTCGATCCTCGGTCGAGGTCACCCTCGGCCTCCCGTTCGGGACCGAGGTCGCCGACGCCGGCTCCCTCGGCGTCGGGGCGGCAGACGCCGCGCCCTGCCCGGGCCGACCCCACCGAGTCCTCGTCGGAGTCGGTCTGGGAGTCTGAGGACGAAGAGTCGCCTGATTCTTTCCGGACTCGGTGTGTCCCCTCGGACTCACCGGAGTCCGAGCCTCGGAAGCAGTCCCCCCCGGAGGATGCCCGGTTCTCGGACTTCGTTAGGGATATGGCCAAGGCTTTGGCCTTCCCTGCGGATCCCGAGGAGGAGCCTCGAGCCGAAGAGCTCGACGCCCTCCAGTATGACTCTCCCGGCAGGGAACACTTTACTGTACCGGTTCCTCCTATGCTGGAACGACTACTCTTCCGCATGTGGGAGAGTCCGGCCTCCTCGCCGGTCCTGAGCAAGCGGGTCGATTCTATCTATCGAGTCTGCAAGAGCCCTGGCTTTCAAAAGGCACAGCTACCACACCATTCCATGGTAGTGGAATCGGCCATGCATCGTCTTAAGAGCCAGAAGATGCACTCCTCGGTACCTCCTGGCAGGGAGGCCCGTAACCTGGATGGCCTTGGTAAGAAGTGTTTCCAGGGCTCTATGCTCGCATGTCGTGTCCAGACTTACCAGCTATACATGGGCATGTATCTCCGGGATCTGGCTAAAGAACTAGCCGGATTCTCCGCTGGTTTGTCCGAGGAACCCTTGCGGAGGTTCCTGGCCTTGTCCACTGGCATTCGGGAATGCTCAAAGTTCATGTCCCGGGCAGCCTATGATGGCTTTGAAGCATCGGCTCGAGTGGCCGCAGCCGGCATCGGTGCCCGCCGACAGGCTTGGCTTCAGTCGTCAGACCTTGAGCCCTGGGTGCAGGACAAGTTGGTCGATGTCCCCTGCCGAGGCGAAAACCTCTTTGGCAAGCCCATGGCGGAAAAGGCTGCGCAAATTGAGACTGAGACTCTCACCAGGACCAGGCTTTCTAGGAAGACCTCCGCCCCTTCCCAGAAAAAGAAGGGCTCGGGGAAAAAGTCCTTTTACCCGAGGAAGGCGGCTGCCTACAAACAATACCCCCATTATCAGGCCCCTGCAGCTCCCCAACAGGGCCAGCAGGCCAAGGGACGGGGTAACGGGTCCCGTAGGCAGCAAGCCCCCAAGCCTGCACCACCAGCCCCTGCTCAGCAGGGTGGGGGTTTTTGACTCACAATGCATAGCCTCTCCCCCCCCGCTGGTTCCTCCCAGCACCGGAGGCCGGCTGGTTCACTTCGCCCACAGGTGGTCCAACATCACTACAGATGCCTGGGTGCTTCAAGTCGTGCGGGAAGGCTATCTTCTCCACTTCCACCAGGTCCCTCCCTCCTATTTTCCGGGAGAACCTCCACGACCCCCTCTGCACAGGGAATTACTCCTTCAGGAGTTAGCAGGTCTTCTACAGGAACAGGCGGTGGAACCGGTGCCTCACCACCTGAGAGGTCAAGGCTTTTATTCAAGGTATTTTCTAATACCAAAGAGAACAGGGGGCCTCAGACCCATCCTGGACTTGCGCAACCTCAACAAGTTCCTTGTGCGGGAGAAGTTCAAAATGCTTACCCTTGGAATCCTTCTGCCCTACCTCCAGCAGGGAGATTGGCTATGCTCCTTGGATCTAAAGGATGCCTACACGCACATCCTCATCCACCCAAGCCACCGCCAATACCTAAGGTTTGTGGTGGCAGGAAATCATTACCAGTACAGAGTACTGCCCTTTGGCCTGTCCTCCGCGCCGCGAGTCTTCACAAAATGTCTCGCAGTGGTGGCAGCCCATCTCCGGCTTCACGGCCTATATGTCTTTCCGTACCTCGACGACTGGCTCATCAGAGCGGCGTCCGCTCCGGAGGTCACCAGCGCCACACGCCGCACGGTGACTCTTCTGCAGTACTTGGGCTTTGTTATAAATTTCGCAAAGTCCACTTTGCTCCCCTCACAGGATCTCGAGTTCATCGGCGCAAGGCTCCACACTCCTCAGGCACGAGCGTACCTGCCGCTCGACAGGGCTCAACGACTCATGGACCTAGCCGACCGTTTTCGCAGCCAGCCCCTGGTCTCCGCCAGGCGCTTCCTGAGACTACTCGGCCATATGGCTTCCACCGTCCATGTGACCCCCAATGCCCGCCTGCATATGCGGCCTGCTCAATGGTGTCTCCGCCAGCAGTGGCGACAAGCCGCAGGCGGCCTAGCAGACCTAGTGCGCGTCTCCGAGCCGCTGATCTCGTCTCTCCGCTGGTGGCTTCGGCGGCCGAACCTGATATTCGGAATGCCTTTCCAGTCGCCTCAGCCGACCCGGGTGCTGACCACGGATGCATCCCTCCTGGGCTGGGGAGCACATTGCCAAGAGGCACGTACTCAGGGCCTCTGGAACACGTGGGAGTCTGCTCAGCAGATCAACTTCCTGGAGCTCAGGGCGATCCGCCTGGCTCTCATGGCTTTCTCCCACCTGACTTCCCACCAGTCCGTCCTTGTCCAGACGGACAATCAAGTTGCCATGTTCTACGTGAACAAGCAGGGGGGCACGGGCTCCTTCCTCCTCTGCCGGGAGGCACAGAAGCTCTGCTCTTGGGCCGTCAGTCACGGCATTCTCCTCAAGGCAGTTTATCTCCCGGGCCAAGAGAATTGCCTGGCGGACAAACTCAGCAGGATCCTCCAGCCGCACGAGTGGCGTCTGGATCCCTTGGTAGTTCAGAAGCTCTTCCTAAAGTGGGGTCTCCCCACGGTGGATCTCTTTGCCAGTCCTCACAACCGGCAGCTTCCTCGCTTCTGCTCTCGTCAGCCACACCCCCTTCGGGTTGCGGCGGACGCTTTTCTGATTTCATGGTCGGGGAACCTTCTGTACGCTTTCCCTCCCATCCCGCTAGTCTCTCGGACTCTTTTCAAGGTTCTCCGAGACAAAGCCTTCATGATCCTGGTGGCCCCTCGCTGGCCCAGACAGCCGTGGTTTCCGCTCCTACTGCAATTAGCGGTGGAGGATCCATTCCCTCTGGGGGTACAACCGGATCTCCTCACTCAGGATCAGGGGTCTCTGCTACACCCCAACCTCAGGTCTCTCAACCTCATGGCCTGGCTGCTGAGAGGGTAGTCCTTGCTCCCCTTCTCCTGCCGGCAGAGGTGGAGGAGGTCGTCTTGGCTTCGCGACGGCCTTCTACCCGCAAATGCTACGCCCTTAAATGGCGTCGCTTTGCCGGCTGGTGTACCCAACAGTCTCAGGATCCCTTCTCCTGCCGGTTGTCGGTGATCTTGCAGTACTTGCTACACCTCTCTAATCTGGGACTTAAGTCCAACTCCGTCAAAGTTCACCTCAGTGCTCTTTCGGCACATCATGTGCCGGTGGATGGTAGACCTCTCTCCAGCGACCCTCTCGTGGCAAGGTTTCTCCGAGGTCTCCTTCTACTTAAACCACCTCTGCGCCCTCCAGCGCCTGACTGGGACCTGAATGTGGTTTTGCAGCGGATCACCTGTCCGCCTTTTGAACCTATGGCTACCTGTTCTCTTCGTTTTCTGTCTTGGAAAACACTGTTCTTGATAGCCCTCACTTCCGCTAGACGCGTAAGTGAATTGCAGGCCCTCGTGTCTGATCCCCCTTACACTCGGTTCTACAAAAATAGGGTAGTCCTATGGACTCACCCAAAATTTCTTCCAAAAGTGGTCTCCCCTTTTCATATCAATCAGGAGGTGGTACTTCCAACCTTCTTTCCCAGACCACACTCCAGCCGAGCTGAAACGGTCCTCCATACCCTGGACTGTAGAAGGGCTTTGAACTTCTACCTTGACCGTACGCGGGAGCACCGTAAAGCTGCTCAGCTTTTTGTGTCTTTTGACCCCAATAAATTGGGGCTCCCGGTCTCCAAGCGTACTCTGTCCATCTGGGTTGCGGACTGTATCTCTTGGGCTTATGGGGCAGCCGGACTCTCCTTAGAAAGTCGAGTCACGGCTCATTGCGTTCGGGCAAAGGCTACGTCAGTGGCTTACCTCCGCTCTGTTCCGCTGGCAGACATCTGCCGGGCCGCTACTTGGTCTTCGAGCCAGACTTTTGCGGTCCATTACTGTCTCGAGAGGGAGTCCCGCAGGGACAGTGCTTTCGGACAGGCAGTCCTCCGTAATCTCTTTGAGGTCTGAGCAACTCCTACCCTCCATCCCGGTTGTGGGCTACCGGTGGGTGATAATTCAGCGAAGATTCTTTCCTTCTGTGCTGCTGAGCTAGAGGGAGCTCATTTTTGTGCTTACGGTCTCTGGTAGCCTTGAGCTTGGGAGTCCCATAAGTGAGGACTGACTTCCTGCTTGGTCCTGGAGAAAGCGTAGTTATTCACCTGTAACAGGTGTTCTCCAGGAGCAGCAGGAATCAGTCCTCACTACCCTCCCTCCTCCCCTTGGAGTTGCAATCGTCTGCTTATGTTTTGCAAATATTTTTATGCTGTCTTTTTTAGCTATGTCATCTGACTGGCTAAGATGGCACCCTCGGGCGGGAAGACGACCGCGCATGCGCGCTGCAATTCCCAAAGGCTTTCTTTGAAAGCTGGGGAAAATTGCTCCGCGAGGGCTCCGTCGGCGCCGACATCACCCATAAGTGAGGACTGATTCCTGCTGCTCCTGGAGAACACCTGTTACAGGTGAGTAACTACGCTATCAGGATCCTGGAGGAATCACTGATACACAGCTGTGCCCCTTTCCCCTCCCCCCACCTCTCTGTCAAAAATATGGATGGGATCTTCAGAGGTATGTGCCTATCCTTAAGGCGCAGAGGGCTACCCGTGTAGCCCTTCCTCTGCCCCAGAACGCCACGATGCTATGTGGATAGCATCTGGGTGCATTAGGGATTTAGCCGAGATTTTCAAAGGGCTTTACCCGTGTAGGTGCCCTTCGAAAATCCCAGATAAGGCCTTTACATGGGTAACCAAGGAAGTTATCTATGTAAAGGCCTTCAAAAATTGGGCCCAAGGACATTGTCCCATGCTTTCTTGAATTTAGATAATCACAAAAATTCTCTAAAAGAAAAAAAGGGACTATATTAGTTGGTATGGAAGGGCAGTCTGAATAGTATTTTTTGTTCCATCATGTTTCTATGTTCCTGGTGCGCACACTCGGAGTGCATCCCCTTCTAGAGCGCTTTGGCTGAGTGTGAAGAGGACTTGCTAAGCTGTGGAAACTGTTCTGCTGGAAACAGACTTTATGTCATCTAAGAAGAGACACTGCCTGATCATGGCAAAAGGCCAAACTACCTCATTGGACTCCCTCAGCGATCCCTTCAAAGAGGCATTTGCTCACATCTCAAAGGCATCACCCTTACAGTTGGCAGACATGGACTTCCTTTCTTCTTCTCCAGTTCTGCAGGTGGCATTGGGGGTCAGCTGGAGAAAGACAATGCCCTCTAGCCTGGATTCTTCCACTCGATCTTTTGAGCTCAGCCTACCTGAAGCTTCTCAGTGGGGTCCTGCCACAACCGGTCAACCTTCCGCTAGGGAGACAATTAAGGCTGGTGGAGAGTTCAAAGTCTCTAGGCTATCATCTCCAGAATTTTTCTTTTCTTCAGCATGCATGGTCTTTCTGGTGAGATCTCCGATCAAGTGGCCTCAAGCCCCTTCTGTTAGATCTCCTCTCACCCTTCTTTACAGGGCGTGCAAAGCCATGTAGGGGCTCCTCCGCAGAAGCATCCCCAGAAGAGAATGGATTCTGAGGACTTGGATCATCTCTTCTGTACTTGGGATCCTTTCTTAAGAAATCTGATGGTGAATCCACATGTGAAGAAGGTGAGCCTTTGTGCCAGGTGACCAAGATGAGTCTCATCATCCATTTGGTTCAGAAAAAAGAGCTGGCAGCACTGATTGACCAAATGTCCTCTGCTCTTTGGCTGTCGGATCCTCCATTGGTGGAGCAGGTGCTGCAAGTGCATACCCTCTTGCATGGAGTTCATAGACCCTCCAGGGTGTTTCCTTCCAGGGGGTTCTCAAGAGCACGGTGCGCATGGAATGGAACTCGACTAACACCCCATTGTAAGAGGGCAGGGTCTGTGCTCTCTCTCAGGAAGACCTTATTGCATGAACTCGTTTTCCCCAGGTGGATGCGCAGGTGACAACTGTCACTAAACGCACTTCCATCCCAGTGGAGGGTGGTGTGGTTCTCAAAGCTCGCATGGACTGCATGGTGGAAGCTTTCCTGAAGAGCCAGTTTTCGACCGCCTCCCTTATTCTTCTGATGGTGATTTGCAGAGGGCTTACAATACATATCTTTCTCATTGAATCCAGTCACTCCCCAGGATATGGTGGTTCTGAAGTCAGCAGTGGTCTTGTTAGATGCCATGTATGATCTGGTCTGCCTGGTGGCCAGAAATATTACATTTTCTATGGTGGCACATCATTGACTTTGGCTTTGCCATTGGGTAGTAGACATTGTGTCCAAGTCCTGGTTATCTAAGCTTCTTTCAGCTGGTCAAGGAGCTGGGAGCATAAAAACCTCATCGTCTTCTAGAAGATATACTTTAAAGGGCCTGGGAAGTGTGGCCTTCCTTCTTCCTCTGTCATGTTCTTCCCGCTCCCGATTCCAGGATTCTTGGGATTTCCAGAACACCTGGAAGTATTGTCCAGGGAGGCCATTTTTTCCTCCCTCCTTCTCTTGTTCCTGGACAGACCTTTTGAGAGGCTCATGGACCCGAGGCTTCCTTTTCCTCCAGATATGATGGGTTGGAGGCCCATTCCGGAGTCCATCACTGATACCTTCAAGGGCCAAGCAATCCGCAGTCCAAGCTACCCTGGAGAAGACTGCTCAGCCTCCAGGCTGTCATACTGGTGCTGTCTGCCAAAAGGGGCCAGAGCCAGTATTTACTTTGTAGTGCCAAAGAAGGGTGGATCCTTATGGCCGCTTTTGGATCTCAAGGACATCCATGTTCACCTAAGGACCTTTTATTCCGCATGGAGGCATTGATGTCAGGCATTTGAGAGGTTCAGCGAGGGGAGTTCCTTGCATCTCTGGACTTGGCCGAAGCCTGTTTTCACATTCCCATTCATGAGGATCAGTAGCGTTTCCTGCACTTTCCTGTTCTTGGCTTCATTTTCATTTTGCTGTTCTCCCATTCACGCCTCCTCCCCGAGGGCATTCCACACAAAAGGATTTATATGCATCTTTACCTGGATGGCTGGCTTATATGGGCCAGGTCGCATTCAGAAGCACTTCAGGTGTTGTCCCAAGTGGTGCAGTTTCTGGAGGGTCTAGTTTAGGTGATCAATTATGACCAAAGCCACCTGGAGTCTACCCTGTTGCTACAGTACCTTGGGGCATGGTTCGATAGCAGCTCAGGAAGGGTCTTCCTGCCTGAGAAGAAACCAGAGAAGCTTCTGTCTCAGTATGTATGTATGTATTCTCCAGGACCAAGCAGGAAGTCAGTCCTCACATATGGGTGTCATCGGCGCCGATGAAGCCCCAGCGGAGCATTTCCCCAGCTTTCTATGAAAGCCTTTGGGAATGCAGGCACGCATGCGCGGTTCCCTTCCCGACTAAAGGTGCCATCTTACCTCAGTCTCTTTTTTTCTGTGAAGCCCACCGGACGTGTGTCCCGTTTTTCCCGGTTAAAAGTAGATTTTTCAGCGATTTTTTGCTCTTTTTCTTCCGGTTCAACGCCAGTTCCCCTCCCGCTGGGTTCGGTACACCGGTATCGAGCCCGATTCCTCTTTTTCGGTTTTTGCCCTTCGTGGCTGGCGTTCGCGCCCTTTTTTCTCTTTTTCCCTCGAAGGCCGGTCTTTTGACCTCGCGGGGACTCTTTTTTTCCCCGATGGCTTCCAGTGGTTTTAAGAAGTGTGATCGGTGTAAGAAACTAATGTCTCTCACCGACACACACGACTGCTGCCATCGGTGCCTCGGCCCCGACCACGATCCTAAGTCGTGCGGGGCCTGTGGAAAAATGTCTTCCAAGGCACTACGAAGTCACCAGCAGCAAAAGGAAAGGCTTTTCTCGGACTCAGCCTCCGGCCGGGCCCGGACCTCGTCTGAGGCCTCGACATCTCGGGATTCCGATCCCGAGCGCCGTCGAAGCTCCTCGGACAGAGGGTCCCCCGACTGGGAATGCAAGAAGAAGAAACAGCTCGCGAGGGCGTCATCGGAAGAGGTCCCTGGCTCCTCGAGGGCCAGGTCTAAGACCCCCAACCGTCGCCCCGGGCCTGTGGAACCGGAGAAGCCTGCCAAAGTTCCTCGTGTGGAGCCGGAGTCTGCTGGACACATAAGCCCCGTAGTCCTCGTGGACTCTCCTCCCAGGGAGCCGATGTCGGGCCCAGCGCCGCCGGGGCCCGAGTCGGTGGCTGCTGCGTCTCCCGAGCTGAGTCTCAGGATGACAGCCTTGGAAAGCAGAATGTCTGTCTTCATGGAGCAGCAGCGGGCACTGATGGCCAGCCTGTCTGGCGCATCTGCCCCGACCACCGGGACATCGACGTCAAAGTCGACCCCGGAGACCGAGCCGATACTCGAGTCCATCGTGGCTCGGAGTCGACCTTGGTTGCGGTCCCCCTTGACCTCCCGTTCGGGACCGAGGGCGTCAACGCCGGTGCTTCCGGCGTCGGGGCGGGTGCTCCAGGGCCCCACGGGGTCGGACCCCGACTCTTCTTCGGATGAGTCGGCTTGGGAGACGGAGGACGAGGAGTCTCCTGACACCTTTAAGACTCTGTGCGTCCCTTCGGACTCAGCGCAGTCTGAGCCCCGGAGTAGGTCCCCTCCGGAGGACACCCAGTTCTCGGAGTTCGTCCGGGATATGGCCACTGCCTTGGCTATTCCGGTGGATCCCGAGGAAGAGCCTCGAGCTGAAGAGCTCGAGGCGCTGCAGTTTGACTCTCCTCCGAAGGAGGCCTTTATCTTTATCTTTATCTTTCTTTATCTTTATTAAAACATTTGATAAACCGCTACGGCCAAAGCCCGGTTCCTCCGATGATGGAACGGCTCGCCTTCCATATGTGGGAGGCACCGGCCTCGGCGCCGGTTCTTAGCAAGCGAGTCGATTCGATCTATCGGCTCCGTAAGAGCCCTGGTTTTCAGAAAGCACAGCTACCACACCATTCCATGGTTGTGGAATCGGCCATGCATCGTCTGAAAAGTCAGAAGATGCACTCCGCGGTGCCTCCTGGCAGGGAGGCCCGAAACCTAGATGGCATCGGTAGAAAGTGTTTTCAGGGCTCGATGCTTGCTTGCCGTGTCCAGTCTTACCAGCTGTACATGGGCATGTACTTGCGGGATCTGGCCAAGGAGTTGGCCGGATTCTCTGCTGGTCTCTCCGGGGAACCCTTGCAGAGATTTAAGTCCTTGTCCTCAGGGATTCGGGACTGCTCGAAGTTCATGTCCCGCGCCGCCTACGATGGCTTCAAGGCTTCGGCCTGAGTTGCGGCAGCCGGCATCGCGGCTCGACGCCAGGCATGGCTGCAGTCATCGGACCTCGAGCCATGGGTTCAGGACAAGTTGGTTGATGTCCCTTGCCGAGGTGAAAACCTGTTTGGCAAACCCATGACCGAGAAGGCCGCTCAGCTCGAGACCGAACACCTCACCCGGACAAGGCTGTCGAGGAAGTCCTCTGCCCCTTCTCATAAAAAGGGCTCGGGTAAAAAGACCTTTTACCCGAGGAAGGGCACTGCCTACAAACAGTACCCACAATATCAGGCTGCTCAAGCTGCCCCCCAGGGTCAGCAAGCCAAGGCCCAGGTTAATGGGCCCCGTAGGCAGAGGGCCCCCAAGCCTCCGGCCCCTGCTACTACTCAGCAGGGTGGGGGCTTTTGACTCCTTGAGCATAGCCTCTCCTCCACTGCTCTCCCAACCCTGCACAGGAGGTCATCTCGCCCTCTTTGCCCACCAGTGGCCCCTTATCACCGGGGACAGTTGGGTGCTGGACATCATCCACAGGGGATATGCCCTCCATTTCCACCAACTGCCACCCCCATATTTTCCAGGGGAGCCTCCAAGGCCTCCTCTGCACACAGACCTTCTCCGTCAGGAGCTTCAGGGTCTGTTGGTGGACAGGGCGGTAGAGCCTGTGCCTCCCCACTTGCAAGGTCACGGATTCTACTCCAGGTATTTCCTGGTGCCCAAAAGGACCGGTGGCCTTCGCCCCATTCTGGACCTCAGGAACCTCAACAAGTTCCTAGTGAAAGAAAAGTTCAAGATGCTTACTCTTGGAACCCTTCTGCCCTACCTCCAGCAGGGAGATTGGCTCTGCTGCTTAGATCTAAAGGATGCATACACTCACATCCTCATTCATCCAGACCACAGAAAGTACCTAAGGTTCATCGTGGGAGGAAACCATTATCAGTACAGAGTGCTGCCTTTCGGCCTCACCTCCGCCCCCAGAGTCTTTACAAAGTGCTTAGCAGTGGTGGCGGCCTACCTGAGAAATCAGGGCTTCTTTGTCTTCCCCTATCTGGACGACTGGCTCATCAGGGGTCGACAGGTCAGGAGGCCAATCAAGCCACCCTCAGGACCATTGCTCTTCTGCAACGCCTGGGGTTTGTCATAAACTTCGCAAAGTCCACTTTGCTCCCTTCCCAGAACTTGGAGTTCATAGGGGCAAGGTTGGATTCTCTCCTGGCAAAGGCATTCTTGCCAGAAAACAGAGCCCGAAGGCTGATGGCCTTGGCAAGTCAGTTTCTCAGCAGGTCCCTGGTCTCCGCCAGACTCTGCCTGCTGCTTCTAGGCCACATGGTTTCGACAGTACATGTGACCCCCAATGCCAGGCTCCATATGAGGCCTGCACAGTGGTGCCTTCGGACTCAGTGGTCACAGGCCACAGGCAGCCTCGGAGACAGGATAAGGGAGTCCAGACCATTTCTGCACTCCCTCAACTGGTGGCTACACCCACCCAATCTGCTGAAAGGGGTGCCCTTTCAGATTCCAGGTTACACAGTGATACTAACCACAGATGCCTCCCTGCAAGGCTGGGGAGCGCATTGTCTGGGCAAATGCACCCAGGGCCTCTGGTCTCCCTGGGAAGCTGCACAGCAGATCAATCTCCTCGAACTCAGAGCTATTTGATTAGCACTCAAAGCTTTCACTCCTACCCTGGCTCAACAGTCTGTCCTGATTCAGACAGACAACCAGGTTGCCATGTTTTATGTGAACAAACAGGGCGGAACTGGGTCCAGGATCCTTTGTCGGGAAGCTCAGGACCTTTGTTCTTTTGCCCTCAAGCACAACATGCTCCTCAGGGCTGTGTACCTTCCAGGCCAGGACAACTACCTGGCAGACAGGTTAAGCAGGATACTGCAGCCCCACGAGTGGCAGCTGCATCCTTCAGTGGTTCAGAAGATCTTCCTGAAATGGGGTCTCCCTTTGATGGATCTCTTTGCCAGCCCCATGAACAAGCAACTGCCAAAGTTCTGCTCCAGGCAACCACATCCTCTGCGGATAGCAGTGGATGCTTTTCTGATATCTTTGTCTCAGGGCCTCCTCTACACCTTTGGTGGCCCGAACCCTATTCAAGATTCTCCAGGACAAGGCCTCGGTCCTGCTGATAGCTCCCAGGTGGCCGAGACAGCCTTGGTTTCCTCTTCTGCTTCAACTGGTGGTAGATCCTCCACTGCCTCTGGGGTTGCAACCCGACCTTCTCACACAGGACCAGGGTTTCCTTCTGCACCCCAATCTCAAATCTCTCAATTTGATGGCCTGGAGGCTGCAAAGTTAGTTTTAGCTCCCTGGGGCCTACCTCAGGAAGTTGAGGAGGTTGTCCTAGCCTCTAGGAAACAGTCTACTAGGAAAACCTATGCTCTCAAGTGGAAGAGGTTTTCTGTGTGGTGTCACCTACGTACAAAGGATCCTTTCTCCTGTACTGTGCCAGTAGTTCTTCAGTACTTACTGCACTTATCCAATCAGGGACCTAAGTCCAATTCTGTTCGGGTCCACCTCTCAGCTCTAGCAGCTCACCACTCTTTGGTAGAGGGGCAATCTCTATCTGGTCACCCCTTGGTGTCCCGCTTTCTCAGGGGCTTCCTTTTACTCAAGCCTCCCATCCGTCCTCCTGCCCCTGAGTGGGAACTGAATGTGGTCTTGCAGCAACTGACTCGCCCACCTTTTGAGCCGATGGCTACTTGTCCACTACGCTTCCTCTCCTGGAAGACACTCTTCCTGAAAGCCCTTACCTCAGCTAGGTGAGTAAGTGAGCTTCAGGCCTTGGTCTGTGATAGGCCTTACACCAGGATTTATAGGAACAGGGTAGTCCTCAGGACTCATCCCAAGTTCCTCCTTAAGGTTGTCTCCTCTTTCCACCTCAATCAGGAGGTGGTTCTTCCAACATTCTTCCCTAGGCCTCATGCTAGCCAGGCTGAAGCAGTCCTGCATACCCTGGACTGTAGGAGGGCCTTATCCTTCTACCTTGACCGTACGCAGGGGCATAGAAGGGCTATTCACCTCTTCATATCCTTTGACCCCAGTAAGTTGGGGTTGGCTGTGTCCAAGCGTACCTTGTCCATCTCGGTGGCTGACTGTATCACCTGGGCTTACAAGGCGGCTGACCTTCCTTTGCAGGGTAGGGTCACGGCCCATCGTGTCAGGGCAATGGCTGCCTCAGTGGCTCATCTCCGCTCTGTGCCCTTGGTAGACATCTGCAGGGCTGCAACTTGGTCTTCCAGCCAGACTTTTGTGGCCCATTACTGCCTGGAGAGGGAGTCCCGTAGGGACAGTGCTTTTGGCCAGGCAGTACTCCGGAATCTCTTTGAGGTTTAGGCAACTCCTGCCCTCTGTTGGGCTACCTGTGGAGGTTGTGTCCTTGAAAAGCCTTTCTTTGCTGCTGAGACTAGAGGGAGTACTCTTGTTCAGCCTGGGTTCCTCGGTAGCCCAGAGCTAGGGAGTCACCCATATGTGAGGACTGACTTCCTGCTTGGTCCTGGAGAAAGAGTAGTTACTCACCTGTAACAGGTGTTCTCCAGGAGCAGCAGGAATCAGTCCTCACAACCCTCCCTCCTCCCCCCTCCCCTTGGAGTTGCAGTTGTACATAGTTTATTTTTCATTTTTGTGTGCTGTTCTTAGCTATGTCATTTGACTGAGGTAAGATGGCACCTTTAGGCGGGAAGGGAACCGCGCATGCGTGCCTGCATTCCCAAAGGCTTTCATAGAAAGCTGGGGAAATGCTCCGCTGGGGCTTCATCGGCGCCGATGACACCCATATGTGAGGACTGATTCTTGCTGCTCCTGGAGAACACCTGTTACAGGTGAGTAACTACTCTTAATCTATTTCTATGAGGCCAATTCCTCTTTCGGCTTGAGGAATATACAATCTTGGTATATACTGGTTCTTATAGATTGCCTTCTGGACATGGGGGAGTTTTCATTTTTGTACATCCAGTTTTTCAAGGTCTTTAAGAAATCAGTTTACAATTCCAAAGCTATATGAAATTACAGGAATTGCCAGTCAATTAATGGCTTGTATCTTATTTCATGATTTTAAAGCACTTTTCAATAACAATTTTCATCTCTTGTAAAATTCATTACTGTTATTTTCACGCAATAAAATAATTTCTGTTTGATTGCCACTCCTTCCTCTACTAGTAGTATTTATATATATCTTTCTGGTCATGTTCCTTAATATCACGGCCCTCAGGGAGGTGTTTTCAGTTTTGCTCAATTTTCCTCTAAGAAAGATTGCCTCTCCCTGTAAGGAAGTGCAGCATCTTCTGCAAGTCCTGCAGCACAACACTATGAAATGTCCCATGTCCTTTCTGTGCTGACATTTGCCAGTTTCATTTATATCATCAAATGTGAATGATGAACACTATAATTCTCTGATTACTTCTCCTGCGAGCTAGTTATCATCCACCTGCTCTCCCAATATCTGGGTTATTATGATTCAAAGTGGTTGTTTTACAGTTTCTCTTGCTTGCCTATGACCCATTGCCCTTTGCTGATCACTGCCTTTTGCAGCGGTTTGGCCGACTGCTGCATTTTCTTCACAACCAGGCCCACCTTTCTAAACACTTACCAGACCTTCAGCAGATCTTGGCTATATACATTTTGCTGGCTGCAATGAACACAACCCAAAAGGAGAATGCCCACTGGTACTTCACCTTCTCTTCACCAAGGTAAGGGCAGAGAGATCCTGATATACTTGGACCGATCCATCCTGGTACACCACAGGCCCACTTAGTCGGGACTTCTAGAGGATAACTATCATATCAGAATACTGTAGAAACTAGACCATAATGTGTCTCAGTTTGTTTTTAGGCAGGGCTCCCAGGGCCCTGTGCACCCTTTCAATTTGCAGACTAGCTGCCCACTCCAGATGTGATTCATATCACTTCCAAGCAACTTGCAAATGTCATGCACTACCGCAACAGTAGCTTCAGGGTCCTTTGGCACAGGCACACCTTGTCAGACGGCTGCCTGGGTGAGAATCTTCACTCTTGGCAAGTGCATATTTCTATATGATTTGCAAGGTATTGTGGGCAATGTAGTTCATTCACACCAGACACAGCTGCTGACAATAATTTAGTTGTGCTCTTGGGTAAAGCCAATAAGATATTTATTTATGGGGTTATTTCTCCCAACACAGATATGCTTGGCAGCACATAAATTAGGTTACTTGCTTTCAGTGTTAACTTGGAAAAACAAAGTCAAAATCAGGAAAACAACAAATGAAAAGCCACAAAGCAAGAAACAAACTGTTCTTTTCAGGTTAACTTCTGATTACTTCCCACATAGATACAGAAGTGATTCTCTCCTAACTCACAAGCAATTAGGTAAGGCTTAATTGCTAGCAGTTACCAGCTGAAACCCCTTAGCTGGCTTGCCTTCCACTGTGTGGGTCAAATCCTGCTTCAGGAGCTTTTCTGAGTAGATTAAAGAACAAATTTGTATTTTCTTTGTGATGGTTGCTGTACTTTATAACAGAAAGTTACCAACGGAGTTTAGATAGAGAGCAGTCCATATAAACAGGATCCTCATCTGCTATTATTCCCCCTTGTTCAACAAGCATGGGTTCAATATCATGGATTGGCACAGATGAATCTCTCAATGTAGTACTTTCAGGAGAATACTTGTTTCCCTGCTGTCTTTCAAGGTTATAGTTAGGGCATAGATCAGTGTTCATACCTGAGCTTCCATTGCTGTTAGAGTTCCTCTCTATATAGCCTGGCCAGTATGTAGTCCAGTTCTTATGTCCAGCCTTCCAATCCAGATCCCTGGACACTGGATCTCTCTTCACATACCTTCTGGTACGGGTCCTAGGGTCCCTTCCACGTGCAGCCGTCTCCCTCACAGGTACCCTCTGGAGATTCCTAGCTCTGCAGCACCATTCCTCTGGCTTTCCCCAGTCCAATGGTGTATGCTGGCCCTTGGAATACCTCCCAGTATACGTACTGCTTTGGACTCTTCTAGACCTCTCAAAGGCTTTTCTCCTCTTTCTTCCAGAGGGTCTCTTTCCCTCTCTGTCCGTCCGGTTTGGCTTCTGCTTCTGATGATCCTTCAGATGAAACTGATGATCCTTCTCTGGATATGCAAGGTGATCATGAAGATACACATCTGTAGAATAAACTCTACTCTTATTCTGCTTAGATGAGTGCTCCCCCCTAATACAGCGCAGCTGTGCTGAATCAGGCCTTGCCGTTTGAGATGAGTGTTCCATCCTAACACAGCGCAGCTGTGCTGAATCAAGCCCTGCCCTTTGCAATGAGTGCTTGGGGATTACCTCATAGCCCTTTTGATTGAACACACGTTTTCTCACTTCAGCTCCTCTCATGGCTGTTGGAAACCTGGTGCATTCTGGGACTGGTAGTCTTTTATGGCAAAATTCTGTTTTCTCATTTCTACCAGCACTGACAGGTTGCTTGTTCAGAGACACTTCACCTTTTCTATAGCCCCTTCCTGAGCTATGATAAGCTTCCTTATCACATACCCCCCTGCTTAAGTTATTACGGACTGGTTTAACTGGTGAAACTTCTTTCCTACAGTCCGTAATACCTACGAGAGTGTTATCATTTTGAAGCTCACTTACTTCCTGACTGGCTTTAGGGTCATTATTATTTACAGGCCTCTCCTTCCAAGACTTAAGTACATTAATATGGTAGGTCTGCCTACGCCCTCTTGCATTTTCTACCATTTAAGATACTGGGCTCACTTGTTTAACAACCTTCCATGGCCCTTTCCACTGTACTTCAAATTTTGGAGCTGTACCTGCGACTTGAACGAAAACCTTTTCACCAATGCTTAATTGACGGCTTTTGGCCTTCCTATCATACCACCCTTTCTGGCGCACTTGACTGTCCTGCAGGTTCCTCTCAGCAACCTGCGACGTCCTTTTCAAACGTGCTCTCAAGTCTCGTAGAAACAGTGCAACCTCCTGACTTCCTGGTTCAGGATCAATCCATTGTTCCCTCAAAATGTCTAACAAACCCCGTGGAGCCCTACCATACATCAATTCATATGGGGTTACACCTAGGGACACCTGAATTCTTTCCCTGCAGGCATACAAGGCAAAAGGCAATAACATATCCCATTCTTCTACCTCTCCTGCTAACCCCCTTCTCAACATTTGTTTGAGAGTTTGGTTGAATCCCTCCACCAAACCGTTTGATTGTGGATGGTAGGCTGAGGTTTTCACGTGATGAATGCCAAAGGCATCCCAGACCTGGGCCAAATATTTGGATACAAAATTGGACCCTCGGTCAGTCAACACCTCTCTTGGGAATCCCACTTCACAAAACAATTTTACTAGCTCTAAAGCTATTGTTTTTGCAGAAACATTCCTCAATGGTATGGCCCAGGGAAACCTTGTTGCCTGATCTACCATAACTAGGATGTATTGGAAACCTCGGGGCGTTTTGACTAATGGGCCTACAATATCCATGGCAATGCGACCAATTGGGTCTGTAATAATTGGCATGGGAATCAATGGCACCACCGGTGAGTGAGCTGCTGTAACTCGCTGACACGCTGGACACGCAGCACAAAACTGGGCAGTTTCTTTGAAAATACCTGGCCAGTAAAAATGCTTAAGTATTTGATCCAGCGTTCCTTGCATCCCTTTATGACCTTCAACTGGATGATCATGTGCTAATCTAAGTACTAGCCCTTTGAAAGTTGTGGGTACCACCAATTGTTTACGTATGGTCCCATTCCTGGGGTCCTGACTCTCTCTATATAATATTTCATTATCTAGTCTGAATCTGGGCAATTCCTCCCTGACCTCCTGAGCATACTTAAAAGCTCGGGTGAGAGCTTGATCAGCTCGCTGCTCTTGTGGAAAGTTAGGAAACTTTGCCACTAACTCAGCTGGCACCCAGGGTAAACTTTGACCAGCTAACATCTCAGCCCTACCCTGTGCTCTGCAAAGTCTCTCACGCCGCTTTTGTGCTTTCAACTTTCTTACTTTACCAGATGATGGGGTTATTAAATCATCATGAGAGGGTAAGTCTCCTAATAACTCTGCCTGCTCCCCCTCCTCCTTCTGCTGGCTCTCTACCTTAGCCTGCGAGCGGGTGGATACAAGGCCCCTCTTATTACCTATGGTTTGGCCTTCTGGAAGCTTAACCATCTTTTTAGCTAGGGACTGAGGACTTCCAAAGAAAGGCCCGGGAGCTATTTCCATTAATCCTTCTCCCTCCTTCTTTCCTAGCCCTTTCACTAGCCCCTGCTTAAATCTTGGCCAGTCCTTTCCTAGAACCAAATCAAAGGGTAGCCTAGGCACCACTGCTACCAGGACTTCCTCTTGTTCCCCCAGGCACTTATCCTTTAGCCTATAGGTGGGATGTGATGTTGCAGCACCATGAATGCACCCGATGTGAACTTGGCTTTCAGGGGTTCTAGGCACAAATCCTTCTTGGGCCTCTATTCTTTGCCAAAGCCTTTCTGACATCATACTCTGGTCTGCCCCAGAGTCTAACAAAGCATTTATGGTAATTCCTTGCACATCAACCATCAAAAGAAATCCTTCCTTGGGCTGTTCTAACTCCACACCCATTAAGCTAGTGTGTGACTGGCATCCTTTTTCTAAGTGTCCCCATTTTCCACACTTGAAACATTTCTTTTCACTCCCCTGTGTCATCTGGTTTGGCACAGTACATTTATTTTCAGAAATACTTTTAACTATTTTCTTTTCTGATACAGCACATCTTGCCTCAGCACCTATCTTCAGAGGGCCACCCATTCTATGGCAAGCCTGCGTGGCTCCCAAGAATCTCTCTGCTAGCATGGTTGCCTCTCCAAGATTTTGGCAATTTTGCTGTATAAGGAAAGTGTGCAAATCTTTAGGCACCCCAGACATAAATTGTTCGAGCATTATAATGTCTAATAACATTTCTACCGTCTTTTGCTCAGGCTCCAACCATTTTACAGCTAAACTTCTGATTCTCTGACTCAGAGCCCTGGGTGTTTCACCCACTCTCAATGTAACAGCTCTAAACATTCGCCTATACTCTGAAATAGACAACCCTAGGCGATCTCTAATAGCAGCCTTTACATCCTTATAATTCAAAGCCTGGGCTGCTGGCATTGCTCTGTAAGCTGCAAGCGCCTCTCCAGTTAATGAGGCTGCCAGCCTTACTGCCCACTGGGTCTCTGGCCATGCTAATGCTTGTGCCACTCTTTCAAAAGACTCTAGAAAAACATCAACATTATCATCTGGAATTAGCTTCCCAAAACTAAATGCCCCAATCCCTTGATTGAGTCCCACACTGTCCACATGTGGTGTACCAGTGTTTACTGCTGGTCTTGCATCTGTTCCACTTTGGTTCTTCAGCTCAACTAGGGTTTGCACCAGATCAAGCACTGGCCTCTGCTGGTCCATTAAGGCTCTCATAGCAGTGTCCTGAGCCTGCTGTGCTAGCTCCTGCTGCCTGCTGAACTGGGCTGCCATCCACTCAGCTAGTTCCCTTGAATCCATCTTGATTCCTGCAAGAAATACAAAGAAAAAAAAACACAGTGCACCACCTTCCAAACAGGTGTTTTTTTCTACACTTTTTTTTTCCAATTACCCCTGTGCCTTACTCCCATCCACCACTAGACATGCCCAGGTACTTATTACCTTGTCTCAGTGATGAATCCAGCTCTGCACAGGGTCTTTTCCTCCTGGGACAGCTTCCTGGAACAACCTCTTCTCCTCCAAAGTGCAGTTGAGGGAAAATCTTTTTTTTCAGCTTTAAACTTGAACTTTAGTTGTAATCCTCAGCAAGTAAATCCCTTTTGTGCAAAAGCAATCCGAAAAACTACGCCATTTGTCAGACGGCTGCCTGGGTGAGAATCTTCACACTCTTGGCAAGTGCATATTTCTATATGATTTGCAAGGTATTGTGGGCAATGTAGTTCATTCACACCAGACACAGCTGCTGACAATAATTTAGTTGTGCTCTTGGGTAAAGCCAATAAGATATTTATTTATGGGGTTATTTCTCCCAACACAGATATGCTTGGTAGCACATAAATTAGGTTACTTGCTTTCAGTGTTAACTTGGAAAAACAAAGTCAAAATCAGGAAAACAACAAATGAAAAGCCACAAAGCAAGAAACAAACTGTTCTTTTCAGGTTAACTTCTGATTACTTCCCACATAGATACAGAAGTGATTCTCTCCTAACTCACAAGCAATTAGATAAGGCTTAATTGCTAGCAGTTACCAGCTGAAACCCCTTAGCTGGCTTGCCTTCCACTGTGTGGGTCAAATCCTGCTTCAGGAGCTTTTCTGAGTAGATTAAAGAACAAATTTGTATTTTCTTTGTGATGGTTGCTGTACTTTATAACAGAAAGTTACCAACGGAGTTTAGATAGAGAGCAGTCCATATAAACAGGATCCTCATCTGCTATTATTCCCCCTTGTTCAACAAGCATGGGTTCAATATCATGGATTGGCACAGATGAATCTCTCAATGTAGTACTTTCAGGAGAATACTTGTTTCCCTGCCGTCTTTCAAGGTTATAGCTAGGGCATAGATCAGTGTTCATACCTGAGCTTCCATTGCTGTTAGAGTTCCTCTCTATATAGCCTGGCCAGTATGTAGTCCAGTTCTTATGTCCAGCCTTCCAATCCAGATCCCTGGACACTGGATCTCTCTTCACATACCTTCTGGCACGGGTCCTAGGGTCCCTTCCACGTGCAGCCGTCTCCCTCACAGGTACCCTCTGGAGATTCCTAGCTCTGCAGCACCATTCCTCTGGCTTTCCCCAGTCCAATGGTGTATGCTGGCCCTTGGAATACCTCCCAGTATACGTACTGCTTTGGACTCTTCTAGACCTCTCAAAGGCTTTTCTCCTCTTTCTTCCAGAGGGTCTCTTTCCCTCTCTGTCCGTCCGGTTTGGCTTCTGCTTCTGATGATCCTTCAGATGAAACTGATGATCCTTCTCTGGATATGCAAGGTGATCATGAAGATACCCATCTGTAGAATAAACTCTACTCTTATTCTGCTTAGATGAGTGCTCCCCCCTAATACAGCGCAGCTGTGCTGAATCAGGCCTTGCCGTTTGAGATGAGTGTTCCATCCTAACACAGCGCAGCTATGCTGAATCAAGCCCTGCCCTTTGCAATGAGTGCTTGGGGATTACCTCATAGCCCTTTTGATTGAACACACGTTTTCTCACTTCAGCTCCTCTCATGGCTGTTGGAAACCTGGTGCATTCTGGGACTGGTAGTCTTTTATGGCAAAATTTTGTTTTCTCATTTCTACCAGCACTGACAGGTTGCTTGTTCAGAGACACTTCACCTTTTCTATAGCCCCTTCCTGAGCTATGATAAGCTTCCTTATCACAACCTCTGAACTGCAAGTTATTTCAGTGCTCTCTATGTTCAATATCATCAATCTTACACACTAGGTCTGTATACTGTAGGTGCTACTTTCACCTACACTTCTTCTATGGCCTTCATCTGCTCCTCATGTTTATTTTCGGCCTCCTCTACCTGGGCACTTGGATACCTCAGCTCTCCATGGATATCCTCTATTTTCACCAAAATGTCATCTTTGAGCATTTGGACCTCATTAGCAAGAGCTTTAAAATCTTTCTTTATCAGCATGAACGCCCTGATTACCTCCTGGTTTACACATCTTCTCCTCCTCTGAGGCCTCTCCTGATTTCATTGATGCTGTGATGACTGGAGAGGCTGAGCATGAGAAGACCCTGTGGCTCGAGCAGATCACTGTTTATGCTACCTCTTTGCTATTGGATTCTTTCATTTTGGCAACCATTCGTGACTAATTTTTTTAACATACTACTGCATAGAAAATGTTATGATGGTGCTGGATTTAATTGCAATCAATATTGAGGTTGAAGGAATTCAGGATTCAAGTTGCCATCAGGCCAATGATGTCACTACCATTTTCTCCTTTTAATAAAAAGGCAACCCGTAGCTAGGGATTCCTGCTTGAAGACTTCTATTTTGCAGAATCTGTCTACCTTTTGGGAATCTGACAGGTACTTGCAACCTGGATTGGCCACTATTGTAAACAGGATCCTGCACTTAATGGACCTTTCATCGGACCCAGTATGGCATATTTTATGTTCTTATGGATCTCAGTCTCTTTGGGCCTCATGGTTCTGAGTGTAGGACTGAAGCTAGCCAGTGAAGGACATAGACAGTAGTAAACTGCTGTCCTGTATACCTGGGAGAAATATAACAATAAAGCTTGGAGGTGGGGGATAAAATCGGGCCCCTGCTGATGTTGATTTGCCATTTATATTTTGTTTTTCTATAGACAATATAATTCTAACATCATAATCAGTGCTTACATTATATTCAGCCAGCAGTCTGCTGTTACTATTTGTATTGTTGCTGATAACAATAACTTTTAAGAAATTATTCCACCCTATTGATTTTTACTTGGTATATTGTGTAATTTGCATTGTGTAATTTATGTACAAGTTGATGTGTGCTAATGTTATACAGTGTTTAATTTTCTAAGTGATAATACATACGTGTTTCAGGCATTTCTTAGTCCTGAAAACCCAGAGGACCCATACCTGGAGGGTATCAGCTATAACTGTGTGGCGCCTGGGAAACGCTTTATGCCAATGGACAACTTGTCAGGAGGCGAGAAATCTGTAGCAGCTCTGGCTCTTGTGTTTGCTATGCACAGGTACTATGAATACATGAAAGAACATACAGTTGTTTATTTAAATTGTTATTTTGTAAAAAGATATGTCAGTATCAGAACTGATAGGAAAGATTATTCTTGGAGGAGTCAGTTTTCAAAGGGATTTACTTATACTGAGAGGAAGCATTCCTGTGGAGGATCAGGACCGTACCAAGCTAGAAATGCACCCTGTGTATCTCATGAACCTG
This sequence comes from Ichthyophis bannanicus, assembly GCA_033557465.1. Taxonomy (NCBI): domain Eukaryota; kingdom Metazoa; phylum Chordata; class Amphibia; order Gymnophiona; family Ichthyophiidae; genus Ichthyophis; species Ichthyophis bannanicus. The sequence goes on from CM066037.1 coordinate 425,672,803, forward strand.
GTCCCCCTCCCCACCTACCCAACTGTTTGCACAAGTATCCTCTTTCCAGGCTTCTTGGAAGTCCAATGATGACATTGGTGCCCCTTCTGTACTTGAGCCTTATGTGGCCGCACCATTTGCACGCCCCTTGGTACGGTCCTGCGGGGATGGCAGGGTTCTTACATCAAGGTATGAAAATAAGACGTAGATGCATTTTCAGATTTCTATACACTATTTTAAATGAAAAAGTACACCCAGAAACAGCAGGAGCCAATGTCTGCGATTATGGCAAATTTCAAAGTGCGAATATGCAATTTATTTTCACTTTGGAAGCTTGCATAAATCTGTGGGTTGAAAGTACCCATGGACTTTGTTCCACTGTGGCTAGTCTGATTTTCTACCTCTTAGTGGGCAGTTTTCAAAATATCTATGGCTAGAAAATCCCCATGGGATTTACCACAATAATAAAAACAAAACCAAAGGTACCAGCACAAATTCAAGTGTACTTTTTGTGTGATAGAGACCAGAGCAGTTCATCCTGTCTGAAAAACACAAACTATATTCTTATTTACTGAGCTTTTGTTTTGTGAAAAAAAAGGTGCCAGTACTCAATCATCCAACTGTATGGGGTGGATGATTGTCCATGGCTCCACCCCTCTATAGCTATGCCCTCACAGAAGTAATACCCCCTGCGACCGGCCACAGAGCATGCCAGAAGAATACATCAACTCGGTCACATACACGGAAAACATGAATAGAGCCTCACAATATTTAAAATAAGTGATCCCAAAATTACAAATAGAAATGTGTGACGAAAATTGAACTGGAACCCTAAGAAGCTGGACCATAGTGCAATGCTAAAGAAATTGTTCTTGTTCCAGCCTTTCCAAATCTGCATGGTCGGGCACAACCACAAACACTGCACTAATTCTATTCCTGCTGCTGCTGTCATTATGGAGATGTGGTTCAATGAGTCACATCATGGGGATACAAATACTCCCTATACAACAACTTGTATAGGGGCTTTAATACCTTCTTTCTTTTACTAGTTATGCCCCTCTGTATGCAGTCTAGCAACCTTCTAACTTTGGCCACCATCTTGTTATATTGTTTCGCCACCTTGAGATCCTCAGACACTTATCGCACAGAGAGCCCTCTCCTGGTCCATGCATACCAGCCTCTCACCCCTGTCATATGCAGCTCTTTTGGATTTCTGCATTCCAAGTGCATCACTCTGCACTTTTTTGCATTAAATCTTAACTCTGCCAAGAACCATTCTTCTAAATTTTTGTAGATCTTTTCTCATGTTGCCTACTCCCTACAAGATGTCCACTATTACAAATCTTTGTCTCATCTGCAAAAAGGCAAACCTTTCATTTTTAGCCCTTCACCAATATCATAAAGACCATGAACAATACCGGTACCAGAACTGATTCCTGAGGTACTCCACTACTTACTTATTTTTCTTCTGAGAAAAAATACAAAAGCCTTGGAAAAGACACTGAACCTGTATAGTAAATTTACCATACCATGGCAGTCCTAACTCCTAGGACTTAAATTGCAATAACCCTACCCATGAATAGGCAACACTGTAAATTTTACAGAATGCTCTAGAACAGTGGTTCTCAACCTTTTTTGACCCCCAAAGATAAAATCAAATGCGTCTCTCTTCCTTTACCGTTAACGCATTGTCGCTGTAATCATTTGTTGAATTATTAATATATTATAGGCCTTTGCAATATGTTTTTATGTATAAAATTTACTTATTTAAACCACAATAATTAATCACAATAACAAGTAACAATATTTGATTTCAAAATTATGATGATTTTGTAGTCAAATCACTAATATGAAATAAAATTATTTTTTCTACCTTTGTTGTCTGACCAATTTATTCTCTGATCGTGCTGGTCCCGATCTGAGACTTCTGCTTTCCTGTCTTCTCTTAGCTTTCTTTCTGTGGTCTATGGTCCATCTGCCATTTCTTATCTCTTCTTTCGTTTTCTTCACTTCTTTCCATCAGCCTATTTCCAGTCCCAGTAACCCTCCCCAATATCATCCCCTTTCCATCCCTCACTCTCAATACCTTCCAATGTCAACTTGCATTCCCATGACTGCCACTGGTGTCCATTCCCTTCCAGTCCCCCTCCTTCCCCACTGACCAGTCCCTTCTAGTACAAATACCATGGCAGGCCCTCTCAGATCCACTCTCTTCCAATTCCATTCTCCCATCCCCTCGTATCAGCCCATTTGTAGCCTTAGTCCCCCGTTTTCTTCCAGGGCCAGCAGCTCTATCCTCCCCTCCCCACAATCAGCCCATTCCCAGTCGAAGCCCCCCAATCAGCTCGCTTCCAGTGCTAGTCCCCCCTCAACCCCATTACCAGTGCTAGCCTCTCCTAATCAGCTTATTTCCAGTGCTAGTCCCTCCTCAACCCCATTACCAGTGCTAGGCTCCCCTGATCAGCCCATTACCAGTCCTACCCCCCATCAGCCCATTACCAGTCCTAGCCTCCTCTAATCAGCCCATTTCCAGTCCTAACCTCCCCAATCAGCTCATTTCCAATGCTAGCCCCCCATCAGTCCATTACCAGTCCAACCCTCCTATCAGCACATTACCAGTTCCAACCCCCCCTTGATCAGTCCTTTCCCAGTCCTAGCCTTCCCTAATCAACCCATTACCAGTCCTAGCCCACCCCCATCTACGCATTATAATCCTAACCCGCACTGTATCTCCCCTCTGTCCAGCATTTATCCCCCGTCTGTCCAGTATGTCCCCCATCTCTTCCCTTTGTCCATGTCAGCCACTCCTCCCTCCATGTCAGCCCCCCTCCCTCCCTCCTTCCCTCCATCCAACCATCAATGTCAGCCACCCCTCCCTCCATGTCAGCCCTCCCCTCCCTCCCTCTCTCTCTCTCCATGTCAGCCCCCCTGTCCATTTCAGCCCTTCTCCCTCCATCCATCCATCCCTCCTTGTCCGCCCCCCTCCCTCCCTCCATGTCAGCCCCCCTCTGTCCATGTCAGCCCCCCTCTCCCTCCCTCCCTCCATCAATGTCAGCCCCCCTCCCTCCATCCATCCATATCAGCCCTCCCTCCCTCCATGTCAGCCCCCCTGTCTATGTCAGCCCCCTCCTTCCATCCATCCCTCCATGTCAGCCCGCTCCCTCCCTCATGTCAGCCCTGTTGCAGGTTCCCTGCCCCCTCCTCCCCTCTCCCTGTCTGCCTGCTACTGCCCTGCTGTTCTACAGCCGCGGCTCCCTGTCTCTTAGGGAACCGCGGCTATGCCTGTAAAATCATTGCGGAGCCTTCCTGTCTCTCGACTGGCTCTGTGCAGCATTGTCCCGCCTCCAAAGGAAGTGGTAAACAACTTGCAGAGCAAGGGACGTGAGTTTGCTGCTGCCGAGAAGCGGACTCGGCAGCGGCAGCAACTTGTGCGCTATTTTTTTTTTACGGCGGAGTGTGGTGACCCCTGCTAAATCCTGTGGCGACCCCCATGGGGGTCGCGACCCACAGGTTGAGAACCGCTGCTCTACAAGGTTTGCAAGAGAGGAAGACAGATGAGATCTTAGTACTCTCCAAGGCATAGCTGCACTTCATGATTTTGTGTTCATCAGAACCAGCACGGTTCTTGTTCTCATCTAAGATCCCAAAGGACCCAGAAATCCCAGCCTGCTTCTCAGCCAAAACCTACAACAGGGTTCTGACTGCTTTCATGAGAACATAATGGTTCTAGTAGCTGCCAGACAACCTTTCAGGAGGAAGCAGGATAAGGTTTTACATAAACCGTTGGCCCCTTATAACCTCAGACTCTTGGATTCTAAAATTATCCATCATAGATACACTATCTGCCTACTTGAGTTACAACCAAATTGCCCACCAAGATAATCAAGATGCTCAACTGCATTGGCCTTTAAGATACATTAGAAGAGAGCTCCATGGTAAGTATGTCCTGATGCTGAGAGTCTAATCGACTCTCAGCATCAGGAAATACTTACCAAGCTCTCTTCTATCTTAAAGGCCAATGCAGTTGATTCTGTTCTACCAGGGAAAGGAGGGTAGGCATTTTACTGCAAGTATTTTCTGGTCACAAAGAAAACAGGGATACCATCCCATCCTAGACCTAGGGTACTGAACACATTTTTAATTTGAGAAAAGTTCAGGATGGTTTTCCTGGACACTATGTTTTCCTTTCTTCAGCATTGAGATTGGTTATGGTCTCTGGATCTAAAGGATGCTTACATGCATATAGAGATTCATCCCATTTACCAAAAATAACCCAGATTCTCCACAGTCCCTTCAGCTTAGCGTCTGCTGTGCACCTATTCAATCTAGGAGTGCACATGTTCCCCTATTTGGATGATTGCTCCAGAGTCCATCTCAGAAGGGAGCTCAGAGATCCATGTACATAACTATCCAGGTGCTAGAGTCACCAGTGTGTGTCATAAATTATTCAAAATCTCATTTGAGCCCGTCACCTCAATCAAGCTTCATAGGAGCTTAGCTATACATGATTCAAAAACCTTTCTCTTTCCAGAAAGGGCCTCAAAATGAGACAAGCCGAATGCATCTTAAGCTTGTAGTGAATTTAGGCCACACAGAGCTTCAAGAACATCTTTTGTATCACCAGACCTATATAAAGCATTCTATCCTAGTATATGAAGTTATTAAATTTGGAAAAAGGTGTTCCTTTTCATGTTCTTCACATACAAATTATCCTCACCACTTATGCATCCAAACCGGGCTAGTAAGTCCTTGTAACATAATAACATTGTAAATGACAACAGATAAATCACCTAATTCAGAGCCCTCTCCAGGAATATTATACTCTGGAAGCTACCACCCAAACAACAAAAGCCATACACTACCTAACATACACCTTAATAAATGCCCATTCAGCAAGAAACAAGATCCAGATCCTAAACGATTTCCTTATTGACAACAACGTAAACATCTTATGCATAACAGAAGCCTGGTTTTACAATACAGCTAACATCCTAATCAACCAATTAAAACCACCAGATTATGACCTTTTTAACTTCTCTTGTTCTGACCGCAGGGGTGGCGGAGTCTGCATTTTTGCAAGAAGAAACTTAATGTTTAAATTAACACAGGCTTTCACCACTGACGGTCCTGACTTAATAGTATTCTCAAACAAACAGTCAACACTATGTCTGGCCTACTGCCCCCTACAGCTAAGCATGATGAGCTAGCAACCATCCTAGAAATAGCCAGTACATATATTCACCCATCATCCTACCTCACACTAATGGGGGACCTGAACCTTTCCTCTGCTCCACTAAACCAATCTTAAATCCTTCATGGAAGCCATGAGACACCTTCAATTCATCCAACTAATCCAAACTCCACTCCAAAGGAAGCACCTTGGATCTCATATTCGTCCAGACCCAACTCCTTGAAACCCACACAATCTCCGACCCGCTGATCACAGAAGTTCCATGGTCAGACCACTTCACCATCACCTGCCACCTACCATAGCACCCAAATCCAAAAACGAACACCACCCACTGAATATATAACCGCAGATTCAAGCTCTTCGACAAACCCACCTTCATAGACAAAGTCTTCTACTTTCTTGACACAGAATCCCATGATCTTGATCGGACAATAAACAAATGGATCAACTCAACAAAATCTTTTGCCACAGCATCCCCTCCCCCCGACCTGTGAAACCACACTATTGAGTCCACAGTCCCTGGTACATGCCAGACCTCAAAGTACTTAAAAGGGAAACTGTTGGAACTTGAGCGCAAATGGAGAAACACACTCGACGAGCAGACAAAAAGAATCTACTTACTCACCCTTCAAACATACCATACTGAGACCAACAAAGCAAGAAGAGAACACCACACCAAACTAATAATGACAGCAATAAATAAATCCAGGGAACTGTACAACATAGTTAATAGACTAGTGAAGGACAACACTGAAAATCACAGCGCAAACACCATTGAACCACAGGACTTTGCTGCATATCTTCAATCAAAATTCCCCGCACTATCTCACAACTGGCTTTCTTCTGCAAACCTGGATAAACCCATTGTTCAAATCATCACTAACACATTGCTGCGATCCTTCAGCCCACATCCACAGACCACATGGAGAGTATAATCTACAGCCTCAACGCTACTAAATCTCTGTTGGACCCATGCCCTGTTACCTGGTTTAAAACACTAAGAACTTGCCCCACTCCTACTCAAAAGAATCTCGACCTCCTTCACCCAAGGATATTTCCCAACATACTTGAAAACAGCATCCATTCGACCAACCCTCAAAAACATTAAGCTAGATCCGAGCGACCTAAGCTCTTACAGGCCTATCTCCAGCTTGCCATTTATTGCAAAAATCATAGAGACAGTAGTCCTCTACCAACTGCAAGATCATATTGATGCAAATGCTCTGTTAGACACATGGCAACCCAGATTCCACAACAACCATAGAGTAGAAACCCTACTAATTTCCCTAATAGACAGGCTTATCAAGGGCATGGAAAACACAAAACAAGGCTTCATTCTCATATTTTTGGACATTGCAGCAGCACTCAACACCATATGCCATGACCTCCTCCTGCTGCGTCTATTCAACATAGGAATCTGTGACTCTGCCCTAGAATGACTTTGTTCATACCTCACAAATCGCAGACAATACGTGCAAATCGATCAAAAATCCTCCCACCAAATCTCTCAAATACAAAGAGTCCCTCAAGGCTCTTCCCTTTTAGTGTTATTATTTAACATCTACATACAGCCAGTCTGCGACATCATAAGCGCATATAACGTCAACTACCACCTGTATGCAGATGATATCATGATATTTGCACACTTTATCATCACAAACGCAAACTACTCATCAATCACAAACTGCTTCAATGCCATAAACCATTGGCTATCAAAGTACAAACTCTGTATCAACTTCAAGAAGACAGAGGTTCTATTCCTCACCAGAAATAAATCCTTTCACCCCCCAAAGTCATTAAGGGTTGACAATGCCAACTTAGAGGTTAAAACAGAAGTGAAATACCTTGGCGTCACCATTAACCAACATCTCACATTTCAACCACATATAAACAAAGTATCTCAGTGCATTTAGAACAAGTTAAGATCACTCCACCACCTACGGCCCTTTTTCGAATCACGTGATTTTCGAATGTTTTTTTTCAAGCAATGGTACCACCGCACTTTGATTTTTGTAAATGCCATCCTAGAGGGTATTTCAAAGAACTCCCTATAGCCCAACATGCGACTGCACAAATCTTGATGTGCTTACCTCTGCACAGTCACATCACACCCACTCTGAATAAGGTACATTGCCTTCCTCTCCTCAGCCGAATTAAGTATAAAACTCTGATGACAACATTTAAAATACTCCATCAATCATCCTCTCTATACCTACAATCCATCATAGCAAAGAAGTAATGCAACAAACCTTCTAGTCCTGTCTCAACACTGATCAAGAGTAATCGAACAACCTACGCTAGGGCATTTTTCTTACATGCCCGCTCCCCACCTCTGGAACTCCCTACCATTCCACATTAGGGATACTCATGACCTAGCAACATTCAGGAAACTATTAAAACCCATCTATTCATGAATAATTATATGATTCAGCCCTCATCTTTTCAACCCTCTCCCCTATTCCTTCTCGCCTCACCTCCTGTCCCTAAGTAAGATAACTCCATCCTCCTATCCTTACTGAAGATAAACCCTGATAGACTACAAGCAACCTCACTATATTGTATATAGTTAACACTGTTCTAATTTATGTCTAGTTTCCATCCATTATAATGTTAACCTGTTACATGTAAAATAGTTCTGTGTAATATTATTTTCCATTCTCTATAAACTGCATTGATTACTGGAAATGCAGTATAGAAGACTAAATAAGTAAATAAAGATCAGTATGGTCTATCTAGCATGCTCCATGCAGATTACTTCCCCCCCCCCCATGCCTTTGTTCAGGGTTGTATCCACCCATGCAGGTTCCCTACCCCCCTGTTTGTGAAGTGTAAAAGGTATTTAAGTTTTCTTTGATTCCATCTTGCTATAAAGGAATCCTATGGATTTATCCCATGCCAGGAAATATATCTGCTGAAGTTTCTCCAGGATAAAACAGACTTTGTCTGAAGTCATCTGTTTTATCCTGGAGAAACTTCAGCAGATATATTTCCTGGCATTGAGGGCTTCATAGAACGTTCTAAAAGCTTTCAGAAATCGGTTTGCCTGGAATAGAAAAGTTTTGTTGGTTGACAGTGAAGGAGGACCAGGTTTGTTACTCCCTGTGTTGGGAAACTATCAGGATTAGAACTGGGCTCTTTAATGGGATGATCCTCGGGGCCATTTATCTGTCAGGGAAAGACGTTGTCTTGGTAGATAAACTGAGCTAGGTACTCCAACCCCATGAGTGGTGCCTGGACTCAGATGTAGCAGATATGCTTTTCTGCTAATGGGGAACACCCAGGGTGGACTTTCCTCAGTACAGAAAAGTCCTTTAGTTCTATTTCAGAGTAGGGTCTTCACAGCCGTTTAGCTCAAATGTTTTCTTCCTAGATTGGAGGAAGGGTCTTCATTTAATTCCACTCTATTTATTTATTTAGCTGTGCTTATATACTGCTTTTTCACTGGGTCAAAGCGGTTTACAGATATCTGCTAACAGGCACTTTTTATTCCCTCGTCCCCAAAGGGCTCACAATCTAAGCGTACCTGAGGCAATGGAGGGTTAAGTGGCTTGCCCGAGGCCACAAGGAGTGGCCATAGGACTAGAGACCCCAGTCCCTCCGGCCTGAGGTTACTTATCCCTACATGGGAATTGAACCCTGGCCCTCCAGCCTGAGGTAACCTGTCCCAACCACTGAGCCACTCCTCCCTCTAGCAAAGACTATCCTGAAACTCAGGACCAAGAGACACTGATTCTCAAAAGCCCCTTATTGGTCAAGGCAAGTCTTATTCCCTCTCCTTTAGGAATTATCTATACGGAGATCAATACAGTAAGACTACAGAATTCTCCAGTGTTGATCACGCAGGTGCAGGAGATGATGATGCACCTCAACATTACATCCCTTCACAGTCTAAGGGTAACCATAGCTACCCTGAGTCTGTTGGACAGCATATCACAGATCCTTCTGGCTTCCAGGAAAGACTTTTCTCCGGGAACAAGCAGGAGGTCAGTCCTCACATATGGGTGATGTCGGCGCCAATGGAGCCCTCGTGCGGAGCAAATCCCCAGCTTTCAGAGAAAGCCTTTGGGAGTTGCCACAACGCATGTGCGGTCCCCTTCCCACCCAAGGGTGCCATCTTGCTCAGTCTCCTTTTTTCCACGGAGTCTTTCGGACGTAGTCCACAGTGTCCCTGAAAAAAGTTGATTTTTTTTTCCTGTTTCCTTCGACCGGTCGACACTGGTACCTCTTCCCGCCTTTGGCTTGGTACGCTGGTATGGAGTCCGTCTCTCTTTTCGGTTTTTGTCAGTTTTGACTTGCGGCTTTCGCGCCTTTTTTCTTTTCACTGACAGCCCGGGTCTTTGACCTAGCAGGGGCTCTTTTTCCCCCGATGGCTACCAGCGGGTTTAAGAAATGCGATCAGTGCATGAAACTGATGTCCCTCACCGATACGCATGACTGCTGCCTACGGTGCCTCGTGCCCGACCATGACCCGATGGTCTGTGGCCCGTGTAGGAAAATGTCCTCCAAGGCCCTGAAGTGCCGCCAGCAGCAGCATGATAGGATTTTTTCTGAGACCCCCATGCGTCCGAGAGCCTGGACCTCATCTGAGGCCTCCACATCTCGGGGGGAACATTCCGAGCACAAGCAGCATCGAGGTTCCTCAGAATGGGGGTCCCCCTCGAGGGAACACAAGAGGAAGAAGAAATTCTCAAAGGCAGCGTCTCTGGATGGCTCCGAGTAACCCGGCTCCTCCTGGGGCCTGTCGCGGAGCCCCGAGTGCCAGCCAGATCTTTGGAGAAGGAGCGTCCGGCAAAGGTTCCTCATCGGGAGACGGATCAGCCGAGGCAAGTACCAACTGTCCTCGTTGAGGACTCCCCTCCAGGGGAACCGGCGTTGGGCCCGACCGTGTCAGGGCCCGAGCCGGCAGCTGCGGAGCCTTCCGGACTCGAATCCAAAATGGTGGCTTTGGAGCACAGCTTCACTGCCTTCATGAAGCAGCAGTGGGCGCTGATGGCCGGCCTGTCTGGTTCTTCTGCCCTGACCACCGGACCCTCGACATCAAAGTCGACCCCGGAGGCCGAGCCGATCTTTGAGGCCTTTTGGGCTCGAGTCAATACTCAGCTGAGGTCTCACTCGGCCTCCCGTTCAGGACCAAGGTTGTCGCTGCCGAGCCTACCGACGTTAGGGCGGTCGGCGCCGGGGCCCTCGATGCCTGACGAGTCCCTCGATTCCTCCTTGGAGGCGTCGGCATGGGAAACCGAAGACGAGGAGTCCCCGGATACCCGCCGACAAAGGGATGTCCCTTCCAATTCCCCAGTATCCAAGCCTCGGAGAAGGTCCCCTCCAGAGGACATAAGGTTCTTGGACTTCTTGCGGGACTTGTCCAAGGCTTTGGCGTTCCCCACAGAGTCCGAGGAGGATCTTTGAGCTGACGAGCTCGAGATCCTTCAATATGAGGCCCCCCCTCGGGAGGCTCTTACTGTACCCGTGCCTCCGATCCTGGAACGACTAATGCTCCGTATGTGGGAGGCACCAGCGTCGACGCCTGTGATCAGCAAATGGCTCTACTCGATGTATCGAGTCTGCTGGAGCCCTGGGTTTCAAAAATCCACAACTGCTGCACAACTCCATGGTTGTGGAATCGGCCATGTGCAGGCTGAAGAGCCAGAAGACGCACTCCTCGGTGCCTCCCGGCAGGAAGGCCCACAACTTGGATGCTCTCGGCAGGAAGTGCTTCCAGGGGGCAATGCTGAATTGTTGGATCCAGGCATACCAGCTGTACATGGGCATGTACCTGAGAGACCTGGCAAAGGAACTCGCCGGCTTCGCAGCTGGTATCTCCGAGGAGCCTTTGCAGTACTTCAGGGGCCTGTACAAAGCTGTCCGTGAGTGCTCGAAGTTTATGTCTTGGGCGGCCTATGACGGGTTCGAGTCGGCGGCCCAGGTAGCTGTGGCCGGCATCGGTGCACGCTGCCAGGCTTGGCTGCAGTCGTCGCACCTCGAACAATGGGTTCAGGACAAGTTGGTCGATGTCCCATGCCAAGGGGAGAATCTCTTTGGCAAACCCATGACCAACAATGCTGCAGAGCTGGAGACCGAGTACATGACGAGGACACGGCTCTCCAAGAAGACCTCTGCCCCTTCTCGCAAGAAGGGCTCGGGTAAAAAGCCCTTTTGCCCAAGGAAGGGTACTTCTTACCGAAGTTACCCCCATTATCAGGCCTCCCCGGCTCCCCAAGAGGGGCAGCAGGCCAAGGGGCAGGGACATGGCCCGCGTAAACAGAAATCCTCCATACCCCAGGCACCGGCTCTGGCCCAGCCTAGGAGTGGCTTTTGACTCCTGCAGCATGGCCCTTCTTCCAACAGGAGCCAGACAGACCAGACCACAGGAGGCCAGCTTGCTTTGTATGCCCACAGGTGGACAGCCATTGCCACCGATACCTGGGCCTTACAGGTGGTCCGGGAGGGCTATCTTCTTCACCTAGCCCAGGTGCCTCCTCATTATTTCCCAGGAGAGCCCCTCAGGTCTCCCCTTCACTGGGACCTTCTTCTGAAGGAGCTAGCAGGACTTCTCAAGGATCAGGCAGTAGAACCGGTGCCCCAGCACCTGCAGGGCAGGGGCTTCTATTCCAGGTATTTTCTGGTGCCAAAGAGGACAGGAGGCCTCAGACCCATCCTCGACTTGCGCCACCTCAGCAAATTCCTGGTGAGGGAGAAGTTCAAGATCGATTCTAAGCAATCCTTTATCCTCATATTTCTGGACATTTCCACAGCCTTTGACAGTGTAAATCATCAATTAATGCTAACAAGGCTCCACCAGATAGGGATCAATGAAACAGTCCTAAAATGGTTCTCCTCATACCTTTCTGAAGAACACAAGGAGTAAGAATTGATCAGCAAACGTCAAGACCATACAAACAGGGACAAGGTCTCCCCCAGGGTTCTGCCTTCTCAGCCCTTCTTTTTAATATCTATCTACAACCCACATGTTCCATCTTCAAACGTTTCAGCATCAATTATCACATTTACACGGACGATATAATGTTATACTTACCATTTAACATTTCAAACCCGCCAATCCAATTACTCTGACTGCTTCTCTGAAATATGTTTATGTTTATTGGGGTGCTTAATAGACCACCCATCACAACAACGTCTGAGCGGTTTACAAAATACATCAAAAAGAGGTGCTTAGAAAAAAAAAAGAACGCCAATTATATTATAGGATAGGAGAAAGGAGGTTAGAAGTTATAGAGAGAGAGCAGGAGTTAGGCAGGTTGATGAGTATCACCGGGGAAGTGGAGAAAGAGGGGAGGGGGGTGGGGAAAGGTCAAAAGCTAGGAAAAAGAGGTGTGTTTTTAGGTTTGCTTTAAAAGTTTTGAAGGATGGCTCTAGGCGGAGGTCTGGGGAGAGCGAGTTCCAGAGACGGGGGCCAAGGAAATAAAAAGCAGAGGAATGGGTAGATTCTAGGTGAGCTTGGGATGGGGAGGGTAGGGTCATGCGGTTCGCGCGGATGATGCGGAGGGAACGGTGGGGAGTGTGGAGGTGGACCAAATCAGCGAGATAGAGGGGGGTGCCGGTGTGAATAGACTTATGAACAAAGATGAGGAATTTCTATTGTATACGAAAAGGGATTGGAAGCCAGTGCAGACAAATAAAGAGGGGGGTGATGTGGTCGAAGCGGGAGGAGCAGGTAAGGATACAGGCGGCAGTGTTATAGACTCGCTGTAGACGTTGAAGCTGAGATTGTGGGAGGCCGGCCAGGACAACATTACAGTAATCTAGGCAGGAGATGACAAGGGAGAGAAGAAGAGTGGTCATAGAGGAGAGAAAAAGAAAGGGGCGAACAGATCGAATGGCTTAAGAACCACAATCTTTATATTAATTTTTCTAAAACAGATGCAATGTATGTCACTAGAAACCAGAGCTTCGCCCCCCCCCCCCCCCATCAATGATTAGGCTCCAGGATATTAACATTGCAGTCAAAAATGAGGTTAAATACTTAGGAGTCATTATCGATTGTACCCTCAGTATGGTATGCCATATAAAGCACACAACTAAAAAGATATTTTACAAACTCAAACTCTTAAAACAGCTCTGTCCACTACTCCACCTCCAAGACTTTAAATCTGTTATCCAGGCAATTATTACTCCTCATTTTGACTTTGCCAATATTATTCTACAGGGCATTACAAAACAGAACCTAAGAAGGCTAGGCTAGATCAACCCCAATCCTGACCCCCCTAGACTTCTGTCTCCCTCATGTGCCTTGTGGAACACGCACTCTGTCTCTAATAAACTTGCTTTTACTCATGATCTCTTTAACTATAATGCTCTACATCTTCTTGCTCTAACTGAGACCTGGATCCTCCCAGATGATACTGCATCTACTGCATCTGTCATGGGGGATATCAGTTCTCCCACATGCCTCGTCCCACTGGCCGTGGTGGTGGTGTTGGGCTTCTACTTTCTCCCTCTTGCCAATTCCAACCCCTCCTGCTGCCTCAGTCTCACTGCTTTCTCTCTTTTGAAGTCCACTCCATCCGCCTTTTCACTCCACTTCCTCTCCAAGTAGCTGTTCTTTAGCAACCTCCTGACAAGTCTGCTTCTACCTTTCTCACTGACTTTGACTCGTGGCTTTCCTTCTTTCTGGATTCCTCTTCCCCCACTCTTATTCTTGGGGATTTTAACATTCATGTCGATAACCCCTCTGATGCTTATGCTTTAAAGCTCCTCTCCCTTACCTCCTCATTTGACCTCCAACTTTGTTCCATTGCCCCCACTCACCAGCATGGCCACTACCTTGACCTGATATTTTTCTCTAGTTGCTTACCCTCAAACCTCTGTAGCTCAGTTCTTCCCTTATCTGACCATCACCTTTTTTAGCTTTAATCTTCATCACCCGCTGCCTCAGTCTCATCCTATCTCCTCCAACCTATTTAGAAATCTTCATGCTATTGATCCCTTGGCTCTCCTTTCCACTATTTCTTCATCTCTTTCTTCCACCATGTCATCTATGTCTGTTGACGAGTTAGTAACTTCCTATAATGCTGCACTCTCCTCGGCTCTGAATGCTCTCGCTCCGCCCATGCCACATCCTGTGAGACGTTTTGCACCCCAGCCCTGGCTTTCATCCACTACCCGCTATCTACGTTCCTGTGCCCGTTCTGCTGAGCGTGCTTGGCTCAAATTCCGCTCCCCTGAAGACTTTCTACACTTCAAATTCATGCTTGTCTTTTTCCACTCAGCCATAGCGCTTGCCAAACAAGACTACTATGTCCATCTGATTAACTCTCTTGCCTCTGATCCTCGCCGTCTCTTTACTACTCTCAGCTCTCTTCTCAAAGTGCCTCTTCCTCTGATCCTTCCCTCCCTTTCTGCCCAAACCCTGGCTGACTATTTCCATGACAAAATCCAAAAAATCACCTTCCAATTCCCCACAAAGTCAGCTACTTCCCCTCCTCCTCCTCTTCACTCCCAACTGCCCTCCCCCCCCCCCCCCCCCACACCTCTGCTACCCTCTCTTCCTTTCCTGTGACTTCTGAAGAGGAAACTGCACACCTTCTTTCTTCCTCCAAACTCACCACCTGCTCCTCTGATCCTATCCCGTCTCCTAAGCCCCATCTCGTTGTCCCTTCCAGCTCTCATATTCTCAACCTATCGCTCTCCACTGCAACAGTCCCTGCAGACTTCAAACATGCTGTGGTCACACCTCTCCTCAAGAAACCGTCACTTGATTCCACCTGTCCTTCTAATTATCGACCCATCTCTCTCCTTCCCTTCATTTCTAAACTACTTGAACATGCGGTTCACTGCCACTGTCTCGACTTCTTCTCCTCTCCTGCCCTCCTGGATCCCTTACAGTCTGGCTTTTGTCCTTTACACTCTACTGAAATGGCTCTTGCCAAACTCTCCAGTGACTTGTTCCTGGCAAATTCCAAGGGCCTTTACTCAGTCCTCATCCTTCTTGACGTCTCTGCTGCTTTTGACACTGTTGACCACAACCTTCTCCTCGATACCCTGTCCTCGCTTGGTTTTAGGGGCTCTGTACTATCCTGGTTCTCCTCCTATCTCTCCCATCGCTCTTTCAGTGTGTGTTCTGGTGGCTCCTCCTCCTCTGCTACCCCGCTCCCAGTTGATGTACCCCAAGGATCTGTCTTGGGTCTGCTCCTTTTCTCTCTCTACACCCAGTCCCTTGGTGCACTTATCTCTTCCCATGGCTTTCAGTACCATCTGTATGCTGATGACTCCCAGATCTACCTCTCTACACCTGAAATTTCTCCAGTAATCCAGACCTGGATCTCTGCCTGCCTTTCTGATGGTGCTGCCTGGCTGTCTCACCGCCGCTTGAAACTGAACATGGCCAAGACTGAACTTCTTATCTTTTCCCCCTAAAACCTCCCCTCCTCTTCCCCCTTTCTCAATCTCTGTGGATAACTCTGTACTCCTTCCTGTTTCCTCAGCCTGCAATCTGGGGGTTGTCTTTGACTCCTCTCTCTCTTTCTCCACACATATCCATCTGATAGCTAAGACCTGCCATTTCTTTCTCTATAACATCAGCAAAATCTGCCCTTTCCTTTCTGAACACACTACTAAAACGCTTATCCACTCCTTAATCGCCTCCCGTCTTGACTACTGTAACCTACTACTTGCTGGTCTCCCTTTGAATCATCTCTCTCCCCTTCAATCTGTTCAACACTCTGCTGCGCAGCTAATCTTCCGCCAGCCTCGTCATGCCCATATTACTCCTCTTCTCAAGTCACTTCAATGGCTCCCTATCTGTTTCTGCATCCAGTTCAAACTTCTCCTGCTGACCTATAAATGCATTCACTCTGCGGCTCTTCACTACCTTTCTTCTCTTATCTCTCCTTACAACCCCCCTCGGGAACTCTGCTCTTCTAGCAAACTGCTGCTGTCTGTGCCCTTCTCTTCTACTGCTAACTCCAGACTTCGCTCCTTTCACCTTGCTGCGCCTTACACCTGGAAAAAACTACCTGTGTCTGTACGCCAGGCATCTTCTCTAACCCTCTTCAAATCCAGGCTGAAAACTCACCTCTTTGCTGCTGCTTTTGGATCTTGACTCATCTGATCTTCTTTTTCTTTCCCCTTGCTTTATCCCTGCCTACACCTTCTGTGTTTGTCTTGACTAGACTGTAAGCTCTGATGAGCAGGGACTGTCTCTTACCTGTCTGTGCAGCACTGCGTATGACTTGTAGCGCTATATAAATGCTCAGTAGTAGTAGTAGTAGTAGTAAGGCTACAACTAGCTCAAAACATAGCAGCTAGAATAACCATGATTGTCAACACACTGGAACACATCACTCCCACACTGTCTACCCTACACTGGCTACCCATACAAAGCCGTATAATCTACAAAACTCAAGTTTCAACTTTTAAACAAATCAATAACATTGCCCCTTCATTTCTTTCTGCACTAATCTCAAAGGAATCCCCCAACCGAAATCAACGGAACAGGAACAAAAATAAACTTGTTATACCAACGGATTTCAGGAAATCCAGAAAGTTAACAAGCAACAAGGCTTTCTCCCACATTGCACCTAAACGCTGGAAAACACGGTATAGAAATTTTCAAGAAATAATGAAATAAATATTGCTGCCTTACCTCCGCCAGGGAGACTGGCTGTGCTCCTTAGACCTAAAAGATGCGTATGCACACATCCTAATACACTCAAGCCACAGGCAATATCTGCACTTTGTGGTGGTGGGCAATCACTACCAGTAGAGGGTATTTCTCTTTGGCCTGGCCTCGGCCCCCAGGGTTTTCACAAATTGCCTGGCAGTGGTTGCCACTTTTCTCAGGCTCCAAGGGGTCTTTGTCTTCCCCTATCTCGACGACTGGCTCATCAGAGGCACTTCAGCCATCGAGGTGCACCAGGCCACAACTCGCACCATCCAGGTGCTGCAACACCTAGTGTTCGTAATCAGTGTCCCCAAGTCCAGCCTCACTCCAAACTCAACAGCTGGAGTTCATTGGGGTCAGAATCAACAGCCTTCAGGCAAAGGCCTATCTGCCTGCAGACAGGGCAAGCAGGCTTATGGCTCTGGTAGAACAGGTGAGTCGCAGGTCTGTAGTGTCAACAAGACAATTCCTGCGCCTCCTCGGGCACATGGCTTCCACAGTCCATGTGACCCCGGATGTCTGCCTCCACATGCGGACCTCTCAATAGTGTCTCAGAGACCAGTGGTCTCAGGCCACAGGACGCCTCCGAGACAGGGTCAAAGTGTCCGGGCGTCTGGTACGGTCCCTGGCCTGATGTCTCTAACCGCATCACTCGGAGGCGGGAATGTCTTTCCAGGCTCCTCTACACACGAGGATCCTTACCAAAGATTCATCCCTGCTGGGCTGGGGGTCCCATTTCCAGGGTTTCCGTACTCAGGGAGTTTGGTCCCCGAGCAAGAGGACCCAGCAAATCAATTTCTTGGAACTCCGTGCCATCCGCCTAGCCCTAGAGGTTTTCAGGCAGCTCCTGGCCCATGAACCTGTCTTGGTGCAGACAGACAACCAGGTGGCCATGTTCTATGTGAACAAGCAGGGTGGTACTGGGTCCCATCCCCTATGTCAGGAAGCCCTGGACCTGTGCTCATTCGCAGCCTGGCATGGCATTCGTCTATGAGCAGTCTACCTGCCGGGCCAGGACCACTGGCTAGCCGACAGGCTCAGCAGGATTCTCCAGCCCCACGAATGGCAGCTGGACCGCGGGGTAGCCAGTTGGCTTTTCTGGACCTGGGGGGCGGCCAGTGATTGACCTATTTGCGAGTCCGGACATTCACCAGTTGCCCCATTTCTGCTGCAGGCAGCCGCACCCGCACAGGGTGGCCGCCGATGCTTTTATGGTATCATGGTCTGTGGGCCTTCTGTATGTGTTTCCCCCAATGCCTCTGGTGGCTAAGACTCTGTTCAAGATTCTCCAGGACAGAGCCTCGGTCATCCTTATCGCCCCACGGTGGTCCAGGCAACCCTGGTTCCCGCTTCTACTGCAGCTAGCGGTGGAGGCTCCCATTCCCTTGGGGTCCTCCCCGCACCTCCTATCTCAGGAGGGGGGCTCTCTCCTACACCCCAACCTCAACTCCCTCACTTTGATGGCGTGGCTGCTGATAGGGTAATTCTCGCTCCACTTCTCCTTCCAAGGAATATTGAGGAGGTCTTGCTGGCCTCGCGGAGGCTGTCGACTAGATGGGCCTACGCCTTGAAGTGGCGCAGATTTGCATCATGGTGCAAGGAGCAGGAGGTGGATCCCTTCTCTTTCCCAGTGGGGGTGATTTTACGATACCTTCTCCACCTCTGTGATTTGGGCCTTAAGTCCAACTCTGTCAGGGTGCATCTCAGTGCCCTTGCGGTGAACCACTTTCCGGTGGATGGGAAGCCTCTCTCCGCCCATCCCTTGGTCTCTTGGTTTCTGAGAGGCTTGCTTCTCTTGCAACCCCCAGTCCGCCTCCTCTCCCCCCCCCCCCCCCCTCCGGCGACCGAATGGAATCTGAATGTGGTGTTAGGGCAGCTTACTAGGCCTCCCTTTGAACTGATGGTGACCTGCCATCTATGCTATCTCTCTTGGAAAGTGGTTTTCTTGGTGGCACTCATGTCTGCCCGGAGGGTGAGTGAGCTCCAGGCCCTAGTGTCAGAATGGCCTTACACCAGATTCTATAAGAACCGGGTGGCGCTTCGCATGCACCCCAAGTTCCTTCCGAAAGTGGTCTTCTCGTTCCACCTCAACCACGAGGTGGTTCTGCCTACCTTTTTTCCCAGGCCGCATGCCAGTTGGGCAGAGACGGTCCTGCATACCCTGGACTGTAAGAGGGCGTTGGCCTTCTATACCCAGTGTACGCAAGCGCATCGGGAGGTTTCTCAGCTTTTCGTATCCTATGACCCCAGTAAGCTGGGGGTGGCGGTATCAAAGCATATGCTGTCCACCTGGGTAGCAGACTGTATTGCCTGGGCATACATGGCAGCCGAGCTTCTGATGGAGGGTCATGTTACGGCCCATAGGGTCAGGGCCATGGCAGCATCAGTGGCTCATTTGCGCTCTGTTCCTCTGGCAGACATTTGCCGGGCCACTACCTGGTCTTCGGGTCAGATCTTCGCAACCCATTATTGCCTGGACAGGGGAGTCCCGACAAGAAAGTGCCTTCGGCCAGGCTGTATTCCATAACCTTTTCGAGGTCTAGGCAACTCCTGCCCTCTGACCCTTCTGTGTTCAGGCTACCGGAGTGCTATTCCCTTAGTTTGGATTTCTATTGCAGCTGTTTGCGGCTCTCGTAGAGGGAGCCTTTTTTAGCTATGGGTTCTCGGTAGCCTATAGCTAGGGAGTCCCATATGTGAGGACTGACTTCCTTTTTGTTCCCGGAGAAAGCATAGTTACTCACCTGTAACAGGTGTTCTCCAGGGACAGCAGGAATCAGTCCTCACAACCCTCCCTCCTCCCCTTGGAGTTGCAGTCTTATTATTATTATTTTATCCTTTTTTGCTGTCTTTTTAGCTATGTCATTTGACTGAGCAAGATGACACCCTTGGGCAGGAAGGGGACCGCGCATGCGTGATGGCAACATCCAAAGGCTTTCTCTGAAAGCTGGGGATTTGCTCCGCACGAGGGCTCCGTCAGCACTGATGTCACCCATATGTGAGGACTGATTCCTGCTGTCCCCGGAGAATCTAAGTATACCACATCTAGCACTCTCCCTTAGTCCGACACTCTGGTCACCAAGTAAAAAAAAAATTAATCAGATTTGTCTGACAAGACTTGCCTGTATTAAAGCCACACTGCCTCAGATCCTGCTTTAGCTGCATTTCTATTAATTTGCTTACCACAACCTCATCCTTCGCTGTTTTGTAGAGCAAGGCTCTCAGACCAGTCAAGACACACCAAGTCAGTCAGGCTTTCAGGATAACTACAATGAAAACTTGGCTAGCTAAGTGTGTCACAAGGACTGGGTTGAGAACCTCTGTTGTAGAGGGACCAAATATACCCTTCTCCTGTCCTCTGGGATACTGCTGGCTCTAAAAGAGCAGTGAAAAGGTCAACAGTGGAACCACTAGAATTTCCCTAAGTTTCTTCAATACTTCAGATGTATCCCATCCGACCCATTGCTTTGTCTACTTTGTCTGCTTGCGAACACAGTTTTCTGAAAATCGTTCAAGATTCACCTCACTTCTGTACCTATGTTTTGGTATTTTCTGAGGTTCTACGCCCAGCTTTCATCTGTGAACACAGAACAGAAATATTTGTTAAGCTCTTATAACAGGCTGATTCTATTGTTTTTTTCCAATTTCTATTATTTACCTAGTAGGAAGGTTACTCAAAATAAGGCTGAAGCAGCAAAATTGGAGGTGGATACCGAGTTAGATTTCACCAATTCTCCAGGAACAAGCAGGAAGTCAGTCCTCACATATGGGTGATGGCGGAGCCAGCGCAGAGCAAATCTCCAGCTTTCAAAGATAACCTTTGGGACATACTACCAAGGGTGCTATTTCGCTCAGTCTCCTTTTTTCCACGGAGCCCAATGGATGCTCGTCCTGTTCCCCTGAAAAGATCTTCCAAACTAGCCTTAAAAAGTGTTTTTTTTCCTGATTGCATACCTGTTCCTCTTCCCACCTCGAGCCGGCACTGGTCCCGGCAGTGTTCTTGGCTCCTTCCCTCTTTTTTGATTGTGGTGTGTCTCCCAGCGTTCGTGCCCTTTTTCTCCCGGGGGTCGTCGACCCTAGCCAGGTGTCTCCCACCATGCCCCCTGGTGGGTTCAAAAAATGTGACCACTGCAGTCAAACCATGTCTACTACAGACACACATGACTGCTGCCTACACTGCCTGGGCCTGGACCACGATAGTACCACCTGCGATCTGTGACAGGCCATAACTCCGAAAACAACAAGAAAAATTTGGAATTGCAGGAAAGGATGTTTCCGAGGTCCAACTCGGCACCGGCTTCCCTGATGCCGAGCTCCAAGCCCAGCACTTCCCATGAAGCCAGGGTGTCCTCAGCATCTCGTGGCGGCGGTTTCTCCAAGAAGACCCCAGACCCCGAGAAGAAAAAGAAAAAATCCTCGATATTCATGGAGGTTCCACTGGTAAAGCCCCACGGAGGGACTCGAGCAGCACCCCACTAAGGTCTCTAAGATGGAGTCCTCAGCTGGCGGAGACCGAGCGAGGCTTCCCAAGGCCATGGTCCTCGTCGAGGATGCACTCGCAAGAGTGCCGGCATCGGGCCTGAGGTACAGCTGATCCTTGAACGGCTGCTCTGCAGGATGTGGGAGACCCCGGCCTTGGTGCCAGTGGTCAACCGATGTTTCAATGCCATCTATCGCATCAAGAAGGGCCCTGGGTTCCACAAAACCCAACTCCCACATAATTTAATGGTGGTGGAGTCAATCATGCAGAAGCTTAAAAGCCGGAAGAACTACACCTCTGTCCCTCCGCCCCCCCCCCCCCCCTCCTTGGCAGAGAGGCTCCGGCTCTCGACGCCCTCGGATGAAAATGCTACCAAGGCTCCATGTCGGGTGCTGGATCCAAGCCTATGAACTGTACATAGGCATATACCTCAAGACCCTCGTCCAGGAGCTCTCTGGCTTCTCGGCTGGACTCACCAAGGAACCTCTCCAATGGTTCCAGTCCCTGGCAGCCGGGATCAGGGACTGCTCAAAGTTCCTTTCCTGAGCCGCCTATGATGGCTTCAAGTCGGCAGCCCGAGTGGCGGTAGCCGGCATCAGTGCCGAGCGCCAGGCCTGGCTACAGACCTCGCACCTCAAGCAATGGGTCCAAGAAAAATTGCTCGACGTCCCCTGTACCAGGGGAAATTTGTTTGGCAAGCCCATGGCCGACAAGGCGACTAAGATAGAGGCCGAGGTTGTCAGTAGGCAGAGGCTCTCCAAAAAGACCTCTGCCCTTCCCTGCAAGAAACCATCGGGGAAAAGACCACTTTTTCCGAGGAAAAAGGGGTCCATCCACCAAAATCACTACCAATCCTTCTCAGGTCATTAACAACAAGGCTCTTAGCCCAAGGGCCAGGGCCACAGGCCCATGAAGCCAAAAGCTCAGAAGCCCCAGGCCCCAACTCCCACCCAGACTAGAGGGAGCTTTTGACTCCCAGGACAGGGCCTCCTCTCCCCTGGGAGACCCTCCCCAGCCCAGAGGGGGCCACCTGGCCATTTGCCCACAGGTGGGCCGGGGTCACCTCGGACCAATGGGTTCTGCAGGTGGTAAAGGAGGGATACCTCCTCCACCTGCAGCAGGTACCTCTGAGGTTATTTTATTTATTTATTTATTTAACAATCACTTATATACCGCATCTTCCATAGATCAGTTGCGGTTCACAATAAACAACAATCAACAAATCAGAGTTTGTTTTACATGTAACATCATATAACCAAAAACAAGGTTCTTCCCAGGAGAGCCTATGCGACCGCTCCTTCACCAGGTCTTGCTGATCTTAGAGCTCGCAGGCCTACTCAGGGACAGTGCAGTAGAACCTGTTCCCCAAGCATCTGTGGGAACAGGCTTCTACTCTAGGTACTTCTTTGTCCCCAAGAGAACTGGAGGCCTCAGGCCCATACTAGACCTGCGAAACCTGAACACTGCTCTCCCCTGGAACACTGCTGCCTTACCTCCACCAGGGAGATCGGCTGTGCTCCTTGGATCTAAAGGATGCGTATACCCACATCGTAATCCACCCCTCCCACAGGCAATACCTTAGATTGGTGGTGGGGGAGGGCACTACCACCCTCCGGTCCGGTCTCCTCGCCACGAGTCTTCACCAAGTGCTTGGCGATGGTAGCCGCCCACTTGCACCTACAAGGGTCCTTCGTCTTCCCCTACCTGGACGACTGGCTTATCAGAGGCAGCACACCTCAGAGTCAGGCAGGCCGCAAAGTGTACAATCCTCCTGCTGCAGCACCTGGGGTTCATCATCATCTACCCCAAATCCCACCTCGCCCCAACCCAAAGCTTGGAGTTCATAGGGGCTCAGTTGGACACATTACAGGTCAAGGCTGTCCTCCCAAGGGAAACAGCAGAATGCCTCAAGCAACTAGCAGGGCAGGTACAATGCTGCTGGTCAGTACAGGCTCGCCTCCTGCTCCCCTTGTTGGGCCATATAGCCTCAACGGTCCATGTCATGCCTTTAGCCCGCCTCCACATGCAGGCAACCCAGTGGTGTCTCCGCTCACAGTGGACTCAAGCCACAGGTGAACTATGGGACAGGGTCAGAGTCACCTGCCAGCTGGCGGAGTCCCTCACCTAGTGGCAAAGCCTGCACCACCTCCAGGCGGGAATGCCTTCACTTGCGCCCGTGCCACAGAGGACCCTGACAACAGACGCCTCCCCCCTGGGCTGAGGGGCACACTTTGGAACTCACCACACATAAGGCAGCTGATCCCAAGAGGAGTCGCTCTTGCAAATCAATCTCCTGGAACTCAGGGCAATCTTCCTGGCCCTGCGAGCGTTCCGCCACCTCCTGCAGCACCAGCCCGTATTGATCCAGATGAACAACCAGGTGACAGTGTTTTGCATCAACAAGCAGGAAAGCACGGGCTCATACTCCCTCTGCCAAAAGGCAGTAGCCCTCCTTTCTTTCACAGTGTAAAACAACATGCTCCTGCGAGCAGTATACCTGCCAGGCCAGGACAACTGCGTAGTGGATAGACTGAGCAGAGTCCTTGGCCCACACGAGTGATGCTTGAACCTCAGGGTAACACAGTAGCTCTTCTACCGCTGGGGCAGACCCGTGATGGACCTGTTTGCCTCCCCGAACAATGTGCCAGCCACACTCGGGGAGGGTGGCAGCAGCTGCCTTCCTGATCTCATGGTCAGAGGGCCTACTCAATGCATTCCCACCGACCCCACTGATCGCCAAGACCCTCTTCAAGGTCCAAAGCGAGGGGGCATTAGTGATACTGATCGCGCCCAGATGGCCCAAGCAACCCTAGTTTCCCTTGTTGCTCTACCTGTCGGTAGCACTCCCAGTCCTGCTAGGCTGGGCCCCAGACCTCCTGTCCCAGGAGAAGGGCTCCCTTCTGTACCCCAACCTGGGGTCCCTTACACTAACAGCGTAGCTGCTGAAAGGGTAGCATTAGCCCCTTTCAGCCTTCCAGGGGAAGTCGAGGAGATCCTTCTGGCCTCTCGAAAACCCTCCACCAGACGGGCTTATGCCTTTAAGTGGAGAAGATTCTCCTTCTGATGTGCGGACAAGAAGGTGAACCTCTTCTCATGTCATGTACAACTGGTTCTTCAGTACCTTTTGCACCTGTCGCACACCAGACTGAAATCCAGCTCGGTGAAGGTGCATCTGAGCGCCATAGATGCACACTAGCACCCTATCGAGGGACAACCCCTCTCTAGCTAGCCCCTGGTCTCTAGGTTCCTCCAGGGCCTCTTATTGTTCAAGCCCCTCTCCACACCCCTGCGGTGGAATGGGACCTCAACCTGGTGCTCTCTCAGCTCACTAAACCGCCATTCGAGCCCCTAGCCATTTGCCACCTGCAGTACCTGTCTTGGAAAGTGGCCTTCATGTAAACTTGAAGAGTGAGCGAACTCCAGGCCCTGGTGGAACAGGGTGGTGCTCTGCACACACCCCAAATTCCTCCCGAACGTCGTATCCCCTTTCCACCTCAACCAAGACGTGGTCCTCCCCACCTTCTTCACGCAGCCTCATGCCAGCAGGGAGAACTAGTACTTCATACACTGGATTGCAAATGGGCCCTGTCCTTCTACTTACAGTGGACTCAGGGCCATCGCAAAGCTCCTCAGCTTTTTGTGTCTTATGACCCCAGTAGGCTGGGCTCCCCATGACTAAGCGAATGCTGACACTTGGGTGGTGGTCTGTATTTCCCTTGCTTATGAGCGAGCGGGCCTCTCCCTTGAACACCAGATTGCACATCACGTGAGGGCGATGGCCACGTCGGTGGCCATCCTCTGCTCAGTGCCAGTGACGGAGATCTGCAAGGCCACCACGTGGTCTTCAGTTCATGCGTTCGCAGCTCACTACTGCCTGGAGAGTGAGTCCCGCAGGGACAGTGCCTTTAGCCAGACAGTACTCCGTAATATCTTCAGAGTGTAGGCAACTCCTGCCCTTTGACCCTTCTGTGTGCAGGCTACCAGAGTGATAGTACTGCTGGACGCTAGGATTGTGCAGTCTCTCAGTGGGGAATCACCTTCTGCAATTCACGGCTACCCGATGGGTCGCAGGTGATGCTGTGGTGGTTCGGTCCTCGGCAGCCTGGAGCTAGGGAGTCCCATATGTGAGGACTGACTTCCTGCTTGTTCCTGGAGAAAGCGTAGTTACTCACCTGTAACAAGTATTCTTCAAAACAGCAGGAATCAGTCCTCACAACCCTCCCTCCTCCCCTGGGAGTTGCCTCCCTACCTTCTTTAATTTTTTATTTTTTTTTACTGCCGTCCTAGCTATGTCATATGACTGAGCAAGATGCACCCTTAATCAGGAAGGGGACCACGCATGCGTGGTAGCATGTCCCAAAGGCTTTCTTTGAAAGCTGGGGATATGTTCCGCATGGGCTCCATTGCCACCAATGACATCCATATGTGAGGACTGATTCCTGCTGTTCCCAGAGAACACATGTTACAGGTGAATAACTATGCTTTTCCTGGAGTCCTGCTACTTTGATTGTCTCTTTTCTTGTGGAATTAAATAAAGTTAATATTTTACGAACCTATTTTCGTAAGGAGAGTTTATTTTGTGGTCAGATCACTTTGTTTCCAGATGTATCCAGGACCACCCAGAATCATAGGAAGAGTTTCCTCCAGCTTAGACCTAAGGTTTTGGCAGGTGGAGGGACCTTCTTTGTCTGGTGTCCTTGCAGATGTTTGGTGGTTTATCAAGGGATGAGGTATGTTTTTGTTGACCCACTTCAATTGGGAAATTTCATGGTGGATAAATAGGAGTCTGTTTTGTCTCAATATCCCTTTATTTTTTTCCTGATTGCAAGTGCTTAAGGATTTGTAATCTGGTTATAAATTTGTATTTTTATTGACCTGACTGTTTGGGAACTTTACTTCCTCAGGATTGGGGCTAGAGAGCATGTTTATAATTTCCTGTATGGTTTTCTTAGTTTGTATTGAATATTTCTGTATGCAATTAGCTGTTGCTTTGCTTGTTGTATGCTAAAAATTTGAAATTTAAAAGAATACATTAAGCAATTCTGCTTTATCCTCATTAGCTTCTATATGTTCCTCCCCTTTACCCTTAAGTCTGACTTTTGCACTTCATCCTCTCACTGACATATCTGAGAAATGTCGTCCTCCCCCTCCCTATTTTACTGCATTGGCTATTTTTTCTTCCATTTGTATCTTTACTTTCCTAACTATTTTCCTAGCGTCTCTTAGCTTTTATAAATATTGATGTTTGTTTTCCTATATCTCCAGGAACAAGCAGGAATGTAGTCTTCACATATGGGTGACGTCGGTACTGACGGAGCCTGCGCGAGAATTCTTCCCAGCACCCAATAAGAAAGCTTTTGGGAGCATCCCACTGTGCCTGTGTAGCTGCCTTCCCGCCTTTCAGCTCACCCTCCACAGTTCTTCGTTTTCCGCGGAGCCAACAAGAAGCAATTCCTGTCATCACAGAAAATTTATCTTTTTCATGGTTTTTTGTGGTTGTATATGCCTTCCCATCGACGCTGGTACCAACTCCCATCGGTACTTACTTTCTTTCTTTCTAAAAAAGAAAAAACAATTTTGTGAGGGAAAGAATTATTCTTTCCTTCAGGCGCATCGACACCATCTTAGGCTTAGGCCTTCCTTTTTGTTACAGACAAAATGGAAAAACTATCCAGTGGTTTTAAGAAGTGTTCCAGATGTGGTACCATTTCGGTCCCAGACACCCATGACTGGTGTCTGAAATGCTTAGGGCCAGATCATCAGCCTTCAGAATGTCCTCTTTGTAGGAAGATGACAAAGAGAGGCCTACAGAATCAAGCTGCAAAGCTGGGCACCCTCTTTACCTCCGATGCAGTATCTTTAGCAACGATGTCATCAAGAGCTTCATCTTCCTCCCAAGGATCTCAGGTAACGAAACCTGAGTCTTCATCGAAGGCTGGCCGGCCCTCCAAGGGTAGATCTCCTTCTATCGAGATGCCTCGGGCATTGCCCTGGAGGGGGACACACTGGCCAAACAACCCCAGCGGGAGGATCTTCCCTCCAAAGCCTTAGTGGGGTCCCAGGATGCTCCCGAGGCCTCCACCTCCGGATAGTTCCTGATACCATGCTCAGGGATCATGGCTTGCAATTCTGGTACCGATACCCAAGCAATGGCAAGCTCCATGGATCAACGTATCCTGGCCATCAAGCGGAGCTTAGCGGCCTTACTGGCGGCCTCGGTACCAGTAAAATCTTTACAATTGGTTCCGCAAGCATCGATACCGGCTCCGGTACCGATACAACCCGCATAGACCTTTGTGCCGCTTACCATGCTGCTGCCCATGCTGGCCCTCGAATCCGTTTCCAATACCGAGGTTCCGGCACCACAAGCCTCAGCTACCGGTTTTGATCGGTACCGAGTTCATACGGAGCAGGAACACCCTGCCCGTTGATACTTTAAGTCTTTGGATTCCAATTCATTGGATGATGAATCTGTCAATGCCCAGGACAAGAGAACTATCCCGGAAGACCCACCTCTGTCTCTGCAACATCGGATACTTCACAACCTTTTGCTTCGTATGTGAGAGACACCCCTTACCATTTTTCCCCATACCCGGCGACTCGATATCATGTACCAGATACCAGAGTGTCCCAATTTCCAAAAGACACAGTTGTTGCACCATTCCATGGTGGTAGAATCGGCAATGCGTCGAATAAAGAGTGCTAAGACACATTCCTCGAATCCTCCTGGTAGGGAATCAAGAACCCTCGATACCTTTGGTCAACGTTTTCAGGCCTCCATGTTATCGGCCAGGATCAGTTCCTACATACTTTATATGGATGTTCTTTAGAGAGGTGGATAAGGATTTGGAATTAATGGCTCCTCTCCAATGGCAAGAGAGCAGATTATCATGTAAAGCATGCTCAGAATGTTTCAAAGTTTGTTAATAGAGCAACGTTTGACTGTTTTGAGTGCATCAGCAGAACTTCATCTATCTGCATCGGTGCACACAGGATTGCTTGGCTTCAAGCATTGGATGTTGAACAATGGGTTCAAGATAAGCTGGGTAATATCCCTTGCACCAGTGAAAACCTTTTTGGCAAGGACTGGCAAGACAAAGCCTCTCAGAATCTGAGTACACTACCCTCAATAGGCTATCTAGTTCTACTGCCAACCCAGCTAGGAAAAAAGCAGCAAAGAAAGCTTTTTCAATAATAATAAGAAGTACTATGTTCCTTATACTCCTGCTGTTCAGTGTCAGCATCATGCTCCTCATAAGGGGGCAGCAACCACCAAAGCAGCAAAAAAAGGCTCAGACTCCTAAGTCACAGCCACCTCAGCAGACCCAGCCTCCTCAGGATCTTTGACTCCTTTCTAGAGAACATAACAGCTCTGCCTCTGGAGATTCCAGATCCCGTCCACATCCCCGGCAGACACTGTCACTTGGCCCACAGGTGGCATCTTATCACATCAGAGCAGTGGACTTTGTCCATAGTATGGGAAGGGTAGAAGCTTCGTCTACAAAGCCTACCCTGCCCCCCGGACTCCTCCAAGAGAGTTCCACTCTCAACCTCCCCTCACTGCTCTGTTGCTCCAAGAGGCCACCTCCCTTCTCTTGCAGGGTGCAATAGAGAAGGTTCCACCTTCCCAACAGGGAATGGGCTTTTATTCTCCATACTTCATCATTCCAAAGAAAACAGGAGGGTACAGGCCCATTCTGGACCTCAGAGAAATGAACAAGTACCTATTACGAGAGAAGTTCCAAATGATCTCCCTAGGAACCCTTCTTCCCTTTCTCCAGACTCAGGATTGGCTCTGTTCTCTAGATCTAAAGGAAGCATACACTCACATACTTATTCATTCGCAGCACAGAAAGTTCCTGTGCTTCATGTTTCAAGGGAGACATTATCAACACAGAGTCCTGCCTTTCCGCCTCGCCTCTGCCCCAAGAGTCTTCACAGAATGCATGGCTGTAGTGGCCATATTCCTAAGGACTCTAGGGATATTTGTCTTCCCTTACTTAGACAATTGGCTCATTCGAGCAAGCACCTCTCTAGAGGCCAGCCTATCCCTATCGCGTACCATGCAGGTGTTAAAACACATAGGATTTGTAATAAATCTTCCAAAGTCCCAACTCGTCCCCTCTCAAACTCTAGAGTTTATAGGGGCTCTCCTAGACACTCAGCAATGAAGGGCATTTCTGCTCCAACTCCGCTGCACTGGACTCAGTTAGCATCTCAGGCATGCCTCAAAACTTTCTCATTGCTCGAGAAATGCTACAGCTTCTGGGCCATATGGCATCAATGGTCCATGTTGTTCCATATGCTCATCTACACATGCACTCAGTGTAATGAACACTGGCATCCCAGTGGTCTCAGACTTTGGGTCGCCTGGGAGACAAAATAGCAGTCTCTACTCTCCTAATCTCGTCTCTCCAATAGTGGCAATCCCCAGAAAACCTTCTGGTAGGTTTACCTTTTCAGATGCCAGCACATCAATGTACCCTGATGATGGATGCCTTCAGATTGGGCTGAGGAGCTCATCTGGACACTCGCTCCACTCAGGGACACTAGTCTCGTCAGGAGTCACAACTCCACATAAATCTGCTGGAACTCAGAGCCATTCACAATGCTCTCAGGGTGTTCCAGGACCTTCTTCGAGACCGCACAGTTCTAGTCCAGGCAAACAATCAAATAGCCATGTTCTACTTGAACAAGCAGAGTGGAACAGGCTCTTGGACCCTTTGCAGTGAGGCTCTACATCTGTGGTCCTTTGCCATACAGCATCACATTTACCTGCATGCGGTATATCTTCTGGGCAAGCACAATGTCTTAGCGGACAAACTAAGCCGAGTCCTTCTTCCCCACGAGTTGTCTCTCCATGCAGACAAAGTCTCTCACATTTTTCAAATCTGGGCGACTCCAGAGATTGACCTGTTCGCAAGTCCTCAGAATGCCAAACTCCCTCATTTCTGCATCAGGACTCTTGCACTGCACAGCCAGCAAGTGGACGCTTTTCAGCTCCACTGGGGTCAGGGCTTCCTATATGCCTTTCCTCCCATTCCCCTAATTCCCAAGACTCTTTTCAAACTCTAGAGAGACAAGGGCTGCATGATACTCATAGCCCCAAGCTGGCCACGTCAACCGTGGTACCCTCTCCTTCTATGTCTGTCTCGAGCTCAACCCATAGATCTGGGGTCTGCTCCAGATCTCCTCTCTCAGGAGGAGGGGACACTGCTCCATCCCAGTCTGCATGCTCTTCATCTCACAGCATGGCTGCTGAAGGCATAGCCTTTCAGGATGCTAACCTTTCCCAGGAGATTAAGGTCATCCTCTTAGCTTCTAGAAAAGCCATCCACCTAGCGCTCCTATGCCTTCAAGTGGCGTAGATTTTCTCTCTGGTGTTCTCAGAGGGATCTTAACCCCTTCTCAGCTCCTGTGGCAGCATTACTTGAATATCTCCTCCACCTATCTTCTTCTGGACTCAAAACCAATTCGGTAAGAGTACATCTAAGTGCAATTGCGGCCTCTCACATGCTCTTAGATGGCCAGCCCTTCTCTTCTCAGCTGCTAGTAGCACGCTTCATGAGGGGTCTTTTATTAACTTAACCTCCCATTAAGACCCTTCCAGTGGCATGAGATCTTAATGTTGTTCTAGTACAGCTTCTCAAGCCACCCTTTGAACCTCTAGCCACTGCTTCACTGAAGTTTCTCACATGGAAGGTCTTCTTCCTTGTTGCTCTCACTTCAGCAAGACTCATTAGTGAGCTCCAGGCTTTGGTGGCTGTCCCTCCTTTATACACGATTCCACCATGATAAGTTTGTCCTTAGGACTCATCCTCACTTTATGCCGAAGGTGGTCTTGCCCTTCTATTTAAATCAGTTAGTCTACCTTCCTGTCTTTTTCCCTAGACCTCATTCCTCTAGGGCAGAGGCAACCCTTCACACTCTGGACTGCAAACGTTCCTTAGCTTTTTATCTCGCTCGCTCCCCTAACCCTCATGGTTCAGCAGTCAGGTCTGTTGGCCTATTATTATGCCGACAGTCTTTCTTTTACACCACACTTCCTCTGCTTGTCCAGATATCTCCTTCCTTAATTCCTATTTAACTATGATTTCTAACTGGCTTTCTACTAATTGTCTTGTCCTTAATGTCACTAAGACTGCTGCCATCTGGTTTCCACACGGTTCTACCTGTCCTTCACTGGCCCCTTCTTTCGCAGGTGCCTCTATTGCCCTCGTTCCCAAGCTGCACTATCTGGGTGTCCTGCTAAATTCCAATCTTTCATTTAATGATCACATCCCCCAGGTATTGCGGCGCTCTTTCTTCTATCTTCAGCGGGTTTGCACTATTAGACCGTTTCTCCACAGGCTCTCACTACGCTTCTTCTTTCGTTAGTTATCTCTAAATTGGATTTCTGTAACCTAGTCCTCACTGGTGTCCCTAAGTACCAACGGCACCGATTACAATTAATACAGAATACTGCAGCTCGACTTATATTCCATGCTTCCTCTCAAGATCATATCACTCCCATTTTTCACCACCTTCACTTGCTTCCGGTGGATTTTCGGATTAGATTTAAGGTTCTCACGCTGGTTCACCAAGCTATCTACACACGCAGACCCCAGTATCTAGCGGATCTCTTGGTGTTTCACCCTCCCTCCCGTAGTCTACGTTCGGTCCACGTCAACCGCCTCCACTTACCTTCCCCAACCCATGCACACCTACAATCTACCAGACAATCCGCCTTCTTCTACCTTGGTCCTTCCCTTTGGAATTCCCTTCCCACAGCTTTGCGTTTAGAGGAGTCCTACCTTAAATTTTGCTCCCTCTTGAAAACTCACCTCTTTTCTTCTGCCTTTAACCTTCCCCCCTGACTCTCCTACCCACCACTTGGCTTTCCTCTCTTTTAGTATGTTTGAATAATGGATTGTTTCTGATCCCCATCTGTCCTATATATGAATTGTAGTTCCTTTTCTTTTCCGCGCTGTAAACCGCCCCTATGTAATGGGAAACAGTATATCAAATGCCTGAATAAACATAAACATAGCTGACTGCATCACTTTTGCCTATGAAAAGGCAGGACTTTTTCTAGAGGGTCACGTCACTGCCCATAATGTTCGAGCCATGGCTGCCTCTATGGCAAATCTATGCCCTGTAGCTATTGATGAGATATGCAAAGCAGCAACTTGGTCTTTGGTCCACACTTTTGCTGCTCACTATTGCCTGAACAAGGACTCTCATTGAGATGCCTTGTTTGGCCAAGCTGTTCTCCAGCATCTCTTTCAGACTTAGAGCAACTCCTACCCTAAGTCTTGGGTTTTGATACCAGACATCCTTGGAGGACACATGACCTCTCTAGGCATACCAGAGGTCATCTCTCTGGCATCTCCTAGCTAGGGAGTCCCATATGTGACAGCTACATTCCTGCTTGTTCCTGGAGATAGCGTAGTTACTCACCTGTAACAGGTGATCTCCGGGAACAGCAGAAATTCAGTCTTCACAACCCACCCTCCTCCTCTAGGAGTTGTAGGTCTCTTCTCTTTCTCTTCTTTTATCTCAGCTACAAACTCAACTGAGGAGAGAGAGCGGGAAAGGTGGGAAGGCAGCTGTGTAGACTCAGTGAAATGCTCCCAAAAACTTTCCTATTAGACATTGGGGAGCATTCCCGCGCAGGCTCCGTTGCCACCCATATGTGAAGACTAAATTCTTGCTGTTCCCGGAGATCACCTATTACAGGTGAGTAACTATGCTTTCTGTGATCTCTGGTATTTTATGAAGGCCACCCTCTTATTCTTCACCTTTTCAGCTATTCATTTGAGAACTATGGTGGTCTCCTTATCATTTTACATTTATTTACATTTCTAACAAAAAGGTTTGTTGCCCTTTTAATATCCCCTTTCAGTTTCACCCACTGTTTTTCTACATCCTCTATTTGATGCCATTATCTCCTCATGCATTGTACTTACTGCACAGGAGCATACTACTTGGGGTCCCAAGCCCCCTCACCTTTGGCTGCAAACCCCTCCACTCCCCCCCACCCCAAAAAAAAAAGTTCAAACTTACTGCACAGGACTGCAGAGCAAATGCAGCTGCTCATCAGGAACCTCTCCAAGTGTTTGCAGAGACTTGTTTCTTTTTTTTGCTGCCTGCTCCGTGATTGCAGACTGAGTACTGGCCTGGGGATGAGTGAGTAATTATCTCTTACATTCATCCTCAGCCAATGTCTTTATCAGGCCCCATTTCCCCATTGCCAATGCTGTCTGAAAGACTTAGCTGTTATTTAGAAACATAGAAACATAGAAATATGACGACAGAAAAAGACCACATGGCCTATCTAGTCTGTCCTTCCATAACAACTACAACAGTCCACTTTTTGCCTTTAGAGATCCTCTGTGTTGGTCCCATGCTTTCTTGAATTCAGTTACTGTCCTCATCTCTACCACCTCCACTGGGAGACTATTCCACGGATCCACTACTCTTTCCGTAAAGAAATATTTCCGCATATCACTCCTGAATCTATCTCCCTTCACCCTCATCCCATGTCCCCTCGTAGCAGAACTTGCTTTCAATTGAAAGAGGCTCTCTCCCTGAACATTTATGCCTGGCTGTGAACAGATTGAAAAAATGTGGCAGTTCACTTTCAGGCTTCCCCACTTTGCTTGTGGTGGGAAAGTCTGAATAAAATTGAAACACCACGTTTTTCAGTCTCCACAGCCCAGCTCGCAGCAGTGAGCAATTGATGACTGTTAACAACTAGCTCAGCCTCAGGGTGGGTAAGTTGGTAAGTAGTGAAACACCACGTTTTGCAATTACAGCCAGCCCAGGATTTGAAAACACAATGGCTGCCGCTGACACTGACTGTGAGAGAGACTGAGGGAGGAGGCTTGAGAGACTGTAAGAAGCAAGGGGGATCATGAGAAACTGGGGGAAGCAAAGGGTTCATGATGATGAGCGAGAGCGATGGGAGAAGCAGGGGATCATGATGCAAAAGAGAGACTGAGGGAAGCAGGGGTGGTCATTATGATGAGACAGATTGATTGGGAGAAGCAGATGTGTCATTTTGATGAGAGGCTGGAGGCTGGGAAGTGAATTCTTGGGGGCCTCTTGTTGCTTCTCTGGTGTTGGGAGCCTAAGTCTCACATTCCCAAAGAAAGAACAAGAGGGACGTCCCACTGGCAGGAGATATCTTGGCGCTGCTGAGCCCATCTTGTTGCTTCTGTGACTGTGGAGGTGATATATTGGGGCCAGCTAGCCTTCTTGTTGCTTCTGTGGGGATGGGAGCCTCTCATCCCACAAAAGCAACAAAATGGGCTTGGTGGCCCCCAACATAGTACCTCTCATAGTGGATATGAAGTATGGGACAGGAGTGGCATCCAGAGCAGGCAGAAATTGCATCTCTCCCTGCTCACTTGACCTATCATGTTGGCACATTTATGTGTGTAGATCATGGCTCCACCCAAAACTCACCCTTAAACATGCTTACTACAAAATTGCATAAAAGCACACAAATAGTAATTTTATAGGAGACATTTTATATGCATATATGTATGAAAAAGCGTTCTAAAAATACCTTCCTTGTGATTTACATGGATAGAAACTGGTTTAACTGCATTAGTCTGTTGTCTGAAATTGCTCTCCCTTAATGCAGCTTAAATTCTGTGTATTCTTGCACAACATGCAAATCTTGAGTGCCCTTGGGGACATGTTTAGGTCAGGGGAGGAAAAGTATGTATGTTGCATTTTAACTCTGTGCATGTAGTTTTCCAACAAAATTCTACTCCAGACAGTGCATGTGCAAGTACATAGAAACATGACAGCAGAAAAAGACCACATGGCCTATATAGCCTGCCCTTCCATATCAACTACATTAGTCCCCTTTTTTCTTTTAGAGATCTTCTGTGTTGATCCCATGCTTTTTTGAATTCAGATACTGTCCTCATCTCTACTACCTCCACTGGGAGACTATTCCATGCATCTACTGTACCACTCTTTCTGTAAAGAAATATTTCTGCATATCATTGCTGAGTCTATCCCCTCTCACCCTCATCCTATGTCTCCTCGTAGCAGAGCTTGCTTTCAATTGAAAAAGACTCTCCTCTTCTGCATTTCTGCCACAGAGGTATTTAAACGTCTCTATCATATCTCCTCTCTCCCGCCTTTTCCCTACTATATGCATATTAAGATCTTTAAGTCTGTCCTCATATGCTTTATAATGAAGACCACTAACCATTTTAGTAGCCACCTTCTGCACAGACTCCATCCTGTTTATATCCCTGGGGGCCCCCTCTTGTGTGAAAAAGCCTTATCTGGACTCTGTGTTTGGTGAGAAGACCTACAAAGCCAAGCCTCTTAGCTAGCTTTTGTTACAGATTTCTTAACTGTGCATGTTTATTATTTTAACTTATTGGTATTTATTTCTTGTTTGTGTATTCAAAGGATTATTGCTCCTAAATGACTCTGAAAATTTCCTAGGGCTGAGTTCCTAAATTTATTCTCAAAATTTCACTAAACTCCTAAATTTAGAAGCATAAAATGTGTGTAGCAACAAGGCGGATATAGGACAAATTAAAAAAACAGTTAGGGGCTTAACATTGGTTTTCAGCACTAGGCTCATAAATTTAACCAAATGAATGGCAAGCCTAAATTTATAAGCATAACTTTTAAACTCTTAAATTAAGATTAATTTTCAGCTCCTAAGTTTAGCTGAAAATAGAGCACAAATTTAGGAGCTCAGCATTTTATGAATATTAGGACCTATATTTGTTTCTTTATCGTATGCTGTATTGTAAAAATATTTGTATGACTAAATATCAGTGCATCTTCATGATAGTTGCATTTTTTGTGGAAATATAACAACAGCTCATATACTATATAATTTATTTTCTTAAGAAATCTTATAATAATTATGCTTATGGCTGTATTTATTTTAGTTTCCGTCCTGCTCCTTTCTTCGTGTTAGATGAAGTGGATGCAGCTTTGGATAATACAAACATTGGCAAAGTAAGCATTTTACTTTTCTTTGACCAGAAGGTAATATTTTCATGTTTAAAGCAATTAGGACTTGTGTTACTCAGAGTTCAGCCCTCATAAAAGAGATTTGTTTCATATATTGCGTATATATGATAGGTAAGTTAGCATAAGTTATAAGATAATGATTGCTAATTCCATAGAAATGGTGGTTCACAAACTGAATGA
Organism: Ichthyophis bannanicus; assembly: GCA_033557465.1. NCBI lineage: Eukaryota > Metazoa > Chordata > Amphibia > Gymnophiona > Ichthyophiidae > Ichthyophis > Ichthyophis bannanicus. The sequence goes on from CM066037.1 coordinate 425,709,247, forward strand.
GTCACTATGAACTCTTTCAGAAGGTAAATTAATTATATCATCACAATATCACTTTTGGTAACACGTTTTGTGCTAGATTTACTAAAAGGCACTATTGCATTACTGTACACAAAGAAACATCAACACACATTATTTGCCGCATGCCCCATTTTATGCAAGGGGACCTATTTATTAATAATTCACTTCAGTAAATCTAGCCCTTAATGTATTTTCCTGACATTGTTTCTTCAGTAGAATTGCCCACATCCCCTTTTAAGTAAGTGATTTTGTATTGAAGTATAACCCATTGTTACTGTTGTCTTGTTATATTGAATTATTGGTGTTAATTGTGAGCTGCTTAGAATTATGAGCTAGGTGGCATATCAATAAATAAATATTTTGTTTTGGAACATTTCATAGAATCATGTAAAAGTAGGAGTGAAGGAAACTCAGGTCATACAGTCTATAGCTCTGTCCTCATACACAATCAATTGTACCTACAGTATATTGTCTTAGACAAGTATCTGTCTAATACTGTATGTTTTTAAAAATCTCCAGTGAAGGAGGTTTGATTACCCTTATAAGTAAAACGTTCTTCCTAGCATCTAATCTAAGTGGTATGTTTACTAATCGGCGGTAGTGGCTTCCGTGTGATATTGGAGCCTCAGCCCCATTGACTTGGGGCCGCGGCTCCAATATCGCATGGAAGCCGCTACCACCGATTAGTAAACATACCCCTAAGTTTCCCCTGCTGCAATTATTTCTTGTTCATCCCTCAAGGGAGAGACAGAGCAATTGATTGTCCTCACAGTAACCTCACTTATGCATTTGAAAATTGTTATCAAGTCACTCAGTAGTTCCTTATCGTCCCTCCAGTCCAGTCCCAAACTTCTGGGTAATGCACACCTTCCAGCAGCTTGGAGACTGAGTATGTCATCATTTGATAAGATCAGTACTAGTACAGCGAGCACCGTCCCTTCTGACCAGTACACAGTCTCCAAGCAGCTGGAGGTGGTGAGCCTGTTGGCTCGGCTCACTGAGGACAAATAAGGAACTTAGTTTAATGTAGTTTAGTTTAGTTTTTTGTTGGGGTATTTTACTTTAAATTTTAAGTCTCTGTTGAGAGCTCTTTTCTTTTCTCTTTTTTTTTTTAAAAAAGGCAGAGTAGGATCTATTTTTGGATGAAAAGAGGCCCCCCTCTCCCCTCCCCCTTTTTTTTTGATTCGGTGGGGTGGTGAGATGTGGTGATTTCCCGAGGAGGAAGTGCACCTGTTCCCGGTGGGAGAGTGTGCATGGCACCGCAGGCTTAAACGGCAGCGGTGTGTTCCCTCTGAGGCCCCAGTGCCGAAGCCTTCACTTCTGACTGAGCGCAAGGGAGGAGAGAGCTCGTCGGCACGACATGGGGCAATCATTCCTTCAACGGCGCAGAGCTCATTCTGGCAGTTTCCCGGGGCTTGCAGGGCTCAGCTCAGGCTGGAGAAACAAAACAGCCAGTGTGGAGAGGCTGGTGATTCCGGCGGCGGTTTGTCAGCAGGTTTCCCACGCAAACGGCAGCCGCGCGGGAAAGGTTCGCGGCTGTGCTGCCCTGTCAGGGAACAAGTAGGTGTTCAATTTTCAATTTATTTGATATTTCTCCTTGGTTTGTTTCTTCGGGCTTCGGTCTTAGAGGACACTTTTAGCTGAAGGCTGTTTCCCTGCTGTCTTTTTATTTACCCTTTGAGTTAAAAAAAAAAAAAAAAAAAAGAAAGAGAAGAGAAGTAGAAGAAAAAGAATTATAATAATTATAGTAGTAATAATAGTACAATAATAATTAGACCATATATAGAGACAGGTTTCTACAAGAGTGGGGTGCGCTTGACTCTAGGCTCAGGTTAGAGTCAGGAAGCCGGTTTCTTTTTTTTTTTTGGGGGGGGGGGTTAATTTTTTATTTTTGACACAGGGAAATACATCACAGTGGTATATATTTTCAAACAATTTCAGATACAATATCCAACTTCCCCATAGACCTTTATCCACTACTCATCTGTATCTTTGCTGTTATCCCCTTATTTTTTCCCCTAGACATTTTTATCCCTGTACCAGCAGATCCACACCCTCTCCCATCCCTCCCCACCTCCCCCCTACCTCTTCATCCCCCCCCCCTCCCTTACAGGCTATTTTTACACATGGTTACTGACAATCAACTCTCCTCTTACTTAGCGTCCCACACTTAGACCTTCATCAGCCAGGTAGAATATTTAGACCATGTCCTCTCAAACTGCATCATTCTCTCTTGCTTCAGGGCTGTCAGCCTGCTCATCAAATATATATGGTTCATCCCTCTTTCCCAGTCTCTCACCAGCGGCGGACTTATTTGCCTCCATCTTTTAGCAATTTCCAACCGGGCCGCCAGACATCCCAGATTAATGAGGCAGCCTTCTTCTTTTTTCACCCCTCTTCTGTGTATCCCCAGTAACACCACCCCGGGATCTGTTCCAATTGCCTTCCCCATCATACTATCCAGAACCTGGAGCACCTCCTTCCAGAACTCTTGTATCATTGGGCAAAGCCACCATACATGGAGGAATCCTCGGCTTCCACATTCCCGCCAACATAGCGCACTGGTCTTCCCATACATTTTTTGAATTATATCTGGTGTCACATACTACCTATACATAAACTTATAGTTATGTTCTATTAAGTTACTGGCCAGGAGACCTTTATAGCTCTGGGCAAAAATCCCATTCCAGGCTTGCTCCGACAAAACCAGACCCAGGTCTGCTTTCCATTTCTTTTGAAATGGTTCTTTTTCATTCTTAGGCATGTCAATATTGTCATATAATTGGGTGATGATTCCCTTTATCTTATCTCTCAGAAACAACTTCTCAATTGGGGCTATTTCCTCCCTTAATCCCGGGATGATTCTCTTTTGGATACAATTAACCACCTGAACATAACAGTAGTAGTCTGAACTTCTCAATGAAAATTCTTCCTTAATATTTTCAAACGACCTAACCTTACCCCCTTCAAAGAACTGACCCACATAACACAAGTTACTACTGCCCATCGTTCAGCAAACCCTCCCTTCATTCCTGGGGGGGAAATCAATATTGTCCCTAACAGGAACACCTTTAGTCAGACAGCCCTCATCCAACCACCTCATTCGCCATTGAAACCATAATTGTAATGTTATTTGCACAAATGGGTTAGCACACCTTGCTACCAACTTGGGTCCCCGTGGAATCCACAGAACCTCTTTCAGCGAGGGTACACCCAAAGCCATCCTCTCCATTTGGACCCAATCTGAGTGTCATGTAGCCCCCACTCAAACACTGCCCTCAGCTTAGCGGTACTATAATATTTTTCTAAATCAGGGACCGCCATCACCCCTTTTACTTTATTCCTTGTCAAAATATGTTTAGGGACGCTCGCTCTTTTTCCTCCCCAAATAAATTTCCACAAGATTCTTTGCATCTTCCTTAAAAATCCCCCAGGTACAGCCCCTGGCAATGTGCTAAACAAAAACAGCAACTTAGGCAAGATCATCATTTTCACCGCTGCAATCCTCCCTGACCAGATCAATTTCAGCCCGCCCCATCCCTCAAGGTCCTTTCTAATCTTCCCCTCTAGAGGTGTATAATTCGCTCCAAAAAGATCTGAGATCACAGGCGTTACTTGGACACCCAGATAACGGATACTCCTCTTAGCCCATTTAAAGGGGAATAAATTCCTCAACCGTTCACTTATTTTATCTGTAATAGAAATATTTAGAATCTCTGACTTAGATTCTAAGCATTCATCTTAAAACCGGATACTTTCCCAAAGCTCTCCAGCTCTCTCATCAGATCGCTCAGTGTTTGCTCTGGAGATGTGATTATAAACAACAAGTCATCAGCAAACAAAGACACTTTGCTCTCACCCCGTTCGCATTTCAACCCCTGAATCTCCTCTGCTTCTCTTACTCTCTGAGCTTGTTGTTGTTGTTAAGTGCCGTCGAGTCGGAGTCGACTCATGGCGACCCTCTGGATAGCTATCCTAAATTGTGTTCGGTCTTCAGTCAGGCAGCTCATTGTTGACAGACTGGTACCCGTAGCTGCTGTTATTGTAGCGATCCATCTCATTGCTGGCCTTCCTCTTTTGCGTTGACCTTCTATCTTGCCAAGCATGATGTCTTTCTGTAATGATCTCTCTCTTCGCATGATGTGTCCGAAGTATGAAAGTCAAAGTCTTGTCATCTGAGCTTCTAAAGAAAGCTTAGGTTTGATCTCCTCTAGAACCGACTGGTTTGTTCTTCGGGCAGTTCATGGTATACACAGTATTCGCCGCCAGCACCATAATTCAAAGGCATCAATTTTCTTCCTGTCTATCTTTTTCACTGTCCAGCTTTCACATCCATATGATGTTATTGAAAATACCATGGCTTGAACAAGTCGAATCTTTGTATGGAGAGAGACATCTCTACTCTTGAGAATCTTATCTAGGTCTTTCATAGCCATTCTGCCAAGAGCAATGCGTTGTCTGATTTCTTGACTGCTTGTTGCTTCTTTATTGATAGTTGATCCAAGTAGGTTAAAGTTGTTCACAATTTCAATTTCTTCTCCTTCAACGATGAACCTGTTGATTATGCCAGTTGTCATGATCTTTGTCTTCTTTACATTAAGGTGCAGGCCCATTTTGAGACTATGTTCTTTGATTGTGAGAAGCAAATG